>CM057843.1:33863331-35063331 GCA_030068075.1 Paguma larvata
GGTTTCAAGGTCAGATACGCTGGCAGACGTACCCCTATGGGACGGAAGATAGGCATGGAAATAGCAGGTCATGGGGGAGAACATAGAGCCTGAGCCTGAGTTTTCCGCTTGCCAGAGTAAGGCCGGTTCGAGTCTGTTCGTCAGCACTCAAGGGTGATCGCTAGGAGAATAAAAGACTAGAAATTTCTTACCGGGGACTTTCCACATGAGAGGAGAAAAGGGCAAGTGGAACCCGAGAAAGGGAACAGAGAACAAACACGATCCATGTAGAAATGGAGAAACAGGAAAACCACAGAAAATCTTATTTTGGAGACTGTATAATGAGATGACTGGATAAAGTGACTTGGTTATCCCAGGGACTTATGTCTCTCACAGGAAGTAGAATATTTACAGACCAGTGCCAAGAAAAATAAAAATTTACTACTTCAAGAGACATCCCGAAGGGGCACCTGGGGGGCTCAGTTGGTTAAGCATCCGACTTCAGCTCAGGTCATGATCTCATGGTCTGTGAGATCGAGCCCCGCATTGGGCTCTGTGCTGACAGCTGAGAGCCTGGAGCCTGCTTCAGATTCTGTGTCTCCCTCTCTCTCTGCCCCTCCCCCGCTCACGCTCTGTCTCCCCCTCTCAAAAATAAATTAAAATAAAAAGAGAGAGAAAGACATCCTGTAGACAGATAATAGAATTAGGTAAAAATACACCTGAGAAATGCAAATATAAATAATAATTGAGGGCAGGAATAATACATCATACAAAAGATGTTTCAATGCAAAAAGAGAGAGAGCACAAAATAGAACCAAGTAGAGTTTGTTTCTTATATTAAGAAAAAAAAAGAAAGAAATTTTTGGAGAGTATTTGCCAAAACTCAAATACAAGCACGCCGTTGGGTCCAAGGAAGAACAAAAAACAAGAACAGCAAAGTCCCTGGGAATCAAGCAGATACCCTCAGCTTCTCTCTCTCTCTCTCTCTCTCTCTCTCTGGATGCTGGGTGTCTCCACTCTTTTTTCTTTGCAAATCGAGCTGTTGTTTTTGTTTTGTTATTCTTCCTGCTCTTGCACGCAGCGCTGAAGGCTGTCCCCAAGTCCATGGTGCCATGATCAGCCAGGGAAGAATTCAAGCAGAACGCTTTACACCACATGAAATCTATAAAGTTTCTGGCACAGGAGAACACTGTTGCAAAATACATGAAGCAAAAGGCAGGGCGAGTTGTAGACTGTGTGCACCTCAAGGGAGAATCGTTGAATGAATAGAGACACACAAATGAGACATCAGAGCATTCGTTATTAAGCCACAGACTGGAGATGGTCCGAGTTTTTCCCCAGGATCTGCTGCTCACCAGCTGTGGGCATTTGAGTACATTATTTAAACTCTCCAAGCTTCATTTTTCTCATCCATAAAATAGGGGTGATTATAATAACACCAACATGATCAGACTATTCTGGATTAAATGTGTTAATATTTAAGTGTGTCCTGCACATTGTAAGTGCCATGTGTGCCTGCCTAGTGATTGCCTTTTGCATAAAATCAGTGCCATTCCATCTTCAAAATCCCAAGGGCATGATTTTTTTTAATTGGCAAGCTGATTGTAAAGCTTATTTAGAAGAGTTAAGATGTATGAGTAACCAAGGACATGTCGAAAAGAAGATTAATGGGGGTGCCGTACAGTGATTACACTGTGGCTACATTGAAGGAAGAAAACAATATTCTGAAGGAAAAGAATAGTGTCTGAAGGAGAGTGGGCGGTACAGGCTCCCAGTTATGGAATGAGTAAGTCACAGAGATGAAAGGCATAGCCTAGAGAGTAAAGTCAATGGTATTATAATAACATCGTATGGACAGAAGGTAGCTACATTGTGATGAGCGCAGCATAACATATAGACTTACTGAATCACTATGGTGTACACTGGAAACTAATGCAACATTGTGTGTCAACTATACTTCAATTTAAAAAAGGAAAGAGGAAGGAAGGAAGGAAGGAAGGAAGGAAGGAAGGAAGGGGAGAAAAAGAAAGAAAGAAAGAAAGAAAGAAAGAAAGAAAGAAAGAAAGAAAGAAGAAAGGAAAGAAAGAAAGAAAGAAAGAAGAAAGAAAGAAAGAGAAAGAAAGAAAGAAGAAGAGAAAGAAAGAAAGAAGAAAGGAAAGAAAGAAAGAAAGAAGAAAGAAAGAAAGAAAGAAGAAAGGGAAGAAATAGAAAAAAAGAAAGGAAAAGAAAAGAAAAAAAAAAAAAAAGAAAAAAGAAAAGAAAAGAAAACAAGAGTCCAGAAGCCAACAATTTTTTTCTAGGAAAAAAGTTACTTGAAAAACATTTCCTAGGGGTACATGGGTGGCACAGTCGGTTAAAGGTTCAACTCTTGGTCTGACCTCAGGTCATGATCTCTCAGTTGGTGAGTTCGAGCCCCACATTAGGCTCTGTGCTGATGGTGCAGAGCCTGCTTGAGATTCTCTCTCTCCCTCTCTCTCTGTCCCTCCCCTGCTTGTGCGTGCTTTCTCTCTCTCAAAATAAATAAATAAACTTAAAAAAGAAAGAAGTACATTTCCTAAATTATATTCTCTGTTTACCAAATGCTGGTGAGGTATTAAAAGTGACCACTTTGTATCTCCTACAGAAGACAGCAGGCATGAAGAAACACTCGGCAAGTTGTTTTTTTTTTTTTTTTTTAACTTACATAGTCTCAGGCATTAATGAGTTCGACCTGCATCTATTTTGCTTGCTGAACAATCTCTGGACTCACAATTAGCAAAAGAGTACACATGATTAAATAAACACCAAAGGATGGGAAGTAGGTGAGGAGATTTCATGTGATTATTGTGGACAATGGGACACAGATGAGTCTATTCAATTTAGGAACTGCGTGCACACACACACACTATTTCTCCTTCGGTTGTATATTCAGAAAGCAATCACAGTGCAGAAGCACCAAACAGACTTACGGACTGTAAACAGAAAGAGTGTGGTCCTTTTTCACTTTGCTTCTTCAGCCAAAAACCAACTCCGTGCATTACAAGGAGCTTTGAAATTGCCTTGTCTTCAACCTAAATGAAATGCTCGAAAAAGATAGAATGGCAGCTCTTACCTGTTAAAAATGTTTCTTGAAAACTATGGAGGGGCGCCTGGGTGGCTCAGTTGATTAAGTGTCCAACTTCAGCTCAGGTCATGATCTCACCTTTGGCGAGTTCGAGCCCCGCATTGGGCTCCCTCCTGTCACTTCAGAGCCTGCTTCGGACTCTCTGTCCCCTTTTCTCTCTCTGCCCCTCCCCAACTTGTTCTCTATCTCTCTCTCTCTCAAAAATAAATAAACATTTGAAGAAAAGAATAATATGGAAAACAGCACATACTAAAAGCCAGCGGGTGGTTACAGAGAGAGAAAGGGGTTTGTTTGCCAGGACTTGTAGCAATAGCAAGCTGATAGATCACGGGAATCACAGGTGTTTTCATATGATGTGGCCCAAAGGATTTTCCTATTTTGCACTCCCAGAAAGATGCTACAGATGGCTTGCATGCAGCTGGGATGCAAATAAAAATTCAGAGTTCATTGTTTTACCCTGAAAAACATTACAATTGCTTCATTGCCATATTTCTGTATCTCGGTTTTAAAAACTACCTGTCAGGGGAAGGTTTTGAGTTACTTTCTGACCTGATTGTCTACGTATAGCTATCATTTTTTTTTAATCTTCTCTTTTTCAACCTCTCTCTGCTCTGCTTCTCTCTGAACTATCTCTTTACTTATGTTTCTTTAAAAAGCTGTGCTGGGGGCCAGCTCTCCCTAGGGCTTCGTATGAAAAAGCTAATTGAGAAAGACTAGATTCTCGTTGATTTGATAGTTCCTAATGTTTTGATATGTCCAGCCAGCCATCTGCAACTACAAACTCCCTGCTGAGACGCTGGCCGGGAGACAAAGAAATGGAAAGCTACAGAGAAGTCACCATGTGATGTGAGCAGAGAGTTTTTGGCACAGGCTGCGTGAATTAAGACCATAATCCTTTTCGGAAATCATTCTAAAACGGAACTATTCACAATAAACATGAAATTAAAGGCATGATGTAGTAGTGACCCAAAAGGAATGTGAATTCTTCTCCAGGACATGCAGAGACCTGTGGATGAACCGTTTCTAGATTCTTGCTCCAGCTTTCCTGAGAGTAAGTGAATCTCTAAACTTGTGATTGTTTTGCATATAAAGCTATAACTTACGACTTCAAATAGGGAATGCCAAACATTTGGATGAAAACTATTCAAGGAAGTCAATTATTTGTTGTTTTGATTTTCCCAAGTCATCTGAGTGTTTTCTATCGTATGGCTAAATAACCAGTTGGAGAACTACGTGGTTTGTTTTGTCGTTTTTGTTTTTGTTTTTTCATTTTTACCCCATGACTGAAGCATGTTTGGACAAATAGCCTGTATTATCTACAAGGTATTGGATGAATTGAAGGAAATGTCATTTTCTGTTGCCTCTTTGCAAGTATGGGCTGTTTCCCAAGTTATTAGAATTACTTACTCTTTTCGGTTTGTGTTCAGTTTCACTGCCAGAGGATTTATAAGCATGGGAGGGGAGCACACAATTTTCTGAGTTTTGAATTGTTTTAGCTGGCTGGGGATTTCCAAGAAAACTTAGGGCGACATTTTCATTATCTTGTTTATCATCCTGCATCTATAGGAGTCGCGACCTAACTCGTCATGCAGTGTGCTTATTTTCTGAAGATGAGGAATTCTTTCTGGCAGGAAGTGACTGGCTTTTTATCGTAATAAAAAAATAAGCCAAGGTATTATTTCTAGATCACGCAACTTCCTATTCAGAGCAATGTAAGCTAGTTAGCTGTTTTGTGCTACTGGGGCGAATAGTAATTTTCCCCCTGATATTTATATCAGGATGTGTCGTGGGGAAAAAAATCAGTCTCAACAGTCAGAAGTAAATACCCACAATCGTGACAATTAGATCATGTTAATTTTCTGTATTCATCATTATTTTCCAGCACATGCATTATTAAAGAAAGAAAGAGAGAAGAGTAGGCACGTGGGCCATGGGTTTTAACCCTCTCAGATATCCTGGCTTCCCGGGATACTGATTTCTTAATGGGTGATGTTGTAGTTTCTTTCAGGCAGCGCCTGCTCTGGTGGCGCTGTGGTCAGGAACTCATCCGCATAGCTTCTGAATCCCTTTTGTTCATTTCTGGACAGTTTTTGAACATAAATCCATGCCCTCATTTGTTCCATAGACAGCTCTTTGTGTCCTAAAGCCCTCGCCTTCGTCGTGTTCTCGGTCTTCACGCTCTCAGACTCCTTTTGTGCTCCTCGTATTAATTTTCTGTTGCTGCTGTAACGAATGTCCATGGACTTCACGGCGGGAAACAAAACAGATTTGTCATCTTACAGTGTGAGGGGTGAGAAGTGGGATGTGAGTCTCACTGGATGGAAAATCAAGCCGTTGGCAGGGGTGCCTTCCTTGCTGGAGGGATATTCTGTTTTCTTGTCTCCTACAGCTTCCAGAAGCCGTCTGTGTTCCTCAGCTCATGCTCACCTTCCTCCATCTTCAAAGCCAGCAACGGGTTGGGTCCTTTTAGCATCACCTCTTCTGAGTGCCTTTTTCACCTCCCTGTTCCACGTTTCAGGAGCTTTGTGATTACGGGGGTCCCCCTAGAGATTACAGGATCATCTTCCTGATTTTGAGTCCGTTGATTAGCAACCTCGCTCCCATCTAGTACCTTAATTCTCCTTGGTTGTGTAATGTAACGTAGTCACAAGTTCCAGGATTAGAATGGGACCATTATTCTGCCTACCATGTTCCTCTTCAATTATTCTGTGCCTTTCAGACTGAAAGAGCGGATTCGCAGTATTCTTGGCAATACACAACGATTAGGTGTTATCCCTGGCAGTGCCTCCAAAGGCTGCCTTGAGTAGGTGACCTTCCCCTTTGAATACTTCCTGAATACCAGTAGGGACCACCATATTCACGGCTTTGCTCTCAGCCCATGGATAAGATCAGCATTAGGCCATGAATCTAGTAACCAGAAACAACCTCATTAGTCATAGGATGGAAGAGACAATACAACTCTATGGTTTCCATCCCTTTTCAATATGGAGCCAGAGAACACGACTACCCCCAAAACCCAGGTCTTATTGGCCAATCTATCTTCTGCTCTAAGCTTTGTGCCAAAGCTCAAGCCACTCCTCTTGGACCACTTCCTGGACCAATTCCCGCTCCTAGAATGTTGGGTGCTAGTAAGTAAGGTTATGCCTCATGGTTTCTTCATCACCTAAGATTATTCATGGGTGTTCATGCTTTACAAGTCTCAGAGAAATTTTGTTATTCTTCCTGATGGGAAAATAGTGAGGTAGACCTCTTGCAATTCAATTATGTAACTCATTCTGGTAGAAACACTAGTAATTCTTGGGCTGTACTATGATGACCATATAGATAATTACAACACTACCAGACTGAGTGTTATACCTGGAATCTCCTGCCTTCACTAGTTTTGATAGAGATCATTTATATAATGGCTGTTGGATAGATATGTCCTCAATTGTTGTTATATAGGTTTTATATGTATGATGTCCTCTGCAAACAATTCTATAGAGTTGCTGATGACTTGGACCACATGTTGGAAATGAACAGTCTGGCTGACTGGTAGACCTGTGTATAAGCCTGAAGGCTGTGCTTTCTCCCTGTGAGTCTAAGCCCTTGTGTGGATTACCCCCGAGGCCAAGGTTGAGCCCATAAATAGGAGGCGATGGATGACTGTTCCACTGACAGCAGCAGAGTGCCTACATGGGTGCCTACAGATAGTCAGGCCTATATTGCCTCCGATAATATACTCTTAGAATGAGGTTCCAACTCAAGGAACTCCAGCTACAAATTTATCTGATTCCTGTGTCCATTGTTTGCTCACCCCTCATCCCTATTTTCACCTCCCATCTATCCACTTACATGTATGGGGAAGTAAGAGGACATCATGAATCTGGAAATTATTTTAGGTTCCTCTTTTCTTTTTAAAAAAAATTTTTTTAATGTTTATTTATTTCTGAGAGAGACAGAGAGAGAGTGAGCTAGGGAGGGGCAGAGAGAGAGGGAGACACAGAATCCGAAGCAGGCTCCAGGCTCTGAGCTGTCAGCCCAGAGCCCCACGCGGGTCTCGAACTCACGAACCGTGAGATCATGACCTGAGCTGAAGTCGGACGCTCAACCAACTGAGCCACCCAGGCGCCCCTTAGGTGCCTCTTTTCTATTGACAATAAAATGAGTCTCACTACATTGCAAGATTCAAATTTGTCTATAGCGACACTGTACACACCTCTTTACCAGACAGACCTTACCACAACAATTCTAATTTTCTGCCCATACTTTTCCAACAAAGAGCACTTTCACACCACTGGGTCTAACTCAGGCAAGGTCTCGGAAATCTAGACAGCATGAGAAGGCACAGAACTTCAAGGGTTCTCTCTCTATTTTTCAGGACTTCTTTACCTCTCTCACTTTTGTTTTGTTTTGTTTTATTTGTTTGTTTGTTTGTTTGTTTTTGAGAAAATCTAATATGGCTGCAGGGTGAAGAAAAATTGTTTAGGCTATTTTTATTCTTTCCATTTTAGACTCTTTTCGATTCTACTTTTTGCATCCCACCCATACATCATTTCAGGTTCAATTTTTTCCTCCTCATCTCTGCAAACACCCTTTGCAGTGGACACACCTTGTCTCTCTGCCCACACCCAATGAGGTGCTTGCCCCCAATATGGCAGCTGCAAGGTTGGCTCTCTTTGCACCCATCGTGGGCTTGTTTTTCTCAACAGTTCAGTTCTTCAAGGTCTCCTTACATCTATTGTTTTTTGGTCATGGCGTGGGAAATACGGTTTTAATTTTGTTTGGGTTATTGTTGTTTTTACCATTGGTGTAAAGATGTTCCACATTTTTCTATATCCCAGCTGTGGACTTGAAGAAAACAATATTGTATTCATGCAGATTCATTCACCTTCCTTGACTTTCCACGAGGTGAAACCAACCACCGTGCTTCTCCCATGGCCTTTCGCCCTACAGGTCATTTCAAGGGAAAGAATATTGCGTAGGTTTCAGCGATCTCTTAATTTAGATTCAATTAACTTTGTCGATTGATTTTTGACTTATAAGCACACTTTGGTCAGGAGAGTTAAAAAAACTCCTTTGTGTATATTTCATAATTTGAGGCAAAATTTACTAATTTGGAGGGTAAGGATTTGTGGTTTGGAGTTAAATCAATCCAGTATTACTGCAAATAAATATTTCATCAGTGTACTTTATTTTTGTCCCTTTGGGTAGATTTTCCAAAGGAAGGTGGGCAAGTCACTCTTTCACTTCCACTTTGAAGATATCGGGCTGATTTTTCTTCTGTTACAAATTGTTTACTCATTCCTTCCTGAACTCAACCCCACCTCTAGCTCTCAACTTGATCCTAACTTTCCCCTCTATCTTTTAATTTTAAAAATGTCATTATTTTTTGATATTTTCCATCATCCTATTTGGTACTTGGAGAGCTTTTTTTGGGAAATACACATCTTTCCACTACCTTGAAAAATTAATTTCCTTTCTGATGTTATTTTTTTCAATGTGTTTTTCTTGCAACTGTGTTTTCTTCTTTTTTGGGTATCTCTTTACCATATACTTTACTTTGGATCTTTTTTTTTCTTTCTTTCTACTTCATGTAGTTTTATCTCTCTCATTGCTTTTAAGTGAGTTTTAATTTTCTTTGAACATTTGGGAGGATTAGGGAATTTTTCTCTGTATCACAGGAGATTTTATGTTCTTTACTGACTTCGATGGAAATTTTAAGTAGGGTATTGAGTTTTCATTTCTTCTTACCTTTCTCCTCAAATTTAATTATAGTTCATTGTATGGAAGATTTAAAAACTTGTCTTCTGTTTATTGTAATAAAATTGTTTTTTTTAAATCATATATTTTCTTTGCCTCTTGAGAATAATCAATCTCTCCTTATATTCCAGCATTTGGGGGTTCCTGATAATGTCTGCACTGAGCAAAGCCTGTGGATAAGTAGTCTGAGCAGATCCCTGTTAGAGCTCCTCATCGCCTGTCTGGATGCTGGTAGAATCTCTGATCTTGCACTAAACGGAGAATTGATCCGCACGATCCCTAGATAAGTTTCTTTTTTAAAAAAAATTTTTAGTGTTTATTTATTTTTTTTTTTTTTGTTATAATAGTTTATTTTCAAATTGGTTTACATATAACACCCAGTGTTCATCCCAACATGTGCCCTTTTTAATGCCCATCACCCCCTCTCCCCCCTCCCTCATCCCCCTTACCCTCAGTTTTTTCTTAGTCTTTGAGAGTCTCTTATGTTTTATCTCCCTCCCTCTCTGTGTCTTTTTTTTCTTTCCCCTCTTCCCCTCCCCCTGGTTTTTGCTTAGTTTCACAAAGTCCACCTATTCGTGGAAACATATGGTATCTGTCTTTTTCTGACTGACTTATTTCACTTAACATAATACCCTCCAGTTCCATCCATCTTGCTACACATGGCCAGATTTCATTTTTTCTCATTGCCACGTAGTAGTCCATTGTATATAAGTACCATAACTTCTTTATCCATTCGTCAGTTGATGGGCACTTGGTCTCTTTCCATGATTTGGCTATTGTCGAAAGTGCTGCTATGAACATTGGGGTACACGTGCTCCTATGCATCAGCATTCCTGTGTCTCTTGGGTAGATTCCTAGCAGGGCTATTGCTGGGTCATAGGGTAGCTCTATTTTCATTTTTTTGAGGAACCTCCACACCGTTTTCCAGAGTGGCTGCACCAGTTTGCATTCCCACCAACAGTGTAGGAGGGTGCCTACTTCTCCACATCCTCGCCAGCATCTATAGTTTCCTGATTTGTTCATTTTAGCCACTCTGACTGGTGTGAGGTGGTATCTCAGTGTAGTTTTGATTTGTATTTCCCTGATGCTGAGTGACATTGAGCATCGTTTCATGTGTCTGTTGGCCATCTGAATGTCCCCTTTGGAGAAGTGTCTATTCATATCTTCCGCCCATTTCTTCACTGGGTTGTTTGTTTTTCGGGTTTGGAGTTTGGTAAGTTCTTTATAAATTTTAGATATTAGTCCTTTATCCGATATGTCATTTGCGATGATCTTTTCCCATTCCGTTGGTTGCCTATTCGTTTTGTTGGTTGTTTCTTTTGCCGTGCAGAAGCTTTTTATCTTGATGAGGTCCCAATAGTTCATCTTTGCTTTTAATTCTCTTGCCTTTGGAGACATGTCGAGTAAGAAATTGGTGCGTCTTAGGTCAAAGAGGCTTTTTCCTGTTTTCTCCTCTAGGATTTTGACGGTTTCCTGCCTCACATTCAGATCTTTTATCCATTTAGAATTTATTTTGTGAGTGGTGTAAGAAAGTGGTCTAGTTTCATTCTTTTGCATGTTGCTGTCCAATTCTCCCAGCACCATTTGTTAAAAAGGCTGTCTTTTTTCCATTAGATACATTTTCCCGCTTTGTCAAAGATTAGTTGGCCATATACTTGCGGGTCCATTTCTGAGTTTTCTATTCTATTCCATTGGTCTATGCGTCTGTTTTTGTGCCAATACCATACAGTCTTGATGACCACCGCTTTGTAGTAGAGGTTAAAGTCTGGGATTGTGATGCCTCCCGCCTTGGTTTTATTCTTCAGTATTATTTTGGCTATTCGAGGTCTTTTGTGGTTCCATACAAATTTTAGGATTGTTTGCTCTAGCTTTGAGAAGAATGCTGGTGCAATTTTGATTGGGATTGCATTGAATGTGTAGATTGCTTTGGGTAGTATTGCCATTTTGACGATATTTATTCTTCCAATCCATGAGCATGGGATGTTTTTCCATTTCCTTGTGTCTTCCTCAATTTCCTTCATAAGTTTTTTATAGTTTTCAGTGTAGAGGTCTTTCACATCTTTGGTTAGGTTTATTCCTAAGTATTTTATGGTTTTTGGTGCAATTGTGAAAGGGATTAGCTTCTTTATTTCTCTTTCTGCTGCTTCATTGTTGGTGTATAGAAATGCCACCGATTTCTGTACATTGATTTTGTATCCTGCAACTTTGCTGAAATCATGAATCAGTTCTAGTAGGCTTTTGGTGGATTCTGTCGGGTTTTCCATGTAAAGTATCATGTCATCTGCAAAAAGTGAAAGTTTGACTTCCTCCTTGCCAATCTTGATGCCTTTTATTTTGTTTTGTTGTCTGATTGCTGATGCTAAGACTTCCAGCACTATGTTAAATAGCAGTGGCGAGAGTGGACATCCCTGTCGTGTTCCTGATCTCAGGGGGAAGGCTTTCAATTTTTCCCCATTGAGGATGATATTAGCTGTGGGTTTTTCATATATGGCTTTTATGATGTTTAAGTATGTTCCTTCTATCCCGACTTTCTCGAGAGTTTTTATTAAGAAAGGATGCTGTATTTTGTCAAATGCTTTTTCTGCATCTATTGACAGGATCATATGGTTCTTATCTTTTCTTTTGTTGATGTGATGTATCACGTTGATTGATTTGCGAATATTGAACCAGCCCTGCAACCCAGGGATGAATCCTACTTGATCATGGTGGATAATTCTCTTTATATGCTGTTGGATTCGATTTGCTAGTATCTTGTTGAGAATTTTTGCATCCATATTCATCAGGGATATTGGCCTGTAATTTTCTTTCTTTGCTGGGTCTCTATCTGGTTTGGGAATCAAAGTGATGCTGGCTTCATAGAATGAGTCCGGGAGTTTTCCTTCCGTTTCAATTTTTTGGAACAGCTTGAGGAGGATAGGAATTAACTCTGTTTTAAATGTCTGGTAAAATTCCGCAGGAAAGCCATCTGGTCCAGGGCTTTTATTTGCTGGGAGGTTTTTAATAACTGATTCTATTTCTTCACTAGTTATGGGTCTGTTCAAATTTTCTATTTCTTCCCGTTTGAGTTTTGGTAGCGTGTGGCTATTTAGGAAGCTGTCCATTTCTTCCAGATTGCCAAGTTTGGTGGCATATAATTTTTCATAGTATTCTCTGATGATTGCTTGTATCTCTGAGGGATTGGTTGTAATTTCTCCCTTTTCATTCACGATTTTATTTATTTGAGTTCTCTCTCTTTTCTTTTTGAGAAGCCTGGCTAGAGGTTTGTCTATTTTGTTTATTTTTTCAAAGAACCAGCTTTTGGTTTCATTGATCTGTTCCACTACCTTTTCTGTCTCCATATGGTTAATTTGAGCTCTGATCTTTGTTATTTCTCTCTTTCTGCTGGGCTTGGGTTGTTTTAGTTGATCTGCTTCTAGTTCCTTTAGGCGTGCTGTTAGAATTTGTGTTATTGATTTTTCTTGTTTCTTGAGATGGGCCTGGATTGCAATATATTTCCCTCTCAGGACTGCCTTTGCTGCATCCCAGAGCGTTTGGATTGTTGTATTTTCATTTTCATTTGTTTCCATGTATTTTTTAATTTCTTCTCTGATGGCTTGGTTGACCCAGTCATCTTTTAGTAGGTTATTTCTTAGCCGCCATGTTCTTGGATATTTTCCAGGCTTTCTCCTGTGGTTGATTTCAAGTTTCAAAGCATTGTGGTCTGACACTGTACACGGTATGATCTCAATTCTTTTATATTTATTCAGAGCTTCCCTGTGCCCCAGAATGTGGTCTATCTTGGAAAATGTACCGTGTGCAGATGAGAAGAATGTAAATTCCTTTGCTTCTGGATGAAGGACCCTAAAGATGTCTGTGAGGCCCATCTGTCCTAATGTGTCATTCAGGGCTATTGTTTCTGCGGAGATTTTCTGTTTTGTTGATCTATCCAATGCCGAGAGTGGAGTGTTGAGATCCCCTACTATTAGGACATTTTTATCGATGAGGTTGCTAATGTTTGTAATTAGTTGTTTTACAAATTTGGGTGCCCCTGAATTCGGTGCGTAGATATTTACAATTGTTAGCTCTTCCTGCTGGATGGTCCCTGAGACTATTATATAATGTCCTTCCTCATCTCTTATTACATCGTTCATTTTAAAGTCTAATTTGTCTGATATAAGTGTGGCTACTCCGGCTTTCTTCTGACTTCCAGTAGCATGGTAGATAGTTCTCCATCCCCTCACTTTCAATCTGAAGGTGTCTTCAGGTTTAAGATGAGTTTCTTGAAGACAGCAAATAGATGGGTCTTGTTTTTTAATCCATTCTGTTATCCTGTGTCTTTTGATTGGCGCATTTAGTCCATTTACATTCAGTGTTAATATTGAAAAATATGGGCTTACAGTCACTGTATTATCTGTAAGTTTCATGTTTGTAAGGCTGTGTCTGGTAGTTTGTATTCTTTGCCTCCTTGTTTTCATAGAATGCCCCTCAGGATCTCTTGCAGTGCTGGCTTATTTGTGATAAATTCTTTCAGTTTTTGTTTGTTGGGAAAAACCTTGATCTCTCCTTCTATTCTGAATGACAGGCTAGCCGGATACAGAATTCTTGGTTGCATGTCCTTCTTGCTCATCACATTGAAGATGTCCTGCCATTCCTTTCTGGCTTGCCAAGTTTCCGTAGATAAGTCTGCTACTACCCTTATAGGTCTCCCTTTGTATGTTAGGGTTCTTTTGTCCCTAGCTGCTTTCAGGATTCTCTCCCTATCTTTGTATTTTGCCAGCTTCACTATGATGTGCCGTGCAGAAGGTCTATTCAAGTTACGTCTGAGGGGAGTTCTCTGTGCCTCTTGGATTTCCATGCCCGTTTCCTTTCTCATGTTGAGGAAGTTCTCAGCAATGATTTGTTCCAGAACCCCTTCGACTCCTTTCTCTCTCTCTTCTTCCTCTGGAACTCCTATGATACGGATATTGTTTCTTTTGACTGCATCGCTCAGCTCTCGAATTCTCCTTTCCTGTTCCTGGATCAGCTTCTCTCTCTTTTTATCTGTTTCCTCTTTTTCAATGATTTTGTCTTCTAATGCACTAACTCTTTCCTCTACCTCTTCAATCCGTGCTGTGGTTGCTTCCAGTTTCCCCTGTATTTCTTCCAATGTCTTCTTTAATTCTTCCTGACCGTTTTTAAGGTCTTTGAACTTTGCCTCGTAGGACCCCTTGCATTCATCTAAGCTTTTTTCAAGGCCAGCAATTAGTTTTATGATTAACATTCTATATTCAAGTTCTGTTATGTTGCTTATATCTCTTTTCATTAATTCTTGAGCTGTCACTGCTTCTTGTAGACTCTTTTGAGGAGAATTCTTCCGTCTCGTCATTTTGGCTGGATGTGTTATGGGTTGTTTCTTGAAGTTGCCCTGGAAAGGAAAACTGACAGACACACAGAACACAGAAATACTCAAACGTACCGACAAATGGTCCAGACAAGCAGTTCACAACAGAAAAAAATAACAAGTGACTCTCTGAGGGCAATGTCCTGAAGTAACAGCTACACGTTAAGGACAGGGTATGTAGTGTGCTGGTGGCAGAGCATATATAGACAGAATAATGACTGGTGCAGGGAGAAGAAGGAAATGGACTTTGCCCAGGTAGAGCGACTAAAGGGTTTAATCCAGACTGATAGAAATCAGAATAAGGACAGGTGCGAGGGAAAAGGAATAAAGATCGATGTCGTCTGGATGAACTTATACGGCCTGGTTATTCCAGAAAAAGGGCTAGGGAAGTAAAGAAGAGGTTGTAGGACATGTCCTCAAAGAGTGGGTTAAAAAACAAAACAAAAACAAAAAACAAAAAACAAAAAACAAAACAAAAAAAAAAACCAAACAAAACAAACAAACAAAAAACAAAAAAACAAAAAACAAAAAGAACGAAAAAAATGATTAAGCCAGTCAGTACCCTGGATGACCAGCTCAGGGATGGGGATCGGTAGGAATGAGAAAGGGAGGGATAAATTTAAAAAGAAGAAATGACTGGCGTTACTCCAGGCAGCAATCTCCACTTGGATCAGTCGCTCCTGCTGATAGTTTGGGAGGGGCGTGGTTTAGTGTAGGCGGGTCCGGCCTCCACTGCTGCAGGGATGGCTTCTGGGGTGACTTCCTGGCTTGTGAGACAACAATGGCGTCTCTCCAGACCCCCGCCCCCAGTCCTGGAGGCTTTATTCGCTCCTTTATTTCTGTTCTCTCTCCACCGCCCACGCCAGCCTAGTGTGGTTTACTGGAGCCGCGCCTGGGGCTGCCTGGGTGCCTGCTGCCTATCCCGGCAGAGTGCGTGCCCGGAGGCGCTGGGCGAGGGTGGCGCGGTGGCGCGGCCGTCTGCTACCCCCCGATTTGGCTGTAACTGTGCGGGGGTTAGAGGTGCTCCGCAGGAGCCGCCGCCTGAGTCCCCCCTGCCTGTCCCGGCAGCGCGCGCGCCCCGGAGGCGCTGGGCGAGGGTGGCGCGGTGGCGCGGCCGTCTGCTACCCCCCGATTTGGCTATAACTGTGCGGGGGTTAGAGGTGCTCCGCAGGAGCCGCTGCCTGGGTCCCCCCTGCCTGTCCCGGCAGCGCGCGCGCCCCGGAGGCGCTGGGCGAGGGTGGCGCGGTGGTGCGGCCGTCTGCCACCCCCCGATTTCGTTATAATTGTGCCGGGGTTAGAGGTGCTCCGCAGGCGGCGCCGCCTGCATCCCTGCTGCCAGTCCCTCCCGCGCGCGTCCCAGTGGCTCAGGACGAGGTTGGTGCGGTCCCAGCAGCGCGCGGGGATTGCTGCTGTTTGCCACTGAACTTCTCTTCAAAAGCCCTGCATTTAGGGCCTGGATGGTAGTGGTCTCACCCGCTCTGGCCCTCTCGTTCAGATGTTGTTCGGTCGGCACTTTCCCAGCTATCTCCGAAGACGCTCACCCTCCCCTCAGCTCAACTTCCCGAGTTCGAGTTCGTTTTATCCGACCCAGATTAAACTCACAGTTCAGTTGGGCCGTGTCTGTGTTCGCCTTAGTTTCTTGTCAGCTCTAGCACCTTTTCCCCCCGATTTTTGGAGTTGAGAGAGAGACAATGGTTTCAGTCGTCCCCCTTTAAAGGGCAAGCGAAATACTGGAGCCCCCTACTCCTCCGCCATGTTGCCTCTATCCCCCAGTGTTTATTTTTGAGAGAGAGAGAGAGAGAGAGAGCATGAGTGGGGAGGAGCAGAGAGGGAGGGACACATAGAATCTGAAGCAGGCTCCAGGCTCTGAGCCATCAGCACAGAGCCCAACATGGGGCTCTGAACTCTCAAACTGAGAGATCATGACCTGATCCAAAGTCGGACACTTAACCTACTGAGCCACCCAAGCGACCCCCTAGATGAATTTCGACAACAGCATGGCACGCTGGTTAAGAGTGAGGTCTCCAGAAGTTGGTTATCTAGATTAAAGCTCTGATTGTGCCATCGTTAGCTGTGTTTGGCTACTCAGCCTCCGTGTGCCTCATTTCCCTCGTCTTCAATACGGGGAGAATAATAGGACCTAAGATTCGTCATGGGGATTAAACTAATTGGTATGTTAGTTAACTTCAATTTCCCTTTATATGTTTTTAGCTTTCTGGCTTTCTCTTCTACACCTGCAATTGAGAACAGCTGTTACGATGTTTTTGGTTTGATTGCACAACGTCTTCTATATCAGACCTTCACATTTACTTTCTTTACTTTCTTATTTCAAAACAAACAGGTCAGAATGAGCAAGAGGCACCTAAGCGTGGGTCAGCAAACGTGGGCCCTTCTCTGCAAGAACTTTCTTAAAAAATGGAGGATGAAAAGAGAGACCTTGTTGGTATGCTTCAGTCTTCTCCTGTTTTGAAGAGGAAAATGTGGGAGGTTTTTGGGTGGTACAAACACTTTATCTTCATTATTTAATGTCTCGCATATATTTTCTATTTTTAACTAACAGGCTGGATTTCTTTTTTCAAATTCTGGACTTTGCTATTACTTTAAAAGAGAGTCCTTTAAATATATTATTAGTATATGTCTTACTGGAGGCATTCTTTAGATAATTGATGTTCAGAAGCCCCCTGAAAAATAGAGCCACATCTGTATATTGCAGAGATAATAATTCTTAATATCTGAACCCATTTGAAACTCATGAAGGAATAGGTACAAAAGTTCAGGGTCAAAGTCAAAACTAATGTAGCAAAACTAATATAGCAAATCATCCAAAATTTTAAAAACCCAACCACTCAAAGGACAAATTGTAGCACTTCTGCACAATCGTACTATGAACACAGATAACATCAATTTGAAAGGAATCATGGGTGTGTAAAGAAACAGGAAAAGAAAATGTCATTTTGAACTTTTGCTCTTTTAAGAGAGTACTTATTTTCTTCTGATAAGAATGATCAGATGTGCTTTGTGTGGAAAATTAAGCAAGTCGAGAAAAACATACGAAAAAGTTTTATCACCCATACAATACCCATAGTTAGCATTTGATTTTATGAACATTGTGTGTGTGTGTATGTGTGCATATGTGTGTGTGTATTCTTTCAACAAATATGTATTGAATGCTTAGATTGCCAGTAAATAAATCAAACAAAAATCCCTGCAGGGAGTAAGGATTATATAAGTATAAATATAAAAGTTGGATTCTACTCTATATAGGTGTTTTACTTCCAACCTTTTAACTGTTTTTAGTAGAAGTCTCATATCTATCAACTGACCCATCTAGACAGATGCATTTGGTGTAGGTATAGAACAACACACATATGAAAAGAAGATCAGGGCCGTCTGGGGGGCTTAGTCAGTTAAGCGTCCAACTCCTGGTTCCAGTTCAGGTCATGATCTTGTGGCTTCAGGAGTTCAAGCCCTATGTCGGTCTCTGCACTAGCAGCATGGAGCCTGCTTGGGATTCTGTCTCCCTCTCTCTCTGCCCTTCCCTGACTCACGCTGTCTCTGTCTCTCTCAAAATGGATGAATAAACTTAAAAAAAATTTTTTAATAAGATCAGATGGTGAATAAGACATATACCTCTTTTAAAGCCCATGTGTTTAGAATTGAAAGTAAATAATAAAGTATGCTGTTAATACCAGACTTCAAATACATTCTGCTCATTTCCAATTTCAGAATGTTGTCACAAAGACAAAGGTTGTTAATGTTCTTTTTCTGAGCAGTATTTTAGGACTACTTCTTCCATATGCAGGGTGGCAGCAGATAAAAATATGACCTTCCTCCTGTTGATGGAAGCTGGTAACCTATTTCGTAACACATGACATTTCTTTTGTCATCGACACTCTGACTTCAACATGACTATAAGCCATTGGACCATGCATGAAGCAATTCAGCCTCTAACACTCACATGAAAGTGTGATAAACGTAGACTCCCAATGCTAACTGTACCTGATGCCATAACACCGTCTTGATGGATGAGGTGCATATTTCAAAATATGCAAATTAAAAGACAAAAGAAAATTGAAACACTCGGAAACGGGGAGAGAAAAATGGTCCAAGCTACACAGCCAAATTAAGTGTTTTCAGTTGTTCGTGGATGATTTATCTGTGGTCGAACAGCTACTGATTTGCTTTATCTTTCTCTCGTTGCCGTGTAGGAATGGTTTTTCTCATTTCTTCTAGTGTTGTTTGCGTACCAACTTTCCTCCAATTTACATCAAGTTAATGACTCCCCTCAGTTGCCTGCAATGGATTTGGGCCGTGTGGATCACTTTAATGATTCTAATTATGTGATTGCATTTGCACCTGAATCTGAAACAAACCAGGAGATCATGAACAAAGTGGCTTCGGCCCCATTCATGAAAGGTATGTTCTTGGTGTTTCCTTATTTGCCAAACACACACACGTATGTTGGGATTGCCTTTTATCCTCATTATAGTCCCTACCGAAATGAGACAGTCCAATATTATTCCGACGTATGTTAGCGAGAAGATTCTGGAAATATCAGAGAGAACATGGTTTTTAAATCTCTTCAAATGCATAAAAAATGAGAGAGAAATTAGACAGCAAAACCAAGAAATCATGGGCAGTAGTTACAAACAAAAAAGTGGCAAGATGCTTCCCCAAGTCCCATAATACAAGTGAGTGGGGACCAAGTGCCAACAGCTCCTGGGCCTGCATGGCATCTCTCTATGGGGTGCTGGGAGAGCAAAGGGAAGCAATGGGGTATCAGATGGACCTGAAAAGAGAAGAGAACACCTGGATAGGAACATGCAAAGCAGAGAAGGCCAATCTGCAAGCTAAAACCATTTTTAGCTGCTGTACAGGTAGGGTAGTATTACACTGTTATTCCGAAGCCCTTATATATAGAAAGTGGGGTTTACCAAATAAGTAATTATGGGACAATCTCCGTCTCTCACCCCCGTGACCTGGGAGCCCAGGAGTCTCAGCCCTGGCAGAAAGGAGATGCAGAGGTCTTGGAAAGGATATTTACCGGGTGAAGAATATTATCATTCCGGATGGCTAGGAAGCCTGTAAGGACCAACAGGTTCTGTCAAAAAGGCTCAGTAGTCACCTTGAAGAGACTCCCACGGGGCAAACTTGGCATCCTATGAGCTTCACCAAGAATAATAAATGCACTGATTTGAAACACATCCAATGTATATGTGAAATCCAGACTTTCGTAACATGTTAAAAGGAAAAATGTTGCTTCAAGGGGATGGTACAAAATCAGTTCCTATTATGAAAACCTGCATCTAAAGGGGAAATACCAGTGTTTATCCTATATGAAGTGTATTATTGGATAATCAAACAGATGGTGGAAAGTACTGTTCCATAAACATTTTCTCCTAATGAGTAAAAAGCAAATGATGGGAATATAATACCACCATTTTGAAACTCCCATTGAATTAATGGATCTAGGCAGGGAGCACCCAGGAATGCTAATAATATCTCAAAAAAAACAGATGAAAAGAAATCATGACACTCTGAAGAAAGAACACACACCACCTATAGTCTTGCCAAAAGGATTGGACCTGAGTCTGGTTGAGCCTCTGGGTGCAGCGACCAGATTGCAGGAAATGCAGAGGCCAGGACCATGTTGAGAGGACATGCACCCAGCAGAATCCAGACCGTGGGAAATTATATGGTTTAAGTGGCCTGGGTTTGGTCAGTAATAGTCATTCATTTACATTATATCTTTGGAACAAACAAATTATCCTGAGAAAACATTCTCCAAATTTAATAATGTCATGCTATCTTTGGAAGTTTGGTCACATTGACACCATGGTCAAATGAAAATATGTATTATAATTATAGCCTGTATTTCAACTTTGGATAGATCTGTTTATGCATGAGTGGTAGTGCTATTATTCCAAAGTCATGGTGTTTTAAGCCATTGTTTTAAAAGTTTGGGGTTGGGGGAAGCGTGATCTAGGTGTGATAAAAGTGATTGCCACATAACTGATTTTCTCTAGGTTTTAGACCCTCACCCCCAGTTTGAGTGTCTTATTTAGGACCAGTACAGCCTTTAGTGAATAAAGAATTTTAACATAAGATAACTTAAACATAACTGAATATGGCATGCTGTCTTTAGACCACATAGAAATCTTCTTACTTTTTAGCTATTTCTTTCTTTCATATGACAGGGAGAACAATCATGGGGTGGCCAGATGAGAAAAGCATGGAAGAATTGGATCTAAATTACTCTATAGATGCAGTGAGAGTCATATTTAATGATACCTTCTCATATCATTTGAAATTTTCCTGGGGAAGTAGAATCCCCAAGATGAAGGAACACAGAGACCATTCAGGTAACTTTCCTACTAGAATTTTTTTTTTTTTTTGCTATTACATCATTAGTCACTAGAGGTCGCATGTGATAGCTGAAATCTACACAAAAGTACCCAGTATGTACTTTCAATTTTTAAACATAGATTCATTCTTATTATTATTTTTAAAGTTTACTTATTTATTTTGAGAGAGAGATAGTGTGGGAAGGGAAGAGAGAGAAGGAGCGAGAGAAAGAATCCCAAGCAGGCTCCACACTGTCAGCGTGGAGCCCTTTGTGAAGCTTGAATCATGAACCATGAGATTATGACCCAATCCAAAATCAATAGTCGGCTGCTTAACCGACTGAGCCACCCAGGTGCCCCAAGATTCATTCTTATTAAATAAAGTCTATGTTCCTGAGTATATAGTTTTATTAAGAAATTCTATTTGCTATTGTTATTCCTATGTTCCTCCTAAATATAACCTCAAAGAGAGATTCTTATTCAGTAATTCCCAAATATTAAAAAAAAATTAGTACTTTCTTAGCACAAACAAACAGAAGAGCAAAGCTCAACCAAATATTCTTGGCTAATTGATAGAATGATAAGATTGAATGAAAAATTATTAATAACTTGTCTTAACATCAATAAAGCAATGCTGGTGTATTTTCCTTGGCTGTGCTCTACAAACCTCACCTGAGAAGTCCTACCATACACTATATTATGTATGTGGACTTGGAATGCATTTTGGAAGATTTGAAGTTTTGATTTTTTCCTATAACCAAGATTGTCCCATCCCATTATAAACGGTGGTGTTCTTCTTTTACCAAAGCTCACTGTCAAGTAACGGAAGAAAAAACCACATGTGAAGGTTCGATGTTCTGGGAGAAAGGCTTTGTAGCTTTTCAAGCCGCCATTAACGCTGCAATCATAGAAGTGAGTATTAAGTTAAGGAAGGCTAATTGTGCTGTAAATTAAATTTTCATGCCTCATAGTATAATGGATTGTCTTACCTTATCATTTAATTTATTTGGCACAATACACCCAACAACTGCTGGGTTTAAGCCATAACTCTAAGCCCTGAGGATCAGGAAATAAGTACAATATGGGCACTTTTCTCCAGGGATGATGGATAGTGAGGGGATAGAAATATGGATATGAAATCATAATAGAGACCAGCTTCTATCAACCATGGAATTATAAATGCTGCGCAAGGTGAACAATGAAGCAGAAGATACTCTGATGAGGAATATCAAAGAAGATGACTCACTGAGGTGACCTTTCAGTGGGGACTTTAAGCAAGAGTAAAATTGTGTCCATTGACAATGGTAAATGGACACACTCTAAGCAGCAGGACAAAACTTGGAGTGTTTCAGGAACTACCAAGGACCAGATCATGAATGAGATGGATATTTAAATGCAGAATGCACCTACTTTCTTATAACTGAGGGAAAACTCGTGAGATCATCATTAGCTCGATGATAACAATTTGTTCATTGATGTCTTCCCTTAGATCACAACGAATCATTCAGTGATGGAAGAGCTGATGTCAGCTACTGGCATAAACATGAAGATATTACCTTTTGTTGCCCAAGCAGGAGTCGCGACTGATGTTTTCATCTTTTTCTGCATTATTTCTTTTTCTGCATTCATTTACTACGTATCAGTGAATGTTACACAAGAAAGGCAATACATTAAGTCATTGATGACCATGATGGGCCTTCGAGAGTCAGCATTCTGGTAAGTTACGTGGTCACAATCTATCACGCAACATAAATAAACACAGCAAGCTAGCCGGTCGGACTCCCTATAAAGTATCCTATTTAAACTTGATTCTTTCATAAAGCCATGCATTATAGATGAATGGAATAGATTCAAGTAAGCTTGGTAAATGAAACTTTTCATACTTCTTTGAATTAAAGAAAGCGTGATTCCATAGATGTCTGTTGATACCCAAGTCACTAAGCAATAGAAATGATGGCTCTCAGTCTCTAGTTGCCACACGTGAGTGAACCCAAATGTGTAAGAACTTGAGGTTTCTAATGTTTGATGAAATATATATATATATATATATGTACCACATCTTCTTTGTCCATTCATCAGTCGATGGACATTTAGGCTCTTTCCATAATTTGGCTATTGTTGATAGTGTTTTTATAAGTATGTATCCCTTCAAATCACCATTTTTGTATCCTTTGGATAAATACCTAGTAGTGCAGTTGTAGATTGTAGATTAGTTCTATCTTCAATTTTTTGAGGAACTTCCATACTGTGTTGCAGAGTGGCTGCACCAGTTTGCATTCCCACCAACAGTGCAAAAGTGTTCCCCTTTCTCTACACCCTCACCATCATCTGTTGTTTCCTTGGTTGTTAATTTTAGCCACTTTGATTGGTGTGAGGTGGTATCTCAGCGTGGCTTTGATTTGTGTTTCCCTGATGATGAGTGATGTTGAGCATCTTTTCATGTGTCTGTTCTTCTTTGGAAAAGTGTCTATTCATGTCTTCTGCCCATTTCTTAACTGAAGACCCCACATTTTAATGCTGCCAATTTATACCAAATTTATTTATTTATTTCCTTCAGAAATGTTTCAGTGAGTACAAAAGTGGAGTAAATGGATTGCTGGTTTGGCCTAGAATGGGAGTTTTGTCTGGCGTCTCTTTTTGTATTAAAAGTGTGTAGCTCAATACCGAAGAAAAATTTTGCTCACTACATTTTTAAAGTGTTTTTTTTTTTTCATTTTTGAGAGACATAGAGACAGAAGTGAGCAAGGGAAGGGCAGAGAGATAGGGAGACACAGAATCTGAAGCAGGCTCCAGGCTCTGAGCCGTCAGCACAGAGCACGACACGGGGCTCGAACCCACAGACCGTGAGATCATGACCCGAGCTGAAGTCGGCCGCTCTACCAACTGAGCCACCCAGGCGCCCCATTTTTAAAAGAATAGAAGGGGTGCTTGGGCAGCTCAGTCAATTGAGCGTCCAACTCTTGGTTTCAGCTCAGGTCATGATCTCGCGGCTTCATGGGTTCAAGCCCCATGTCAACACAGAGCCTTCTTGAGGTTATCTCTCTCTCCTTCTCTCTCTGCCCCTCTCCTACTCATCCTGTCTCAGTCTCTCAAAATAAGATATAAACATAAAAAAAAAAGAATAGAAATCTACAAAGAGTCAGAGAAAAGTAAACAATATGCTAAAAAGAAGAGAAAAACCAAATAAATCCAATGAGGAAGGGGTTAAAAAATCAGGACTTCTCCCCCATACAAATGATATTAAGAAGTTTATAGGACAAGGAGAGATGAACACTTTCAGATGCACAGAAGTGATTGAGCAAAGGGAATCCTTATAATTAGGCAAGACTTCCCGAAAACATGATGGCATTTTAAACTTTGAGGAAAACTAAGTGGTCATTGTGGACTCGTTATAAACCAGTTGCCACATTAACCACATAACGTACAACACTTCGCTTAAGTCTCTTGTTATTTTCCAATAGACAATAAGGAAGTTTAGAAAGATTAAATAGCTACCTCTCAGGAACATATAAATACAATGTAAGAGAGAAACCCTGAACCACATCTGTATCATTAGAAAGTTGGTTCTCTCCTCCCATAAAGAATTTTCTTCCTGTTTCTTTGTCATTGATAGCAAGAAAAACATATCTTCATACCCATCTATCTTTCTGTATCTATGCCCTATGCCTGTGTGAATATCTGTATCTATATCTCTTCTATATCTACTCATCGATACCAAGGGTTGGCAAACCACAGTCCCTTTCTGTACGGTCTGCAAGCTAGGAATGGCTTTGACGAAAATGCCTTTAAAAAATCAAAAGAACAAAAAAATATTTCACGGCACACAAAAGCTTATATGATATTCAAATGTCGGTGTCTACACATAGTCTGTCTGCACATTGTCCATGACCATTTCTGTCCTGCAAAAGCAAACCTGAGTAGCTACAGGAGACCGTATGACTCAAAAAGGCTAAGAGATTTACTATCTGGTTCTTCAGAGGAAAAGTTTGATGAAACCTGCTGCATTATCTGTTTTTTGTTTTTTTTTTTTTTTGTCCATGGTACTTGTATTTTACTGAAAGAAGAAGTCCAGAAACTACACATCGTCATAGATGTCTTCCCAGAAAACCTCTCTCAATTAACGTCATTCTATTACCCCGTCTATTTCTTCCTTATTTTGCAATTAGCTACCCATTTTACCTTGGCTTGTTTATTGTCTACCTTCCCCGGTCACCTATGAACTTTGGGGACAGAGAAGTTTTCTAATCTATTAGCCGTTGTATGTACTCTTGATTTATGGTAAGCTTCCCAAATCATGTGCAGAGTAAATGAATAAAAAAAGTGATAAAGTACCAGCCCTCTGAACTGATGTTTAGTTTCTGTGCTAGGCTCTGCTGGGGTCTGATGTATGCTGGCTTCATCTTCATTGTGGCCACTTTGATGGCTCTTATTGTAACATCTGCCCAAGTTGTCGTCCAAACTGGCTTCGTGGTGGTCTTCTCCCTCTTTCTCCTCTATGGCCTGTCTTTGGTGAGTTGGTGAATTTAATCTCTCTCTCTCTCTCTCTCTCTCTCTTTCTCTTTCTGAGAGTCATTTCCCTCTGATTCTGGTCACATCTGTTTCCGTTTACAGTATTCGAGTATTTGCATGGGACCGTATGGGGGAGATGGATGCTATATACTTTTGTATTATGACTTTTTTTTATTATGCTTGTGATAGTTTTCAGAGAATTACATACTACCTGAAGTCTTTCTCTCCCCTCAGATAACTTTAGCTTTCCTGTTGAGCGTCCTGATAAAGAAACCTTTCCTTACTGGTTTGGTTGTCTTTCTCCTCACTGTCATTTGGGGGAGTCTGGGATTCACTACGTTGTACAGAGACCTTCCTGCATTTTTGGGATGGATCTTATGTCTTCTCAGCCCCTTTGCTTTCACTGCTGGAATGGCCCAGGTAAGCGTTAATATAACTATTTCATTTCATTTTTGTTTTGTTTTACAAAGCATTAAAAAAAATTCTCTCTGAGAAATTCATGCTACATGTTCCAACAATCAAAATTTGCATCCACTTCCATACACATCTAAGAAATAGGAGAGGTTTTATTTTTCTCTCTTAGCATAACTGGCTTGATTTGAAGTCACTAAATATAGGCTGACTCTGCATTATTGATGTGGTTCAGCTCGTACTTTTAATGGGTCGTCCCAATGAACATTTAACTGACTCAATGCTCAGGAAACATGGCCCGTAAGATTATCGTATGTATTTGACAACCAGGAATTCAATAGAAATACATTTTTATTTTTAATTCGCCTGTTGTAACTGGACCTCTTCTCAGCAAATTTGATTCCAGGCGTGACATCATAACCATAAAATTATACATGAAAGGTTGAGTTACATACAAATATGTTGTATCTCACGATAATAGGAAAATTTTTCTTCTGTCTTCTGCCCAACTACTGAAGTACTTTTCACTGCTCCCTGTTTTTGTTTTCAAACGGGATCCCCTGTCTAGAATACCCTCCTTGTCCCCATCCTACACCTGATGAAATTCTTTAGGCCGCCTTTGAGTTTTGACTTCTCAGACGACTTGTCTACTTCTGCCCCTGGGTTTTTAAGCCGTTAGTACCTCTCTCCACTAACTTCCCAAATCACTTTTGAGTTAGATGGTGTCACTGCTGTGTCTTCCAATAGATTAGAATTCTGTAAAGATAGGAACTGTTTATCTTTTCAATCCCAGGGTTTAGCAAAAATAAGACAATGATAACTCTTAAGACTCTGTTTACCCTTTTAAAATTCAATGTATGTGTCTTTTTTCCAGCTTATACATTTGGACTATGATGTGAATTCGAACCTCCATTCAGATTCTTCGGACAACCCGTACCTGATACTGGCGACTCTGTTCATGTTGGTTTTTGATGCTCTTCTCTATTTGGCATTGACATTATATTTTGACAAAATTTTGCCCAGTAAGTAGTAACATAATTGTAATTCAATGCAGTTTCATTCAGTGCCTTTCTTTACAAATATCTCTCTACCACATATCGGATACGAATGATCGAGCATTGTTTTCAAAATTTCTAAAATGAGCCCAAAGGTATTTCATGCTTTGTTTATAGAATTGTTTTCTAAGACCTCGTTCTATCCCAACACTTTAGATTGTTTCTTTCTAAAAAGAGATATTTGTGGGGGCGCCTGGGTGGCTCAGTCAGTTAAGCCTCCGACTCTTGATTTCAGCTCAGGTCATGATCTCAGAGTTTGTGGGATCGAGCTTCATGTGGGACTCCCTGCTCCGTACAGAGCTTGTTTAAAATTACCTCAATTCTCTCTCTCTCTCTTCCCCTGACCCTCTCGCCCACTCATGCACACTCTCTGTCTCTCTCTCTCTCTAAAATAAAAACAAAATAAAATAAAACTAAAAAGAGACACTTATAAGAGATTAAGGATAATGATACTCTTAGTGCTTGTATCAGAGCAAGATAGAGAAAGCTAGTGCTTGATACTGGGTCTGAAGAGGATCTAAACGCTTCCCCAAGCAGTTGCCATGATACGCTGTCCTACGGTAACTCATCTTTAAAGTGGTGACTGATCCAACGTGCAATTGCCTCCTGTTCGTGTAGGTGAATATGGACATCGACGTCCTCCATGGTTTTTCCTGAAATCTTCTTTTTGGTTTCTACACCAAAGGGCTGATCATGTGGCCTTTGAGAATGAACCGGATTCAGATCCTTCACCTAACGACTCTTTTGAGCCAGTGTCTCCAGAATTCCATGGAAAAGAAGCCATCAGGTAAATAGATTCCGTGAAGGCGCAAATGGAGAACAGGTCAGAGAACAGAGATCCATCAAGCAAAGCGCAGATGGACAAATTTTCCTGGGTGCCTCTTTGTACCCACCTACGTACATCCAGGCTGTCCGACTTGTAAAAGGCCACACTCATTGTCAAAAACCGCATTGTCACCATTTATATTTACAACTATCTTATCCAGAACAACAAACATCAGTGAATAAGCAATCTTCATATTTCCATTTTTCTCTTTCTCTTTTTTTTTCTCTTGGTTGTGCTGTTTATCATGTCCCTTGTTGTTCTTATCTCCTCTTTCGCTACGATACACTTTGTGTCTCTCCTCCTTGCTTCCTGATTCGTAAGATGAGAAGGAAGAGGCAGATGATCCAGAAAAGGGGAGTTGGGCATCCAGAGAGATGGGAAGAAAACCCGAGTGAGGGTACTCATGGCATGTCTTCCCTCTGAGGTGATGCCCGTGTTTTATTCAACGCCGATTGCCATATTTCCAAACAACTAGAAATCCCTAAATTTCTGGGTCTCTGCTCAGAATTTGTTCATCATTCGATTTGTCGTTGTCTCCTCAATAAATCCTTTCCAGTCACCTGGGCCTGTGTGAGGGAAAGAGCCCCCAGATTTTCTCACAGCCCCGAAGACTTGATTTCTCAATCCTCTGTCTACTTCTACAATGTCCTTAAAACATTTGACCTTTTTTTTTTTCAGAATAAGAAATCTTAAAAAAGAATATAGAAAAGGAAATCATGAAAAAGTAGAAGCCTTGAAAGGTAATGTACTAGCATTGTATTTGACAAGGCTGCTTGATTTGGTGACCATGCCTCACTCTTACACATTCTTCATGGGGATACCAGATACCCCCACTCTCCTCCATTTGAACACGCCATATTTCCTTCCAAGCAACTTAAAAACCATATAACAATTTCAGGGGTGCCTGGGTGGCTCAATCGGTTAAGCGTCCGACTTCAGCTCAGGTCATGTTCTTGTGGTTTGTGGGTTCGAGCCCCGTGTCGGGCACTGTGCTGACAGCTCAGAGCCTGGAACCTGCTTCAGATTCTCTCTTTCTCTCTCTCTCTCTCTCTCTCTCTCTGGCCCTCCCCTGCTTGTGCTCACTCTCTCTCTCTCTCAAAAATAAATCAACCTTAAAAAAAAAAACCATAAAACAATTTTAGAAAGTTGGGATACGCCATGGATACCTTATGGGTTTGAAAGATGTGTAACTGTGTCATGATACAATTTCAACTAATCCCACTCCCTAATCTTAATAAATGATCTCTTTTTTTTTAATGTTTATTTTTGAGAGAAAGAGAGTACAGGCAAGGGAGGGGCAGAAAGAAGGAGACAAAGGATCTGAAGCAGGCTTCACACAGTGAGCACAGAACCCAATGTGAGGCTTGAACCCATGAACCATGAGATCATGACCTGAACTGAAGTCGAGAGTCGGCCCCTTAGCCAACTGAGCCACCTGGGGCGCCCCTAAATGATCTTTATTGTTGTCGGCCTATTTTTAATGACAAAACTGCTCTTCTCCAAAAAATTGTTAATCACATAATAATATGTCATGACATGCTACAGCTATAAAATGTGTATCATAGGAGATACCATTTTGTTTTATTTTTATTGTTTTTTATTTATTTTTTGAGAGAGAGTCAGACAGCGAGCAAGCTGGGGAGGGACAAAGAGGGAGACAACAGAATCCGAAGGAAGTTCCAGGCTCTGAGCTGTCAGCCCAGAGCCCAAGGTGGGGCTCAAACTCATGAACCATGAGACCATGACCTGAGCTGAAGTCAAAGGCTTAAATGACTGAGCCAACCAGGCACCCCAGGAGATACCATCTTAAAGGGGAGAATTGGAGGATGGATTTTATTTTGAATACTGCTAGCCAAATATGCATATGTTATAAGAAATTATAAAAATTTTGGAGAATGTAAAGTTAATGTGTAGCTCTGAGTGGAATTTTTTTTTTTTTGTAATAATGCCAGGTCTGGTATTTGACATCTATGAAGGCCAGATCACTGCCCTCCTTGGTCACAGTGGAGCTGGGAAAACGACCCTGTTAAATATACTCAGTGGACTGTCAGCCCCCACGTCAGGTGAGAAGACAATTATGGGCAAGAACACGGGCAAACGAATTAACTGTGCATTTCACTAGGAAATTCGTTTTGTTGGTTAATTTCAATAGTTAGTAGTTTCATTAACTACCAGTCACACTTGGGTACTTAAGAGAAAAGTTTTACAGGTTTCTTCGAGTTATTCTTTTAATAGATGTATGCCCCCTATTTATTTAGGAAAATCTTTATGGTTTAAATATTTCAAGGTAAGTAGCTTTATGTTTACTAACTGGCATTCCAACTGGTTCAAGTGAATTTTGAACATTACATTTTTAGTTAATAGTGTATTCCTTATAGGTACAATATGCTTATAAGACTCTAGTGAGGGGCCCCTGGGTGGCTCAGTCAGTTAAGCATCTGACTCTTGATTTTGGCTCAGGTCATGATCCCAGAGTCATGAAATTGAGCCCCATGATGTTGTCAGGCTCTGCACTGAGCGCAAAGCCTGCTTAAGGCTCGCTCTCCCTCTACCCCTCCCACCTCAAAAAAGTAAATAAAAGATTCTAGTAATTGACACACATTGTTTGTCACTTTAAAATGTCTTAAATAAAGCATGGCGTGTTCTCCTGATGCTATCCTGATGCCGACCATCAACCTTTCTACTTCTAGGTTCAGTCACCATCTATAATCACAGCCTTTCAGAAATGACGGATTTGGAAACTGTCAGCAAGCTAACTGAGTCTGTCCACAAACCAATGTACAATTTGGCTTCCTCACCGTGAGAGAAAATCTCAGGCTTTTTGCTAAAATAAAAGGGATTCAGTCACATGAAGTGGAACAAGAGGTAAAGGAACATATGTGTTACACAGCCATGAACATGAAATTATTTATCTAGAAAATTCTAAATGTATTTGTGTTATTTCTACACAGCTCATCATCTAAAGACCAAAAAGGCCCTTAGCGATGAACAGCAAAAATGATAGTATTGGTTTTTTGTTTGAAGTTTTGTTGTTGTTGTTGTTTTGTTTTAATTTTTATTTATTTTTGAGAGAGAGAGAGAGTGAACAGGAACAGGGGAGGCACAGAGAGAGAGGGAGACACGGAATCTGAAGCAGGCTCCAGGCTCTGAGCTGTCAACACTGAGCCTGAAGCAGGGCTGAACCAGGAGATCATGACCTGAGCAGAAGTTGGATGCTTAAGCGATTGAGCCACCCAGGTGCTCCCAATAGTATTTTAAAAACAGACATGCTGGGTTTTGAGCTAAACATCCTTTTCTTTTCTTTTCTCTTTTCTTTTCTTTTCTTTTCTTTTCTTTTCTTTTCTTTTCTTTTCTTTTCTTTTCTTTCTTTCTTTCTTTTTCTTTTTTTTCTTTTTGGTTAGGTACAACAAGTTTTAAGGGACTTGGAGATGGAAAATATTCAAGACATTCTTGCTCAAAACTTAAGCGGTGGACAAAAAAGGAAACTAACTTTTGGGATTGCCATTTTAGGAAACCCTCAGGTAAGTGGGGCCCAAACCACTGGTGAATGAGACTAAGGACTCTGAAACTATTATATTCAATCGGACTGAGTTTGCAAATGGCAAATGTAAGGGAACGGTTCAAATGCAAAATTATGTACTAAGATATTTCTTCCAAATACATTTACATGTATATTCCTTTTTACAAAATGTTTGCCTGAAAGGGGAAAATGATTTACATTTCTCTACGGTGCAGGTTTTGCTATTGGACGAGCCAACCGCTGGATCAGATCCCCTTTCAAGACACCGCGTATGGAACCTTCTAAAAGAGAGGAAATCCGATAGAGTCATTCTCTTCAGTACTCAGTTTATGGATGAGGCTGACATCCTGGCTGGTAATTTTTTTTTTTTTAGATTCCACATATAAGTGGGATCATACTGCATTTGTCTTTCTCTTTCTCCGACTGATCTCACTCAGCCTAATGCCCTCAAGTTCCACTCATGTCATTTCATGGTGGTTCTTGGTTTTCTTTCATGTATCTTAGTGATAAATTAGGAAGCATGTTTGCAATATGTAAATATATGTAGATAAATTCCAACACCATTGCTGTGTGTGACTGTCATGAAGCAAGACCGGAGACTCTTGCTGTCATCCATTTGAGTGTCTACATCTCTATGTACATTGTCCCATAGGTGTATTCTGATCCTGTTGCAAAGTAACTCATCGGTTGTAAATATATAGCATACTCTTAAATACATCTAATGTTTTATTCAGTAGGAATGTCAGTGGGCTTGAAACAGATCCTCTTGTTGTATGATAATTTTTCTAAAGAGACTAGAGAATAAACTAACATATCATTTTAGTTATTGAAGGACAAAGAACCTGGCTTACATATGACCAGAATTAGAATGCAAATATTTGAGTGACGCATGCTCCTGAAATACATTATTCATTGATGGGTTTGTTCTTTGATAAACAATGAGAGAATTACCTCTTAACACAACTTACTGTTTTTCTTTTCTGCTTAGATAGGAAGGTATTTATATCCAACGGGAGGCTGAAGTGTGCAGGCTCTTCTCTATTCCTGAAGAAAAAGTGGGGCCTCGGCTACCATTTAAGGTACAGCCTGTATTGTAGGGGACATGTTGGAACATGTTGGGGACAGGAGATCTCAGTATTAGTAAGCTAGAGAAGGCTACAAAATTATGAAGACAATTTCAAGGGAGCTGTGTGAGAATGACCCCACAACCAATCTTTCTTAGCTAGAATGAAGGACAGGTGGGCTGTAGACACGGAGAATATAAGGATGAAGAAGCTACGTTTAAACAAAATTTTTGGAAAGTGTTTTCACAACACATCGCTTGCCAAGAGAAATTTAGTGACCTTCCAGCCTTTTCTCATCATTTTTCCAATGCTTACTTTTGTTCGTTATGACAATTTCAGTAGTCTCCTCTCTGTTCTCCTTGACTTCATCTTCTCCCTCATTCCTTTCTATCTTCTTCTCTTCCTGATAATAATTAGTATCATTTTTTAGTAATGTCTGTCACTTGTTCCATGTTGGTTATATTCTAGGTTCTTGCTAAGATAATTTACGTATGGAATATTCATATCATCATATTCAATCCCTCAGATAACTGTAAGAGAATGGTATTATAAGCCTCTGATATGTCAGAGCGTTTTTATAATCTGCCCAATCTCACGTCATTTATAAGTGGTAGAATCTTTGGACCAAGATTATAGGTGCGATTTGAATCTCTTCCTATACTTCCTGCCAAAAATATTAATATTTCTTAAAACATAATTTAAATCACTTCATATTCAGTGGTTAAATGTGGTTAAGTTCCCTCCGTTATTGAGTCTGAGTGTTTAACCTGATCAAATCTACCATTCCATCATGATTTCTCGGTATAATCTAATTGAATCAGTACCTTCCAACTAAAATGAACCACTTGCGGGGTACCTGGAGAGCTCAGTCAGTTAAGTGTCCAACTCTTGATCTCAGCTCAAGTCTTGATCTCAGGGTTGTGAGTTTAAGCCCCACGTTGGGTTCCATTCTGGGCATGAAGCCTACTTAAAAAAAAATACAACAAAATGAATCACTGGCTGTTTTCTAAGTATTTTCCATGATTTTGTTGCCTTCTCTCTGCTTAAAGTAGGATGTCTGTTTGATATGTCCTCCTCCAACCCATTTTAACCAAGTTCAAATCTTATCCATTCTTTTTTTTTTTAAGTTTATTTATTTATTTTGAGAGAGAGAGAGAGCACACAGGAGGAGCAGAGTGAGAGAGAGAGAGAGAGAGAGAGAGAGAATCCCAAGCAGGCTCTGTACTGTCAGCACAAGAAGCCTGATGCAGGGCCTGAACTCATGAACTATGAGATCATGACCTGAGTCTAAATGGAGTTGAATGCTTAACCAACTGAGCCACCCAGGTGCCCCCAAATCTTATCTATTCTTCAAATTTCTTTTCTGAATATTTTCTCTTTAATAAGCATAGTCTTTTCTGGAGCCCTGAGAGCACTATTTTGAATTGTCGCCTCCCGCAATTTAGTTAATTTCTTTGATCCTCAGTAATTTCGCTGATGTAATAGTGGTAATAATACCCACATTGCAGTTAAAGCTAAAAATACTGAATGAGAGAATGCTTGACAAGGTGTCAAGTGTTTAACTGACTTAACTTCCCTCCCTTACTTCTAGAATTGGGTGCTTTATATTACTGTTATCTTCTAAACTCCTCTAAAGAATGTACTGTATTCTTTCTGTTTGGGATCCTGGATAGCACATCACACAGGGCCTTGTAAACACAGAATAGTTTTATCCAAAATGGATTTTTTTAGGTTTATGTCATCAAAGTCAACTATGATGCCCTCAGCATTCCATAGCCTCAGTAGGTTTCAGTGGGTGTGACTAATAATGGTGTTTCTAAAATCCAGTGATGAGGCACCTGAGTGGCTCAGTCCTACAAGCACCCAACTTTGGCTCGGGTCATGATCTTGAGGTTCACGGGTTTGAGCCCCGCTTTGGGCTCTGTGCTGACAGCTCAGAGCCTGGAGGCTGCTTCGGATTCTGTGTCTTCCTCTTTCTCTGCACCCCACACCCCCACTCACACTCCGTTTCTCTCTCTCTTTCTCTCTCAAAAACAAATAAAACATTAAAGAAATAATAAAATCTAATGATCCATGAAGAACTTTATATGTTCTCACCACGAAAACATATCAGCTTTGACTTGGGTAAGTTTTGGACAAAAAAAAAAAAAGATAAAATTAGCTAACGTATATTGAGGGATCATTTGGTGCAAGGCTTAGTGTGATCACATGCATACCTAATTCTGTCTTTCAAGATTCTTTGAGAGCTGAGTATTGGGAAATTGAATGAAATTTTGATGGAAATAGAAATGGAAAACTGATGTTGGAAGACATTAAGCTGGAGTTCTGGAATGTGTATCAGTGGGACATTAGGACTACGTTCTTAATGACTGTACCATGCTACCTCTGTCTTTGTTTTCACCAAGTTCGTAGTTTTTGCAAAACCCTTTTACTGCAAAGGGAACATTCAAAAGTGAGCTTTTGGATAGAGGGAGACCAAATCAGGCGTTTCTTCCACCTCACCCAGCCAACATCTAGCTGATATAGCCCTTTCCCCCAAATTACAATCCTTGAGTTATTATCCCCTACACCAGTGCCTCTAGATTATACAGTTTGGACTATATTCATGTGGACTATATTTGGACTATATATTTTTAAGCCTTGCTTATTCCATTATACTATATACATATATATTTTTGTCTCATAAATATTAAGGAAGTGACAAACATACTACAATTGTTTGTAGAGTCGGTGGTGGATAAAAATGGCTTTAACACACTCTTTTTAAATGTCAGTTTGCATCTGAATGAAATGTGCGATCCAGACAGCATAACATCACTTGTTAAACAGCACATCCCGGATGCCAAATTAACAGCACGAAGCGAAGAAAAGCTTGTATATATTTTGCCCTTGGAAAGGACAAACAAATTTCCAGGTAACAGAACGTAGAGACCACAGAATGATTTTTAATGATGTTACTAACAGTAACGGTGGCGTTAAGAATGACGGCTGACATCTTTATGCTTGCTAAGTGCATGGAAGTGTGCATTAATCATTTGCTATCCCCGAAGTGACTGCTAATATTAGCCCCTGATATCCCCAGATCACTTCTGAGTAAACTGAGCCAAAAGATGCTAAATATGCTTCAAGTGGCAATACGTGCAGTTAAGAGAAATAGGAGAACATAGGAGGTAAAATTAGGAATATTCAGGACATTTGTTTCAGGGATGAATGAGAGAACGTGATCCGGACAAGGAGAGGTCTGTGAAAAGAGGGTAGAGAACTGAATGGAGCTAAGGGAATAACATGCCGTATATAGATACATGGTTTTGTTATCAACACCATGACATTATACTCTAAGCAACCGAATAATAAGTACGATCCACCTGTATATTGTCAAACATTCTCAATTCACAACTTTGCTGCAAGTATAAGAGACCGGAAGCTCATTGCTGTTCCCACTTTTCTACCTGGTCTCCCAATATGCTTTCATTTGCCAAGAGTTTTGAGGTAGATTGCTTTTTTTTTTTTTAAGTGTAACCATAAATATGTGTGCACATATATATTTTTGTCTCATAAATATTAAAGAAGTGACAACATACTACAATTGTAGAGATGGTGGTGGGTAAAAATGGCTTTAACAAATTCAAGGAATTTGCCAACTTTTAGTGGAGGATGCTAGCTCCGTTGCTACCTGCTTGAATCAACACACCTGCCATAATCATGGTTAATATGGAAATATAGCACCAGACAGTGGAGTGCGGTGGTTGAAAGCTGGAATTCTAGAGCCAGACTGGGGAGATTCAAATCCCAGCAAGGCTGTTATGAGCTCTGTTATCCTGGACAGGTTATATTACTCTTCTGTACCTCAAGTTTCCTTATTTGTAAAAAGGGGGTCATGATAGTATGAGCTTTATAGTTCCTCAGTTATGAGGACTAAACGATTAACATATTTAAATTGATTATTAAAATATCAAATATAAAAACAGCACCTGGAATAACACCTGATATAGAACGTATGTTAGTTCCGAAGTCTAAGACAGCCTCAGGTATAGGAAGTGCTACCAAGAAAGACACAGAAGGAAATAATGTTGCCACATGTGACCATAGGGGAAGGGAAGGAAAAATAAGGTAAAAACAGAAAAGGAGGCAAACCATAAGAGACTCTTAAATACAGAGAACAAACTGAGGGTTAATGGGGGGTGGGGGGGGTGAGGGAAGGGTAAATGGGAGATGGACATGAAGGAGGCCACTTGTCGGGATAAGCAGTCGGTGTTCTATGTAACTGATCAGTCATGGGAATCCACTCCTGAAGCCAGAACTACACTGTCTGTTAGCTAACTTGAGAATAAATTTAAAAGTAAATAAATAAATAAAATAGAAATAAAAAAATGACACACCAGCATTTCATGATACACGCTCATTTCAAGTATGTTGAGAAATGATGAAATGTATTTATCTTAGAATCAGTGAAGTAACTATACTCTTCCATGCATACACCATGTCTTTGATACATGTATACTTAAAAAAAACAGAAATCTTTATAAAGCCCACAAACCCAAGTGTTCCATGATGATTTTTTAAATGCATTTCAAAGGGAGGTGCATAATTTAGAGAAAGGCCGAAAAAGAACCAACTCTTAGAACTCGTTGGACACCATGACTCCATGTGTATTTTTATTTCTCTAACATACCGTTAAGGTAGAAACCTTTAATGTCTCCCAATATTTGAATTATCGTTGATTCTACTTCCAATTTTCCTGAACTACCCAAAAATTATTCCCAGTATCTTAAAAAAAAAAAAAGCAAACTTCGAAATCCCTATAAAGACCTACCTTCTTTGAGGACTCTATGTAATCTTTGTATCATGGTCAGAAGCTGGAAAAGAGAGAGAGAGAGTGAATGCAAAGTTACATACGTACTTTGTTTTTTCTTTTAATTTATATATTTTTTTAAACTAGGGATGATTGCATAGCACCTAATTATTTCTATAAACATTAGTTTTTTCACATTTGTTATTAAACTGCCTACCAGTTATCCTTAAGAGCATTCTTCTCTCAGTTTTTGGAATAATATTCCTGAATTAATGGGGCTTTAGGATTGAACATTTCCTACCTTCGTCAGTTGAGGCTGTTGTAACACATACCATAGGCTGGGTGGCTTGCAAACAGCAGACACTATTTTTCACAGCTCTGTAGGCTGGGAGGTGTCAGATCTGGGTTCCAGTATGGTTGGGTTCCAATGAGATACCTCTTTATACTTTATGAAAGTACCACCCTCAGGACCCGATCTAATTAATCCTAATTACCTCGCAAAACCCCCACCCCCTAATACCATCACATTGGAGGGTAGAGTTTCGACATACGGATTTGCAGGAGGGACACCACATTCAGTGCATCTATCACACTCCCCATAATCAAACAGAATTAATTTTTTAAAAAAGAGAGAGAGAGTAAATAAAACATAATCTCTTTTCAAGAACGCTGCATATGTAGTTTTCTAAGAACGAAACATAGTTGTTTAGAATTTTATACTCAACACTCAGAAACATGTTTTATAGGTTATTTTAGAAATAAGGGAATGTCCGTACTCTCGCTTTGTTTCTTATGAATGCTTTCGGTCTATCACACACGTTTTCTATTGTTAAAAAATATAGCCGTTATCAATCTCATTACACATTATGTTCTTTTAATGTATTTTTGTGCTTGCTTTTAGATCTGTACAGGGATCTTGACAGATGCCGTAACCAGGGCATCGAGAATTATGGTGTTTCCATGACAACGTTGAATGAGGTATTCTTGAAATTAGAAGGGAAATCAGCTATCGGTGAATCAGGTAAAAAAGAAAAAAAAAAGAAGCTTTAAATTTATCTTTCTGTAGACTATCCTATCTTGAAACTACACAGTGAACAATGAGGTTATGTGCCTCTGGAGCTGCTCTGGTTCAGTCTGGTCTTGGGAAGACTTAGAGCAGAGAAGAGATGTTTTTCTTCTGTTTCCTGCTTCCCTTTTCTCTCAGTGCTGGCCGGCCCTCTTGTGCCCCATGTTTTACTAAGGGTGTGGGATATAGCAAGGCACAAGACTAGACCTTCGTGGAGAAGACAATAAATATGTAATATAAGTGCCGCAGAGGAAAAAAATCAGAATTGTATGTTGACAGTTACTTTTCTTGTATCATTTTGAGGCTATTATTCCAATGTCTTCAGGGTCCATTGTTGTCGTTAAAAGATTTGCTGTCAGAATAATTGTCAATCCTTGGAAAGTCCTCTCTACCTAATCTAAGACAATTCCTTATTTCTGGTGTACGTACCATCCGACGTGGTTTCCTCTTTACTGTGTTCTTTTATGTTTTTTTCATTTTCTATTTTTTTATTGATTGAGTGGATTTTTAAAAATACCTCTTTCTCAGGGCGCCTGGGTGGTTCAGTCGGTTAAGCCTCAGACTCTTGATTTCAACTCAGGTCATGATCTCATGGTTAGGACACCAAGCCCTGCATGGGCTCCAGTCTGACGGCATGGAGCCTGCTTGGGATTCTCTTTCCCTCTCTCACTGCCCCTCCAACCCTCCCACATGCTCACACACTCTCTCTCTCTCTCTCTCAAAATAAATAAACTTAAAAAAAAATCAGGATGCCTGGGTGGCTCAGCCAGTTAAGCATCTGACTTTAGACTTCAGCTCGGGTCATAATCTCACGGTTCATGAGTTCGAGCTCCACTGTTAGCTCGGAGCCCACTTGGGATTCTCTGTCCCCCTCTCTCGTGACTCCCACCCCCACCTCTCTCTCTGTGTCAAAATAAATAAATAAACTTTGAAAAAAACACCTCTTTTTCCATTTTACTCACTTTTAAAGTTATATACTTGTGGGTATACTTAACTTTTCATAGACATATATTGACGCTTTCTCAAAGTCGAGGGTAGATCAATTTCTCTAGGCTTGTCTTCCAAACAGGTCACTTTTTCTTTTAATTTCCAACTATGGCCACTAAAAAAACGTACTGTCTCTACAATCCATATTGTTAGAGAGGCATGGGGAGGGCTCTATGTATACCAGCTTTTCTATCTCAGTCAGAAACACTAAGATAGCTTACCTTTTGCAATGAGTAGATTTTTCTAGGCTAAATATGGATTTCTTTTCATTGGTTTCCATAGAATGAATTCAGTCCTTTAAAGCCATAGACACAAAGCTTTTTTTTTTTTTTTTTTTTTAATTTTTAACGTTCATTTATTTTTGAGAGACAAAGAGACAGGGTGTGAGCAGGGGAAGGGCAGAGAGAGAGGGAGACACAGAATCCGAAGGAGGCTCCAGGCTCTGAGCCGTCAGCACAGAGCGTGACGCGGGGCTTGAACTCACAGACCTCGAGATCATGACCTGAGCCGAAGTCTGATGCTCAACCGACTGAGCCACCCAGGCACCCCACAAAGCTTTTTTTAAAAGAAAAATACAAAAGGTGCCTGGCTCAGGTGGCTCAGTCAGTTAAGCGGCCGACTTCGGCTCAGGTCATGATTTCACTATTCGTGAGTTCAAGTCCCCCCCTACCACCCCATGTCAGACTCTGTGATGACAGCTCAGAGCCTGGAGCCTGCTTCAGATTCTGTGTCTCCCTTTCTCTCTGTTCCTCCCCTACTTGCACTCTGTCTCACTTTCAAAAATAAATAAAGATTACAAAAAAAATTTAAGTAAAAGAAAATACAAGATTTCTTTTATTATGCCATTAGTTTTTCTCCTTATATTATACTTTATTTATTTATTTATTTATTTATTTATTTATTTATTTTGCTTTGTTTCCTTTAATAGTTGCTCTAGGGGTACCTGGGTGTCTCAGTCTGTTAAACATCAGGCTTTGGCTCAGGGCATGATCTCACAGTTGGCGAGTTCAAGCCCCATGATGGGCTCTGTGTGGACACTTCAGAGCCTGGAGCCAGCTTCAGATTCTGTGTCTCCCTTTCTCTCTCTGCCCTTCCCCCACTCATTCTCTCTCTCTCTCTCTCTCTCTCTCTCTCTCTCTCTCTCTCCCTCTCTCTTTCTCAAAAGTAAATAAACATAGAAAAATTTGTTTAAGTTGCTCTAATGATGCCATGAATTAGCTTATTCACATCTTTGTCCAGGATTTCTTCTCTGACACCGTGAAAAGACACGGTCAGAGAAATAATAAAGCACATGTAAAATGACGCATTATAAATTCCTGATTTTATGGTTTCTAGATCCTGGAATTTGGGGAGAGTTACAAAGTCCCAGGACAAAAGACACAGGATGCCTGGTGGAGTTAGAGCAAGTTTTGTCTTCCTTCAATGAAACGAAGAAGCTCATCGTTGGCATGGCTCTCTGGAGACAGCAGCTCTGGGCAGTAGCAAAAGTTCGCTTCCTCAAGTTAAAGGGTGAAAAAAAAACTCTGTTGACCATGTGAGTACCCGAGTGTTTCAGATATGCTTGGTCAGTTCTCTCCAAATAAAGAAAAACAAAGAAAATCTCCTGAGGCAAATTCCAGCAATTGCTTACAGTCTTTTTTTTTTTTTTTAAACACAGAACACAGTTTCTAATTGCTTTGGTGAGTGTGTAATTAAACCAGGGAAAGTTTGGGCTTTTTCTATTAATTTCACACAGCTAAGAATCTGCTCTCAACAAAGGGTTGAAATAGTGTTTCAGAAGCACGGGCATTAGCCAGAGGTCCCATCCCCCAAACTTGCCTCTTTACCCAAGGAGCTCAGTGCCAGCCTGTGTCTTAGCCAAAGCGTCATGCCCCTGTCTGGAACCTGCTTCATGGTTCACGCATTTCCCTATAGCTTCGGGCTCTTCATTGAGTAGTACTTCCTTGTAAAAAACCCTACTCTCCAAGCAGGACTCATTCATTGAAAAAAATATTTGTTAGCCCTTCTGCGTAACATGCTATGTTATATGTCCGTAACACCAAAATACATCAGGCAAGCGATCTGGCTCTTGGGGGTGATAAGAAGTACACTAAAAACCATTGTACAAGGTTAGACAATACTGGCAACCAGAGTATTCAATATGAGAAAGATTATGTTCCAACATGGGCATCAGAAAAAATCATTTTCTATGAGGGAGAAATTGAATCTGGTGTAGGAAAATGTTAATGGTCAGCTAAGGAAAGAAAGGAGGATGGAAATTCAGGCAGAGGGGCGATGCGGAGTCTGGAGACACCTGAAAGGTCAAAAGAATTGTTATCAATTTGAGTGAATTACAACATAAAGTATACAGAAAAATAAAAATAATTTTGATAATGTATTACAGATAGTGGAAGAGTTGGGCTTTGTGAATAATGAGGAAATACTGACTCATTTTTTTTTTATTTGACAAGGTGATTGACGTCATTAGAACAGATTGCCAGGAAACCTAAGTGGGCAACAGCACAGAATGGTTTGCAAATAGACTCTGGAGACAAGGAAAACAGTCATTGGGGACAATATTGAAAGAGGCCAGGAAGGAGATAATTAAGGTCCAAACTTGAAAAGTGGAAGAGAAAATGTTTTTAGGCACATAATAATGATGACACGACAGACATTCCCAACCATTCAGAAGAGGGACTTTAACAGAGACAAATGAGTGGAAAATGATTGGCCCTCCAACTTGGGTTTATGAGAAAATGTTGTAATTGGGAACAGGATGAGGAAAAGGTTCAGAATGTAGCAACACGCCTGGGAGCTGGTGACATGCCAGTGTGCGGCGGTCCAGGAAAAGGGAGAAATGCAAGGTGGAGGCGGAGGGAAGAAGTGGGAATTGGAGAGAGATTTAAGAGTCCTGCTCAGCCAGGGGCGCCTGGTTCACTCACTTGAGCATCCAACTTTGGCTCTGGTTGTGATCTCACAGTTCTGGAGTTCGAGCCCCACATGAGACTCTCTGCTGTCAGTGATCCCGCTTCCGATCCTCTGTCCCCCTCTCCCTGCCCCTCCTCCTCTTGCAGTCTCTCTCAAAAATAAGTAAGAGTCCTACTCAACCAACATCGTGAGCTTGAATGATATTTCCTAAAGGAGGAGGCTGGGAAGGAGGCATTTAGAGAGAGAGAAAGACCAGGCATAGATATGTAGAAGTCATTTCATTTTAGAAAGAAGAAGTGGGGAGAAGGTGGGAAGCTTGATTCATCTGTTTGGTTAGTGTTTATAATTTATTTCCATTAGAATACGCATTATCTACTCAAAATCAAAGGTCTACGAATGTTGCTATAAATGAATTTTTTTCTTTTGCATTTTCCTCCATGTAGATTATTGCTTTTTGCCCTCAGCTTTTGCCCTCAGCTTTTGGAACATCTGTTCTATGAGTTATATCAAAAAAGTTATTCTTGGGGACTGGCTCCTGATATGTACTTCCTCTCTCCGGGACAACCCCCTCAAGCTCCTCTGACCCCCTTACTGGTCATCAATAAAACAGGTAAACATGGGGCTAAAATGTAACTTTTCAATGTTGCTCCTGTTGAGAGATTCCCCAGACAGCCTCAACTATGAGGGGGGAAAATACAGTCTCTATGTTCTAGAAAACACATAAGAGGCCAAACAAGAAATTAAATTTAAAAACTGAAAAATTTAAGATTGGGGGGTTTATTTTAGAAACACATTTTGCAAAGTTACTTAAATCCTAAAATATACTGTGCCAAGCAGCAAAAGGGTTTGTTGGTACATCACTGATTGATCTTTGAAGTCTTTCCATAACATTTGTTAACCACTATGCATTCTTGGGGTCTGGGGAAAAAAGTCTCTTCTAAATTTCTAAGAACAGAGAAGATCTTTAAAGTTTAATGTTGACTTTAAATAGTATTTCTACATGAACAGAAATTATATGTAAATGGCTAGGCTCTAGGTAATCTTGTCATACTTTTGATATCAGAATCGATTTGGGTATCACAACGTCAATTCTGCCTTTCTAAGGAAATCCTTAGACGGTCATTATGGTATGCTTTGGGTGACATCATTTAGTTTAGTTTACCTTTTTTTTTTTTTAATAAATATTAGTTGACCATTATTTTATTTCACTTTTGCTTCTTTTGATCTTTACCTTCATGGTAGGGTCAAGCATTGAGAACTTTATACATTCACTGAGGCAACAGAACATAGCTTTGGAAGTGGATGCCTCTGGAACTAGAAATGGCCCAAACGAGCCATCATACAATGGTGCTATCACTGTGTCAGGTGATGACAAGGTATGTTGGGTTCTGATCTCACCGAAGACGGGGTATGAACACCATTTGAGTCACACCTAACAACTGACATAAAAGGCCAATTTAACACAAACTGATGGGATAGCTCTCATTTTTAGAGGAGAAGCTGTACTATAATTATTTCTACAACATATAATGAAATGCTGTTTGATTTCATTCCTTAATTATATGCACTGTTATTAATAATGAATTTAAATCTTGTTATCCACTGTGTTCCATTCTAATCACTAATTTAAATCCTATTCTCCATTGGATTTCAACTCAAATGACATTTAGATGAATCCTCTAATAATAAATCTGATTAATATCTATTACGAATTTTAGCTTCATTACCAAAAAAATCAGTCCTCAGTTTTTGACAGACTTTTGTGTATGTTTATGGGAACAAAGCTCAAGTCTTACCTGCTAAACTCTACACAAATCAAATCTTTAGATAAGTATTTATGCTCAACTCTCTGATATTAACAAAAATGCCTTAGTTTCCGGCCACTTGTGGTCCGTGAGTCAGCATCAGTGGATCACTTAGGGGCTCATTAGAAATGTAGACTCTGAGACCCTGCTCCACACCTACTGAGTATCTGCACTTCAGTAAAATCTGCAGAAGATTCGGTGCTTATTAAAGTTTGAGAAGGACTGCCTCATCTGGCAATATTTAAGATTGGTGTATTTCATATAAAAAGTGAACTTTCCATGGGGCGCCTGGGTGGCTCAGTCGGTTAAGCAGCCGACTTCAGCTCAGGTCATGATCTCGTATAGGTTCAAGCCCCACATGGGGCTCTGTGCTGACAGCTCAGAGCCTGGAGCCTGCTTCAGATTCTGTGTCTCCCTCTCTCTCTGTCCCTCCCCTGTTTGTGCTCCATCTCTCACTCTCTCAAAAATAAATAACCATTAAAAAAATTTTTTTAATTGAAATTTCTGGCTTCTCTTGAAAAATCCATGTGCTAATTCTTGCAGTTTGCATTTGGAATTGTGAAACAGTTACCCAATTTAGACTTGGACTTCACTTGTCTGTTTACTCTGTCTCCACACTGCCTCACTTATGTATATTATCTGCCTAGAGCCTGTGGAAGTTTGGGGAGAGATCCCTGTGGTAAACAAACGAAAAAAGACGACAAGACAATGTTATATGTATAAATCACACGCTTAAGTGTCACAAAGCTTGACCATTTGCAACTCGTCACAGCTAATTTTCAGAAATAATTTCCATGCCAATAATAAAGCTAAAAATTGCCTTCAGGGCGCCTGGGTGGTTCAGTCGGTTATGCATCAGACTTCAGCTCAGGTCATGATCTCACAGTTTGTGGTTCGAGCCCCACATCAGGCTCTGTGCTGACAACTCAGAGCCTGGAGCCTGCTTCAGATACTGTCTCCCTCTCTCTCTGCCCTTCCCTCACTTGTATTCTCTCACTCTCTCTGTCTCTCAAAAATAAATAAATAAACTTAAAAAAGTATTTGGGGCTCCTGGATGGCTCAGTTGGTTGAGCGTCTGACTTCAGCTCAGGTCATGATCTCATAGTCCATGAATTTGAGCCCCGAATTGGGCTCTCTGCTGTGAGTGCAAAGCCTGCCTCGGACCCTCTGTCCCTCTCACTCTGTGCCCCTCTTCCATACACTCTCTCTGTCTCTTTCAAAATAAATAACAAATAAACTTTAAAAATATATTTAATAGAAATTACCTTCTATCAAACTAGTCCTTGGTATGTCTTAATCAGGTTAGTTCCCAGAGTGCTCAGAAAAACAGTTTTTAAAAAATGGCATTCTTAATATCAATAAACATTGGTTTAAGTAATTAGATGAGAAACAATTCACATGATTTATTTATGACAGCAAAACTGCATGCCCAAATGATAATTTACTAATATTCTTTTTTTTGCCAGATTTTTTAAAACGTTTGTTTATTTTTGGGAGTGAGAGAGAGCGCACACAAGCAGGGGAGGGGCAGAGAGAGGGGGACAGAGGGCCCAAAGCGGGCCCCCATGCTGACAGCAGCGAGCCAGATGTGGGGCTCAAACTTGCGAATGTGAGCTCATGACCCGAGCTGAAGTTAGACGCTCAACTGACTGAGCCACCCAGGCGCCCCTACTTATATTCTTTTTATTTGGGGGAGAAGTAATTATGTTATATATATGTATATATATCCTATGCTTTATATAAAGATAGGTAGATACAGATATAGATGTAACATCTTTTTTACCATATGTTTTCCCCCAGTTTTATTAAGAGACAATGGATACACAACACTGTATAAGTTTAAGGTGTATAACGTAATGAACTGACGTACACTGTGAAATGATTTTAAAATGTCATTTTAAAAGAGATTTTACATGCAACATTGCTACGCAAGATCCATATTCATGAAAACCTGTGCTTTCATTACAATAGCCACCTGCCTTCTCCTCCCAAGTATCCACACAGTCTTCATTTATGAAATCGATGTATCGCATTTTGAAAGAAAGCCTCCTGCCATGTTCAAGACACGTTGTTCTGTGGAGTTTTATGGTGTTTGTTGCTAAACACCATGTGAGGTATATTCTGTTTTGTGAGATTCAGGAGTAAACGGCCACCTGGCTGATGCCAGGGCCAGTAAAGAACAAAGCCAGACCTCGTGGTATATCGGGAGTTAATCAAATAATACAAGGAATGGTGATATTAATCATACCCAATGCCTTCGCGTTCTCGTATTGTCAGTAATTCAAATGATTTTCTACCGTATCCCTTCATTACATTTTGTGTTTGCTTCCTGAGGACTTAAGATGCACGTTTGTGATATCTTAGGGTTATAGGTTCTCAGTCGCGTGTAATACCAAAAGGCTGAATTGCTTTCCTGTCCTCATGGACATCATCAGCAACGGGCTACTTGGAATTTTTAATGCTTCGGAACGCATTCAGACTGACAGAAGCACGTATTTTGAAGTAAGTATAATATTATTAGCTCACTCGTCTCGAGCTCTAAGAAGTTTTCAAGAAGACACTTGAAATGCTGACATAATATGGTTTATTGTTTACAATGTTTTATGATTTTTTTTTGTTTTATATTGTTTTATATATTTTTTTGCTTTATAATGTTTATTTATTTGTTTTGAAAGAGAGAACACGAGCAGGGGTGGGGCAGAGAGAATCCCAAGCAGGCTCTGGGCTGTTGGCACAGGGCCCAACACGGAGCACAGTCTCACAAACTGAGATGAAGACCTGAGCCAAAATCAGGCTTAACCGACCGAGCCACCCAGGCGCCCCAACATCATGTTAATTTTTGTGAACTTGTCCTTGAATATGTGTGTGTTTAACATACCGTTAAAGTTTCTGCGTTTATACACACACACATATATGTACGCACACTATCTAGCAATAATTGTGTAACAGTGCAGCCTGAATTGAGTGGCTTGGAGTCAATGGAACAGCAGAAAATGTAATTAACTGGGGGAAAGAAATGATGGCGTTTCCTCTTAGATCTGTCACCATGAGTGACACTAGGTTATGGGACCTCATTGAAACAGCCAGGGTCTTAAAGGCCAGACTATGTGGACTTCTTAACAACTTGACTTCTATAGGCTTTGGTTCAGCAATCCACAGAAAAATACAAATAAAAATTTCATCACAAGTTTTCTGAAGAAGTAAATAAGGCAAGGTAAGCAGCAGGTTGAGTTGAACGAGTTATCGTAAAGGTTAACAATAAGCACATAAACATAGAAAACCACAGGCGTTCGGCAAATTGCTCTTATTAACACAGTTGTTCTTAACATTATTTTTCTTGGGAATGCATCAAGTTTCCATTTAAAAATGTTCAGCTTTGGCTAGACCAGAGGACAGGTTGAATTAAAACTAGAAGCAGTTCTTGTTTGAAATATAATTTCCTTGGGGGTGCCTGGTGGCTCAGTCAGTTAAGCGTCTAGCTCTTGATTTCAGCTCAGGTCATGATCTCACAGTTCATGAGTTCAAGCCCCACATCAGACTCTGCACTGTCAGTGTGGGGGTTCTCTCTCTCTCTGCCTCTCCCCTGCTGTGCACACTCTCTCTCCCTCAAAATAAATAAATCAACTTTTACAAAAATAAATAAAAATTTAAAAAATCAAATATAGTTTTCCAGGCCTGCTGACATCCTGAGTCAGAATCTCCACAGTGGGGGCGGGGGGGGGGGGGAGGCAGATCTGTCACCTCGCCACGTTGAATCTTCCTTTGCCTTCTTGAAATGATACCTTGGGCCTACTCTCTAGCTTCCTGGTCACTCTTTGTTATTAAGAATTATTCCAGTGCTGTCCAAGACTTCCATTTCCTTTCCAATTCAAACACCACGGGGCCAATTTGTTGACCTAGTGGATGTGGTCTGGGGTGGGTGGGCAGTGGTGGACTTTGGTCTTTATTTCCCCCCTTTTATAGTCTAACAGCTTGGAGTAGAAAGCAGAGAATGATCTTGCTCTGGACTCCCCGCCTCCCCCTTTCTTCTCCCTTCTGAATAAAGTCGTTGCTGGGGCTGGAAGCAGCGAGGAAGGATGAAGAGATTAAGACAGAAAGAAATGGTGCTCTGGAGACAGCCCTTCTTTCCCTAGTTGTATCTACTACCGGTAGCTTCTACGTATGTTGTCGCCACAGCCTTGGTGACCTGTGCAGTCATCTTGGGTAGTGCCCAGCTTTGGCCCCCCTCCCTTTGGTCGATGAAGATGCACTCAATGTTGCCAAGCAGAAGTTCCCTTCAGCCGCTGCCGAGATGTCCTCACTGCCAAGCTCTCTCCAGTTCCGCTTGTTCATTGTTGGGTGTGTCCATCATGCAGGTAGTTTAACAACTTCCGCCCCTGCTCTAAGCCCTGTGCCTCTTCAGAAAGAGCTGTAAGAACAGTTGAGTGCCTCTTGCACGCTGCTCGAAGGCTATAGAGATATAGGGTGTGATGAGGGCTGCCCCGTGTTCCTCATAAACACTCTCTGGCGTTGTTTTCTCCAACTGCATCACAGGAATCTTTCTTCCTGAAATCTCTTGAGCAGACACAACTGCCTCCCGGGTCCCAGGAGGCTCCAGGTTAACGCCGTCAGACACTTAGAACATTTGCTGTGTGATTTATATGCGTTATCATATTTAAATGTCCTGATAAGACTTTAAGATGGGCAGTGTTATTACTATATTACACATCTAAGGAAACTGCAGCATATAGAGGTGCTGATATGTTTCCTTAGCTAGTATATTTGAAGAGGCTAGTGAATAAGCCGGTAGCCGAGAAGAGAGCGCTCCCAAGAATGAACAGATCACCTGCCCCGAGTTCCTGCCTTTACAAAGATGTCTTAACTACAAAGTATTTGCTGCCCACCAGCCCCGCTGACCTTGCGTTCATGTGTTGATAAATCTTCTTTGAACAGCCCCTGCTGACTTCCCCACCGGGCTCCTGGTATTTTCCTACCATTCAGCAAGCCCATCCCCCTTGGCTCTAAAGCCCAGAGCTCGCTGTCCCCAAATGTTCCTAACCAGCCACTCCTGCATGTCCTCACCTGACCAAATTACCCAGTTGGTCTCGAGTGTCTCTGTGGGTCCCTCCAAGCTGAGACCCACAAAACTCTGACTCTGGGGGCGTGGGGGTATAGTCTAACACGGACATAGCATGCTGTTTACAATCCAAGTTGTGAGTAAGGAGCCTGGCTGTTTAGACCAATTGGCAATTTTTCCATTCCTAAAGATCTTCCAAATCTGGAAAATCTGCAAGGGTGACCACAGGCAAAGATATGAAAAGGGTGAGGTGGTCCTCGGTGTCTTTTCTACCATGTCCAGGGCTGCCTCTTCTACATAAGCATCTTTACTTGGGCAGTTTTTATGTGCCCAGAAGGGCACTGAGGTTTAGGAGGGGCTGAGAGGAGAGGGAAGTAACCTCAGATGACCTGCTGTGTAGTGAGGCGACTAATCATATATTAAACTAAGGCTTCTAGCAAAGCCCAAGGCCCTCCTTACCCTGTCTGTGGGATTTTTAATTTTTTAAATTCACTGCCTGTATGTAGAGGTACGCTGAGCACTTTTCTCCAAGCCCCACCGCTTACTTCCTCATGTCCACCCGCTCATGAATTTATATCTGCCAGGTCCCTGAGGCATTTGAACTTGCCACTTCCTCATCACGTGGAACTCGAGGAATGATTCTTCATAAATGTTGAACTGAACTGATTTGGCCCCGACTGCTGAGAGTAATGAAATAGCTCTTCCACTCACAGTGCGCCAACTCTGTTGTCTATTAAAACTCGGCTAACTGTTGCCATCATAAGGTCAGAGAACAGAGGCTTCATGCCTGCCTCATGAGTTATTAATTGTGGGACCTTTAGCCAACGGGTACAACTCCGTGGAGTTTGTTTCTTCCTAAGTATTAGGATATGTGTTCAGAATGCCCAGATTCCTGCACCACGTGATTGAACGAACGGGGTAAGAAGCTGCAAATAGGACCTTGGGATGTGCTCTTGGTGGTTAGACTAATTCACATATTTGAATAACTTAGTTAAGTAAAAATGAACGGTACGTCCAACCGCTATCAGCCCGTGTGTTCTGTCTGATTTCAGGAGCACGTGCCCTATGACTATGAGTACCTGAGTAACGCCTTCTTCTGGATCCCGGTGGCAGCCTGTTTTACTCCTTACATTGCAATGAGCAGCATCAGCGACTATAAAGTAAGAAGAGTTAAAGTCCTTACATGTTCTTGTTAATCACAGACCCCTTCTGCATGTTATGACTGGACATTTACACGGAGGTGGCGTGCCTGACTTATGTGCTTACAACAATGCATCATCCGGCATTTTAATGAAAGGTTGATCAATAGGAAGCAAAGGCTACTTTTCTTAAACACATTTGAGACCTTAGGAAGGACAGCTAAACCGTCAGCTAACAGGGAATGGCAGCCTTCATCTGGTTGATCACTTAGATTTTTATGGATATCCACAACCCTCTGAAATCATAGCAATGCCTCCCTCGGGAATAGTCTTCACTTTAGCATGGTGGTGAAGTTCCTCAGTTCAAGTCCTAACCAACTCAGCACAGCACTTCAGCTTCTTGTTGAAAAAGATTGCCCCTTTAAGGGTTCATTGTAGCTTCATTCCGTTGGAACATACTTGTACTAAAAAAAAATTTTTAAGGATATTTGTCTAAAACTCAAATTTAACCAGCAACGCCATGATATCAATACCACTTTTTCCTTAACCTCCACAGCCGGCTAATGGTGATGTCCTGGAATTTGCTTCTGAAATATGTCTAGAATCTTTCCATATTCACCCACCCTTTCCTTCAACATCCTAGTCAGAGTCACTGTCATCTCTCTCCTGGACAAGCTCACCAGCCTCCCACTGCTCATTGTGGACCCTCATTAGTCTTCTCCTTAGCCATCCTCCACACAGTGTGGCAGAGCGATTACTTAAAAACACACATCCAACCACGTTAATTACCTGCCTAAGTCCCCTCAGTGGTTTCCTGCCAAACCAAAGAGTAAGAATGAAATCCTTTCTGCGTAATCTGAAAAACCATGCGTGGCCTGGACCCGGATGTCTCTCTCCACTTCGATAGGACACCACTATGACTCTGATGACTATGTCTAGCCTGCTGGCTTCTTTCCAGTTTCCCAAGAGTATCAACTGCGCCCACTGCAGGTCTCTCCTATTCTCTCTGCCTGCAGTGCTCCTCACCAGTCACTTACATCACTCCCACTCACTGTTTAGACCCTAACTCAGGTCCTTCACAAGAGACCCCTCTCTGACGGACACCCTAATTACAGTTCACCTCCCTCTTTTTTTTATTTTTTTAATTTCTTATTGTTTATTTATTTTTGAGACAGAGAGAGAGAGAGAGAGGGAGACAGAGCGTGAGTGGGGAAGCAGCAGAGAGAGAGGGAGACACAAAATCTGAAGCAGGCTCCAGGCTCTGAGCTGTCAGCACAGTGCCCATGAGGGCTTGAACTCATGAACCACGAGATCATGACCTGAGCCGAAGTCAGACACTTAACAAACTGAGCCACCAAGGCACCCCCAATTCATCTCCCTTCTAAAGGCTCTCATTTGATCCTTATCTTAATACTTTTAATTTTATTTCCTAAATTTTATTTTCTTTATTTGAGAGAGAGAGAGAGAGAAAGAGAGAGAGAGGGAAAGAGAGAGAATCCAAACTAGATTCCACGCTTAGTGAGGAACCCAATGCAAGGCTCTATCTCACAAGCCTGGGATCATGACCTGAACCAAAATCAAAAGTCAAACACTCAACCAACTGAACCACCCAGGCACCTCACTTCTTAAATTTTAATTTTATCAATTTTAATAATGTGACTTTTGCCACATTTATTTACATATTGCTTTTATCTCCCTTCCTCACTGCAACTCAAACTCCACAAGAACCCCATGACGAACGCCAAGTCAGGCACATGGTGTGTTCAGTAAACAATCCATCAGTGAACAGAAAATGTCCAGCTCTCTAACACACCCTCACTATTAGTCTCTGTATTGCTTTTTTTCTGGGTACATTCCCTTTTCCAGAATATTTGTCTCCAATCCAACTTTTTTCCTAATGAATGTCTTTACATAGATGCAATTTTAGATTTAAAATGTTCGTTGCTTTTGTGTTTCAAAATTCAAGTAATATTTTAAGTGTTGGTTTAAGACCACCACTGGAACAATATAGCTTATAGTGGTCACAATATCAAGCTCTACTTCCTAGTTTTCTTCTGTAATAATGAAAGATGCAGTTTACTTCAAGAGAATAAATCAAGACCATTTTTATCTTATTGACTGTTGCAGGCATCTTCTTATGCTAACTTAAAGAGTGTGTAATGAAATTGACTTGTTGGAAGATCATCCCTTGGACCTAAAATAAAATGCCAACTACAATGGACTGTTTACATCCAGCATAAATTTTAAGAGTCTTACATCTCTGTAGCATTCCAAACCTACATCTTTGGAATCTTTGTACGATTCGCAAGTCAATTTCATTAGTGTCAAAAGGAAGAGTAGCTTTGCAAAGAAAAGAACCGAGGCAATGCCCAGTTATTCTGTGGTGGAATGTGAGCTGGGTATGTTAGCACATTTCTCATTTGGACGATGAAGTCACCACTGATCCCCCCGATGGAGGAGTATGGCAAGTGACAGAGTCATTTACTAAATCAGCGTGATATATGAAAGGGACACAGAAAAAAAAAAATGAACGATTTTGTGACCACATATTTGCAATTTCTCAAGCCTCAATTATTCAGCACTTTTGTTGATTCATCCTTTTCTTTACCAGAAAAAAGCTCACTCCCTGCTCCGGATTTCAGGCCTCTACCCTTCCGCTTACTGGTTTGGCCAGGCGCTGGTGGATGTCTCAGTCTACTTCTTGATCCTCCTTCTAATACAGATAATGGAGTACGTGTTTAGCCCAGATGAGATTATATTTATAATTCAAAACCTGTTAGTTCAGGTAAGTGGTAAAAACTATGAGATCATTTTATTAGACTATATTTCACGAGTGCAGTAACATCATTAATCTTAAACTAAAGAACTTCAAATTATCTTTCCTCTAGCGTAGCTTGGAAAGGTGAGGTTTAAATATGAATACTTTCCTAGATAGTAGTTGTCTTACCCGACCTTAATATTTCTATTTTCAGATCTTATGTAGTGTTGGATATGTCTCTTCTCTGGTTTTCTTGACATATGTGATTTCATTCATTTTTCGCAAGGGGAGAAAGAACAGTGGTATCTGGTCATTTTTCTTCTTAATCGTGAGTATGCATTCAGTATATATTATTTTTATTTTAAAATCATTTTTAAATAATTTTAAGAATATATGTTTTAAAGGCAAAATCAACAAGGGAGAGAATATCAAACTAAGAAAGCTTCTGCACAGAAAACAAAACAATCAACAAAATGATAGGCCAATGTATGGAAGGGGGGAATATTTATAAGCCATATATCTAGTAAGGGGTTAATGTCCAAGATACGTAAGTGACCAATGTAACTCAATAGCAAAGTAACCATCATCGTTATCATCTGATTGTAAAATGGGTGAAGGATCTGGATAGACATTTTTATAAAGAATACATCCAGATGGCCAACAGGTCCACGAGAACAAGCTTAATGTGACTCATCATTGGGGAAATGCAAATCAAAACCACCCTGAGATATCACCTCACACCTGTTAGAAAGGCTATCATCAAAAAGACAAGAGATAAGAAATGCTGGCAAGGATATGGAGGAAAGGGAATCCTTTGCACTGTTATTGGGAATGTAAGTCTGTGCAGCCGCTGTGGAAACCAGTATGGAGGTTCCCCAGAAATTAAAAAAATAGAAGTATTATATGATCCAGACATTCTGCTTCTGAGTATTTATCTTAAGGAAATGAAATCACTATTTTTTAGAGATACGTGCACCCCATGTTTATTGTAGCATTATTCATCACAGCCAAGACGTGGAAACAACCTAATCATCCACCGACAGATAAATACTTAAAGAAAATGTAGTGTATACATACAGCGGAATGTTATTCAGCCAGAAAAAGAAGGAAAACCTGCCCCTTGCAGGATTAACCTTGGGGAGATTGGGCTAAGTGAAATAAGTCAGACAGAAAAAGACAAATACTGTACGATCTCACATATATCTGGAACCTAAAAAACCAACCTCATAGAAACAGAGAAATGAATGGCGGTTACCAGGGGCTGTGGATGAGGGAAGTGGGGAGATATTGATCAAAGGGTACAAACTTTGTTTTCAGATGAATAAGTTCTAGAAATCTACTTCACAGCATGACAAGTATACTTAACGAGACTGTGCCATTTACTTGAAAGTTGCTAAGAGAGTAGCTCTTAAATCTTCTTATTGTAACAAAAATATGGTAGCTATGTAAAGTTAGGGGTGTGTCAACTAAGTTATTTTGGTAATCATTTCACAATATAGATGTGTATCAAATCATCACATTATACATCTTAAACTTACACAATGTTATATATCAATTATATCTCAATAAAGCTGGGGGAAGAAAGATGGATGATTTAAGGATGAAATTAATCTAACCAAGAAATAAGCAAAAATAAAGAATTTAAGAAAATAAGAAATACTATAAAAGCACTGGTTGGGACCACTGAATTCTGTTACACATGCATGAAGATTACATACCTTCGGGAATCATGGTTATAACATATTTATACTTTAAAAATCTACAAAGTATAATAGTTCCTTTTATAAAGTGAGCATAACTTTAATAACAAATCCTAAGAAAGAGTAAAAAAGATAAGCAGATTAGCTTGGAGAATCAAGAACAGTTCTCCAAACAAATACGAGAAAGCAAACCCAGAAGTCAGTTAAAAGAAGAAGGCTAGGCCAGTGATTTATTTCAGATTGTGATGAAGGTTCAGTACTAGCAGCTATCAAACTAACAGAGGAAAGCTGCCTGAATGAAGAAAACACCATAGGATTCCTTTAAAAATGCCCAGCAAAAAGTATAAGCACAGGAGGGACAAATTATTAAAAACCAAACTAAAAATTAAAACATAGTAAACTTACGCAGCTGTTTGCTTAATATCAGCAATAAAACAAAGACACCTACAGGAATTAATTACAGCGCCCTGGGTCAGTAAGGAGGCATAACATGTACACTAATTCACGGTTTATAAGAGAATAGGTTGTCTCCATCTTTTTGAAAAATAATCTGTTAGTAACTGGAAAATCTGAATTCACATAAATGTTAACCTGCTTTCACACTTCTCAGAGTCTTTCCTTAAAGACTCTGAGTATCAATCTATAAAGATTCATGTAGACCATAATTTATAGGAGCGGAAAAAACAGAAACAACACACTTTCTGAAAGCAAAACTGGTGACTTCTTGCACATCCGATCAAAGAGATACTGTGCAGCTATGAAAATGAATAACTGGTGTGCCTAAACCCAAACAGATGTCTATGACCTACTGTGAAATGGAAAAAAAGAAAATCCAGAGTAACGTGTAAGAAATAGCCCTTTTGTCGGAATCTGAATTTCAGCAAGAACTCCAGCTGACTTGTGTACACATTGAATTTGAGAAGCCCTGTTGTGTCTCAAAAATGCCAGTCGCTTCAATACAGAATTATGACACAATCTTGTGTTGCAATGAAAATAAAAACATGGTGGCCATATGGCCTTATGAAGCAAACATTGAAAATAAGACCATTTATGAGGCAAATTCTCACTCTCTTGGAAAACATCCTACAATTCATACTGTGTCACGTTAGTGAAATTAGGCTGCACTTTTTTTTTTTTTTTTTTTTAGATCACCATCTTCTCGATAGTTGCTACGGACCTAAATGAATATGGGTTTCTAGGGCTATTTCTCTGCACCATGTTAATACCACCTTTCACACTGATTGGTTCTCTATTCATTTTCTCCGAGGTAAGTAATTTCACACCTGTCCCAGGGTCATGAAATGTGTGGCCATTGGAGATGGCCTAGAATATTGTAAAAATGTAGGTGGAGTCCTTATCTGTATAATATTTGAAGTCTGTCTTTGGAAAGATCATCCTCTTACCATAGGCAAGAGTCATGCTAGTCAATGAGGAAGCTCTGACTGGTTCATGAAAGTCAAAGGCAACTCTACAGTAGTGGAATTTTATAATTCTCATGATAACCCTCTCTCCTGGGAACAAATGACCCTAGTAGGAGGCTAATGAGATGTGCTTTTTCTGTTCATTTTGGACATATTAGGTGTAAGGTTCCTAGTAGGCATGCGATGGGAAATATCAAATAGCCAGTAGGATGTTTGACTCTGATATTCAGCATGTGGTTACTGAGATTCATCAGCATGTTAGTGATCATCTAAAGCCATGAGACTAGATTATATAACCTCCCGAGTCAGTATAGATTTGACCTTGAACTCCAAAATTTAAAGATTGGGAAGGGGAAGGGTCAGCAAGTCAGGTTGAGAAGAGGCCCATGAGATAGGAGAAAAAATGGGGGACCATTGTGTGCCAGAATCTCTTTTCAGAATCCTTAAACACTAAAGGTATCCATACAGTGGGATGTGTGCCAAATGGCAATAAAGAATGTTTCAGGACGGAGGGAGTGATTCAGCCATTAACAGAGAGGTCTTAAAAGCTGACAACTGAAAGAAACCACTGGATTGGACTACTTGAAAGTCATGGGTGATATTAACAAGATAGAATTCAATGAAGGTTGAACACAAAACCCAACAAGAGTAAGCTTAGTAGATACTATGAAATGAGGAAGGAGTGCAGGGTGTAGAGACAGCAATTTCTGGTTTTGCTAAAAAGAATAACAGAAAGATGAAAAAGTGGATGAATGAGGAGAATATATTTTTAAGAAGGGAGGTAACGTGCTGATATGAAAGAAATTTTTGATGAAAAGAGACATGAACTACCTAAGAAGCTAAGTCCTTGAATAGCTGACGGAAAAAAAAAAAATGTCATACCGCACCAAAGCAGAGGGGTTGCCTTCCATAAATACAGGAACATTCCATCTATTTATCAATATTGTAGCCAGCGGCAGATAGTTTAGTGGCTTTGATGGTAGAACGTTGCATGATTCTCTTATGATTGATCCTATTTTTTTAGGGAAAGACATGAAGCTATCAACTTAAAGTAAGGTAAACAAGGGTGTTGGGATTTTGAGGATAGAGAAAAAGATATAAACAGTTATTTCAGAAAGAGGTCAGTAGAATTGACAGGAAGGGCTAAAAGACGCCTTGCCCGACTTTTCAAGTGAAGGCAGCAAAGTTGATGGTTTTTCTTATCGTAGTCTATTTCTCAGGTGCAGTTCAGGGCAGGTGGAGCTGGGTTCAATCAGGGTTAGTGTTTTGCCACATGAGTCTGACAAAGAAAAGGATCAAGGAGCAGCAATTCTATACAGGGAGGAATTGTAAGAACGGACCATGGAATGATGAAGTCAAGGAAATTATGAGGTTTATGGACAGCGAGAAAGTGGTTGGGTTTGTGGATTGGAGGGTCACCTACTCCAAATTATGGAGTAAGGATTGTAGAGTGAGGAAGCTGAAAAAATAAAACATGGCAGACAGGGCAAAGATTAGGGGATCTAAAGTTGATTTGGGATGTGGTACAGTTATTGGAAGTGGGTGACCAAGGCACATAGGAGGACAAGGTCATTTGAAATAATGTCAGGGTCCTGGCAAACTGTTCAATGAGAAAAACAAAATAATCTTTTCTAGATGGTGGATGGCCGTGATAGAGATTTACTATATTAGCTTAAAGTTGTTCAGAAAAAGGTGCTGGGATATATAGCTCAAGAAACAAAATTGGCTTTTTACTCTTTATTTACTAAAGAATTGGGGGATGTTTCAAAATGTATTGTGAAGCTAATGAAAATCCTGGACTTAGTATCATGCCTGTGTATTATGTATGCACGTATCATAAGTCTAATGACAACCACACAAAACTCCAGGCGAAGAGCTTTGTCTATAGCATGAGGGGTTGTCATGACTGTTCTCAGAGCCAGTGGAGCAAGGGACAGAGCGATGTGATAGTCCCAGGACCCTTGGAGAAGAAGAGACAGAGGAACGCGATATAGAGAGCAAAGCGTGTAAAATTAGGGGAAAGGCTTTGTCTTAAGACAAATCTTGCCCTTGGCTTTGGTGGGTTCCTCCCATTACCACCCGAGATTCTCGTAGCAGGGCAAATCCTGCCGACTCACAGTGTTACATACAAAAGCCTCTGAGCTTAGAGCCAAGCACAGGATAGCAGGACACTGAGTGACCTTGGAAGCAAGGAAGACACATTACACAGAAATTGGCTTTTACTCGATGCGCAAGAGAAAACTCTGGCAAGGTTTTAATGGACATGAATTTATCTTCTACAAGATGAGATTCAAAACAGATAAAGGTTCGTCTAAACATGCCTTTCCTCATTTTACAGATTTCTCCTGACTCCGTGGATTATTTAGGAGCTTCAGAACATCAGCTTGTGTTTCTGGCACTGCTAATAGTAAGAATACATTTCCATTTAAATGTTCTTGCATGAGAGGGACACATTTGTATGCTTAGCATGAAGTGAAAAAGTTTAATTTTGGCACTTAAAACTCCAGCATTTTGGGCATCTGCAGCAACACTGCGCGCGCGCACACACACGCACGCACACGCACACGCACACGTGCGCGCGCATGCGCGTGCTTTAAAGTATGGACCGCTATGTTTATAATCTTCATCTGACACAGAGGTGAACCCAAGTTCTCAATGGCATGAATAGTCCTGGTACCCACTTACTGCTCTCTTGTCTGTTATGGTTTCTCTGAAGAACAGGGAAGTTAGCTCTGAGAGTTTCACCGGACATTAAATTGACCGTCTTTCGAACTTATGAAAATGTTATCCCATCTATCTTTGTACATACGCTCGAACTCCTTAAACGAATTCCAATATCGAAATTGTTGTTGGTGTGGCGATTTCTAATATCGATTGTCTTTTTCTCCCCTCAGCCTTACCTTCACTTTTGCATTTTTGTTTTTGTTCTCCGGTGTCTGGAAATGAAGTTCAGGAAGAAATTAATGAGAAAAGATCCCGTGTTCAGGTTGAGAACATTCAAAGGAAATGTCATGTTTTGTTTTAATACTCATTGTTTAAAACATCTTAATGTGTCTAAGATGATTAAGTAAAAATTACTGCATAGGATTGTTTTTTAGGAATTGTGTACTATACGAAATTATTATAATTCATGATATTTTAATGAGCTTATTACCTACTGAGTAGAGCCGCATTAGCATACATAAGACCCTGAAAATTAAGGAATACCAGAATTTCACTTACATACTAGAAGAAAGTTTTATATATATATATATATTTATATTTATATATATATTTACATATATATAGAATAATGGGTAAGTATGGATAAACAATGGCTAAACAATATATAACAATGGATATTAACAATAGATAAACAATATATATATAGAGAGAGAATAATGGGTAAGTATGGATAAACAATGGCTAAGTGTAGCCAATCCAGGAAGATAGAATGATCTGAGCAAAAGAACAAAAGTTGATATAAACACCACCTTCCTATAGATTTGAGAAGGCAGCTGGAAAGAACTTTAGGGTTTGTGCCAGAGGATAATGAAAATTAAACTGAAGCTAAATTTTGGAGGGTTTTGGAATAGAGAAGCATCGGGAAGATTTTGCAAATTACACAATGGGAAACAGATATGGGTGTGTTTTGGAAACCTCGCCTAACTTACAAAATATGAATCAAGTTCAAGTGTGAAGTAGGTGGTAGGGCAGGAGTGTGACAAGGTCACAGCTATGTTTTAGGAAATGTGTCTACAGGAGTAATCTGTAACAGTATGAAGGAGGGAGCTGAGAATCGACAGTCGTCGGCGGTGGGGATGATGAAGCAACGAACTGGACGGGCAGCAGTCGGGAATGAGTGATTCTGACACGATTCCTAAGAAAAGACAGTGCTCACTTACTGGCGGGATTATGTGCCCTGGATTTTCTGGGATGCACTCCTGATTCTGACTGTTTTAATCCACAGTTCTTGCAAAGTCTTCAGAATTCCAAAATACCTTTGTCAAAATTCCAGCTCCTAGGTGCCTTTCTCATGCAAATGTGGCCCCAAATCCTTTGCCAGAGAGTAGCACTGTTTTATTATTTAAAAAAAAAAAAAAGCCACAACTGAAAATTAAACCTAGGCAGAAAGCAAGGATGACGGAAGAGGGCATCATTTGGCTCACTGATGGAAACCAGGCTGTTTCCAAGGCAGAGAGTACAGAGCAGAAAAATGGAGATTGCATTGTACTCACGGGTTCATCTGTTCAAATAATTGAGAGCAGTCAACAGAATGTTCACTACTTTTGCAACAAGTTTTTCAACTGGAAGCCTGTGATTAACGCACTGTTTTGATTTTAGAATTTCTCCAAGAGGCAGGGATGTTTTTCCAAACCCCGAAGAACCCGAAGGGGAGGATGAAGACGTTCGGATGGAAAGAACAAGAACCACAGATGCAGTGATGGCTACAGATGTCGAAGAGGTCGAGCAGCTAAAAATGTTTATCCAAGAAAGGGGGCTGCTTCCCAATCTTAATATTTTGGAAAACACTTTGAGATTCTTTCATCCTTACCCACATAGCTCAGTACTTCAGTGGCTAAGCAATGCCCACGAAGATAAGAGAACAAAGGAAATAAATACACACACACACACACACACACACACACACACACACAGACTTGTTAATTTATTTTTCGGGGTCTTAGTTTGGGGAAGCAGAGCTCAACGTGACAAAACCTAAGTAAGACTTTGTGAGTTTTATGAACTGACTAAAGCTTGCTGCGAGAGGAGACAGTTCATCAGGGGCGTATGTGTGTTTGTGCACGTGCGTGTGCGTGTGTGTGCGTGTACGTGTGTGAGCGCGCGCGTCTTCGCAGCCCTGTTGATGTGGTGGATGTCTCTAGTCCTATTTCCTAAGGAAGGGCAAGGACAGATCATGCGATCCGGTGCAAATGTTGTTTCCTGAAGGACTACAGACCGGGAGAGAGTTCTCTTGAAAATGGCAGTGACTGGGGCCAGGACCTGTCTGAGTCATGACTCTGCACAGGGAAAAATGTGACAGGAGGTAGAATAAAGGTCGTTGTGACTTGCTCGTCTCTGCAGAGACCCGTCATCGTTGCGAGCTGTCTGCGGAAGGAGTACGCGGGCAAGAAGAGAAACTGTGTTGCCAAGAGGAAGAAAAAAGTGGCCATAAGGAATGTCTCCTTCTGTGTTAAAAAAGGTTGGGAACGGTAGTTTTACTGTGAGGAGAATGAGCTTGACCTCGAGATGAGTTCTTTGTGTGGGGGGTTGGGGGGGGAATAATCATTCCTGAATGGGGGGGGCATGTGTCGATGGTCATACAAGGTAGCAGACTCATCAGCAGATACAGGCACACCCATCCTACTTAAAAGTCTCAGTGATTTTTTTTTTCTTTGCCTAAGAAGACAGTTGTGTCTGTTCTGTTAAAAGAGCACATAGACAAAAAAAGAATAACGCCCCCCCAAAAAAATGACAACAATAAAACACCAAAAAACAAAAACAGAAAGGAGGCAGACTTTCTATTAAGAAGGCTGGTATACAATTTAAAAATAAACTATTAAAAAAAAAAAGAAATCAGAAAAAAAAAAAGAAGGCCGGTATAGCTTTTAAAGTAATTTATTTATTTCGTCCCAGGGAACGTGTACAGGAGGGAACTCACTGGGGCCCGGCGGTGCATTGTCCATTCAAACGAACAGCACATTTTGTGCAAGGGTCTGTTAAATGCAACAGACTTTGGGATCAAAACTTGTTTCAATTCCAGCTTGGCATCTTAGTGGCTCTATGATCACGGGCAACTTACATATCCTCCTGGGTTTTGTTGCCTGTAAAAGGAAGCCAGTAACAACGCTAGGTTTGTGTGTGGGTGAAGAATCGGTGGGATGATGTATTTGTGCACTTGACACAGAGCTTGACACGTCGTGAGCCCTCCAGTAGTATTTGTTTTTATTTATATTGTAATTATCTGAAGTTACAATTCTGAGCGTACCTCTTTCCTTCAGGTGAAGTCATAGGGCTCTTAGGACACAATGGAGCTGGTAAAAGTTCGACGATTAAGGTGATAACTGGAGACACAAATCCGACCTCAGGACAGGTCAGTAAACACACAGAAATCTGGTCATTAATCATACCTAGAACAAGCATTAACCAAAGAATACTGATGACAATCTTAAAAATACATAAATGATCCTTTGATTTGTGCATCGAATGAAGAGGATTAATTAAAAATTTCTCTACTTAATTCTAAAAATAGGTGCTGAAGAAGTGCTACATCTTATATATAATATCCTTTTTATTGAATGAAAGGTAGCGACATTTAAAGGAAATATTTGAGTAAGCAAAGCAAATCATTAGTTTTATTCATGGTCAAAGATCTTTGGGGTTTGGGTTTTTTTTGTTTGTTTGTTTCTTTTTTACTTGTGTATCCTGAGAACTGTTGAACTGAATTGCCAAGATCCAGGTGTTCAGAAGATAGAGATGATAGATTAGAGGGAAAAATAAGGATTGTCTAAATTCCAAATCAAAATCTAGAATAGTGTGTGAATGGCACTTGGCAATATGTCCAGGCCAAGTCGGATAAAATAACGGATAGGGTCCAAAGGAGGCGCTGCTGCTGACATTTGACCGAAGGTTAAGGGTACAGGGAGCAATCATGAAGGCAGGTTGTACAGTGGTGTGGATTGCAACAGAGTTTCCCAATCGTCTTTCCATTTCTACTCTTGCCTCACGCAGCGGCCAAAGCAGTCCTTAAAAGATGCAGATGAGATCATGTCTCTATCCTACTTAGCATCCCTCGGTTAGATCTGATCCCAAGTCTTGGGGCTCCTGGGTGGCTCAGTTGGTTGAACGTCCAACTCTTGACTTCATCTCAAGTCATGATCCCAGAGTTGTGGGATTGAGCCCTATGTTGGGCTCCATGCTGATCATGGAGCCTGCTTAAAAGTCTCTCTCCCTCTGCCCCTCCCTCACTCTCTCTCCCCTTCTCAAAAAAATAAATATAAATAAATAAATAAATAAATAAATAATCCAAAATCTTTACCATGACCAAAACAGGCCCTGCAAGATCTGGACTCTGCTCACCCTTTACTGACATTAGCCTTCGGTCCTCTTCCCTCTATTGGATCTTTGGGTTTGTTTTTCCATTGGCTAAGAATGCTCTTCCTTCGGCTTTGCATGTACTTGGTTGCCTTCTTGTCACCTTAAAATTTACCACCCCCCCCCCAAGAGGACTTTCCCCAACTACATTGGATTTTCTTTTTTTATTCTTTATCACATTTTCTTGCCTTGGAAGCGTCAAGCAGGGGCCGTAATTCATCCCCCTTTGTGCTCACTTGCTTTCATTTCCCATTTCTCTCTCTAAATTGAAACTTCTGTGAGCTCACGTTAACTAGTTCTCTCCTCTTTTGTGCTGGGGAGAGGCAATATAGCATCGAGGTCAAGGGCCTGGATTCTGAAGGCAGATCCCAGCTTTAAACCCCCAGGTTTACCCCGCGTGACCTTCTGCCCGGGTTTCTAAATCTATGCACATGTTCGCTTTCTCCTAGGTGAAACAGGGATGATAAAACTAATACCCGAGTTAAATACAGTTTTTCTAAGGGTAAAGTAACTCAAAACATGTAATATGCTTAGATTCTGGCGTGTAGTAAACCCTGGTACACACTACCCATTAATATGATCACGTAGCACAGTGACTGACTCATAAAAATAACAAGTGTTGGGGCGCCTGGGTGGCTCAGTTGGTTAAGCGGCCGACTTCGGCTCAGGTCATGATCTCGCTGTTCGTGAGTTCAAGTCCCACGTTGGGCTCTGTGCCGACAGCTCAGAGCCTGAAGCCTGCTTCCAATTCTGTGTCTCCCTCTCTCTCTCTCTGCTCCTCTCCCACTCATGCTATGTCTCTGTCTCTCAAAAATAAATAAACATTTTTAAAAAATTTAAAAAAAATAATAATAACGAGTGCTGTGTACTGGTACTTATGGGTTCCTGTGTGCCAGACCAGCGCCTGGGACTTTTCGTTTATTACCTTAGTACAGGATTTCTCACGCTTGGCACTGGTAACATTTTGGACTAGATGGTTTTTATTGTGAGGTACTGTCCTGTGCATTGTAGGATGTCGACCAGCCTCCCTGGCCTCTATGCACTCGCTCCCAGCAGCAACCAAAGTGTAACAACCAAAAACATCTGCAGATATTACCAAATGTCCTCTGGAAGGAGGATTGCCCCTAATTGAGGATCACTGCCTTATTTTACAAGAAATTTGTGAAACAGCTCCTATAATTATAGCTAAGTTGACATTGGGGAAATAGAATCCTCAATGAGTATGGAATCCTTTGAATGTGTGGATCAATGAAGAAAGTCAAGCAATGGACGACCAAGTAAGCGACCCTGAATTCAATCAAGGTCACGGACTTGGTAATAAAGTCTCAACTACAGTAGAAGGATATGACAATATGGAACATCTTCCTTTTGATTTATGGAGTTATTACCATCTTTTTCCCAGAGCTAGGTGACCCCTTGTTTACTTTTCACTGTGGGCCGTCATGGGTGTGAGAGAAGGGCATCGCTGAAATATACACTTATGTGCATATGCACATGTATACACAGGTTTGGACTGAATGTGAGAATGAACTTTTCGTGTAGGTGATGTTGAAAGAAAGCGGTGCAGGGGCCTCCCTCGGGTTCCTGGGGTACTGTCCTCAGGAGAACGTGCTCTGGCCCAACCTGTCAGTGAGGGAACACCTGGAGGTGTTTGCCGCCATCAAAGGGCTGAAGAAGGGGGACGCCACGGTTGCCATCACCCGGTACGTGGGGGAAGACACGCTCGTTCTCTACGGGAGGGAATGTGGTAGGAATGATGTTGACACAGAAGTAAGGAAGAATTAAGACGAAGATCCTAACTGACGACTCCATGCTTGTGGGACAAGACTTAGTCCCCAAGAAGCCAGTTTGGTATTGTGTTCTCGCACATTAAGCCTGGAGAAAAAAATTTCATCTTATTCTTAGTATGGAAAGAAGTCATTGAAAATATGAATTTGACCACCAAGAAAGGCTCATAAATTATCCTAGGTAGTTTCAATTTTATGATCACTCAGATGCTCTTTTTTTTTTTTAAAGAAACTTTCTTTTTAAGTTTATTTATTTATTGTGAGAGAGAGGAGGGGCAGAGAAAGAGGGAGCGGGAATCCCAAACAGGCTCTGCGCTGTCAGCATAGAGCCTATTGTGGGGCTCAATCTCACAACCGTGAGATCGTGGCCTGAGCTGAAACCAAGAATCAGATGCTCAACCGACTGAGCCACCCAGGCGCCTCGATCATTCAGAATACTGTTTTTCAAGTGTCTCTTAATACAGTGTTTGATCGGATTTGCCTATTCTCCTACATGGATTCCCCGCAGTGTGGCGGTAAATATGGATTCACTTGCTCTGTTTCCTTCAGGTTGGTGGATGCTCTCAAGCTGCAGGACCAGCTGAAGCTTCCCGTGAAGACCTTATCCGAGGGAATAAAGAGGAAGGTAAGAGGGGAGGCTCAGTGTTACTCTGCACAGCCCGCATGTCCATGCCAGACATGCCTTTCCTCTGTTTCCAGCTGTGCTTCGCGCTGAGCATCCTGGGAAACCCATCGGTGGTGCTTCTAGATGAGCCATCCACAGGTTTGGACCCCGAGGGACAGCAGCAGATGTGGTGAGGGGATGTCATGAGTAATCCTAAATGAATTAATTAATCCTATAATAACTGACCTTCAAAATCATGGTTTATAAGGTGAAAGACACCACATTATCAGGGTATGCAATACTAAAGGGGGAAAAATCTAATGTCTTATCACAGCCAGATTTTATTAAGGAGAAAAAGATCATTCTAACACCCTAATACTCTAAGAATTTTGTCTTCATGGTGGATCTTCTGGCCATCCCCTTTTTATACTCAACCAAATCCATCTATTATTATTCAGCCTTGATTTCTACAATGTCATCTGATACACAGTTCTTACGGAGAAAAAAAATAATCCCAACTCCTTAGGAATATTCCGAGATCATTCAGCCCCAGCCATGCTGTGAATGATATACTTTACTCAATAGTTGGGTTATTTACATGGCTGTTGTCCCTCCAAAACTCCTTTCTAGTCTGAATTCGCTACTTGTTTCATGTGTGCCAAGGAAGTGTGTTTAAAAGTCTTTTCATCTTATCCTGAGCATTCCCACTAGTTAACATGCCCCTTGACCTAACTTTAGGCAGGCGATCCGGGCCACCTTTAGGAACACGGAAAGGGGCGCCCTCCTGACCACTCATTACATGGCAGAAGCTGAGGCTGTGTGTGACCGCGTGGCCATCATGGTGTCTGGAAGGCTGAGGTGGGTGCCCGTCCATACCCACACTTGGCCCCCAGTGGGGCCTGAGCAAAGGACATTTCCCTGTGCTACGTTATCACCATCAGGGGCTGGAGCTGGCTGCCCCCGCTCTGCATGAAGTTCGCTGAAGTTCGCCGGCAATAGATTTATCTCCTCCTTCTCTTGCTTGACTTCGTCCTCCTCCTACCTCCAGATGTATTGGTTCCATACAACATCTGAAAAGCAAATTTGGCAAAGATTATCTGCTAGAGATGAAGGTGAAGACTCCCACCCAAGTGAAGCCCCTCCACTGCGAAATTCTGAGGCTTTTCCCCCAGGCTGCTCGGCAGGAAAGGTAAACACAGGTGTTGGTTTGTTTCATCTTTTTGTTTATCTGTTTTCTATTTCTATTTGTTTTGTTTTTCTATCATGGCAAAAAGAAATAAAAGCTTTACTCGATCATTTTTTTTTAACTCTATGGCCACGGCGAGTACTGTAATTATTAGAGAAAGGTCAATTCCAAAGGATACCACAGGAAGGATATAAGAGAACAATGGAAGCTGATTGTCAGGGAATTCACATACATTCCTGGTGGTTCTATAACGTGCCAGGTCCTAATGCACACAGGGACCTAGGTCATTGTGATCCTTTCTAGAGGGTAAATCTCCATTAAATGCAACCACTTGTTTAAAACCCATGCCTAATACCAGGCATCAGTCAAAGCTCAGTGAGTGATGGCTCTTAGCATTTTTATTCTTATCAGGAATGGCACTTGAGGCTCAGGTGGGTGAGATAATGCCAAATCCTGGCCGTGGAGCCCAGAGGTGAACTAAGTCCGTTTTACTTAAATGCGATTCTCTTCTCATGAAGAGGAATGAGAAGGAAGCCTGCTTCCTCCCTTCTTGAGGTGTAGATAGTGCTGGTTTCCTCCTTTCTGTCTCCCATTCCTCCCAAGAGTAAAAGGGGCTCTTATCACAAGAGCCTCCTCATACTTCTGCGTTAGTAAAGTGACTTCTTGTTGGTTAAAGAGCATCCACATGATGGCTGTGTCACCTGCAGACGTGTACATAATTGTTGGTGATGTTGCTGCTGCCTTTGAGTCATGTGTTCGGCCACGGTTACCTTCTTGAAACCCAAAGCTCAGCCTCACTCTCTGTTTTCTCATAGGTACTCCTCCCTGATGGTCTATAGGTTGTCTGTTGAGGATGTGCAACCCTTATCACAGGCTTTCTTCAAATTAGAGATAGGTAAGAGTGACTTTGGAGAGCTAGGACTCCGGGAACAGAGAAACTCAAATCTCGCGTAAAACCAGTATAGAGTTACACGGACATGAAATCATACTGTCATACCGTAAATGAAGGATTAAGACTTGTAATCCAGTGGTTCTCACCCACGAGTGATTTGGCACTTTGGTTGTCACACCCGGGGGTGGAGTTGAAGGGTGCAGCTGGTATCTTGTAGGTCAAGGCCAGGGATGATGCTAAACATTCTATAATGCACACAGGTCAGCCCCTCCCATCACAAAGAATGATCACACCGAGATATCATTTGTGCCAAGGCTGAGAAATCCCCTCCTAATTGAATGAGGCTCTAGAGGGAAGAGTTCATTGGCATTTTGGGCTGGAGCATCCACAACTTCACACAAACAAATAAAAACAAACAATATACGACTGTTTTTGTCTGTATGTACTCTTAAACAGCATTGGATGTTGATAAGGAGGTTTCTCTCTGTTGAGATGGGCTAAGCCGTAGTTCATTTCTAGACTCTTGGATTGTGATCTTCATATACCGCGTTGATCTAGCATGGACTTGGTGTTTGCCCATCACACCGGTGTACGAAATCTGATAAAAAGCTGGACACCCTCCCCCTCTTCTTGATCTGTACTTTCTTACTTGTCCCCTGTCCATCACTAGAAGCCCCAGAACTCTAGTTCTTAGAGAAATTTTTCTCCTTGAGACGAGGTTAGGATCGCCCCGGATAGCTTTTTTCTTTACTTTCTTCTTCTGCCGGTCACCCTTGCTCTAGGGTCTATGTATCCATTTTTCACAGTGGGCCATTTCGGCCTAGTGACCAATTTTGCATCACTCCAGTGGGAAGGAATCCCACAACAGACTCAAATCAACATGAAGTGTTTCATAACCAGTTAGGAGTAGAGAGGGGGGTGTTCCTGGAAGGCATCATCCCTGGAGTACAGCGGAGCCTTTTCTTAAGAGCCTTCTAATGTGTCTGCCTTTAAAAATGTTCCCTCCCGCCTCAAGTTCCTTCTGCTGTGTTTAATTTGCTAAAAGTAAAGTTCTCATTTGGAGGAAAAACCTAACTTTTTATCACAGTTTCCCACCCCACTGTGTCATGGAAATGTAAGTTAGCATGTTTTTCTCTCCAAATGTTAAGTCACACGCAGTCACATTCTCAGCTGCGATACATGGATTGAATGAGGTGGGCCCGATAGCGTGCAGGCATGATGCATGCCCCATGGCCATTCCTTTGTCTTGCTACAAGCACTCATTCCCCCATACCTTCAGCTCTCTCTGGGGTTTTGCATACCGCAGTACTCCAGCCTCACACGCCCACTCCGGGTCACAGTTGCTTAATGTATGGAGACCTGAAGCTGGGGAGGTAGGATGATTGGTCTTATCTCCCTCCTTACCCTTTCACTCCTCTGCTCCTAGCTGATGTTTTAAGCCTCTCCAGTGTGGAGTATAAGGAGAGGGGAAAAGAGATAATATGACAGCAGTGCCTGGTTAGATGAAGCAAAGCTTAAGCTCAGTACATTAAAGCTGTACAATGGTCTCAGGGCCTCTTGTACAGCGAGATTGATCCCTGGTCCTTTCTTGCATGGGGCGCTTTTGTGAGTTCCTTCAAGACTCCCTTTCCCCTCCCGTCTGCAACCTCTGACTACAGCTTCCCCTCTGGAGTGGGTGATGCCTTCCTCTCTTGGTCTCTTGGTCTCTTGCAGCCCCTGGGCCACTTCTTGGAATTCCCTTTCCTCTCTGAGAGATCTCTCGGGATACCCCCCATCGGATGCACCACCTTTGCCTCTCCAAACTCTGAAAAGTGCGGGGCCATCACCATCCACAGTTCTTTGCATGTTCCCAGACTTGAGTCAAGGACCCAACCCCACGTGCCCAGGTTGCAAGTTGATCCTACCACGTCCTCTGTCCGTGGAGGGGAGAAAGGAAACGCCACAGCAATCTCATAACTGTCCACGAGAAACCTTTGCTTTCTAGTCTTACCTCTCTGTTCATTACTTTCTTCATCTTATGTGTCTGCTCATTTGGGGTCTTAATCACAGTCCACATTGATAACAGATGGTAAAAAAGTAAATTCAACAAAGTTTGGTTGATGAAGGGACCATTTGCAAAGGGGCAAGGCTCAGTGTAATTACCCAAGGCTAGAACAGGAGAAATGTTGCCGTACTTGGGTCCAAGGGGACTAAGAGAGGTAGCAGTGGCTAGAACCCAGGAGGAGAATCATGTAGAATTTCAAGCTTGTGGGAAGCGGGGACTTTCAATCAAGGGACAAAGTTGATGTGAGGGAGGGAGTGAAGGAATACAGCCCTCGAGCCCCCCTTTCCTCTGTCCCTCCTCATGAGCTGCCACTGGTGGAAACCACCAGAAAAAAGCCTCTTCAGTCAGCCTGTGGAACAAAGATCAGAGTAAAGAAGAGGAAAGGCAGACATAGAGGGTCATATGGTAGTGTTCTAGGACCAAGGGAACCTTCTCTTAGCTTACCCTGCATATGTGGTCTGGAGCCCCTTAATTGTTTTCCAGTCATATGCGCCCCTGCCCAAACTCTACGCCAATGAGAAAGTATTTCCAGCCTCCTACAAGACCACTGGGTGAATTTGCTTTTCCATGTTTAGCATATGTACTGCCAAAGCAAACACATGCCTTTCCATATTTAGCCCAAGAATATTTATTTCCTTATATTTTAGATTTAAAAAAATCTATCTGTACGTATATTTTGCATATAACTTGGTAAAACTCTCTAAATAAAAAGTGTATGAACTCCTAATGTCCACCCATCCTTCTGCAGTTAAACAGAGCTTCGACCTGGAGGAGTACAGCCTCTCACAGTCCACCCTGGAGCAGGTGAGTCAGCCTTAGGGACTTTCTTTCATCCGTAGAATAGAAATGGGCCCCCTGCACCCATGCTTTGCACTCACTTGGAGCTGCAGGAGGCAGCGTGACATCCCTCTCTCTTCATTTCTTGCCCCCTCCCAGGTTTTCCTGGAGCTCTCCAAGGAGCAGGAGCTGGATGACTTTGATGAAGAACTTGACCCCTCAGTGAGATGGAAGCTCCTCCCGCAGGAGGACCCTTGACGCGCCAAATACCTTATGTTTCTCTTTGAGCTTATGCCTCTTTTTAATGACAGTATTTTATATCATTATTATATCTTGTCTCGGGCTTTTGAAACTCATGCCACCGTTTTTCTCAATAATATTATAGATAGTGGGACTAAGGAGTCAAATCAGAGAGAACGATCATGACACCGGACCATGTGGCTTCTATACCGGCAACTAAATCCCACATTTCAAAGAGTAGTAAATTAAAAATACATTTATTATAGAACGTTTGTGTGTCTGAGGACGATATGAAGATAGTTTTATTTTCTGTCTTCAAACATCAAAATTCTGAGGATCTGTCTTCTTATCCTTTTGAATACAGGACGTATGTACAAAGAAAGACCTAATCCCGATTTGGGGGGAAAGGGAGGCAGTGATTATTCAACAGCACAGTATTTGCTTTAAAAAAATTTTTTTTAATTTAAATTCTAATTAGTTAAACATACAGTGTAATATTAGTTTCAGGTGCATGATATAGTGATTCGACACTTCCATACAACACCCAGTGTGTCTCACAGGTGTTTGCTTTTGAGAATTCCGTTCGTTCATTTATTTTTGTGATTATTGTTGGTTTTTAATACATGCATTTTCCTTTTCTGTCATTTTTTCAGATTTTATATTGTACAATCTATAATTTGTTGTGACTATAGAGGAACTTTGAAACTTATTAAGTAATTTCAGTAAGAATTTCAATAATCAAGTTGATGAGAGTTTAAAAATTACATATCTCACAGGCGATTTTGAAACCTATTTCTGATTTTGTATGTTTTCTTACGATGCAAGGGTCTACCCTCATGCAGATCTTAATTTCTCATATTGACATATGTTATGACCTCTCCAACTCGTGACCCTGTAGACACCTTGAAATCAATACAATATACTTGTATACTCTTATTTGGGTGAGTTTTTTGTTGTTACTGCTACTACTATTGTTGCCAGCTGTTATCAACTGAATCGTGTTTCCCCCAAATTCATATGCTAATGTTCGGAACTGTGTGACTATATTCGGAGACAGGACCTTTAAGGAGATAATTAAGGTTCATTGAGGTCACAAGACTGGGGCCTTAATCCAATAGGACTGGTATCTTTATAAGAAGGGGAAGATACACCGTATGTTTCTGTGCACTCACAGGGAAGAGATCACATGAAGACACAGCAAGGTGACTATCTGCAAGCCAGGAAGACAGATCTCACCAGAAACCAAATTCTCTAGCACCTATCTTGGAAGTGGCATTTGAAGATGAGCTGCCTACAGCACCACCTGGAACGCATAGGACTGGACCACGAAACACATACCACATACTCTAAAACAAAACCAAAAAGTGGAAACACTACAAAGCACTTTGTGGTATTGAGCTATTGAGATCAATGAGCGTATGGGGTTGTTTGTTACAATAGTCAACATTATGTTCGCTAACACAGATCATGCCAGGAAAGGGGTGGGGACAAAAACCTAGAGTAAATATTTCTTGATCAGGACACTGATGCAATTGCCAAAGACCTTTGAACTCTTCGCTGCATGTCCCCAGTTCTTGCCTGGATCAAGATTCTGCCAGGGTGACCCTGTCTTCACTCTCAATCCATTTGGGCCACACCCATCCTTGAAGTATAGCCAAACAATGGTAGCTTCCAGCCCAAGATATGATGCCTTGGGATGAGTCTACCCTTCTCCATATTGTAAAACACCAGGAAGGGATGGCCTAACTTAGTTATACTGAGTAAATGTTTGGAGTATTTGAAGTAGAAGGTCAGAATAACTTATTCCAAGGGCTAAATAAAAGAAATCATTACAGGGATTGTGGGTAAATAATTTTAACGACATTGGGTTTATTTTTCTCATACTAAATGTGTGTTTCTCAGTTGTGGCACTATTGACATTTTGTGCCAGATAATTCTTTGTTGGGGGGAGGGAGAACAGAGGGACTCTGCTGTGTATTGTAGAATATTCGATGGCAATCCTGATCTCCACCCACTAGATGCCAGTAGCAATCTTCCCCTCAGTATAACAATCAGAAATGTCTCCAGACATGGTCCAGATCACCCCGTTGCATTACAATTATATGCCTTTAAACCAACTGCTTGATAATTTTACCATCTTAGAGTGAACTCAAAAATGAATGAAAAACAGTGGGTCATCTTTATTTGGGGGTTTTGTTTCAATAAGACATTTTAAAATTTGTAGGCATAGGAGTAACTTCTGTTTGAAGTTCATGTCTCTTTGAACTTTTTAAAGAGAGCACAAGCTTCAGTAATGTGTTGCACAATGATCTGTAAATTTATTTTCAGGGAAAATAAAAAACTCCACACTGGTGTGTCCTGAATCAGTGGAGACTCTGAAAAAGCAAGTGTGGCAAAAAGTATTGAAAACTAAATGAGATTCCTCTGTTTGGGGTATTTTCATTTATTTTTTAAAGTTTATTTATTTATTTTGAGAAAGAGAGAGAAGGGGCAGAGAGAGAGAGAGAGAGAGAATCCCAAGCAAGCTCCGTACTGTCAGTGCAGGGCCCAACACAGGGCTTGAACTCATGAACCATGAGATCATGATCTGAGCTGAAATTAAGAGTTGGATGCTTAACTGACTGAGCCACCCAGGCGCCCCTGTTTGGTGTATTGTTAAATATGCCTCCCCAAGTATAGATGGAAAGCCTTTCCTTTGGGTGGTGTCTTGATAGGAAAGGTAAATTTTGAGACAGACACATCGCCGTATATGGAAAAATATCCTTACTCGGCACTGACTCCTCACCTGGGGTTTAGAAGTACCTTTTAACCACCAATACAAATTAACAGTAAAATTCAGAGCTGAAAATGACTTCAGAGGTCCTACCATCATTTGCTTATTTTATAAATGTAGGAACTGACAGATTACATGACTTGCTCAAAGAGCATTCAGAGAATTTTATCTTAGGTAATCATAAATTTTTATAGACTTAACTTTTTGAAAATGCATTATAGGATGACAACTCATTGTTTACATTGCTAATTCTATATAACGAATATAGGGTTGTAACTGTAGGTTGGATTATGGTTTGCAGTTCTTTCCCCACTAATGGACATCAAGTAGATTGCAACCCGTTTGACTACAAGAAAATTCTCTTTTACAGTTGGATTACTTTGGATGTTCAGTCTGTTCTATGTAGTTCATGCTGTTCTTGAACTTCATTGCCCAGTTTTCACAAACTGACAAAACCAAGTGAAGAAGTGGAGAATCCTTTATACTGAAAAAAATTTTAAGGTGGAGCCCATTGACTTGCAATGTTGAGTTCAGAAAACGATGAGCTGGAAATAGTGAAAAAGACTGGCCTAAAGAGGAAGGAAAAATTAAGCAAAAAATATTCCTATCCCTTAAGGCAGATTTTATATTGTCTTTCTCGTCATTCATTTCCAGCTACTAGAATTCATGTGATAGGTAACACACTTCGCGATAGTTCCAACACTTTGTTGGAACACCTTGCTCTATATTTGCTTCTTTTCTCGCTCTTTTCAGACTCTGTCCTAGAAATTCTCCAGGTCATTTATTTTGATAATCATAGGATAACTTATAGTTTCAAGGCCAGTCCAAACTTTGACCTGCCTCCTACCCCAAAGCAACTTTGTCCTCTTTCTGTAGCATTTGAGTCACATTCATTGGGCACATTTTCCCTTACAGCTGTGAACTCCTGCCACACCCATTCGAAACTCCCAAACCATGAGCTTCCCTCTTTGAGAATGACCATTGCCAGAGAAAATCAGTTAACTTGCTCACCAAACAAATGTATATACTTATTCCATTTATATCCCTCAACACACCATAGACTCAATATTCTTGGGCACTCAAGACATGTAAGACAATTGCATATTTTAATATCATTTTAGCTTTGAAAAAATAGACTCTAAAATCTTTTAAAGACTCCTCACAGGTGCATGTTTCTCAACCAGGACTTTGATTTAAATTTGGATCTATTACGCAAATTTAAAGTCTTTCTCGATACTTTGGAGTAGAGGTGTTCAATGTCCCTGATTAGAAGACTTATATTCTTTTTCTTTTTCTTTTTTTTTTTTGAGAGTGAGCGAGCATGGGGGAGGAGCAAAAGGAGAGGGAGAGAGAATCTGAAGCAGGCTCCATGTTCAGTGCACAGCCTGATGTGGGGCTCAGTCTCATGACTGTGAGATCATGACCTGAGCCAAAATCAAGACTCGGGCACTTAGCCAACTGAGCCACCCAGGCGCCCCAAGACTGGTATTCTCAATGCTCCACTGAACATGTGCTGCATTTATGACCAGTAAGTAATAGAACAAAGAAATAGAAAATATGTTCTTCTACCCTAGACCACAGGGGACTTTAAGAACACTCCTGGATTTCTATGTGCCGCAGGCCAGACCTGTTGCTATAGTAGTATTACTCTACTACCACGAGGTACCTAAGACAATCCACTCAAAGGCAGTAATTAAAACTGACTACAGATCAATACTTTCTGCAATAGAAAAACATGTTACGTGAGGTTGCAGAAGTGTTAAATTTCTATAAAATCTTCTAAAGCATCCTCTCACATTCTTTGCTATTCCAGCCATGCCTCGAGTAGGATTGCCCAAGTGCAGGACACACAGCGCCTGAGGATGGCGTCTACAGCAAAAAGCAGCCCTCATCAGGGAAGATGATAAAGGAGGTATATATCCTAGTCTGGCTCATGTTACACCATACCCTCATGCCCAGTCTTGCTACTAACCGGGACTCCAAAATAGTAAATACCATTTCTCCCCACCTAGTTTCTCCTGCCCAGGTGTGCTCAACTTGATTATCTCTAGTATACCTTCCCCGCTCAGATTCGAATCCCTCACTTGATAACCACGCCATTTTGATTCTCTCAGATGACAAGAAGCTTAAGGAGACAGATCGACAGGTCGTGGATTTTGAATCCGGCTAAAATGTGTCTAAATTTCACTTTCAGGGGGAGAATTCCCATTCCCTCAAGCGTATCACAGCCTTTCCATGGTCGCCAGTGACATCCGTTCATGCATCGAATCAACTTCTGATCGTGACAAAACATCTACTCTTGTGTATTATAAACGGAAAAGGTGGAACGAAAATTCCATACAGCAGTAGCACGGATGATGGTGACTGGAAATTCAACGAAGAGTTAAGGTATGTTGGAGCTTCTTTCTTGTAGGCCAAGATGATAAAGACCGTAAACGATGTCCAGCTTTGATAGAAGAAGTTACAGGTGTGAAGGAATATTCCAGAATGTCAGGATTAAACACTGAAGGAGTAAGATGATTCATCACTGAAATGTTTCTAAGGTTTTTCTCGTCAAACTGTTTCTGAGATGTTAAGATTTGGAAGCTGTGGAAGGTATATTAGGACAAGTTGGGCTGCAAAATTGAATCAACTCAAAAGAGTGGAATGGCTCCAACGAACGAGATTATTCTTCCTCACAGAAGAGTCCCAGGTGGCTATGCCTGGCCATGGATATCTTTGCTCCAGCAGTGATTTAGACCCACCCACCTGTTGGCTCAACCATCTGCTTTGGGATCCAGAAAAACAAAGTAAATTGGGCAACCCCATTCATAAGAGCTTGACTCAAAACTGGGTCCTGGGGCTCCTGGGTAACTCAGTTGGTTAAGCATCTGACTTTGGCTCAGGTCATGATCTCATGGTTCATGGGTTCAAACCTCTGTGCTGACAGCTTCAGAGCCTGAAGCCCGCTTCAGATTCTGTGTCTCCCTCTCTCTCTGCCCCTCCCCTGCTCACACTCTGTCTCTCTCTGTCTCTCAAAAATAAATAAACGTTAAGAAAAAAATTAAAAATAAAAAACTGGCTCCTCTCACTGCTGCTCACATTCCCTTATCAAGATCTTAGTTTTCTGGCCACATCTGACTGCTGAGAAACTGTGAAAAGGAATATAGGTATGCCTCTGGGAAAGAAAAAGGGAAATGACAACGACAGCGATACGTACAGTAAACACACAAAAACGCCACTTAGGGAAGAGCTAACACCATCAAACACAAAGGGTTAAGTCCCTAAGGAGCCAGAACGATTTTTAAAGAAAAGCATAAAGATTTTCATTTCATTTGATCATTGATCAAAAGTTCTTATAAATCTCTGTAATTCAGACAGCATGGAAGGCATAGACAAAGGGATTCTTAGAAGGGATAGAAAGCCCGAAAATAAGAGGGAAACACACAACAAATCCATGAGAAAAGAAAGAAGCAAAAAGTAAATGGTGTTGTGACAATGAGCCTGACAAAGGCAAAAGAAAAAGTTAGATCCCCACCTTGTACCTCCCACGAAAATCGAGTGTAGGTGGACTTGAGAGAAAATGCAACAAATAAAACTTCAGAACGCTGAGAAGAAATTGTGGAAGCATATATTTTTACTTCCAGAGAGGAAAGTGTTTGTAAAACAGGACCCCCGCAGACATACAACTGCAGAGTAAAAACTATAATGTTCAATCATAACAAAATTAAAACCCCAATGCAACAGAAGAAATGATAACATTGAGGAAGTTAAAGAGCTGGCAAGTGTCTAAAGAAGTTGTCTGAAACAAACAAAATAGAAAAAGAAATATCCAGAATAAAGAACTGCTAAGAATACACTAGTTGTAAAAGTCAAAGATAGTAGAAAGGATAATAGCCAAAGAAGAAATCTGAATGAGAAGATACTTGACTTTTCTGGAAAGCAAGGGAATATGGCCTCAAAGAGCAAAGGACAAAATGGCAGAGAGAATGGCAGTACTCAGCATTGCTGTGGATGTAGGAACATAAATTCTCATATGGTCCAGGTGGGAGTACAGATAGAGAACACTGTTTGGGGGCACACGCAGACACACACACGCACACACACCTTCATACCCATCAATCCTGCAACTTCCTTTCTAAGGCCATTACCTTGATATATTTTCTCACATTTGCGTCAAAAGGTCTATGTTGGAGGTTCTTGGGGGCTCAGTCAATTGGGTGTCCGACTCTTGATTTCGGCTCAGGTCATGATCTCACAGTTCGTGGGATCAAGCCCCATGTCGGGCTCTGTGCTGACAGTGCAGATCCTGCTTGGGATTCTCTCTCTCCCTCTCTCTCTCACTGTCTCTCTGCCCCTTCCCTTTCTGCATGCACTCGCGCTCTCTCTCTCTCTCTCTCTCTCTCTCTCTCTCTCTCTCTCTCTCCTTCTCAAAATTAAAATAAAAATGTCAAGGTCTATTACTATTATTCTTGATGTAATCCCTATATTGTCAAGAAGCACAGCATCATCCAAGTTGAAAATTCTGGTAAGTTTTCTGTTTCAACGCTGCAGTGTTTTCAAAGAAATGAAGTGAAGATTATGTTTTCCTCACAGGGAAAAGGGAATTTGATAGTTTCCCCCTATCGAATTAGTGTAAATAAAATAATCTCAGAGAATTAACAAAGTACCCCTGAAACTGAGTTAGATAAATCAATTTCTAAACATTGGTATTTACCAGTGTATTAAAAATGGCTAAATATTACAGAGAATCTAAATTAGAGGGACACCTGGGTGGCTCAGTCGATTAAGCATCTGGCTCTTGGTTTCAGCCCAGGTGATGACTTCACAGTCATGTCAGGCTCTATCTCCCTCTCTCTCTTCCCCTCTCCCACTAGTGCTTGCTTTCTCTCTCTCTCAAAATAAATAAAAAAAAACATTAAAAAAATATAGAATGCAGATGCATTAATACATATTTATGGAAACAAGAGACATGTGCTCATTTTTAAAAGTGCACAATGGAGACAGAGCCCGGCATGAGCAGCAGAGGGTTGGAGGGCAGCAGAGAAACAACTGGATGATAAATGTGGCATTCACACAATCTAAGCACTTAATTCAAAACATGGAATAATCAAGCTATGACTGGTTTGCAGGATGTTTCTTACTCTTCAGATGTTAAATTTATTTTCTTTTCCTTCCTTCCTTCCTTCCTTCCTTCCTTCCTTCCTTCCTTCCTTCCTTCCCTCCCTCCCTCCCTTTCTCCTCCCTCCTTCTCTCTCTCTCTCTCTTTCTCTCTTTCTTTCTTTTTTCTTTCTTTCTTTCTTATTAAACAGGGCAAAATGGTTAAAAGAGAGATAAGTGTAAGTCACCAAACATGAGCAAGAACTTTCTCGAGAAAAAGGGAATGAAACAAGACACTTTAGTGGGATCACTCGAACCAAACATACTTCCCCTCAGTAGCAAGTTCCTTTGTACTTGTTTCCTGAAAAATAAGGCCACATCTTTCTAAACAGAAGCAGAAGTCCATCAATTACAGGCTAAAAAAATAATAAAGCAAGTCAGCAATTGAGAATTCAACAAAAACTTCAAAAGCCTTTGATGGCACTCTTTTTTTTTACTACTGTTTTCTACTCATTAGAAGATGAAGATAGTGATAATTTGAAGAAATGACCAGTATATTAACCAATAGGCACAGGTAACAGATTTTCATTTTTGGATCTCTTTCCCTTATAAAAAGGCATTTGGGTTCTTAAGAAAATAAGTGGAGAATCTGGAAAACTGATAAAATATTGAGAAGAAAAATCCCCATTAGTTGTTATGATCTTACCATCTTAGACATCAGATAGGTATCACGTAGCCTTTGCTAACTAACTTGGATTGTGTTGAATATACATTGTCGATTTCGTTCTAAGGCCAAGCCTTTTGGAAATAAGAAATAAAAGTGATTCGTTATTTGCAGTTTGCAAGTTTCCAGGACTGAGACCTGCCTCACCAGGACAGTGCTCTCTAGATTCTGTTTTCTGGAGTTTCCATTCTGGAATCTTGGCGTGTAACTGAATATTGATCGTTGCTAAGTGAGCGGCACCTTGGAGCCGTCTCCCGCCGCGGACAGGTTTACGGCAAAATCAAACAGAGCAGTAGTGCACCATCGGGTTTACGTCCCTAGTAGTAATTTATCACAGCCCACAACTTCGGCCTCCGATGCTCTTTATGATCCGGGGTATGCTTTAGCAACCTCACGTTGGACACCAATACACTTGCACTTCCATTAAAAATCCATTGGAATTACCAGTCTGTGGAGCAGGTCAGAACACATACAACACGGAACATGTGGGCGAGGTTTGTGGGCCCCTAAGCAATTACAGTAGTGACATCAAAGATCACTGATCACAAATCACCGTGACAAATATAGTAATAATGAAAAAATTTGAAATATTGTGAGAATTACCAAAATGTGACACAGAGGCATGAAGTGAACAAATGCTATTGAAAAAATGGTGCCAAAAGACTTGCTTGATTGCCACAAACCTTCAATTTGTAAAAAAAAAAAAAAAAAAAAAAAGGCAAGATCTGCAAAGTAAAATAAAGGACAATAAAATGAAATACACTGGGGGGCACCTGGGTGGTTCAGTCAGTGAAGCATCCGACTCTTGGTTTTGGCTCAGGTCATGATCTCACAGTTTGTGGGTTCAAGCCCTGTGTTGGGCTCCATGCTGGCAGCACAGAGCCTGCTTGGGATTCTCTCTCTCTTCCTCTCTCTCTGCCTCTCCTCTGTTCGTGTTCTCTATCTCAAAATAAATAAATAAACATTAAAATATTTAAAAAAAGGAAATATGCTGGTAGTAAAAATACTATTTAATTAAATGATTAATTTATTTGATTACATGATTTCCTTTTACAGGGACATTTAAAAATAAAACAGGAATTTTTGTTTTCCCTGTACATTCATAATGCTGAAGGATTCACCGATTACTGGTAGAATTTGGTAACACTGCAATACTTTGTGTTCAGGCACCAGCAATTTTATTCCCCCTTCGGGGAGGAAGAAATTTCCTTTTTCCCTCTAAGGCTTTTTCAGCTGGTTAATTGCACATGCATGGAGGCCCAATTAAGACACTGATACCCGAAGAAACAACCAAGGCAGGTAGTCTTTATACATCTTAGACAAAGGGACAATGAATTTCTGAAGAATTAGCCCAGGCAAAGGAAAAGATATTTGGGACTTTTAATTAGTAAGGAATTCTAAATAGAATTTGGGCTGAGATAGTAGATGAGTAAAAAGTAACAAGATTTGTTTCTACAGCTTTCTCAGTTTCAAAGTTCCGACATCTGGTGATTACGATGTCTTTTTATTTCTTAGCACAGGAAGTGTACTTTTCATATGGAAGATTTATCTCCTGCATTCACAGGGACAGAGGAGGGTCTGTGTTTCCCAGGTTGCTTTAATTCAAAATAATTAATATTGGCACATTTTGGGGTAGACTGCCCTGGGCCCTCATACCCCACTGGTGTGAATATTAACACATTTGGTCCAGGTTAAACCATGATATTCAAAACAGTTATTCAACACTGAATATTTCAACCATACTTGGGTTGGTTGCTAAGGATTCTTCTTTTTTTTTTATGTTAATTTATTTTTGAGAAGGTGGAGGAGAGGCAGAGCGAGAGAGGGAGACACAGAATCTGAAGCAGGCTCCAGGCTCTGAGCTGTCAGCACAGAGCCCCACTCGGGGCTCCAACTCACAGACTGTGGGATCATGACTGAGCCAAAGTCGAATGTTCAACTGGCTGAACCACCCAGCCACCCCAAGGATTCTTCTTAAAAATAATTTGGTTCAAAAAAACCCTAACAGAGTCTTAAATACAGAGCACAAACTAGTGTTTGCCAGGGAGGAGTTGATTGAAGGGATGGGTAAAATAGATTAAAGGGCTTAAGAGTACACTTAGACAACTAAGTAATGTATAGAGTTGTTAAATTGTCATATCGTACACTGGAAACTAAAATAACACACTATGTTAATTATATTTCAATTAAAAACTCATTAACAGCTGGGAAAAAAAAACACAACCAACCAGATCTGGTTCCGTGATCCGTGAGTACTGATACTAGACGGTAAGGCTAACAGCAAGACTTGCCTCATCTATAGACTTGTCTATCTGAGAGGCATACATTTAATTCCGCCGATGAAATATAAGCTCAGGCTTCATGCTCGCTGCTAAAACTCTTATTGCTGAAAGGTGGCCCTGCTTTACTGTCTGTAACCTCCTTCTGACCCAGCAAGCATTTGATGACATCAACTGCACAAGCTTTTACAGTCTGCCAGGTATTGAGTGAATTTCTTTAGCCAACGTGATGTAATAACTTACCCCATAGAACGCTTCCGTGGAGTTTTCCCTTTTTGTTTAAAAAGCTGCCGTGGCTTTTGGCTTTTAAACTGCTTGCGGCACGTATGTTTAAGATATTAAATTATTTTTCTTTCAGCTCTGAGTGATTATTCTCAGAATGATACTATCACCTATCTGGCATCTGAATTCTCTTAAAAATGTTCTCCAGTATAAGGCACAATAAGAAAAATGATTATAGACCCAAGGGGGAAAGATAGCTTTTGTTAAACTTTGTTTAAGTCAAGCTTCCTTTAGCTGTTTTTATTTTTGTGTTAAAAAATGTTTTTTAATGTTTATTTATTTTTGAGAGAGAGAGAGACAGAGCGGGGGGCAGGGGCGGGGCAAAGAGAGAGGGAGACACAGAATCCAAAGCAGGCTCTGGACTCTGAGCTGTCAGCATAGAGCCCAACACAGGACTCAAACCCACAAACAGTGAAATCATGACCTGAGCTGAAGTCGGATGCCCAACTGACTGAGCCACTCAGGGACCCCTATTTTTGTGTTTTTAAAGTAGATTCTTCCCATCCTCCAATCAAGGAGCTTAGCTATGAGATGAGAAAGCAAGTCTAATCTCCCTTTTTTAAATATAAAAATATTCGAAATGATGAATATTTATCATTTTGGAATAACATGATTAAACTCTAAAAGAATATGAAATTCAAAAAAATGGAAAGTTTAGATGAGCTTTCAAAAGTTTTTTAAAAAGTGAGAACAATTATTTCAGACTATGTTTTCATGCAGGTACCGGGAAAAGCTCTGGGGTTTCAAAATAACTTCACTGGACAGTAATGAGGGCACAGAGATTATAGCTGATGTAGCTGAAGACAGCTAGGAAACACACAGAGTTAGCACTAAGAACAAACCAACTTAATTTCTAAAACATGCAGGTTGTGTTTTTTCAGAATGTATCCCTAAAAGTCATCCCTTCGTATCATTTACTGAAAGATATTTCTCGTTCTACTTTTGGCTCAGAAATTTCCTGCAGTTGTTAAGGTCCTTGAACGGAGGCGTTCCATGCTCTCAGAAGCCACTGCGATTTCTCATTTCATCTGCAAGCCTGTCACCGGCTGTTTGTTTTCTAGTAAAAATTAATTGTCTCCTTCACTAGTGACACAGTCACTGTCTACACCAAAACCACAAGCTTTCTTTTAAAAGAAACCATGGCCTTTTGGCTTAACTAACATAATCAACTCCCTAATGGTCAAGACTGCTGTCAAAAAACTAAATTCAACGCGTAAATGTGAAGATCTAATTGGTCTTATTAAACAATTCGTGAACTGGAATCATCGAGCAAGAGGAGGGGGAGGAGCTCCCTGCTGAGCTAAAAGAAGGAAAGCTTTCAAAGGCAGAGAGGGACATTAAAAAGAAGAAGAAGAAGAAGAAAGGAAGGAAGGAAGGAAGGAAGGAAGGGAGGGGGGGAGGGGGGGAGGGAGGGAGGGGGGAAGGGAGGAAGGGAGGAAGGAAGGAAAAAAAGAAAGGAATTTATTAGCTAGGATGCCTTACTTAGGAGAGGTTGCCCTCTTAAGGAGAGACGGCCGGTCAGTAAATTTCCAAGCACTGACCAAGAAATTCTATGTTGACTGGTTAAAGGTTACATTCCAGGGAAGTTGAAACTGCAAGGAGGTTAGGGATTAAGTCTGGTTCACTGGGAAACAAACCATAAGAGACTCTTAAATACAGAGAACAAACCAAGGGTTGCTGGAGGGGAGGTGTGTGGAGGGATGGGCTAAATGGGTGATGGGCATTGAGGAGGGCATTTGTTGGGATGAGCACTGGGTGTTACATGTAAGTGATGGATCACTGAATTCTACTCTCGAAATCATGATTGCACTATATGTCAACTAACTTGGATTTAAATTAAAAAATTAATCAAGTAAAAAAAAAGGCTGGTTTACTGTACGTGGCCTGTGGGGAACTACTTGGGGCCCATGCTTTTCTTCTTAGCAGTGTTCACAAGTAAAGTGCCATGAGACCTCGCTAGTACATGCTGAAATCTGGACCAGCCGTTACAAGAGAAGCCTATTTTGCTGACTTCAGCCTTCCTCCGTTCAACAAAGCTGGCTTTGCAAATGTGGCTGTCATTCCCCAAGTGTGCAAACTTGGGAAAATAATCCTAACTCTGAGAGCACTGTCCCCAATTCTACAAAGAAGGGATCACATGGGTGCCTGGATGGCTCAGTTTGTTAAGCATCTGACTCTTGATCTTGGCTCGGGTCTTGGGGTCGTGAGTTCGAGCCCCACATTGGGCTCCATGTTGGGCATGAAGCCTACTTAAACTAAACAAGTAAATGAGGAAAGAAAGGAGAGAGAGAGAGAGAAAGGAAGGATCAGAAGATCAGAATCTTACCTCTCAGCTTGACAACTAAATGAGATACTACATAAAGCATGTAACATAGAATTTGCCACATACTAAGACTCCTTTTTGTTTAATTATTTTTTTAACGTTTATTTTTGAGACAGACAAGATACATGGGACATTGTGGTGGCACATTTCCAATATGCTGGGCTCCTATAAGGACCCTAACTGCACTTCCCAGTCTATTTTGTTGAACCACGAGGATATTTTCTGTCGTAGACTCTGGGTCTAAATTTCTCTCTTGTCTTAGCAAGGGAGCAGGACGCAAGATTAAAGTGAGAGATGGCTAATGTCTGGGAAAAGACAAGGGCCCCGAATAAGGGTCCTTGCCCCGTGTTTATTAAGGTCAGAAGGCTTACAAATGTGATAGGCTTGGACAAAGAGACAACGAAGCTGTGAACACCAACTCATCAGCAGGAGGGAAAGGGAGCTTTTGAAGATACACAGTGTTTGGGGTTTGGGTCAGTATAAAACAAAATCCTGGCACTGGGCAGAGGGGCAGGTGGCTGTTAACGGCAGAAAGGAGGCACCGTGTCTGTTTATCTTAGCTAGCCTAGGGGATGCGCCAGATAGGTTCAAGGTTAACAAGGCACCTTTTCTTTTGTAAATTAGCTCTGTTCTGAGCAGTATCACCCTCAGCAGCCCAGTGCAGCCTTCTATAGTCCTAATTACCTGCTTACCTAGTTTGTTCCTTCCTTCCTGTGAAAGCAGCTTTCTGCTATAACACTAACTTAGGGGGTACTGTGCCCTGAACCTAATTTTCCTTACCTCGTATACCTATGTATTGGGAGCCTTTGCACCCGTTCCTGTTTTGGGGGTCTTTGCCTCTCCCTCTCTATCCTGGGGGTTTGCACCCCCCTATTCTTGGGGTGCCTTTGCACCTCCCTATTCTTGGAGTGCCAATCTTGTTTACCCAAAGTCAGGTGTGAACATTCTATAGCTATGTATTTCGTCATGCCTTGTTAATCCATTGGTGTAAGCCTGGGGGATTCCTAAACTTCCTCCCCACAATTTTCAACTCGATTAGGGGCAAGCTGTAACAGCTTTTGGAAAAAAGACCAAGAGGCCAACTGTTCCTTCGATAACCACAGTTGTCTTTGTCTATGAATTTCTTTTTTGTTTATTTATTTTTTTAATGTTTTTTTTTGAGAGAGAGAGAGAGAGAGACAGAGCGTGAGTGGGGGAGGGGGAGGGGCAGAGAAAGGGAGACACAGAATCTGAAGCAGGCTCCACACCACCAGCGCAGAGCCCGGTGCGGGGCACGAACTCACTAACCACGAGATCACGACCTGAGCCGAAGTCGGAGGCTTAACCACCTGAGCCACCCTGTACAATCTTCTGATTTTCCCTTTTCTACATATCTTTTCCTCGCACCGATCCTGGCTGCCATGCCAAACCTAAGCACTGGCTCACGTGCAGGGAAGGAAATTTGGGGACTCTTTCCTCCCTTGGAGATCTCAAAAAGTGGGCACCATGCAAGCATAACTTAACAAGCTCTTCCCCCCTGACCCGCCCCTCCGCCATGCACCCAGACCTAAGCAGATGTGTTTGTGTGTTAGCTATAAGATGTGCCCAGTACCAGGGTATGTGGGTGGCCCAGTTGGCTGACCAGCACGCTCTTGATTTTGGCCCAGGGCACCATCTCTCAGTTCATGGGTTCTAGCCCTGCGTTGGGGTCTGCACTGACAGTGCGGAGCCTGCTTGGGATTCTCTCTCTCTGCCCCTCCCTCACGTGCGCTGTCTCTCTCAAAATAAATAAACAGAAAAAAATTAATTCAAAAAAGAAAACATTGAAAGAAGTGGTCAGTGTCCTCACTTCATTTAAGATTTGCCTGTATTTTCCGTTTGTACCCTAAGGTGATGGAGTAAACCATCCGGATTTAAAATATATGAACTCCCAAAACATGTCCATCCTTCCGCGGTTAAACAGAGCTTCAACCTGGAGGAGTACGGCCTCTCGCAGTCTACACTGGAGCAGGTGGGTCAGTCTTTGTGATTTTATTTATTTATTTATTTTTAAATATTTATTTTTATTTTGGGGTGAGGGCAAGCGGGGGAGGGGCAGAAAGAGAGAGTCAGAGGATCCGAAGCGGGCTCTGCATGGACGGTCTGACAGCAGCGAGCCCAACACGAGGCTCAAACTCACAAACCTCAAAATCATGACCTGAGCCGAAGTCAAACGCTCAACTGACCGAGCCACCCAGGTGCCCCAGTATGAGCGATTTTACAGCATCCGTGGAACAGAAATGTACAATCTGTGTGTAGACACTGCACTCGCTTGGGGCTCCTAGCAGCAGTGTGGCATTCCTCTATTTCTCTCCTGAAGAGATTTTCTTGAACCTCTCCAAAGAGCAGGAACTGGATGACTTTGATTTTGATGAGCTCGGCAAAGTGCAATCTTCTGCAGAAAGAGCTTCGAACCCTCAAATACCCTCTGTTTCTACAAAAGAATCATACTGTTTTAACTTACTAAAACGTTTTAGGATGACAAAGCCGTAATATAATTACAACGTCATAAGTTCTCTGAGAAACACAGCATGGTTCTTCCTGAGGTGGAGAGAAGGAGAAAGAGCGGGGCAATGGCAGTGACCTCTTGAACAGAGGCACATGGCTGAGCCCAGCTCCCAGTCACAGCCTCTGTGTCTCTGCACGTCACAGCTATTTTTCTTTTTTTTTTTTTTTTTCAACATTATGTGTGGAATCTATCTGCATGGCAATGGTCACTTTTATTTGTTGTTGTGTGGTATTCCACTGTATAAATATACCACAATTTATTTACCCATTCGGGCTATTATGAATACACCTGCTGTGAACATCCTTTTATAGGTCTGGTGGACAGTAGCATTCATTCTGTGTATCTATGCCTACACTCCGAGTTCTGGTCTTAGAGTAGGCACCCGTGGTAGATACTATCAAACAGTTATGAAAAGTGGTTATGCAAACTTAAGGTCATATCAATAGTATATGAGAATTCTGAGCTGTCCACCTTGTTACGGTTTAACATCAGGGATTCTGGTGTGTGTACATGAGTATCTTATTATGATTTTAATTTACATTTCATGGATGACTAGTGATGTTAAACATCTTTTCACATGTATTGGCCATTTGGAAGTTCTTTGGCTTGAATACCCATTGAGACCTTTTACCCCTAAAAGCATCAAATCGTATGCCTTTTGTTTATTGACTTGTGGTATTTCACATATATCATTAATATGAGTCTTTTGGTGAATAGATAGATCTACAGGGGAGGTCTGCAACAGGTGTATTCTCTTATTTTGTGATTTTTAGTTTCACACTTCCTTTTTGTGAACAGAATTTCATTTATGGGTAGATCTCATTTATTTATTTCTTTATGTTTTATTTGTTTTTGAGAGAGAGCACAAGAAGGGGCAGAGAGGGGGGGCGGGAAGAGGATCCCAAAGTGGGCTCCATGCTGACAGCAGGAAGCCCAACACAGGACTCAAACTCATGAACCATGAGATCAAAACCCGAGCTGAAGTCGGATGCTCCACTGACTGAGCCCCCAGGCGCCCTGGATAGTTCTGCTTTAAAAAATACTTTGTTTTTCCCAAGGTTATGAAAATATTCCTCTGAACAAGTTTTAACTTTTCCTTTCTAATAATTATGACTTCTAAGTCATTTTTCTCCATTTGTGAACTGCTAAGACCTCCAACACAATGCTGAATACCTATGCGAATTGTGAACATCCTTCTTTTTCCCACTCACAGGGGTAAAACCTTCCCTATTTCACCATGAAGAGTGATATTAGCTGTGATTTTTTAAAAAAAATCCTTTATCCTATTGAAGAATGATCTTTTCTTAGTCTGCTGCTAGTCTTTATTACGAAAGGGTATATCATTTTACAAAATGATTCTTTTCTTCTAGTGAAATAATCATTAACCACTAGTGGTTATTATGATTAATTAAATGGATTGATTTTTGAATGCTAACCAGCCTTGCATTCTTGGACCAGTTCATGGCCAATTAGGCCATGATTATCCGGATTTGATTTGGTAACATTTGGTACGGACTTTGTGTCTATGCTTACGAGGTCTGTTGCTCTATCATTTTCATTTCTTGAAATACCCGTGTCTGATTTTGGTATGCAAGTAGTGCTGGCCTCCTGAAACACTTCTGAAACTTGGGCGGATCACACGAGGCCAGATGTCTGAAGAGGCGCTCGGACTCCTCACCTAAGCTTTTATTATTATTATTTTTTTTATTTTTTTTAACGTTTTTATTTTATTTTTGAGAGACATAGAGACAGAGCGTGAGCAAGGGAAGGGCAGAGAGAAAGGGAGACACAGAATCTGAAGCAGGCTCCAGGCTCTGAGCCGTCAGCACAGAGCCCGACGCGGGGCTTGAACTCACAGACCGTGAGATCATGACCTGAGCCGAAGTCGGCTGCCCAACCAACTGAGCCACCCAGGCGCCCCTCACCGAAGCTTTTAAATGTAAAGGATAGGCTAGACCAGAGGAAAGCCCAGGCAACCAAGCACTGGGCTCGGAGAATAGTGCCCTAGGCTACTTTCTCAGTCACGTGGACTGTGCTTCTTTGCCTTAAGATCTACCGAGATATGTGCAAGAAATTTGACATCAGGGAAGTCTGGGGAAAAGTTTCCAACAAGATCGTCTATACCTCACTGCTCATGGTGCCAAGCTATCTTCGGGAGTTGGGCCAAGAGACCCTAGCCCTCCCGTCACTCCGGATCATAATTCTCTCCTTTGTCTCCCACCCTTTCAGTTGACTCCGGCTTTGCAGGAACTGTAGGTTCCTCTTTCGAGTATTCATCAAATACTTACGAAGTCACTGATGCCAGCATCAATGAAGCAATCTTCACCGATTCGGCTGCAGCTCTGCAGGTTGGTGGAGCAGCTGGATCATCTACTCTCTTTAGTTTTCCATTAAAATGTCAGCAATTAGTCTATCCATTTCTTCCATTTTCATGTCATTTTTAATTAACCTTCTACAAAGTCTACAGCCTCAGAAGGAGTCTTCTACTTCATCCGTATGACCGGAGTTATACAATTCTTTTTTCATTATGCTTCATACAACCCCACATCTACCCCGGCTAATAAATTGGGGATGGGGCGTCTGTCCCTTTATACAAATTTCCGCAAAAGCTGCTGCTACCTCAGGGTCTGATTAAGACCGAGCCTTGCCTTCCACTTGGGTGTATCTTTGATATTGGTGTGTAAAATGCACTTCAGTAGAGGGTTCAAGAGGGAGTTCCTTGGGGCACCTGGGCAGCTCAGTTGTCTAAGCATCTGACTCTTGGTTTCAGCTCAGGTCATGATCTCATACTTCGTGAGACTGAGCTCTGCATTGGGCTCTGCGCTGATGGGGCAGAGTCTGCTTGGGATTCTCTCTCCCTCCTTTTCTGTTTCTCCACTGTTCATGCTCTCTTTCTCTAAACAAACAAACAAATAAACAAACAAATAAATAAAAAGAGGGAGTTCCTTAAGACTGCTCACAAAGCAACCTAACTCTTTGACCGTATCTCCTCATGTCTGGGTAGTCTTGATTCTCCCCCCCCCCCCCACTACCTATATAATAGTTTTGGTGATCATTGATGGGATCCTTGATGCCATCAAAATAGATTTCCCCCAGACTCCTTACGATGTTATGTCCCTCCCTTATAGACCGAATCACCAGCCTTAACTCAGCAATTCTGGCGGCCCTGCACTATCTCTTAGTTACTTTCATTTTTGGTGAATGAACCCAAAGCAGCCAAGGTACCATTTTCTTGGCCGACCTGAGCTTGAATTTCTTTTGTAATGTACTTGTAGTTTATAAAGATATTCCAACACCAAAGCCCCAGATAAACTTTTCCTTTTGTCCCTGACTACAGTGCTCTAGCAACGACACCAGGGATGGTTACAAAACCCTGCTGGCAACAGTGGTTCCTCGGCACGTCTCCCTGCTGAAACCTTTCGTATTTGTCTCTCTCCCAAACAGAGCCACAGTCTTTATTAAAACTGTGGAGCCAAGGATGCTTTAAAAAATCTTATACACAGTGCCAATTCCATAAATTGTATAGAGGCAGATAATTGAAAAGACTCACAAGACCCTTTGGGGTGTGTATTTCTGTAGGGCACAGCAAGAGAAAATAAAGGGGGGGGCAGGAAAAGTATCTGGGGCCTGAGAAAATTCCAGAAGTTAATCCCCATAGTTCTTTTTCAATCACACACGTTACTGTTTGTATTTTAATTATCAGCAATCAAGATATGTGCAAGGAATACTGTTCCAGGAGAGCCCAGGTGAAAGTATATAGCAGCATGTGTAACCCCCCCCCCGGTGATTTATTCAAACCAAGCTGTGTAACTGGTTAGATTAGATGTCAACTATCACCCCAACATCGCTATACAATGAAGACAAGGTAGCCTCGGGTACTGGCAGGGACATTTCACACTTTAAGCGGCACATTGTAAATTACTAGCTGGCCCTTCTAGTCTTCTCTTGGTCAAGGGTCAGTAGCCAACTTCCACTGTCCCTGAAGATGAATATGGACCCATCCGGTCCAACAGTAAGATAACTCTTTACATACGGATTCCTTGTATTCTCTGAAAAGTGTGTGTAAGAGGGTCCAGTTCTTCCTTAAGTATTTAGAAAATGTTTCCATCTAGACCTGGATATGTCCCTCTTTTCCTCTAGGGAAAGATTTGTGGTGATACATTCATTTACTTAAATTGCTATGGAGTGATTAAATTTTGAAAATATCTTCTTCTGTTACTTTTGGTATGTGTGATTTTAAAGGATTTCTCATTTATTCCAAATTTTCATATTTATTGAGACATAGTTTATAACACACCTGTTCCTTTTTTTAAAAAAAATAAAGTTTATTTGTTTTGAGAGAGGGAGAGACAGCGCAAGCAGGGGAGGAGCAGAGAGAGGGAGAGAGAATCTCAGACTGGCTCAGCACTGTCAGCGCAGAGCCTGATTCGGAGCTCAAACTCACAAGCTGTGACATCATGGCCTGAGCCAAAATCGAGAGTCAGATGCTTAACCAACTGAGCCGCCTGGGTGCCCCCTTGTTCCTTTTCTCTATCAGTTGGATTGATAAAGAAACTTTCCTTTTCATTCCTGACAGGTAATTTGTTTTTCTATTCTCTTATTTTCTTAGTCAGTCGTCCTAGTAGCTTATAAAATTTTATGATTATTTTTCAAGAATCAAATGCTGACTTTGTCGGTCTTTCTCTTTGGGGCAACTAGACTGCTCTGTCCAGTTGAATTTGCTGTTGTATTTCTAGCTTCTTAAGACTGAAGCTTCAATCACTGATTTTCAACCTTTTTCTTTTCTCATATATCCACTTAGAGATATAAATTGCCCCCTAATCATTACTTAGGATATAGTCACAAGTCTGATATGTTGAATTGTCATTATCATTAAGAAATAACGTTGGGGCACCTGGGTGGCTCAGTTGGTTAAGCATCGGACTTCAGTTCAGGTCACGATCTCTGTCCCTCTCCTGCTTGTGCTCTGTTTCTCTCTGTCTCTCTCTCTCTCTCAAAAATAAATAAACACTTAAAAAATAAAAAAAAATTTTTTTAATGTTTTTATTCACTTTTTTGAGAGACAGAGCATGAGTAGGGGAGGGGCAGAGAGAGATGGAGACACAGAATCCAAAGCAGGCTCCAGGCTCTGGGCTGTCAGCACAGAGCCCCACATGGGGCTCAAACTCACAAGCTGTGAGATCATGACCTGAGCCAAAGTCGGATACTCAACCGACTGAGCCACCCAGGCGCCCCTAAAAATTTTTTTTAAAAAAGAAATACTGTTTTCTAATTTTTCGTTTTGGTATCTTTTTTTTTAGTATCACTTTGACATCTTTTTTTTTTTTTTGGTCCCATTTCTTATTTAGAATTGCATTACATAATTTCCAAACATTTGTGCAAACGCATACACATACATGTATGTATACACATCTGCATGCATTACTATTGTATTTTAGAAAATTTTTCATTTTAATCTATATTTTCTTTTAGGGCCCCCAAATAATTAAGTTAGCTAGTGGTTTACATATTTAAGAAAACATTTTTTTAATGTCTTTAGTTTTGAGAGAGAGAGAGAGCATGAGCGGGAGAGGAGCAGCGAGAGAGGGAGACACAGAATCCAAGGCAGGCTCCAGGCTCTGAGCTCTCTGCACAGAACATGAAGTGGGGATGGAATCCTCTGTGAGATCATGATCTGAGCTGAAGCCAGACACTCAACCAACCGACTGAGCCACCCAGGCACCCCAACATATTTTTAAATATTTATTTATTAAAAAGTTTTGGTTAATTAGTAAAATCTACTGTTTTCCTGTTCTGCTCTTATTTTTACTTTTGTTTCTGTTGTCTCTTTGCTTTGGCTTTCTGTTGGTTTATTTTGTTATTTTTTTTCTGGCTTTCTGTGCTGGACATTAAATTTTTATTTTATTTTATTTTTTTCGCATAGGAAGATTCGTTGGAGGTTATCAAGAGGACATGGGTGCCCTGGGACCCTGGGGCTGGCCCCAGCAATCAGGCTGTTCGCCCCTCCCCTGACCCTGGAATGTATGCCCCACCCGCCACGCCCACCGCGGGAGCCATTTTGAAGGTCGCAACCTTGAGAGAGCAAAGTGCTGCTCAGACCATTTGGAAAATTTATGTGAAGGAGCCTAGTTAAGGACTCTGGGTAAACACTGAAGATTCTGGCGTGGGTGCCGAGATCTACTCGTCTGGAGGTGTGGGAGACAAGCCTTATAAGTAAGTCCCTTTGCTTCTTAAACCTAACATCTACTCATCTGGAATGACCTGCCCCCCCCCCCCCCCCCCCCCCCCCCCCCCGTCTTGTCTCTCTCCTGGTTCTCTGCCTTAGGGGCCAGTTTCAGATTTCACCTGGAAACTCTTGAAGTTGTGAACCAACAGTATTTAAGGTCATGGAGTTTCCTTTAATCACGTCTATAAATATGTACCACCGATTCTGATACCTAGTGTTTTATTATCATTACATTTTATAAAATGTTGAACTTCAATTTTTATTTCCCTTTCCACTCAAGAGATGTTTAATAGAAGCCTCTGCAGTTTCCACGTGGAATGCCTTGTAAATTCTGCTACTGATTCTTAGTTTTATAACATCGTTTCTGAGAATGTGGTTTATAATCTTTCTCTTTGATATAGAACTTGGCGATTGATTTTTGGGACCCAATATAGGATTCATCACTAGGTCTGACTGATTTATGCGCATGAGAGATTAAGCTGTTTTCTCTGTAGTCAGGATGTAAAGTTATTTATATTGACATATGATATATTTTGATGTAAATCCAGATTCACGGAAAGGTTGCAAGGATATTTGCACACTGCAAAATACACAAACACACAGATGCAGCAATACGTCCATATGCACATGGTGCATACAATTCATTGTGATTTTTAAAACAGAGAGCTAGAACTGTGTATAGCTATAACTACAGTTTTATGCACCGATACCTACATATAGTACCTTTTTTTAAAAATGTGTATTTTTGAGAGAGAGAGGGAGAGAGAGCATGAGCTGGGGAGGGGCAGAGAGAGGGGGCACAGGATTAAAGTGGGCTCTGGGAAGACAACAGTAAGCCGTTGCGGGACTCTAATTCATGAACCAAGAGATCCTGACCTGAGCCAAAGTCAAGTCTCAACCCGCTCAGCCACCCAGGTGCCCCTACATAGAGTACCTTTTTAATTCCGGTGTTCACATCTTCCAAATCCTATGTTTCGTCCAGTTCCTCTGTCTTGTGCTGAAGGTGGCACGTCATCACTATTGAGATGCCCTGTTTCTGTCTCCTTGCATCTCTTTGTAATTTTTATTTTATGAAATTGGTTGCTGGGCTTTTGGTGAATAGATAATCGAAATTATTATATGGAGCACCTGAGGGGCTCACTCGGTTGAGCGTCCGATTTCACCTCGGGTCATGATCTCACTGTTGGTGAGTTCAAGCCCCACATCGGGCTCGCCGCTCTCAGCCTGTCAGCCTGTCAGCATAGAACCCACTTCTGATCCTATGTCCCCCTCTCTGCCCCTCACCTGCTTGCTCTCTCCCAAAAATTAATATTAAAAAAATCATAATTATTATAAATTAATGGTCATGTTCAGTTTTTTCTTTGAATTATATTTTGCTTAATATAAGTATTCCTACATAGGATTTCTTATTACCACTTACCTGGTGTATTTTTGCCAGTCTTTCATTCTTGTTACTGACAATTTACGTGTTTGTGTGTTTATTAATGATTAGGTTAGTTAGGTGTCAGTGATGTTATCAGTCTTCACGAAGACCACAAATTCGAATTTCTTTGAATTTCTGTATTATTTTCCTATTTTATTCTAGCCATCAAAACTATAAATTGTCCTCTAAGTACTGTTTTGGCTGCTTCTCACAAATTTTGATATGTTGCATTTCATTTTTATCTCTTCAAAATATCTTTGAAAATATTCTTTGAAAAATGCATTATTATAAGTATATTGTTTAATTTCCAATTATTTGGGAATTTTCCAGATATATTACTATTATTATTTTCAATTTAATTTCCTTTTGGTCCAAGTGCACTTGTAAAATATTTTTAGTTTATTAAATTTATTGAGATTTGTTTTGTGTTTAATATACGTCTACTATGATAAATAGTCCATGTGCATTTACTTTAAAAAAAAAATCTGTTCTGGGTGTGACTGGGTGGCTCAGTTGGCTAAGCATCCAACTTCAGCTCAGGTCATGATCTCTCAGTTTGTGGGTTTGTCGGGATCTGTGCTGACAGCTCAGAGCCTGGAGCCTGCTTTGGATTCTGTGTGTCCCTCTTTCTGCCCTTCCCCTGCTTGTGCTCTGTCTGTCTCTCTCGCTCAAAAATAAATAAAATGATAAAACAATAAAAAAAAAAATCTATTCTCTCTTTTTTTTTTTGCCCGGAGTGCTCAGTAGGGACCAGTTAGTTCAAGAAGCTTGGTTGTGTTGTTCAAGTTTCCTATATAGTTACTGACTTTTCATATAATGATTTCATCAGCTACTGAGATACAGATGTTGAAATCTGCAGCTTTAACTGTGGTCTGGGCGTTGGTCTTTTCAGTTCTGTTTTTTCTTTCTTCTTTTTCTTGTCTTCTGTTTCCAGTCATTTTTTATTAAATAAATAAGTTCTGTTTTTTTTATTTATGAGTTTGAGTCTGAATACATTTAGGTTTTTAATGTCTTTCAATGAATTAACCTCCACATTAGGTTAGGAAAGACTCCTATTTCACCAGCAAAATTCTTGTCCTAAAAATTAGTACAACCATGCCGGTTTTCCACTGGGATACGTCTTTCCATGGTGTTTCTTTCCTAATGTTTTACTTTTCCTCTTTGGGTCTTTAAAGTGTGCTTTCGTTTCTTGCAGAGAGCATAAATTTATGGCACACTTTTAAAATTAAGTCTGGGAACCTCTCTTACAATTGGAATGTTTTGATAATTTGTATTTAGTGTCATTATTGACATCGGTTGAATTCGAGCTCCCGTGATTTTTTATTTCCTATCTGCTCACTGACGCGGTTAATGGTGAGGATTCGGAGCCGAGGGCCAAGAAGGAATTCTTGAGACGTCTTGGGGGCAAAAAGATGGCTTTATTAAAGCACGGGGACAGGATCGTGGCCAGAAAGAGTTCCCCAGGGGATTGTGAGAAGTTACTGATTATATACTTTTAAAGTCCGGGGGGAAGTGCCCAAAACGACGCTTATATATATGCTAAAGAAGACTCACAGGGTACTGGAGGCCCAGCTCCTGTCAAGCCAAGGTTCTTTTTCCCTCTAGCAAAGCATTAATATTAAGACAGTAGGAAGTCCCTAGAGAAAAGTTACACTCGGCCTGCCTCAAGTATTTGTCAATGGGGTGCCGTTTATAAGGAAATTTAATTTTCTTTTGTTTTTTTAATTTTTTAATGTTTATTTTTGAGAGAGAATGAGCAAGGGAGGGGCAAAGAAAGAGGGACAGCCAGAATTCGAAGGAGGCTCCAGGCCCTGACCTCTGAGCACGGAGCCCAAGACGCAGGGCTCGAACCTATGAACAAGAGATTGTGACTTGAGCCAAAGGTGGAGGCTTAACTGACTGAGCCACCCAGGTGCCCCAGGAAATTTAATTTTCTACCATTTCATACTGCCTTTGTTTCCCACATCAGTCACTATTTCTTTTTATCACTATTTCTGCCTTTTTTTCTCTTTCTTTTTCTTTTGTTTTCTTTTTTTTTTTTTAATTATATTATACCTTTAGTATTCCACTTTCTCTATATGATTGTCATATTAGCTATATTTATCTATTTATTTATTTTTAGTGGCTACTCTAGGGCTGACATTATGTATATTTATTTATTTATTTATTTATTTATTTATGCAATGTGCCAAGTTCTATCAGCTATTTTTTGTTTTCCTGAAAAGTACTTACTTTGTTGTCATTTTTCGGGAGATATTTTTACTTGAGAAATCTAAGTGGATTAAATTTTTTTTCTCTACTCTAACAATGTGACTCCATTGGCTATTGGCTTGCATGGTTTCTGATAAGAAATTAACCTGAGTTGGAGTAGAAACAGCTCTCTGACACAATCTATACTTCCTGTCTAAAATCAGATGCGTCCAGCAAACTTCCGCTTGAAGTTTGTGAGTCTCGATGAATATTTGCCAAAGGGCACAGGACTCAGAACTGAGTGGCTCAGCCACCTGTAAATCATTTATGCATGAGAAAAGAAAGAATCGAAACAAACAAATAGTGGCATGTACTGATTAGTGTGATCTCTGAAAACTTAATTGTAGCAAAGAACGGAAATGATAGAGATGTCATCTGGTCAGCTGAAACAGATGCAGAAGGCTCTCCTTTCAATATTTTAGCCAGAAAAATAATTATTGAAAAGTTACCATGTGTTTATCATGAGATAATGCACCTAATTTTGGTAGCCTGATTTTTTTTTAATGTTTTATTTATTCTTGAGAGAGAGACAGAGCACAAGCAGGAGAGGGGCAGAGCGAGAGAGGGACACAGAATCGGAAGCAGGCTTCAGGCTCTGAGCTGTCAGCACAGAGCCCGATACGGGGCTTGAACTCACAAGCCGTGAGATCATGGCCTGAGCCGAAGTTGGATGCTTTACCAGCTGAGCCACCCAGGCGCCCCTTTGGTTGCCTGATTAAAAACAAACTCTTCACTTAACGGTTAAGAATGCATTTTAGCCAGTTTTAGAATATAGTCATTGTATACAGACCTGAAATGGTCCATAGAGATCATACTGTCATTTGCTAACTTTACACATAAAGAAACTTATCTGCGTATATGAGAACAGAGAGAACTTTTATTACAGGCAGGGGCTCTTGTGTCTAATTGAAGAGTCCTCAGGGCTTGGTTACCAGTTGTCTATTGCTGGGCCTCAGCTCTAGGGCGTTCATGGTGGTTAACAATAGCCATCAAATAGCGTCATTCTTGTATCTACCTGTTGAGACACCATAGTCTCAAATGCCTTACGGATATATACCTGCTAGTGCCTTCATTTCCGCCGGTGCACTTCCTAATTCTCCAGTGATGAAAGTTTTAATACTTGGTCCACCACGACCTCGTGTGTGGAACCATGGGCCACTACCACCATCCTACCCAAATAAGGTAGGTTTCCATTTAGTCAGTAAGTGAGTGACTCAGTTTCAAAATCTCATTTCGTCACCTGTTTTCTTGGACTGTTTCTGATACCAAATGTTAGAGTCTCTGGTGCACTACGTTGGAATTTTGAGTGCGGGATAATAAGAGATGAATATCTCATAAAGGAAAGAGGAAGAAAGAGGGTGGGAGTAAGAGAGGCGAATTGTGATATAAGAGCAGGAAAGCCTGAGGCAACCTGGTGGAGAGTTCTAGACAAGATCTGCCCTCTGAGTGGTCTGCATCAGACTGGAACAGCTGGGCCTTGGATCCTAGCCTCACTCAGTGGTCATTGGATCCAAGTGGCCCCCAGGAAGAATGTGACCCTGTGCAGCGAAGGCAGATCAGAAGGAGCTGACAGCCGACGGCTGTCTACTGATCCAGCCCCCCGGAGCTGGGCAGCACTTTCTTCCTTGAATGGAGAATGAGATGAACCAGCTTCATGCCTACCGCAGTAATACGAAGGCAGCGTCAGTCATAACTCAATCAGTGTCTATCTCATTAATACGACCTCACGAAGGCGCAATAGAGAAGCATGGCGAATGAAGGTTATCGCCCCCTGTGAAAGGGCATCTGACTTTCAAACGTGACCTATTTCAAATGTAACAAATTATGAATGTTGAGCATTTCTGAACGGAATTTCATGCCGAATTCTTAAATATGTCCAGTGATCGAAAATTGTTCATCTATCACCCTATGCTGAGGAAGACAGTTTGACTGGCATAGATGGAAGGAAGGGAGAATAGATCTAGATTTCCACCATACTTGGGAACTTTTAGGAAACTGCAGGGTGCCAGCAAGACGCTGAGTTCTTGTTGGAGTCGCGATGCCCAGGGTCAAGCACGCAGCTTAGAAAATAAGGTCAGAGATGCCACAGTGCCACTTGGACCGGCACTACCCACTTCCTTCCAAGGAGCCTGCGAGGCTAAACTGACTGGTTTTACCTTCTGTCCCCTGAATCTTTGTGATCCAGATCCTTCTATTTACTGTGTATTTATTCTAGACTTTTTGACTCTACCGAATACAGACAACAAAGAAATTTCTCAGATTTGCCTTTGTCATAGGTGGTAGTCTGACAGCTCAGGGACCAGCCTCACCCTCGTCCCTCGGGTGCTCGTCCCAGGGGCCTGTAGATTCCTGGTGGGGAATGTGCAGCGTTTAGCCCAAACTATTCAAATTAAAAATAAGGAAGAAATAGGGGCGCCCCGGTGGCTCAGTCTGTTAAGCGTCCAACTTCGGCTCAAGTGATAATCTCATGGTTAGGGAGTTCGAGCCCCGTGTCGGGCTCTGTGCTGACAACTCAGAGCCTGGAGCCTGCTTCCGATTCTGCGTCTCTCTGTCTCTCTGACTTTCCCCGCTCATGCTCTGTCCGTCTGTCTCTCAAGAATGGGTAAACATTGGAAGAAAACCTTTTTTTTTTTTTTAACTCTTAAATGGAAATTCAAGAGCTTAGAACCAGGGAGGTGAAATATTCTGTCATTTGTGGGTACGTTGTTGCTGGGCTTGCTTTGTCTTTTGCTCTGTGTTGTTTTGGTTTGTTTTGTTTTTTTGATTTTTCATTGTTTTGCATACTTTTTTTGGTCCAAGATAAGACAAAACCCAGTTACATACCCTATACATATTTTCATCAGAGGAGATTATCTTTTTTAGAGCATTAGAGACACACACATTAAGAACAAAATATAAGATTCATCCCTTTGTTCCCGATATTATTTGGCTGGTTTACACCGTGGATTAAGAAACAGGCCTCTCATCTAAAGGTGAACAGTACCTTCTCCCCTGGTTGGTGGCACTTCGCATCTGAGCATCCTGCATCATTCCCTCCAGCTCGGTCTTCTGGGTTTTTGTTTGTTTGTTCTTGCTCTGCATGACTTCCTCCTCGTGCTGTTTTCCTTCTCATTGCTCAGTGATACCCTTGCTTGTCACCTGTTCTAAGGACAATGTTCAGGTTTCCTGGATCTAGAAGACTCTTACGACTCTGCAGACAGCAGCCGCAGTCACTGTGACACATCTTCTCTTCATTCCTTGATTAAGCAGAGCACCTCGGCTTTCTCGGTGACATGGTCGTTGGTCCCTCTCTGATTGGCACTGTGGTTAGGCCTGGCCCACTACCGTTGGTGGTGTGTTTTTGGTCTCTTGGGCTCCACTTTGGGTTCTGAGTGCCCTCCCGAGACTGTTTTGGTCAACGACAAGGGGGTTCAAACCAATTTAAGGCAATGGTTGCTCGAAAGAGACAGGGAAGGGTGTCTGTTCCCTAGAAAACCGCAGCTTTCCTGCCATAGGGTCTTCTGATGTTTCTCTTTTCAAATGTCCCTTCCTCTTGTTTCCTGCTGCTTCCTGCCGCTGTGCTGAATGTGTTAAAAACCCTGGCTCGTGTACAGGGAAGGAGCTCTCTAAGCAGTATTTCCTTCCCTTGATGTGCGAGGTATAAGCACTTTTCGTTTTCTCAAATATAAGCAAATGCTTTATATATTTTAACCCTGGGACAAACTCAGTCCATGAACATTTATTACTTTCTCTTGTTCTTTAACCTTGTTACTCGTACTTGGTTGATTTTTCACATCATCTGGACACAAAAATGTATGAAGATGTACAATAATGCTATCCTTTTGGAGTTAGAAATTCAACCTGGAGGAGGACAGCAGTGACAGAGCTCTCCAGGTCGCAGGACTTGGCTGATTTTGATGAGGATGTCAATTGCTTGGTGAGAGGGAAGCTTGTGCAGGAAAACCCATAAAGCCCAAACACCCTATGGTTCTGTTTAAGTCTCTGCCCTTTTGTAAGAGCGTTCTTTTTGTAGCTTTAATATTGATTAATGTTTAACAGTTATACCAACTATTTGGTATAAACTATCATAGAACTCGTGTTAGAATTTTACATAGAAATGCTGAAAGGAGTCTTTGTGCCAGAAGAAGGGCAAGTCTAGAAGTAAAGTCAGTGATGACATTGACTGAGAAGATTACCGGGTCATAGCCAAGATGGATAGATATGGATGGCTGGGGAGGGAGAGAAAGAGAGCTAACAGACAGAGAGGTAACAGATAGTTACCTCTGATAGCATGTTAAACTGGGAAGTGTACAGGGACTGGACGTTAAAAGCATTGCAGCTCTCATTTAGGCCAGTGTTGGATCTTGGCCTGATTGTTATACTATGTGCCAAATATAAAAACTAAACACTAATTCCAGTTATTTCCTGGACGCCCTTTCAGTTTATGATAAAAGTAAAAATAATCGGTGATCAATTTTGAGTATGACCCTCAATGATCTACTTGCTAACGCAGAAGATTAAGCATCTACTACGCCTTTGTGTAATTTGGGAAAGAGGTTGGAATTTGAAATCCCGGGTCATCTGAGACTGCGTTGACTTCTCTCTAGATACGTGGATGAGAGTAAATCCTGTAACCTTACTGAGTCTAGGGGCCTCTTAGTCCTATTTACACTTTAGGTTGTATGGAACTTGAATGGGAAACTGCTGGTGGGAGCTTTTGTAAACCCTTAAGTTCTTTATGCAAATTAACTACAGAAGCAGAATGTACAGGCGTACAATGTGTGAAGTTGACTGAACAAAATGATTTCCATTAACTCCTAAAATCTTCATTGGTAAACAGGTCACAGGTTGGTAAGTCTCTGATCTATTCCCTAAGGACAGGAAGCCCACACAATGAAACGTTCCCATTTTGATGAAATTATCCCACCATTGACCCCTCTCATACCATAGGACCTGTAGATCCCATGACAGAATGGTAACTATTTGCAGAGCACTACATACCTGCTGGAAAGTCCGTTCCTACTCCAGGCCCCACTCAAAGATGGCATCCTTCCCTGTCTGGCAGTATATGGGCTGGAGAAGTATTATTAGATGTTGAAAGTGTGGCCTCCAGGATCCAAAGAGACATACTAGGTACCGGTCTTCTATTGGTGGGGGATGCAAGATGTGTCAAATTGTCTTTTACTTTGGAGGAGATACACAGAGCACCCTTGACCACTGGAGCCATAAAGCCTTCAAGTGATAGTTGATGGGTTCCTTAACCTCCCAGGATTTGTCTCTTACTCTCTGAAGCATTTGTGTCTTACCCGTGTCATCTCTCGTCCTGATAGGTCAGCATGTCCTGATAGATCAGTTATTGATGTATCAATAATGATGTTCTGTGAGACACTCTAGATCTCTTAAGACTATAACAGAGGCAAGAGAGTTAACATAGCCCTGAGGCAAAACTATAAACAAATATTATTGTGTAATTCACCTGAATGTGAATTCTTTTCTAATCAGAATAGAAAACAAGGCATCTGGCTAGTCACTAGCCAGTTCATGGACCTGTTCTAGAAACAGATACCATGTCTGACAAAGCAGCTGTCTCTTCGTGTTTGAGCTTTTAACAGTCTGGTTGTTACTCAGTACCCTTCTGTTTCTAGAGGGATGAGATTTCTAGAGGGATGAGACTGGAAAATTAAATGAAGATAGATACACTCTCTTTGTATCTTTTTTTTTTTTGAGTGGAGGGTACAAGTGAACAAAAGTCAGAGAGAGAGAGGAAGAGGAAGAGAGAGGAAGAGGGAGAGAGAAAAAGAGAGAGAGAGGGACAGAGAGAGAGGAAGAGGGAGAGAGGGGAAGAGAGAGACAGAGAGAGAGAAAGAGAGAGAGAAGCGGGACTCACCAGAAACACGTTTCATGGAACTTGAACTCACAAACTGGGAGATCATGACCTGAGCTGAAGTCAGATGCTTAACGACTGAGCCACCCAGAAGCCCTCTTTGTATCCTTTATGTCATTAATGGTCTCTACTCTCCCTCTCCTCAAGATACGGTATTGTTCTTGATTCAGTGTCTTGGTTGGGGGTGGGGTTGAAGGAATTGTCAGAAGTATCCACTTCCTTTCCCCATTATGAAACTTCTTACCAACAGGCAAAGGACCCAACTCGGGGATTATTCCAAATACCAAGTATATTAATTACGATGCTACACCTGGTTTTAGAGAAATGGTCACTGGGTGGGTTTGTGTTCATAGACCCAGTGGGAACACAGCTCCATTTATTAGCTTAATTTCATGCACCCATTCTAACAGTGGGGCCATAGTGACATTTTGATTTTCTAGGTATCAGTGTCCATTTAGGCCCTATGCCCAATAGCTCTTGAAATGTCTGAGGATTTTTCTTTCTCCAGTGCACAATCATCCAAGTAAATGGCTAAGTCCCTTTGAGTCAGGCCTGGGGAAAATCATTAGACTATATACTTGTCAAGATGTTTTGGAATTCTTCTGACTACTTCTTCAGACAGTAGATTCTGAACCTTAAGATTAGCTCAGAACTGGGAACTACATAAGTGATAATAACTTTTTCCTGGGGTGATAATGACTGCCCTTAGCCTCTTACTCTCTATTCTTGACTCCTGGTTGTAGCTTTTAAGCAACACCCTGTTGGCTGCCTACCTATTTTGCCCCTATATGATAGTAAGCCTTCTACATTCTACTTAAAGTTGTCAACTGTTGCTTCTAAGTGGACTGTGTAAAGTTAAATGTGCCTTTTATAATCCCTAGGGCAATTACTAAAATATGTATACAAATATATATAGTTTGCCATCTCAATGGGTAAATTGGAAAACTAAAAATGTTCAAACGAGAAGACGAAAGAAAGCAGGAAATGGGAAACTGAAGGATGAAAATCAGAGAAAACAAATAACAAAATGGCAGACCTGAATCCTAAAACGTAAGTAGTTAGATGAAATGTAACTGCTCTAAATACGCCACTTAAAAGACATATATTATCAGATTGGAATTAAACAAACAAATGAGCAAAGTGGCATCACTTGAGCTGTTTAAAAGAAGGTCATTTCAAATATAATGACACATAGTTAAAAATAAAAAGATGGGAAAAATATACTATGGAAGCACTAATCAAAAGGAAGTGGGAATGGTCATATTAAAATCAGGCCAGGGAAAGGTCAAAACATAGAAAGTCACCAGGGATAAAGATGGGCGTTATTACATGATGATAAAAAGCCAATTCACCAAGAAGACATACCGGTCCTAACTACGTATGCTCCAAACACCACAGCTTCAAAGTGCATGAGAAAAGACTAGTTAGATGTGAAAGGAAAAATGGAAGAATCCATAATTTTTGTTAAAATCTTCAATACTCTGCTCTCAGTAATGAATGAACAGGCCTAGTAAACAGAAAACCAGCAAAAGTATAGAAAAACTGAATGACACCAAAAACCAACTAGATCTCATAGATATTTATGTGATACCCACTTGACAGGAGAATACACCTCTCTTCAAGTGCATAGAGAATATTCACCAAGGTAAATCATATCCTGGGTCATCAAACAAGTCCTAACGAATTTGACATACAAAATAAGTGTTCTGACCACAATAGAATTAAACTAGAAATTGGTGGCTCAGTCGGTTAAGCATCTGACTTCAGTTCAAGTCATGATCTCGCGGGTTATGAGTTCCAGCCCCGCATCGAGCTCTGGGCTGACAGCTCAGAGCCTGGAGCCCGCTTCAGATTCTGTGTCTCCCTCTCTCTATGCCCCTCCCCTGCTCATGCTCTGTCTCTCTCTCTCTCTGTCTCTCTGTCTCTCAAAAATAAAGAAACATTAAAAAAAAGTTTAAAAAACAAAAAAAGAATGAAACTAGAAATCAATAACTAAAAAATAGGAACACCTCTAGACATTTGGGACTCAAACGACACACTTTTAGATAATTCACAGGTCAAAGAGCAAATCGCAAGGGGGGCTAGAAATATTCTGAACTGAATAAAAATGAGAAACAGAGAAATGAAAACCCTGATTATCCAAGCGACGATGTCAATGAGGCAGGCTAGCGTTCTGTGTGGAGGGGAGCTTCTCTCTGATGAAACTGTTTACTTTCTCTTCAAAGGCACTGCTTTAAATTTTGATATTAGCGCACAGTCATCTCGGCCCTACCGGACAAAAGCTGAGGCATATTGGGTCTCCTTGATGAGATTGCTCTTTATAATATGATACGGCCGGGAAACGGAGTGTGACTGTCGCTGCTCTGCAAGGAACTGGCTGAATAGAACTGAAAACACCAACAATCCAAGAGAGATCACGTGAATGTGATGTTTGGCAGGGCCTTTGGGACTGAGGTCAGAACTTCTGAAGGCAGTCTTCGCAGGAACTTTTCACAGAAGTCAAACATTTTAAAGCAAATTGCAGAGAGGTGGTAGAAACCAGGGGGGAAATGCGAACCGTTTTCTTCTAAATAAGGACATCAGTGGACAAAGTGCGATTCTAGATTCCTTGCCTCAGATTTCTTGACAGTAAGTTCATTGTATTTTTTTTCTGTTTTGTGATTTGTGTTTTGGGGTTTTCTTTTTTTCCTTATCGCACGTATGTAAATTTAAATGCTAACCCTCTATGGAGAAACTGTTTTGCAAATTAATGGGCTGTTTTGACATTTTGAATACTCCGAGTGTAACATTCTATAAATGAAAGCATGGAGTTAAAATACAAAGTTTTAAAAATTATGCAACTCTTAGTATGATTTTTAACCAGAAACGGAGCGCGGACGGAAGCCGGAATTTGCTTAACATGTTCATTGCGGAGAAGTAGGGGGGATCTTGGGGACTGATTTGTAAACCTGAATTGTTTTCGAAGTGGTAGTCCATTACTTTTATTGCTCAATCATTTGGGGCTATTTTGGATAAACTGCTCCATGACTTTGAGACTGTTTACCAAGAGCGTTTGCAGAAATATTTTTATTATCTCTGGCTCTCACTCTCAGGCTACGAATGAGAATTTTGGAAACGTAAGATGCTTCCTGAGCACAATGCGTGCCGAGTCGAAACTGACTGCAGCACCTCCTTATCACGATGTTATTTCAAATGCGCATTACTCCTATAAACTGAGATTTTAAGCCCCTCCAGCATAAGCATTTTGATCTGAATTTAGCAACTCTGTAAAAGGAGCAAAATCAGGGCCCTTACAAATGAAACTATTACATGTATAATAAAGAATCCGTGTTATTGTTAGTCTTTTGATAGACTACAGAACATACGTGAATTCAGGGGGCAACAAAGTAGGCGATCCTAATTCCCAGTGGAAAATGTAAGGGATCGGAGCCACACTGAAGTTTCCACGCTGAATTGGGCTGCGGCTGGTTCCACAGTGAGATCACTTTTTGGCCAGCTTGCCTCCTACACAGCCTTGCCCAGTCCCCTTAAAAGTGTCCACACTGGATACCGGACTTAATGCTTTTTTTTTTCCTCCTGGGAACTGTCTTGCTCCCATCAGCTGCCATTCCCTGGGCTTTCTAACCTCTTCACCCAGCCTGCCTCCACCTAGACTTGTCTCTCAGCCTCATTAGCAGACATGTGTAGGGTTTTCCCCAATGCTCTCTGAGGCTTTATTGGCCTCTCATTGGAACCAGCTTCTGGACATCTTCTGTGAGCTTTGTCTCTAGGAAATAGCACGGCCTTCAGTGTCATCCTGGGGCATGAATGGAATGACGGATTCGGGCGAAGACACAACCGTTCCTCATCTCTATGGAGAAGTTCATGGCAACCGTGTGGTTTCTATCCCTGGCTAACATGACAGGCACGTAGGAGGAGGAAAATGCTTGCTCCAAATTCAGGACTTAAGAGCCAAATTCAAGGTGGAGCTGCTGACTCTGTGCTCAGAAGTCCCAGCTCCTTCTTGGCAAGTCATGTCCCTGGCATGCGTTCCAGAATACCGATGATCATTCCAGAATATCTATCTGTACTTTCTATAATTCAGCTGAGATACACTACTTGCCTCTACAGTGAGGACCTTTTGAAAGCCCTCGATTTCCACAGTTTTCGGGAGAACCTCCGCAAATCATATTGGTGTAGTATTGGTTGATTAGGGCTTTGGAAGGATGTGGTATTATTAGTATGCACTGAGAAACTTACTTCTGGGAGATATTTTGGGTCTCTGCCAAAAAAAAAAAAAAAGTATAAATTTTCCCTGCCTAATCCTCACCACCGCCACCAGCTCACATATGCGCGCGCACACACACACACACACAAACACACACGCACGTTCATATTTGCCCCTTTGCCCAGGGGAGAGGTGCGGTGTGCTGCTGTACTGTTCTCTGGTTGCTGTGGTATCTCTGGAAGAATAATGCTGCCCTCTGCAGGCAGTTTTAGGTAGAGTCCGTGGGATGTTTTCACAGTGAACCAGCCTGCGTACAAGTCAGAGTCCTGGATTCTTAATCTGGCTAAAGCCTGTCTAAGCCTGGTTCCGGTGGAGTTTCTATCCTCCATCTCAAGAATAAGTTCAAACATCTCACGGCCTCCCCATAGTAATCTTATGAAATCCATTGCCAAATTTAATTAATAGTAGGTGGCTAAAATAAATCCACTTTATGTATCATTTAAATGATATGTATTCTTTAAATTAAAAATTGAACCAAATTTCTATAATAACAACCAGAATGATCAGATTTGAAATTCAGCAGCGAGATGATTGTCTAGACGTCTCTGTTTGTAAGAGGATGATGATAATAAAGGATCAGAGTTTCCAGTGGAAAAAGAAAGATATTTTCCTAGGAAAGTCCAAAAATTAAGAGTCATCATGAAAAGAATATAAATAGATTTTATATCTTTGGGACAGGGAAGGAAACATGGTGGGGGGGGTGCCTTGATAAACTTCAGTAGAAAGTGATTGGACAGAATTAGAAACAGGAAAAGCAGGTTTAACACGATGATAAAACACAATGAAAGATTACTTAAAGCAAACATTTGTACATGACTAAATTCGCCTCTTAGGTTTTTTTTTTAATGTTTATTTCTTTTTGAGAGATAGAGAGAGGCTGGAGGAGGAGTAGAGTGAGGGAGACAGAGGATCTGAAGCAGGCTCTGCGTTGACAGCAGAGAGCCCGACATGGGGCTCGAACTCACGAACCTAGAGATCATGACCTGAGCCGAAGTCGGGCGCTTAACTGACTGAGCCAGGCGCTCCTAAATTCACCTCTTAAAAATATAGTATCTATCAGTTTGGATTTCTAAAACTAAATTATGAATCTTTCCTACATTAATCACACATTTAAAAATTTGGCAAAAGGTTAAAAATAAAGAGATGGATAAAGCTACATTAGGCAAATATTAAGCTAAAGAAACTTCATGTCTCTATGCTACTATCAGAAGTAAAAGTAACCTACCATTAAAATAAGAGCAGGGGCATCTGGGTGGCTCAGTTGGTTGAGTGTCTGACTTCAGCTCAGGTCATGATTTCGCGGTTTGTGACTTCGAGCCCCACATCGGGCTCTATGCTGACAGCTCAGAGCCTGGAGTCTGCTTTGGATTCTGTTTCTCCTTCTCTCTCGGCTCCTCCTCTGCTCACACTCTGTCTCTCTGTCTCTCTCGAAAGTAAATAAACATAAAAAATTGTTTTAATAAAATAAAATAAAAAGAACAATAAAGCAAGATTTAATGCACCTAACCACTTAGCTTTTAAATGCACTGACTAGGGCACCTCAGTGGTTCGGTTAGTTGAGCCTCTCTCTGTCTGACTTGATTTTGACTCAGGTCATGATGCCAGGGTCAGGGGATTGAGCCCTGGGTGGGGCTCCATGCTCAGCATGGAACCTGCTTAGGATTCTCCCCTCCCCCTCTCTTTCTATCTCTGTCACTCTCCCTCACTCGCACTTGCTCTCTCTTGCTCTCTAAAATAAAAAATAAATAGGGGCACCTGGGTGGCTCAGTCAATTACAAATTGAACTTCAGTTCAGGTCATGATCCCATGGTTTGTGTATTCAAGCCCTGGTTTGTGTATTCGAGCCTGGGCTTTGTGCTGACAGCTTTGGATTCCGTGTCTTCCTCTCTTTCTCTCTGATCCCCCCCCCACTTGTTCTCTCTCTCTCAAAAAAATAAATAAAAATAAAAATAAACAATTTTTAAAAGTTTAATCAACAAAATAATACATACATACACACACACACACACACACACACACACACACACTAAAAAGTAATGGAGGGGCGCCTGGGTGGCCCAGTCCGTTAAGTGTCCAACTTCAGCTCAGGTCATGATCTCACAGTTTGTGAGTTTGAGCCCCTCATCGAGCTCTATGCTGTCAGCACAAAGCCTGCTTCGGATACTCTGTCTCCCTCTCTCTCTGCCCCTCCCCCTGCTCACTCTCTCTGTCTCTCAAAAATAAATAAATGTTAAGAATTCTTTTTTCAAATGTAACAGAGATATAATAAGAAATTGGCAAATCCATGATCGCTGGAAAATTTAGTAGAATTCTATCATAAAATGATTGCTCCAGCAAACACCATTCAGAAGGGTGCTGAAGATTCGAAGAACACAATTACAAAGATAAGTACCAAACAGACTAAAAGGTGACAGATGGTTATTTCAAGCATGCATGGAATCTTTCCAAATATTAAAATATGCTGTACCACTGAGGAAGTCTCAAGGAATTTCAAAGAAGCAATATCTTACAGAGTGGTACTTCCTTGGACCACACCATGATCAAGTTAGAGACCAAAAATGAAAAAACCACTAAAACCCAAAGAAACGCAGTATTGTACGAGCTAAGTAGGGAATCCTAAGTAACATATCTTGTCCGTAGCTATATTTACACTGCACAGCAAAACTAAAAAAAAAAAAAAAAAGGCAACGAATAACACACAACAATAAACATTTATGGCTGGGATGTGTGGGGTAGATTTTAGGTGGTTCTGCTGATCTCAGATAGGCTTACTCAGATCTCTGAGGTCTGGCTGGCCGTAGTCTGATGTCAGCTACTCTATACTGGGATGACTGGGATGACTCTGCTGTTTCGTGTCCTTTCCACATCCCAAAAGCTAGCCTAGGTATGCTCTTATAGCAATGGCAGAGCCGCAAGAGCAAGAAGATAGACTCAAGGTCTCATAAGGTCTGGGCTCAGAGCTGGCACCATTCTGGGAACAGAGTGCTCCCAGCCCTCTCTACAGTCAAGTTATAGTCTGCCTTCAAAGAAGGAACTTCAGAGTTCCCAAACAAAAGGAGAGGTGAAGAGTTGGGGCTTCTATGTTGAATAGGAGTGGTAAGAGAGAGTGCCCTTGTCTCGTTCCTGATCTTAAAGGAAAGGCTTTTGACCATTCACCACTGAGTATGATGTCAGCCATGGGCTTGTTGTATATTTATCATGTTGAGGTTTATTCTTTTTATGCCTACTTTGTTGAAAGTTTTTATCATGAAAGGATGTGTATTCTGTGAGATGCTTTCCATCTGTTGCGATGACCATATGAGTTTTACTCTTCTGCTTGTGTGCTGTATTACATTTATTGATTTGCATATGTTGAACCATCCTTGCATCTCAAGGGTGAATCCCACTTGATTGTGGTGTATGATCCTTTTGTGGTTGTGTTCAGTTTGCTAAAATTTTGTTGAGAATTTTTGCATCTGTGTTCCTCAGGGATGTTGTTCTGTGATTTTCTCTTCTTATAGCGTCTGTATCTGGCATTGGCCTTGGGGTAATGCTGGCCTCATAGAATGACTTTCAAGTATTTTCTCCCCTTCAGGTTTTTGAAGTCTTTGAGAAGGACTGGCATTCATTCTTTTTTGAATGTTTGGTAGAATTTACCAGCGAAGCTCTCTGGTCCTGGGCTTTTCTTTGTTGGGAGGTTGTTTAATTTCAATTATAATTTTTAATTTTTTTATTTGAGGGAGAGAGGGAGAGAGTGTGTGTGTACGATGTGTACGAGTGAGTGAGGGGCAGAGAGAGAGAGAGAGAGAGAATCTCAAACAGGCCCCACATTCAGTGCAGAGACCCACAATCCTGGAATCATGACCTGAACCAAAATCAAGAGTTAGACACTTAACCAACGGAGCCACCAAGGCACCCGCGATGGGAGGTTTTCAATCACCGATTCAGTGTCCTTCCAGCTTTTCTTTTGTTACTCTTTTCTAGTTTCCTATATTGGTGATCAGAAAAGACACTTCGTATAATTTCAATTTGCTGAGACTTGGTTTGTTGCCTGTGGTATGATCTATCCTTGTATCTTTTGGGGGGTCTTGGGCATGTGAGAGCTTCTTCTCCCCTCCTTGGGCGATAGCCTGTCTCTGCTTTGTGTCAGTGCTGGATTTCCAAGCAAACCTCAGCAGTAGCTCACCTTTGCTTAAGAACGGGAACAGGGAGGTTTCCCACCCCACCCTTGATGATAGGTGGCCATCGCTTTTTTACTCCATGCAAGGATCATGTAGCGTCCAGTGAGGTGTGTTTGGATGAGTGTTGTTGCAGCCCACAGGATGGCAGGGAAACCTGAATGTTAAACTATGGGCATGAGGACTGGAGTGCTCTGTCTTTGCAGTAGGAGAGCAGAAGGAAACAAAACTGGGGGAAAAACTCCATTACTGCTCTGGAGTCAAGACCTGTTGAAAACACACAGTGACAGCTGGACCATCCAGGCGCTTTGCACTGGAGAAAATCATTTCCTCCGAGCAGTGGGGAAAAAAATACATTCTGCAAGAACCAGGAAAATGAACCACTCTGACACCAAAAAGGAGGGGCTCCTCTTCCACGAATGCCTCTTCAGTCCTCTCTACTGACGAAGCTTTACATCATGCCAGCTGGCAAAGAAAATATTTCCAGGGCCCAAATCCACTTTCACAGAGCAGGCTGCAAAGAATGAATTTTGAGCTGAGAGGCAATAAACCGAGAACGGACACAATGCGTGATGAATAAATGAGGGAGTAAAGAGTTTGGAGGTGGAAAAAAGAGAAAGCCAGGGGAGTGATGAAATGCTAACTTCGGAGCTCTCAATTCCTAGCGCTGCAACTATCAGCCTACTCTTGTTTGTTTGTTTGTTTGCAAGGATATTTCTTCTCATTAAGACCATCGCGTTTACGTGTTCTTCTTTTCTTTCTTATTAAACAGGGCAGAATGATTAAGAGGGAGATGAGTGTGTGTCGACAAACATGGGCATTATTATGCAAGAACCTTCTTAAAAAATGGAGAATGAAGAGAGAGTTCTTGATGGTATGCCTGTCCCTTTGTATTTACAAAACGAAAATGTATATTCTTTGCGAAATAACTATACTTTATCTCCCCTTCCAAAAACAAAAACAAAACAACCTTTCTGTTACAGAAGAAGCTATTCCTCAAACTGCAGTCTGTCTACAAACATTTCAATTGACATAGACCCTAAATCGAGGTCTTAAAGCTCTGAAGCTGGCCAACAATAGAAAATCCAAAAAATGTTTTAAAAGTCAAATGTTTTAAAAGTCAAAAGTTAATATAAAACATTAAAAAATATTTTAAAAGTCACGGGGCACCTGGATGGCTCAGTCAGTTAAGTGTGCGACTTTGGCTCAGGTCATGGTCTCATGGCTCGTGAGTTCAACCCCTCATGGGGCTCTGTGCTGACAACTCAGAGCCTGGAGCCTGCTTCAGATTCGGTGTCTCCCTCTCTCTCTGCCCGCCCCCCCCCCTCATTCTCTGTCTCTCTCAAAAATAAAGAAACATTAGAAAACAATTTTAAAGTCAATGGTCACATTTTTGCTAGTGTTCCTACTCATGAATAATCAGGTTCAGATGCTGAGATGCTGAAGGCCTGAATTGTATGGAGTTTCTAATACCAGGCTCTTGCCTTGTAGCCAATGGATTATTACCAAGGAAGCCCTGAAACTGTCTCATGTAACCTTAGGCTTTCAGCAGAATCAGATACAGCATGAGTAGTTCATACCTGCTGGTAATAATTTCTAATAGTTTGCCACTGTTGTCTCTCATACTTTCGTGATTAGTCCCTGCTTTAGACTGGTGCTGTGTATCAATACATTTGAATTCCTATCAATAGCTCACTGGAATTACTCAGACTGCTGAATTTTGTAAGGTACTTATTTTAAACCCTTTATAAGGTGTTTCAGTAAAATTGAAATCAGAAAAATGAATGAGACAAACCATATGACCAAATGATTGTGGATAACTAATTCAAAAATCATAATTTTCTTTATTCTTTGTCTTGGATTGTGTAGGAATGGCTAAGCTCATTGTTCCTACTACTTTTTTTGCATCAATATCCTATTTATCATGAAGTTAATGATTTTTCTTCACTGCCTGGCATGGACCTGGGACCGATAGATTCATTTAATGATTCTACATTTGCTCTGGCATTCACGCCGCTCACCAATACAACCCAACAGATCATGGATAAAGTAGCCTTAGCCTCCTTCATGAAAGGTGAGTTTTCTGGCAACCAGAGAGAAATACTTCTGATGTCAATATTTGGTTCCTGTGGCTTCAGATGCATGCATTTAATTTGCATTTCAGTTGATAAACCATGTTAATTGTCAGCATTTCTAGATTAGGTGAAATTGGAGTGCACAGTCTCTCAAGAGAGAATTCTTGATCTTTCATAGGGTCTGGGGAAGCATGGAATATAGAGTTTGGCAGACTTTGAAAAGCAAGAGTGTTTAGGAAATTGTTGACAGATAGCTGTGGAGGCATTATTACTAAAATGAGGCTCTCCCTCAAGCATTTTGTTTGTGATGAGTGACAAAAACAGCTAGTCTTTTCTTGAATGTGATTATAGGAATTGTTTCCCCACCTTTTTACTACCAAAACCAGCCTTACTGTATTTGAAGATCCTATGGAGTACTCATTCTGTGTTTCAAATTTCCACACTTCGGTGTTAAGATGCTTATCAGTGAAAAAAAAGAAGAGCATTACTTACTTGCCTAAAGAATAATTTTCTGAAGTCAGAGGAGAAGCAGCCTAGTGAAGAGGCAAGAAAACTAGTCTTAGAGTCAAAGAACATTGGACTAAAAATGCTTCTGTGGCTGGGTTTGCATTGCTCTCTGCACGTTGTCAACTTCTGTGAACCCCATTATCACCATATGCAAGATAAGATGAATAATACCATGTTTTTCATGAATATTTCAGTTGAGAATGAGAGAATCCCAATTCAGCTTGTCTCAAACAAAGGGGGTGCGTCCTTTGTCTAGCTTAAAGGAAAAGAGTATGGATAGAGACATGTCAGCAACGGAGGAAGAAATATGTCTCCAAGTCTCAGGTCTATAGTATTGTGTGCTGGCCTCATTTTCAGGTTGGCTGTCCCCAAACAGAAACAGACTTAGTCTGTAGAATCTCCAGATTTCAGCCCTACCACAAACAACCCCAGTGAAAAGTGTACAGAGCACTTCAAAATAATTTCAGAGGTGAGACCCATTGGAAGAATGGTCTACTGTGGATTGGTCTTGGTCCATTAAGAACTGATCTCATTGGATAGAAGAATATAGGATTGTCATTGCCCGTTGGGTGGGTTCCTATGTCACTCTGCAAACCACACCCAAACCACGTGGTGTATGAGTGGAAGAGTGGCGGTATCCCAGCTGAATTTTAGAGCGTTTACTAGAAGGGGGACTGAATGTCAGGCAAATAAAAACAATTCTTTGCAAATATAAATGCATACCTCAGAGGGGAGCCTATGGTGATTGCCCTATAGTTGTGAATTGAGTTATAACTTAAAAACGGGTTAAAGCTTGCACAGCTTTGTGAATATGCTAGAAACCATGAAGTTGTACAGTTTAAGAGGATGAATTTTTTGTTGTATGAATTATATCTCAATTAAAAAAAAGAATATAAAAATGTGCCTTGGAAGGTACTTTGCGTTAATTTTGAACACTGTAATTCCCCACCAAGAGTATTACTGTGAGGAGAACTTTTGGCTCTTGCTTCACCCAGTCACTGGAAATCTATATAATGTCTCTTCTCTTTGTCGCCTTATGTCCATGACTCTGGTACAGCTTATGTAACCATTAATTTTGTGCTTGGACTGTGACTCCTTAACTGTGTTGAGTATCCAGAAGTCCGCCTCTCTTTAATCTGTATTTGGAGCTTCTGTGGTCACAGTTCCCAAATTACGTAGACTTTTCCTTCCTGCCCATGCTTCACTGCATACTGCGAGGACAGGTGGATGGCTTACAGCCATACTTTTTTCCCATCATTGCTCACCAACCACCAGCGCCTCACTTCCTCCTAAATTGGAATGTCTGCACTGCACATCTCACCTGCAAACACTGACTCCACTTCTGACTCAAGATCATAGCCTGATCACTGTCCACCTACACTCTAGTCTCCTTGTCTAGCCCAGCACGTGCTTGGTTTACAGATGACCTCCTGGGGAGTCACAACGCTATGAATTGGTGCCTCTCAACAACACCCTGGTTCAAAGTCCCATGCAACTGGTAAACAAATACATTCATTAAATGACTACTGTGCACAGGGTCATTACATCAAGTTTATGTTTACAATGAACGTGTTGTTATCTTCATTTCATAAATAATGTAACTAAAATTATAAATATTAAGTGCTACCATGTGCTAGATTTTTATAGAGACTTTATTCTGTAGTAATAGAGTATGATCCTGTGCTATTGTTATTATTATGTATTATACTCTTCTCTACTCTAGAAATATTCTGTGCTAAAAATAGATATTATTATGTTTATTTTACAAATAGTGGAGATGGAGTAATAAAGGTTCTGTGACTTGTTCAGGATCACACGGATTTAAGGAATAGACTCCAGGAAAAACAGTAGTTTAATCAAAATGTATGCTGCCTTCTTTTTTGACTTCATCTTCAACACTCCCATCCAATCCAGGACTTTCTTTTGTATTCCTTCTCATATTTTCAGTCTTAATGAGACATCTGTGTGGCATTGAGTACAATATCTGCAGAAAAGAGGGATTATTTTAGTGATATCAATGTAGTCGACATATTTTTGAATTTCTTACTCTTGTTTTTAGTCTATTTAGCATACCATCAGGATTGTTAAAGGAAAATGAATTTTTATAATCATTTCTACCTGCTGTAAACCAGAGACTAATTGTGATTTAAAAAAAAAGATATGTGTATGTGTTTACTACCCTTAGAGATTTATTGCAATACTCATTCTTATGTGAATAGTTTAATTGGAATGGAATAATATTATATATGATTGAAATTGGTCCAAGAACTACAAATGAAAATAAAAGAACTAATTTTCATGGAGTCCTTCTGAATGTGTCTAGATGAACATCAGCAATGTCTGTCCCCAAATTTTACTCCTCCTGACTTACCCAAAGTTGATACTTGATTTTGTTCTATTTCCGTAGAAAGCTCTAATATAAGCAATTTAACATGGCCTTCTAAAGTTGATCTCTAGTAGTTTACTAACAAATATATTCCTATCTTCTAATGGCAGATCGAAAAGTGTTTGGACTGTCCAGTGAAGAAGATGTTCAAGATTTAAGGGCACATTATCCTGAGGAAATAATACAAGTCAGCTTCGCTAATACATTCTCGTATCATTTGAAATTCTTGCCGGGGTACAGAATCCCAACAATCAAGGAACACAGGGACCACACAGGTAACTTGCTAGCTACCCGATTCCACTGCTCTCTATTGCAATTATGTTTTAGGCTAAACCTGGGAACGTATGTTAATGCAGCATACCTGCTATGCTCCCTATCTGTGATGTGATGTCGATAGGATAATCAACACATTTTAAAAATCTACAGTGGTTTTTGGGTTTATTAACATACTGCATCAGATAGTTGTTATATACGGTTATACATATATACACATATTTATACGTGTATTATACATATACGTGTATTATACATATATATTGTATACTATGTAATATACATATATTTACACAGATACATGCATATATATACACACGCATGTATATGTATTCATATATATGTAATATATATATGTAATATATTACTGTTAAAGGAAAGTATGTTCGTTTGTAGATAAAACAGAATGAACTTCTCTTCAAGTGTCTGGGTAAGTTTCTTCTTGAGGGCCCAAAATGAAGAAGTCACCAAATCCAAAGTGATTGATTATTATTAATGCTATATGATTTTGCCAGTCTCAGTAACCAAGAGATTTAGGTTTTAGCTGCATGAGGACAGGTGAGAAGATGTTGGGTTATTATATAAGAGGAAAAATTTCTGTATTAACTTGGAACCTGAGGAGACTATATACTCAGTGAAGAAGTAGACAAGAAAAAAAGCCAAGACGGTCTTTAGAAAAAATGAAATTAAAAGTAATTAACACAATATGCTATCGCCATAGTAAAAGACAGACCAATGAAACAGAAAGAAACCTGGAAAACTCTCACATAAACATGAAAACTAACATGTGACTGAGAAGGCATTGTGATCGGTGCCGGGAAAATGATCTCTGCATAAAGAGTAAAATGAAATTATCACATACCTGACAATCAATTCCAGGTGCAGGACTCGGTGAAGAAAAAAATCCCATAAACTGTCTAGAAGTCAATATAGGAGAGTATCTTTATAACTGTGGACTAAAATAGAATTCTTAAACAAAGCAAAAAATACATCAACTATAAAAGAAAAGATTGATAAATCCAACTAGATAAAAATCAAAGAATTATCTTTACCAAAAGACATCAGAGAGAGTGAAAAGTCCAGGCAAAACTTGTGATAAAATGTTTATACAAATAAAACTAACAAAAGGTCAATAACCAGAATATAGAAAGATTTTCTTTGAATAAATAAGAAAAAAAAACACAGAAATAGGAAAGAACTGAAAGATATAAACAGGAACTTCGTAGAAGGAGAAACACAGATCAAGAATAAACACATGGACAGATGTTTACCTATATTAGCATTTAGGCAAATGCCCTTTGGAACCACGTGTGACATCATTTCACATTGAACCAGATTGGCAAAGAACAGTAAATCGAACAATACAAAGTATTGACAAGGATATGTAGCAAAGAAAAATCCAATTATTATAAAATATTTCAATTCCTCAAAAATTGAGAAATTTTATTTTTATGTTGAAGATGTGTATAACCTCTAACCCAGCATCATAGGAATTTTCTCAGAGAAAGTCTCATGCCTATTAAAGATTTGCAGCCTGTTCTCCTCTCCTTCCTGAAGGCATAGAAAATTGTTTTGTAGCTATAATTAGATACCTAGAGTCAAGGCATTGGAAAGCAGTGTGAATTCTCCACAACCTTTCCTCATGTACTTCTGCAAGCTAGATAGAAACTCTGTCACCTTGGGACCCTTAGATGTGAAACAGAGGACCTTGCACCCCTCCTTCCAAAAACCTGTGCTGACTCTGTAGTCTGAGAAATAAGCTTTTGCTGTGGCAAGACATTGAGATCTGAGGGTTGTTTGTTACTAGGCATATTGTAGACTATCCTGACTGATACACACTTACTATGCGAAAACATATGTAAGGACTTTCATAGCAATAACTTTTTTTTTTTTGCAGTAGTAAAAAGAAAAAAAAACTAACCAAATTATCAGTAAGAGAATGGGTAAGGGGTGCCTGGGTGGCTCAGTCGGTTAAGTGGCTGACTTCAGCTCAGGTCATGATCTCGTAGTCTGTGAGTTCAAGCCCCGCATCAGGCTCTGTGCTGACAGCTCAGAGCCTGGAACCTGCTTCGGATTCTGTGTCTCCCTCTCTCTGCCCTTCTCCTGCTCACACCCTGTCTCTATGTCTCAAAAATAAATAAATGTTAAAAAAAAATTTAAAAAAAAGAGAGAATGGGTAAATACAGTGTGGTTTCCTTCAATGTGGTTCTACACAATCATAAGAAGAAGAAAAACTAAGGCCATAAATTTCAAAATCATAATATAGAAGAAATGAAACAAAATACAGACTGATCACTGTAATGAGATATAAGATATAAATAAAGTCAAACAATTAAAAAAATTTTTTCAATGTTTATTTTTTTAAGAGAGAGAGACAGATTGTGAGTAGGGGAGGGGCAGAAAGAGAGCAAGACACAGAATTGGAAGCAGGCTCCAGGCTCTGGCTGTCAGCATAGACAGAGCTTGAACTCACAGGACCGTGAGGTCATTTCCTGAGCAGAAGTCAGACAGTTAACCAACTGAGCCACCCAGATGCCCCAAAAGTTTTAACAATTTTAAATTACATGTATAGTTTTGAGATACATTATAAAAGCTTAAAGACATACATAAACACAGAGTTGAGGAAAGCAGTTAGCCAATTAGAAACTTGGTGCTAGGAAAAGCAGATCAGATAATATACTGGGGATTCCAATATATTTGTAATGATTTATTTATTTTTAAAATCTGACCATGAGTACATATGTGTTCATCATTTTAGGCCTGAACTATTTCAAAATGATTTTTAAATGGTTATAATTATAATGAAACATACGTATAATTCCAATATTCAATTTTAATTTTTCATGTTATATAGTATCTCTTTTTTTTAATGTTTATTTATTTGGTTTTGATAGACACAAAATCCAAAGCAGGCTCCAGGCTCTGAGCTGTAAGCACAGAGTCCAATGCAGGGTTCGAACTCCCAAACTGTGAGATCATGACCTGAGCTGAAGTCAGACCCTTCACTGACTGAGCCACCCGGTGCCCCATAAATAGTATCTCTTTAATGCAATTTCATACTCAGTGGACTGGTAGGCTTTTTTTTGTGTGTGTGTAAGATTTTTTTTTTCTTCAAAAGATGTTCCGATCAACATGATTTAAACATAGTAAGTCATGTCCTCCAAACTCCCAGTTGCTCATTACTGCCTGTGCTGTATTTAATGCTAGGCAAAGCTTTAGTTCACAATCCATATGAGACCTATTAATCTTCGAAAAACACAAAAAGATTTCGTTTTGCTAATACAAAATCGTAAAGAGAAGAGCTCAACAAGATTCTTTTCTTATTTTAATTTTTTAATGTTTATTTATTTTTGAGAGAGAGAGAGCAGGGGAGAAGCAGAGAGACTGAGGGAGACGTAGAATCCGAAGCAGGCTCCAGGCTCTGAGCTGTCAGTACAGAGCCCAGCGCGGGGCTTGAACTCATGAACTGCAAGATCATGACCTGAGCTGAAGTCGGACACTTAAGTGACTGAGGCATCCAGGCGCCCCGCTCAACTAGATTCTTGCTTGGTAGAGAAGTGGAAGATGGTGTGAAAAAGCATGGTGAATTCTAATTTATGCAGAACATTCCCTACAAGTACTCTGCCTGCCCTACTTTGAGAATCATTACTCCCATTTGTATTTTCTTAGGCTTTGAGTCAAAATAACAGTATTCGGAATGTGCAGCCATTGTAAAGTGCACCATCTCCTGTGATCAGAACTGAAACCATCCATAATGATAGTTATGACTTTCTTTTCTCCTTAAAGATCATTGTTATGAAACGGGTAATGATGATGTTAGCTGCTATGTTTCAAAATACTGGAATAAAGGTTTTGTGGCTCTTCAGGCTGCGATCAATGCTGCTATTATCGAAGTGAGTACAAATGTTCCACGCTAACCAACGTTCCGTGCAGATTAACGGTATGAGAAGCCTCAAAAGTTTTGTGGAAGAACATAGAAATGGGTGGCCTGTTCTTTCACGTAATGACTGGTTTCTTTAATGTTTTTTAAGTTTTATTTATTTAACTTTGAGACAGAGTGTGTGTACGAGCGGGGGGGAGAGGAGGGGCAGAGAGACAGTGAGACAGAATCCCCAAGAAGCCCAAGAGAGAATCCCACACGGACAGCATGGAGCTCAGATGAGGAGCTCTGAGATCATGACCTGGGCCAAGATCAAGAGCCTGATGCTCAAGTGACTGAGCCATCCAGGTGACCTAATTACTGGTTTCTTTAGATCGAAGTTTATTTCAGTTGATATATGGTGTGGGGGCTATAGACATACATGGGAGAGAAATTTGCTCTCCTAAGGACTCAACCTTGTCAGGAAGCCAGGCATTTAATAAGAACCTTAGTACAATGGGAGAAGCAGATATAAATTAAGTCCCTGTAAGGGAACAAGCAAAACTTAGCCTAGAATGCCGTGGAAGAATTCCTGATTGAAGTAACATTACGACTGAAGCTTAAAGTAAGATTTGCCAAGTATGTAAGATCATAAAGGCACTTCAGACACATTATAAGGCAGTGTTAGGCAGGGAGGTGATAAAACAGTAAATTTGGAGAACTGCGAGAAGCTTAGAATGCCTGGAATCAAGGCTCCAAGTGAACCAGTGGCTGAAGAGGAGAGTGAAAAGTTAGGCTGGTGTCACAGCCAGACTGACCAGTTACGTATTCAGAGGAAAGCAGATGATTGGAAAGGAAACAGAACATGCTCTCCATTAATACATACAATTTTTATTTACTAATGTATTTCTTCAGACCGCAACAAATCATTCAGTTATGGAGGAATTGATGTCGGTTACTGGAAAAAATATGAAGATACATCCTTTTGTTAGTCAAGAAGGTGTAGCCGCTGATTTCTTCATTTTCTTCTGCATTATTTCCTTTTCCTCGTTCATTTATTATGCATCTATTAACATTACAAGAGAGAGGAAGAAGATGAAGGGCTTGATGAAGATGATGGGTCTTCGGGATTCGGCATTCTGGTGAGTAGAGTGGAGCACAAAGAAATACGTGTAAGGATTTGGGGCAAGTGGGCTTCTTCAAAGCATCAGCATTCAAACCTGATGACTTTCCATCTCTTCCCGATGAATGGGGTATATTGTCCTCAACAGGACGCTTGCCAGGTTAGGGCTGTGGGTCACTATGCTTTTTGGACTGAAGAAAAACCATCAGGTTTGGGTTTGCGAGGTGGTTGTGAGGTATATCGATGATGAGGGACCGCCATGGAGTCTACTAGTAAGAGACTCAAGGTAGAAATCGTAGATTTGGGAATCTAAGCCAGATAGAAGTGGAATTCAAGCCAGGATGGGGCTTAAAGGGGAAAAAAGAAGTCAAGGATCAGGAGCTCTTTTGAGACTAAAGATCTGGTATGATGGATAGATTTGAGGGAACAACCTAGCAGTACGAGACTGTGACTAGGGGCTGAGTAGTTTGAATGTAAAATCTGGAAAGCTGGGTAATTCCAAGGATGGACAAAGCCCTGTCTGAGGGAGAACTCGAGAATGATCGAAAAAGCACAGAGGTGATGTTTATCTTGAAGAGCAAGTAAAATAACAGAGACACCAGGAGGCCAGGCGGAATATGGGAATGGCAACAAATTTGGAATCTGGAAGAAAATTCTGTAGATTAATATTGAACTCTTTTTTTAAAGTTTATTTGTTTTGAGAGAGCATGTGAGCAAGGGAGGGGCAGAGAGAGAGAGAGAGAGAGAGAGAGAGAGAAGAATATCCCAAGTAGGCTCTGTGCTGTCAGCCAGAGCCTGATGCGCGACTTGAACCCACTAACTGAGATCATGACCTGAGCCAAAACCAAGGGTCCGATGCTTAACCGAGCCACCAAGGCACCCCTATTGAACTCTTTATTGAATTAATATTAGAGGGAAGTATGGCGGAGCAGTGAAATCTAATGACTCTAGAGCCAAAATGCCTGGATTTGACACATAGTTACTTGACCTCTTTGTTCAGTAAGTTCTTTGTCTGTAAAATGAAGGAAATAATGGTGTTTCTGCATAGAGCTATTGTGAGAAGAATATGATTTTATATTTGCTAATTGCCGTATGTGTGGGCTATTATTTTGTTGGCTTTGCTGCTATTTTTGTTTTTTTATTATTTCATTATATCCTTCAAAGAATATTAATCGACATGATAAAAGAATCGAAGAAAGGAAAGTGAACTATCCTGTCTTCACAGTAAGTGGATGGAGTTAGAGGCAAGTATGTAGACTATTTGGTGTATGCATCCAGAGAAAGAAGAAGGCTTTTGCAAAAAGAGAAAGTGACAGAACTACACATAAGAAGAATTTTCTTTTTATTTCTGAGGAAATTCATGAAGCTTCTCACCCCTAGAGAGGCCCCAGAGAGGAGAAAAGATCTGAGAATCAGGGCGCCTGGGCAGCTCAGTCAGTTAAGCATCCAACTCCTGATTTCGGGTCAGGCCATGATCTCACGGTCTGGTCCGTGGGATCGATCCTTGCGTCGGGTTCTGGCTGACAGCGCAGAGTCTGCTTGGGATTCTCTCTCTCCCTCTCTCTCTGCCCCTCCTCCGTGCACTCTCTGTCTCCCTGTCTCTCTCAAAATAAATAAACTAAAAAAAAAAAAAATCTGAGATGCATGGAGGGGTTACTCTGTACTAGGACAGTATCCCACATAGACATGACTCATTGCTTTAATACTATAATATTATTCCTCTTGTCCAGAGCAATAAAAAAAATAATGAGGAGTTACAAACTTTGCCCAAGGTCACAGAGTAGGAGTGCCCCAGAGAAAAATGTTTGAACCAAAATCAATCAGACTGGAAGACTGTTTTCTTCTTTTCTCCGCAATGCTGTGTGTGTGTGCATGTACTTATGGGTGTGTATTTATGAAATTAATTTTAGGACAAAGAATATTCCTAATTCCTAAAGAATTCTTCCCCAAACGTTTTCCTTGTATTTATGTATCCTGAAACTTGATGAATGAGGATGAATGAATCAGTGAATAATGTTAGAATCAATTGCAGGTCCTCCTTTCAGTGGAACATAAATACTCAAATAAAATCTTGTTTCCCCGTCAGGCTCTCCTGGGGTTTGCTCTATGCCGGCTTCATCTTCATCATGGCTCTTTTATTGGCACTTGTCATCGACTCTATCCAGTTTGTCATTCTGACCAGCTTCGTGGCGATCTTTACCCTTTTTTTCCTCTACGGATTGTCTCTGGTGAGTTGGTGAATTAAATCGTTTTCCATTCAACTGTGACCCTGAGGACCAAGGCTTGGTTTCCAGTTAGGTTAATTATTCTCCATATCCCTTTTCTTCACCGTCTGCTGTTTGCCCGAGAAGATCTGTATATGTGATTCATAGGGTTTCGTAATGCCAACTTACAGTGCAACTTGTAGAGAAGAGTTTTGTACCATAGACAAAAAAGATATAACTCTAATTCTGTGTGTTAAATCCCTTATTTTATTATGCTAATAACAATCCTTGGAGAAATATAAAGCAAATGGGTCTTCTCTCATTTTAGATAGCTTTGGCGTTTCTCATGAGCGTCCTGGTAAAGAAGTCTTTCCTCACTAGTCTGGTCGTGTTCCTTCTCACCGTCTTCTGGGGGAGTTTGGGATTTACTGCCTTGTACAGGCACCTTCCGACATCCTTGGAGTGGATTTTGAGTTTTCTGAGCCCCTTTGCCTTCACGCTTGGAATGGCCCAGGTGAGAAACAATCTAATTGTATATTGAGGACATTTCGGCCCTCCCTTCTGGAGATCAGTTGTCTGTAGTCCTCTCGATGCTGAGCGCCGTAACATTGAAAGCCCCAGTGCAGATCGCTTGGAAGTTGCAAAGATGAACTTCTAAAGCTTTGGACATACCGAGCTCAGCAAAATAAGCCATTTGGTGAGTGAAAAAATGGAAGCTCAAAATATAATTCATTAGAGACGATCTAAAGCGTTTTCCTTGACAATTAATTAAATATATATTTGATGCTGCAAATCTAAGTCTAAATCATTAATCCAGTTCGTACTTTGACTTAGTAATTGAACAACTTTGTAATTGATGGTCAAAAGCACGGTGTAAAAGAAAATTAAAAGTAAAAAACATCTTGAAAATACATTAATTGATCAGTGAATTACATTTCTGCTCATCAAATGTCCTTTGTCTTTATTTTATTCTCACAGTGAACTCGCTTTGCCGTCCCTCCAATTAAGTGGCAATGTCAATCAGTACATACATAATTCTTAATGAAAGGATTATTAATGATGGGTACCCGTTAACTTGAGTGTTATAGACAAGCCCACTTTTTCCACTGGTTCTCCTTAAACACACCAGTTGTTTTTTGTGTTCTTTTCCCCAAGAGCATGAATTCCCTCTCATGGAGTCATTCTCAAGCAAGCCCATTCCTTTGTCCTATTTGGTAAAAATTTATCTAAGGTTAAGCTCAAATGTCATTTTTTCCTATACTTCCCTTTCTCCTCCTAATGCTCTGTTTTCACTTGGAACATATTTTAATCACAGCAATTACTAAATTTCATTATGCTTGGTCACATGCCTGTGCCTTCCAAAGATTTGAGAATTATAAAGTATGCAGTTTCATTCAACTTTGTACTCCCAGTGTGGGACAAAAATTAGTAGCTATTTTATATTTATGCCAAACCTAACTGTTCAAAATTTATCATAAGCATAACTTCCTTAAATTAATTTCTTTTTTAATTTTCAGCTGTTACATTCGGAGAATGATTTGAATTCTAATGCATTTCCTGATCCATCGGACTATTCAAATCTGATAATAGCAACAAATTTCATGTTGGCTTTCGATGTTTTCCTCTATGTGGCATTGACGATTTATTTTGAGAAAATTTTGCCAAGTGAGTAGTGACCCAACGAACATTATTTCCTAAAACAAATCTCCTAACGCATGTGTTATTTATATTTTAAAAACTACTTTGGGCCTCAACAGGAAGGAAATAAACGAGGTCATTGCCAATGGCCCAGTTAGTTATTTCTTGCTACTTGACTGGTCAGAGCTACAGCTTAAATTTTGTTTATAGGATCACCGATCTTTGAACTTCAGTATGCTCTAAGCATATAGTTTGTTTCTTTTTAAAGAGATGCTTAGAAGCTGTTTCCTAAGTGGGTCTAGCGTGATACTTATTTAGCTCAGCAGTTCTTAGTCCTGACTATACATTAAAAAGTACCTTGAGAATTAAAAAAAAAAAAAACACCAAGCACAATTCAAGTCTAAGAGATTCTGATTCAGTTCACCAGTAGTGGGACCAGGGCATCTGTATTTTTAAAAATCTGCCCAGAGTTTCACAATAGGGAAATGAATCAGTCATACACTTTTATTTTTATCACCTTGCAACTTAAAAGAATGAATTCCTAAAAGCATTGATTTGTTTCTTTCCCAGAGGCACTGAAGCACCCACTCCAGTGTCTGATGCACACAAGGGACTCGTAAATAGTTGTGCTCGAAATGCTAGTTCATTTTCTTCTCCCTCCTTTTATAGTCAAAGGCAGGGTCTGTGTCTTTCACCCGTGCATTTCCTGTTCAAAACAGAATGCCAGGGGCTTTCTTTATACCACGTAATCCAGCAATCCCACTTCTAGTTACACATCCAAAGGAAATAAAATCACTCTCTCCACTCCTGCATGCATTGCACCGTTATTCCCAGTAACCAAGATATGAAAACAACCTAAGTGTCCATTAGTGGGGGAATGGATTAAGAAAATGTGATATATAGGGAATATTATTTAGTCTTTAGAAAGAAGGGAGTTCTGCCATTTGCAGCCACGTGGATAAACATTATGGAGGATGCTATGCTAAGTGAAATAAACCTGACACAGAAAGACAGACGCTGCATGATCTCATTTATATGTGAAATCTAAAGAAGTCAAAAGAATGGTACCAGAGAATAGAATGGTGGTTACCGAGGGCTTGGGGTGGGGCAGGGGGTAGGAAGAATGGGAGATGGTAGTCATGGGGTACAAACTTTCAGGTGTAACATGACTGAGTCCTGGAGACCTAACACACAGGGTGGTGACTGGGTTAATAATAATGTATTGTATGCTTGAAATTTGCTAAGATAGTAGATCTCAAGTGCAGAAAAATGATAGCCATGTGAGGTGATGATATGTTAATTAGGTTGATGGTGGTGATACCTCACAACATATGCATATATCGAAACATCACATTGTATACCTTACATGTATACAATTTTTATTTGTCAATTATACTTCAGTAAAGCTGCAAAAATTATGAAAGTTACTAATGAAATCAACACATCGAGTAGGTTTTTAAAAAGTCCAACTCTTGATTTTGGCTTAGGTCATGATCTCGCAGTTTCGTGGGTTCGAGCCCCGCGTCGGAGCTGCACTAACAGTGAAGAGCCTGCTTGGGATTCTCTTTCTCCCTCTCTCTGCCCTTCCCCCGCATCCGCTATCTCTCTGTTTTAAATAGTCCAGGATCAATCACTTGTACAAAAGGACAAAGGGGAAAGAATGAGGTCAAAGGTGAAGAGAAACGTCTCTCGAGGCAGTGAATTGATCATGTTGTCGTTCTTAGATAATACCTTAGTAACAATAACTACCTCTGCCTTTTAGAAGAGTCCAGAATAATAGATCTACAGTTTTGGCTAAAACATCTGTTAGGCGGTTGGAATTATTTGTATCTTCATTCATTAAGCCTGAATGTAAGCCTGAATCCAAACATGGTGACTTTGTTCAAAATTCTTTTAAAGATAAGAAATATGAATGGGAGAAAGGAATATGAACTGGCTAAAATGACAGCCTCCTGTAATAGTAAATCTGGTGGTAGAGTGGACCCAGTACAGCTACCTGCTTCTGTCGGCTAGATTTCCTAATCGAAGGACAGGGATATCACTAATTATATACCAAATGGCAGGTGAATAGTGTTCAGGTCAATATTGCATGCATGAATGACTGAACACATGAAAAGTACACAGAATTTGAAAACCCGTCATCATTACACTGGAGGTCAGTTGGGGAAAATCGGGGAAAGACAATTTTTGGATTTCATAATGTCTCCTGACACGTAGAGAAACAGAGGTGATACTTAAATGCAAATACACCGTGGATTAGTTTCCAGAAGGAGGTTCGTGAGTCGTAAATTTGCTTCAGAGGAAAGTTGTTATCTGGGGTTGAGATAAAGCACAAATACAAAGTAGCTTTTAATAAAAAAATTCCATTCTGTGTTAAATTTCATTAAATTATTATCTTGCCCCTTTTCTCTCCCTTTCTTACAGTGTGTCCCTTATTTTCGTTTAATCCCGTAATCCTGTTCTGTTTTCTCTTGGAATGTTTCTATCCAATAGTGGCTTCTGGATTTCTTCGTCCTTTGCGAGGGGCACAATACCTGGACTTTTAGATGGCCTTTAGCCTGCTCAGCGTATCTCGCATTTGTATTCTAATATCTGGTTTTCTCGATGTTAAGAAAAGTCCTAACATTTACTTAAATTCCTCCTGGACTTTTTAAAATCCCAGTTTCATTTCCTCCAGTAGGAACAATTATTATAATAGAGACATCTTAGTGATTTTTTTTTTTCCTTATGAAACTACACATATCAAGGAGAATGTGTGCATTACCTGTGTTGACGACACTTTCAGGTTTATGAGCAAAGGGGTTCTATTGCTGTGCTTTATTAGGGTGACTCTTTCCCTTAAACTGGTGACTGACCCGATATTTAATTGTCTCCTGGTCATGTAGATGAATATGGACATCAGTATCCTCCCTTGTTTTTCCTGAAGTCTTCCTTTTGGTCACGGCGCCAAAAAGCTGATCGTGTGGCCCTTGAAGATGAAATAGATTCTGATCCTTCACCTAATGACTCTTTCGAACCAGTGTCTCCGGAATTCCACGGCAAAGAAGCCATCAGGTAACAAGGATGCAAGTGAACAGGCCAACGACCGAGATGCTAACAGCACCCAAAGCAAGCACAGTTCTCTTTTGTGCCCTCTAGACATCTCCTTCCTAGCCTCCATGCTACCTTCATCATTTCCCACTTCAGGTTTAAAGAAAAATTCCTTTAACCCTTTTAATCTTATACTTGTTGACTTTTACATTAAATACAAACTTAGGGGGTGCCTGGGTGGCTCAGTTGGTTACGTGTCTGACTCTTGATTTTGGCTCAGGTCGTGATCTCACGGTTCCTGAGTTCAAGCCTCACGTTGGAGTCTGTGCTGAGTGTGGAGCCTGCTTGGGATTCTCTCTCTCTCTCCCTCTCTCTGTCCCTCTGCACTCATGCTAGTGTTCTCTCTCTCTTTGTCTCAAAAAGATAAGTAAATAAACTAAAAAAAATTAAGAAAAATAAATACAAACTTAGATTTCACCAACAAAGATAACTCAACAAAAACCTTGCCTGTATTCTCCGTCTTTTATCTGTTGTTTCTCCACTCCATCCTTAGCCTCTCTCATTCTTTGCCCGATCTCATTTATTCACACTTTGCTCCACCTCATTTATTATACTCCTTACGTTTTTCTGCGTGTTTTTTTTTAAACGTCTTTCCTCTTCTATGTATTGCCTTTTCAAGAGAATGAAAGAGTAGGGGAGAGGTAGGGAGAAAGGATGAGATAGACCCAAGGAGAATTGAGGAAGACGTGCCTTAGGGTGTCATGCACATCTTCATTCCAAATGTGTGTTTCGTTTGGTACTAGCAACGTTTCTTTCCAAAGAAACCAACGTTTCTTTCCAAGTCCTTGGAAGGACTTGGATCTTAAGGAAGAAAGTCCTCGAGATCCCTGACTGTTCACATCTTACTTGTCCGTCAGTGACCTCCCACCTGTCAGTCCTTTGTCAATGGTCTCAGATGACCTCAGCCTACAGAGCTTCTAGAACCTGTTCCAGTTTTTATTTCAGCCTGTTCCATTTTTATCTTCTATACTTACATCTGTCCAATGATCTAAGCTATGTTTAACTTCTAGCAGAGCAGCTGGGAGGGAGCCGAGCAATGAATGGCTTTACTTAATCTGTTTTGTATCTGTTTAATCTTTCTTCAATTTGATTTTGTATTTCTTCTTTGTCTTTAGCATCTCACCCAACTATAAGTGCTATGGAGTGATAGTAAATGGGGTGAAAATAGAGACGAAGAATGTAATCAAACAATTCAATATGAATGGAACCTGAATCACTTGGCAAATAGTAGATGACAAAATAAGAAACATAAATTTGATTTAGTTGATGGAGTATATATTTACTGATAGAATAAAATAGATAAAGTGCCTAGGATTCCAGATCTGGAAGAGCACCCAGCATACGTTAATTCTGTTCCTTTCTATTACCATAATCAACATAATCTAACCAGTATCATTTTATGTTTATTGACTATTTACCATGAACCAAGCACTGTGCATGCAAGATGAACTATATTACTCAATCTTCAATGCAACCCTAAAACACTCAAAGATTTTAGGTTGCAAAAGCTGAAACTTACGTGGAATAAGAACATTGACCAAGGCAATAGCTACTAAATTCTGTAGATCGTTGGAGCTCAGTTAGGTAAGACTGAAAACCCATGCGGTCACTGTTATAACCTTTGCCTCTCTTCCTTACTCCATCCTTGTGCCTCTTAACCTACTCCTGGAGACCTTGACTCAAGATAGCCAAAGACCCCTGTAACCTGTGCCAGTATTTCATAATGAACCTTTCAGTGTCAGATGCCCATGTTTCCCGTTGATCTAGTGTCCTTGGCTTCGCAGCTTAGAGATGATCCCTGTTTTCAGTACTAACGTCAGGCCATACCCCAATCTTTGGAATCAGAAGATCTGGTAATGGAATCCAAGCGTAGGTAAATTTATAAAACTGCTCAGGTGAGTCTCGTGTGCATCCAGGACTGGGAAGCAGTCTTCTCGCTGACTCTCTCACACAAGCATGACTTCGTGAGAGTGAAATCTCAGACCTTCCTGTACCCTGAAGGTAAGATTCATCCAGTCCTGGCAACCAGACCAAGGAGGACAAGTGGAAGAAAATTATCATACCTTGAAGTATCTTTTCTTTTCTTTTCTTTTTTCAGAATCAGAAATGTTATGAAAGAATATAAAGGAAAGCCTGGTAAAATAGAGGCTTTGAAGGGTAAGAAAAAAAGACTTATTTCGTTATTATATTGATATTGATTTCCTGCTTTTAATTCAACTTTTTTGTTGTTCTTAATGTGTAATTACTGGTGGCATTTCAGATTTGAAATGAGTCATTTGAGCCACGTGATAAAATTTCCCTTCTAACACATTATTTGCATAAAAGTTAGAACAAATTGATGATGTGTTAGAATTATACGTACTTGAAAGGTGTATTGTATAATATTGAAGCCCTCTAAGGATATTCTGGTTTTTTTTTTTTTTTACAAATTCAAATTTTTCTTCTGTAATTCCAAAGCTGTTGTACTTCTAAAGCTGTTGTATATTTTTCTTTTGTGCAAACAAAAAAGCAATTTATCTCAAAGGAATTGTAGCCACATAGTGACACTGAACGATTAATCTATTGTTTAGTTCATAAATATTCCCGTCCACCTACTATATGCCAGCAGCTGTCACAGAACCTAGGAGTATAAGACGTGTTTCCTGCTTTGAAACCAAGTAATTTCAAAATTTCAGAAGAGGATAGACAGATAAACTTATAAATGTGTATTTTATCATTTTTATTTTGAATGTAACATCCCAGAGCATTCGTATTTAGAAGACATGGTCATTCAAGGAAATAAAAAGGCAATCCATTAGCTCCCTAATATAATTTTATTTGTAATTTTACTTTCCTTCCTATCGCCCTACTTTTTTCCCTTCCTTCCTTTCACACATCCTTTTTTCCTTCTTTTTCCTTCCTAGATCTGGTTTTTGACATCTATGAAGGCCAGATCACTGCAATACTTGGTCATAGCGGAGCTGGAAAAACAACACTGTTAAACATTCTTAGTGGGCTGTCTGTTCCCACCAAAGGTAAGAGGTTTTTCCCAAAGTCAGGTCAGCAAATATATAGCAATATGTCAGCAGCTAATATAAAGTCCTTCTGATCATTAATCACAAACACAAATAGCTGTGGAAAAATGGAAGTTATAGTTAGTCTATAGAGGTATGTAATATTTAAGCGACATGTATATATATATATATATATATATATATATATATGTATGTATGTATATGTATGAAATTTGACTCTTTCATGAGAATCATTTTCTTCATCATAAGTTATTCTTTGGCATTCGAACTTGTACCTGTTAGCTTTTGCTGCATAACAAGCATCCTCAAAATTAATGGCTTAATATAAAAATGTTTTATTATTTCTCATGATTCAGTGAGTTGACTGGCAATTGTTTCTGCCTGGACTAAATTGGCTGGTGCTGGATGTTTTGGCATAGCCTCATTCGCGTATGTGGGGCTTCGGTTAAGAATGGCGCTCCTCTTTGTTTACATGGACTTTCATCTTCCAGGAGTCTGGTCAGGATTCTTCAGCCAGGGGGCCATGATCTCAGAAGCAAAGAGAGGGCAAATACATCCCAGTGTGGAGGCAAAGTCACAGCCTCTGCCTGGATCACATTTGTTGAGATCATTTATTATATAGCCAAGCCCAAATGTGAAGGGTGGCTAAATAGATAATGTCTCGATAAGAAAGCTACAGATGGGACTTCCTTTTTTCTTCCAGTATACCACACAACTAAAAGAGAAGCACGTAATGCCTACATTGTATAAACCTTGAAGAGAAAATCATGTATCTAAAATGTAATTAACAAATACATAGTGATTTTTCATCTAGAAAGATATTTCTTTTTTTAAGTTTTTGTTTCATTTCCAGTTAGTTAACATACAGTGTAAAGTGAGTTTCAGGTATACAATATACCAACTCGACGCTTCCATATGACACCCAGTGCTCGTCACAGCAACTGCACTCCTTAATGCCCATCGCCTGTGTCACCCATCCCCCCCTCACCCATCTCCCCTCTGATAACCATCAGTTTGTTCTCTGTAATTAAGAGTCTGTCTAGAAAGATCTTAATTCAAGCATTACCTTGATATTAACTCTTAACCTTTGTTATAGGTTCAGTCACCATTTATAATAATAAACTTTCAGAAATGGCCGACCTAGATAATATCAGCAAGCTCACTGGAATTTGTCCACAATCCAATGTGCATTTTGATTTCCTCACTGTAGAGGAAAATCTCAGGCTGTTTGCTAAAATAAAGGGAATCCGGCCACGCGAACTGGACGATGAGGTACACAAATACGTTAGAATTAATGTATTGGTCAAAAAAAGCTTGTGAGCTTTATTTGTACTCAGTTCTTTATGCTTTCGCTAAATTATATTTGTGCAAATCACATATAAATGTTTGACAAAAAATCCAAGATAACATCTAACATTTGTGTGTAACTTACAAGGTGCCAAGCACCTAACTTCAGATAGAATAATTGACTGATTCCTCACAACAAATCTAAGAAATAAGTACTCTTATCATCCCCCTTTGATACACGTGGAAACTGAGGGACAAGATCAAGATTACACAGCTAGTTAAAGTGGAGTGGTATTCAAATCCAGGCAGCCTGTCTCAGGATCATGCTTTTAACTGTTACACCTGACAGCCTTGTAATTTCAAATTTCAAAAGAAAAGAAAAGAAATCTTGATTTGTGACGTGAATGTTGCTATTTGGTTAGGTACAAAGAGTTTTGCTGGAGCTGGAGATGAAAAATATCCGGAACGTCCTTGCTCAAAACTTAAGTGGCGGACAGAAAAGAAAACTCACTTTTGCGATTGCTATTTTAGGAGAACCTCAGGTAAGTCAGACTAATTTAGAGATGAATTCCAAATTTTAAAAATGGAACTTTCGGTAGTGGTTCAAACCTTTTATTTGCAAAGGACGTCTGTGACAAAAGATTGACGATAGAGCATGAACTTTAAGAACAAGATCCTAATCACAGTATCCTTTTAAATATGTAAGTGATATGGTTTCTGCGTGTTTTCTGGAAGCGCCGTTCTCTACTGGAAACACACTTTATATGCATCCCTCCTCGGTAGGTTTTCCTGTTGGACGAACCAACCGCTGGATTGGATCCCTTTTCAAGGCACCTCGTGTGGAACCTCCTAAAGGAGCGGAAAGCAGACCGTGTGATCCTCTTCAGCACCCAGTTCATGGATGAGGCTGACATCCTGGCTGGTAACTGCTGACTTCCTTCAAGTGTCGTGAGGAGGTCTTTGTAAGACTTGAGAAACACGGATTGGTAGCTTGAGCAGCTGTATTTTATAATCTGGTCGTCTAGCTGTACCTAGCGATCTGAACAGCTGGTGATGATATGAACTGGGCCCAACGACTCTCACTCCCAACCATTTCCATGTGGCTTCTAGAATTTTCTATCATTTGATTATACAAGGGCATACTCTGCCAGGAAACTCAATTATTGTGAAGTGAGAGTCTGTATTCTAATACATTCATCCTTTTACCCAAAGTTAAGGTACATCAACTTGATATTCAAATAATTTGGGGGTTTGGTCCAATAAAATATATAATGCAACAATAGTCTATTTGAGAAGACATATCCACCTAACCTCCTGGAGTGGTTAGATGGCAAAACAATAGACTAAAGCCTACAAATAAGATTAAAGTGTGCCTGTTTCAATGAGTTTTTATTAAGCACTATATTCGGAAACATAGGGGGTCCCTGGATGGCTCAGTCTGTTAAGCAACTGACTCTTGATTTCAGCTCGGGTCATGATCTCACGGTTCTGTGAGTTCAAGTCCTGTGTCAGGTTCTGCGCTAACAACATGGAACCTGCTTGGGATTCTTTCCCACTCTCGCTGTCCCTCCCCTGCTCTCTCTCTCTCTCTCTCTCCCTCTCTCTCTCTAGAGAAGTAAGCACACACAAAAAAGAAAATGTAGAAGGTCCTAAAATATTAGAGTCAAATCATGATTACCTGTCTTCTCTTGGAAAACAGTGGGCGACTTCTTACCACACTTTCTTCTTTGCTTCTTCCTTTTCAGATAGGAAGGTGTTTCTCTCCAGCGGGAAGCTGAAGTGTGCGGGCTCTTCTCTGTTCCTCAAGAAGAAATGGGGCATTGGATATCACTTAAGGTAGAGCCACATGAGGAGGCTGGGAAACTGAGAAATTCACACGACGTAAGCATGATGTTTGATGCAATACGTTACAACACAGGAGAAACCCTTTATTTGTTCTACACAGATATTTGCATGTACATATGTGGAGATACTTACATTCATATATGGATTTGGTATGTATCTATGAGAGAGGTTGATTGGTAGATTTTAGAGACCGAAAATATAAGATAACTTAACAAAAAAGCTGAGATAAATGTGATAGAAAATCCATCCACACACACTGTTTGTTCAGGAAGGTTTGTGTTGAGGGAACTTTCACAACTGACGCATGGTATTGTCCACCCTTCTCGCTCACCCACGTGTTAACGTAGTTTCTTAATTAGGCTTCTTGCTTCTGCTCTGTCTCTCAGCTGTCCTGTTTGTGTGCCTCCTCTTCTCTCCAGCCTTTTCATTTTATTTGTATCATTATTTTGAGTCAACTGCTGTTGATTGAGCCCTTCAGAGAGAAGATACTTACCATCATTCGTTGAATCTTGAGACTTTTGAGATAGAAACTATTGTTATTTTTATTCTACAGATAAACATGTAGGGTCCCTAGGTTCGTCAGTGAGAGAGCCGGCAGTCGAATCTGGATATTTTTAACTTTGAAGGCTAATATCCAAATCTGTATTTTATTTTATTTTAACATTTTATTTAATTTATTATTTTTTTAAATTTACATCCAAGTTACTTAGCATACAGTGCAACAAAGATTTCAGGAGTAGATTTCTTAATGCCCCTTACCCATTTAGCCCATCCCACCCCCACAGCCCCTCCAGTAACCCTCTGTTTGTTCTCCATATTTAAGAGTCTCTCATGTTTTGTCCCCTCCCTGTTTTTATATTATTTTTGCTTCCCTTCCCTTATGTTCATCTGTTTTGTATTTTAACGTCCTCATATGAGTGAAGTCAGGTGATATTTGTCTTTCTCTGACTGACTAATTTCACTCAGCATAATACCCTCTAGTTCCATCCATGTGGTTGCAAATGGCAAGATTTCATTCTTTTTGATCGCTGGGTAATACTCCATTGTATATCTATATCACATCTTCTTTATCCATTCATCCTTCGATGGACATTTGGGCTCTTTCATACTTTGGCTGTTGTTGATTGTGCTGCTATAAACGTTGGGATGCATGTATCCCTTCGAAACAGCACACCTGTACCCCTTGGATAAATACTTAGGAGTGCAATTGCTGGGTCGTAGGGTAGTTCTATTTTTAATTTTTTGAGGAACCTCCATACTATTTTCCAGAGTGGCTGCACCAGTTTGCATTCCCACCAGCAGTGCAAAAGAGTTCCTCTTTCTCTGCATCCTCGCCAACATCTGTTGTTGCCTGAGTTGTTAATGTTAGCTGTTCTGACTGGTGTGAGGTGGTATCTCAATGTGAGTTTGATTTGCATTTCACCAATGATGAGTGATGTTGAGCATTTTTTCATGTGTTGGTCGGCCATCTGGATGTCTTCTTTGAGAAGTGTCTATTCATGTCTTTTGCTCATTTCTTCACTGGATTATTTGTTTTTTGGGTGTTGAGTTTGATAATTTCTTTATTGATTTTGCCTAATCTGTACTTTAATGTTAATTTATCCATGAATTGGTCAGTTTGTCAAAAGTAAAGCTCTAACTTATGCCATCTATAACTTAAAAAGAATTGTGTGTGTGTGTGTGTGTGTGTGTGTGTGTGTGTGTGTGGTTAACAAGAAACAAACAAAAAAAAAACATTAATAGCTCCATTTTATCTATCCAAATCCAAATTTTGTTATCGTATGATACTGGTGTGGCCCACCCTATCATGACTTCCACATTATATTCGCCTTTAGTTAAAAATGAAATATACAGGGCGCCTGGGTGGCTCGGTTGGTTGAGTGTCCGACTCTGTTTTGACTCAGGTCGATCTCACAGTTGTGGGATCACACCCCATGTCAGTCACCGCACTGAGATTGGAGCCTGCTTAAGATTTTCTCTCTGCCTCCCTCTGCCTCTCCTCTGCTCCTGTTCTCTCCCTCTCTCTCAAGAAGAAAAGAAAAAAACAATATGCGTTGTCCATTGCACATGCCTGTCATGCCTACATTTCCCCTTGTCCGAGGTTATTTCCAGAGGCTGCCAGTTTTTTGGACCCATTCCCACCTGTTTTCATCCTAAAGAGTTACCTGAATGCTGTCTCGTGTGGCCTTTGCTAATCTTCCAGCTCTGCGTCCTGTTCCGGTATTTCATTTCCCAAAGGTCATTGTTTGACTTGCTTCCGGGAAATGAATTAAGCTCCCTGAAACTCTGTTTTCTCACTTATCAAGTGGGAATAACAATTCCCAGCTGCAGGCGAAGGTTATAGAAAACCAAACGGCATGGCGCCTCGCACAGAGCCTCACAATAGAACACGTTCTCAAAATAAAAACGGCTGGTCGGGATCCCGGCATACCCGTGTATTTAGGTATTGTCTGCGGCTGCTTCCGCGTTGCAACAGCAGGGTTGAAGAGTTGCAGTAGAGACCTACTGGCTGCAAAGCCTAAAATATTTACCATCTAGCCATTTTCAGAAAAAGCTTGCCTTCCATTTCTATGCTCGATGCTTTCCGAGAGGGGGACACATACTGCTTCCTCAGTCCTCTCTAGAGCCCAGCACAAGTTGCTGGAAGTAACCAAGAAATATTTCTTAAATTGTCTTTGTTTCAGGAGGCATCACAATTATGATTTTTTGGGTTTGCTTGGTTTTTTTTTTTTTTGGCTTCATTCCCTCCATGAGTTTCACTACTTCTAAAAATGACATATATTCTCATTTGCTCTTAATAACTATGAGTAAACAGCATAATTTCAATATAAGCATTTGATCAAATAAAATAAGCTTTTTTTTAAGTTTATGTATTTATTTTGAGACAGAGAGAATACAGGCAGGTGAGGGGCAGAGAGGAGAAACAGAATCCCAAGCAGGCTCTGTGCCGCCAACACAGAGCCTGATGCCAGGCTCAAACCCACCAACCGTGAGATCGTGACCTGAGCCAAAATCAAGAGTTGGATGCTCAACTGACTGAGCCATCAAGTTGTCCTCCTAAAGCCCGTTTTTAAAGGACTTACTAAGTGCAAAATCACTATTACTCAGTTCTTTGGACCACCTTAAATGTTAAGAATCATCATTCCATTTTGCTAATGGGCGAAACTGTCCTGATAGGGCAAGTAACACATTGCAAATGGCAAAACCAAGTTTAGAAGCGAAGTCACTGCTTATATTTTGTCTATTGGATATTTTATAACATTGATTAATACATTTTTGTTTGTTTTTCTATGTTTGGGAAATATCCATGGTATTTTTTAATGGGTAGATTGCTTTTCTCTATGATATTTAGTTCTTAGTCAAAGTTCTGGGGTTAGCACTATAAAGAAAGCAAACATTAGTGATCTCAACAACCCATACCCACATTAATCCACAGTTAATTTCTATCCGTAACCCATTTCCTTCGTAGCATTTACTGCCATTGCTAAACATTTATTTGTCTGTTTACTTGTTTTCTCCCTGTCTCCCCGCTAGACCGTCAACTCCATAAGAACAGAGTAGTGCTTTCTTATTTACCACTGCACCCTCAGCATTTAGGGAAATTTTTGTCACATACTAAGAACTTAATAAATTTGTATGGAAGAGGAAATTGAATCACTGAACCTGTTTCGTGCCTGCCTATGAAAATTCCCTTCTTCTTGCCCAAATACAATAATGGTAGTCAGCCAAATTAAACTCCCTTTGAAAAATCTTCACCGTTTTCCACTTTGTGTAGTCCTGGTGTGTCCCTGGTATCTCTACTTTGCCATCGTTCTCCTTTTAAGGACTTGAGTCAACATTAACTTTCTCTGGACTTCGTCTCTAAATAACCCGACCAGTCATTCTGATTAGTTCCCTCTGCCTTCTCCTTCTACACTTATATGATCTGATTTTTTTTGTCCCCTTATTTCATGTTTGAATGCCCTATCTCTTGCATAGAAGGTAGCCGTCTTCTTCATGCTGCTGAAGACTGTGTCAGATAACATGTATCTTTCTTTTTTATTTTTCAAACACCAGTTTGCAGTTGAATGAAATGGGTGTTCAGGAAAAAATTACCTCCCTTGTTAAGCAGCACATCCCCGATGCCAAATTATCAGCAGAAAGTGAAGGAAAACTTGTCTATACATTGCCCTTGGAGAGAACAAATAAATTTCCAGGTAATGTGCAAGAACGCTATGAAATGACATATGTCAATAGTATTTATAATAATAATGATAATTCTTAGAGCATATATTGAGAGCTTACAATGTGTTCAGGTGTTTGAAACATGATGCAAGGAGGAAGACGGTAATTGGATGATTTTATCTACTGTGGGGAAATAATTATATTCTAGTAGTCACATTACAATGTCTTTCATTCCCTTTGTAGTACGTAGCAGAATCTTCTAGCATTCCTAACTGTGAATGAACACAAGTGGTTGCAAACCTCTGGCTTAGTCATTACATGAAATAGCCCCAAGATTGGTCCTTTTGTTTCTCAACAAGATTTTTGTGGTATCTTTGGGGTTTTTATGGCAGTACACAAAAGTTTACTTTACGGCAGCGATTTTGAATTCTTTGTCAGGTAAATCATAAAACTTCACTTATGAAGGCCTGTTTCTGGAGGTTTACCTTGTTTCTTTGTTGGGAGCATCTTCCACTGAGTTTTTTATTTTCCTTGACACTCTGTGTTGGTGCCTGCACATTAGATAAAGCGGGCCCCTCTTCTAGTCTTCACAGACTGGCTTTCTGCAGGAAAAGATACCAGCAATCAGCCTGGTCAGAGATTCTGAGGGCCCCCATCAACTCTTTTGAAGCAGATACCCATGGTTTTTGTCAGGCTGCTCTGTGATGACCCAGGGGAGTGAGTAATGGCATCAGGTAAACTACAATCATCAGGTTTGTGTGGTATTGGCGGAATGATAGACACATAGACAGAACAGAATAGAGAATCCAGAAATAGACCCACAGAGATACGCCAAGCCGATTTTTTGACGAAAGTGGAACAGCAACACAGTGGAGGAAAGATAACTTTTTCAACAAACGGAGCGATAGATCCACAGGCATAAATGTGAACCTTTACCTAAGTCTTCTACCTTATATAGAAATTAACTTAATATATATCATGGACTTACAAATAAAATGTAAAACCATAAAATGTTTTAAAAATAAATAAGAGAAAAATCTTCAAGACGTGAAAACATGTTCACAAAACATATTCACACCAATGTTTATAGCAGCTTTATCTGGAACAGACAACAGCTGAAAACACCCAGATGCCCTTCAACAAGTAAATGGTTAAATTCTAGAACATTCATGACATGCAAGGGCACTCAGCAATAAAAAAGGAACGTGCTACCGATTGGCATATGCAACAACCTGGATGAATATTTAGAGACCTATCCTCAGTGGGAATAGCCAATCCCAAAAGAATACATACTGTATGACTCAGTTTATAGAACATTCTTGAAATGACAGAATTATAAAAATGGAGAAGAGGTCAATAGTTGCCATGGGTTGGAAGAAGACAGAATCGGGAGAGATGGTTACCGCTATAAATGGGTAACGTGATTGTTGTGGTGATGGGAATATTCTGTATCTTTCTTTTTTAATGTTTATTTATTTATTTTGAGAGGGAGAGAGATTGAGCATGAGCAGGGGAGGGGCAGAGAGAGAGGGGCTCAAACCCACGAACCGTGAGATCATGATCCGAGCTAAAGAAAAAAAAAATCTTTTTAACAAGCCAGAAAATATCTAAAATGAAACTTTTTTGAATTCATTTTATTTTATTTTAAAGATGTATTTACTTATTTATTTATTTTTAAATGTTTGTTTATTTTTGAAGGAGAGAGAGAGACAGTGTGAGCAGGGAAGGGGCAGAGAGAGGGAGACACAGTATCTAAAGCAGGCTCCAGGCTCTAAGCTGTCAGCACAGAGCCCGACAAGGGGCTTGGACTCAGGAGCTGTGAGATCATGACCCGAGCCGAAGTCAGACACTCAACTGACCAACCCAGGCACCCCTAAAATAAAATTTTAACAGAAATATGAATGAATGTAACTTAATATCTGATCAAAAGAAGTTAATATATGGTCTGTAACAATATAAATTTTACAATATAGTATTTGCAGAATAAATACCTGTTATGAAACGTTAGCTTTAAAAATGTCTGGCATAGCACAAGTATAATTTCACATCTTTGTGCTTTTTCGGTTTGAGACGTTGTCTTCAGATCACTCATGATTTTCGTTGTTTTGATTCGCTGCTATACGCATTCTTCAGCACTTTACGAGGATCTGGATAGATGTCCTGGCCTTGGAATTGAGAATTACGGTGTTTCCATGACGACCTTGAATGAAGTGTTCCTGAAACTAGAAGGAAAATCAGTTGTTGATGAATCAGGTAAATATAATGCATGACTGATCATGTCAAGGTATTCACAAACCTGGTGCAGTGTACATTTCCATAAAGCACTGTTACATAGAGGTGACTACAAAATGTGGGGCTCCGTGATGATCGAGGCCATTCTTAGACAAGGACAAATAGAGCCCAACTGCATCCCTGTCACATTTGGTACCTTTACTGCCAATATTGCCTTGTTATTAAAGCTGGCCCATTTTCTTCTCTCCAAGGCTCACTGCCTTCATCCTGTTTCCCAAGAGCAATTTCAGACAAAACATTTATTATTTTTTTAAACTTTTAAATGTTTACTTATTTTTAAGAGAGACAGAGCATGAGCAGGGGAGGGGCAGAGAGAGACTGAAGCAGGTTCCAGGCTCTGAGCTGTCAGCACAGAGCCCAACACAGGGCTCAAACTCACGAACTGTGAGATCATGACCTGAGCCGAGGTCAGCTACTTATCCGACTGAGCCACCCAGGTGCCCCCAAAACATTTATTTTAAATCCCTCTCTTCAAGCATTCTGAATGTGGCCTCGCTGGTTTCTGATGAGAAGTCAACTCTAGATCTTACAAAGAATATCTTGTGGGCGATGACTTGTTTTTTCCGTGGCCGCTTTCAGGATGCTTTTTTTTTTTTTGTCCTTGGCTTTTGACAGTTTGACTGTGATGTCTTTAGGTATTGATGTCTTCACATGTATCCTCCTAGGAGTTTAGTGAGCTTCTTATATGTGTAATGAATGCTTTTCATCAAATGTGGGAAGTTGTTAGCCATTATTTTTTCAGCTACACTTTCTGACCCTTTTGCTCTAAACTCTCTGTCTGGAACTCCCATTAACCCAGTGTATGTGATAGTGCGTGTAAGTATGCTTGATAGTGTCTCACATTTCTCTGAGACTTTTTCTTTTCTTCATTATTTTTTTCTTTCCGTTCTTTAAACTTAATTATCTCATTTCTTTCTGGTCGTGTTCACTGATTTTTCTTCTGTCGAAAGAAATGTGTTGAGCTTTTATTTTTTGGTGAATTTTTAAAATCAGCCGGTATACTTTTCAACCTAAATTTCTATTTGGTTATATTCGATAATTTTTATATCTCTAATTATATCCCCTATTTGATAAGACATTATTGTAATACAGTAAAACCTTGGTTTGCAAGAGTAATTCGTTCCGGAAACGTGCTTATAATCCAAAGCACCCATGTATCAAAGCGAATTTTAAGAACCATTGGCTTAGCTGTGATCATGTGACATTCGGCACCATGTTCTACTTGTATTGGAAGACATCACTCATTTATCAAGTTAAAATTTGTTGGAAATGTTTGCTTGTCTCACAGAACAAATTACTTGCAGTCCAAGGTTTTACCATACTTGGTCATTTACAAATGTGTCATTCAATGTACAAATATTTGTGGATTTCCTCGATATTATTGTTATTGACACATAAATCATACTCTAGCACAGGCAAAATTCTAGACCTCCCTCTGTTATACAGCCCAAGTTTCTCAACAAAAAGTGATATCTACCTGATTTTCAGCTTGCTATCACTTTTTGTTTATTTGTTTTGCAGGGATTTTCAGTGTTTCTGCTCCTAGGGAGTCACCCTGATGCTCCATCCTTGACCATGGCTTACCATGCCTTGAGATCTCTCCGCCTTACCACCCTACACCCAGATGTTAGCATATGAGTGTATTGTACCCAGCCAAGATCCATTCTACCTCAGTGTATCTCTTTCTGCTCCTTTGTCCAGTAGCCAGCCCCAGTGGATTTCCTTCATAGAGGAAAGCCCAGGTGCCTTGATGTCTTCCACAAGTAAAGACTCTACCTACCTTAGCGTGGATCTTCTCAGTTTTTCCTTCCCATCTCCTGCTTTTGGTGTACTGTTCCCATGTATTTGATGAAGTTCTCATGGGAAAGAATTGGTAAATGATGTAAATTCATTTTGCGACTCGGGTACCACGTGACTCTAGTCTGTCCTACCAGCCTATATGTGACCAAAGAGTTTATTTAATACTCTCTTCTTATTCATATCTAAAGTTGTTCTTTCCTTCTACCATGCCCCTAAGATGAAACCAACCATAGGTATCATCTCCCCTAGGAATGGCTCTTCCCTTTATGAAAAATAAATTTTTTGTACTCTCTTCGTGCTTTTATATATCTGATTAGTTAAAAATAGCTGGTATATTCTCTTGGTAAGAGAGGTGACAGACTCTTGGAAGCAGGAGATCCCTGAATTGTTCTTTTAACATACTGTTGACCACTATCTTGTATAAGATCTTTACATCTCTATTAATAACTGGAATGGTGTGTTTTTGTGTCTGTGGTTGCACACTTATGGGTGTGTGCTTTTTGGGGCTTGATATCAGTATTATTTCAGCACCATACAATGGACAGCATCCTGAGTGTCCAGAGATTTCAGAGAATATACAAAAGAGTGCAGCCTCCAATGGTGGGAACAAATTTGAAATCCCACCAGTAACAACAATTAACAGTTAACCCCCTGTTTGTAAGTGTGTCAATTCGTAGCTTGTTTCTCTAGGCGAACACCTGAGATTATTTTTCCTTTCCAAGTGACACGTAGGCACTATATGATCTTGCATACGTGTCTTGACCTCTTGAATGTATTGTCTGTATCCAAATGATCTAAGATCTCTTCTCTACTCCTTTTGTTCAAGGAATGAAACTTTCATTTATGTTTCTAGTTCATGGCAGCAACCAACAGAACCTACAGTTATATAGGTCTGTCTGTAGTATTGTGGATAGCACAAGCTCCTACAGTAGGCTCCGTAAGGTCCAACCGGAGCCCAATTTTATGAATTGGATTTTTTATATTTTGCAGATATTGCCACGTGGGGAGAAGCCCAGTCAGAAAGAACTGGAGACACAGAGAGGCTCGTTGAGACAGAACAAGTTCTCAGTTCACTTAATGAGACAAGCAAGACAATAGGTGGAATGGCTCTCTGGAGACAGCAAATATGTGCGATCGCAAGGGTTCGCTTCTTGAAATTAAAGCATGAAAGGAAAGCTCTTTTATCACTGTGAGTGTCGGAGTGCCACAGGTTTTTTTTTTTTTTTTTTTCCAGTTGATACCTTAAAAAACAAATCTAAGATGTAAAAACAAGAGAAGACAATCAAAAATTAAATATACGGGACACCTGGATGGCTCTGTCAGTTAGGCGTCTGACTCTTGATTTCGGCTCAGGTCATGATTTCGCAGTTCACAGGGTTCGAGCCCCTGTGCTGACAGCTCAGAGCCTGGAGCCTGCTTCAGATTCGGTGTCTCCCTCTCTTCTGTGCACCCCCCTCTTCTGCGCCCCCCCCTTCTCTCTCTCAAAATAAATAAGTTTAAAAATAAAATAACGAAAGTACATTTCTGCACCGTCAAAACTGGATAAAGTTTAATATCCAGTCTAGTTATGGTTTTAGTAGTTCTCTACTGGCAGACTAGTGGGGGAACTTTATAACATTTCAGAACCACTTTTGGGAGAAAAAAGGTGAAGTAATGTAATTTTTTCTGTGTTATTCCCTCTCTTTCAAATTTCCACTATGGCAAGTGACTGAAGCGGGCTATGGATTTTCCCCCCCAGCATATCCATATGCCAGTGCCTTATTTTCGATGCTATATAGTAATGCTCTTGACTCTTCCCTGGATGTCTGCCTCTCCCACTGTATTCTACTTGCTTTTATCTAGATGTCCAGACTTCCCACCAGCCCTCTTAAGTGATGATAGCTCACTCCCTATACCTTCTGTGTGCATAACGGGCACTGTCTGTGCTCCTAAGAATCACGTCCTTCTCGTTAGCAGCCTCTGGCTATGGTGGCTGTCAGTCGGTACCTAGTCTATGAATACCTTGATTAAGTATCAAAAAGATGGGAGATTGGGGCACCTTACTGGTTCATTTGGAAGAACATGCAACTCTTGATCTTAGGAGTTGTGAGTTTGAGCCCCATGCTGAGTGTAGAGATTACTTAAAAATTTTTTAAATCTTAAAAAAAAAAAAGATAGGAGGCTTATTAGCACATAATAGGGTCTCAATAAATACTTTCTAAATAAATAAGTAGCAGGAATTCATTAAGAATCTTGACAAGGAGATAGCATCAGTTTAGAAATATCATTAATCTAGCAACACTAGATTAATATTAACCTATAATATTAATATTACATTAATCCATATTAATTTAGCAACACTATATAACAGAGTCTCAAGAGATGCCATTCGTTTAGCAAGAATTGAGACAACAGGTAGTATTGTAAAATTAGAAATTAGGAATAGAGAAGTTTTTGAAGCAATATTAATGAAGGAATAATAAAAACTTCCTCCTTCATTTGAAATGGAGAATGCAGGAGAACAAAGAGTAAAGAAGAATGGAAAATATGAGCCTGGAGGGGCAGCTAGGTGGCTCAGTTGGTTAAGCAACCAACTCTTGATTTTGGCTCAGGTTCAAGGGTTCGAGCCCTGCATCAGGCTCTGCACTGACGGAGAGAAGCCTGCTTGGGATTCTCTTTCTCCCTTTCTCTCTGCCCCTCTCCTGCTCATGCGCTCTCTCGCTCTCTCTCTCTCAAGATAAATAAATAAACTTAAGAAAGAGAGAGAGAGAGAGAGAGAGAGAGAGAATTTGAGCCTGGAGAGTACAGAAACCCTGCTGTTACTAACAGGTATAGGGACTACATGAAGATGAGTGGATATGAAGAAAACTGACACAGTGTTGATGAACGAGCGGCAGGAAGGGAGGGCAAAGTAGTGGAGACTCGGGAGAGAAGCAGAATCCGTGTATCCAGTGAAAGGGCACACACCCCTTGAAACTTGTAGCCAGAGAACAACAAAAGAAGTGAACCAAGGATAAGTCTCCCTTTTCTCATCTTTAATTTTCAGGGTAGGGAAAGGGCAAAACACTCAAGAAAAGAGTCTGAGAGCTCTGGGTTGAATTTCCATATTTTCTTGATCTCAGGCAGCTTGGATGGTTAAGAAATGACTGTGTATTCACAATGGCACTTTTCTTCTGGGTAGGCTCTTGATTTTTGTAGTTGGAATTTGCCCTTTTCTTACCGAGATCATCACCGCAAAAGTGTCTCAACAGAGCTACACGTGGGAACTTTCTCCTCATTTATACTTTCTCGCTCCTGGACAACGACCACGCGATCCCCTCACTCGATTACTGATCATCAACAAAACAGGTAATAACGGGGCGAATACTCCATTCTCAAATGCATTCACTGTTCAGAGAAACAGAAAACATGTGAGAGAAAAATGAACTTTTGCCTTCCTCCGTATAAAACTGTTTATGAGGCTTGAGGAGGGGGAATACAAGCCCAGGATGGTAAAGGGTCTAGGAAAGAAATTGCCCAGGAGAAATAAATTTTCTGGTGGCTGTGTGCAAAATGAAAGCGTTCATATCAAAAAACCACCTTGTGGGGTGCCTGGGCGGCTCAGTCAGTTAAGCATCCGGCTCTTGATTTCAGCTCAGGTCACGATCTCAGAGTTCATGAGTTCGAGCCTTGTGTTGGGCTCTGCAAACTGGCGACGTGGAGCCTGCTTGGGATTCTCTGTCTCTCTCGCTCTCTGCCCCTCCCCTGCTCACCCTCTCTATCTTTCTCTCTCAGGATAAGTAAATAAGCATTTAAAAAGACACATTTATAACAGCTTGAGATAGAATTCGTGTGCTATTCCATTTCTTCCAAGGATACAATCCGGTGGTTTTCAGTGTATTTCACGGAAATGTGTAACCCTCACGGCAGTTCATCTGTTTGGGATATTTTTATCTCAAAAAAATTAAAAAATTAAAAATTTTTAAAAAGAATATTTTTATCTCAAAAAGAAATCCCATACGCGTGAGTATTCATTCCCATTCACTCTTCCCCAGCTCTGAGAAACCACAGATTTTCTGTTTCTATAGATCTCTGCTACCCTGGACGTTGAATATAAGTAGAATTATACCGTATATGATCCTTTATGACTGACTCCCTTCACTTAGCGTGACGTTTTCCAGGTTCATCTGTGTTGTAGCATGTTTCGGTATTTTTTTAACTGTGGAAGAATTCCATTGTGTGATTGTGCTGCATTTTGTTTTTCATCGGATGATGGATATTTTCTCCAAATTATTGGCTCTGATGAATAATGCTGCTGTAAGTGTCCGTGTACAGGTTTTTGTATGAACATATTTTTTTCCATTTCTTTGGGGTGCAAAACCCAGAAATGGAATTGTTGGGTCATATAGTGACTGTGTTTAACCTTTGGAGGAACGGCCAAACTTTTTGCCGTTTATGCCGGCAATTCGTGAGGGTTCCAATTTCTACACGTTTTCACCCAAACTTGTTACTTTCTGACTTTTTTTGTCATACTCCTCTTAGTATGAATCCAGTAGTATCTTGTGGTTTGATTTGCATTTTGCTAACAGCCAATGACCTGAGGCATCTGTTCACGTGTTTACTGGCCAGTAGTGTATCTATCTTTGCAGAAGTGACTTTTTTCTTCCTATTTAAAAAATGAATTATATGTCCTTTTTATTGAATCCGAGGTGTTCTTTATATTTTCTAGATACAAGTCTCTTATCAGATGCAATCAATCCTCATCATTCACAGATTATGCACCCCATCATGCGTTATTAATTCTTACGAGGTCCAACTTATTTTTTTCCTTTGCTTGCTTTTGGTGTCCTATCTAGGTAAGCTTTACCTAACCCAAGATCACAAGAATTTACTTCTATATTTTCTTCCTAGGTTTTTTTACTCTTAGTTCTTCCATGTAGGTCTGTGATCCTTTTTGAGTAATCTTTGTGTATGGTGTGAGGAAGGGATGCAACTTCAATGGCTATTCAGTTATTTTCGGGGAACTTGCTGACTGCCAATCTTTCTCATTCCTTCCAGTCCCATGTTGCATAAACTCCATCCCCCCAGGCAGTGAGAGGACTAGGGTCCTATTCCATCCACTCCCTACTCATGAGATGAAAGCTCTGTCATAGGCACAAGAGGCCAAAAATAGCAAGTCCCTTCCTTCTTCCCAGGAAGATACTGTAGCCCTAGATGTGACTTGACAAAGGATTCTTGAGTTCTTGGCTATATCCAGTCAGAGTCAAACTTCTGTCAAGCTAATCGAGGACACAGACTAACTAATTGAGGACAGGGACTAAAGGTATAGATTTTTAACTCAAATGCCAGTTTTTTAGTGTTCTTACCCAAATTTGTTAGATGTTCTTAAATAATGTTGTGTGGTTTTTTTTTCATTTTCTATGTGCCATTAAGACAATCAAGAGATTTTTAACTTGTTGGATTTTTAGTAATCTTCACAAGTTATGGTTGCTTTTCTGGGAGAAGATCCAGGAAGCTCTTCATACCCTCATTCAAAAAGCTATTATCAAGACACATTTTGAAAGTCAATCAAGGGACGTCTGGATGGCTCAGTCGGTTAAGCATCCGACTTCAACTCAGGTCGTGATCTCATGGTTTGTGGGTTCCAGCCCCGCATCAGACTCTGTGCTGACAGCTCAGAGCCTGGAGCCTGCTCCAGATTCTGTGTTTCCCTCTCTCTCTGCCCCTCTCCTGCTTGCACGTGCGTGCACTCTCTCTCTCTCAAAAATAAATAACATTAAAAAAATTAAAAAAAAAAAAGAAAGTCAATCAATAATCTAGCAGTAGCAAAGCAAGATTTAACAGTTTTGGCAGTTGATTAGTAGAGATGACCTGTGTCATTAAAACCTTCATGGTTACGGCCACTGACTGCAATATTCTAGGGAAAAACATCATTCCAAATGCCATACGGTGCTAAAAAAAAGACTTTTACCTTTCATATTAGCAGTAATCAGAAGCAAATAAATATATTATGAAGCAAACTCCATGACAAGTGAGTAGATTTTTAACTCACAGTAGCAAGTATGTTCTTATGTGGAAAAATATCCTGACAGTCCATATGACGGTTAGGATCACACAAGGACATGAATTAAAACTTTACTGCACAACTTGATACTGATTTTCTTAGTTTTGTGACACCTGTTATGTTTAACTGCAATGTAGGGGCAAGCATCGATGACTTTACACATTCCGTGGAGCATCAGAACATAGCTTTGGAAGTGGATAAATCTGGAACTAAAGATGCCGTAGATGACCCGTCTTACAATGGAGCCATCATAGTGTCTGATAATGAAAAGGTATGTTGGTCTCTGTTTCATAATTTTTCCCAACAATGTGGAAAACCAATAGAATATCGATGTACTCAGCTTTCCACTTTGGGAAACAAAATGAAAACCAAATAATGCTTTCATTTATTACTTTTAGTGAATTGTAGTCATGAATAGGATGAAAAATTCATATTTAATCATTGTCTACCAACACAAGCTATATGTATTAGCAAAATAGATATTATACAATACCCGCTGTCAAGTGTGTTTTTAAGTCCAAAGAACTCAGATTTCCTCTTAAGGATTTTATAATATGTACTTTCTGAAACTTCTGTTTTATTCTTAAACAATAATACTTGCTGCTAGCCTTCAGCCAGATGACTGGTGTCCTGAGAATTAGATACAGCCTATATACCTGTTCTGTTTTACTTACATGGAATTTGGTTTTGGCTTTGATTATTTGATGCCATTTTAAAAACATGATTTTTTAATTTTAGATATTGAATTTTGATCTCTTTAGCAAAAATAATGAAGATCTTTGGGAATTTATAATCTTGCTTTTTATATTTTAGAATTACAGATTTTCATTAGTATGCAATACCAAAAGACTAAATTGCTTCCCAGTTCTTATGGATATTATTAGTAATGCACTACTTGGAATGGTTAAACCATCAGCACATATCCAAACTGACAGAAGTACGTTTTCAAGGGTAAGTACATTGACTCTCCTCCATCAGGAATCTGGTCTCTCCTGCATCAAGAATATCCCAGGTCACTGTTCGAAGTGCTGCAGTCTCATTCTTGTTGAGTAAATGGCTGCATAATAAATTACAACTTGGTTCACACTGGCTCTCTGGTTTTGAGAAATCAATACACTTTTTAGAGCTTCAGTGTTTTAAGTAATCTCTATACCCAACATGGGACTCGAACTCACAACGCGGAGATAAGAATCGTATGCTCTACCAACGGAGCCAGCCAGGTGCCCCTAGAGCTTCAAGTTTAAAAAAAACTTTTTTTTAATGTTTTATTTATTTTTGAGAGAGAGACAGAGACCGAGAATGAGCAGGGGAGGGGCAGAGAGAGAGGGAGACACAGAATCTGAAACAGGCCCCAGGCTCTGACAGCTCAGAACCCAACACTGGCTCGAACTTAAAAAATGCGAAATCATGACCTGAGCCCCCTGAGCTGAAGTCAGATGCTTAATGAACAGAGCCACCCAGGCGCCCAGAGCTTCAATTGTTTAAATGCAAAATAGAACTCTTTTTCAGAGGGAATGTGAGGTAATGAAAGTGAAGTCACAAAAATAACAAAAGAAGGAAGGAGGGAGAGAGAAAGAAGAAAAGGGAAGGGGAGGAAAGGGCAGGGCAGGGCAGGGAAGGGAGGGGAAAGGGAGGAAGAGGAAGAAATTGAAGTCTTATTATTACTTGTAAAAATGCTACAAAGGAAAAAATTTAGGACAAAGTTCAGGCCAAAACTACAGACTGGTTACATTAGAATTACTCCAGTTCCTTGTAATAAATATTCATTATTTGGGCCTACCCTAGACCGACCAAATCAGCTTTCTCATACCTGGGCCAAAAACAAACAAAAACCAAACAAAACAAAACAAACAAAAAAAAAAACCTATTTCTAAAAAAGGACCCATGTGATCGGGTTGTGTGCAGCCTTGTAGGTTTGGAAACCAGAAAACATATGAGAGTTTGTAATTATTCTTTTTTATTATTTCCTAAATATATTACTTCCACCTAGAGAGTTCTTTGAGCACAGAGACCATGTATTTTTAACCCTAAATTTTATACCTTGAAATAGGGCTTAGAACGTGAGAAGCACCAAATAACTTATTTGTTAAATGTATAAATGAATGTTAGAAATCAGCAAATTATCTGTATTCCATTCAAATCTAGGGTTGTGTGATAATATACATGGCTAAAGACCGCTTACCCATGTGTATATAAATGGACCATGTGTCCATCATTATTTTCATAGACTCCTGCAAGATTTTGAGTTAACGTCTCACCACATACCTCATGGTACATTCAGAAAATAAAAATTCCTTTCGATAAGGGTGTTCAAGAAGCTTAATCATTAAAGCAACAAGTTTTAGTCAGTTGTCAAGTACTAGTTAATTTTAGACCGTATGCTATGGTTCATTTAATTAACCTCCTATCAATTTTCTGGTTTCTGGGGGAAGATATGATAGTCAAGCAAACTGCCTTGAGTTTCCTTCAGGAGAAACATTCTATTTTAGCTACGATGAGTTTGATACCAGCTACCTCACTTGACCCTTGTATTTATGTGCCCAACATCTGAGCTTTAATATCTCCAGCAACTCGTCTTATACTCCATTTGAATTTACCTGTTCAGTGCTCAAGCAACAGTTTTCTGGAGTTTCGGACCTTGCTTCTGTCCTGCTCGAGTCACTGAGTACTGAACCCACCCAGCACATAGGATGTTCTGAAAAGATTCTGTCAATAAACTTAAATCTCACCTTTCTGTAGTTAGAAAGGTGTCCCCGATGGCCGGGCTGAAGATAACCAGACCCCGATTATAACTTTTCACAGCAATGTGTGTAATCAGACACCTTTGTGGATGATGGAAGTAACATGGGAACTGTTTTCGGGGCTGAAGTCAGTGAGTCCAAATAGGAGTAATGGTGTGTGCAGCCAAGTGCCAAGGTTTTTCATGGAGATTTCCCTCCCCTTCCTAGTACTGCACTTTATCTCTACTTTGACAGCCTCAACCAATATTTTTCTGGTCTCTTGGTGTACCTAGAAAGATCCTTATCATCACTGTGCCCGCAAAACATCTGCTATGATTTTCGAGTCAGGCTGTCGCCTTTGAAATAATTAAATACCCGTGAAAAATGGAATGTTTCCGCTGTGAATTGCCCTTGTTTATTATCTTAGCATCAAAACACATTTTAGAACCATAAAACAAGGAAAGGACAAATCTGACTCCTTTTTTGTTTCCCAGCCGTGTAATACTTACCAGTTCATTCACGTGCGTTGAGCCACTTTCCTTATCCATGAAAGTGGATATAAAGCCAAGAGTCAGGCTTCATAATTGGATGGATAATGAAAGAGTTTGGGAACCTCGGCGGGGACCTAAGGAAAGAGTATATGTCATTGGTTTAATTTTGTTGTTAAATGTGTTCCAGAAAACAAATTTTGAATGTGTTGTTCAGCTTGTTGTACGTGTATTTTCAGGAGTCAGAGATAAGTCCATTTGAATTTTGGGAACACACCGTATTATGGTTGATTTTGGCATCCTCTTGTGCTCCTTATATTGCCATGAGCAGCATCGATGATTATAAGGTAATAATGAAAACTTCATTCCTTGGTATGATGAGAAGGTGAAGGTGAAAGTCCTTCCATAAGGCTTTTTCCACAAGGCTTTTATACAATCCTTTCCAGAAGGCTATTTATACATTTCTTAAATGTTCATTTATTTTTGAGAGAGAGAGAGAGAGCATACGAGCAGGAGAGGGGCAGAGAGAGAGGGAGACAAAGGATCCGAAGCGGGCTCTGTGCTGACAGCAGAGAGCCCGATGTAGGGCGTGAACTCGTGAACCGTGAGATCGTGATGTGAGCTGAAGTCGGATGCTTAACCGACTGAGCCACCTAGGCACCACCCTCCCCCCCCATTTATACATACTTAATAGAGCAGCCAATTCAGCAGTAAATCCTAAGATATAAAAATTTTTTTTACATCTTTATAAATACAGAGATAAACAAATAGATTACAGATAGAGAAGATTCTAAAAGTTGCATGGATGTGCAGCACCCAGAATAGACAAAAAAAATTTGAAAAAGAAAAAACAAAGTTGGAAGGGTTATGTTTCTGCCCTCAAGGCTTACTACAAAGTTATAGGGATGAAGAATGTGTTGTGTTTATTTAGGGTAGTCGTATAGGCACATGAAACAAAATAGATTTTTCTGCTATCATTGGTTGATTTTCAGTAAAATCTGCCAATTCAGCAAATTGTACTGGAATGACTTGAGATTGGTGTGAGGAAAAAAAATAAGATTCTCAACACTCGCCTCACACAATACACAAATTTTATTGGAAACGAATCATAGATTTTGTGGTAAGCAATTATTTCCCTAGGTGGGGCAGAATAAGCATAATGCCGTAAAAGAAAATGAGAACTTGAAATTCATCGAGTTAAAACCTTTTGCTCTTGGTAGAGCACCGATCAGAAGATAAAAGGCTTCACGCTGGGAGAAAAAATGCACTGTACTCGTACATCTGACAAAAGACTTGTATCTCCCGGCAGCACAGAAACTAAAATTGAAGACATAACGCAGAAGAGGTCCCTGGTCCCTGCACAAGGGAAAGACAAAAAGCATTCCATATTAAAAAAAAAAAAAAAGATTTATATTAAGATAAAGAACTCTTACAGCTCAGTAATATCAGAGCCTAAATTTAAAGATGGGCAAAATATTTGAACAAATCCTTCACTGAAGAAGATACATGGAAGGAAAATGCTCCCATGAAAAGATGCCTAATATTATGAGTAATCAGGAAAATAGCCCCAATGAGATACCTCTACACACTAAAACGAATAACATGAACATGACTGAAAATACCCAGTTTGGGAGGGTATGGAGAAACTGGAACATTTATGCATCATTGGCAGGAACGTCAAATGCACAATTACTTTGCTAAGCAATTTGGCTCTGTCTTATAAAGTTAAAAATACACTTATTGTATGGCTCAGAGTGTCTCTCCTAAGTATTTACCTGGGAGAAAAGAATACCTCTTTCCACATCCAGACTGGTACGTTAACATTCTTGGTAGCTTTACTCAGAATAGCCAAGTGTCTGAAACAGTCCAAATTTCCATCAAGCTATGAACTGATAGACATTCTTGCGTGGCCATACTGTGGAATACTACTGAGCAATACAAAAGAAGGAACAGCTAATAAATGCATGGATACGAGTCGCAACATTGCACTGAGGGAATGAAGACAGGAAAGAGTAAATACTGAATGATTTCATTTATATGAAATTCTCAGAAAGGTAAAATAAGTTCGTGGTGGCGGAAAGGAGACCTGTGGTTTCTTGTAACCAGTGATGAAGGTTCTTGACTGCAAAGGAGCTTGGGAAATTGGGGGGGGGGGTAATGAAAACACTCAATACCTTGATTATGATTGCAGTACAGGAATACATGCATTAGTCAAACCCCATGCAACTGTATACTTAATAGGGGCATTGTTTATTGTTTCAAAATTACATTTCAAAAAGTTAATTAAAAAGAGATCATTGAAATAAAGGAAAATGATGTGTTGAAAATATGAGAACTTAGATAAAAAAATAAATTTTAGTGTTTGCCTATTTCTACATTTTCATTCATAGACATTTTCATTAATCGTCATGAACTTTTCATGTATCTACAGGTATTTGGAGCATCTTGTAAGATGAAGACTCTGATTCAGTAGTTCTGGAGTGGAGACATTTTGAGTGGCAGTCATAGGGTGATGAATTTATATGACTCATCAACTCAGGCCAACTCTCATGAGCTTTACTTACAAATCTCAACAGAATATCTTTTAAGGGCTCCATTTTTGTAACTTGATTACATGAAATGACACTGTGTAACCATCTTTGTCTGTTCCTCTCTGAAGTAATTCTGTTGTCCCCTCTTCCAACGGGAAGGGAGCGCTTACTATCTCTGTCCTGTTCCCTTCCTGGGGTAGAACCCCTGGGAATCTTGGGAAAGACCATTTGCTGGCCTGATGTAACTGTTGGAATTAACATTGTCCTAACTTAAAAAGACTCCCAGGGGCACCGGGTGGCTCAGTCGGTTAAGCATCAGACTCTTGGGATCGGCTCAGGTCCTGATCTCCCGTTTCATGGGATTGAGCCCCACATCAGGCTCTGCACTGAACAGAGCCTGCTTGGGATTCCCTCCCTTTCTCTCTCTCTCTCTCTCAAAATAAATAAACAAATTTAAAAAAAATGTCCCCCGTAGGAGACGCGAACGTTTTCCTTCTCTGGCCTGTGTAACGCCACAATTCCACCACGTTCCTCCTAACCCTTTGGCCACCGTCTGTCTGTCTCTTTGGAATTTCTTATTCTTCTCCATTGTCTATAAATTCTGGAACTCCTTAGATCTCAGTCCTAGGCTTCTCTCATCATTCTTGATGTCATTCTGTCCTAGGCAAACTCCTCTAACCCTAGGGCTTCGAACCCCTTTTACCTACCCATCACTCACAGATTTGATCTCTAATTTCTTTTTTAGTTTATTTTGAGAGAGAGAGAGAGGAATGCCTGGTGGGGGCCGGGGGAGGGGCAAAGAGAAGAAAGAGAATCCCAAGCAGGCTCGGTGCTATTAGTGCAGAGCCCAACACAGGGCCCAACCCTTCCACCATAGGATTGCAACCGGAGCCGAAATCAAGAGTCAGTAATTTCTAATATTACCTCCAGGGGGCGCCCGGGTGGCTCAGTCGGTTAAGCGTCTGACTTCAGCTCAGGTCAAGATCTCACCGTTCAGTTTGAGCCCCGCATCAGGCTCTGGGCTGACAGCTCAGAGCCCGGAGCCTGCTTCGGATTCTGGGTCTCCCTCTCTCTCTGCCCCTCCCCTGCTCATGCTCTCTCTCTGTCTCTCTCTCTCAAAAATAAACATTAAAAAAAAAAGATTTTAATATTACCTCCAGTGCTGATCCAAACTCCCTTCTCCGGCTTGCCCCTGGGAGAATCAAACCTACCACATCTCCAAAGCTAAATTGATGATATTCTTGAATGGGGACCCCATTTCCATACTTCCTGCCTCCCGTAGACGGCAGTGCCGGGCACTCACTCTGTCAGTAACCTAAAACCACAGTTCATCCCTCTCCTGGCTTCGCCACCATCAGTCTGTCACCAAATCCTTTTCAGTTGTGCCTACTGATTGGGCCTGTGCTCAGGCGTTTTGATGTGCATCCTTAGGTCAACTTCCGTCTCTGACTGGGGCCTCTTTTAGCCAGCCAGAGACCATCAATCAGCAAATGAATTAAACTATGTTTGGAAGAAAAAAACACATTCAGAATTGTTTGAAGGTTTCTTGTAATTGCTCAATTGGTACCAACCCCCTCGTCACTTGATAAGTAGTTTTAAAATAGGTAATTTAGTATGTTTATTCAGAGAGGGACAGGAATACAAGATACGTAGTATTTATGAATGTAATAAATTTATGTACACGTGCATAAATATTTGCACGGGGAGTAAACATTTGAATGTGTCCTCTGCCAAAACTACCCTAATGCACCATTTAGTTACAGTGAAAGGAATAAAGGCATTTTATATGTATATAAAAATACATATCATGTTTATATATTTGTGTATAATGTAATAGTAAATAAAACATAATATTTGATATATAAAATATATAACTTTTTTATGTACGTAGACATGGAGAGAGAGAGCACGAGGCTTCACAGTGAGTCAAAGCAGAATCACCCTGATGGAAAGGCAGCTGCTTAAATAAACCACCCTGCGCCATAAATTGTTAATCACTGTTCTGTTTCCTGCAGTGTTAACACCTTGATTACACGGAGGTCTTTCATGTTATTTCCCACCTGGTGTGTGATGAACACCAATATGTTTAATTAAAGCAGCAAATTGGTCTGTCTGTGTTTGGAACTATCCTGTCCTTTGGTCCCCATCGTGCTTAACGGCCATGATGCGGAATGATTACAAATGACAATTTTGGTTAAGTGTTTTCTTACATCGTCTACATTTCCTTAAACCTCAGAGTGACCTAGCACTTTGTGTCTTTGCTGTTTTTCGATCAGAACAAAGCTCAGTCCCAGCTCCGGATTTCAGGCCTCTTCCCTTCTGCCTACTGGTTTGGCCAGGCGCTGGTGGACGTCCCGATGTACTCCCTGATGTTCCTTCTTATGTATTTAATAGACTACAGCATAGAATCGGAACAGTCTATATTTGTCACCATAAATCAGACTATCCAAGTAAGTGACAATATCCGTAGAACAAATACCGTTGAATGATTTCATGAGAAAAACTGAAGATGCAAATGATATGTATATTGTCATAAATTAAATCGCTGTAAAACTCTTCGCAACAGCAATCTTTTGGCTCCTGATGTGTTTCTCAGATTGCATTTGCCTTTAACTAGATGTAACATTCTGTTGGTTTCAGATCTCCTGTGCTATTGGCTATACCTTCTCACTTATCTTCTTGACATACGTGATTTCGTTCATTTTTCGCAAGGGGAGGAAAAACAGTGGCATTTGGTCTTTTTCCTTCTTTATGGTAAGTATATTTCTTGTGTAGAATTCTGAGCCAGCACATTAAATTTGCCCTCAGGAGAATGATAAATTAATATTATGGTCTAAAATATTTTGTTTTCTTTATGCATAATCCTTTTCAAAATCTGCATGTTTTTCTCTTCCTATTTTTTTATGTTTGTTTAATTTTGAGACAGAGAGAGAGAGAGGGGGAGACAGAGTGTGAGTGGGGAAGGGGCAGAGAGAGAAGGAGACACAGAATCTGAAGCAGGCTCCAGACTCTGAGCTGTCAGCACAGAGCCGGATGCAGGGCTGAAACTCAAAAACCGTGAGATCATGACCTGAGCCCAAGTCAGAGGCTTAACCAACTGAGCCACCTAGGCGCCTCTACCCTTGTCTCTGTTACAAGTAGCCAAATTGTTTCTAGAACCATAAAGTATTTGCTAGAAGAAACCCAGAAACCATTTGTATCTTCTTTTTGCTGAAAAAGAAAGAAGTCCACAGACCTCCACAAAGTGATACTAGGTTACAAATGTTATTGCCAGCATAGTTAAAACTAGAAACTGCTTCTCCAAATTCTACTAGAATTAATTCCACAAAAGCAACACTTTACGTTAGGAAGGAAAAATACATGTTATCTCCTATTACCTATTCTAATTTCCTGTCGTTCCGCCTGCCAATAAGTAAATTTCCAATTCAACAAATATTAGTTGGCTTCCAGGGCGCCTGGGTGGCTCCATCAGTTAAGCCTCCTACTCTTGATTTCGGCTCAAGTCATGATTTCACAGTTCGTGAATTTGAGCCCCACGTCAGGCTCTGCGCTAACAGTGCAGAGCCTGCTTAGGATTCTCTGTCTCTCCCTCTGTCTCTGCTCCTCCCTTGCTCACTCTATCTCAAAATAAATAAATAAACTTAAAAAAAAATGTCTATTAGTTGCCTTCCAACAATGCGTCAAAAACTAAGACTGAGAATGCACAAAAAATAGATACTTTCAACCCTGAAAGGGCACTCAGAGAGTACAAGAGAAGGAAACAGCCACTTACGAGAACAGAGTGATATGGAAACAATTATTTCTTTCTAAAAGATTGTCTCTGTGAAAACCAGAGAAGGGAAAGATTAACTCGTGAAAATGAGCGCGGAAATTGCCTTTAGGAATTGAAACCTAGAGACTAGGAACTAAGTAGCTAGAGAAGAATGATTCGGTGAAGAAAGAGAAACCCAGAGGGGAGAAAGTCCAGGCTCCTCCTGGGAACTGGTGATAAGCTGGCATAGGGAGGGGGAGAAAACCCCGTGCAGCATGGCGTGGCCTTAGTTATGGTAAAAGTATTGGTCGGAACCATGCTGGCCTTTGTGGATGTGCTCCAGAATTGATTCTACTGGCTGTGGGGAGCTATGGAAGCTTATGGTGCACGCAAGACATAAGATCAGAAATATACTTTTAGGAAGAATATGCCGAGGGGTATAAAAATGATAGCTTGTAACACAAAGAAGCCGGAAGTACGAAAACTTTTAGGGAACTTCCATCACTGCAGTGTTTTGGAAGAAAAAGGCCGAGTGTCTCTTTTACCTCTCACCGCCTCTTATCCCTGGGTTCTGAATTAGACTCCTTCTACTGAAGCCACTCTGGGTTTTTCTGTGCCTCTATTTCTCCATGAGTATAGCTAACAGCAGTCTTCTCTCTCTGTTGTGCTTATGTCATTCCTAGTAGGTATCAGTTTGTGTTCCTAGGATCGTTGCCTCTCTATCAGTTTTACCTCCAAAAACAATAGAATACCAACGTTTTTGCCTTTTCTGTGATGAAAATATTCTGTTAGACCCTAGATTTATCCAGTCCTGTTTATGATACTCCAGGTGAAAGGAATTTGGCCAAGTCACTAAGAGAACACGTCGATGGCAATAAGGCCGATTTCAGTTGGGTTTCTGAGGTGGGAGCTGAAATTAGGAATATCTTCAAGATGCGCCGTCTCAATTTAGAACATACATTGAAATTCGGAGTTTTAATACGCATATCCGTTATCTTCTTTAGATCACCGCCTTCTCTTTATTTTTTTTGCTGCTGTCGGAGTACTTTCGATTTAGTATCCTGTATTACGTCACCATTTTAATACCACAAGCCACGTTAATTGGCTGTGTGTTCTTATTTTTTCAGGTGAGTAGTGCCCCCATCTGCCCCAGTGTCCTAGGACTCTTGACCAATGGTGAAAGCTGTGTTTGGGGTGGGAGTTCTGCACTATATTGAGTATACAGCTTCTACACCATGTTGAGTATACATGACATTGAAATATTTCTACCGCATGGATACCAGCTGAATTCCTCCCAGATAGGCCACTGTGCTCCAGCTGAACTGTGAGAAAACCTTCCCCCGGCCCGTGCATGGGGAGAAAGGGGAATAGGTGGTGGGCAGGAGAGCAGTCTTCACATACTCCTGGGCATGCTCAGCTTCCGAAGAAGGCAAATTTCTGAAATACCCTTACCTAATCTTTGGGATCTTGAGATTCTCGAGAGGCACTCAAATAGGAATAAAATCCTTTTTTCTCTAGCTAATTGATAGAGAAGTATCAACTTCTACAAACATGTAGATACAGATGTAGGAATATAGACTTCTACAAAAGGAAGAAAGATACAGTGCACGCGTGAAGATGGGTAAGGCAAGGGCAGCGGCTTATGAAAGATCCACGGGCACAGGAAGGTGTGTGGAGCTCTGTGGGATAAGGATAAACCCTCTTTCTGTCTCCTTATTTGGGGAGGCTAACACAGATGCCCAGGTTCCTCTCACCAGGTAATGGGTACTTGCTAAATCCTCTTGCTTCAAATAAAAACACAGTGCCCCCTAGACCTTGGGAGGAAGGAATACAACCCTTTGGTACACATTTTGGAATGCACACCCACCCGACACTCATGGTGAAATCAGGGGACATATTAGTAGGGTTGTTCGGTGGGCCAATTCCCATTTAAATGGATAAAATTCATGAAACCAAAGAACTTCCTATTTAACCTTTTTTTTTCCCTTTTGCAGGAAATCTCGCTTGCTTTTTGGAGTCAAGAACCAACAGGTGTAGAGTTGTATCTGGTATTCTTAATTGTAAGAACACAGATGTCTTTAAAAATGTTGTCTTTTCCTATACAGAACCATTTTCATTCCTGTAACAGAGTGAAGCTTTTTATTAAGGTAGATATCTGGATATGTGTAGCCCATGGAGGTAAAATATTAGTCAAACGTGGAACAAACTTTTCTATACAGATTAACTGACTATATAATATGCTTCCCAAATTTTGAAAACATTATACCAGCATTCAAGGAAATTACATAAAGTGATGGTATGACATAATTGTATTTGTTTCTAATGTTTCCATAAACAAGATTGAAAATGAATTTGAGAGTTGCATGGTTTGACAAATACATTACTGGAAATTTGTAATGGTTTTTCCTCCCATATCTTTGGAGAAGGGCGCCCATTTCTAATTCACTTCTGATGTGAAACGTTTTTCTTTGAGTGCTTCTAACCATCCGTTTCTCTCTTTATTCCTAGCCCTTCCTTCATTTTGCCATCTTCCTTTTTATTCTTCGATGTCTGGAATGGAAGTTTGGAAAGACATCTATGAGAAAGGATCCCTTCTTTAGGTTGGGAGAAATTAAATTGGGTTCTTTTATTTCCGTTAGCAGTATTTAATTTTTTTCATGCATACATTAATGATTCAGCAAAGAACTGCCAAGTCCTAGAATAGGCTGGGGTTGCAACCGTATGCCAATACAAAATATAGAGATCTAAGTCCCTAAGTCAGAGAATTATCAGTAGAGGAGGAAACAGACCTGACACATTCACTGTTAAGAGCTCTGACGTGGTGTGAAGTGGGGGGGGCGGGGAGTTACATGCTGCTGGTTCAGTTTGTTTTTTAAGGTTTATTTATTTATTTATTTTGAGAGAGAGAAAGAGAGAATGAGCAGGGAAGGGGCAGAGAGAGAGAGAGAGAGAGGAAGAGAGAATCCCAAGCAGGATCTGCACTGTCCGTGAGATCATGGTGAGATCATGACCTGAGCTGAAATCAGAAGCCAGGTGCTTAACCAACCGAGCCACCCTGGCGCTCCGCCCACCGCTAGTTCAGTTGAAATAGCGATCAATTTAAATAGATTGGCAGTTGAAGGAATGCTACCAATCCAGGAAGGAAGAACGGAATGTTGAGTAGGCCAAAGACCGCAATAATTGTTCTCTTTTCCTGTGGGGCTGAGAAGCCCAACTGGTGGGTCACGGACTGGTCCAGTTGTGATGGGACTTAGAAGCCGAGACTGTCTTTTTGCAGCATACAAGGACACGTCCATAGGCATCTTCTTCCCCGTCTTCCGTGCCACATCGGTTTTATCTTCAACTATGACAGTTGGGTGGGTGACTTGCAAGGTAAAAGATGACCTTTAAGAAATCTTAGGTTGAGGCGCCCGGGTGGCCCAGTCAATGAAGCGTCTGACTCTTGATTTTGGCTCAAGTCATGATCTCATGGTTTGTGAGTTCGAGCCCCACACTGGGCTCTGCACAGACAACATGGAGCCTTTTTGGGCTTCTATCTCTCCCTCTCTCTCTCTGCCCCTCCCACAAGAAATGCTCACACTCTGTCTCAAAATAAATAATAAATATACTTAAAAAAAAAGAAATCTAAGATTGGTATGCGGGATTAGGGCAGAGGTAAGAGAAACTAAAATAACATAGATAGATAGATGATAGATAGATATTTAGATAGATGATAGATAGATATTTAGATAGATAGATAGATAGATAGGTAGGTAGATAGATAGATAATAGATAGATATGAAGGACCAGACTTACAATAGAGGAGAAAATGACTCTGGCACATAGTCCCAAGAAATGGCCAAGCTCAGTAGAAGACCAAGCATCTAACTTGTATTTTCTGAGACCATCCTGACTCCAAATATGCCAACTCATTCTCTCCATGGAAAGGCAATAATGCCATCATGGTGGTGGTGTTAAAGATAGGGTTTCCAGAAAAATTGCATCATTAAACTATGATATTAATTAAAGTCCTATGTTAGATAATAGATACTGAGTTGCCCAGTGATGATGAAAACATAAGGGTCCATAGAGAAGTAGAGTGAAAGATATGTCAGAAGCGATGGTCACTAAATAGTACCACTGACAGGAATAAGGTTAGGAAGGGAGGAGGAGTCACCGTACTGAATGGAGATCATGAAGATTTGTTAATTACTTAGCCTGCTACTCAAAGCATAAGGTTTAAAGAATGCAGTGTAATGAATACAAGGATAAAACTCCGAATCAGTGATTAATGGATGGCTTTTGACTCTAGAATTTCTCCAAGAAGCAACAATGTGTATCAAAACCCAGAAGATCCGGAAAGGGAAGATGAAGATGTCCAAATGGAAAGACAGAGAACAGCAGAAGCCTTGAATTCCGCGAACTTTGAGGAGGTAGAACATATGTAGTAATTATTTCATCAAATAACACAAGCATCAAATAACACTAACACAAGTGGTCAGTCTACGAGTCCAATTCTCAAAGAATTTTCAGTTTCTCTAATACATACAAGCAAAGACCACAACTTCGGTTGAGGAAGTGGTCATATTATCACACCTAAAGAAGCAGATTAAGAGTCATGTCACCTCAGTTTGTCATTCTTGGAATAAAGAACAAGAGGTGGAGTACAATTAAAATTGCAAAAGCCAAGAAAGACCTAGTGAACTTTAGAACCGGAATGGAGGGACACAGTGGCATGGCTTCTTGGAGAAAGTACACTATACAGACTTAAGGACAAAGTCCGGTCCACAGCAGGTTGTTTTCGATGTTGAAGGATGGCTCAGTACTTCTCCAAGTTTCTTTGCTCCTGTTCTGCACAAAATAATGGGCTCCTGAGTAACCGCCTTTGTCAGAGGTTAAAATGACCACTGATAAGGGCTAGGATTGGAGAATGGCCAGCAAACATCTGATTTGGACTAGGAGACCACAGACCAAAATGACCACTAATAAGGACTAGGAGAAGGTCTGTCTGTGACGCGTGGCCTGTGCCATGAGGCACCAACCCCGTGGGAAGACAGAGTTTCTTCAAAGTTAATGGAGAGAGTGAAGGTTTGACGTGATTTATTTGTTATTTACAGAAACCAGTCATTATTGCCAACTGTCTACGCAAAGAGTATGTAGAGAAGAAGAAACGCTGCTTTTCCAAGAGGAAGAAGAAAGTGGCCACAAGAAATGTCTCTTTCTGCGTTAGAAAAGGTTTGACCCCAGTGGCTCTTCCCCTGTTGGCGTGGGGCCCTCGTTAGCTTTACGGTTCTGGATGAGAACCATTCTGACGCATCACCTCTTGGTTTCACACACAGACTCATCAGCAGGTGACTGACAGCTCCTTTGAGGTGTCGTATTTCTATGTGAAATTGATTAACTCACCCCACAGATGGGCATAGTCCCATCTACATTGAAACCATAAGCAGTCTATTCAAATGAACCACGGAAGCCATGACATTTCTATGAAATGAACATGATCGATTTCCTAGTGTTTGTTCTATTTCACAAGAGAACTAGCTGGGGTTGTGCCCGTACAGTCGGAAGATTTGACCAGCGCCTGTTAGCGTGAAGTGCCTAGGGTCGCAGGAGACAGAATCTACCACACTGGTTTCCAAGAGCGGCTTTACCCCTTCCTATCTGCGTGACCATGGGCAGCTAACCTAGTCTCTGAGCGCTGTCCCCAGATATGTAAGAAGGGATTATGGTGACAACTTCTCAGGGTTGACAAGTAAATGAGATACTGTATATAAAGCACATAGCTCCGTACTTGTCACATAGCGAGACTTCAGACTATGTTTTATTGTTTTTTTCAAATTTTTTTAAGTTTATTTTATTTATTTTGAGTGATGAAGTCAATTAATATTAAGTATAGCCATTTTTTTTCAGGTGAGGTTTTAGGGTTATTAGGACACAATGGAGCTGGTAAAAGTACATCCATTAAGGTGATAACTGGAGACACAAAACCAACTGCTGGACAGGTAAGTGAATTATGCTAATATTTTGTATTAATTATAATATACATTGTATTTATATTTTAATATATCGTATTTTAAAATAATTATAATATATAATTATGTATCATACATATTTAGAATATTACATATTTCATATTTATATGATTTATGTGATTATATTTATATCATATATATTTATATGATTGTATTTTATATGATTTTAATGGTTACATTTTATATGATTTTATTATGCTAATAAATTTATAAGATATTGGGGCATGTGGGTGGCTCAATTGGTTAAGTATCCAACTTCAGCACAGGTCATGATCTCTCTGTTCGTGAGTTCGAGTCCTATATCAGGCTCTGTGCTGACAGTTCAGAGCCTGGAACCTGCTTCAGATTCTCTCTCTCTGTCCCTCCCCTGCTTGCCTTCTGTCTCTCTCAAAAATAAATAAACATTAAAATTTTCTTAATTTATGTTAAAACTCTGTAAACAGCAAATATCATTTAATCATTAGATGACTGATGTCAGTAGCAGAATAATACGTTCGCAGATTAACGTGTTCATACACAGAAAAATTAATCACTGCCCGGGAGGAATTACTTATACCTTCAAAGACATCTAGAGGGAATGTTCAGTATCAGATCAAAAATCAATATTAGAATCCACATAAGCCTTATTTACAATATCATGAAACACACGCATTTGCACTTTTTTTTTCTTGGCAAACTATCTGCTTCCATTCATTAACAGTGAGTGCACTGTAACACATTACTTTTTTGTTTTAGGTTTTTTAAATTTTTATTTATTTTTAATATTTTATTTATTTTTGAGAGAGCACAAGCAGGGGAGGGGTAGAGAGAGGGGGACAGAGGATCCCAAGCAGGCTCTGTGCCGACAGCAGTGAGCCCAGCGTGGGGCTTGAACCCACGAACTGCGAGATCATGACCTGAGCCAAAGTCAGATGCCCAACTGACTGAATCACCCAAGGTGCCCCTGTTTCAGACTTTTTTAAATTGAAGTATAGCAGACATACAGGATTTGCACTTTCCATGAGCAATGTCTTCCCAGTATGTAATGCTGTGACTTTGAATTAAAATGTTAAAAAAAAAAAAAAACCTTTAGTAAGTAATTATATTCATTGTCCAACACAAAGTGCCTGGATACCAGAGCATATATTTTTGTACAAATCCACTATTTCTTGGGAGCATTTATAAGGAATGGCTCAGGGGCACCTGGGTGGCTCAGTCGGTTAAGCGTCCAACTTCGGCTCAGGTCATGATCTCACAGTCCATGGTTTTGAGCCCCGCGTCAGCCTCTGTGCTGACACCTCAGAGCCTGGAGCCTGATTCGGATTCTGTGTCTCCCTCTCTCTCTGCCCCTTCCCCACATGCAATGTGTGTCTCTCTCAAAAATGAATATTAAAAAATAAATAAATATATAAGGAATGGCTCAAAATTGAGGGATATGAAGTCAACTTGAATTGTACACGCAATTGAACCATATGAGGCGGTCTGAGAAAAGAAAAGGAGCTCAGGTTTATCAAAGAGAGAGACGAGGTGACGTATAGAGAGAACATTTCCCCCCAAAGTCTTTGGCAGAAAAAAGAAAACTTTAAGAGCTCCTTTGGAAAGTATGTCCAGGATTGTGGAGAACAGAACATGAGGCGGACGTCTGGGGCATCACAGCATGGGGAAGGGGGGAGGTGGTCAAAGCCAGGAGGGAAGAGACCTCCGGAAAGTGATTGACAACCCACTAAAGACAGAGGAGAAAACCAAATTCACACTCCCTCCGAAGCCGAGCTGAGAGCAGGTGTCTGTGAAGGGGGCCGCTCAGGGATGTTGGTGGCTTGGTCAGCTCTGGCTGGACTCCTGCGTTCAGTTGAGACCGTGCTTGGGTTCAGTCACCACCTGGACCCTAAATCATTATTTTATTTCTCATCAAACATGAGCACAAAAGGAGGTAGTAAGTGTCCGTAGATATACAGTAATAAAATATTTTCAAAAGTAGGTAAGTTCCGGGTGCCTGGCCAGCTCAGGTCGGCAGAGTGTGAAACTCTTGATCTCAGGTTGTGCGTTTGAGCCCCACACTGGGTGTGGAGATTACTTAAAAAGGAGAGGGGCACCTGGGTGGCTCAGTCGGTGAAGCGACTCTTGATTTCAACTCGGGTCATGATCTCGTAGTTCATGGGTTCGCGCTCTGCATCGGGCTCTGTGCTGGTAGTGCGGAGCCTGCTTGGGATCCTTCCTCCTCCCTCCCTCTCTCCCCCTTCCCTGCTCTCGCTCTCCCGCTCTCTCAAAATAAATAAATAAACTTTAAAAAAATAATAATAAAATCCTGAGAAGAAAACATACTAAGCATTTTTTTAAGGGAGATCTGAGTTACAAAGCCAGCTAATTGAGCGTCATGAAATTCTCTGTAGTCAGATCAGCCCGTGCGCTCTTTATAAACAACGTCATTGTCCTACTTGAATATTTTCAATGACCTCTTACTGCACGAAGGCCGAAAACAAACCAACCCGAAGGGCAGGCTCCCAGGGTGAACTTTTCTCTGCAGGTGCTTCTGAAAGGGAGCGGCGAGGGGGAGCCCCTGGGTTTCCTAGGGTACTGCCCGCAGGAGAACGCGCTGTGGCCCAGCCTGACCGTGAAGGAGCACCTGGAGGTGTTCGCCGCCGTGAAGGGGCTCAGGAAGGCGGACGCAGCAGTCGCCATCACGAGGTAGGTGGGAGCCGCAGGTGTTCTGCGCCCGAGGGCGTGGGAGCCGGAGCCTCACTGTCATTCTGGACGGAAGACCAGACCCCTGACCCAGACCACACTGGGTAGATTCCCAACTGGAAACTGGTTTCCTGCATTTCGAGGTGTTAGTTTTCTTCTCATATTAAATATGAAAATTAGGGGCACCTGGGTGGCTCAGTTGGTTAAGTGTCCGACTTCAGCTCAGGTCATGGTTTCCCGGTTTGTGAGTTCAAGCCCTGCATCAAGCTCTGTGCTGACAGCTGAGAGCCTGGAGCCTGCTCTGGATTCTGTGTTTACCCCTTTCTCTCTTCCCCTCCCGGACTTGTGCTGTGTCTCTCAAAAATAAACAAATGTTGAAAAAATATATGTGAAAATTAAAAAGTAACTATTAGTGAAAGTGAGATTAAAAGATACTAAAATTTAAGTACAGGGCACTTGGGTGGCTCAATCAGTTGGGCATCCGACTTTGGCTCAGGTCATGATCTCACGGTTTGTGGGTTCGAGCCCCACGTTGGGCTCTGTGCTGATGGCTCAGAGCCTGGAGCCTGCTTCAGATCCTGTGTCTCCCTCGCTCTCTGCCCCTGCCCCACTCACACTCTGTCTCTCTCTCAAAAATAAATAAAAACATTTTTAAAAAATTAAAAAAAACAGATTACCTGGCATCTATTCTCAGAACTGCATTTCTGAGCTCTGCTCTGCGTCCTTGGGCCGAGGGCCCTCCCTCCTTCCAGCTTCCTCCCTGTAATGCCCCATCGCGTTTCTTCCCTTCAGGTTGGTGGATGCTCTCAAGCTGCAGGACCAGCTGAAGCAGCCCGTGAAGACCTTATCTGAGGGAATAAAGAGGAAGGTAAGAGGGAGGCTCAGTGTTACTCTGCACAGCCCGCATGTCCGTGCCAGACACGCCATTCCTCTGTTTCCAGCTGTGCTTCGCGCTGAGCATCCTGGGAAACCCATCGGTGGTGCTTCTGGACGAGCCGTCCACAGGGATGGACCCCGAGGGGCAGCAGCACATGTGGTGAGGGGGCACGACCCCTGGCAGGGCCAGCCCTAGTGCCTTGTGGAAATCTGCGAATTGTTCTACCTCTATAGAAATGGTCCCTTAAACTGCTTCTTAATGGAGAAGAATGATCTCAGGATCATTAACCCCGATATTTTGCAAAACAAAAACGAAACCTCTCCCTGATACTATCTCATCATTGGAGAAAGAGTAAGCATCGTCGGTCGCTGCAGGTGCCACCGTGCTGGTGTTTTAGGCAGTGGCGGTGCCTCTCTGTGCTCTAGTTAGAGCGTCCAGCGCTGCTCGCGGGAATGGGAGTGCCCAGTGTTAGGTTGTAAAGGTGGGGTCGGGTCCTCGATGTCACCTCGTGTGTGTATTATGAGTTTATTTTCTCCTCGAGGCTGTGACACCTCTGTTGAATTCTGTCTCTCTGTTCCTCGGCACAGCCCTTTCGTAAACAGTCTCTTGCTCAGCCTCTCTCTTTCAACACAGCCTCGTATCCGTATGCTGGACCCGCTCCTCCTCCCGGTCCCCAGCCTCTTCGGCTCCCCCTTCCTCCCCCCCACCTGCCCCCTGACGGGTCCCTCCCTTGCTTAAGCTCTTTTGCGAAGTATTCACCTTCGTGCCACTTAAAAATTCTTTTCTCTGCCCACTTATGATCAGTGAGAAGTCTTTCATAATGGCCAATAGCCTTTTGACAATTTAGGCAGGCGATCCGGGCTGCCTTTAAAAACACGGAGAGGGGCGCCCTCCTGACGACCCACTACATGGCAGAGGCGGAGGCCGTGTGTGACCGCGTGGCCATCATGGTGTCTGGAAGGCTGAGGTGGGTGCCCGCCCGCGCCCGCGCTTGGCCCGCAGGTGCACGGCTCGAGCGGTTTGTGGGCAGAGGAAGGTCTCCGAGGTCCTCGAGACACCAAGCGTCTCAAACACGGTGTCTTCTGTCTCACTCCCCCTTTCTGTCACGACCTCATCGTCCTCCGCCCTCCAGATGTATCGGTTCCATCCAACACCTGAAGAGCAAATTCGGCAAGAATTACCTGCTGGAGATGAAGGTGAAGACCCTGGAGCAGAGGGAGAGCCTCCACCTCGAAATTCTGAGGTTTTTCCCCCAGGCTGCTCGGCAGGAAAGGTAACGCTCGGCGCTGGTTTCGATCTGATCGCGACGCCCGCTTTTCCTTGCTGGCCTCATTGATTCATGGCCCTTGGAGGCCTCATTTAGCCCAACAGGGAACCTTAGACAGGTTATGTGCTGGACCCCGAAGAACCTAAACGAGAGAAGAGAAGAGCTGGTGTAAAGGCGGAGGGAGGAAGCGCCGTGGCCCTGCGGTGCGCCGGGGCGGTCCTGGCCTGGGGTTCTTTTCTTTAATCCTCACCGAGACTTTCCAGGGAAGGACACTGTCTTTCCAGTGCTCACGGGATGCTTTCAAAAGAGCATTGTGAGGGTCTGGCCACTACAAGGACCTTAATGAATGGAATTGATTGTTGCCTTTAGGAAACTGAGGGGCGCCTGGGGGGCTCAGTCAGCTAAGCGTCAGACTTCAGCTCAGGTCATGATCTCACGGTTCAGTGAGTTCGAGGCCCGCATCGGGCTCTGTGCTGACAGCTCAGAGCCTGGAGCCTGCTTTGGATTCTGTGTCTCCCTCTTTCTCTGCCCCTCTCCCACTTTCTCTCTCTCTCTCTCTCTCTCTCGCTCTCTCAGAAATAAATACACATTTAAAAAAAGAATAGGAAACTGAAAAGTTAGGTCACATGACAGTTAAGGAGTGGCATAAGAATATAAAGCTAATTGTTTCATTTCAAATCTATTAACACTTCCAATTTTATATAGAGTCTGGTGATACACGAACATAATGCAGTAAAATCAAACGAAATACAGTCAGGAACATAATACAGTAAAAAATCAAAGATTAATTTTAGGTTCATTTTTAACACCTGGAATTTATGACAGAAGAGAGATGGTTTAGGAGTTAGGGGAGGGGCGCCTGGGTGGCTCAGTCAGTTGAGCACCCGACTTCAACTCAGGTCGTGATCTCACCTCTGTGAGTTCAAGCCCCGCGTCAGGCTCTGTGCTGACAGCTCAGAGCCTGGATGGAGCCTGCTTCAGATTCTGTGTCTCCCTCTTTCTCTGCCCCTCCCCTGCTCACTCTCTGTCTCTCGAAAATGAATAAACGTTAAAAAAAATTTTTTTTAAGGAGTTAGGGGAGAAAACAGGATAGGAAAGCATGACAGTAAGTCCTAACAGTATGGTGGGAAAATATTTCTACAGTTCAGTATAAATATCAAAGCAATGCTCCACCTCCGTGTGCAGCCCAAGACCGAATAGAAATGGGTCATAAAGTCACAGGAGATGGGAATGGATGAGAATGAGTGCCCCGTAAATAGAGCAAATAGTATCTTAACGAAACGAAATCTAAATCCTCCTGACTTTCGAATGATAAAAAGACAAGCGTCAATCTGAGAAACAAATTACCTTTAAAAAATTCAATTTAATTTTAATTATATTTTCAATTTTATAATCAAGATTCAATTATATTATCCCAAGTTAGGAAAGCACGGGGGCAAGGTCAGAGAGAGAGACGAGTTCTCTAGAGAAGAGACCCAGAGTCCCTCCGTGAGTTAGGGGACGTCAGGCAGCTACAAGGCTTCAGTCCCCGGCTGGAAGGTCAAGTTCAGCTGAAAAGATAAGGCGGCAGGTGGCTCCGGCGAGTGTCCGAGTTTTACCTGCACCGCACCTGCTCCTCTCCCTCCCAGAAGCCAAGGGCACAGTCCCCTCCTGCCTCCCAGTTGTCCTTGTGAATGGCCTCCCCCTGGGCATCTCGCCTGCCCCAGACTGCCTCTCGTTTAGGAGGGTAACGACCGGAAGGAGGGTGGCAGCCATCTTGCACCTGCGCAGGTGGCACCGGCCTCAGCCCCGCCCCTTTCCCCCCAGGTACTCTTCGGTGATGGTCTATAAAGTACCGGTGGAAGACGTTCGGCCTTTAGCGCAAGCCTTCTTCATCTTAGAGAAGGGTAAGCACGATACGCTTTGAAATAAGATCCCCGGAAAGCAGGTGATTCCCAATCACAGGCTAATCCATCGGCGGGACAAAAATGGAATGCGACCCAAGGTGTTCATTCTCAAAGTTAAAATCTCCAGTTGGATTTTATGGGCACGAAATCAAAGAGGTGGAGAGTTTCTGTGTGTGTTGGCGTGTTGGGGGAGGGGGTCAATGGGAGTGATTTTACCTTTGTTTTGTGGGGGGTTTCCTTGTATTTTTATATATATGTATATATATATATAAATATATTTTTAATGTTTATTTATTTTGACATATATATGTGTGTGTGTATATATGTGTGTGTATATATATATATATGTGTGTATATATATATACAGGAACAACCTAAGTCAAAATTCAGTAGCGAATGTATTCAAGGAGGATACTTTGGGAACGTGGATGCACGCATACTTACGATTCAATTTTTATATGGACTTGCCCATTGTTCTGTTGCCTTAGGCTGAGTATTAAGAAACTGGCCTCCTGTCTGGTCATTAGAACAATCTTCCTGTGTCTGTTGCACTTCAAAACTGACCACACTGTGTCTGTCATCACCGCCCCATGTTTTCCTGGCCACCAGAGCTCATTAACTCTGCGTCTCCGAACTGTGCTAGCTGGAACTCCCTCCCTGTGTGCTTTCCGTTGCCATGGCTCCGCGATCTTTTCGCCAGCTGGCCACCTTCCCTAGGGAAGAGGTTTAAGTCTCCTGGTTCGAGAAGATTTTTTTTTTTTTACTCCTGCCGAGAGCATTCACGGTCACAGCGATGCCCCCTTTCCATTCTCTGAGCTGAGCACCCCAACTGTCGGGACCGTGTGTTCGTGCAGCCACTTCCAGATGGACACTGTGGCTATTACTGGCGTGGTGGTACTGCTGGTGACCCGTTTCCAGTCTTCTGCCCTCCCATCGGGGCCGTGACTAGTCTGTTTTGGTTAAGGAGAAGGGTGGTCAACTCAATTAAGAGCAAGCTGTCATGGTAGAAAGAGGCCCACGAAAGATGTCTGCTCCCCAGAAACCCTCAAACATCTTTCCGCATCATCTTCCAATGCTTCCCTTTGTAACATGTGCCTTCCTTCCACTTCTTCCCATGCTGCGTGTGCAAAAGTGCTCACACACAGGGAAGGAAACCTTTCCAGCGCTGTTTCCTCCTTTAAATAGACTTCTCGAACTCTGCGCTAAATGAACATTGCATCCCCACTTTCCCCCCAGACCCAAGTGAATGCATTGGTGTATTTTTTTTAATGTTTATTTATTTTTGAGAGAGACAGAGACAGGGTGTGAGCAGGGGAGGGGCAGAGAGAGAGGGAGACACAGAACCCGAAGCAGGCTCCAGGCTCCGAGCTGTCAGCACAGAGCTCGCCACGGGGCTCAAACCCAGGAACTGCTCGAGCCATAGTCGGCCGCTTAACCGACTGAGCCACCCAGGCGTCCCAACATTGGTGTATTTCTAACTGAATGCAATACTTAAACCATGAACCTTGTTATTTGAACTTTTTAAGTAGATTTTTAAAAATTGTTATTTGTACTGGATGCTGAACTCTAAGACGGTCTGGATATAAAAATATATGAACTCCTGGGGCGCCTGGGGGGCTCAGTTGGTTGAGTGTCCAACTTCAGCTCAGGTCATGATCTCACAGTTCATGAGTGCAAGCACTGCGTTGGGTTCAGTGCTGACAGCTCAGAACCTGGTGCCTGCCTTGGATTCTGTGTGTGTGTCTCTCTCTGCCCCTCCCCTGCTCACATTCTGCCTCTCTCTCTCTCCAAATTAAATAAAAATAATAAAATATATATATATAGACGTAAACTCCTAATGTCCACCCATCCTCCTGCAGTTAAACAGAGCTTCGACCTGGAGGAGTACAGCCTCTCACAGTCCACCCTGGAGCAGGTGAGTCAGCCTTAGGGACTTTCTTTCATCCGTAGAATAGAAATGGGCCCCCTGCATCCATGCTTTGCACTCACTTGGAGCTGCAGGAGGCAGCGTGACATCCCTCTCTCTTCATTTCTTGCCCCCTCCCAGGTTTTCCTGGAGCTCTCCAAGGAGCAGGAGCTGGATGACTTTGATGAAGAACTTGACCCCTCAGTGAGATGGAAGCTCCTCCCGCAGGAGGACCCTTGACGCGCCAAAACCTCTGTTTCCTTTCAAGCCTGCGGTTGTTTTTCGAGACATTTATTTTTATAGCATCAATATCAGATTTCTAGAAACTATATTGTAAACACAACATGGTTCTTCCCGTGGTGGCAAGAAGGAGCGAGGGCTGGGCAATTGGCAGTGATCGCGTGTACAGAGCCACGTGGTCAAGCCCGCCTCCCGGTCGCAGCCTCTGTGTCTCTGCAGGTCGGCCCGATTCCGTATTTCCGCATTATACTGAATAAACAAACTCACTTTTCTGAGACTCTTTCATTTTCTGAGTACGATAAACACATTCGGTTCAATTTCTTTAAATCAAAACCTTAAAATACTTCTCTCACGTAGACTGGAAAGCCTACATACTTCTAAAGTTTGATACTTGGTGAAGCTGATATTTTAATAAGAATTTAAGTGACTATGTCAAAAAGCGTCATACTTTTTGAAATAGATTTTTGTGTATATTCTTATGGCTAAAAATATTACGGCTTCGTTGGTTCTAATATCTGATATCAATATATTTGAAAACATATCCATTGGTAACACTATCAGGAGCCTACACACATACTCGCGATTAGGAGTTTATTGTACTTTTTGAATTCCGGTAAACCAAAGAAGTCTCGTTTTCATTGTATTTTAAAATGAAGGCTTCGGAGTTGCCTGTTTTGTAAAGGATCGTTTGGGGATATTTACCACTTGGTCTAAGAAAGTTGATATATTTAGTACTAAGTTAAATGACCAAGTTGGTGGAAAATACAAAATAAATCTCACATGTGCCGTTTTGAAATTTTTTTTCAATTTATTTTTTGAGAGAGAGCACAAGGAAGGGAGGGGCAAAGAGAGAGAGGGACAGAGGATCCGAAGCAAGCTTTGTGCGTGGCAGCAAGCCAGACGTGTGGCTTGAACTTAGAAGCCATGAAATCATCACCTGAGCGGAAGTCAAAGTTCAACTGACTAAGCCACCCAGGCACCCCGAGCTTGTTTTCTACTTTAAGGATCTTTGCGTGTCTTTTTCTTGACTAAGCGGCCTCCCCATTTACAAATTCATTGAAAGCAAATTGAAAAAATGTCTAACGTAAGCGCTGGCGTGCTGCTCTCATCAGCATGTTTCCAAACGCAGAGGAAGAGCAAACACCACCCCGTGGTTAAGGAAGTAAACAGTGGTGGCAAACATTTCCTAGAACAATCTTTTTTTAAAATCCTGGGTATGGTTACCATGCACAAAATGTAGTTAGCAAGATTTTTCCGAGCTGTGGAGCAGATTCTCTGAGCAGACTTCCCTGCCAGTTCTCTTTGCGTTATCTTTTCTTCCCTCGGGAACCCCTGACCCTCTGAGACTCAGATCCTTTTCAGCAGCCCAGAAAATTCTGTTCTGGGCAGCGCCCCTCCCCTCCCTTCCCGAGGTCCATTTGTTCATCTTGTTCTGGTGTGTGGGATGTGCTGGAAGGCCGGTTGGTGCAAACACACCCTAAATCGCCTGCTAATCACTGTCCCGAGAAGGTAGGGATCCCAGCCTCCCTCTGTGCTCCCATCTAGCAAACCACGTAAAAAAAAAGACAAAATGTGTTGCTCAGCATTCAAGGTCAGGGGCTCTGGGAGTGGCCAACCTGGAGCGTGTCCTTTGTAACCACAAAGGTCCAGATGACAGGCCTTGATCTCCTTGGGCCGCTGGCCGTGCAAGGAAGGGAGAGGCTACGCATAGTCGCCAGGCTGGTTGCTACTCTGTACACCTGCTGTGTGTGGAGCCCCGCTCGCAGGGGGATCCGGTCACCGCTCCTGGACCCTGGGACATAAGTCCCCCCAATAAACCTCCACCTCCGCCGCCGCGGTCCGGTCATTTCTTCAGCCTTGCTGGGCCGTCTCTCACCCCCTGCTTAGATTCTACAGGTTGCAGAGACACAGCTGGGAGCCAGAGGCTGAACGAAGCTCAGTTCCTGCTCTCGGCAACTTGCTGTGTGGCACAGTGGCTTAGAGCTTGGCTTAAATTCCGTTTGGGGTCTACCATTCACTATCCGCGCACAACTCATTTCCTGTCTGCGGCCTGGAGACAGCAGAACCCGCCTCCGAAGGCAGCCATGACCACCAAAAGCAGCAAAGTCAGTAACAGTGCCAACCTGCTGCCTGACTGTTACCAGCACCCAGTCACCTCCGAGGGGTTTTCTCATGCCCCGGACGGCTCCCTCTTGTTCCTCTCCCCTCAGTTCTCAAGGACACATCAACATGTACCTGCTTCACCTCATTTCGTGAGGGCCAGCCGAGGTGTCGGTAAATAATACCTGAACAGATGTCTTTGCATAGAAGACTTCACAGTGCAGCCCAGAGAAATAATACAGGGGCACCTGGGTGGCTCGGTCGGTTGAGCGTCCGACTTCGGCTCAGATCAGAATCTCACAGTTCGTGGGTTCAAGCCCCGTGTCGGGCTCTGCACCAACAGCTCAGAGCCTGGAGCCTGCTTCAGATTCTGTGTCTCCCCCTCTCCCTCTCTCAAAAGTAAAAATGAACATTAAAAAAGGAAAAAAAAAGGAAATACAAACTAGCTCTGTGTTCTCAACTGAAGTTACCTGGCAAGTCAGCGAGAGAGACATCCTGAAGTCAGTAGAATTTTAGCACTAAGTCCCTTTTTTGCTCGACCTGTGGATGGAACCAGCCTTGATATCACAGACAGCCAAGCCAAGTCCTTGGGAAAAAATGGAACTGAGCACAGTGTCAAGCCTGAGCTTAAGTTTTGTGCTTTCTCTTCTGCAAGGAAAAGTCGACCAACTCTTCACACGGCTTCATGTGGGACCAGCGTCTGGTGTTGGCTTCACCTGATGCGTCTGCAGAGGGAGCCTGCTGTGTTGCAAGCACAGTGCTGCCCAGGGCCTGGTGACCTGTGAAATGTCTGATGGCCCCGTGGCAGGTGTTGACATTTCGGAGGCTGTTGACGGAACCTAAAGTTACAGACTAGCTCTGCACACTTTACCCCCAACCTATAACAGTCCCTTATATCCACAGGCCACAGAGGACTCGGAGCATCATTGTGCTAAGAATAATTCTTTTTGCTTCTTATGGTCAACCTTACACTACTCATTCCTTTTCTAATCTCATCGTATTCTATAATATTCTTCTAACCTTTGGTTTTGGTTTTGGGGTTTTGGGTTTTTTGCCTCTCCTTTGGTTGTGTAGAGATCCTACAATATCATATTCAAAGGAAACATTCACTTAAAGTGAAGTGATTGGCATGGTAGAAACAACATCCCAGCTAATGGACCAATATCGTTATTTTCCAATCTGATGAATGACATCAAGGAGACATGACTCCCTGCCCCAGGCTCTGTCTTATTCCAGTTTCCAGGCTTGATTGCTTTCCTGCACACTTGTTGGTTTCCTCTCCTTTTATCCATGTCTCTGCCTATATATTTATTTATTTGTTTCTTTATTTATATTTACTGTATTTTCCTGCATCCAAACCTCCTTTAGTGATCTGTAGTGTTTTCCATATCTGTTTTCTTTTATTTATTTACTTATTTTGAGAGAGACAGAGAAAGAGCACAAGCAGGAGAGGGGCAGAGAGACAGAGAGGAGGACAGAGGTTCAGAAGCAGACTCCGTGCCGACAGCAGATGGCCCAATGCTGGGCTCGAACTCACGAACTGTGAGATCATGACCTGAGCCAAAGTCAGACACTTAACTGACTGAGCCACTCAGGTGCCCCAGATCTATACCACCTTCAAAGCCTTTCCTGAGACGTTGAAGTAAAAGTGTGGGAGAGAATTTTTCCCACTATTAAAAAAAAAAGTAGAGTCTTCCAAGATCCCAGAGAGGTCAAGTAATACATTATGTTGAGCAACAAATGATAAAGACTTCAGGAAAAATGGGCAATGACTTGAAGATGGTGGGAAACGAATGTCTCAGGAGACATCCTTTGTCCACTTGAACCGTGGAGAACATACACAGCTGTGAAAGAGTTGGAGGGATGGACTGCTGGAGTGCCATCATGTCACACACAGGAAATGGTGACATTTTGAAGGGGGGAGCCTTAATATTCTTTTTATAAATTCCAAAATTTCCTTGTTTTTCCAGTGATTTATAATTCATGTCTTCATCCTACTCTTCACATCCAAGAAAAGAAATACACCGAGACCTAAATTAAATAGGGATTCGAGAGTTGAGGTCTTAACCCATGGAAGCTTGAGTGATCTCAGTCTCACTTTGGAGATTGAGTGGTAGCTTGTACCCGGGTTCTAAATAGGCCGATGTTTCTATGCTGTCAGAGAACTCAAGGGGACAGAGCATAAAAAGGGCCCAAAATTCTTATTATCCTAGTTGGTTGAAACTGACTCCCTGCACTGGTCCAGGTGGCCCTGAAGTGAAGGAGAAGGGGCTCCAGAAGTTTAGATTTCCAGCCTCTACAATACTGGAATGTGCCCGGGAAGGAGGGTGGAATCGATGTTGGAGTCCAGTCTATCGAAGGCAAACTCCAATATCTCCACCCTCACCTTTCCTTTGAGAACTTATAAATGTAAGACCCACTTGTGTAATTCCTTCAGTTGAGTGTCTAGATGGAAACTCAAAATGTGTCCAAAATAGAACTCCTGGTATTTCCATTGGACTTCTCCATCTCAATAGTAGCAACATCCCAGTTGCCAACCAGGGGCCACCATTGACTTCTCTCTTTCCTCCTTCCAGTCAGCTGATCTGATAGTACTACTGACTCTACCCCCAAATTGCACCCCACTCCATCCATTTCTTTTCTTGTGCTGCTGCAACCACTGCCCAAGCTGCCATTGTCTCTCATCCAGAGTTCTGCATCGGCCTCTGCACTGTTGTTCCTGCATCTGGTCTTGCAACCCATATTTCGTTTTCTACGTGGTGGCTACAAATCCTATCATGTCCCCCATCTTTTATAATCCACCACTGCACTAAAATAAAATTCAAACTCCCTGCTACGACTTACAGATCCTCATATGACATGGCCTCTGTCGACCACTCTGAGACTCCAGCCACATGGAGTCTTTCTGTTCCATAGACACACCAAGATTGCAATGGACAGACCTGCCCTCGACCTGAATAGGCCACTTTGGCGTGTGGATTATTTTAAGCTGAAGGCACTTGAGTCCCTGCAGGCTCAAGAGAAAATTTTGTCTTCCCTTAACCACACAGAAGAATCTAAATTGGGTGTCTTTCCAAGAACAAGGGTTATTAACAGAGATAAACTCTATCTGAGTGACCCACCTGCATGGTGGGGCAAACATCTAATTGTCAAACATCTGCTCTTCTTATTGCCCTGTGAATTGCAATCCTCTCCTCAGAAATCTCAGACCTCTACTCCCTTCTCCCTAGTTCAGAAATGACACATATACCTCATTTTGCCTGTCTTTGGAATTTCTATGTCTATGTGGATTTCCTGTACGTATGCCTATTAAATTTCATTTTCTCCTGTTACTCTGCCTCATGTCAGTTTGATTCTTTTTTTTTTATTTTTTTAACGTTTATTATTTTTTGAGAGACATAGAGGCAGAGCATGAACAGGGGAAGGGCAGAGAGAGAGGGAGACACAGAATCTGAAGCAGGCTCCAGGCTCTGAGCTGTCAGCACAGAGCCCGATGCAGGGCTCGAACTCATGAACCATGAGATCATGACCTGAGCTCAAGTTGGCTGCTTAACTGACTGAGCCACCCAGGTGCCCCATGATTCTTAGTCTAGCTGTAAGGACCTTTGAAGGGACAAGAATTCTTGCTTCTCCAACAATTGTTCCTACTTCAGGACCTTGGATCTACTTTTACCTTTGCCAAAACTTCCTCCCCCAAACATTCACATGCTTGGGTCATGACTGTCCTTTAGGCCTCAGCTCAAATGCCTCCCCTTCTAAAATATCACCCTGATCACCCAATCTAAGCTCCCAGTCACTCTCACTAATTGCCTGCTTTATTCTTCAGATATTATGTAGTTTATTTATTTATTTGTAGATGACCCTCCTCCCTACCCTCCTCCCACCAATTAAAGACAATCTGCATAAGTATAGGCATCTTATCTGTCTTGTTAACCCTTGTTTCTCCATGGACCAGAACCACATTGATACCATAATAAGCAACCACTGAACAATTATTAAATTCATTAACGAAATACAGGTCCTGTTTCTCTTTTCTAGCACTTATTACTGTGCAATGTGATCATCTGTCACTAATTTTTTTTCCATCAAACTATCACTTTTTGAGGGAGGTGCAGGGGAAGAAAAATAATTTTCCCTTTACCTTCCTAGGTTCTTGGGTGAGATCCCTGTGTAATAAAAAGACAAGTTAAGAGGAGAAAAATAGACATAATATTTGTATCTCCAACATTAAAAGAAAGAGATACAGAGAGAGAGAGATACCAGGAAAACTGACTAACTCCCTGAAATGGCCCAAGCCATCACCTTAAGTGCCATTTCCAGCTAAAAACAAAAGACGTTGGGTGGTGAGGGAGAGCCAGGTATGGGAGGATTTTGGGAAAAGCACAGTAAAGAAGGGTGAGGTGGTTGGATAGATTTAAGCCCATGTCTTCTCCACTGATAACAATTTCTGTAGATTTAGAGTCATCTTCCCCTTCCTGGTACAGCAAGGGACACACCCTTACACAGGGAAATGTCCCTAATAAATAAATGTAAATTTCCCTTACAAATGCCTAACTTCTACTTGGTTTTCAGAGATTTTTCTGTGTCTGCTGTTTCTTAAAAATAACAAGCTCAGACTAATCTCTATGCCACAGAGACATATTTTGGGGTGGTTTATTTCGCTCCCCTACAAAGGGGAAGGGCCACATCCCATTTGTTTTTGTGTCCCCAGTTCCCGATACATAGGGGATGCTCAGTAAACATCAGATGAGTACTCTGAGAGCAGAGAATATCTGAGAGGGTAAGGAAAAGATTATTTGAGACAAATTGTTCTTACTTCAGAAGAAGGTATGTGACTGAAAATGACCTGAACATTGCTGGACCAAAGAGCTGTGGACATTTAAGCAATAGTGACTGATTCTTCTAGTTATTTATGACCTGTGAGCTTCTGAGACCCGCAACCACTTGAAAATTGAGTTACAAATAAAAATTACAAAACTAATGGCTTGGAAAATAGATCAAAGTTGAGATGAGTGGTTTGCTCCTGTCAAGATGAAAAATACATGATGTATAATCTATCCTCATAGAGAGGTCTGATTCATGTCTCCAATAACTAGATACTAATGAGCTCCTTATGTACCAAACACTGACACACTTACAGGAATAGCAAAATAAGTAAAATACCATCAGGAAGGAGAAGAAAGAGGACTTCTATTAATTAATCATCTTCTCTATTCCAGACATTCAGATCACAATCTTTTCTTTCTTTTTTTGTTTTGTTTGGTTTGTTTGTTTGTTCGTTTCAAACTACAGTCTTAAGAGGCTGATTATTACCATTTTACAGTAAGGAAACTGATTGGGAGTTGGGGTAAATCACCTGTAATCACCTGTAATCACACAATTGATGGAGCTGGAATTTGGACTCAAGTTTTTCTGGTTCCAAAACCCCCATCCAGTGTGTCTAGAATGCAAACAGAATATGAAAATTGCCGTGCAAACATAATTACCTAAAACCAAAGTGGTAGCAGAGGAGGGTAGTTATCTCTTGCGTCTCCCTGGTAGTGAGTGTAAAGGTGGAAGCAAAAAAACTTCAAGGTTTCCTTGAAGTGAGGTTCTAATGGATGAGGAGGTAGATCTATGGCAAGTATCAAGGGGAAGAATAAAAAGCAAGGGGAGTGGTAGGGAGCCATGAAACTGACCGATCTAGGAGTCATTCCAATTTGGAGAAGACCAAGCCCAATAAACTATAAGATAATTGTTTTGTACCTACAGAATTGAAGGAGGGCAGTTGAGAAGGGGAGACCAAAAAAGTTCTGAAAGCCACTTTTTTCAGATCTGAGCCCTGAACCCAAGGTCCTTTTGACCATTTTTTATATCATGTCCACGGCCATGGTCTTGGCCATTCAGTGTATTTGCTGCCCACAAACTGCAGCAGCTGGGCATATTGTGATAGCTGTCTAGGCAGTGACACATTGAGTCTGTAGATCCCTTTATAAATAGCCATTTCCTTTATTTTCCCTGAAGATTCTCAAGTAAAAGACTGGAGCGCTGGGTGGCTCAGGCGATTAAGCATCCAACTGCAGTTCAGGTCATAATCTCATGATTTGTGAGTTCAAGCCCCACATGGGGCTCTGAGTGGACAGCTCAGAACCTGGAGCCTGCTTCAGATTCTGTGTCTCCCTCTCTCTCTCCCTTCCCCGCTCGCACTCTGTCTCTCTCTCTCAAAAATAAATATTTAAAAAAATACAAGGAGATTGCTACGTGAACACAGATTTTGGATACTGTATACTGTATATCTATTATTCAAAAAATAGAATGTTATGAAAAACTTGTTTTCTGTGTTTCAGGAAATTGAAGAGGCTGGCTCCTTCAAGAAATTCCAGCAGGGCAGAAAGATGTTCCTAGAGAACACAGACAAGGAAGAAAATGAGCTCTGGATGGTGCCAGCGGTTCCTAAGCTGAAGAGAGAGAAAGCCGATCTGTCATTTTGTGAATTAATGAAGACTTTGCTAGAGTTCTAGAAGAGTGAATGTTTGGAAAATTTGACTACAAAGAGCCAGAGGACGTCTGTCAAGCTGGAGTCTTTAAGACCAGTGAGAAAGAACAATTAGCACAAATATCCCCATTCAGGATAAAACTATGTTAGCATTATTTTCATACTCCTAACCACCTTGCAAGTTACCTCTGATTACCAGGACTTCGAAAACAACACTGCTTTTGTTTTTATTTCTATTTAACCATACTGCTCAATTGTATGCTCTAAGCTTCTGGGTAAGAATTTTATAAGGGCTTGGTTGGATACTGTTCCCCTACCTCTTGGTTGCAGTAACAGGTAACTATAGTTAATAGTAATATCACAGGTCACTTGAGCAGGTGGGGATCTGGGCTGTCTGCCCTTCCCCATGGATTCATGTTACATTTAGACCTTTGAAGCTATGAAGTCAATTAGCTAATTAGATGCTTTTTTCTCAGAGAATCTAATTACATTTGTGAATTAAAGTAGAAGTTGAGAAGTGTTCTAACGGGATATTAGAACTCTATCTCCTCCACTGGGGTTCAAAGATAATAACCTGGTAGACGGCAGTATCCTAGAATTAGACAATATAATTTAATAAATTTTTTTTGTAACGTTTATTTACTTTTGAGACAGAGAGAGACAGAGTGAGACACAGAATCCAAAGCAGGCTCCAGGTTCTGAGCTGTCACCACAGAGCCCCATGCGGGGCTCGAACTCACAGACCGTGAGATCATGACCTGCGCCAAAGTTGGACATCCAACCGACTGAGCCACCCGGGTGCCCCAAATTAGGCAAGATTATTATAATTTGTTTGCTTTCCATTTCAACTAGCATCAATAACACAGTGAGAGTATTTTGTTTGTTTAAAGGGAACGTGGGCAGGGGGCAGTGCCTGGGTAGCTCAGTTGGTTAAGTGTCCAACTCTTGATTTGGTTCAGGTCATGATGTCAGGGTCATGGGATTGAGCCCTATGTAGGGCTCTGTGCTGAGAGCCTGGAGCCTGCTTGGGTCTCTCTCTCTCTCTCTCTCTCTCTCTCTCTCTCTCTCTCAATAAATAAATAAACATTAAAAAAATAATAAAGGGAACTTGGTTTTAAAAGACTTTGAAAGGAGCGCCTGGGTGGCTCAGTGGGTTAAATATCTCACTTCAGCTCAGGTCACGATCTCACGGTTCATAGGTTCTAGCCCCATGTGGGGCTCTGTGCTGACAGCTCAGAGCCTGGAGCCTGTTTTGGATTCTGTGTCTCCCTCTGTCTCTGCCCCTCCCGCACTTGTTCTCTGTGTCTCTCTGTCTCTCAAAAATAAAAACATTAAAAAAACTTTTTTAATTAAAAAAAATAAAAGACTCTGAAAGACAGGTTGAGGGGGTTTACTTGTTCCTTGTCAGGTATTGGTGCTCTTGAGATTTCGGTTAGTATCAGATGCAGGAAGTATAATGTTCGGTAGTCAACAGATTTTAGTTACCATATAATGAATGTGCCTCTTAAATGTCCAAAAATTTTAGGAGAAAACGATTGAATTGTTGAATATAACATTTTCAAGTATTATTACTTATTATTCACACCATCTCACACTGATAAAAGGAGTTGAGATTGCTTACACTAACCAACATACAATCAGGCTATTAGGACAAGAGTAAAAGAACAGAAAAACTAAAACAACAACCAAGAAAACCCAAAGTGCGAAGAAAATTCGCAGTAGGAGGAGGAAATGGATGGAGAAAAATTGAGGCACATGTAAAATGATACGCCACTTTTGCAAACGGGCTCACAAGGGAATGGAATAATTTTTCATCATTAAAAATGGCTGCAGCTGCGTCTCAAAGGAATTAATCTAATCTGGCCAGCCAGATTTCACAACAAACGAACACGTGAAAATACTGCAGCTGCAAAAGACCTCTGGGAGAGTGAGCTGTATCGCCTGGAACATTCCACAAAACAAAGGGGAAGATAAATGGCCATTGTAGGTAGGTAAGAAAATACTTCCATCATGGCGACATTCTAGTAAGAAACTTTATTCTTTCTGTCAAAAACATCAACAGTGGTATATGAGAACTTGAAGTCACGTGGAAATTCATTTGTCTTGTTTCATAAGCCAAAGAGCAACTGTGAGACTACTTCCAGTAAAAGCTTCATGGATCAGATAATTCTCCTTCCTAGAAAACAAGTAAAACTGGACAAAATTGTTTAAAACTATGGTTTTAAGTGAAAAGGATCGATGGAGGACAACAAATGATGAAGATTTCCCTCCTGGTGAAGAGCTCCTGCACCTGGTAGAACGATGGTGAACGTGGCATTCTTGCCCGGAGGTGTTCCCATCACTTCAGCAGATGCCCAGTGAACAGAACATGCCATATTGCTGGTGAATGGAGGGGGGATCTCAGTTTAGAGCAGAACTCTACTGCCAGAAGCAGGGAACAGAATCCAGGGCAGCCAGAAACTTGATGGAGAGATTCTAGAAATCAGCAAGCCACAGAAAGATGGAGAAGCTAAACCTGTCATGTGCGTGTGACTGTCTGCACAGTGGGGAATGCCATGAGAGCCTGGGAGAAATGTGAAACCTTATGGAAGCAGAGAGCTCGCTAGGACTTTGAATGCAACCCTTAACTCACACCCAGCTCACACTGCACAGAGAGGACATCTTAGAGGCTCAAAGTGTCTGGAGAATAATTTCTGCCCAAATCATTATCTGGCCTCCAAAGTGGGCAAATGCTTGGGAGAGCTGTAAGAAGCCAGCAACAATCTACACACCTGCTCTTCCCAGTCCTGTGACTCACGGCTCCCTCTTTTCTGGCACAACACTGTGGGGCACTTGGGGAGGAGGGGTTCAATCATTCATTAGAAATCATGGCCACCTAAGCAGCTGGAGTTGTAGGTAAGGTAGTGAGTGACACATGTGTATCATGAAAAATATATTCAATAGATACACAGAACAAGGCAAGACATGGTTCTCACCTGCTAGAGAGGAATTTGTTTATGATGTGGAAATGTGCTCGTTGGGAAGAAAAAGGCACAGGCGTGTTTAAATCCAAAGCATTCCTGATTGCAGTGAAGTGCCAGCAAGAGTCAGAAGTCATGTACCCACCCCTCTGGCTTCCTTTTAACCAAAATAGTGCTGTTCATAGAAAAAAAACATCTGGGTTCAGATAATGAATCACGCGGAAACACTTGATCTTTTCTCTCTGTCATCTTTCTGGGGGAAATAAGCTAACTAATCTATACAGCGACTCATGGATAAGTACCTACCTAGCTTTTCGTCATCAACAGAAACTCAAGAAGGGTCCCGCTCACAGGCCAAAACTTCAAAGAATTGTTTTGTAAATTACGTAACAGCCTTGATTGACATAATAGAAGTCAAATCTGGCAGCTGAAAAAGCCTTTATTGTAAAGATGGTGGTGAACTCACCAAAATGCCAGAAAAGCTAAATACCTAGTCTCAGAAAGTAGTCGGAGGCAGAAGTTAGGCAGTAGGAAAATACAACTAATATCACATTTCGGGGCAACCTGGTTCAAGGTCACAGTATCGGGGCCATCACCACAAGACTGTTAATGCCAACAGCAATGGCCACAGCCACTGAATTCTTGATGTTGTCACTGCTGCTGGACTCCCAGCACTGCCTCCATGAAGACTGTCTCTACTATCCCCTATTCTTTTTTTTTTTTTTTTTAGTTTATTTATTTATTTTGAGAGAGTGTTTAAGCAGGAGAGGGACAGAGAGAGAATACCAAGCAGGCTCTGCACTGGCAACACAGAGCCCGACACAGGGCTCAAACTCATGAACCATGAGATCATGACCTGAGCCAAAACCAAGAGTCGATGCTTAACTGACTGAGCCACCCAGGTGCCCTTCTACTACCCCTATTCTTTATCTTACTTTCCCTGGGTTCAAAGATCAAGCTGGAGCATTTTACTGAAGGCACTGGGAGGGAAGATTGGTCCATTTGTTATCCATAGTAGACAGCCAAGTTCTGCCTTCCACCAAGGCTTAACCTTTATCAATTTTAATGTTTGAAAAAGATATCCTAGGGGCGCCTGGCTGGCTCAGTCCGTTAAGGGCCGGACTTCGGCTCAGGTCATGATCTCACAGTCTGTGAGTTCTAGCCCTGCATCAGGCTCCGTGCTGACAGCTCGGAGCCTGGAGCCTGCTTCGGATTCTGTCTCTCTCTCTCTCTCTCTGCCTGTCCCCAGCTTGTTCTCTCTCTCTCTCTCTCTCTCTCTCTCTCTCTCAATAGTAAATAAACTCAACAAAAAAAATTTTTTTTAAAAAGAAAGAAAGAAAAAGATATCCTAAATTTAGTATCTGAAAGAGATGTTGTAAATTTAAGAACGGTTGCATAAAGATTAGAAAAATGGCTTTCTTTGAGCAAGTAATGCTTCAGGGGATGGAAAAGACTGACTTTTCATGGAAGGAACAGTTACCCCTTAAAAGACAAAGCTCACAGGGGAGAATATCTGGAAGATCAGCAGCTGTGAAGGCACAAGAGGAGAAAGATCACTCAACGACACACAGAAAAAATCAGATTTATTACAGAACTTTTTTGATCTTTTCCTTCTTGTGCTTTTGTTGTCATTGTTGTTGTTGTTGTTTGTCAACTACTCCAGGATCTCTATACTTTTCTAGATACTCATCAATTATTATCCATCTTCAATTTAAATATTTTAGATATTTGGGCTTCGTATGAGATTTTCTTCCATACCCAAATAAAATATCCTAGACCAAAAGGAATTCACTGTACATAGACTCGTAATCTCAGAAAATTTATGAGGTCAATACATTTATGTATCTCTTTGTATGATGGAGAGAAGAATAATAAAAATATGTCAGCAGTTGGTTCCTTAGGTGAATTGATAATTCCCAACATGATGATCAAAGGTCTTAGTGAAGGGCTGGTTCTATCGACTTCATTGTAGTTGTAAACCACTATGTTGGTTGCTTTTGAAGCATCCTCAAAATTTCAAATCATTTCCTCGATGTTGACAAAATTGATGACCACTTTGTTCTAGTTCTGATTCACTCTTTAATGACACAGGGACAACAGAGTTGAGACTTTCCAGAATCACCAAAAATTTTATTGGATTCCAGCTTTCTACTTAAACTGTACTCTGGGGCTTTCCCGCCTTCTTTTCTCAAGTCCAAACTTGCAGTGTCTGTATATTTTTGAGCCAAATATCAAGATCTCCCTTCAAACAAGGGATATTCTACAATTTGGATAGTCTGCCGAGAAAGAGCTATTCAAGGTCAAGAGAGAAATCCAAACTTTCACACACTTTGGAGTAATTAAAAGCAATAAAGGAAAATCTTTACACAACTGTTTTGTTTTTAAACTAACCAAGAAACTGTAGTCATATCATTAAAAACTGAGTCTGACTTTTGTGCCTTTTACAGTCAGAAAAATAGGCTGGAACGAAAACGGCCCATTGGAACTCTTACAGAAATTAGCTTTCAAAAACTCAACTAAAATTAAGTGCATTTTATCCCTTTTCTTGAGACTTTGATGCAGAGTAAATCCAGTTTTCAATATCTCATCTTGTGAGAAGGTGAAGAACTCGCTCCTCCCACACACACAATCAAGGTTGTGCTGAAACAGGAAGACAGCGTAGCCTCACACAACTTTCAGCAATCAGCTCCTCCAATTCTTCAGTGAAGGCTTTCTGTAGAGCAATATGCCCATTCGTTCTGAAATACACTAGAAGGTGGGGAGTCTGTTTTGAGGGGAGGGGAGAACGGGAGGAGGCTGAGGCTTGGTGCCCTTCTTATTTGCTCTCTCAATCTTTAATGGAAGATTTCTGTTTCAAAACAAATGACCACATCCTTCCCTCCCACTCAAAGTCCTCAGAGATTATAAAAAAGATGCAAAAGGCAAATGTATAGTGAGTCTGGAAAAAAAGGAGACATCTGGTAAACCGGGATCTGTGAAGAAATCCTGAAAAAAATAAAAGCTACCAAAAGCACATTGAAAAAAGACAACTGACCCCCAAATGCAGATCAGAGAGGACTATAAGAAACAGTGAGTGAGGTAGTGCTCCACACTTAGCAGAGGTGGATACCAAGAGTAACAGGAGCCTGAGGCCAAAGAGCAGATGAGTTTTTGGGAAAGCCCTGCACAACAACCTCTTTTTGGGTCAGGAGGGTTCTTGCCATCTGGCTGCAGAACATTAGAGAGAAGAGAACAATGGGAGACAAGACAAGTCCGAGGGGCAGGGATGGATTTGGATCAATACTGCGTTTCTAACAGGCTGGTTCTGCCTCCGTCTTCCTGCAAGCTTTTTGCCTCATTTGGTACTTAAATGAAGTCACATCTGTTCTCCACATGAGCAGGTTGTTTATGCTACATTAGAGATAAATTCTTCCCCACTGAAGTCATTAAGCTTTGTCATTAATCCTTTCCCCAGTTTGATTCTCTTTGCTGTTAGCAAAACCAAGCCTGTTTTATCAAGGGTGGTTTGGTCTCTTAGGGATGTCCCAGCCTTGATGTCTCTTAAGGAGCAATTCAGGACCCATCACCTCCTGAGCTGGGTATGTTGACGTGGCGTGTTACCATCTTTGCCTGTGAGTATCTCTGGCTCTGGCGTCCCCAGTGGCTCACACTTTCTGCCATGTGTCTACCACTGCTTTTTACTCCCAAAGTACAAATTCTCAGGGAATTTCTTGTTATTGGAATTCTTCATGCTTCAGGGACACAACTAATACGAGGGGACAGGTTTAAACATAGCATCTATTGGGACATACAGACAGGAGAGAAATGAGCCAAGAAGACCAGTAATGAGTACTTCTTGTTAACTGTGGCAATAGATTTGAAAGCTGTTTGTAGGAACAAAACAAAAACACCATATATTATAGACATAGTATTTTCATCAAATACAGGCACTTTGGTTAGTATGTCAATTGTCACATTTTACAAATAGATCGGAATTAGGGGTTCCTGGGTGGCTCAGTTGGGTAAGTATCTGACCCTTGGTTTCGGCTCAGCTCATGATCTCACTGTTCGTGAGTTCGAGCCCCACATCAGGCTCTGCGCTGACAGAATGAAGCCTGCTTGGGATTCTCTCTCCCTCTCTCTCTGCCCCTCCCTTGCTGGTGCTCTCTCTGTCTCTCTCAAAAATAAATAAATAAATAAATAAATAAATAAATAAATAAATAAATAAATAAATAAATTTCAGGAGGTTCTTAACAAATCTGGGAATGGAAAATGACATCATATGAAATTTTTGCAAATTCACAACACAATTTTAAAAGTCTTCATGATGGACCGTTGAGGTGGCTCAGTCAGTTAAACGTCCAACTCTTGATTTCGGCTCAGGTTATGATCTCACAGTTGTGAGTCTTCTTGCTGAGAATGGAGCCTGCTTGGGATTCTCTCTCTCCCTCCCTCTGCCCCTCCCTGACTTGTATGGTTGCGTGCGTGTATGTGTGTGTGTGTGTGTGTGTGTGTGCACTCACGCTGTCTCTCTAAATAAAAAATAAAAATAAATAAAAACCTTCATAATACATCAAGGAATTTTTATGAGTTTCTTATTCACTGAAATTGTGGCTTTATTTGTGCTTATATGTACATATACCATTCCTTCTGCTTCTTCAATATTTCAACCATTCACTCCATTTATTTAATTAATTTGTATTGTGCCACTAGCATGCTAAATTCTGGAGATATGAAGATGAATAAGACATGCACTTTGCCCTCAAGAAGCTCAGGTGAATGGGGCAGATGGGAAAAAACTAGAGGACTCCAATAAAATACAGTAGCTACTATAATTAATGTGTCGAGCGTGTTGTGGAAGCAAAGAAGGAGCTAATAGTTCTTTCTGGGAGCTTCTCCCAGAAGAAGGTACCCTCTACCTTCCACCCTCCACTACCTCTCTCCTTACTGGCCATAATTCTGAAGGTGAGTATAGGTCTTATTACATGCTATCTTATTAAATACAATTCTTGAATGCTCAACCTAAATTCAAAGAAAAAAAATTGCATTTAAAAGTTATGTTTTGGGGCACCTGGGGGGCTCAGTCAGTTAAGTGTCCAGCTTCAGCTCAGGTCATGATCTCATGGCTTGTGGGTTTGAGCCCCACATCGGGCTCTGTGCTGACAGCTCAGAGCCTGGAGCCTGCTTTGGATTCTGTGTCTCCCTCTCTCTGTCTTTCTCTTTCTCTCTCTGCCCCTCCCCTGCTTGCACTCTGTCTCTCTCTCTCAAAAATAAATAAACATTAAAAAAATTTTTCAATCCTTATTACCATAATAACCATGTGTTCTGCTCTAGCTTTGTTGCAGGCTCAAAAAACATTCCTTAATATTCCTGTAGATTTATTATTAGCTCTTATGCTCTTTGACTTCTCCTTAACTAGATATTCTTTTTTTTTTCCAAGATTGTACATTTTCTCCAAAGTCAAACTCAAAGGTGTAAATACCTCTAAAAAGCTTGGTCAGCTCTGCCTAGCACACCATGGATTTTTCTTCCTTAAATTCTCATTGACGGCACACTTGTTGGCACCGGGAAGTGAAACTTCTGATGGTATGTTGTTCTGCTCTTTTCCTTCGATTGCATTATGTATCTGTAATTTGTCTTCTTTATAAAGTTGTGAGGAAGGCAAGGGGAAGGCTTGGGTTTTCTAGGTCCACTCTCCCCTCACTCAGAGGTCGGTGAGTGCTCAGGCAACTTGGGGTAGTGGGGAGACCACCAGCTCGATGATAGGCCAATCTGGATTTTCATCCTGCCTGGGCTCGCTAGTAGTTGTATGATCTCGGTCCACATATTCATCTTCTCTGAACATTGATTTACTGTCCTGGAAAAATCATCAAATCAGCCAGTCAATCAGTGTCTGAAATCTCTGCATGAATAGGAACAGAATAGATGCACAGTGAGCTGTGACCTGTTTGACAGTGACATTTAGCTTGTAGGAGACAAGGCCTTAGTTTGGTCCATTTCAAACATCGCACACAGCTTCATATGGCTTTCTGCTTCTACAAACACCAAGTGTAAAGAAGATTAGGATTCAGGAGAGCATCTGCTGTAGCCCTTTGGGTTCTGCAGCAACCCAGCAGGTGAATGGATAGAAGAGAAAAACAAGGTTTGGCAAGGTTGTGGAGTCACAAAGAAACTTAAAAAAAAAAAAAAAGATTTCTCTCTTCACTTCTAAAACTCTGAGCAAATACTGAGAAAGCTAGAATGGTACAAGAGAGTTGGCCTAGGTTACTGGCCCGGTTCCCAGAAACTTGGTCTTTCAACCTTCCGAATGACAAATCTTTATACGAAGGAGCAATGTAGCCTCTGTGTTTGAATTTCGAGAGGGACAAGAATCTTATAAAAAGGTGAGGAAACTCAACACAAGTGGAAGACTTTCCTTAGTTTCTCTTGATACAGGAAATATGATTCTTACTCCTACCAACTGATGGATACAATACTTTATATTACATTAAGCGCATTCGGATATTACTTTGCCAACATCACCCAATAAGCAAGAGTAATTTTCCTCCTTTAAAGATGAGTAAACCGAGGCTTGGCTCAACGAAGTTTCATCAAAGTTTTCCCTGTACTCAAAAGTGAAGTGACAGAATCACATTTGCACGTAGTTTAATTTCAAATCCCTTCCCATTTCCTGGGATTGGCGGACATCGCCCAGATGTTGCAACTTGTAAAGCACAACTTCTGCTCTAGCAAACACAAAGATAAGCATTATTCTCTCTGCCAATGACATAGTTTTGCTGTTGCAAATTTTAAGTGACCTCAAGAACAATGGAAGTTGTGGTCTTTATGGAAAAAAAAAAACAGTTTAGCACAAAAGATGCCACATTTCACACCAATGCACTTGGCAGGTCTATACCACCGTTTAAGAGAAGTGAACAAAATTAATATAGGGTTATTTTTAAAGATATTTACACCGTCTATTATCTCCAAATGCATGTATTGTAAAAGACGGTGCTGTGGACTGAAATATGTCTTCCCTCACCCAATTCATACTGGAAGCTCGAAGCAGTATTTTGAGATAGGAAGGAATTAGCTTAAATGAGGTCATAGAGTAGGGTCCTAATCAGATGGGACTGGTAGCCTAAGAAGAAGCTGTGTGTGTGTGTGTGTGTGTGTGTGTGTGCATGTGTGTGTGTGTGTGTCTCCCTGCACAAGCAGGTGTCAAGCAAAGGCCATGTGGGTACACAGAGAGAAGACGACTAGGAAGAGAACTCTCACTAAAGCCCAACCGACTTTAACAGACACTGATCTCAGACCTCAGTCTCCAGAACCCCAGAATGAATTTCAATGAAAAATAGTTGAGTCAAGTCAAAGAGCTCTCACACAAAGCCCCAGGAAAAATAAATAAATAGACAACAAGAAATAAAAGGAAGCTTGAGGGATTTCTAAGATGAAGGGCATCAAAATAACCTAATAGGGTCCTCGTAAGAAGGAAAAAATAAACACAGGGGAACCGAATTTGAAGAAATACTAAGTGAACTTGTCCAGAATTAATAAAAGATGGGAGCTTCAAAATGAAAGTGTATAACGCACTAAATAGGAGAGATATGAAAAATGAATCAAATTAAAGTACATCATCACGTCGTTTCAGAACATCAAACACAGAAAAAAAATGTTAAACAGAAAAGTAGATCGGCTGCAGAAACGTAAAGATGATGTTGTTAAAAATCTTTCCCATGGGAATATTGGACATGAAATAAGAAGGGGGTGATAGTTTCATTGGGTTGAACAAAGAGAACTTTGAAGCTAACATTTTATACCAGCCAAACTATCATTTAAATGTGACACAGAGATAAAGATATTTTCAGACACCCACGACCAATTAAAGTCTACCAAACAAGTGCTTTCTTGAGGAAGCATCAGAGCAGAAGAGGATAATAATGCTGAAGGGATCAAGGGACAGCAGAAGTAAGAATGAACTTGTGTGTCACGTGCTTCGTTTTTATTTAAATAAGCACGAACACCCCTCAGCTGAGTCAGGTCTGTGGGTAGCGTGCTTTAGGGATCCTGCGCTGAGGCCGGATTGGTGGATTCAAAGCAAAAGGGTAGGATTTTGTTAAGCTCCAAGGTGTCTCATCTAAGGGGTGTACAGAGGGAAGGCCCTGGGAGGCACGGGCCTTGTGACAGTCGATCACAAGATCTGTTGGGAAATCATATTAAGAATTCGCATTTGCAGGCGCCTTGGGTGGCTCGGTCAGTTAAGTGTCCAACTCTTGATATTGGCTCAGGTCATGATCATGTGGTTCATGAGTTCAAGACTCGAGTCAGGCTCTGTGCTGCACAGAGCCTGGTTGGGATTCTCTCTCTCTCTCTCTCTCTCTCTCTCTCTCTCTCCCCTCTCTCTCTGCCCCTCCCTGCCCATGCTCGCTCTCTCAAAATAAATAAATAAATAAACATTCTTTTAAAAAAGGAACTCATTGGGGCACCTGGGTGGCTCAATTGGTTAAGCAAGTGACTGACTTCGACTCAGGTCATGATCTCATGGTTCGTGGGTTCAACCCCCACATTGGGCTCTCTGCTGTCAGTGCAGAGCCTGCTTCCGATTCTCTGTCTCCTTCTCTCTCTCTGCCCCTCCCTGTGCTCTCTCTCTCTCTCAAAACTAAATAAACATTTTTAAAAAAATGTTTTTAAAGGAATTAACATCTGCTTCCGAGTCTGTGAGCCATTCCCTAGCACATGGTTGCAGGAGGGGGCCGGCGTGGCTGCTTGGGCAAGCAAAATCAATGCCAAGGCAGCAACGCCATGGAGGAGTTTGGCCAGGCTCACAACGGGAAGCAAGGGAAGTAGGGCAGAGAAGTGGAGAAAACTCGGCAAGGAGTGGCCTGGGCTGGAGAATAGCCTCTTCCACGAGGAGCCCTGGAGAATGAATTGCACAGGAGTTGGTGCATTTGAGGCCAGTGTGCTGCTCTTTTGGTACTCAGAGCCCATCAGTGCTTGCTGGCAGCCCCAGGGAGTGGAGAGGTGGCTCCCATGTGGCCAACGGCAATTCTTGAGAGGAAAGAGTAGCTGTGAGCCAGGAGCAAACAAAATTCCCTGGGAGATGCAGGCACCATCTCAGAGAAAGAGACTGAGGCGCTTCCCCACAGCCACCGCCACACACGGTTTCTAAGAGCAGAGCCAGGATTCCAGCCCAGGGCAGGCCAGTCCCAAAGCCCCCGCTGTTGGCACAGGCCCCATGTTGCCTCCTGTGACCGCAGAGGACGGATCGTGCTGATCTCTTAATTCTTAAAAATTAAGATCCCGTAGCGTTATCTCTAAGTTCATTTTCAGTTCAAACCTAGACAATGATTTCGGATCTTGGGCCAAAATACATGTGCTTGCTTAATTTTGAAAATCACTGTTCTCTCCAGCTCCCACAGTTAAGTTCTGTCTTCCGTAACCAAGGGATCCTGGCCACTCGGGAACTGCCTTTCCTGTTCCTCTGTTGTGGAAGACACTTTGGACCCTTGTACCATCTTGAAAATAGTCAAGAGGAATGAACTTCAAACACGGTTATCCCATTGCTTAACAATATTCCTTCCAATGGAATGAACAATAATTATTGCTAGCATTTTTGAATGATTTCGGCCTATAAACAGGAAGCATGGTAACAGACAGCCAGCGGGGGAATGTGCTTGTGGGGAAGACATGGAGCGGAGTAAGAGGGAGACAGGATGAAGGGCAAATGGAAAGCAAATCGCTTTCTTTTTCTTAATGTTTATTAATTTATTATTTATTGTTTGCCCGAGCTGGGGAGGGACAGAGAGAGAGAGAGAGAATCCCAAGCAAGCTCATGTTGTCAGCCCAGAGCCCGATGCGGGATCGAACTCATAAACCGTGAGATCATGACCTGAGCTGAAGTCAAGAGTTGGAAACTTAACCAGCCGAGCCACCCAGGTGCCCCAATCGCTCTTTTAAATAGAGAGGTTTGAGCAGCTCTCATCCGGCGTGATCTGGGCCAAGACTTGAAGAAGGTGAGGAAGGCAAGCACAATGGAAGAGTCTTCCCGGCAGAAGAAACAAGGACAGGGCGAGGGTGCTGGGGTGGGAGGCTGCCTGGCAGGTGCGAGGAACAGAAGACAACCCCGGAGGGGCTGAAATGAGCGAGCAGTGGAGGCAGAGGTTAGGAACTAAGGTCAGGACAATTACAGAAGGTGGCAGGTCTCTGCACGTGCTCTGACCTGCACCCAGAGGGGGAAGCAGGCTCGCCCGGGCAGTCTCTGCCCTGAGACAGCATGCGGGCATAGATTGTGACAGGAGCTCTCTCACCGGGGAGTGGACCTAACTTCAAGTCTCAGGATGGACAACTGAATTCTTTGGAGATGAGAGTCAAATTAGTTTGAAATCCTTAGACGATACCCAAAGACTCAGAAAATCGCCTGATGTTCATGGGAGAGAAAAAATGTATTCCCCACCCAAGCCTATTTGACAATAAACCGTGATAAAGTATGGACATGAACCAACCTTGTGGCCACGCTCTAACCCTCCCTCCTTGAGCCAGACAAGAGCCCCTAAGAAGTTCCTGCCTCTGTGCAGGCTTCCAGGCATCTTACAAAATCCATAAAGCATTCCTGAAGCCCAGAGAATCCTCCAAGCTCTGCCTTCCATTCTTACCCTTTGAACTCTATCTTTTAGCTCATAACCGCGTTTCCCTTCTCATCCTTGTCTTTGGAGATCAATAACCAGCTGGGACTATCTGCCTGCCTTTCCTTTTTGGTCTCTTCATAAGACAACTCGCCATGTCAACGGCATGCACTTCAGGCCGTGAACCAACGCTTCTTTGCTCCCTGGCGGCAAACCTCATGCATTTGGGAAAACCGTGTTAATTTTTAACTGGGCTTAATAAAAATAAAGATGTCATTTTAAAAAAAAGATGCCATTTTTCCCCCACTCAAGCCCATGAACCCCTGAATCGTATCCATGAAACGTCGAGTTCCATGGGCCTCTGATTAAGTATCTCTGTGCTAAACGGAAGGAGCCTTAATCTCTGAGTAGCAAGTCAATGTGATTTGGGTATCTGTATGCAAATAGCCAGCCTGCCCTCATTAACATATCCTCCCCACTGTAAATGCTTTGAACTCCCTTCCCCAACATAGTGACCTCAGCTTTCTATCTAACTCCTAGTATACAAGCTGATGCTGGGAAGTAGATGGGTGGGGAGACACGGACTTTCAAGACCAACAGGGAGAAGCTGGCAATCACTGCTATTTATCTACCTTTGCAGATCGCTGGAGCCCCTGTTTACCTCCAACCCGGACAGAGCACCTAGCTACCGGCGGCATCTAAACTCCCGAAATCTTGTATAAAGAGCCCCCCTCCCCGACCTCAAATACAATTAGGCAAGTCCCTAGCCCCCAAAGCAGCATTTCAGAGTTCCTGGATCCATCTTCTTTTCCAAGCTTGACCTCTTCCTGAATGGGGAAAAGTACGTCAGTGCTTGTGGACTGAAACAGTGGTTAAACATTGGGGTTTGCAATCCGCATATAATCAACACGTGATACATTAAGATCAGTGTGCAGGCTTGCAAACTATCTTCCATCTCTGTAACAGCAATGAAACCTCGCAGTGCTCGAATGAAGTTTCGTTGTACTGAAAAGTCATTAAAAATATCTGGAACTTATCTCAAAGGTCAATGTCCATCAACTGAAATGAGAATAGCATTAATACAAAAGACTCTCAAAACCTATGGAATCAAAATGCAAGTATAAACAGGCTTTTTGATTATAAAACAAATCAAGAAGTCTGATCGAGTTTGTAAGTTAGCACATATATTTTTTTTCTTGAGACAGAGAGGGCACAAGTGAGCAAGGGATGGGGAGAGGGAAAGAAAGAGAGAGAATCCCATGAGGGGCAGAGAGAGAGAGAGAGAGAGAGAGAGGGAGTGAGAAAGAGAGAGAAGCCAGGTTCGTGCTCACTGGAAGCAGGGCTTGAGCTCACTCAAGCGGGACTCGAACTCACAAACTGTGAGATCATGACATGAACTGAAGTTGGCTGCTTAACGAACTGAGCCACCCAGGCACCCAATTAGCACATATTTCTACTAAGATCCCTTTTAGTAAGATTTAGCTCAGCAAGTCAAACCATCAGAGGTTTCATTTTGGAATTTTATTGAATTTCATCCATGTTGTTGCTTGTTTTTGTTTGTTTGTTTGTTTGTTTTTTTTGAGAGACATAGAGACAGAGTGTGATCAAGGGGAGGGCAGAGAGAGAGGGAGATACAGAATCTGAAGCAGGCTCCAGCCTCTGAGCCGTCAGCACAGAGCCCGATGCAGGGCCTGAACCCATAGACCACGAGATCATGACCTGAGCTGAAGTCGGCCACTTAACTGACTGAGCCACCCAGGTGCCCCTGTTGTTGCTTGTTTTGGCCATCAGATCACCTCATCCCAGTGTCTATACTGGGACTTGAACTACTTTTACTAGGCGACATAGGATGTGTGTGGGGTGAGACTGTCTTGGTGCTCGGATGCTGGGAATGAAAGGATTCCATCCAAAATCTTACCAGTGCTTGTAGGCAGGTGCTACAGGGCACGACCATCTAGAACTCTTAAGAAAAAGCTCTGAACATTGGAAGAAACTCATGAAGAATGACACCGAACCTTTCCTTTTGTTGTGGCAGTTATGAGAGAAAGGATTGAACAAAGCAAGGCAAGGATAAGGTCTTGTAATAATTAAACTGGCACATCCTCATGGACTCTGCATCCCTACATGCGGAATAACGGTTGGATGAGGACAGATGGAAGTAAGGAGCAGAGGCAGAAAATCACAAAGCAAGTTCAAGAGCCTTTGTGGCCTGATACAGCAGGAACAGTTTGTCTAGAAGGCAGAGGCGTGTTTTGAGAGCATTTCAAATGAATGTAGATCATTGTTCAATATGGGATAGAAAGACATCTATCCACATCATCCACTTATGTTTGGGAGTACATATGGTACGGAAATGTGATTATAATGAAAGTATTTCCTACAATTAAGAATTGAGTAGAACAGGGGCACCTGGGTGGTTCAGTTAGTTAAGGCTCCGACTTTGGCTCAGGTCACGATCTCGCAGTTCAGGAGTTCAAGCCCTGTGTCAGGCTCTGTGCTGACGGCTCAGAGCCTGGAGTGTGCTTCAGATTGTGTCTGCCTCTCTCTCTGCTCCTCCCCCGCTCATGCTCTGTGTCTCTTTCTTTCAAAAATAAATAAACATGAAAAAAATTAAAAATGAAATTAATTTTAAAAAATTGAGTAGAACAAACCTCATCTCTAGGAATTAAGGAAACACAACCAGCCCTAAGAAAAGCTGCAAAGTAGGCAATGTTATCTCTTGGCAACTACCTGTCTTCCTCTAAGTACTTCCCTCCCGTGTGTCTCCCCGTAAGGTGCCTCCCTATAGCTCTTCCTTGCTAACAAAACAGCATCCTACTCCCTAGAGCTTACCACTTTTTCTCCTCTTCCTCTATCTAATGAACTAAACCCCCTTCTACCTAGTGTGACATTACTACTTTTGGGGAATGCATCATAAAAAAGAACTGAGGAAAAGTTACTCCCACGCGTTACAGCTTCTACGCATAGCAGGATTTTAATTAGATTCCTACTATGGGAAGAAGTAATTAACCTTATGCTAGTGTAGTAGGAGTCTCGCACAGAAGAGTCGTGACATTGAGGCTTTTCTTTCCAGGAAACAACTGCATGCCAGCAAGCTCAGCTGGGTTCGTACCCAAAGAACTGAGCCCTGAATGCCACGGGGCATAGTGTTTTATGTATTTTCTGCTTCTTTGTCTCCCGTATATGGTAACACACAAACGTGCAGTCAGCTTAAGTGGTCTTACGTTACAAGGTCATGAGGGATGTTGTCACATAGCCAGGTTCCTTGAGGTTTGTTTGTTTCTTTCTTGAGGGAAGGGACCCTACTACGTTAGGTATTAGAAAGTCAATTCACTACACCTACGCGTAACATTGGTGCAGAAAGGCTTATGGCTTAGAGCCTCATTTTACTTCCTGCCTCTTTAGCCAGTAGCTATTATTACTTAGTAAAGAAAGAATGAAAAAAAAAAAAAGCCTGAGACTCCATCCTGTTATTTACAGCAACAAAACAGGCTTTGTTGGCAACTTTCTTTAGAACATTGTAAAATGTCTCCAACTTTCCCAGAAAAATACATGAGATTCCTTTGACAATTTTTCAAAACTGAAAATGGTGCAACAACAACAAAAATCCCTCAAACCATCATTTAAGGTCATTAATAAAATGTTCTTTTCTCTGCCTTGCGTTTCTGAAATTGACATAAATACTTCTTGCATTTTTTTTTTCTTCTCACTTACCGAGCTGAATTTTCAAAGGGTTGCCATTTTTTGGTACTATTTTGAACTATCCACGGACTCCCCATTCCAGAATGCTTCTAGAAGCTTACTGTTCGGCGGCCCTGCACTAATAGAGAAATATTTGCTTTCTATTTCCCTGCCACCTGGGTGGCATCAAATGTCTCCATCTTCTGAGAATCTGACCCAAACTTCTTGGCAGGCACTGGCTTGAAATGCATTCCAACGGATGAAGATTGCAAAAATGTTATGCCTGCAGATTTCAAGGCAGCTTTTAAGCATCCACATATGTTTCACAAATGCACTTAGACTCTGCGCTGGGGACAGCCTGCCGCCCTATATTGTTCCTTCCTTTAGAAGGAACCAGAAGTTCACAAGTCCTGTGCTTTCCGGCGTCTCATACGTATTCAAAATGGCATCAGCCCTGAAACCGGATGCTAATGCCAACCCCAAATCCTGTAATTCTACTCATTTATGTGAGTCACTAAATAACTTAGTATGTCAGCTTTTAAAGTCCTGTCTTACTCTCCTGAGTGCGATGTATAACGTACATGCTTATCAATGCCGGCTACAATCAGGACAGAAGAGTTTTGTCAACGCCACTCTCCTGTCGACAACAATGATGAAACTTGGAGGGGGGAGGGGGGTATTCAAAGGCGGTGGACAACAATTAAAGCATACCAAAACTGCATAGGATGTGACCCTTAGAAAAAGGGACAAACATTAGACAAGCTCCATTATTTATCCAGCTTTTCCCCTAAGGGAAATTTCCAATACTTTCCGATTCTAGGAATAGAGCCTGAGCAGAAAGTAATGGTCATATTGAATTAAAGAGACGGAATTCAGAATTCATGGCTGTGATAGTGACTGGAAATTCATCCTGGAAAGGAAGGAACTCACACAAGGTGTGAGCCCCAGAGTCTACACACACATAGTCCTGAAAGAGCTGGTGTCTACCTTCACTGCTGTGTATAGACCAACACTCCAAGAAATCTAGCGGGAAACAGCAGAGCCGAACTAAAGTGCTGATTAATTTCAGCAGCTGTGCTCTCTTTGCAAATCTGACCAGCCAGAGGGGTTTGTAAACACGTCCATCAGTGAATTAGTGAACTCACAGACAACTCATCTGAGAATATCCAAACTAAAGCACAGAAAGAGAAGAAAGATGGAACAGAGCACAAGAGTAGGTGTAAGCTCATCAAAGGGTTTAACATACAGAGGACTGGAATTCCCAGAAGGCAAGGAGACACTGAATAGGACGGGAGCAGTATTTGAACAAAGACCAACAGAGAATTCTCCCGGAGTGACTAAAGTGTTAAGCCATACATTCAAGACCCTCAGTGAAGCCAAAGCAGCACCCGTACCACAAACACACATTGAGGTCGTGACGGACGTTTCAGTGAAGTTCCGTATTTTATGACTACGAAAGCAACCGTTATGAACTTTCTCTTTACACACACGTCTCTACACAAATAAGAGCATTTTGCCTGTGGGAACAAAATATTATGGTTGATAAATGGTGCTGGGAATATGGTGTGGGGCCAGAGTTTCATTTCAAACGTGGTTGAGAGGGAAAAAAAACCAACCCCTCGCTTGTATTTTTCAGAATAAAAACGCTGCATTCATTACAAAGCTAGACACACAAATAATCTCCACAAATGATAAGTCTATTAGAAGATAGCATATTTGGGGGTGCCTGGGTGGCTCAGTCGGTTAAGTATCTGACTCCTATATCCATTCAGGTCATGATCTCACGGTTGGGGAGTTTGAGCCCCGTATCGGGCTCTGCGTTGACAGCACAGAGCCTGCTTAGGATTCTCTCTCTCTTTGCCCCTCCCCCACTTGCTGCCTCTCTCTCTCAGAAAAAAGATAAAATAAAATAAAAGTAGAACACTTGGATTGTGTTCCAAGCATAGCTCAGCCCTTCCTCTACCTAAAAGTCTCATCACAGGCTGACTATGGCTTCAGCAAAATACGTAGGAGAGGCCCCCCAACCATCAATGTTCCACACGTCCTGATTTTATCCAGCGTTCCTCAGATGGGTCATGAGTTTATTCTTTTTTTTTCTTTTTCTTTTTTTTTTTTTTGGAAACCATGCAGGAAGACCAAGTGTAGGCTAATGCTGCCTAGATGCTGAGAAGCCCCAGACCTAAGGGGCAAGGGGCAGCCCTAAAACACTTCCTGCTCCAAAAGATTAGGAAGTAGAAGATGGACCAATTAATCAGGCTCCACCCCTCACCAGACCAGTTTGTTCCAATCCTAAAAGCGCCCGTACCCTCCAAATAGAGACACCTGTTTCCCGCCTTGGAAACTAGAGACACCTGTTTCCCCGCCGTGGAACTGGGCTTAAAAGGAGCCTGCGGTGCTCCTCTCGGGGTCGCCATTTTAGGGAGGGGCTGACCCCAGCCTGCTGGAATCTCAGTGAACGCTCTTGCCTTTGCATACGTGTCTCATGCTCTTTAGGGGACGATCCGAGGACCCCAACAATGCATTAAGTGCACCATTAATTACCAGGATACCCGGTGAGGAGACAACCAGTCATGCTCTGGGGGTCAGAGCTGACCTCTGATAACCATAGTGCTGGTCTCTTGATGTTTTTGTTTTTTGTTTTTCACTTTGTTTTTTTTTTCTTTTTAGGCAGCAAGGATCAGAACAGCCTAAAAGCTCCCAAAACCGAAGACAAAATCATCACCTAATAAATATTCGTTCACCTGCTGACTTAATCATGAGGTACATCCTTAATACATCAGGCAGAGCAACCGAGATGCAAATGAATAAAATACTTCATTTGCTTTAGAAAATTAATTGCTCTCCCCTCCTCGGCTCCCGCTTCACAAACCGCTGGTATGCAGGGTCGGGGAGAAAGACTTCTTCTGCCCTGTGGTCCTTTTAGCTGGACGTAGGATCGAACTGGCCTGAGACAGACTAACAGAGAGAATGCAATGTAATAGGCACGCATGCGGGGAATACACACAGGCTCGAAATTCCTAAGAGAATGAGGCAACGTGAAGCTTATATGCACTCAGGGGAGGGGTAGGACCTAAGGATACAAAGGAGAAGAAGGCCATTTGTAGGAAGGAGAAAGGAAATGCTTGAAGCAACAGGGTTGTTCTATTCCGCCATTATGCCTAAGTTTCCTAGGTGAAGGGGAGGCTCTGTTAACAGCTCCTTCCTGGTACAATGTCTCCTTTCAATGCAGATTTCGGGGTTGATGGGGGTGGGAGGGCAGGCAGAGAGCTCTTCCTGCACCTGCTGGGATTTCATTACTTTTAACTTGAGATATTCTTCATGCCCAAGTGGTCCAGCTTGGGGCAGCCTGCCCTTGGCCCGTTCGATGACGAAAGCCTGAAATCACACCAGAAGGAAATCTATTACATTTTGCGTCAGCAAAAGTCAGGTCCTTGGGCTCAAATACCCATTCCAGCTCTTCCCAGTTGAGTAAATGGTGACAATAATCGTACCTACTTGCAGTATTTTGTCAATGTTAAATAGATTAACGTATACATTTTTAGGATGGTGCTTGACACATGGTTGTTCTCAATAGATATGAGGCTGGGATTATCAGGATAAGAGTAAAGAATAAAATAAAACAAGGCAAAGAAAGATGAAGCAGTATGGGTGCTGGGTGCTCCTGGGACGCTGTTGGTCACACGTTCTTTCTCTAAAGGGTCAGATCATAAATACTTTAGGCTTTGCAGGCCACGTAAGGTCTCAGTTCCATCTTTTCTTTTCTTCTACAACCTTTTAAAAATATAAAAATCACTCTTAGCTCACGGGCCATACAAAAACCAGCCAGATCTGATGGCATCTTCATTGTAATACTTACCAGAAGAAAGTTAATCACTGAAATAACCACCCTGGTTAAGATTAGTTTGCAACAGGGGTGCCTGGGTGGCTCAGTTGGTTGAGCGTCTGACTTCAGCTCAGGTCATGATCTCAAGGTTTGGGTTTGTGAGTTCGAGCCCCGCATGGGATGTTGTGCTGTCAGAGCAGAACCCCCTTTGGGTCCTCTGTCTCTCTCTCACTCTTTCTCTCTCGGAACTAAATAAACAGGAAAAAAATTAGTTTGTGACACCTGTGACCACTCTATGCAAAATTGCCAATTCTGTAAATCAAAAAGTCGAATATTGGCGATTTTGTGAGGCTGGACCTAACAGGAAATGCGTGTGACCTAACACTTGGATTCCTCACTATCTTATTATTTTCCCTTTGTGTTTGTATCCGTAGCCCGAAAATAAGCCGTCTCGATGGAAAAACAAAGCCCATCAAACAACGTTTTTCCGTAATGAAAACAAAAGGCATAATAGTTACGGGTTTCGGAGAGCTGGGGTTTTTTTGTTTTGTTTTATTAACTTTTCAGCCAATTATCTTCACAAAAGGCAATCATTTCCTCTACCTCGTTTTCCAGCTTCTTCCCAGGTCCCTTCTCCTGCTTTAGGATTCATCAGCTTCTCTTTTATTCTACCATCTTCTTTCTGACTTGCTCATGTTTCTTTTTTCTACCCTTAAGGGATTAAACAGACTTCCAAGTTGCTCGGCGGTAAGAATAATGGATTTTTTCTCGTAAACAATACGGAAAGGGAGAGAGTAGGTGGGCGTTCGGGAAACAAACGAGCTTGGAGCCTCCAAGGGCTTTCTATGCCCAAACCTCACAGCAAGAACATCTGGCATTCTGTGCAGCTGTAAGAAAGATGTTTTTAAAAATAAACAAAGCTCTACTATTTAAAGGGGAAACTGCGGTTTTTGTTATTTCAAAGTTACAATCGCTCCCTCTTCTGTCAGCCCTCAGCACTGTGCTCTCTTGTGGCCGCCCCGCATATCCAAGAAGAAGTTCTCAAATAGCAAAATAATACAGAATAAAATTCTTCACCCGTGGAAGCCTGAATTATGTAAGCCGTGGGAAAGAAGACAGGAACATTCCAGGGGTTGTGACCGCCTGTACTAAACGGAATGTCCCACGGTGGCGGTGAAGGCTGTGGTTCTGTGCTGTTTGGATGCCCTGGGCCACTTCTCGCAAACGTGGGCCAGTTTCCTGGTGGTTAATCTCTAGCTCTGAAGGCTTCAAATGATTCACTGTGCATTGATGGAGTCATGCTTCTACTACGACTTGTTTGCAAAGCCCTGAAACTCCTCAAACAGCCCAATGCTGGCCACTGGGTCCGTGACCCTGACCCCAATCCACCCGAAGACCTGTGGCTTAGAACGGCCTCATTCACGTTTCTGCTTTCTCTTGCTTTGTCCATTTGGGTTTGCTTTTTCGTTTTTTGGATGTTAAGAAGCATTTTTCCTTCCAAAGCTTTTCCAAGCACATTGTTGGGGTCTTCCTTTTTTAGCTAAGCTCTACAGACTTTCGACATGAGGGTCTCATCTGTGAGCCAGATGACTTATCAGGTGGAGCTCCCGGCTCTGGCTTTCTCATCAACCTGAGTGATTTGGAGGGGGGCACCTGGGTGGCTCAGTCGGTTAAGTAACTGACTCTTGGTTTTGACTCAGGTCATGATCTTACAGTTTGTGGGATCCAGCCCTGCATCTGTCTCTGCACCGATAGCACAAAACCTGCTTGGGATCCTTTCTCTCTCTCTCTCTCTCTACTCCTCCCCCTGCACTCGCCCCTTTCTCAATAAATAAACATTTTTAAAAATCTGAGTTTGGGTCAGATTTCGGTCAACTCTAGTTTATGAGAGAAAAGAGAGGAGAGAGTACAGCTGAAATTTGGACCTCTGTTCAAGATTTATCAAGATTTATCCCAAGGATAAATTTGTCCCATGGTCTATGGAACCACCAAATAAGAGGAAAATAAAGACACAGTCTTCCAAACCTCCTATTTGCAAATGAAAGCCTTCTGTTCACAAAGCTTATGAAAATAATACAAAATTAGCCACTGCCTATGATTGATGACCACCCCGCGAGCATTTTTCTTGCTTCTTATTCTCACTTGGATTCTGATCATTCCAATTGGCATATATGCAAGTTTCAAGTCGATGAGGCACTAGATGATTCTTGAGAGTCTTTCTCTCTGCTCTGACCCTTTACTTATCTGCTTTTCTGCCTTCTCTCCTTCTGACTTTGTGAGAAAAAATACTAACAAAATTTATAAACCCCTCTGCATAGCTGGGCTCCATTTTGGTTTTCTCACTTGCTTTTGCCCCCCATTGCATAGCAATCCCTACTCCTTTTCTTCCTGATATTACTCTATTTCGACCCACCACCCCCGCTCACATTATCCAATCATAAGCTACAAATCTTGGAGCGATATTAACATATTTGTTTTGAAATGAGGGAGAAAGAAAAAAGTCAGAAGCTGTTGGCTTTCCTCTTGAAGGAAAGTATTTCTTCTTGAAGTATTATTGTTCAACGTTTCATTTGAATCTCAAAAATACAAATCACAAATAACCAATGAAGTGCCCTACTTATCATCTGAAGACTAGCTCAAGAAACTGCCTGGCAACTTCAAACGAGTCCACATTCTTTGTATCTTGTCACGAGGATCTCTAAGTCAAGCTGAAAATTTAGTATTTAGGACCCAATTCTGTAGCCTGCACATCTCAGGGAAGTGTGATGTTTGGTATTAGTTGCCGATTTCATGCAGCTCTTGATACTTTTGCAGACTTTGAAGATAAATAGCCAAAAAGTATTTCCTCTCTTTTCATTATCCACTTTGCGGTGTAGAGTCCAGTGGCCCATGTGTAGGGTTATTATACAAGGTGATGTCTGTTTTGAGCCCTGGGAGTCCCAGAAAAATAGGGCTTCAAGTTTTAAAAACAGAAGGCACACCAACTCAATCCAGAGTGAGTGTCCCCCCCGTACCAAATGGCCATTCACTGTGTCTGACATCATAGGCCTATTTCCCTTCTGTATCCCTGTCAAACGTCTTTGAACATGAATTCTGCCAGTCATTTGTCCTTTCCATTCATAACCTTTAAAAATTTTAAACCCAAATGCAAGCCTGAAGTAGGATTTTCCCTGGCTGTTGGCATGGACCTTTGTACTCGGTGGGGACTTGTCATTAGCCATAGTCCTTCACAGATGAAGGATTCGACTTGCTGTTTGGGTTAAGTTTCTGTGGCTGTGCAGCCTCAGTCTCCTCAGGTGGAATAAATGGTTGATAAGAGCCCCTATCCTATTATCAAATTGCAATGATTAAGTGAGACAATGACCGGAAAGCTTATTACAAACATATATTTGCATCCTGATAAGAACCCAGTAAATGTTAGAGAAGCATCACCATCATCATCATCACCGCAAATCTGAAAGAAGAACTCATGACAATTCATGGACACTTAAAAGCTTTTGCATGGGAAACATCATTACTGCTGACATACCATCATCATGGACATCACCGCTTGCCGACTGCCTCCACTATATTTTTTCATTGTCAGCTGCTTGTAATTTGCTTTGATTTACTTTAATAAATCTATTTCAGTTAAGTGGAGAAAAATAGAAGGAAAAAAACAGGAGGCGGGCATTTCAAGCTGCACATAACAAGGTGGGCAGACTGTAAAATGTAAACCTTAGGTCCATGTAGCTTTCAAGCAGCAAACTGTAGCGCAGAATGTAAAAGTCTAAATCATGAAGAGAAATGAAAAGAACCTGACCACCTCTGATTTGTATGTTAAAAATTAATAGTCGTAGGGATTAAAGATCTAATGTGATCAGCAAAGAAGAGATTTGGGGCTTTATATTTTATTTTATATTTGGGGCTGGAAAGGAGATTTGGGTGCTGTAAGTTCAGGGGTGCAAGAAGACTGCTAGTAGGCAGAGTGAAGACTTACTCCATCTCAGCTACAGTACCGGTCCGTGTCTATTTTTATCTATGAGTATCTTATTTCTATTTAAAACGAAATCTTTTAATGTTAATTTTTGAGAGAGAAACAGACAGAGCATGAGGGGGGAGGGGCAGAGAGAGAGGGAAACACAGAATCCGAAGCAGGCTCCAGGCTCTGAGCTGTCAGCACAGAACCCGACGCGGGGCTCAAACCCAGAAACCACAACATCATGCCTGAGCGTAAGTTGGACCAGTCAGACGTTTAACCGACTGAGCCACCCGGGGAACCCCGAGTATCCTATTTCTAAAAGAATGTGTTCCTTTCTCAGAATAGGGTTGTTTCTTAAGTCACCTTGCTTTCTGGGGTGAAGGGTGATGGCGAATGTACATTTTAGTCCAAATTGCTATTATGTTCCTACTCGATTGGAGAACAGAACTGTTATTCTTGCTGATTTGAATGGCCAGTGACCTGCCTTCACTTTTGCACACACCACGACCCGGTAACTTGAATAAAGATCATGAATATGTATTTCGTAGCAGGGGGGTTATTAAAGCTATAATTCTGTGTTTTCTACCAGGAATTCAAAACCATAATCAGAATCAATCCCACCCAGCTGTTTACCCTGCTTAAACTACTTGCAATGAGCAAACAAGTGCACGAGATAAATAGAGTGGAAACAAAGTTCTTCCGCCACAGAGACAAGTTCTTAGAGGGATAGGGCTTCCTTTCGCCCTGTGTGAAAAAAAATCCCTGACTCCTCAATCTGTTGTCCCCTTTCCACCCAGTGTTTCAAGCCATTGCATTCACAGAATGGTCATACGATGCTGGCCCTTGGTGTCTTGGATTCTGTCCTACGGTGGTATGTTCTAGTCCCTTCCACGCTGCTGGGAACTGGCACGTGATGCTACACAAACACAGTGTGAGCTTTATTCATGCCAAGAGAACAGGCAGTCCCTTCTCTAGGATGGTCACGTCCTGAGAACTGGCCTTTGATCAACGATGGGCAATCTCAGCATAGGGGAACCCAACTTCCAAGGGGTGACCCAACACACCGTTCCAGACTCTTGACACGGGCCAGGACAATCCATGCTTGTTTCATAAGAAACACAGCAACTCTCAACTACAAATAACCCCTGAATCTGCTCAAAGGATCTGTCTGTGTGGGACCTTTTCGCCTGAACACAGGGTCAAGGCGGCCTCACATTTTAACTGCTCTCCAGTGATGATTGTTTTGTTGGAAGAGATGGAGGAAACATGTCACAAGTATTGATCCTAATTAAATTTTTTATTAAAAAAATTCTTTTTTAAAAAAGGGAGGGCGGGGGGCGCCCGGATGGCTCAGTTGATTAAGTGACCGACTTCCGCTCAGGTCATGATCTCACAGTTCATGAGTTTGAGCCCCACGTCGGGCTCTGTGCTGACAGCTCAGAGCCTGGAGCCTGCTTCAGATTCTGTGTGTAAAGTGTACTCGTGGTTTTGGGGGTAGATTCCCATGGCTCATCGCTTACATACAACACCCAGCGCTCATCCCAACAAGTGCCCTCCTCAATGCCCATCATCCACTTTCTCCTTCTCCTTCACCCCCATCAACCCTCAGCCATTCTCGGTGTTTAAGAGTTTCCTTTGGTTTGCCTCCCTCTCTGTTTGTGACTATTGTTTTTCCCCTCCCCTCCCCCACCGACTTCTGTTAAGTTTCTCAAGATCCACGTATGAGTGAAAACATATGATATCTGTCTTTCTCTGGCTGACTTTCTAAATAGGACTTTGAACTCAAATACATTATCTGAGCCCTTAGTAGTCTCTGAATGAACAGCTGAATAAAGTAAGAAAGAAATACCCTGGGAGTTTTGTATTCCCTGCAAAGCAACAATATGACTTTTAAAAAAGCATATGCGATGGGGCAGCATTGTTTTTAGGAGAGTACTCTTACATGTATTTCCTTATTTGTTTTGCACAACAAGCCCGTGAAGGAGGAAGGGATGGTTTAATTATTTCCATGTGGCGGATGCATTATTTTGCCAGTTAAACAGCTGTGTGGTGCCAGGAACGGAGCAGGGCTCTAAGGGTGGAACAGAATAGCCCTGGCCTCTGCCCTCACAGAAAACAGACTAACGGGGAAGACAGATGTCCCATGAATGAGGAATGGAGAGTCTCAGAAGGTTACAGTGGATACAAAGTGACCTACAAATAAGGAAACAGAATCCAGAAAGGATTAAATGGTTGACACACCGTCAGATGGTAGCTGGTTTGGTTTTAGAAATATAATCAGAACCCCTATCCTCCCACTCTGGACAGAATACGGTGCGGACCAAGGAAAGCAATCACGCCCACTGTGTCCTAGCTCAGTCACGCCACTTTGGGCATTTTTAAAAAAAGAAACGTTGACAAATGAGGAGCTTACAGAGAAAACCAGCAGGGTAGTGAGAGGGCACAGTCATATATTTTAAGGGACGGTTAGAAAACTGGGTCTGTGTAGCCTAAAAAAGAATTGTGAAGAATGAGGGCTATGGTATACTCCTAACCCTCAAGCATTTGAAGGGTCGTCATGTGGACAAAGGGGCAGGTGTTAGACCGAGGAGCTGAAGATGGATCCAGGCGTCCTGTAAGGCAGATGTCCCCACCAGGGGTCAAATAAAAATGCTTCGGTGGCAAGGTGAAATGACAGGATCCCTAAGGGACCACCCACATGTGCTTTGGGACATGAGAACGTTCTAGATCTGGGTTCGTCAGACGGTTCAAAGCAAGCTCCCGGCCATGACCACCATCTCTCACTAGCTGTGTTCCCTTGGACAAGTTACCTAATCTTCCTGAGTCTCGGTTTCCTTACCTGTGAATGGGAAATAATGGAATACGTCTCCGGTGTTGCTTATAGCAATTAGTAAGATAAGGCATAGAGCCTGTTTCAGTGCCTGGCCACGGGTAAATACCAATGAAATAAGTGACTATCCATTAAATGGGCGGATTGTGAATGAATGAATAAAGTACTCAATAAACAGCATGAGGAGTAGTAGCTGGCCGTAGTCCAACTCCGGCAACCTCACCTGCGGGTCCAACGATGAGCTGACAGAGGTGTGGATGCACCATCGGCCCTAGTGAGCTTTGCAAATAGCGTTTCTACTATCAACTTATGAGATCGAGTCCTGCGCTGGATAAAACTTGGACCGAATGTTCTCAAAAATCCTCCCCAGTTCTTAAATACCATGAGAGTAAGAATTGTCAAGTGGTCTCATTGTAGCAGTCAGGAAGTTTCCATGCCTCGGGGCAGCAGGAAAGGTCATGGAACTGGAATCATGAAGCGGTGTCTTTCTAGAAAAGGAATGGGAAGTCCTTCTCCCACTGCCTACACCAATCTGTTATTTACGACAACATAAGAGTGCTTTGTTTTTGTACCTTTCCCTAAAAGAACATGGCAAATTCTCTCTTCAATTCCCAGAATGTCCATACGAGATTTCTTTTTGCCTTTTTTTCTCCCCTACTCCGGTCCCTCCCAGAGAAATACACCCAGGGACTACAAGAATCTTCACGGTATGAATTATGGCCTTTGACAATATTTGGTCACTTTCCAGCTCTGCTTTGGATCTTTGACCTCCCTGTGAAAAACAGAAACTCCCTTGTTTCCAGCGAGATGTGGAGATAGGTTTTCAGATGGCGCCATCTCCTGGTCAAATATAGAAACCAGCGTTGCCCATTCCTTTCCTCGCTGTTCTCACAGCACCGAGCCCACGCCATGAGGGAAGCCAGACAGGAAAGGCTTACCTCCCTAGAATTTAATTCTGGCCTCCTGAGTGATGACAGCTTGAACTGCATTCAGATTAAGCCATGGGACAGTTTCAAAAGTTCAGTGGTTATTTATTTGAAGTACATGTTTCTACTGAAGAATAATTACCCTTTATGCTCAGTGGTAGGTTCAACCTCTGGGAAGGGAGACTGAATGGAGACCCTTCGAAAATACTCTTGGCTACCAACATCGTCAGATAGATAAACCATTTGTTTTTGATTTTCTGAACACACTCAAAAATACTTCTGTGTCTCTGAGAAGGAGAGATTAAGAGAGAGACAGGAAGCTGGGATCCAGGATCTGAAATGCCCCCATCCATTTACAGGCATACCACGTTTTATTACACTTCAGTTTATTGAGCTTTGCGGATACGCCATATTTTACAAACGGAAAGTTCGTGGCAACCTTGCATCGTGTAAGTTTATTGGTGACATTTCTCCAACAGCGTGTGCTCACTTCATGTCTCTGTGTCACATTTTGGCAATTCTCGCAATATCTCAAACTTTTCCATCATTATTGTATTTGTTATGGTGATCTGTGATCAGTGATTACAGCTGACTGGAAGCTCACATAGTTAACATTTTGGTTTGTGAGTTCGAGCCCCGCATCGGGCTCCATGCTGACAGCGCAGAGCCTGGAGCCTGCTTCCGATTCTGTGTCTCCCTCTCTCACTGCCCCTCCCCCCCAAAAATAAATAAACATTTAAAAAAAAAAAGGAGCATAATACATAGATTTATACATAGGTTTAAGTAAGTACCTGATTTGTCATAAGGTAGATCTTTGGACTATGTTTACTGCTTAACAAAATCTTATATGAAAATTTCAGTTCGTAGTTCGTTCATTTGTTTGTTTGTTTCAGGGGCATATAAGGTACAGGTTGAAATAATGCAGCCATTTCCCAAAGTTTCTTCCTTGGGATGTTGTTCCCTCAAGATGCTTAGCCAAAAGGGTGTCTGCATCCAAAAAGTTGGGGAAATACTCCGTGCTCTGTCTTCTTTTTTTTTAATGTTTATTTATTATTGACAGACAGAGAGAGACAGAGCATGAGCATAGGAGGAGCAGAGAGAGAGGGAGACACAGAATCCCAAGCAGGCTCCAGGCTCCGAGCTGTCAGCACAGAGCCCGACGTGGGGCTCGAACTCACAAACTGTGAGATCATGACCTGAGCTAAAGTCAGATGCTCAACCGACTGAGCCACCCAGGCACCCCCCTATTTGTCTTCTGAGAAATTCACAATGAGCATAAGCTCACGAAGAGCCCGAGAGATGTAGAGGCTCAGGAAAATTTTTCACAGATTAAATTTTATTTAAAACTCTTTTTCACAGATTAAATTCGTTTAACATCAAAACTTTCAAACCTCATGGGCCAAGAGATACTTATGCTAAGGGACATCTAACAAGTGGTCGAGGACCCAGTGCCCTGAAGAACACAGCGTGAGAAATTTTGGGCAGAACACAAGGCGGGGATGTCAGGGTTTTGTTGTGAATGATAATGATTTCCCAGAACCAGGAGCCACGGGTCTCAATACAGAGACCATTGTGCCGTTGCTCTGTGACAATGAAAACAGCTCTGATCTGAGAGCAGAGAGACTCGACCAACAGGTCCTTGAGCTGCTGAAGACCCACCGCGATGATTCCATTAAGCTCTGCCCCTAAGGACTCTCTGGGTTCCCGGGAAATGACAGCACAGCTTGTAGGTATGACGACAACAATAACACAATCAGCGTCCCCGTAATCAATTCAGGATGTGAATCAGCCGGGTGGTATGAGTAGGGCTGGATTCTAACGTGAGTGCTGGAACATTCTGTCTCCACTAAAGCCCCTAGCAATCTTGCCCTAGAGATCGCTCTTCCGAAAAGGATTGGATTTCGATTTCTTTTGCGTAAAATGAGAAGACCTGTGTTGGGGTGGCTCGCAAAGTCCCCTACAACCGTAAGAGCTCTTAGCACGAGGGAACAGTGAAAAAGAGATCCGTCGTGTTGTCTTTTTTGCTGCCTTTCCGAGAAATTTAAATTTGTACGGAAACTTTTTGTATGTTTTCCGTACTAGGCATAAGTACTTTTTTATTTCTGAGTTCCTAGCATAGGGTATTGTGTTTCCTGGTTGGGTGGGGGAGGGAGAAGGACGTGCCACCACCCTCGTCTGGGGATTTGATTTGCAAATGGGCTTCTCTGGCTGAACCTGTTGAGGGTTAAGCCAATCTCCCTGGAGAAATACAATTCGCTTTGCCTCTCAAGAGCACTACACCAAACTGGCCCCTTGCCCCTTTCCACTTGACCTCGTCTCCCACAGAGACTTCCTGTGGTTTTGGTTCCCTGTGTTTTGCTACTTTAAGAAAAAAAAAAAAAAAAAAGAGGATTTAACACCATGCCCTGAATACCTACTCTGGGTTTCTTAAACATTCACACTTGCACTAAACGCCAATGCCCCCCCCATCTTTCCGTTCTTTCCCACTCTGTTATGGGAAGATCTGAATGCAGTCAAATGGGTATCCATGGTCACTTCTGCCCACAATGACCCAAAGACCAGGGGATTTCTGATCACAAATTGCTACTACCACGCAGCAAGACAAAATAAGAAATTTGAGTGAGGCAGGGGGGAGGGAGGCAAGGAAGGACAAAATGAAATTCAAAACCCTATCTCGGCTTCCTATCAAGAAGACTCATTGCCATCCGTCACTCAGTAAGTCCTGTACTGTTGTGTATTTTTTTTTAATGTTTACTTATTTTTGAGAGAGAGAGAGAGAGAGAGAGTGAACAGCAGAGGGGCAGAGAGAGAAGGAGACACAGAATCCGAAGCAGCCTCCAGGCTCTGAGCTGTCAGCACAGAGCCCGACACGGGGCTCGAACTCACGAACAGTGAGATCATGACCTGCCAAAGTTGGACGCTTAACCAACTGAGCCACCCAGGCGCCCCGTTGTGTATTTTTAAGATACCGTTGGACTTTTCCAAAGAAGTTCTTGCCAATCCGATGGAGTCCCCACCTGTCTCCAGGGACCTGTGTGATTATAACTATTCTAGAACGCCAATGCTCATGTCACTGGTGATGCCCTTGCTGGGGTTTTTCTTCATGTCACAGTGATTAAGGTGACGAGAAAAGCCTCAGAGGAGTTAGACAACTGTCGTTTGCAGGGTGTGGAGGCTCTGCTTGCCTTTCTCTTTAGGATCCTGAAAACAAACAAACAAAACAAACCCAAGACCCAAAAGCTGAAGGGATGCTCCGAGACTAGACTCCCCCAAGTGAATTTGTCACCTCATCTCCCTACAGTCCGGACTCCCCGAGAGTTCCAGAAGTGCCCTGTCTCTCTTACTGGGCTTGAAGTATTGGAATCGCCGGCGTTCCTTTTCAACGAAGTATTCGTTCTCCTCAGGATTTAAAATCTAACCTTCTGTTGGCCTACGGCATATGTTGAGTACGGGGCAGGTATCCTGTGGGACAGAAGAGAACTCTTTCCAGGAAGCTTTGTCGTTGTTTCTTGGCTTTATGAGAATTCGAGTCCCCAGCTCTCGCTATGAAACCCTCCATCTTCTTTTTAGCGGGTGTCTGTCCCATCCTCCACCTGTCCCATGCATTCTGTCCCACTCTTCTTTAAAAAACATTTTTTTAACATTTTTATTTATTATTGAGAGACAGAGCATGAGCATGGGAGGGACAGAGACAGAATCCGAAGCAGGCTCCAGGCTCCAAACTGTCTGCACGGAGCCCAACGCAGGGCTCGAACTCACCAACTGTGAGATCATGACCTGAGCCAAAGTCGGACACTTAACCGACTGAGCCCCCCAGGCGCCCCAAGTCCCTTTCTTCTTTAATGTGCGAGCCTCAGCTCCGGCCGAGGAAGCCAAAGGAACCCATTCTGGGAACAACCATGTGCATCTTCAGGGATTTCTGCCTTGCGGGAGGCATTTGCGGTCACGCCTGCACCCAGAGGATTTTCTCAATGTCCTTGGACGTAGCTGCTTTGCCTTATCGACGTGTTTGAAACAGGATAGACATTTTAGGCGAGGAGAAATGTCGCCCTCGCCAGGGTGTGTGAAGCTCAGCGTCTTCCAGGCTATCGTTCATCAGTATAGCACATTCATTTCCTATGCGTTGTTCATTCTTGTCTTTGACTTTGAAGCTATAAAGCAGGTGCGGTGACAATCTCGAGGACTGGAATGACTCCCGCACACATTTATTGCTCACGTGGAAGAGGAAAGACTGTCCTCAGTGTGTTTATTTATTTTTGAGAATCAGAGAGAGCAAGCGAGCATGGGAGGAGCAGAGAGAGAGAGAGAGAGAGAGAGAGAGAGAGAGAGAATCCCAAGTAGGCTCCTTGCTGCCAGCACAGAGCCTGATACAGGGCTCGAACTCACGAACCGTGAGGCCATGACCCGAGTCAAAACCAAGAGCCAGATGCTTAACCGACTGACCCACCCAGGTGCCCCAAGGAGAGACATTCTTAAACTCGCTTTTTTTTTTTGCAAAATAAGAGCCACACAGTTTCCCAAGTCGGGTGGGTCTGAGGGTGTTCGGGGCCCCTTGGAATTACTAGGGGGAGAGGGCATGGGAATCTCCATCTCTATGATTAACCTTGCTCTCCTAACCCTCCCTGCCTTTATTTTTTTTTTTTTTAAGGAGGGAAACGAGTTTTTAGTTCTGTTAGCAGAAACAGAAGGGCATTGATCACACATGGGTCAAGATTCATCTGTGGATTGGCAATAGATGGGCTTTTCCAAACCGAAGGTTTTCCTTCCCCCTCCCACCCCGGTTTCTTCTTCAGCTGTCGCCCTCTTGAAGCTGGGGCTCGGTCGATCCCTGTCTCTGCCACATGTATGACCGACAGCCCCTCCCCTCGGGTTTGGACCTCAGCTTCGGAGGCCCGGGCACTTCTCCTTCTGTCTTCCCATCAGACGGGAGCCTCTTCATCGCGTTCTGTTCTTCCTCCCTCCTTCCTGACCTGCAGCGAATCCCTGCAAAGCCCGCAGAGTGACGATCAATGAGCTGATGAATGGGGATGATTGGGGAGGCATTCTGGAAATCTCCTGTGGGTTCGCGGGCCGCCCCGGGCAGCGCTCGGCGGGCAGGCCAGTTCCGGCTGCGAGAGGCAAGGCACACGAGGCAGGTGGGTTCCACACGCGGCCCGCGAACGCCCAGCTACAGATGCGGCTTCTAGCTTCAAAAGACAGGGAAGGTCTGGAACCCCCACGGGTGCTCCCGAAGGCAGCTCGGCGCGGCCCCTTCCTGACTCGGGCAGCGTTTTCACTGTGGAAACAGGCAGAGAGAAGCCAGAGCATTGGAAAAGGGAGGCCTGATGGCGGTGGCGGTCGGGAGGATGGTTTTCTCTCTCAGAAAGAAAGACAACAGTGCTAACATCAGTTTCAAACAGAGAGCCAAATGGCCAAGTCTCACATATGGAGAAGAGTCCAGAATAGCCCCAAGAAAAGGATTTGAGAGCAAGGCTGTGTGCAATCCCCAGTCTCAAAACAGGAAAAGAGAGACGTACCTGAGTCTCTGATGGTCAGTCAGTGTCCTCTGCTCAGGCTGGACCAGGCTTATGCTAATCATGGCAACAAAAAATATGCTATTGCTTTTGCAAGTTTTATTCTTTCTTTAAAACACGCAACGTCGGGGTGACTTAGCCTGCTGAGCATCCAACTTCATCTCAGGTCATGATCTCGCAGTTTGGGGGTTCAAGCCCCAAGTCGAACTCTCTGTTGTCAGCATAGAGCCCGCTTCAGATCTGTCCCTCCCCACTCCCTCTCTCTCTCTCCCAAAAGTAAATAAACATAAAAAATCCACACTAGGTAAATGTTAACAACTACATTTGCTGTAGGCATCTTTTATATTTTAATAAACTCAGTGGCTTATTCTTTAGTTGCCATGTGGACTGAATGTTTGTGTCCTCCCAAAAGTCACGCGTGACAGTAGGGGGTGGGGCCCTTGGGAGGTAATTAAGTCATAAGTGTGCGGCCCTTGTATGGGGCGCCTGGGCGGCTCAGTCGGTTATGCGTCCGACTTCAGCTCAGGTCATGATCTCACAGTTCGTGGGTTCAACCCCCAAGTCAGGCTCTGTGCTGACAGCTCAGAGCCTGGAGCCTGCTTTCGATTCTGTGTCTCCTCTCTCTCGAAAATAAACATAAAAAAACAAAAAAGAACCCCAGAGAACCCCCTCGCCCCTTCTGCCACGTGAGGACACACGACGAGAGGACTGCCATCGGTGAGCACAGGAGAGGACCCTGGCCGGGCGCTGGATCTGCCGGCGCCTTGGTCTTTAATTTCCCGGCCTCCAGAGCCACGGGAAATCAGTCTCTGCTGTGTCGAAGCCTCCCGGTCTGTGGTCGTCTTTCGTAGGAATCTGAACGGAGTAAGAGAGTTGGGTCTTAGTAACTCAGTCACCCAAGGGAAGCTGCAGGAGCCTACAGGCCTCCGCCAAGCACTGTTTACATGAAGCATCGACTCACATGACAGCCCTGGTCACCGCGGGCACACTTTTTCAAAACTGGTGCCCTGGTCGGTCTTTACTAGAGGAAACTTTCAATTCCACCGCATCGGGGGATGTGTGTGTATTAGTGACAATACAAAGACAAGGGTTACTCCGGGCAGTTCAGAAGGCTTCATGCAAATAAGCCTCGCGGGCTAGTCATGCACACTCAAACCTATTATGTGACCATTAAACTCCATAATCACAGAAACCTAAGAGAAAAGAGAATTTTAAAAGGTCGGACCGCTAAAATCCTTACCCACGCGGCAACTCTACACACATGAGAACAGAAAACGAACAAGTAAGGCTTAGAAAATGCTGCAAAATCTCACTTATTAATTTGCTAGGGCTGCCAGAGCGAAGGCTCACGCACGCGCCGGGTGGCTCTAACGACCGAAATGTAATTTGCCCACGGTTCCGGAGGCCAGAAGTCTGAGCTCAAGGTGTAGGCAGGAGTGGTGGATTGTGAAGCCTCTCTCCTTGGCGTCCTTGCCGTCTTCTTCTCCCGGTGTCCTCACACGGTCTTTCCCCTGTGTCTGTCTCTGTCCTCACCCCCTCTTCTTTTTTTTTTTTTTTCTTTTTTTTAATGTTTATTTATTTTGGAGAGAGAGAGAGAGAGACAGCATGAGCAGGGGAGGGACAGAGAGAGGGAGACACAGAATCCGAAGCAGGCTCCAGGCTCTGAGCTGTCAGCACAGAACCCAACTCGGGGTTTGAACCCACGAACATGAGATCATCATGACCTGAGCCAAAGTCGGAGGCTTAACCGACTGAGCCACCCAGGCGCCCCCCCCCCCACCTCCTCTTCTTACCAGGCCACCAGTCATTAAGTTAGGACCCACCCTAATGACCACATGGTAACCTAATCCCCTCTTTAAAGGCCTTGTCTACCGACTGTCACACTCTGCTCTGCTGGGGGGTCAGGTCTTCAACATAAGAATTTGAGGGGGACACGATGGAGGGACGAGCTTAGAAACTAGAGTTACCTACCGGTAATTATGATCTGGAGAGATGTGTTAACTTCTGCCTTCTCTCTTAGCTGATCCTGTGGGGCTTTCCCGCCTGGCCAGAGTCCCAACTAGCATCCATTGTCTCTTCTTTTCTTTCCAGCAAGAACCCACCGTGGGACTCTCGCTCATCTCCTTCCCCTTCCTCTGTGCTTCCTGAAGGTCTCCACAGGAGGGATTCTCAGGGCTCAGGGCTGAAACTGCCTCGTTCCAAACATCGTATGACGTAAAAAGCCATCAAAACAGGAGAGTCTTTATTTTTTAATGTGTGTTTATTTTTGAGAGAGAGAGAGACAGAGACAGAGCATGAGCTGGGGAGGGGCAGAGAGGGAGAGAGAGGGAGACACAGAATCTGAAGCAGGCTCCAGGCTCTGAGCTGTCAGCACAGAGCCCGACGTGGGGCTCGAACCCATGAACTGTGAGATCATGACCTGAGCCAGAAGTCAGACGCTTAACCGACTGAGCCACTCAGGCGCTCCTAGAGTCTTTTTTTTTAAAGAGTTGATGAGGTTTGGAGCGATGGGGGTCCTAAAGCCGACGGCCAAGAAAGAATTCTTGAGACATCTTTGGCGGAGAAAAAAGATGATCTTATTAAAGCTCGGGGACAGACCCGTGGGCAGGAAGAGCTGCGCTGGAGTCGAGACGGGTGACTAATCATACACCTTCAGGTTGGGAGGGGGGCAGGGATAGAGTAGGTCTCTAAGGAATTTTGGAAGCTTCCAGGACCTTGAGGGGCTAGCTGTTGCTAGGGAAACGGCACTTATTACCATTTAATAAAAGCTCCGTCATGAGACCCTTCAGATGAATGTCGGGGCCATAAGCTTGGAGTAGGATCACCAGCATGTATGGGGGGGGGCAGGTTGAGATAAAGGAAGTTTCCGAAGGAACTTTTATCTGTTGAAGTAGACTTACAGCGTCCTCGAGGCTGGGATAATGTAAAGCTAAGATTCTTTTTTGCCCCCAGCAAAGTGTCATCATGGGTCAGCTGGGCTCCTAGAGGGAGGTCACTCGCCGGTTTCAAGGACTTGTCAATGGGCCGTAGGCAGTGAGGGGATTTAGTTTTTCATTTGCCTTAGTTTCCCCACATCACCATGGCAAGTACTTAAACTCCTTTCCTTTGTTCTTGGGTAGCCGAGAGTGTCCGAGGAATATCACACATATTCCACCTGGTATATGTGTGTGTGTGGGGGGGGGGGGCTGCTGTTAGCCCTCTCGGCTTGCTCCATGCTCCTTCATCATGATGGTTAGTTTTATGTGTCAAAGAATGCCCAGTTATTTAATCAAACACTGACCTCGGTGCTGCTGTGAAGGTGTTTTGGGATGTGGTTAATAACCACAATCAGTTGGCTTTCGGTAAGGGAGATTACCCTGGTTAATGTGGGTGGGCCTCATCTAATCAGTCGAAGGTCTTAAGAACAAGCACCGAGATTTCCCAGAAGAAACCTTGAAGAAATTTTGCCTCGACTGTAACATCAACTCCTGCCCGAGCTTGCAGCCTGCTGGCATTCCCTACACATTTCGTACCTACCATCCCCCGCCACTGTGTGAGCCAAGTCCTTAAAATCTTAATAGTATGCAAACATATTCTATTGGTTACATTCCTTTGGACAATTATGACTAATACACTACCTTCAAAAAAAAGTTTATTTATTTATTTTTGAGAGAGCACGAGCTGGGGAGGGGCAGAGGGAAGGAGACAAAGAATCGGAAACAGGCTCCAGGCTCTGAGCTGTCAGCGCAGAGCCCAACGCAGGGCTCAAACCCACAAACCATGAGATCATGACCTGAGCCGAAGTCAGACGCTTAACCTACTGAACCACCCAGGTGCCCCAATACACTACCTTTTGTTAAAAATATGGGGAGTTGGTGACTCATTCTGTTAAGCGTCTGACTCTCAGTTTCGGCTCAGGTCATGATCTCGCGGTTTTGTGAGTTCAAGCACCGGGTCGGGCTGTGTGCAGACAGTGCTGAACCTGCTTGGGATTCTCTCTCCCTCTCTCTCTGCTCCTCCCTTCCTCATGCTGTCTCTCTCAAAGTAAATAAATAAACTTTAAAAAAATTAAAAAGATAATTCAGGGTGTCACAGAGGTAAAGTCAGGCCTTACTGTTCAGCTTGTTGCAAAATCCAAAAGGGAACTTGCTGACCTCACGAGTAGGGCCTGCAGTGCTCACTTACAACGCGAGATGGCGCTCTTGCTCTACTCAACAATGTCCGGCTTCCTTGCGGCCGCCCCAACCTCAGAGCCGGTTTCCCCTCAGATTCCGAGACCACGCAATGACTCAGCAACGGGAATGAGGAATCGTAAAACTTGGACAAAGGATACTGCCTACGTGCCCAGTGCACACAAGCTTGCCATCACCACCAACTGAAAAAAAAATAAATAAACTTTGATGTGTCCTTTCTTGGAAGTCTGGTGTTTGGTAGGATTTAGCAAGCTCTAAGCAAATAAACCCCTTGAGTAAGTCCCATAAAACCCCCCATGAATGGTGAATAGGAAAACCCCGGGGCTAGTGGAAAAGGAGACTGTCGTGTTGACCGAAGGTCGGGGGACTGTGACTACCTGCTACAAAGAGAGGCCACTTGCTTATTGTTTGAGGTTTTCTGTCTTTTCGAGTCTTCGGGGGTGTCCTTTCCTATGGGGACCTAAGCCACCATCACCCGAGGGTGCAGCATGTGTACCTGCCCGCGAGTTTACGCACGCGGGGCATGACTCTTCCTGACCCCCAGACGGCAGCTGCCCCCAGTCCTGGCAGAGGACTCCGTGAGTGTCCTGCAAACCCCTCGGTGAACCATGCTGGTGGTCAGGACCAGATACCCTGTCATTAGGCCATGTACTTGACTGCGGAGCTCAAAACATTTTCACGGCAATAGCTGGTTTAATCCTTGCAATATTTTGTAAGAAAAGTCTGAGATGACTTTACTTTTTAAATTTCTGCTTCGCAGATGCGGAAACAGAACCGGCTATGTTCAATGATCCTGCAGTGGTCACCCAGTAATTCAGAATTAGAACGGGTGGTGCCTGGGTGGCTCCGTTGGTTAAGACTCCGGCTTCGGCTCAGGTCATGTCTCATGGTTGGTGAGTTCGAGCCCTGCATGGGGCTCTGTGCTGACAGCTCAGAGCCTGGAGCCTGCTTCGGATTCTGTGTCCCCCTCTCTTTCTACCCCTTCCGCTGCTGACACTCTGTCTGTCTCTCTCTCTCTCTCTCTCTCTCTCTCAAAAAATAAATAGATATTAAAAACAATTTTTTTTAATGAATCAGGGAAAATTGACCTTCAATCAGGGGTGGCTGGCATCTAAATCTTTGCCACCGAAGTCTCCCCCCGGCCCTGCCCCCTCTAATCCTTTCCTACACCTGGGATATGTTTGCTTCTTATTTATTTATACACAGTCACCTAAGTACACACATCCATGCCTGTGTTTGTGCAGTTTGAAGCAATGTGCCGATCATGTTGTGTTACTGGCATAACCCAAAAATAGAAGCATCGCCTACCCTTTGCATTAGAACCTGACTTTTAAAATATACACACAGTCTCCCTCCGAGAGATGCACAATTCAGGAGAGCAGAGTTTTTGAGAAGCCCTGAAAAGGCCCGTAGAAAATAAACAGCTTAACTCTATTTAACTACGGATTTTCCACACTTGCAAGAAGGTAGGTGACTTTTTTTTCACGGTACCCCTCCGTAATTGCTGGAGTAATATTCTCTGGAATAGCCTTTTGGAAATGCTGGAAAAAACTTATAATCTCTTTGCAGCGTAGAGCCGGAGGTGCAGGCACTGTCTCCCAACAGAGAGGATTCTAAAGTTCACAGAACTTGTTTTCTTAGAGTTGGTTGAAATTTTGGGGTCTCCCAGGGCACCTCGATGGTTGACAAAAGCCAAGTCCCGGGCAGTTTTCCAAGCCTGAGATTATGGAATAGAGAGTCGATTAACTAGTACTCTCTCCTACTTCTGATGGGGCTGTCCCATCCCTTCAAACAACACAGGCAACTACTCAAGGCCACCGAGTCCTTTCTGTTGGCATCTGGTGGGCCCTTCCCTTCTTAGTCTTTTGGCCGTGTCTTTCGGCCACCTTCAGTCTCTCGGAAGACAAGTCGAAGACAAATTGAATCAATTGATTCAAATTGATTGAATATTGCTAATATGCAATATTCCTAAAAAACTGCTCAGTTCTTTGTCTCCCCAAACCAAAGCCATAACCCTGGGCAGTCATTCTTTTTTTCTAAGGCGATAAAAGTCTAACTCTTCCTAAAAACACAGCCTTCATCCCTCTGATTTGTCCCATCCCAAATTTGTCCAATTCGATGGCCTTGCCCCAGAGTTGGGCATTCGATGCCGCCCCTGCTAATCTTCCTAGTCATAGGAGTTGAGACGAGGCACGTACTTACTGGAAGTGTTTTGGTAGCCAAAGATCTTACAGCCATGGGTGTGTGAGTTTGCAAACTCTGCAGAAGTCTTCCGGCTCATCTCAGAAAAACATGCTGACTTAGAGGATTAAATCTGCTAGACAGCATGGTCATCCCATGCTGGGCGATTCATTCTGGCTTCTTCATGAGCCTTGAGAAGACCTGTCTTCGCTTAGGGGCTCTCATAGACAACATTCAGATTACGATAAGAATCTTAGTCCTTCACACAATTACAACGGTTAAGCCTGCAAGGCAGGGGGACTTTATAGGGTCAGCCTTCAGCCCCTTTTCTTGTAGAGATTTGATTTCTTTTAATCAGATATGTTCTTTTAAGAATGCATAAATTCCCCAACTCTACCCCCCCCAACAAAAATCCATTATATTTACAAGACTATTAACACTTACGTCTAGAGACAATTCTACCCAAATACTTCTTTTTCCTAAAGTTCAAGGTCCAAAGCAGATGAAAGAGACTCCTTTGTGAAGATTTTAAGAAGTGAGAATCCGATTAACTTGAATGACTTGAGTTCTATCCAGCTGAGCTATGGAGAAAGAAACCCATCTCTTAAAGAGTTTGTTTGATCCTGCCTCCTCCAGGAAGCCCTCCCTGATTACCACTCTATACAGCTCCCAGGTATACTCCTCTCTGAGCCCTTAGCACCAGGATAGATCTCCATTCACCCATGCATGTAGCACAGAGTTGTGCTGTCCTGCTCCTTGGCACAAGGCCTGGGAGTCATTCACCTCGGTGGGTCTATCGCATAAGGTTTACTAAACTCAGCTGAACCTTCCAGGCTGAGGATTCTGGGGATTCAAGGATGGGAGATGATGGAGGCTGCCCATAGAGTTCATCGAGGCAGCTCGTCATGCTCCCCACTCAACCCGCATCTGATGGTTGGCATGGCTCCTTCCCAAACCTTCGGTGCCTAACGAGCTGTTCATTCTCACTGTGGGGAGACAACCAGGAGGGCTGAGCATACTCTGCTCCCACCAGCCTCACAACAGTTTGTCTGGAAAGTCTTTGCTGGGCCATATGGCCTCTCACAGACCTTCTAGCTGCTACTCTGTCCGGGGTAAAATATCACAAGAAATTGTACAGCCTATGAATCACTAAGCATCTGGCTTGTGAAGTTCCAACGTTCAGTAGACGAAAGCCACAATAACGGGACCAGCCCCGCAGCCATTTGTATGCATAGGTGGTCAGTGGGGACTCCCACATGGAGCAGGGTGGAAGTTCTAAGAGGAATAAGTGATATGTGAGAGCCCATTGAGATCATCTCAAGAGAGATGATTGTATCTCTCTCTTTTCAACTCCATCTCCAGTGGAACTAAAATCTCTCACCAAGTATGACATCACACAAACCGGCCAATGCTACCAACTGGGGCTTTTCCGTTTTCAGCGTGCGCCCCTGGGAGAAACGCAATTTCAACTTGATCAGGACTCGCTGGCGTTTACACAATTATAGATAAAGGTCAGAGTGTTGTCTCTATCAACTTCTGGGCTCGAGAACTGCCTGACTGTGACAACCCACATTCAACAGATCCCCTTGACGTTGCATCGGCAGCCGGCAATCCTTCCTCCTGACACACTGAAGTCGAGTCTTGTGGAGAACACTTTCATGTTTGCACACATGTTTTTAAGCTGCGGTTGCATAATACCATCCGCATTCAACAAGTTAATAATTTATGGCAAATGGAGGGAGGGAAGGGCAATGTTTCGAACTTCAACATCGTGCCAGAAAGAAATAAATCGTGTTTTTTAATTGAATTGGATTCCAATCTTGAGAGAGGTTAGTGATTTTTTTGTTGGTTTGCAAGAATGTAAGAGGGCAGCGTTTCTTCATTTGCGAGTCTAGCTTTCAGAAGCTGTTGTATAGAAAGCATCGATTCGGTCGGTTCAGCTGGTAAACATTGATTGGTTATCAGGCGCAGCCCAACCAGGTGCAGGGACGCTAAATTCTAAGAAGACTTGGACTCTGTCCTTTGGAAGCTTACTCAGAGTCAAGGACATTCTTCAAAGACATAGATGCTGCTCCTGAAGCAATATTTCTCTATGTCAGGTCGAAAGTCACAATATTTTAGCTTAGTGCCTAAGAGTGCAGCCTCCAGGATCAGCCCTTGTTCAAGACCCCGCTCTACCGTATGCCAGCTCTGTGGCCGGGGACAATTCCTTTGACGTCTCTAAATTCTGTTTTCCTCATCCACAAAATGGGAGTAATCACAGCCCTTGTCTGTAACTTGTCGAGAGGATTAACTGAGATAATGCATCCGAAACACGTTGGGAAATACCTAGCAGATAGGAAGCTCTCAATAAAAATAGCATTTACTATTCATCTTCTTCTCCTTGCCCCCACCCCCAATCGGGCAGAACACATGCACGCACGCACGCACGCACGCACGCACGCACGCACAGCCAACTTCTGAGTCGTCTCCCCATGTCCGTTCTCTGCCATGAAGCCATTCTCGATGCCGTGCCTTCCGGAGAACAAGATCATTGGTTCTCTGTCAGTCTACGATAATAATCGTAGGCATTGACCAAAAAAAGAAAAACTCCAAAAGGCATGTTAAAAGGGTGAGACCGAGAGCTCTCACAAATATCTTCGAAAGGCCCGCGGGAGAGAATCGTTCTTTTAGGGCGTGTTGTCTACACCCTCAAGTTATTGCTCACTCTCCAAGGGGTCATGTGCTTTGACTATTGCAAGTCTCCGACCTTCCGTGGGAGGGGACAACGGCTCCGTACAGCTGCGCAATCCAACATCATCAATCGCCCGACAGCCACTCCCCAAGGACATAGCGTAGACCTTCTGGGAATTGCTATCTGTGAAGTTCATGGGCAGATTCCCCAGCCATTCCAAGGATGCGGACGGTGAGCTTTGCTTTCAGTGGCTCTTGCTGTCCCTAGAACATGCCTGGCACTCTCCCCGCGGTGAAGACAGAGTACGATGTTTTCTTTGGATTACTTCCCCGTAGCAGAGAAACCCGCACCTTCCTCGTCTAGGGTGTGGCACCTTAACAAATCGCCTGGAGATTCACAGCTGTTTATACCACCTGCAGCGACCTGGGGACAAACCTCGTGCCAGGACTCCCAAGCTCTTTGCTCGTCATCCTGATCCATCCTCATAAGAGCAGTCCGGTTTGGATGGCTCTGTTGGAACGTGGCGCTCGTGCAGAAAAGATCCTAGTTTAGTTTTCTAACCGTCTTTTATGCTCACCCGCCCTTAAGAGAGCTTAAAAGGCTTGAAAATGAAATCAAGCCAATAAGATGTTTTAAAGAGGGTGAAGGGGACAGGATCAAAGAATCACAATCAATTGATAAAGATTCTCTTTGAAAAGAGACCTCCATAATAGTTCAGCATTGATCATGGGTTTTTTTTCTAATTTTTTTTAAATGTTTATTTGTTTTTGAGAGAGAGCGAGACAAAGTGTGAGCAAGGGTGGGGCAGAGAGAGAGGGAGACACAGAATCCGTAGCAGGCTCCAGGCTCTGAGCTGTCAGCACAGAGCCCAATGTGGGGCCTCAAACCCTGGAACCGTGAGACCATTACCTGAGCTGAAGTTGAACTCTTAACCAACTGAGCTACCCAGACACCCCGTTCATGTTTTTGCTATGTTCTAGGCACTGTACTCTGCATCTTACATAGACTTTCTCATAAAATCCTCTCAAAAACTCTTTAGGAGGGTGCCATTATTATCCTCAAAACGAGAAAACTTTATAAAAGCTTAGTGGGATTCAGCAATTTATACAAGGTCACATAGTAAGTTTTTGGTCTCTCTTCATTTCTAAACACAAAACAAACACACAAAAAAAAACAAAACAAACAAACAAAAAAACTCAACAGAACTGTATCTGGGTAAGTCAAGTCTTTAAAATCCTGAAGAGAAAAAGAAAAAAATATAATTCCAACACTTCTTGGATTGCCCTTGAATACAAGGGTGTTATGGGCTGGTTGAATGAGGGTCATCTTAGCACCTTTAGGGGTTTGCTGGTTGAGACACTTTCCTTCACGATTCCCGAAGCATGGACTGACGTCACCAACCAACTCTGAAAGTAAATTACAGTCTAGGTGGGTTTATGGTGGTTCTCGGTCGCATCTCTCAGGCTGGTACAGTCTTCTGCCAGAACACAGGAGGGTCTGGAGTTTGAGACAGAAGCAGAAAAGAAAAGCCCAGAAACCTTCCGTTCCCCCCAGATTGACTTAGGCCACCTTCCCGGGGTGGCCTTCTTTGCTTGTTTGGGGGATCCTGAAATATACGTCCCAGCAATCAGAGTCCTCAGTGTCCTGCTGATTCCAAAATAGACACTCCTATTACCCTGTTACATTCCCACATACCCCCCACTCAAGCTAACCGCTCCGTACTTGCATTCATCTCCTGAAGATCACTTCCAGGACTCAAGAGTGGGTATGAGTTGTATGTCCTGCATGGGCAAATTAAGATGATACGGAGAACAAACAAGTCTCACAGAAGAGAATCTGCCTTGTCTTTTCTCCTGAAAATAGAAATTCACAGTCAAGATTCTACAGTTTAAAGATCCAGCAATTACGGGCGCCTGGGTGGCTCAGTCGGTTGAGCGTCTGACTTCGGCTCAGGTCATGATCTTGCGGTCCCTGAGTTGGAGCCCTGCATCGGGCTCTGTGTTGACACCTCCGGAGTCTGGAGCTTGCTTGGAATTCTGTGTCTCCCTCTCTCTCTGCCCCCCCTCCTGCTCTCTCTCTCTCTTTCAAAACTAAATAAACATTTTAAAAAATTAAAAAAAAGTAGCATTAAAAAGAAAAATTATAGGGGTGCCTGGCTGGCTCAGTCGGTGGAGTGTGGGGCTCTTGATCTCGAGGCTGTAAGTTTGAGCCCCATGTTGGGGCACAGAGATTACTTGCATAGAAAGTCTTTTAAAAAAAGAAAAAGAAAAGAAAAATCATAGATGTGACTTAGAAACGCACCCTGGCAAGAAGCAGGCTGGAGGGGCTCAGCTTCGACAGCATGGAGGCCTGGGTTCCAGATGTGCCATCAACTGGGGAGGGCGGTCAGGGGGGCAACCCTGAAGAAGTCACTCAACAATCCGGACCTTCCACCTCACACGGTTGTGGAGAAGAATAGAGACATGTGAAGCATGTTTGATGACTTCTGCCTTTCGCGTCACTATTGTCATTCTTAATTTGGATTTGAAATATCATGACTATGGGATGCCTGGGTGGCTCAGTCGGTTGAGCGTCCAACTTTGGCTCAGGTCTTGATCTCACGGTTGGTGAGTTCCAGCCCCACATCAGGCTCTGTGCTGACAGCTCAGAGCCTGGAACCTGCTTCGCATTCTGTGTCTCCCTCTTTCTCTGCCCCTCCACCGCTCACACTCTGTCTCTCTCTCTCAAATAAACAAACACTAAAAAAAAATTTTTAAAGAAATATCATGACTTCTTTTGCTATCAGATGTGCTCACAGCTCTCTCCCGGCTGATGGGCTCACTTTGTATTTGTCTAAGTAGAAACACCCAAACCCTCAAAACACTCCTTTTTCCAGTCACCATCCCTCCCCCTTTCCGATCTCACTGACACCGCCCTTGTCGCCTGGGCGCGTTCTCTGGCCAGTAACGAAGGGGTCTTCCGGGGCCTGCGTCGCTCCCAGTTTCTGTCCTGCTTGAATCCACCAGCGACCACCCTTTGCTCCCAGTGTCAGATCCATGCTCCTTCTCCTGACCGCAAGGGTTCCGAGGATCTTGCCTGACTCTGACCTCTTCTCTTCCTCCTCTCTCTCTCTCTCTCTCTGTCTCTCTCTCTCTCTCTCTCTCTCTGCTACCATGTGCCACTTCTGCTGACCTTCAGCCAAATCTTCGGACATGTCAGCCTCCCAGGCACACATGCTAGCTCTCAAAGTCTGAATTCTACACCGTGGTCCGTAAGGGTTGTCTGCATACCTTTCCAGCTTCGGAATCTGCTCTACTCTTCCAGCCTCCCACCCAGAACCGCACCCACATGTGCCATCTCGCTCTTCTCTCTCCCCCCCTTCCAACAGTCTTATCGCCCGGCCTTACCCAGCTACCTGAGTTCCCTAAACACATCTTTGTCTTTCTACTTATTCCTTTGCCTATCTTGTTCCCTCCACCCATTTTATTGGATTCCATTCCAACATCTCTGCATTCAGAGAAACTATGATGTCTTCCCTGAGCTAATGAGCCCTATGGCATGACATTTTAACCATTGGTTTTCATACCTGTCTTCCTAGCTATAGCAAGTGTTCCTTGAGTACCGGGCTTCGGTTATATTTGTTTTCATATTCCTCAGAACCTAGTAAGCTCGCAATAAATATTTGTTAAATGATACACACAAAGATAAGATACAAGTCCACTCGTGATTCATGTCTCCTATGACTGCCAGAAACAAGTAACTGCCTTCCTTCACGCCGAGCCTGCCTCAGCATAAGGCTCTTTCGGAAATATTATCCCCATTCTGCACACAGATCTTGGCCGACAAATTAAAAGGATTGTCATAGGAATGAATCACAGTCAACCCACTATTATATATTTAATGTCCAGAGCCTGGTGAGTGCATGAGCCGCTTAGAGGTGAGTTAGGATCTTCCCTAGGCATTAGCAAAGGAACACAGATGGGCAGGGACCCCAATCTGCATAACACTGACATTTGTGGGATGCTTTAATGTTAACACAGTCCAGAACCCCATGGAAATGATGGCTTATCTTCTTTCTTAGGTGATGAAAATCTAGAACATTCTCTGTCACACATGCCTGCAGACTATTAATGGTGAAGGAGTCTTATATCTCATTGGGTCACCCTCCAGAGAAAGGAAACGCTCTTTCCATGTGTCTAGCAGCCTAGTCTCCTTCTTCTGGTCTCCCGTAAAGTTCATCAAAGAGCCAACCTATACCACGATCCCACTGTGTGAGTCTCGTATAACCACAGTTACCACCAGGTTATACTGCGATTAAAACTCCTTAGGGTTTTAGGGCCATGATGACGGGCAGAACATAAGGCAAGGGTAGATTTAGCCTCTAGGCTGCTCCCCAATTACATTGGCCATTACTGACCTAAGCAGTGGGACTAAGGAAGAGCGGGGTGAACGAGAAGGGACTATAACTCTTGTGTAAGTCCGTACGTGCCCAGACACAGGCATCTGCTGTAGACATCTACTTTGCAAACACTTCACCCACTTGTCATTCTCTTCATAGCCTTCATCTGAAGTGCTCGAACAATAGTTCCTGGAGGGATAAGTGGCTTAAACACTCCTTCAGTCTGTGATTCCTAAAGAGAAAACTTTTATCGAGTGGCAGAAGCGAGCGCTAGAGAACAGAGAAAAGGAAATCCAAGCACAGCCAACATTTCAAAGAGTCCGTTATGAGAAAGAAGAGGGAAAAAAAAGGAACTCTTAACTATACAACTCTGTTTTAAGGCACGAATACTTCTTGAATGTTGCAAACTCACTCTCTAGTATCTGGAAATAAATTATTGTCATGCCGATAGAGTCGAAGGGCAGTCTGGGGGACGGGGTAGGGTATCCACCCTCTCTTTCCCCATCTAGATTTCCCACCATACAACCCTTCGCAACCAGGTACACCACAGGGAATTAAGCCCTGATACCCTAAAGCATCTGTTGTAGGTAATGAATTAACTTTTCTCCTTTGCATCTAGAATGGTCCTAAATCTGTACCGGAAGCATTTTCCGTAGGGATTTAATGCTTTCATGCAACCTAGGCTGAAAAAGTCTGCATGCAGGGAACTACATTTTGTTTCTTCACAAGCATAATATGTTTTAAGCCACCCGGTTTTCAGTAATGGGTAATGTCAGCCCTAGGAAACTAATACGACGGTGTTTTTGTAGTTTTCTATGTAAAGATATTAAAATCTTGGTCAGATACATTCCTATTTTCATATGTTTTGGACGCTCACATAAAAATATTATTTTTAAAAATTTATTTTCTAATTATCCATTGGTACCATATGGAAATACAATTGATTTTCCTATACTGGCCTTATATTACGTGTCTTGGCATAAATGACTTTAGGGTGGATTTCTTTGAGTGGCGGGCTGGACTTGGTCTACAGGACACAGCTTGCCGACTCCTGCCTGGCTACTGGATGTGTCATGAACACTCAGGCCCACTGTGGCTGGATTTTCTGATTTTACAAGAGAAACTGAAAATAAGGAGTGTTCTTTCATTTGAAATCACTTGATTTTTAAAATCTTTCAAATAAACACTAATTTGGTTGGTGGGGGCCGGCTGGCTCAGCTGGGAGGCAGGGCACGTGACACATGCTTGGGGTTGTGAGTTCCAGCCCTACGCTGGGTGTAGAGATTACCTAAAAATAACATCTTCCCCCAAAAAAATGCTACTTCTTTTTCACCGGAGTACTGGATGAAAAAGAACAGAAAGAAGAAGAATATTGCTGGCCCCATGGACCGTGGAACATACTTGTTAGATCATAAATGTGGGTCTCTTTAAAAATGTAAGAACCGTTCTTCGTTTCCTTTAATGCTCTGTGCCTTGGTTTAATATCGTCTGACACTAAGTGAAGATTCATATTTTCTTTTAACTTCCATTTCCCTGGCATGCCTTCTCCCCTTCCTTACGGTCAGTCTCTATGAGTCACTTTGTTTTATACAGATCTCTTTTCTCAGCTTCTAGTTGGGTTTTACTTTGTAATCCAGCCATATTTTTTAAATCTTGATGTGTAGCCCACTTACGGTTATTGACGTACGCGAGACAATTAATCTTAATCTGCTTCCTCCGGGATGAAAGCCTGGGCTTCTGAGGGCAACGGCTGGCCTGCAGAAGAGACAAACACTGCAGCAAAGGTTTAGAATACGCATGTGGCCAAGACGGTTGCATCGATAGGGTTCGGTATGTATAAACACTCCGTGGGGTGTATAACTTTCGGCGTACTGAATAGTTAAAAGATCGTTCGTATTTATTGACAGTTACATCATTGATTCCCCTGAAAGAAAACCACAGAAGACAAAAAAAATAACTGTACTTCCCTTCCCCTTTGTCTTGCCAGTGCTCCAAGGAGCATGAAGCCAGTTGGGGGGTGGGGTTTGTACGCTCCCCCCTCGTTTCTCAGCTGCTGGCTCTCGAGCCGCTGACTCTCATTTCAAGAAGTGGAGAATGCAGACATGTGACGGTGGGGACTCACTGGGTTGCCCAAAGCAACTGGGAAGCCCTGCTCTAGTTTTACGGTCCTGCCGCCCCAGCTGCCAAAAGACAGAAAGGGATCGTGAGAAAATCGCATCCTGATTGTAGACCCTCTGCTTCTTGGTCCTGAGCAGGGAGGACTGATAGGGGAGTCATGTCGTTCCTCAATCCAACAGCCCCTCTCCTATATTCTGAGCCCTGAATCCCATTTCCTTGCCCCCTGCGCTGTCCAGGTCCCCTGTATAAACCCAGAGGGGCAGGAATACGGGGGTAGTCTGCTGCCAGGAAATACTGAGAAGGATCAGGAAGGCAGAGTATCTCTTTGGCAGGCTGCGGGTAGGATAATGGACTCTCCAGCTGAACTTCCAGGCACCTGCGATGGAAAGAAACATCACCTCTCCTGCCACCGAAACTTAAGGGCTCAGAAGGATCGGGTCACCCTGACTCCAGCCAACCCAAGCTGGCAAAGACCCGAGGCTGTGTTTTCTCATCCTCGAAGGCCAGCTGCGTTTTGCACAGCACAGTCAGTGAGGCGGGACGCCCCGTTACTGCAGCCTCTGCGGGGTCTCCTGTAAAGTTCCGTTACAAACTTCACACCGACCAGAAGGCAGTGGGTCAAGTTTTAGGCTTTCAAAAGCCCTTTCCTGGGTCCTAAGGAGTGTGTATATATTTTAAAGTTTATTTATTTATTTTGAGAGAAAGAGAGAAAGTACAAGCAGGGGAGGGGCAGAGAGAGAGGGAGAAAGAGAATCCCAAGCAGGCTCTGCATTGTCAGTGCAGAGCCCGATGCAGGACTCGAACTCATGAACCGTGAGCTCATGATCTGAGCTGAAATCAAGAGTCTGAAGCTTAACCGACCGAGCCACCCTGGGGCCCCCTAAGGAGTACATTTTGGCGAGCAGAATGTGAGATTTGAAGTCAGACAGAAGTGGATTTGAATATTGTCTCTGCCACTATGAGTAGCTGTGTGACCTTGAAGAGTGCTCTTCAGAACAAAGTGAGAAACAACAACAAAAAAGAGGGAAGGGAGATACGCGTGGAATACCTACTGCGTCGTGGACTTCATCGGATTCTCCGCAGAAAGACCGATTTATTTTAATGTTTATTTATTTTTGAAAGAGAGAGAGAGAGACAGAGTGTGAGCAGGGGAGGGGCAGAGAGAGAGAGGGAGACACAGAATCTGAAGCAGGCTCCAGGCTCTGAGCTATCAACACAGAGCCCAACTCGGGGCTTGAACCCACAAATGGTGAGATCGTGACCTTAGCAAAAAATCAGACACCTGACTGAGCCCCCCAGGCGCCCGAGACAGATGTATTTTCAAGAATTGGCTCACACCTTTGTGGAGGTCGGTGAGTCCAGTTCGAGTCCTGAAGCAGTCTGCTGGTGACCCAGGAAAAGCCGACGCTGCAGATAAAGTCCAAACGAAGGCCACCTGCTAGCAGAATTCCCTCTTGTCCCAGGGAGGTCAGGCCTTCAACTGATTGGATGAGGCCCACCCACATTATCGATTCTGCTTCATTCAAAGCTCTCCCACTCATTCCCTGATTCTCAAACCACTAACTTCTATTTCCCCAAAACATCTTTTTTTGTGTGTTTATTTATTTATTTTGAGAGACAGAATGGGGGAGGGGGAGAGAGAGAGAGAGAGAGAGAGAGAGAGAGAGAGAGAGAATCTCAACCACACTCCACGTTCAGTGCAAAGCCGGACTCGGGGCTCAAACTCACCAACCGTGAGATCATGACATGAACTGAAATCAAGAGTCAGACGCTTAACCAACTGAGCCACCCAGGCGCCCCTTTCCCAAATATCTTCATCCCTTTTCTCTGCCGGGAGCCCTTTGGTCACCGAAAGACTCTGCACACTGTTAAATGAAGGGCATCTCCCAGAGATACTTGCTCGCGGAATCTTCTGCATGCACTTCCCTCTGCGGTCTGCTGCCGTCTCCATGACCCTCCGTCCTGGGCTGTACTCTGCTCCCCCTGCTTCCGCCGGCCTAGGCACCTAGCAGAAATTTATGCACACGTAAGGCCCCCTGTCTCACATGCTGGACGGTCCCTCCGTCCATGCCGTTTGTCCCCTTCAGAGGAAATGAGAGCAAGTACAAATAAGAACGGTCATGAGCAACAAATAGCACAGATCGAATGCAGTGTTTTCTTGACAATCACATTTCGTTTCAAATATTCCTGAGTTCCATTTCTCTTATATTTGGCTTCCTGGTCTCTGTTATTGAGAAAACTGGACAAGTGGCATCCCCTTCTTGGCTCTGTTCCCCCCCCTCTTCTGGCCCGAGTCACTGGCGCTCCTGTTCCAAAGCTTTTCAGGCATTTTTTTTTAAAGCAGAAGGTAGAGTGAATGAGGACTTGCTCCCCAGTGGCCCCTGACCGAGGAACAGAAAAAGCGTTTCTCAAAACGAGAACATATGCAAGGATCTGTATGTGCAGATATTTTTAACGCCTATTTTTATTTTTCAGAGAGAGAGAGAGAGAGAGAGAGAGAACGTGAGTGGGGCAGGGGCAAAGAGAAAGGGCGACAAAGGATCCAAAGCAGGCTCCGTGCTGACAGCAGCGAGCCTGATGTGGGGCTCGAACTCACAAACCGTAGGATCGTGACCTGAGCCAAAGTCGGACGCTCACCCGACTGAGCCGCCCAGGTGCCCGTGGACGTGCAGATTGATTGATCTCTAAGAGGTAAATCCGATGCCCATATTTGCGATTTATAAAAGTAGAGCAGGACCACATCTTGAAGGCACGATTATACAGAGCCCCACGGTGGGGACCGGGAAAATGCCCTGTGGATAAAGAAGGAGACGCGAGCAGCATAGACATGAGGGGCTTGAGAAAACTTAGAGAACGCCTTACCCCACCAACCGAGGCATGACGGAGACAGTGTGAAAGTGGCAAACAAGCACCCAGAAAGGCGTGAGACACACCCCCTCCTCTTCCCCAGTTAGCTAATTCCTACCCACCCCAAAATCCCCAGATCGAAACACTCCTCAATCCTTAAAGATGGCCCGATGCATTCTGGCCTGCGTGCTGTCACCTCCTGTCCAAACTCTTGGAGAAGTGAGCCGCCACACACTCCGTCTGGCCCCAGGCTGTGCTCTCACTTAGTAAACAGGTCCAGCTCTGCCTTGCTCTTGCTCGGCATTTGCACCCTTGGTCTTTTTTATTCTCATTGGATTGGAATGTTCTTGAGGGTGCGTGAACGACTCCCTTCTCTATATCCCTCGGAGAACTGGAGGGCACAGGATTGCAAGCATCGCTCAGTAAATAGGGTTGGTTCTTGAAGACATGTCCTGTTTCACTCACATGGTTGGGAAATAACCAGAGAACACCCACCTAAGCTACACAGCGAAGGTAATAAAAATAATAATCATGTTAGCAGCTGGCAGGTTCTGAGGGCTTATTCCGGGCTAAGTTGTGTTTTAACTCACTGAATATTTAGCACTTGCATTTTAATCCATTCAGTACTTAGTAACAAATCCATGAAAGAAGCGCGTTTATTGTTTATTTTCTCCAATTAACAGATGAAAAAACTGAGGCACAGTGAACCCAGGTCTATAGTTAAGAAGCGACCAAGCCAGTTTTAGGACCCAAATGAACTCTTAACCACTATGCAGACATGTCTAAACCCTTCTGGGATGCTTTAAAGAACTACACCATGTGCCTGGCGCACAGAAATATACATGCTAGTGTGTCAGATCTGAAAAGCGTGGATGATACTTCACTACATACAGCTTAACACCTCCGTCTTCCATTGGTAACCCTTCAAGATTTTCCGCCAACTTAGCCTAGACCCTCCTCGCCATCTTTCTTCCCATGCTGGACCACTTATAAGACCCTGAACACTTTCAAAACTCCCCCCTTTGGCAACTGTGCCTAAATCTTACCGCCGGGTGACCCCTGCACCCTTAGAGCTATCTGCCCCAATGGTGGCTGCCTTGGAAGACCCAGCTTTGATCTGCCCTATCCAAGAACTTCATCCACTCCCTTTCCTTCCCCATCAGAATTTACCTCCCTCTCTCAATCATCAGACAGTATCTGTGACAACGTTACCCTAATGACTTGCATTCAGCTAAGCTTCCATGCATTGGTGGGAAAGGCATGGGCTCAGAGCTGCTTAGCTGGCCGCCATATTTCACTACCCACCTTCCTTATGTTTCTACCAGAATGAAGCAACCACTCCTTCCATAGGTCCATTGGGCTATGTGAGGCGTGTACCTCAGATAAAAAAAAACACTCCGAAGTTTCACACTCATAAATAAGGCTGGAAAAATGATGAAGGGTTATTACAAAAATAAGTCTGAATCCACTCCAATTTACTTTTAAAAATAAATCCTCCCCATTCAGTTCTTTATTATTAGCGACAAATCACTGATGACACCTTTCACAACTACTTGGACCCACCAGAGTGTGTTAAGGGCAAGGCTTCAAACTGTTGCACGAATTCCTACTCTGGCTTGAAAGGCCCTGCAAGGCACAGACTAGGTCCTACTCCCTTAAAGAGTCTCGCCCCGTGCATCAGTCATAGGAGAAACCTATTATCCATGAATGCCATTGACTTGGTCTACTTTGACCGGACTCCGTCCAAGATTTGGTGAGACTAGCTCCTGGGGTAGGAGACAGGGCACAGGGAGAAATTTAGCAGTTGGTAAACAAGCATTTACCGCACCCGCTCCGGGCACGAAGTCCTGCAAGGAGACACCCCAGATAATGGATAGTGGAGAAGGGGCCCATCCCCACCCGTTAAAGAGGGTGTGTGGGAGACAAGACCAACAAATATGTAATCAGCATAAACACGCGGAGAAAAATACAGTAATTCCAAGAGTATGTGAATGGGTTAGGTGGGAGAAACGAACCACACTGGTTGTTGTGTCTCTCCCTCACCTAGTTATTAGTACCCGGAGAAGAATGCCCCCAGGAGCAGTCTGGAGTGGACCTCGAAGCGACATTCCCCCTGTTGGGAAGAGCTGGGGAGCAGAGCCAGGCTCTAGACTTGTTAGAACTCCTTTAGGGGCATGAGGCTGTCAGTATCCACCAGCCTACCATGTGAGAGCAGCCTATCCTCTCTGGGAATCCACCCTGGGCTCCCTCCCTCTATGGTTCTTTCCAGAACATTCACATGGTTGCTGCTCTTCTTGGAAAGAAGTCAATTTCACACAGAATATATCTTAGCTGTGGATGACTGTCCACCTCTTGAACTCCTTGCTAAGAAGAAAACACTGCGTGCTCCACGGAGACCCAGCTGGCCAGTTGCTACCCCACAAAGTTGGTGGGTGTCCGTCTCAGAGAGAGCCGCTCAATGACAAAGGAAGGTTAGGAGACGCCATGCTGGCTTCCCCCCAAGTTGCAATAATTGGTGATTAGGTAAAAAAGGAACCTTTCTGCTAATATGCTGTCTTCCCCAAAACCATTTATATTCACTATTTTTACATAAATCTCAGAAAATGTCATTTTATATGAAAGATTCTGATTAACTTCTTCTTGCAATGTCATCTTAATGGACTGGGCAAACTGGCTGGCTTTCCCTCCTGTATTTGACTCTCCCGAGAATTCTCAGATGACACAACCTGGCAGAGTTTCAGCGTGGCCCAAAAAACTGGAAAAATCTTTTCTGAAACCATTCCACTGAGCAGCTTTGCAAAAAGCTATGCATAATCCCCTAAGAGTCTAGGATTGCTGTTTCTAAAATAATTTCATGAACTGGGGCGCCTGGGTGGCTCAGTCAGCTAAGCATTCGACTTGGGCTCACGTCATGATCTCACGGTTCGTAAATTTGAGGCCCACGTCGGGCTCTGTGCTGACAGCTCAGAGCTTGGAGCCTGCTTCTGATTCTGTCTCTGCCCCTCCCCCACCCGTGCTCTGTCTCTTTCTCAAAAATAAATAAACGTTAAAAAAACTTTTAAAAATAATTTCATGAATTAAACTTTTGGGGGGCATTGACTTGTGAGTTCGTATTTTCAGTATCATGCGATGGCTGTTTTTATGAACATCAGTGCTGTAGACTGTGCCTCCCTCCGCTGATTTATCTGAGACCCTAACGCCTGATGTGATGGTGTTAGGGTGTAGGGTCCTTTGGGAGGTGACGAGGACATGAGGGTAGAGCCCTCGTGAAAGGGATTAGTGCTTTGCAAAAACAGACCCCACAGAGCTCCCTTGCCCTCTCTGTCATGTGAGGACACAGCAAAAAGACAACCATCTATGACCAGAAAAGGGCCCCTCTGTAGTCAATGAGTCTGCCAGCGCCTTGATCTTAGACTTCCTAGCCTCCAGAAAGAAATAGTTGTTTATAAACCACCTAACCTGTGGTATTCTGCAGAGCCCAAGTGGACTAAAATCAGCAAATTTTTCTAGCATAGGTTTGTTAATGTTCAATCGGCAACAACAGGACAGAATGTAAGTATCCCCAGTGGTTACATGGAGACCTGGGCTCCCGTCCTGGACCCACCGCTAACCAATCGTGCAGTGATAACATGAGTCTCATCGGCTCCCTGACGTCACTTTCTCCCGTGTTTGGAAGGGAGGTAACGACAGGTCCCACGCAGCGTTGTTGAAGAGATCAAATGGGAAAACGCCCAAGGATCCTTTTTGGGAAGGAAGAGAAGTACGGATATGAACCACTGTGCTGATGCTCGTAATCGTACCCTCCGTGTGATCCCAGGGGACTGGCCACCAGGCTGGAGACCGTCCCAACATCCGAATCGAGGCTTTCAACAAAATTCCACCGCATTTAACAAAATGGCACAGTGTGGCTGGGGCGCCCGGATGGTTCCGTCAGCTGAACGTCCTGCTCTTGGTTTCAGCTCAGGGCATGCTCTCTCGGTTCGTGGGTTTGAGCCCCGTGTTGGGCTCTGGGCTGCCAGGGCAAAGCCTGCTTGGGATTCTCTCTCTCCCTCTCTCTCTCTGCTCCTCCTCTGCTCATGCGCACACATACACACACACACACACACACACTCTCTCTCTCTCTCTCTCTCTCAAAATAAATTAATTAATTAATTAAAAAAAGTCATAGCGTGACCTTTGACCATTGAGCTTTGAACCCCAGAAATGTACTTTGGTTAAACCGAAAGCGATGAAAGGTTCTTGGATAACATATGTGCCCCTAGTTCTTCTTTTTATGAGTATTTCCTTCTGTATCAAAGCAGCTAACCTTTTAAAAATTCTTCCTTAAGGAATAAGGACGAACTGTAATCCACTTTCGTGTTCATTATTCCTCCGGACATCCTGGGAGATGAGCACTTTTTCACGCATGTTGGCTGGGCTCAGCCGCACCTGATTCAGAAAGAATAAGAATGTTACTCCAGAGGAGACGACACTAAAGCCGTCATGTTCTCACCCTTATATACGACTGGGGTAGCCCACATTATCCGTCTAGTTCTCTTTTTTATTCCCCTCTAGAGCTAATAAAAATCAGTTCAGTGGCAATTCTATTAACAAAAGAGAGTGCAAAGTAAGAGTAGTAAATCTGCAGAAAGACTCCAGTTTCTCGAGCTCGTTTGGGTCTTCTGAGAGAATCCAGATAAATATCTGTGCTCCAAATGCACGACGCATAAAACACTGAGAACGACACCCGAACAGAGGAAGCATCGTGGACACGAGTAGCTTTTATGGGATCTGTGCAGAGTGAGGTGCACACAACTGGCACCCTGGAATTCTGACCTCCTTCGAAGCCCTTCCAGAAAGTCTAGGGGTCCTGCGGAGCGTCTCCTGCCGCACCCCTAGTGAGTCTCTTGGCCTCTAGGAAGGACGTGTTTCTCAGGCCCCCTGCACACGGATTTGCCCCAAGCCAGGCCTTGGGCACTCACTTCAATACTAGGGTAAATACGGTATCATTTACCAGATTAGGACCTGGCTGAATTACAGTAGGTCCCTGCTGGGAGACAGCGCGGCCCCTCCAGCCAAGCCTTAGGAGTCAGACTGACCCAGAATCAAACCCGAGCGTGGACACTGACTACCTCTGTGACTCCGAGTAGGTTGCTTGACCTTTCTGAGCCTCAGAACCCAAAAGATGTTTATGTCGTCAAGTACTAAGTACACCGTGTACTAAGTACTTAACAAATATCAACTTAGTTGATTCTCTGTACAAGCCTACGATATTGGTACTGTATTATCCTCATTTTATAGATGAGGCCATCAAGGTACAGAGTGGTCACGTACTGTGCTTGAAGTCACACAGCTGGTTAGTGTCAGAGACAAGATTCCAAACCAGGCATTCTGGCTGCTGAATCCACCATCCCGTCAAACCTTTACGAGTCAAGCAAGAAAGTATTTGTTATACTTTTGTTAAAATGGAAATTTTATCCATAAAAGTAGTAAGAATCCCTTGTACCCAGGCACTCAGCTTAAACAATTATCAACATTCCATTGTTCTAAATAAAAAACCTTTTGAATTTGTATTCTCTTTAAGTTGCAGTAAAAAATAAAGTTTTGTCATTTCTTCTTGGTCTTGTTGACCCCACTGGCTAAATTTAGGTAATTGCCTTTGGTTTTCTTGCATAATCATGAAAGTAAGGTGGTGGGTCATAGAATTTTTCAGCAACCCTTTTTTTTTTTCATTTGGATTCAAGTTAGTGAACATATAGTGTACTATTGGTTTCAGGAGCAGAATTTAGTGATTCGTCACTTACAGATGACACCTTGTGCTCGTCCCAACAAGTGCCCTCCTTAATGCCCATCACCCATGTAGCCCATCCCCCACCTACTGCCCCTCCAGGAACCCTCAGTTTGTTCTCTGTATTTAAGAGTCTCTTATGGTTTGCTTCCCCCTCTGTTTTTATCTGATTTTATTTTTCCTTCCATTCTCCTATGTTTATCTGTTTTGTTTCTTAAAGTCCCCATAGGAGTGAAATCATATGGTATTTGTCTTTCTCTCACTGACTTATTTCACTTAGCATGATACCCTCTAGTTCCATCCACGTTGTTACAAATGTCAAGATTCCATTCTATTCGATCGCCAAGTAATATTCCATTGTGTATGTAAACCACGTTTTCTTTATCCAGTCGTCAGTGAGATTGCTTCGATTCCATCTTACAAATGGTCACACGAGGCCCAGAGAGCTTAAAGAATTGGCTCAAGATCACGCGCCTAGTAAGTGATGGCTTATATCAAATAAAATTTAAGTTTTAAGGTTTCTAATGGACCAACTCTCTGGATATCAATATACGTGGAAAAAATAGCGGATTCTGGAACTCCATAGACTTTGGCACAAATCCTCCTTCCTCCTCTTACGTACAACCTTGCACGAGTGACTCTGAACTTCAACTCCTCATCATTCAAACGGGCAAGTCATACTTACATCACAAGTTTTTGCAATGATTGCATTTTAAGTAATTATATAATCCATTAACATGTTAAATTATTAGATCTTAAATTATTACATTATTCAAAATATTAGATTATACATATATCCATGCATCTTGTGTGTCATCTAGTATATATGCATGTTATCAATATATGCACTTGTGGAAGGAAGTGTGCATGTGTGGGCGTGTGTGTCATCCAACACTGTGACTGTCTCACAGCGGATGCCCATTAAAGAAGAGTTCCCCTTTTCCCTCCTAGATAAGATAGATTCGAAGGAAAAGTCCCCCGATCACTCAGCACTTGCCCGTGATACTCCCAGATTGCTCCAAACCTTTTCGCCATGAAGACATTCATCGGGGTCCCTGGATGTTTTTATTCTTTCCCCAGATTGCCTACTTGTCTGGTTCTCCATTGCGCTAACACACGGAGCCGGTTCAGGCTTGTTCTATTACATAATGAAAGAGACTTCCTTACTTTGGACTTGGTGCGGTGCCTGGTGCAGAACTCGCACATGATATGTTTTTGTCGAATGACTAAACGCACGAATGAGGTTATCTAAGCCTCTAGCGAAGTATCTGAGCTACTTACATTTTTCGAGAAATTTGTGAGGATTCTTTTCCATACATATGTGAAGTCATGTCCATCGGAGCTAACGGTTTTTTTCAAGTAGTACTACTTTGGAAACCCGTTTTCATGCATGGGGGTCATAGTATTGAATCCACATACCGATCATCTTATAGAAGGAACTATTTTTCAAGTAGAAGAAAAATGTACTATGTTAGTTTAAGTGTCTCTCATTCTCTTTAATCTCTCTCTTCTTTTTAATATTTTTTATTCATTTATTTATTTTGATAGAGAGAGAGCATGAGTGGGGGGGAGGACAGAGAAAGAGAGAGAGCTAGAGAATCCCAACCGGGCTCCACACTGTCTGCGCAAAACCCAATGTGGAGCTTGAACTCACCAACCGTGAGATCCTGACACACGCTGAAATCTGGAGTTGGATGCTTAACCGACTGAGCCACCCAGGTGCCTATCTCTCTCTCTCTCTTTTTTTTTTTAAGTTTATTTATTTATTTTGAGAGAAGGAAGGAGAGAATGTGAGCAGAAGAGGGGCAGAGAGAGAGGGAGAGAGAGAATCCCAAGGAGGCTTTGCCCTGTCAGTGTAGAGCCCGACGTGGGGCTCTATCTCAGAAACCGTGAGGTCATGACCTGAGCCAAAATCAAGAGTCGGACGCTTAACTGCCTGAGCCACCCAGGCACCCCTATTCTCTCTCTTTTTAAAAACAAAGAGTATGAAGGTAAACTTCAGCCTTTCTCCATTTATGTAATTATAACTTCTGCGTTTGTGAATTACATAAAGTTCTGTCACGTCTAGTGCTTTCCGTTTAAATCAGAAATCCGTTTCCGTACCGAGATAAGAACAAATGATCCCCATCTTGCACTTGTAGGACGAGCCCAGGGGCAGAGGCCGTCACCTTGCAGAACGGATGCGTGAGGTCCTGTAGACACGGCACCCAGCTGCTGCCCCAGCTGAGCAACGACTGCTCTGTAAACCTCTTCTGTAGTCTCAGCATCCAGCGTCCTGCGGAAAAGCGATGGCGCCTCTCACATCCTTCTGCCTTTTCCTCCCCGGAGAGGCCTGGAATCCCACAAAGCTCCAATTCGGAACGTCTCCACTGATGGAGCCTCTCCGGGGAGAGAAAGGAATATGGTTCAAGATGACCACGGCCTCAAGGCACAAGGTGCGCCTCGGGGGAGGGAAGAGGACGCAGGTGGCCTTCATATCCGTAGAGCTGGAATGGTGAATTTGGAATTAAGAAACCAAAATTCTAGGTCCAATTCTATCACTAACTGAAGCCTCCCTCCTCTGTATTTTAAAAAAAAAATAAAAACTTCTAACCTCAAGGTTTTAAGTGAAATCAGAGGGAATCGCCACTGGCCTGTGTAATAGGCTTAAGTTTCTTGGGTTGTCTTAACAGTCTGATGCGGACAGTTAGAGGTGAAGGAGAATGACACAAACCGGACCTGGTCTCATTATTTCACCGCTCGGAGCCATTGCCCTCTCTTGCAGGGCACGTCTTAACTTTGCTTCTTTCTGAAAGGTTGAGACACCTGATGAGAAGTGTGTTTCCATCTCTAGTGTTCTAAGATGCTGTGATTATTTTGACGGATTGAGGCCAATGGTTGTTGGCAACTGCGAGAAGCCAGAGCGGACCCTACGGCTAACGCTGTGAGGCTTTTGTCCCTCACTCTGCGATCGCAGAAGAGAACAGAAACCTTCCAATAGAAACAGTCAAGTACATCTGAGGAGTGGCCGATCATAATGGGCGCTGAGGGTTCATGGTAGTAAGCAGCCGGCAAAAATTCCCGGGGCGTTTGGTGGCAAGAAACAGAAACTCCCTCCAGCTAGGCCACAAGGTGGGGAAAGGATTTTAGGGTTTACACGGGCTTGGCTTGCAATCCGTGAAACATGACCGCCACCCCTGGGGGCACGGGCACTGAAGCCTGGGGCGTCATCAGGGACTCAGGCAACTCCTCTCTGTACCCCTCTTTGTGGGGCCATGTCTAACCTTGTTTTTGCTGCATGTCAACCTCATCGCCCTTGTTTTGTGGCCAGCTTCTGTGCTCACTCACTCACTTGCATGGCCCCTCATGACTAACGTATCAAGCCTCAGCACAAGGCCTTTCGGTTCCCCACACCATGACTAATGGCTTCGGTTTCTGTGCCTCAGTTTCCAATGTCTAAATATCTCTGAGATTACCCATCCAATTTAGCTGTCTCCCCACAATCTGAGCCCTATCAAAATGACCACATCAAAGTGTGGTCTTCTCGCATATATACACAGTCTCTGTGTTGTAAGTCACTAATTTAAACTCTGCGTATAGCAAACCTATAAACAGGCATACTCAAGGCACTTTTAAAGTGTAGTTTATTACACAGAATATATGTTCATTCTAGAGAAATTAGAAAGCACAAAGGAAGATATAAATAACCCATAATCTAGGAAATTCTATGTATCTCCGTTGCATGTATAAACAGAGACACTATTTTTACAACACGAAATCATATTACACTTATTGGTTTGTGACCTTTATTTACTTAATCGCATAGGACAAGGGTCTTTCAACTTATCATCCTTTCGAGTCAAAGAAACGGAATTTTCGATTCAGGGATGTTAGCTCATATTTACTGAACATCTAACTTGTGTTTTTCTGTATCCGTTAGCTCCTTTACCTTATTTAAACTTCGCAGCGGCACGAAACAGGAACCGTTGTGATTCCTATTTTACAGATGAGAAATCAAGGCGCAGAAAGGTTAAGTAACTTTCCCAGAGTCATTCAGACGGAGAGTATTCGCGCCATGCCATCAAGCAACAGAGCCACACTCTTTTTTTTTTTTAATTTTTATTTAAGTTTATTTGTTTATTTTGACAGAGAGAGAGAGAGAGAGAGAAAGAGAGAGAGTGCGCACGCATAAGCAGGGGAGGGCCAGAGAGAAGGAGAGACAGAATCCCGGAGCAGGCTCCGAGCCATCACCACAGAGCCTGGTGTGGAGCTCGAACTCAGGAACTGTGAGATCATGACCTAAGTTGAGAGCAAGAGGGGGACGCTTACCCACCTGCACCACCCGGGCTCCCCAGAGACACACTCTTCATGGCTACGTTGTAGCCACTCTGCACTCAAGTTATAGTCTTTCCTCCCACAGAGATTTGGGGACAGAAAAGAGATGAGGTAAGAGCCACGGAGGAGACTGTAAGAGAAAGACACAGAGATTCGGGGTGGGAAACAGAGGAAGGGTACAAGGAAGAAATGATGTAAAAAAACAAACAAACAAAAATTAACATGGTGGCGAAGTGAACGATTGAACTGAGCTCCACTAAAGTGGCGTTTTTGTGAGTCAAAATCCATTGAACGCTGGCAGTTCCATGGAACCCGGCTTATTAAATTCCGTCACCAGACAAGATGGACCTCAGAGCTCTTGTATCTCAACTAAACTCAGGGTCATCTTAGGTTCCTTTCCATCAACATATATGAGGCTGACAAGTGACCAAATAAAAGCATCCTGGTTTTTGGAGAAACTGGTGTGTTTCTCCATGTGTGGGATATTCCAACTCCTGAACATACCCTAAAGTCCAAGGGTTTACCTGGAAAAAGATGAGTCTGTTGGTAGGACTATGATAGAAATAGAAAATATTACTTCCAAAGACTTAGAGGCAGAGAATAATCAGATTAAAGAAAATTTGCTTACCTAAAAGGCCAAAAATAAGGCAGGGGGAAGGGGCAGAGAGCAAAGAAAAAGTATAATAAATAAAAAAAGGAACATAGCAGACATTAATCCAAACAAAGCCTCCTCAGTATACAGATATGTGGATTACACTAGAAAAGTTCTGATCGAAATAAAGATGTTCCAACCATATAAATGTCAGGTGGAATAGACTTTAAAAGGTATTATGTAAGGACAAGGAAGGTTATCACATAACGAATTAGAAAAATACAAGAAACCAAAGACAGCAAATATCAGCAACGTAGCCTCAAAATAATAGGTTGAACTGTATGAAACTTTCAATATTCGATGGAGGTATGAAAGCAGTGAATTTATATAAAGGAAAAGTAAATAGAATTATGAAAAATGGAACTTCCTAAAGTATGATTTTAACATTCGTCTGTTACAACCTGATTGATCACATGATCAAAAGATTGGTAAAGATGTTGGATATTCGATAGCATGATTAAGAGACTTTATAAAATGCTTAGAACTTTATCTCAACTCCTAGATAATCTATATTCCTTTCAAGTTTGCAGGGAATACTTCCAAAACCTGAGCGCATGTGAGGCCATAAAGGGCACCTCAAATAATACCAAAGTATTGATAAAACATATGGATTCTATTGTCTGACCACAAGACAATAAAATAAGAACTCAATTCTACCCTCCCCATCACCCCCTACCAAAACAAAAAAACAAAGAACAAAATAACAATACCCTTGTATGTTTGGAAACTTAAACAGTGATTCCCACTTCTTCATGGGTCAAAGAGGAAATCCTAACAGAAGTTAAAAATAACCACAAGCTGGTTTGTCATGGTCTGATTTTTCCCATTTTATTCAGTTGCTGTAATTTCACATCTGTCCATACCAGGAACACTGATACGGTAGGCGTCGGGAACCAAAACACCTGGTTTTTAGTGGGAAAAACTATAAAGTCTTAAATAGCTTCTTTATTTCACCCATTTGTCCACAGATCTCGTGTCTAGAATTTGTTTGGTATTTCCTCCATCTTATCCCCTGGGATTCAGCTAAGGAGCCCCCCCTTTCTTCATGACTGGAAACCCCACAGGTGCTTTGTCCTGTGTTGAATACTTCTCAAGTGACCCCAAAGCTGTCATCACCCAAGGCTTTTCTGCCAACTGGGGATTGCTGAGAAAACACTCTTGGGAGTGTTCACACAGACAACCAAATGACATCTCAAAGTACCAGCTGCTTTCACCACTCGCGAACAAGCTTCCCGACCCATAATATCACGTCCAGATTAACCCTAGTCCACATCTTGCTGAAATGAATAGGCGTCTCCTCTGCTCATGGAGGTAGGCAGATCTGACTGTGTCTCTTTAGAGCTCCAAGCACATGGAGATACGTGAACGGGCAATTGTTTAGGACAGCGCCTGCTTGCAAATCAGGGGGGTGTATTTGGCTTCACAGCGCACTCCCCAACCCAAGTAAAACACTTCCTTAAAATGGCATGTTCATTAGAACACCATCGGGAGAGGGGCACCTGGGTGGCTCAGTCGGTTAAGAACACCATTGGGAGAAAACATGCAGAGGAGGCAGAGCTAGAGTCCCTTCCATAGGACTCCCCGTTCAAACGGGCTTGGGGATTCCATCTACAACCTCCTTACGGAACGTCACAATGTCAACATTCCAAAGGAGGCTAGAGCTCCAGAATCAGGGTCTAGGAGGCCGGAGGAAGGATGGAGAGGGGTCCCCATGAATCCTGGGATTTTGTACAAGGGCAGAGGCTGAGGAGTAGGAAATCGAGTGTGAAGTTCTATCAACACTGTTGAATCTGGACACCATCCTAAGAATGTCCCACTTCACCAATTGGAAGGTCTCCCAAGTAAGCAAAAGCTTGACGCCATATGACAACATCAGGTAACCAGCTCACCTCTGTCTTCCTTTATGTCACCGGGACAAGCGCTGGCTGTCAGCAGAACAGGTTTTCTTACATACAGGGTTTAGCCAGTCTGTCAGCCGATATTTTAACAACATGGATAAAGAAACCATTAAAAAAAAAAAAGTAAATGTCTTAACGATAAGGTAGAGGGGATATGGATATTTCTCTGTGCTATTTTCCTTGGATGCTATTATTTTAAGGTGATTTAATAAGAAAAGGTAACAACGACATCAAATTAAGTGCATTCGCCGTCCCTTAAGTGACTCAGCGGCTCTGGCGCCAAAGTCCCGTGTAAAGGGTCTGTCTTGTGAGGAAGTCATGGATGGGGCATTAAATTTTACACGGAACATTCAGAGGTGTTGAAAAAATGAAGCTTATTGTGGGTCACCCCTACTCTCTTATTCTGGAGCTCTGGTTCCTCCTTGATGGCAGAGAGAAAAAAAGTTTGCCAGTCAAGAGTAACTTACTCTACTCTTGTCTGAAACATTTCACTTCGAGATAAACTCAGCCTCATTTGGGTAAATACTCCGCCAATTCACAGGCGGTTTCTTCCTTCTCTCCAGGGCCCACTGCCCACTCCTCCTCCCTCCAACATGGTATCGGGGTACAGAGGGTCCTTGGTGTCCTCGGCTACCAGCGGGTCTCGTCCCTGGATGTCCTGGGCTGGTGTTTACTTACGTGTAGCAGATCTCACTATCCTTCGTGGGTGTCCTGCTGGCATCTGCTGCTGACACCTCAGGTCCCTGTGGGTCCCTCAGATCACCAGGTCTGGGTGCTTTGTGGCCTCTCTCTTCCTTGCTCTGACCACAAGCCAGTGCCAGGACATAGCTACTCTTACTCCTTGGTGTCCTCTCAGCAGGGCAGACAGAAACTCCGGGGCCTCAAGGACCCCTCCACGCTGGCTGTTCCACTACCTGTTTCCACCACAGCAGGAAAGCGCAGGGCAAGGGGTGAGCCAAGATGTGTTGAGTCCCCCCTCAAACCACCTATGGTTTTCTGTGAGGGTTCCTAACACCTCATCACCCCAATTTTGCTTAAGCCTGGTGGGTTGGGGACAGGGGAGGCTGGAGGGAAAGAGGCACCCACTTCTCAGTGACCAAGCTGTGGTACACATCTAGGTTGCTACCCTCTTGAAGCAACATTTTCTACTTCCTCTTCCTGTCTGGCGGAAATCCCCCATAAATCATTTCCTCTGCCATTCTCCACTATGGCTTTCTTTTGATCTAGCCTCACTCTTTATATGTTAAAGGAAACCCCGAGAAATGCAGAAAACTCTTTTCTTTCTTCACCAAGCTTGATCTCTCCATTGCCATGGATGCAAAGTGGCCATCTTGAAATTAGGACCTTAGAAATGATGCCATTTTCTTTGCTTTCTGCTGTAAGAATTCTAATTTTCTCTGAGACGGCAGAAGCTACCTCAACCAGTGACTTACCTCTTAGAATAAATCAAAGAGGTTTTGCAAAGGTATGGGATAGGTATAGGGAAACAGTGTAATCATTACCTAGCGCCAAGGCCTGATGACCTGAGGGAAGGGCTACGACATCTTGAAGGAGAAAGTGTGGAGAGAGAAGCAGTAACTTTCAGGTAGGGTCCTGACAGGTCAAGGGAAACCCTTAGGGAAGGAGCCAGCCAGAAGAATATGTTCTAGCATCTTTAGCCTCCTTCTTTGGAGTCCCTACTGGACCATCCCATTGGCCAGGCCTAACTGGGCACCAGAGACAAGAGAGTCCATTGATATAACCCAGCCAGTCAGTTCCAGGATGGGGACGAGCAGAGGGTGGGGATGACAGACAGGGGATATCTACCCACAAAGCTTTTCCCTGTAAGGAGAGGGGGAAGCAAATCAAGTACAAGGGTGTAAGAAAAATAAAATCTCAGTGGTATTTTTCAAAAATATTATATCCCTGTGACGTAAGTCTGTCTTACCCACAGTTTAACTTCTGTCATTGTCCGTCAAAGTGTATATTTCCATTAGATGTCCACAAATTTGCCAAGTGTTCTGGTGACAACAATAGCTAGCCCCGAGTGCTTTCTGTATGCCAAGCACCGTGGAAAGACTTTTTGTTGATGTTTTGTAGTACTCAAAAGAGCCTTCTGGTGGGCGCCTGGGTGGCTCGGTTGGTTGAGCGCCCAACTCTTGATTTCAGCTCAAGTCATGATCTCACATTCCATGAGTTTGAGCCCTGCACTGGGCTCTGTGTTGATAGCATAAGGCCTGCTTGGGACTCTCTCTCTCTCTCTCTAATAAAAATAATTTTTTTTTAAAAAAGGGCCTTTTGGGGTAAGCATTATTATCATCTATTTTACAGGTGGGGAAACTGAGACTAAAAGAGTTAGAGGATTTGTCCAAGGTCATACAGGCTAATCAAGAGTCCATGTAAGATCTAAGACCAGTCTGTCTAAGAGGGGCCGAGAGCTGAGAAGGGACAATGGGGAACTGAAAAGGGCACCCCCTATCATAGCATCGGCTGCTTCTAAGTCACAGCTGATGGTTACCATCTGGAATGGTGGGGACCCCACGTCACCAGCTCTGTTTTCTCAAGAGCTGCTTGTGATCCACGTTGCATGGGAAAGTCTCCCATTTTTGTTTTTGTTTTTTTTTTAATGTTTATCTATTTTTGAGAGAGAGAGAGGGAGGGAGGGAGAGGGAGTTTGAGTGGAGGAGGAGCAGAGAGAGGGAGACACAGAATCCAAAGCAGGCTCCAGGGTCCAAGCTGTCAGCACAGAGCCCAATGCAGGGCTCGAACTCACAAACTGTGAGATCATGACCCGAGCTGAAGTCCAACCCTTAACCGACTGAGCCACCCAGGTGACCCCATCTCTTGTTTTTTAATTGAATTGTTGGATTAGAATTTGTCATCCAATTTCACCAATGGGTGAGCTTCCAGTTTGCGGACTTTGCTGGACAGCGACAGAGAAACCCCACCCAGCACCCCAGCACCCTCCCCAGGCTCACACTGTAACGCCTGTCAACAGCCTTTACAGACCACCAAGAGTGTTTCTTTCCATCATACCAACAGCCATTTTGTTGGTAAGTTCAGCAATAATGATAAGATGGGCTACCTATGGCTACCAGCACGAACTACACACCACACTAGGAACTTCGCCTGTTCATGTCGCCTAAACTCCACAACCCTGCAATTTGTATATATCAGTACCCATTTTACAGGTGAAGACATTGGGTTGGGAGACATGAGGTCACGAGCCTAAAATCACCAAACAGAAAATAGCAGAGTTAAGGGACTAACTCAGGCCTCTCTAACTCCAAAACGTAGGCTTCTTCTATCCCAGGTAAAAGACTTTCCCCTTGCACAACTCTGAGACTGTAGATCCACAACCCAGAAACGCATAGGGACGACCTATTCTTGTAAGTCAGGTGCCAGTGAGAACCTGCCAGATAGCACATTCTGCATTGGAGGCTGCTCCCCCACAACCCAGATATTATGCTTCCTGGGGCACCTGGGTGGCTCAGGCGGTTGAGCCTCTGACTTCGGCTCAGGTCATGATCTCTCAATTTGTGGGTTCGAGCCTTGGGTCGGGCTCTGTGCTGACAGCTCAGAGCCCATAGCCTGCATCGGATTCTGTGTCTCCCCCTCTTTCTCTGCACTTCCCCGCTCACACTCCGTCTCTCTCTCTCTCTCAGAAATAAATAAACATTTAAAAAATCAAATATTATGCTTCCTAAAAGCACCATCCAGAAAAGAAAAGGAGACCAGCAAACAGAAAAGGAGAGAAGCCAAGCAAAGGGTGGGATGGCGTGTGCTCAGACGTGGGCAGGCTGGGGGAAAACAAACAGAATCTGCTGAAAATTAGTAGGAAGGCAGAGACGCAGCTAAAGACACGCTAGCAGGTGCCTTGGTTCATGTTTTCTCATACCCAACTTCCAGAGAAAATCATTTGTAGAGTTGCTCTATAAAAAAATGAGTTCTGGGACGCCTGGGCGGCTCAGTCGGTTAAGCGTCCAACTCTTGATTCCGGCTCAGGTCATGATCTCCTGGGTTCCTGAGTTCAAGCCTTGCGTCAGGCCCTGCGAGGACAGCACAGAGCCTGCTTGAGATTGCCTCTCTCCCTCTCTCTCTGCCCCTCCCCCTGCTCGTGCTCTCTCTCTCTCTATCAAAATAAATAAATGAACATTTTTAAAAGATGAGTTCCACTCACTGAAACTCAAAGGACACCATTAAATATGGAGATTGTGTCGTCCCCTAGACATGCCTTCCAAACTCCAAGTACTTCTTTCTCTCTACGTCATGATTCTCATACTCCTTTCTGGATGTTTCCACCACCTTTCTCGGCACAAGCAGCTCTCGTTCTCCCCTCGCCCCCTCCTCACCTAGCATTTTTATTCCAGGACAGAAATAAGGTCTGATCCAGCGAGCAGTTGCAGGGGAGAAAATCCATGGGCTCATATTTCCACGAGCTTCACACTCGCTGGATTTATTGTCGTCTCCTGAGCCATCTCTAATCTCCCCAGCTTGAGTTGTCTCGGGCTCCACTGCCCGTTCTGCCAAATGTTTCATTACTTCTAAAATTATAACTATGAATGATAAACCTTATCCTTTCTTCTTCTTGTTTTTTATTTACTTATTTTCGAAAGAGAAAGAGAGAGAGAGAGAGAGAGCACAAGCAGGGGAGGGGCAGAGAGAAGGAGAGAGAGTGAGAATCTCAAACAGGCTTTGCCCTGTCAGCTCAGAGCCTGACACGGGGCTCGAACTCACAAATGATGAGATCGTGACCTGAACTGAAATCAAGAGTCGAGGGCTCAACCGACTGAGCCACGCAGGCTCAGGTGTCCCCAACTTTACCCTTTCAAGGGACTTATTGCCAAGAAGCCTCTTCACTTCTACCTGGAGCTGAGAAGCAGGTCTCCCAGGTTCATACATTCACAACGGATTTCCAGTCCCCACCTTTCCACCAAACAGCAGTTGCTCCCCCGGGGTCACCCCTTCTCTGTAAGTAGCACCAGCATTCACCTGTTGGCTCAGGTCAGATCACCAGCGGTGTCTGAGTCTTCCTTTCCCCTGTCCCCTCCAGCCGCAGGGGCTTGTCAACCCCACCCCCAAAACCTTTCCATCCCACCCTCCTCTCCCCACCTCCAACAAGACACCTCTCACCTCAGCTGATCCAGCCACCTCCCAGCCAGCCTCACCCCTCCCTTTCCCATCTCTCCCAGCACTTCTGCGCAGATTAGCCAGCCTAAGCCTCACAAAATCCACACATGGCCTTTTCTCCTGGCTTTCTGGAAGCTTCTGGAATAAAATCTCAAATCATGAACATTTCCCGTGGGCTTCTGCCTGACCGACTCTGGCCTCTCTCCAGCTGCGTCTCACGTCACTTTCCCTCTCTCTGTCGTCTCCAGCCATGCTGGCTTGCTTTCTCTTCCTCAAATGATCCAAGTCCTGGACCGCCTCAAAGACTTTACCGTTCCCATTTCCTCTCCCTGGCTCCCTATCCCCTAATTTCGCTTTGAACGGCTTTTTCTTCCTTTCAGGTCTCAGCTCCTAATTCTTTTGCCCAAAGAACCTTTCTGGACCACCCAATCCAAAGCGTTCTCCTTGACAGTTACCAGCTCCCTTGTTTATGTCCCTTCTGGCACCTTCCACACACTACAATTACTTCACTTATATATTTACTTACTGCCTATCTTGTTTCCGCCCTACTTCTAAGATCAAGTTTGGGACATCATGGGGGGAAGAAACCCAACCAACCAACCAACAAACAAATGAAAAAACCAGTGAGTGTTGACTGAATGGAATCCACAGGCACTCTCTCACAGTTTCGGTACAGCACAGAGTCAAAGCGAAGAAAGAGATAGTACCACCTCTGTGTGGACCCAGACATGCAGGCACACTTATAAAAACAGGCTCTTAAGCACGAGTTAAGATCCCCAAAGATATTTTCTAACCGGCTACGCGGAGCTGAGGAACGAGATGCAAAGATAATAAACACATCTGATATGAAACAGATGGAAACTTGGTCACTGGTTCCTCGACGTGGGACCCTTTCAAATGCGTTCTCTTCCCTTTGACATTTGGGGAGCATAAGTTTTAAGTGCCAGAATGTGCTGTCGTGAAGGACTTCCCCAGCTCCCCCCCCTCCCCCCCCCAGCAGTCACCGAGGACAAGGCAAGGCTTAATTGAGTCCCAAGGACCCACGTCCATTTGCATATCTGCGTGGGTCTGGCCGAAGATAAGGCACAGCTACAACTTCATAAACAAGCATCTCGGAGTGAGGGAAGCGCTTGAGGGTCCTTGAACAGGGCACTAGAGACATGCCTAATAACGTATTTATTGAGTGTAGATTTCCTTAATGTGTCAGAATATGCCTTAGGGTTGTCAGTACACATGTTAAAACCTGCTGGAAAAGTGGGAGGTATCTAGTGATCAGACACAGAGCAGATGTCCTTCGAAGCCGAAGAATCTGATTCTCCTACAAAACCGCCCAGCTATTTGCAACTATGTAGCAATGAATAGCTTAGATCTTCTGGGAGCAGCAAGAGAACTGTCCTCAGTGAATGGAAGCTTCGGGAACTACAATTCCAGAAACCAAGTTTAGACTCATGAAGGAAAAATAATGCACCTTTTTAAAATGTGAATGGCACGGAAAAATGCTCAGGTTTCTGTCCAGAATCGGTGAGGCTGGTTCAAAGACGGGTGCCGACGTGAGGCTCCAAGTCAAGACACTGTTACTGCTATTTCTTCAACCCTTGTCTTCTCATTATCACCTCTAGTATGCCGGTTTTCGGATTAAATTATTTTGGCTTTCAGGGAAAAAAAAATATTAACCCACCAGAGATGTTGCCACGTAGCGCTAACCACAAAACGCCAAAGCAAACATCATCGGCTCTGCTTTCCCAGCCCTTCCTGCAGTGGGACGGTCCTGTCAAGGCTCAGGCGGAACCCTCATGGGTACACCCCCTTGACCTTCTGCTCCTAACTGACTCTTGTCATCGCTGCGGATCTGAGCTTGATTATACATGCCCCTCCCACCCTGACGTTCCTTTCCACGCAATTAATAGTTTGTTTCTACTGTCTTTTGTTTTTCTCTGCCTTTACCCAATCCTTTGTCATCCATCCATCCTCTATCCACCCGGCCACCCATCCAACAGAGATCGAGCGTCTGCTTCTGGCTAGATCTAGCACCATGTGCTGGGAGCCATTAGTGAACAAGGTGGGGGCTATGACCTCATTGAACATAAAATCTAACAGTGGAGGTGGTACGAAAATGGACCATTTATTGCCTAATTGGTCGTTACTAACATGGAGATACTTGAGAGACGTCAGGGACCAGATGGAGGGCGGGTCTACACCTAAGGGTGAGAACTCGGAGGTGTCGTGGACAGCCCCATAGAGGAAGTAACGGGTAGGCATTCCCCAGGAGGATGGGAGTGGGAGGAAGGGAAGGAGGGGAAGTGTTACCTTCCGGACAGAGGGAGAGAGACGAGTCAATCCCAGAGCCCCGAGAGCCAGCAACGTTTCCAGGGCGCCGGGATGATTCTCCTGTTGAAAGTGCACTGGAACTAAAATGAACAAACCAGGAAACTAGAGATGCTGGCGAGAATGTGGAGAAACAGGCACCCTCTTGCACTGTTGGTGGGAACGCAAACTGGTGTAGCCGCTCTGGAGAACTGTGTGGAGGTTCCTCAAAAAAATGAAAATAGACTTACCTATGACCCAGCAATAGCACTGTTAGGAATCTACCCAAGAGACAGAGGACTGCTGATGTGTAGGGCCACATGTACCCTGATGTTCACGGCAGCACTTTCGACAAGAGCCAAATCATGGAAAGAGACTAAGTGTCCATCAACTGATGATTGGATAAAGAAGAGGTGGTACATATATACAATGGAATACTACGCAGCAATGAGAAAGAATGAAATCTGGTCATGTGTGGCAACATGGATGGAACTGGAGGGTATTATGCTGAGTGAAATAAGTCAGGCAGAGAAAGACAGATGCCATATGTTTCCATGCATAGGTGGACTTTGAGAGACATAGCAGAAGACCATGGGGGAGGGGGAGAAGGGAAAAAAAAAAGCCATAGAGAGGGAGGGAGACAAAACCTAAGAGACTCTTAAATACCGAGAACAAACTGAGGGGTGACGGGGGTGTGGGAGGGGGGAGAGTGGGTGACGGGCACAGAGGAGGGCACTGGTTGGGACGAGCACTGGGTGTTGTATGGAAACCAGTTTGACAATAAATTATTAAAAAAAAAGAAAAAGAAAGTGCACTGGACAGGAGGTGGGGGAGGGGTGGGGGAGGGAGCGGGGAGGGGGTGGGGGAGGGAGTGGGGGGTGAAACAGAAGAGGGAGAAGAGAGCAGGGTGGGATCAGGAAGGACCTTGTGCGTCTTATCCAGTGGGTGTGACTTGGAGGCTTGAAAATCAATGAAGACCCACCTGAGTGGCTCAGTCAGTTGGGCGGCTGACTTTGGCTCAGGTCATAATCTTGCAGTCTGTGAGTTCGAGCTCCGCGTCGGGCTCTGTGCTGATGGCTCAGAACCTGGAGCCTGCTTCGGATTCTGTATCTCCCTCTCTCTCTGCCCTTCCCCTGCTCACGCTCTGTCTCTATGTTTCTCAAAAATAAGTAAATGTAAAAAAAACCAAAAAAAACCAAACAAACAAAAAACAGAAAATCAATGAAGAACTGTTTCCTATTCCCCCCGGGACAAAAAATTAACATAATGGGAATTGGAGGGGGTGGGGGGGGGAAGAAACAGAAAACACAGTTTGATGTGCAGTGTATTCATCATACCCCCTAAAAAGGAAATCACCATGGTGACAGATGGTAGCTACACTTGTGGTGACACAGCCTAAAGTGTAGAGAAGTCAAGTCACTGCATTGCACTTCTGAAATTAACATCATGTGTCAACTCTACTCAAATTTTAAAACTTATTTAAAAAAATAATATTGTTTGATATTTTAAAAAATGCCAGATGTTCTAGATGTTTCCTGAGACCTCCCACGTCTCACCCCCGTAAGAATCATTTTCTTTGTAATATGTGTGTGTGTGTGTGTGTGTGTGTGTGTAATTCTTTAGCGATACCCCCGGAAGCGTTATCTGTGGAACACCCGTGCCCCAATGTTCCACTGTTTGGGGCATATTCCCAGCCTACTCTCATTACTGCCCTAAAGCAAATATGCAAGGATAAGCTGACAGCGTCGATTTCTTTTCTTCCTGGATTAAATGGTTTTTCATCAAGTCGGAAGTTTGGGTTCAGCAACTTCCTGTTACGACCACACCCTCAAGCACCCACTTGGGGGAACCGAGTCCGTCCGAACCTCACACCCTGATGGCGGGTTTTTTTCTGCTCAGAGCTCCCCACGAGAGGAAAAAGAATTGGAAGCAAGAGGATTGGCCTGCAGACCAGTCCCTGCCTGATGGGCGGACACCGCCGAGGGGGACGCGTGCCCAGATCGCGAAGGACAAAGCCAGAGACGCAGAGGACGACCAGGCTACCAAGGAAGGCCCGTCTCGCGGCAGAGCAGAACCGTGGAAAGACCCCAAGGGTAAGGCCAGCCCGGGGCTACGGGACCAGTGTCCGTGCAGTTTGCAGACACTCTTCGGTTGGTGAAGTGGGGTCCTAGCGCCGCGGCCTCCTACGCACGGGTGGGGCTGCTGGAGTAGGAAACACGTCGAGGTTGTGAACAGCGAGTCTGGGGAGCTCCTGGGGTTCACGACCGAGCTTCTGGCTCGAAAGCTCTAATCTCCACACGTAGGTGTTATCTGAGGCCAGGCCCGAAGAGGCTGCAGCGATTGGAACCAAAGGCAGGCCGTGTGTGCCAATTAGCTGGGAGGCCGCCTTCTGTGTTGTGGGTCCCCAGGGTCGGCTTCATCTTCTCAGTGACAAGATCTGACACTTGGGAGGAAACGAGAGTGCACCGCCTCCGAGGGATGGCTTCGCTCCGGCCGAGGGCGTGACCCTCTTCCCATGCGACCGTCGCCTTGCCTGCTGCTGAGCTGGGCTCTTCCACGCGGGGCTGCTTCGGAGTCCTGAGCCCCAGACACCGCCCCGCCAGTGCGGTCTCCCTTTGAGGATGACACTCAGTGTCCGTGGCAGGCGTCTTCAGAGCAGGAGGCAGAGGCCGAGGGGCCGATCCACGCACGGAACGGCAGCTAAGCCAGCAGGAAGCACGTCTCCCCGTTCCTCCGTTTGTAAATTCTCGTCTTTCCCTCCTCTCTCTGTCCCTTCTCCCCGGCCTCACCTGTGTGTTACCCAAGGAGTGATTTGTCCTTGACCGTGGCTCTCACGGTCTTTGACCAACCTGGAGTCACAGATACGGAGTAGCCCGCGCCGTCTGCGCCAGGGAGCCGGGGAAGGCCCAGGGCCGAGTCATCTTTCCATCCGCAACTCTCTCTCGAGCTAAAGAAATCAAACCTCTCGCAAACACATCCATCTCCATGGCCTTTCTGCCAAGCGCACCTCACTGACGGGAGGGGAAAGCAAGGGGGTGTTTTTAAGGTGAAAAGTTATCTTGAAGCCTCATTTGCTAAGCGGAAGCTGCCACCTTTTCTGATCACTAACATAGAGTCATCACTCCCTCCAGGTGCTCAACAGAGTGACAAATTACAGTTGCCCCAAGGGGATACATAAATTCTCCTAATTACCTCCAGAGACCTAACCACGCGGAATCAGAAAGGGCTTTAGTTATGCAGACGTGGGCATCGCTCTTTTTTTTTTTTTTTTTTTTGAAAATCATAGTTTCACTTCCCTAAAAGTCTTCTTGGTTTGAGTCCCATTCGGGGCCAATGAAAGCCGCGAGGGCTGAGCCAGATAAGAGAGAGCTTGGAAATTTTTTCTTTTACTTTTTCTTTCTTCTTTTTTTTCTTTTTTGCAAAGCTCGGTCTTATTCCCCAGGACTGAAACTAGCAATTAAGGAGAATTGTAGGGTAAGGAAGGAGAAAGAGATGTAGCAAAAGTGGGAGAGAGAGAGAGGAGGGAGACCCTTTATTTTGGGATAAAGGCGTCAGCCAAGCGAGGGCAGAATCCTCATCGCAGGCACAGTTGAGATGAACCGTCGCGTTCAAAGGCACTTGGAGAAGCCTCTGGCCTCCCGCGTCTCCGAGCTCAGATGCTGGCCGAGGGCGCGCACAGAAGCCCAGGGCTTTTCCGGACGCCCCCACACAGCAGGGCCGATACCCCCGAACGCTTCCCGCCTCCCCAATTTCTATTCCTTTCCGGCTCTGTTGAGGGCTCAGAGCCCCCCTTCGCTTTTTGACCTTCGTTTCTCACACAGCAGCCGTTTATACCAAGTCGGCTAAGCGACGAGAACGTCAGGGAGTTGTATAGGAGGCAGAAATGGATTCGTTCTTTCAGCTCCGTGAATCTTTGTTGAGCTCCCGCTCTGGGGCAGGCTCTGTTCGGTGCTGAAAACACCGCGGCGACTAAAACCGATAGAGATTATTCAAGACACTGACACAGCGTGTGCCTTCAGGGGCCTCGGCCTGCGCCCCAGCTCAGCCCCAGCCTCACGGAGCGACGGTGGCACAGGGTGAATCCAGCCGCACTCACGGGCCGGGCCGGGCCCAGGTTCCCTCAGGAGAAGGCCAGTGCTTTGGCTCCCTGAGAAAGTAAGTGCTTCTGGAAGCTTCGGAAACATTTATCCCGGGAGCCCGAAGTTTGGAATTCCCAGGCTGCACCCACGGGAGCCCTTCTGTTTCTGATTTTCTTCCCACTTGAAAGTAACTGGGCTTGTCTTCCATTCGGAGGTTGGTACCCACTTCTGACCCCAAAGGGCTCCGGAAATTATAAAGCAAGTTTTCCAACAGATGCTTGGACCAGCGTCAGACAGCCGCCAGCGTGTTCTCATTATGTCTTGCAAGCCTGACGCGTCAAGAAGCAAAAGAGGCCTGAACCGAACGGCCCCGCTTGCTCGAGGAATGCCCAGCTGCGGACGCGAGGCTGCCTCTCGAGGCCTCGGGAAGCAGGCCCGAAGCCACAGAGGGTCTGCTGGACGAGGGATCCTGGCAGGAAACCCCCAGAGGTGTAGGATGTAAAGATCGACCGTGGAGTGTGTGTGTGTGTGTGCGTGTGTGTGCGTGTGTGTGTGCGTGTGTGTGCGTGTGTGTGCGTGTGTGTGCGTGTGTGTGCGTGTGTGTGTGTGCACGCATGAGCGAGGCAGACGGGGAGGGACAGAGGGAGACGCGGAGGGCGGGAGAGAGACTCATAACTGGTTCAGAAACAGGGCGAAATGGGCTCGCTTGGGGATGTGTGGTTTGCACAGCAATTTTCGGAATCCCAGGGCAGAGAGCAGCTGGGGTGACTGAATCCCAGGAATCTGCAGCCGCTCCCCAGTCTGAAAGCCATGTGTTGCATGAAACCCGAACCACAGCCCTAGCCCACGACCCGCCTCCGCTGGGTGGGGAGGGGGGCCAGGGGGGGGATCTGGGGAGACTCGGAAGATCGCAGATCAAGAGGAGAGCTTGGTGCAATTTGTCAGAGTCAGGAAAACACAGCGCTCGGACCAGGACTGGGTAGCGGCTCATCCTGTCTCGACATGCTCGCCCCCAGCCTTGATGGTTTAGCAGAGGATGGCCTGGTTTTCCGTGAGAGCGACAGGGGTTCAGAAAAGAAAGGACGGTAGACAGAGCAAAGGCTCAGAGACGAAGGGGCCCCCGCCGACACGCCGCACGGCTTTGTGCAAGTCGTCCCAGATTCGGACGCTTTTGCCTCGTGCAGAACAGAGCTCCCCGTGCTCAGAGCCTCCAAGAATCGCCAAGGCGGGCGAGACCTTCAAGGACGTAGTCTGACCGCTAAGAGCCTGACACCTGATAGACGCTAAGTGACTCCTTCATTTGTCAGTGAAGCCACCGAGGGAGGAGCAAACGCGTGAACACAGGGCGCGTGCCCTACGTCCCCGCAAGCAGTAGTTCCATCCAAAATGCCCGCAGTGACTCGACCATCTGTTGAGAGGGGGCCACCCTGTCTTTGGCGGCCATGACCGTCAGCGTTGTAAGTGTATCCAAATCCAAATCCGGAACTGCCTTCTGGAAGCTTCCGTCACTCGTTCCAAATCCAACCGTTGGGGCCCGGGGCAGGGTGGAGGGGAGACGGGTTTGATGGCTCTTCTGCCGCGCAGGCTTCGAAAGAGGTGAAAATTACTGCTGCGTCTGCCGTGGGGTTCTTCAGTCAAAGTGTTCCTACTTCCTTTGACCACGCCCCGAACAACAGAGAGAGTTTTCGGGTTTTAATTCTTGCACCATCGTCGTGGTCGTTGTCCTGTGATTGAGCTACGGTCTGTCTGGGTGCTCCTGGGCCAAAGTCAGTGATTCAGCTGGGATGGGGCCAGGACAGGAAAAGGGGGTCTGTCCCCTTCCTGTTCTAGACCCTGTGCCTGTTGGACACAGGGGACTTCCTCGCTGGCGTACCCAGTGGCTCCACCCCACTCATCAGCTGAAACCTGAATGTACTTTTCAGACCCCACGCATGCTCCGTGAAGGGTTACTCGAAAACAAAGAGCAACTGCTTCCTGGGTCCTCTGGGCCTCAGACCAAATGAAACACATCAGGTCCCACGAGTGATTCGTTATTGTGGTTACATTCTATTTCAACCACCCTCCTCCCCGTCCCACGCCCTTATCCGTTATGCTTTCTTCCCATGACTCAGCAATGAAGGCGGGAGGTGACCCTGAGTCTCCCGTCTCGCTGGTTATAACTCTAGAAAAGGATCCTTAAATTATAAGAAAGATGTTGAATTATTCCTTGCACGTGTTGACACCGGACAGCTGACCAAGTATTTTTCAAATGTTTGGGGAGCGTGCTTTAGTTTTTAGATTTTTATATCAGACCGAATTGCAGTTGCCCTGAAAGCGTAAAAAGAAAAAAGTTCCAGCAACAGAAAGAGGAGTGTGTTTCCCTCATATGACAAGACGTCCAGAGGAAGGCAGGGCAGGACCATACGAAAGTCCTGCACCATTTGTAATCTATGTCTCTTTATCCTCGTGTTCGCAAAATGGCTGCTCACCTCTGTGCATCACATCCAGGAGCCAGGCAGAAAGAGGACAGGTTTCTAGCTGACTGGAAGAACACAGTAACTTTCCAAGACACCCCTTCTCCACCGACAGACTTTCACACACACGCACACACACACTGAAAAGCTGGATTAAAACGTACATTACTACTAGAAGTAAAGATTAGCTTTTCTTTAAGGAAGGGCAACTCCAATCATCGTGATGGTCTAAACTCAGAAAGTAGGTCTGTGTCCTCTCAACGGGACCAAAACAGCTGGGCGCCACCATGTGACCGTGGCCATGGCTTTTGTATTTTTCTTGAGGTCTCTTTGATGTTCGGTAAACTGGCTTTTGTGCTCCCGGTCCTGATTAAAAGAGTTTTCGTCATCCCTTCTCCTGTGTCTGGCCTACAGATGTGTCTACTTGTGGGGATGGCTGGGAGTGCGAGCCTGAAAAGACCCCCTTTCCATACCTGTGGCTCTGGTCCCTACCGTGCGCAGAAACCACCTGTGTGGCAGAGACTGACACCGGCTGCTTCTGACTGCACTTGGTCCCACCGAGCAGCAGGCTTCGGTGTCCACCTCGGTTTGGGCCCATTTATAGTTTACAGAAAATCAGCGAGCTACTCTAGATGAGCCTTGTTTCGCCATCTGATGACAATGTCACAGGCTAATGGTGAGGGGTCCAAAATGGCGGGGTTCCCCTGGCGCTCCACCGTTCCTAATGTGTAACCTTGGCCAAGTCCTATAACTTCTCGGCACGACTATTCCTTCACGGTGTATAAGTTTCCTAGTGCCGTGTAACAAATGACCGCAGATTTAGCAGCTGAAAACAATGCTCAGCTTAGCTGGGTCCTTTACTCGGGGTCTTATCAGAGGCTTATCTGAGGCTCGTTGCCAGAGTCCATTGGCTTCCAGCTTTAAAAATCATGGTGACTGGCTCTGTATGGCCAGCATGACTTGAACTTCTCTTAAACGGCTCACCTGATTAGGTCAGGCCCACCCAAGAGAAATTCCTTTTTCATTAATATATACTCAACTAATCGGGGCCCTAATTACATCTGCAAAAGTCCCTTCATCTTTGCCACAATGTCGCATACTCACGAGCTGTCTCTCTCCATATTCACAGGTCCTGCACACACTCAAGGGGAGGGGACTGAACAGGGGACACATAACGGGGGGCAGAATCTCGGGCCATCTTGGAAGTCTGTCTACCACACCCTATGAAATGAAGATACAAATATGACCTACCTTATACGGTTGCTTTGAATACGTAATGAGATGGTGAATGTAACAGGAGGCATCCAATAAGCAGCAGCTGCTATCATTACTCTAACATTTCTGGGCATCTAGTGCGCGCCAGGCCCCACGCTAGGAGCTGCGGATTCAGAAAATAATAACGTAAACGCTGGCCCAAAAAAAAAAATTAAAAAACGCAATGGCATTTCCCTAATAATCCCCCCACCCCCCAACCCCGTCCAAAAGCTGGCAAAGAGCAATACAACTTTCAAATCCAATGAAACAATTTTTGATGCAAAGACTCAGGGGGGTCTGCTCACTTATTGCAGTCACTGTCAAAAACAAAAAGTGTCGCCTCCAACAGACTGCCGTAATCCTTAAGGATTATTATTTCTACCCTTAAAAACACCCCCCCGTTCAGTCCTCCTGTGGTTCTTAGCCTCAGCTTCACACGGTTGAATCCCCTAGACGGCTTTTTCCGGGGTCCCCCCTGCCAGAACGCAGGTGTATTTGGCCTGGGGTGCACCCTTCCTTTGGATTTTTTTAAAGCCCCCGCCAGGACACCCCAACACACCGCCAGGGATGAGCACTTCGGCTGGAGTCCAAGGCCGATCATTTCCCAGGGTCTGAAAGCCAAACTTCTCCAAAGGAGAAACTGCCAAGGACAAGACAAACCAGACACCTGAGCGGCTATAAAGCGTTTTTCCACTTATTTGGAGCAAACAGATTGAAAGTCAACATATTTCACACCTTTTCAAGGGGGTCTCCCAAGCCCCGACTGCTGTTCCTTTTAGCGGACAGCCCACCCCTGAGTGGGGAGTACCTGGGGTCACTCTGAGCACAGAAGAAGTTGCCCACGTAGCCAAGAAAGCTCGAGTGTTCGGCTTGTCTTCCTCACGCTCATTCAGGGTTTCTTTCCTCAACCGCCTGCAACTATGGAGCACCTACTGTATGCCCAGCTTCAGGCTGGGTGCTGGGACTTCGAAGACCAAAGTCTGCCTTCCAGAGCTCAGAGTCGAACGCCAAGACGCAAAGATAACCCTTCTTGTGCCAGACGAGAAGTGCTTTCTGGATTGAGGGCACGGAGCTGGATTTTACGTCGGAAATAATCTTTTTAAAAGCCTTCTCAATCTTCCAAAACTATGCGTCTCTCTCTCTCTCTCTCTCTCCACGGTTTAATCACTGCAGAGAGCAGCCTCTTTCTGACTTCCCTTCCATCTCTCTGGCAGCCATTCTTCCCCACCCCCGCCCCCCCAAAAATTATCGTCAAGGAGAGGAACATAAAAACGCCCGAAACGTCATCATTATTCCGTAAGAAAAAAAACAGCAACACGAAACCTCTGCCTCATCTTCTCCCATCACTCCTAACCCTGCAGAGTTTTTCTCCCGTACAAAGGGGCACTGCTCCACAGCCCGGAGCGCCTCTGAGCCCGGGGGGTGGGGGGGGCTGGCTCCTTCCACTGCTGAACTGATTGCCGATGCCGCAGAAGCAGACACGTATTGACTGAGGCGGCTTCGGCAAAGCCCAGGGAAGCTGGACTCCTCTTGTAAGATAACACTGAGCCCACGGCAGCCATTCGAGACAGAGCAATGTGGGGCCTGGTGCTGTAAAACTGGGGCTGGATTTGGTTTGCCTGGATCTAGAACATTCCCAACCCTCCCCCGCCCCCCCCCACCAGAATAACATACGCTCCCACAGAGACCCGTGAGGGAGTTCAGCTGGTATCAGTGCCCTTCAAACCCCCTTCCCCCCTACAAACACTCACTGAGAGCTTCCTGTGCGCGACAGCCCAGGCTAGGCTAGGCTACCCCCCACCGCCTTCCTTCCCCCAATGAAAGTTTTTAAAAAAAAAATATCACCACCCTGCTATGGTCTTAGGGATTAAGTATTCTGGCGGACCCCAGAAAGACTCATTCGGAGTTATTTTTTTTAGACCCACTCTGATACCTTGGGGAAATTGCTCTGTCAAGCTTACTTCATTCTCTATTTTTAAATTCTGTTGGAAGAGCAAGGCTTCATCCCGGGCTGCTGAAAGGTTTCGGGAACCGCAGGAGCAGAAACCACCCAGGCCCAGGTCCCCCGCCAAGGCCGTCCGCAGCACCAGCTCCTAAAAATCTAGAGAAAGGGAAATGAGCCTGACGCCCATGGCTGGCTCGGTCGCCGAAAACGCCAGGGAAGACCTAGAGATGGAGTCATGCCTTGGGCGCCGTGTGGGGGAACACACACCTCCGTCCAACAGCAGGAAGGGAGGTTACACGGAGGCAGAATTGCCTCCCGTGCTTCCGGGTCGCCCGTGCGAAAATTAGGGGTTAAGGGTCAAGATGGTGAGATCTCTTCCCCGAGGACTGGGGAGCCTCGTGTCTCTAAGGGAGATCCGTCTTCCCGAAGTTGGTGTAAATGTGATCACGCGTAAAGGCTAGAATATGAACTGCAGGGCCCCGAAGACCCTGGGAGCCCTCGATTTTGTCGCTGAGTCAGGCCCGGCCGGCCCGGGCTCGGTTTGCTGAAGCCTCGGCCGCGGGCCAGAAGTCCGTCTTGCGTCGGGATTTTGAAAGAGCTGAGAAAACTTCAGCAGACTCATTTCTATTTTGGAAGTGAGCGCTTGCCTCCTTGCAACGGGGGGTGTGTCGAAGCATCCGCTAATGCACGGGTTGGCAAACGACGGCCCATTAGGCCAGATCTGCCCTGCCATCTGTTTCATGTGACTAGCAAACCAAGGAGGCTTTTGGCGTTTTTAAATGGTTGAAAAAGAGAAATCAGCAGCATAAGATTTTGTGCTGCATGGAGGGATCTGAACGCTAACTTTGTTGCCCATCAGTTAAGTTTCGTTGAACCACAGCCACACCCACTTATGTGTTTGTTATCTATGGCTACTTTTTTTTTAAGTTTATTTATTTATTTTAAGAGAGAGAAAGAGAGAGGGAGAGGGAGGGAGAGAATTCCAAGCAGTTTCTACACTGTCAGTGCAGAGCCAGATACGGGACTCAAACTCATCAACCGTGAGATCATGCCTCGAGCTGAAACTAAGAGTCAGATGCCTAACCGACTGAGCCCCTCCCCCGCGCCCCCCCTCCCCCCCCCCCGCCCGGGCACCCTTAGCTACTTTTGTGTGGCAACAATCCTGTTGCATAGTTGCAACAGAGATCATACAGCCCACAAAGCCTAACGTAATTACTATCTGGCCCTTCCAGAGAAAGTTTGCTGACTTCTGCACTAATACAAAAAATAATAATAATTCTGGGGGCGCCTGGGTGGCTCAGTCGGTTAAGCATCCGACTTCGGCTCAGGTCATGATCTCGCGGTCCATGAGTTCGAGCCCCACATCAGGCTCGGTGCTGACAGCTCGGAGCCTGGAGCCTGCTTCGGATTCTGTGTCTCCCTCTCTCTCTGCCCCTCCCCTGCTCACACTCTAACTCTCTCTGTCTCTCAAAAACGAATAAATGTTTAAAAAAATAATTCTGCACAAATGCAAAAAAGTGAGAAGGTCCCATAATGAAGTCTCGAATTAACCTAATTAAATGACCATCCTGGAGCCCGCGATGTTCTTTTCTACCAGCCAAACCCCCAGAGCAATGATTAACTCGACTCATGCGGCATCCGCAAAACGACTCGCCGGTGGTGCTCCTCGCATAGAGAATCGCCCAGCATGCTCACCCCATTCCAGAAAGCAAATCAGAGCCTCATGTACGTTCAGTGTGTCCCCCAGCGAGAACGCGTTCATTCTTGGCTCCGGATTGAGGGCCTGCCTCCTCGTCCGTGGCGAGAACCTCCCTCGTTAATCTGTGGGTCGGGATCGAACACAGAGACGTTACCCTGGCAGAGGTGGGGGAGGGGCCAGCACCGTGCACGGAGCCTACAGCGTGGCAATTCTCTCCTCCCCTCCTTGGAACAGACTGGAAGCTGCCGATCCCACTGGGACCTGTTCATCCACCATTAATCTCGAGTCTGAATGCCACCAAGGCTGTGGACCGAAGCTGCGACTTGACTCCTCCCGTAGCAAAGAGCTTACGAATACGTGACGTAAGTCTTCCGAGGATCCCCTTTTTTCCGCGTCCTTTGCACCCCGGGAAGTGAGAGAATGCCTCCCACAGGGATGAGCTGAGCCAACGAGGTCCTGACAGACACGGGAGTCAGTGGTCTCTGTGCCCGGCCGTCTCCCTCCCAACACCCCTCACCTCTGCCACCACGTGAGACTAGTGTAGGGAGGGAAAGGAAGCCGCCAGAACGCACTGTCACCTCGTCGGGGCTCCCCACAGAGACCAAACAGGAAATCCTCAGAATCGGACAGTTTTCCAGTGCTCCAGCTGGTCTTTCCCCCGCCGCCCCGGGGCGCCTCTGTTCTTCCTCCTGGCCCTGAATTTCTACCACACCCCCACCATGGAAGATGCGAGTTTCATCCCCTGATGCCTCCCCTTGTGGGGAACAGGCCCACGGGGCTCTGTGAGAGAGACGTGTTTGGGGAGTTTGGCGATCATCTAGTCCTGTTGTCTTAAACTCCGGAAGGCGCCTTCTTCCAAACCTGACTGCTCACTCACACGACAAGTTTCCATCAAATGCTTACTGCGGGGCACGCAATCTTGTAGACGGACAGTCTGTGCGGACGGGGGAGAGAGAGGCCCTGTCCTCAGGGATCTGAGAGTCTAGCTGGGACATGGCCAAGGGGAGAGACACTCCCAGGAAGTCAAGTGGGGGACACAGACCCTCGGGGTACAGGGTATGGAAGTCCGGAGGAGGGCTTTCCTGCAGCTGAGGGGTTAGGGCTTCACTCTGGTGGGGGTGCCTTGTCCGGAAGCCCAAATCGGCAGCCCTGAGAGGTGGGAAGGAGTGGGGTGGGGGCGGGGCAGGAGCGGAGGGGGAAGGCACGTGGGTAGAAAAGGAGGCACATGCTCACCGTGTTGTCAGTGTGACGCCGGTGCTGGGGATGCTGGCTCTCCCAAAGAAAAGCAACGTGACAAGTCAGGGACAGGAGGAGAGCTCGAAGAGGCCGGGCTGGAGGCCTCTCTAGGCGAATTGGAGACGCGCCCTGCCCTCTGGCCGTTCCGGCCCAGTTCCGAGTGCTCAGGGTGGCCGGCTCTGTCTGACCTCCGATGGCTTTAAGCCATCGTTCCCCAAGGTGGGCTCTGCAAACCGCCTTCCTCGGCACAGAGTCCCCGCCCTGAAGCCACGCAGGGACTTGACGCTTGACGCAAGAGAAGGGGACAGAGGGACCTCGGGAAAGTCCTCTCCCCTGGCTGGGTCTCAGTGTCCCCATCCGGGAAGTGGGGTGTTTGATTTCTGGAATCTCTCGTGGCCGCTGGCGTTTGCCAGCTCCTCCGCCCGCCTCCAGAGCTGCTATCGCAGCATTCCCGGCTCCTCACGGTCAATGCCGGAAGAAATAAAACAACATGCATCTTTGTTTCCTGCTGTGGGGGAGGCAGGAAATGGCCTAAGCCCCTAATTGGGATGAGGTTCCTGCGGCGTGTCCAGCCGCCCACTCCTCGCAGGTGTTGTCCGCCAGGAAGGAGGGCACGTTCGGCCATCAGCAGCCGGAACCCCTCCCCTACCATGTGGCCAGCCACCTCCCTGCCTCTGTGGGGTGTGGAAGAATCATGATGTAGCTGGAAACCGTGTTTGCTGAGCCCCCTCTGCAAGCAGGGGAGGGACAGGGCGTGCCTGGGGTGGCCCCGTGGTCAGAATCTAGACTGGGCACCGCTCTCCCACCGCCCACAGGTGGGCAGAGCAAGAGGAGGTCCCGGCTCCTCAGAGAAACTGACACGCAGGTGGAAAGTGACGCTCTGTGGTCAGTCCAAAGAGGCTAGGGCAAGAGGGAAGTGGGGGAGGGGAGGGATGGTGGGGAACCCAGAAGACCGAGAGAGAGCGAGCATCACAGCGGTCAGAAGGCAGGGCTGGCACTGCCGCAGCTGGTGGGGGCACCCAGTAGGGCAGCCTCGAGAGAGAGAGCTGGGGCCGGACAGGGGGCACCGTGCAAGGGACCCCTCTGGCTTGGGAAACCCACTGCGCACCTATGGCCATCTCTCCAGAGCTCCTTTGCTCCCCGGTTTCTAATAGAAGCGAGATCAGAATCATAAGCTAGGACCCTCCAGCACACATGACACCCTGCCTCCTGCCTCCTGCCTCTTGCCTCCAGGAAGGAAGGCCGGCAGCCCATGGCATGCCTGACTCTCCAGTCTCATCCCCACCATGCCATTTCAAGGCCGGAAGAGGACCTTGTAAATAATCTAGCTTACAGGTGGATGGTGAGTCAAGGTCCTGTAGTGAGGGGCGAGCTCCCAAGGAGAGCTCAGTGCCCCGATCCTCAATCGAGTGTGCCAGACTCCCAGCAACAAAGGGGAGGGATGGCCCTTTTATCTGCCTCCCGAGGCTACAGCAAATTAAGAGAGGTAAATGGAAGTCCAACTAACAAGTGGAGGCATGAACGGGAGCTGCCTGCTTTAAAAAATGTACTTTGTCTCCGTGCGAGCCCGTGGTACTTGGCAACCACGCGTTAGCTCGGCCCCTCACCGCAGGTGCCTGTGGCCCATCTGCCCCCACAGGGCCCCTTCCGGCACTTCATGGACATGAAGGCGGAGAAGAGACTGGCCGGCCGGAAGGAGCGTCGCAGCCGCTTTGGAGACATCAGCGTGCACAAGTGCTACCAGCTCGGGCAGATCTTCAGCCCTTTCCAGGCCCTCGCCACCACGGTGAGCCAGCTTCTCCTTGGAAAGGGTTTTTTGTTTGTTTTTTTTTTAAGTCATTTAGTGAGGACGGTGACACACCCCAATTCTTTCTCTTTTTAAGAAATGCATTAGTCAGTTCTGGCCACAAAAATGCTGCGTAACAAATGGCTCATAACATTTGCCGGCTTTTACCGTTGCAACCACGTATGTTTCTCATCTGCTAGCCTGCAGAGACATTGCCTCGTTCCTCTTCTGTCAATTGCAAGTTCGCAGGGTAGCAGGGAGTAAAGACCTGAGAACGAGAACCCAGTCTACCACAAGAGATGCAGTGTAGCCTACCTAAAGGTCGCTCAGGTTTAGGGGGAGGTCTGAAGGCAAAGGCTCGCAGCTGTGGTGTTCTGAAATAAGACCACTTTGAGAGGAGAGAGAGGGCAGGGGAAAGGGGACGTTTCTGTGATAAAAGAAGAAGGTTCTGGCTCCTGTTCCCCTACCTCGACTGTGACCCTCTGGATCCCAGTCAATTCAAGTGGGACAGTTCCCAAATGCATTTCCTTAAAACCATTACTGGACTGTCCTTGCGATCCTTTCGAGACACAACCTTTTATGATTCTAAAATTTGCATGTGCCTATGAACCGTGTGGGGAGCCTGATTCTAAAGTGGATTTCAATTCAGAGGGTTTAGGGGGGCTTGGAATTCCCCTCGCTAACGAATCCTCTGCTCCCCACCTGTGTGCATTACCGCTGGGGCACTCCTTCCCAGCCTGGTTCTCGCCAGCAGCAGCCCTGGGTCTGGAGGGAGCCATTACGGCAGCCACCGGCAGCCCGTCACAGCTCAGGCCATGTGCACCGCAGCCCAGTCTGGAAGCTTCTTTTTCTTTTAATGTTTTTATTTTATTTTTGAGAGGCAGAGAGAGAGAGACAGAGTGCGAGTGGAGGAGGAGCAGAGAGAGAGAGGGAGGCACAGAATCCGAAACAGTCCTGACAGATGACTCATTATATCCCCTCAGGTTGGGAGGGGATCAGGGATAGAGTAAGTCTCGAAGGAATTTCGGAAACTAAGTTTCCAGGACCTTGACGGGCTAGCTGTCGCTAGGGAAATGCCACTTACTACCGTTTTAGACAACCTCAGTCAGGAGGCCCTTCGGAAGTCTGTCAGGGGGCCATCGGCGTGGAGTAGGGTTGCCGGCATATGTCTTGGGGCGGTTGAGATGAAGGAAGCTGACTTACAATATCCTCAAGGCTGGGATAATGTAAAGCTAAGATTCTTTTTTGCCCTCAGCAAAGTGTCATCATGGGGCAGCTGAGCTCCTAAAGGGAGGTCACTCTGCCGGTTTCAAGGCCATAGGCCGTAAGGGGATTTAGTTTTTCATTTGCCTTAGTTTCCCACGTCACCGTGGGAACGCCTTTCCTTTGCTCTTGGGTAGCCGGGAGTGTCGAGGAATATCATACACATTCCAACTGGCGGGGGCGGTGGGGGGGGGGGGGCTGTACTTCTCCCTCAGCCCGCCTCGTGCTCCCTCATGACTGAAGACTTAACCAGTCCTTAATCTTCATGGCCTCCACCGTGTTAACATCGCCCTCGCATTGTTAGCAAGCGAAGCCGAGCTCTGCTAAGTGACTCGCCCAAGGTGGTCATCGGTCAGTGCGGGGCTGGGATATGAACCCGTAGACTGGAGGGCATCCCCACCCCCACGCTCTGTCTCACTGCCGTCATTCTCTGCCGCCCAGGAGATGCGAGCACTGGCGTTTCCCCGGGACCTGCCCCTGAGCCCGCACTTGCAGAGAATGGGCTTTCCGTGCCCGGCCGATGGGACTCGCCACGATTCATCCCAGTCTTCCACGGAGCTGGGCGTCAGAAGGGGGGACCACAACCACGCGAAAGAGAAGCCAGCAAATCACATTAAAATGCCCTTATTCCCCCCAATAGTTAAAGCAACAAAATCTAGTGACATGAAATAATAAAAATTTCAAAACCGCATTCTGGCCTCTTGCTGCAAGGCTTTGCATTGAAACAGTTAGAGCCCAGAGACTCAGGAATGCTGAGACGTTCTCAGACCCGACTTAACATCTAGATAATTTGAGGAGGGCCACCAGTGGGCCTCTGTGGGGATATTTTGGGGAGGATGAAACAATTAGGAGCTGCAATACTGAACTAGAAATGAATATTTAATAGGTACAGTTTTTCCAGAAGTCTAAAGAGGCAGGGAGGGGATGCTTACAATTCAGCGAGTCCAGGACCCCACCCTTTCCGTCCTCTGGTCTACTATCACCGAGTGTTGGATGGCAACCTTGGATTCACTCTTCATGGTGAGAAAATGGTTGCCACTGCACCAACCACCACATCCACATCCTCATATGACCACATCCAACACTGGAAGGCTAACGTTTCTCCTCGTGCTACAAGTGCGTGCACACATGTACACACACACACACGGAGAACCTCTCCTGGGACCCCCTCCGCAGATTTTTCAGCAATTCTCCTTGGCCAGGATGGTGTGGCTTACCAATGTCATCACCACAAGGGTGGTAAGACAAGTATCCGGGTACGTATCAAGCTGGTAAGGCAAGTATCGGGGGTTTACTAGGAAGCAAGTTCTATCATCGGAAATGGAAGGTCAGAATACGGCTGATGGGGAAGCAATCAAGGTTGGCCACGGTGAACATTCACTGGTTTGCAGGTCAGACTATTACCGGGAGAGACTTCTATTTGTGCTGAGTGAAAATCTGTCTTCTTATGATTTTTAAGCGTCCATCCTAAGGTTGCTCCTCCCCGAAGCTTCTTCCTCCACCTTAACATTCATTTTCCTTTGATTTTAAAAGTCATGTACGCTTGGGGCACCTGAGTGGCTCGGTCGACTGAACATCGGACTCTTGATTTCTGCTCAGGTCACGATCTCACAGTTGGTGAGTTCAAGCCCCACATCGGGCTCTGTGATGACAGTGCAGAGCCTGCTTGGGATTCTGTCTCTCTCCTTCTCTCTCTGCCCCTCCTTCACTCTCTCTCTCTCTCTCTCAGATTATATAATAGACTTAAAAAATTAAAAAGTAAAAGTAATGTCTGCTTATAATAAAAAATACTCAAAAGTACAATCAAGAAAATAAAGGGGCGCCTGGGTGGCTCAGTCAGTTAAGGGACCAACTCTTGGTTTCTGCTCGGGTCAGGATCTCACAGTTCCTGAGTTCGAGCCCCACATTGGGCTCTGTGCTGACAGTGCAGAGCCTGCTTGGGATTCTCTCTCTCCTGCTCTCTCTGTCTCTCTTGAAATGAGTAAATAAATTAAAATTTTTTTTAAAAAAAGAAAAAATAACAATGCCCTAAATCACACTGTTGAGGGACAACTCGTGTTTGCACCCGGCACGTTCAGATCGTTTTTCATTCTCTTGCCATTCTTGGTACTGCTGGGTTTCCTTTGGGTCTAGATCTCTTTCCCACGGTTTTGGCTGGGTTCTCTTTCACCCCCATTGCCTGACATCTCTTTAAGGCCACCCGGACCACTTCCAGGTCCCTTCCCATGTTGCCATGGTTACCAAAACCATGGCATCTGCTGCATTACAGCACTATTCACAAATTTGTGGAGGGCTTAATCTTTCTTTAAATGGGTTTTTTTTTTTTGAGAGGGAGAGAGAGAGTGTGTGCACGAAAGTGGGGAAGGGGCAGAGAGAGGGGGACTGGGCATCTGAAGTGGGCTCCGCACTGACAGCAAGCAAGCCCGATGTGGGGCTCGAACTCATGAACTGTGAGATCATGACCTGAGCCGAAGCTGGCTGCTCAACTGACTGGGCCACCCACGTGTTCCGGGCTTACTCTTTTTTTTTATACCATCATTTACGTTTATACCTTAAATATCATCATAAACTTATATACCTCCATATATTTCTCTTTTTATTTTTTTAATATTTTTATTTTATTTTTGAGAGGGAGAAAGAGACAGAGCATGAGCAGGGAAGACGCAGAGAGAGAGAGGAAGACACAGAATCCAAAGCAGGCTCTGGGCTCCAAGCTAACAGCACAGAGCCTGATGCGGGGCTTGAACCCACGAACCGTGAGATCATGACCTGAGCTGAAGTTGGACGCTTAACCGACTGAGCCGCCCAGGCGCCCCTTCTTATATATCTGAACTGTGTGATATGCAGAAGATATTCTTTGGGGCATAGGTCGTCTTTCTTTTTTCCTTTTTTTCCTCGGGGTTTCTTTTCTTACTTTAATTTGATTTCATTTTCAATTCCAGCATAGTTAACACACAAGGTTATGTTAGTTTCAGGTGTACACTGTAGCGATTAAACAATTCTGTACATTGCTCAGTGCTCATCACAAGTACACTGCTTCATCCCCGTCACCCGTTTCATCCATCTCTCCTCCCGCCTCCCTTCTGATAACCACTGGTTTATTCTCTATAGCTAAAAGTCTGTGTCTTGGTTTGTCTCTCTCTTTTTGTTTCCTTTTCTCATTTTTTTGTTAAATTTCACATATGAGTGAAGTCGTATGGTATTTCTCTTTCTCTGACTCATTTTGCTTAGCATTATACTATCCATCCATGTAGGTACAAAGGGCAAGATTTCATTCTTTTGTATTGCTCAATAATATTCCCCCATATGTATACCCTCTTTATCCATTCATCTATTGGTGGACACTTGGGATGCTCCCATAATTTGGCTATTGTATATAATGCTGCTATAAACAAAAGGGGGCATGTATCCCTTTGAATTAGTATTTTTGTATTTTGAGAGTAAATGAATATTCAGCAGTGCAATTGCTGGATCATAAAGTAGTTCTATTTTTAATTTTTTAAGGAATCTCCATAATATTTTCCAAAGCGGCTGCACCAGTTTGCGTCGCCACAGACAGTGCTTGAGGGTTCCTTTTTCTCCACATCCTCGCCAACCCTTGTTGTTTCTTGTGTTTTCAATTTTAGCCATCTGCCAGGAATGGGGTGATATCTCATTGTAGTTTTGATTTGCATTTCCCTCATGATGGGTGATGTTGAGCATCTTTTCATGTGTCCGTTGGCCATCTGGTCTTCCTTAAAGAAATGTATGTTCATTTCTTCTGCTTATTTTTAAATATTGGATTATTTGTTTGGGGGATGTTGAGTTGTATATGTTCTTTATATACTTTGGATACTAACCCTTTATGGGATATGTCATTTTCAAATGGGGGTGTTGAGTTGTATATGTTCTTTATATGCTTTGGATACTAACCCTTTATTGGATATGTCATTTGCAAACATGTCTTCTTTCAGTGTGGGGCAAACAGCTCCCTTTGCATGTACGTTGATTAATTGCCTGCTGGTTTTTAATCTTACATTTACAATTACACAGGCAGACTTTTATATTTCAATGTTTCCCATTTTGCTTAAGCCAGGGATCCACAAACTGCGGTTCTCTGGCCAAATCCGGCCCGCCTTCTGCTTTTATAAAGTTTTGTTGGACACAGACATGCCCATTTGTTTATGTGTTGGCTACTGCTACTTTTGTGCTATGATTGTAGAGTTGACCAGCTGCAAAGGGACTCTGTGGCCCCCAAAGCAGAAAATATTTACTATCTGGCCCTTTACAGGAAAATCTTGCTCATCTGTCTTAAACCAGATTCCCCTTTATAATTTCTGGCTCGAGTATCTACTTTGCTGGTCTCAGGTATTTAAAATGTGCCTACAGTCTTGAGTCTATGGTTATGTCCATCTAAATTTTCCATCAGACACGAACTCAAGTAACAATAACACTAACAGCTAAAATTTATTGAATTCTAATACCATGTACTAAGTGCATCAATGCATCTACTTTCTGCAACCGCACTATGAAGTAGGTACTAGTATTATCCTCGCTTTACGAAGAGGGAAACGAAGGCAAAGGCGAGGTAAAAGAACATAGTTAATAAGTAGTAGAAGCAGAATTCGGACCCAGGAGATGATGGCCCTACGCCCTAACCATTGTGCTGCCCTGCTTTCCCGGTGTTCATTCTCCCCCAAGCCTGCCCTCTCCCTTATATTCCCCAGCCAGTTCTTCCTCACTGGTTTAAGTCCCAAGTAGAAGACCTCTGTGTGGTTTCCTCCACCTTCTTGGAGACGAAATTACCAGCGAAGGAAGTCAAGAACTTATCCAGTTCCCTTTCTAGAAGGATCTGTGGTAGAGGGCTGGCTACCGCTGCCCCCACCCCCACTCTACTGTCTGCAGGCTGACTGGCCATCCTGCACGTCTTGGGCATAACCTGGCAGGTTGTGTGTATAAGCTTTTATCCGAACTATGAGCCCACTCCCTCCCATCCGCTGCCTCATTCAGGGAGAAGATTTCCCATGAGAGGGCAAGCTCCGTACAGGTGCCGTTGAGCGTTTGACACCGGTGCGACCCAACCTGGGCGTGTTTTCTTTTAAACAGGATGTAGCCTTTTGCCCAGACAGAAGCAGAGAAAAAGCTCTGCACCATTACAATGGGAGCCAACGAAAGCTTGAGACCCACAAAGGAGATTGCCAATGCTTCGACCACGTGCCCAAGCGTGAAAAGGAAGAACTATCCATTTAATTCATAACGGACAATAAATCTGATTTATAGACAACTTTGCAGGCACCCATTATTACACAAAGCAAGATCTACGTAGACAAAGCTTTCTTCCACAATAGGATCGGAGCAAGGCAAGATTCATAGGTGAGAAGTAACCATCTCCCGCCATCTTACGCCAGCATCTCCCGCGTAATCACTTTGTTCCAGGCACCGCGTTATAAGCTTTTGTGGACACACCTCGTTTAACCCACACTATTGTTCCACCATAATAATCCACTGTTATTAGGGATGGGAAAACTGAAGTTTCGAGAAGTTGTAACAGTGCCACCACACACCTGCCTCCTCTCTCTCGCAGACATTTGATGAGAACCCCCGACGGCCTGGACTCGCTCCCCCCGGCCTGCCCGTCGCACCACAGCCCCGACGAGCAGTGATTTGTATCCCACACTTGCTCAGAACCAGCACGCCCGTTCCTACCCCATTCCGCCCTGCAGTTTATTTGCTCTTCGCTCTTTCCTTCGCTATCTTGATAAAGTAACCCGTGCCTCTCTGACAAAGGCTAATGGATTCATCTGTCGCTGCTTGTAGATGACGTCTTTCAATTTTGGCTGCTGCCTTCCGGGGCTCAGATGTAACAGCGAGGGCACCGACCTCCCGGCAGCCGAACGGGGCAGGCAGGTTCCATGGGCAAGAACCCTGCGAGGGACACACTGGGGCTTGCAGGCCCATAAGTGGGGAAGTCGGAGGGGAATAGGTAAGAGGCTCCCTGCATGGTTAGAAGCTTAAGGCTGGTTCAAGGACAGGCTTGGCCACTCAAGACCATGACCTTGGGCAAGATGGGTGTGATGTCGAGCAACCTGGCTCCTGGTTGGAAACCTGTGTGTGGTTTCTCAGGCCTGATCACAGGCAGGGAATCGCAGTCAGACTCCAGCCCCTCTGGCCCTGTGCTTTTCATATTTGGTCCCTGGCCTGGCGCCTTCGGTCCTGGGTCCCTTTACCCCCGGCCTTGAGTAGACCAGTTCTTCCTCAGAGCCTCTCCCGGCAGAACCAGGGGTAAAACCATGACAGTTCCCCACCCCCACTCGGCCCCAGAACTTTTCCATCCCAGTCTTCCTCTCCGTTGCCCCCTTGACCTCAGAGTCTGCAAAAATGCAGGGGCTATTTATTGGGGTTCCCTCAGCAGTGAGACACTCACCCCCCGCTGTTCCGTGGGGGAGAACAAAACTGGGGGGGTCAGCGTTTGCTCCAGTTCGGGACTCCTGCTTACGTCATTGCGGCGAGGAAGCGCTTCACTCTCGTTTTTGCCTTGTGGCTCGAGTCAGCCATTCGGACCCCCAGCGACTCAGCTCACGACGGCCGTGCCTCAGCCTCTCTCGGGTGAGAAGGGGAGACCTGGGCGAGCCTCCCACTGAAGCGATGTGGAGGAAGCGAGGACGTAGTGGTAGCTGCCTGTTTGGTCCATATCTTCTCCAAGGCTTGATTCTAAGCCTCACATCCGGACTCGTGTGCATGTGTGTGCATGCGTGCTATGCAAGTGCATGCAAGTGCCTATGCAAGTGCATGCACTACGTGTACACGATGTGTGCATGCACTGTGTGTGCATGTGCGTGTACACTGTGTGCGCATGTGCCTCTGTGCTGTGTGTGCATGCGTACATGTGTGTGCACTGTGTGTGCCTGTGTGCGTGCCCTGTGTGTGCACGTGTGCACGCATGTGTGTCTGTGTGTGTGTGCTGTGTGTGCATGTGTGTGCATGTTCACACATGCGTGTGCCCTATGTGCACATGCATTGTGTGTACATGTGCACGTACCCTGTGTGTACATGTGTGTGCCCGGTGTGTGCACGTGTGCATATGCATGTGAGCTGTGTGTGCATGCATGCAGGGTGTGTTCATGCCATGCACATGTGTGTGCATGTGCTGTGTGTGTGTGTGCACGTGTAGGTATGGGCATGTGCTCGTGGATGGGTGTGGGCGCGTGTACAGGTGCATGCATATGCATGTGTGTGCGAAGGCACGTGTGCACATATGTTTGCATGTGCACGTCTGTCCCGAATTCAAGAGGAAGGGTGAGGGATATGACCAAGGGTGCAAGTTCCGTCCCAGCAGCCCCTTGGCCTGCAGACGCTCCCTGGCACCAACCTGGAAACTCTGGCACCTTCTGTTTCTCCCTGAAAGTGAAGACGGTCTCTTGCTCTGAGGAGCAGAGCGCCCGCCTGCCCACAGCCCCTCTGGGCGCCTGGATGGGCAGAGGCTGGCACCACCGCCGGGCGGCAGAAAGCTCCTGCGGCTGGCGATATTTGCAAGGAGGAAGCAGGACTGGGAAGCCCCAAATCGAAGGGATTGGTTCCATTTTTAAGTTCCGGGGCAGCTTTTATTAGAGACTCTAGAAATTGTGATTCGTTATCGTCTGTTAAACTTCTCCATCGGCTTTGTCACTGTGACCTCCGAAACATCCCTGGATAGAATAACGATGCGTGCCCTCAGAACCCCTCCCCGGGCCTTCGAGGTGGCAGGAAGGCGAGGAAGTCCGTGGAGCGCGTTGGACTGGGCACGCCCGGGCTGGGGAGGGTGTGCAGCCACAGCCGGTAATCCAGGGAGACGGCCTCTCCCGTCTCTGGCGGTTCGCATTTGCTCGGGAGTCTGGGTCCTGAGGGTGACAGGTAAGGGACGGAGGCAGGGGATCGGGGAGTGAGGGATCGTGAAGACGGGGCCCTCTGAGCTCAGACCCCGCCTCCGCCTCCTGAGCGTCTGCCACACGCCAGGCCCTGGGCATCAACAGTGGCGTGACAATGTCCCCACTCACACGAGGTCCTCAGTCTCCCTCCCCAACGCCCCCATGCAGCTCATTGCCCGCATCCCCGCCACCCTGCTCTGGGATCAGAACATGACAGTCACCACCTAACTGAGTCTCTACTCTGACTGTCCCCGCCTAGCGCTGGCTGGGGGGATGGGCAGCCCCTGCCGCAGGTGGGGTAGGGAGCCCCGAGCGCCTCTTCCACAGAGATGATGGCATGTCGGCGGGCAGGTGTCTGTACCGCTGGCACATTCGCTCACTGGGCACACATTTGAGGGAGTCTCCACAGTGTACCAGGCACTGTACAGGTACTGGGGGTGCCCCCGGGAAAAAGACAGAAGTGGTCTCTGCTCCCCACACAAAAGGGCCTCGGGGGAAGGACAGACCAGCAAATAGTTGCAGTAAAGGATGCTACCAGGAAATGCAGGGTTCTATGGGACTAGACTTTACCTGGAAAATCAGGGAAGGCTTCTCGGAAGAAGTGGCATTTAAACCGAGACAGAGAGGAGTCAACCAGAGCAGAGGCCTCTTCCAGGCCTGGGCACAGTTCGCACGAAGTTCTCATGGTGAACGAACACAACGGTTTCAAGAAACCGTAAGGGGGCCCAGGCAGCTGGTGTGGGAGACGGGGAAGGGGAGAGAGGCACCAGGCGCCGGGAGGGGCCTCAGAAGCCACGGCCAAGGCCTGACTCTACCTCGAGAGCAGTGGGGACCCACTGAAGGATTTCAGCCACGAGAGAGTCGTGGCATTTTGCCTGCTAAAAGGATGACCCTCAGGTACCTGGGTGGCTCGGTCGGTTAAGCGTCCGACTTTAGCTCAGGTCACAGTCTCATGATTCATGAGTTCAAGCCCCATATCCGGCTCTCTGCTGACACAGCAGAGCCTGCTTTGGATCCTCTATCTCCCCCTCTCTCTCTCTCTCTGCCCCTCCCACAAGCTCTCTCTCTCTCTCTTACTCTTTCTCTCAAAAATAAATACTTAAAAATAAAGAAATGAACAGATGGCCCCAGTCAGAGCATCAGAGAACCAGAGACGAGAGATTCTAGTTAGGAGGCCAAGGCCATGGTCCCGGCCAGAGGTCTGGCACAAGGTGGAGACAGAAGACACGGAGAGAAGCCACACGTCAGAGGCCCAGTTTGGGGCAACACCTGATCTTTGAGTAGGTGTCCCGGGTGAGGGAGCGAAAGGTTTTCAAAATAGCTTCTAGGTTTCTGGCTTCGGCACCTGAGAGGAAGGCGGTGCTGTTTGCTGGAGTCGGGGTATGTGCCCAGCCAGGCCTGGAGACCTCTGTCCCAGCGTCTCTCCGGGGCCCCAGCCACAGACCTAACAGCGACTGCCAAAACCGCGCCCGTATAAAAATTGCAACTATCTACACTTTCATCCTTTTTTCTTTCCTTTCTTTTCATTTTTTTCAATGTTTGTTTATTTTGAAGAACGAGAGAGAGGGAGAGAGAGAGAGAGAGTGGGGGAGGGCAGAGAGGGAGGGAGGCTCGGGATCCAAAGAGGCTCCACGCTGTTGGCGCAGAGCCCGACGCAGGGCTGGATCTCGTGAACCGGAGATCACGACCTGAGCCGGAACCGGAAGTCAGACGCCGGATGGGCCGAGCCACCCACGCGCCCCAATATCAAGGATCTTCAAACAAGCCCGCTCCTCATAACCACTCTCGGCTCCCAGATACCCTCCATCCTTGAGAGGCAAAACGGAACGGAACAAAAAAAAAGCAAAACCCTCCGTCACCGGGACACCTACTCAAAGCTCAAGTGTTGGCCCTCACCGGGAGGGTTTTGCTTTGTTCTGTTCCTCTTTCTTGCTGACAAGAAGTAACCGCGGCCATATGCTCAGAAAACGTCCGAAGTTTGCATGTTTCTTTTTCACTTAGTTTTATCTGGCTGAGCCGCAGAGCCTGCAGCCCAGGAACCCTATAATCTGCACTTCGTGAACAGCCGTGTAATTGAGCAACTGCAGTCATTGCCGAGGACGGCTGTGTGGACAGTAGGCTTTGGCATTTTTTCCAACATTTTTTTTTTTCTGGAATGCCAGGAAAGGGAATGCAGGCGCTGAATCGCAGGCCCCGGTGGCCTTCGGAGTCTGCAGCCTTCCTCAAGGAATAATTAAGGTGAGGAAATAGGGCTTGAGTCAGCATAAGGAAACCCTGAGCCTCACTTCGGAGCCAGAAGGACCTTCTGGATTTTTGCTGTTTTTAATTGAGAATTTGGGGAATAACTCAATCTGCCCAGAGCCCACTGGAGTGCTTAGTATGGTCTTTTTAGAACCCTGCGCCATGGTGGCCGCTGTTTGCAGAGGGCCTCCCGTGCCCCCGCTGGTCACCGCCACAGAGTAGATCCGTCTACCAACACTACGGGTTGAAGTTCATACCCTCCGTCCTTCAGACGAGCGAGCGGGCTGGGAGCTGGGGCTGAGGCAGGCCGTTGGGAAGGTGCTGGGAGAGACTCGACGCCAAGCCGAGTCAACACTCAAGAAGACAAGGCTTCTCATTTTGCCTTCAAGTTGAGGGTCTGTGGGTCAAGGGCAGAGACTTTCTATAGCCCTGAAACGACACCCTTTGTACCTTCACCCCTGTCTCCCTGGACCTGCCTGGTGTCTCCAGGTCAGCGTGTCGCGGCCCAAAACATCGCACACCCCCCAACCTCTTTATTCCTGCCCACGTTCCATACATCGTTCAATAAGGCTGCCGGGCTGTTGGAACTGGTAGTCTTGGGCTCAATCCTACACCTGTGTGTGTGTGTGTGTGTGTGTGTGTGTGTGTGTGTCTCGCCCACCTATTACTCCAAGCTTCTACGCATCTTTTCAGCTGATTACGTCCCTGTCTCCAGCCTCCCTTCCGCTATCTTGCTTTTACACCTGCCATCTCTGCACTACACCTCCCAGAGACCTATAGCCACTCTCTCGTCAGAAAGATTTTTCTGCGGGGCGCCTGGGTGGCTCCATCGGTTCAGCGTCCGACCCTTGATTCCGGCTGAGGTCACGAGCTCCGGCGCACCAGATCGAGCCCTGCATCGGGCTCTGCAGTGACAACGGGCAGTGGCTTGGGATTCTCTCTCTCCCTCTGTGTCTGCCTCTCCCCTGCTGGCGTTCTCTGTCTCACTCTCTCTCCAAATAAACTTTAAAAAAAATTAAAAAGTCTTTAAAAAAAGATTTTTCCGAGGTACCAATGGGATTCTGTCTCCCCACCCCGTAAAAGGCAGGCTGTGGCCGATATATAATAAGAGCCCAAATCCCCAGCATGCCGCCCACCCCCAGCCTTTCTGTACCTGTTGCAACCTCACCTCCCCTGTTTCCCCTCCTCTCCCCCCACTTCGAATTCCACCTCCTCATCGTCCCCTGCCACCAAACTGCCCCTCCCGCTGGCATCCGCATTCCTTCCACTCCGCTGCACCTACGCACCTCCATCCTCCTTGCCGCTGCTGTCCTGACTCTACTTCCCTCCCGGGGGACTCCTGCTCAGCCTCAGACCCCAGCGGGAAAACCGCCTTCTCGGCGAAGCCTCCCCCTGCTGACGGGTGGCATTCGCCGCTCTCTGGCTTTCGCTCCGCTGTTCACGGCATTCATCACAATGACCTGCGGTTGTCTGTTTTCTGTCTCGAGTGGGGACTACGTGCTGGGTACCACTGCGTCCTCCCCACGCCCTGTCCAATGCCTGGTCCTCAACGGCTACTCAATACATCTCTGGCGAAGAAGGGGAGGAATGAAAATAAGACACGACGCCCAGGCTTTGAACAACGAGTGTGGTTTTGCACGAACACGGCAGCTGGTACCGGGGACTGGCCACGCTGCTGGGGAGCGCGCGAGGTGACTCAGAGGCGGACGTGCCTGTGACAGAGGGCGGACGGTGGACGGCGGGGGGCGGGGTTGCCAGTGAAGGTCAGCAGGCTCTCCTGGACCGGCGGGCATTCCCCTGAGGTAGCACTGTGTGTTTTGAGGAATCGAGGCCGCTCTGCCCATCTTGTAAGTCGGTCTGTGAGTCGCCATCCTGCCGTGGAAACACCCAAGGGGGGCTTGGTTTGGAAGCCTTTCCCCGCGGGGTGGGCAGATCAGCTCCCGGGGCCTCCTTCCGTCGGAATGTGAACACTCTGGACACCTACTGGGTTCCTGGCCTTTCGAGCTACACTCTGATGAAAATTCTTTCAAGTATTAGATGTTCTCCCTCCACTCGCGAGCATCCAGGCTCGCTGGAAAAGCCAGTGTCTACACCTGGAGTCCGTAAGCGCCACAAGCCCGTATAAGATCCATCTTAGATGGGATAAAATTAGCTGGGAGTAAAGAGGCAACTGAAGAACGGAGGGAGGATGGGCGGATGGGTGGATGGAGACGGATGGACGGACAGCTGAATCTTCTCTAGACTTGGCGTTGCTTCAAGCTCATCAGAGGCATGAGAAAATTATGAGGCTTCAAGGTGTCAATCTTTCAACCCTCTGAGTAACGCAATGACTTAGCCCAATTTAAGATACTCAGGAACGCTTCAAGGAGTAAGACCGATGAGTGAGTGAAAGGCAAAGATTTGGGGAAGGTGGCATGTATGGATACGTTTTTGGTCCCCAAATGATACCTCCTTCGCCTGCATAAAATGCTAGTCCTGGCAGGAAGTACCAGCAACTCCTCACCACTTAGGAATGAAAATGAGAGGCAAACAGGAAACCGTGTTTATTTTTTACCACGAGTCAGCCACACTCCCACACCTCTGCTGTGCGTTTCCTCTGTTGGTGTCATAAAATGCAGCAAGAGGGGCACCTGCGCGGCTCAGTCTGTTCAGCGTCCCACTCTTGGTTTCGGCTCAGGTCATGATCTCACAGGTTTGGTGAGTTCGAGCCCCATGTCGGGCTCCAGGCTGGCAGTGCGGGGCCTGCTTGGGATTCTCTGTCTCCCTCTCTCTCTGCCCCTCCCCTACTTGTGCCATCTTTTTCTCTCTCAAAATAAATAACTAAACTCTAAAAAGATTATAAAAAAATAAAGTGCAGCAAGGAAACGACCCCTCCCTTTCTCCCAAGGAGCTCGCTGTCACCCCAATGGGTACAGAGTGCGTGCAAGACAGCAGTGAATCAGGGGCGCCTGGGTGGCTCAGTTGGATAAGCATCTGACTTCGGCTCAGGTCATGATCTCACAGTTCGTGAGTTCGAGCCCCTCGTCGGGCTCTGTGCTGGCAGCTCGGAGCCTGGAGCCTGCTTCGGATTCTGTGTCTCCCTCTCTCTCTGTCCCTCCATTACTCACACTCCGTCTGTCTCTCAAAAAATAAATAAATGTTAAAAAAAAAAAAAAAAAGACAGCAGCGAGGCATTGCTAGGGACAGGTGCAGAAAAATTCTCTTTCCACTGGGGACTCCTCAAGAGAGTCATTTTGAAGCCCTCCTCACAGGGAACCACGTAGCTATGTCACTATGCTAGCAGAGACCAGGTAGCTTTTGAAGGAAAGCCTTCACAGAACTTCATGGAGTCACAGGGTAGACCGAGCTGCCACTGAAAATCGTTCTGTACTAAAGTGACTTGAAAGAAACAACAGAACCCTTAGGGCCGTGGGATGAGCTCCCCGTCCCTAAACCGTGCTCACCAGAGCTGGTAAAGTTCCCCTTTGAGATATTACTTTGCTCATTATCCCTTCAGTGAAGTTTCTTCCTCCCATAGAGACTCTCCTTGAGAGACGTTGAAACACGAATCCCTGTTCTAATTTAGACCGCTCTTTTAACTTCATTTAAAATTACTATTATCATGCCCGGTCTTCATAATGATGCACCTCGGTCGGCCAGAATGTCTCTGAGGTGCAGGCCTTTAATGAGGATATGAGTCCAAGGGATGTAATTTGACCAGTCTACTGCGAAGCACTCACCAGCTCAGCTGGGCCTTGTCCGCACTTGCACTGAACTTCCCTCGCCCCTCTTAAGATGGACCGTGCTTGGTGCTTTCCCATTTTCTCAGGCCACAGGCACCTGACTGTGTCTTTCTGCTCAGATCTGCCTGTCTCTTCTTCACGGAACAATAGCACAATAGCATCAGAGTCAAACACTAAAAGGCAGATTGGAGAAATCGTACTCACATCGGTAAGAATGTCATCGTAAGGTTGTCGGTTGAGAACAAAGGGACATAAAAGTGTAGTCACTCTCCGCCTCACACCCGTTAGTACCGCTATTATCAAAACCCAAAAATCAAACCCAGAAAATAGCAAAGGTTGACAAGGATGTAAAGAAACTGGAAACACGACCTGGGTGGGTCGTGAGTTAAGCGTCCAACTCTTGGTTTCAGCTCGGGTCGTGATCTCACGGTTTGTGACTTTGAGCCTGGCATCGGGCTCTGGGCTGACAGCCCACTCACACTCCCTCTGTCTCTTTCTCTCGAAATAAATACATAAACTAAAAAAAAATTCCTTTTTGGCAGAATGTAAAATGATACAGCCACTGCAGCAATAGCATGGTAGTTTAATTCAAAAAATTAAAAATAGAACTAACAATGAGTGAAATAGATAAAGGGGATTTAAGAGTATATTTATTGGGGGCGCCTGAGCGGCTCAATTGGTCAAGCGTCCGACTTCAGCTCAGGTCATGATCTCATAGTTTGTGAGTTCGAGCCCCACGTCGGGCTCTGTGCTGACAGCTCAGAACCTTAAGCCTGCTTTGGATTCTCCATCTCTCTGTCTCTGCACCACCCCCCACTCACACTCTGTCTCTCTCTCTCATAAATAAACATTAAATAAAAGAGTATACTTATTGTGGTGAGCGCTGAGTAATGAAAAAAAATATTGAATCCTTATGTTGTACACCTGAAACTAATGTAACACTGGATGTTAATTATACTTCAATAAAAAAAATTAGAACTACCATATTTCCCACCAGTTTCATTTCTGGGTACTTATCTTAGGAAATGAAAACACTAATTCAAAAAGTTATCTGCCCCTCCACGTTCACCGCAGCATTCTTTACAATAGCCAAGCCGCAGAAACCACCTGAGTGTCCCTCGAAGGATGAATGGATAAAGATGTGTTATATATACACAACCGGATACCATTTGGCCACAAAAAAGAATGAAATATGCCATTTGCAACAACACGAATGGACCTTGAGGGCATAATCCTAAGGGAAATGTCACAAAGAGAAAGAAAAACACCACGTGATCTCACTTACACGTGGAATTTTTGAAAAACCAGCAAAAAACCCCAAAAAACAAACAAACAAACAAAAAAAAAAAAACAAGAAAACCCAAGCTTGCGGTTACAGAGAACAGACTGGTGGCTACCAGAGGCAAGGGATGAGGGGTGAAAGAAACGAATGGAGAGGGTAAAAAGACAAAACCTTCCAGGTATAAAGTAAGTCACAGGAATCCAATGTGCGGCCCAGCGGCTATAGTTAATAATCCTGTATTGCTTCTTTGAAAGCTGCTAAGACAGTAGATTTTAAAAGTCGCCACCGCGAGAACAAAATTTGGAACTGTGACGGATGTTACCTAGACCTCGTGGTGACCCCTTCGAAATGGATACAAATAGCAGACATTACAATGGATACAAATAGCGGACATTACAATGGATACAAATAGCGGACATTACGTTGCACACTTGAAACTCCCGTGATCTGTCAACTACACCTCAATAAAATAAAGAAGTAGGGAATGAATTAATTTTAAAAAGGTAGCCTGGGGCCTCCAGACTCTGGAAACACCTGCGCGGCCCGGGAGCATCGCCCAAAAATGTGCTCCAGATTTCCAGAGCCATCGTGCGATGTATCAAGACGTCAACCCTTGGCACAGAAGCTGGAACAGAGGAGGGCTCACACGCGTCTCATCGCTTCTCCATTGCCCAGCTGGTTTGCCTCCAACCCGGCTCCTTCTCCCTGGGCTTCTCTGTAAGGTAGACGAGTTAGCATCTGGAAAAGGAAGAGCTGCAGCCTTTAGGAAGCTTTTCCAGCTGTTCTTTGCAGTTTTATCAAAATCGTATTGCCCCTGGTCCCTTCCTTTCTGGACTAGCCGATCTTTCTTTCTGAGTGCTCCCACTGAGGTTGCAAACACCGTCTGTCCAGAAGCCAAGCAACAGATCCGTGCGCTGTGATAACTGAGTAAGAAATAAAGGAGTTTGGGGACGCCTGGGTGACTCAGTTGGTTAAGTGCCCGACTTTGGCTCAGGTCACGATCTCACGTCTAGTGAGTTCAAGCTTCACGCTGGGCTCTGGGCTGACGGTGCGGAGCCTGAAGCCTGCTTACGATTCTGGGTCTCCCTCCCTCCGTCCCTCCCCCATAGGTACTCTGTCTCTCTCTCTCCCTCTCAAAAATAAATAAACATTAAAACAATTTTAGGGTAAAAAAGGGTGGGGGGAATTTGCCTTGGAGTGAAGGGAAGTCTGTGTGAAATCAGTTTAGCCACATTTAAAAATGAAAGTAGGGAAGGAAAAGTGGAGGGTATAAGTTTCCTTTCATGAATCTGCTTTTTTGCTTTTACCGCTGTCCCGTCCAGAGCTTAAAATACACAGTGAAATACTCGGCTGGTTGAGATGATGTTCACCCTGAAGTAACATCTCCTCTTGGGAGTCATTTGCTGTTTGTCTTTTGGTCCCCAAGACCCTGACCTCGTGTCTCAAACCAGAGGAAATGAGGAGCAGGAGGACAATCACAAGGCAGGACTTGGACCTTAACTACTGTTCCCTCAGGCCAGATGGCTCTGTCCTTAACCTCACTGTCCTACTCTTCGGTTGGTCACTGCCATCATGGACCCGCTCACATCTGGCCCTCGTCTGGTCTTGATTTAAGAGAAGCAAATAAGTCACAGATCCTCATGGGCAAAGATAATTGCCATGGAACATGTTTTTCCTGACCAGTCTTTTTCCTCATTGCCCCTGGCTTCGAGAGGATGCCAGCTTCCAAGCTTCGGCCACAGATGTATCCCCAGAGTGGGCGTCCACGTCCTTGCCCTCTTGGCTCTTAACGTGGCCATCAGCTAATCTTTGGATTCTTACCCTTCCACCTTCCACTAGATACTTCCTGAGGCTTAAAAAACATTTGCCTTAGTGCAACAACTCTACACTGTCCAAATAAAGCCCTTTCTACTTGTCCATTTGAAGTCTGTTTTAATTCATAAGTTGATGAATGAAGGGGTCTATTATTTTCACATCTACTTACGTTGTGAACGGGCCTAAGGGTCTTATTCAGCAGGTAAGTTCCTTTTGTAGGTATCGAGAGCTGCTAAAGTTTAGAGTGGGGAAGGTTTAACTATTCTCTAAAAACCTTCTTGCTAGGTTACAAGGAAAGAAAACGTCAGACCAAATTCTTCCAGTCCACAGACATTTCTTCAACACTGATTGGCAAGCAAGTACAAAACAGTTCATGCCATCGGTTCTTCCAACGAAGTCGCAGCTCTCTGTCTTTTGGGAGCTATGAACACCACCCTTGTTAGAACGCATTGGTCAAGACAATTACCGCAACGTTCCAGAAGCAGCGTTCAGTTACTCTCAGTTGGATTCAGGCAACCAGAAACATTCCAAAGTCAGAGACTGAAGACAAGGGTATTATCTGACCCAGCCTCAGTCGCCCACCGGAAGAGGCTACAAACTCGCAAGTAAGGGATGCCTCCCAATCATGTCAGCGAAACCATACACAAAACCCGAAGACTTCCCAATACTTTCTTACCAATAAAAATAATTCTAACATCACTAAGTTCTCCAGCAATTTTTATTGTTTTCAACCATCCAGGCGGTAGGAATTTGTTACAGAAGAACTTGGAAATGGATACAGCATCTAAGACGAGATATTTGATTGGTTGGCCACATGGATCAGGAGCTCAGAGGCTAGTACATGGACTGCAAATTAACACAAATAGGTGATAACGGAAGGGAAAAGATGGGGTCCCTTGGGAAGGAACATGTAGTGAGTTGTACAGTGGAACTAAAGGCAAGACCAGTATTCGAGATCAGAGGAAGAGTGACCTGCAAAGGACAAGGAGTCTGGAAAGATAAAGAGAGAGGAACGAATGTCCTTAAACTTGTTATACTACTTCCAGGAGGGAATCTACTTTTGGCAACTTGCAGTGCGGAAGTGAAAACTCTGAAGAGGATGAATTTAGGACACTGTGGAAAATAGGGTGGGGTCGAGCCTGAGAAGCTCGTGAGACTGAATGAAGACAGACTGTCTGACAGGGACTGAGTCTGACAGGTGCTACGTAGGAGAACCGTAGGAAGAACGGAGAGTTCAGGATGCCAAGGTGTACGGAGGCAAGCAAGCATGGCAGAAGTGACACGTGGAGAAGGAGAGAGACAGAAAGCTGACAATCGAATGTGACAGGAATACGGGCAGGGGGGTGGGATAATAGCAAGCCTACATCCACAGCACATGGTCCTAAACAGCAAACCAGAGAAAACCTGACGCATCCCAGTCATGTTTTGCTAAAGCAGATCTGAAACTCAAGGGGGTGAATGACGCCCTAGGATTCCGGCTGCTTATGGACTTGCCGGGAAAAGCCCCTAACTCCAAGATGCCCTCGCTTCTTTTCAAAATGGAAATTCCTTTGAACTCACTGCCTTTTAATTCACTGGGGTCTGCATAACGGTATTAATCCGCCCGCACCGATTTGGGAGTTCTGCCTTATTCTATTACAGCCAATAAAACGCTAATAAACACAGACCTCCTTACAGTTCCCCAGCTACTTTAGAAAAAAAAATAGAAAAGAAAAATCTCCCGCCCTCCACCACCAAAAAAAAAAAAATAATAATCCTCATTGAATTTTGATGATGTTTCTAGAACTTTCCCTCTGGTAGCCGAAAGTAATTACACTCAGTTGGGGTGAAGAAATCTTTGTTTTCTAATTACAGAACAGATGTGTTACAGAAGCAATTGCCCCCCATGCCACCAGTGAAAACCGATCTCACAAGCCAGTCTTTGATTCGGGAAGTGGCCGTGTGATTCTGCCAGTCAGCTACCCTAAAAAAAAGGGGGAGTCGCCACTTATACGGGCCATATGTATCACAAGGCAGATTTCCCCGATTTCCTAGACTTCTGAGACCAGGAATTTCGGGAGCAAGTGCCTGTCCCTGCTGTTTCTGTGGAGCGGCGTATCGTATATACCATATCTTGGTGGCGAGGAAAGGGACGAACACGCGTCCGTTGGGTCCCAGGACCTGCACGCATCTCACACGACGTCTGCCCCGTGCAGGTCCTGATAACGTTCTACGGGATGGCTCTGATGAGTCGTTTACTCGATGTTCAGCTGTGATGGCCATCAGCCTTCTCAGACACAGGACAACCGTGCTCCAAACCTGCAGTGTCACCCTCCTCCCTGCTTTACCTGCAAGATGGAGACAGTCCGTGGGTGCTCCCGAGACCCCTTCCCAGTCGAGTTCCTGCTCCTCCGTGCTCCCACCAAGCTAGACCACTCGCCTTTTCTCTAGCTCCTCAGCTTTCTTGCCTTTACTGCCTCCCACCCCTGGTGGGCCTTCTCAGCTAGAGGCAGTCCCATTTTGTGCAAGGAATGTGTTTCTTCAATCCGTATATCTTAGGAGTGATTATCCTTCGGAACATATACAAAGTTCAGAGTGTATGTTCTCTGAATACAGAACGCTACAAGCAAAATGGTTCTTTCAGATGGGTAGTCGTCATTTTTTTTCCATTCCCCCCTCATTATTTTCTCCCATTACAGAGTTTTCTGTGAACCCAAGGCGTAGAAATTTGCTTTGTTTATTCTCAACATTAGCTCTAGTGTTTTGAAGAAAGAATTCTTCTAAATTACCTTTATAACCACCGCAAAGTCACCTTCGGAGCATTTTACCACATCTAACATTGCTGCAAAGTTATTGATTTTTTTTAAGGCACATTTTTCTGTATCGAGCTTAGCACCAATGCATAATAAACGTTTAGGGAATACAGTTACACGACACGTAAAGATTTTAAATTATTAATAATTGTAAATGTTAGAAGAATAGCATAATAACAGCCACGATCGTTCGTAGAATTTCCAATCCCCACAAACAACAGATTGGTTTTTGAAATAATAACAGTAACAACATGGAAAAACGAATCATCGATTTTACTGGTAAAAGAGGCACTGACATTTAGTAAAATTTGAACACTGTTTACTAGCCATTCAGCCCTGTTTGGAAATTACATGACAAATTGTTCTTGTTATTTGGAGTATGAGAATAATTCCAAATCTTGTGCAGTCCATGGGACTTCATTCCTATTTCTCTGCATCGTATTTTGAAATCCCTACAATTCAGGCTCATAGCAAATAAAACAACTTTGAAATTTTCTCCCACTGATTTCTCCCCTTCTCCTAATAATTTCTACCGGGTATCGGTCGAAACCTTACCAATGTTTAAGGCCTGGATCAAACACTATCTCTTCTAAAAAATGAAACAAAATTTTCCTAATCTTCCCAACGTAATTTGATCGGTTTTTTGCTTAAACCCAGTAGCATTTGGAACAATGTAACAGGACTAATTTCTGTCGATGTGTCTGGTTTTCTTAGGTTTTCCTATCCCTTCTTAGATTAATTGTTCCTTACAGAGGTGGACTGTGTCTTAACCTTTAGAGCCGCTTTGATGCAACCCAGCACTTGAGAGAGCAAGCGTTGAATAAAAGTTTGCTTTTCATCAAATCAATTCATAAATCAGTCTTTATCGCTTGTCTCCAAACGGCCTGGCCGTTTCCTCTGGAAGCTGATTCCTCTGGAATCATACCTGAAAATCCAACTACTTTCCAAGAAGAAAGAGTCAGCCCGGTATTAGTTTCCTGGGGTTGCATAACAAAGTACGAAACACCAGGTGGCTGAGAACAACAGAAATGTGTTCTTTGACAGTTCTGGAGGCCAAAGGATTAAGATGGAGGTGCTTGCATGGTTGGTTCCTCGTGAAGGCTGGTATCCATTCCATACCTCTCTGCTAGCTTCTGGTGGTCGGCTGGCAATTTTTGCCAATTCTTTGTTCCCGTGCTTTCCAGACCCCCCTGATGTCTGCTCTCATCTTTACATGGCCTCCCTGTGTGTGGGCCTCACTCCAGTGTGACTCATCCTAAGTAACTACATCTGCAATGACCCTATTCTTTCCAAATAAGGTCACATTCTGAGGTTCTGGAAGTTAGGACTTCAGCATTCGAACTTCACGGCTGAGGAGGACAACTCAACTTATACTAGGTACCTCTCTATCAAAGAGCCAAAGGGCAAAACCTAAGATCACTTTTGTACCACCAATCATTAGCCTGGGAAAAAGATCAGAATTCAAAATCTGAAGCACAGTGTCTACGAATGCATATGTATTTTACACCATTGTAATGGCAGAAAATCATTAAGTTGAACCATTGTAATTCGGGGACCATCTATACATCGGCATTGAGAAATGGAATCCTCTATAAATGAACTAATTCGTTGAGTCTGGGCTTGAATTATCAGAAGCAAAAGATCTAGAAGACTTCTCTCCTCCTGACAAACAGAGCACCCGTTTGTCTTTTATTGTTTTTAAGCAAGACCCAATGAAGATGTGATTAGAGATGACGGGATAAAATATTACGATTCCATCCATCCTGTTTGTAATTCCTTCTGTACATTTGCATCTCTAAAGAACCAGATCAAACAAACCCTTGGCATTTTGTCAAAATTTGGTCTCTGGCAACTATCTCTTAATAATTTCCAGAAGAGATGACGAAAAAGGAGGCCGTGGTTCATTCTGGGTCAGCTTCCATGGCAACTGACAGACGTTAGCATTGGAATCTTGCTTCCGTTGGTGCTCTTAGAGGAGAGAGACTTGGGGGTATCATGCGTAATCCCCATTTATTCTGAAAGGATGCAAGACACTCAACAGAGAAGTTTAACAAGCTGGTGCTTTTGGATTTCCCTCCCTTTCTTTTCTTGGCTCCGCTGGTTCCGTTTTGTTAGGAGGACGCTCCCAGCTTGTTTCGTTGACATAAATGTCCCAGGAGGCTTTGGAATAAGAGGACTCAAGAGTTTATTTGTGGCATCTCTTGTTATGAAAGTAGAAATAGTGGCCCTAGAGAATCACTTGCCATGCCAAATCTTTTGTTCTCACAGTTCTGGTTGTCTACTCGTCGCCCCACTTACAAACGAGAGACTAGCCTCCAGCAAGGACAAGGGTCTGGTCCATGATGACTACATTGTCTATAAAGATTTTGAAAAACATAATAAAAGCAGTTTGAAAATTAAAAAAAAATAAATAAATAAATAAATACTGAAAAAAATAAAAAGTGCAGATGCCAGGGCTAACCCTCAAGCCAAAAACTCAGAAATTTTAGGGTCACAACCTAGCAACCTGTAGGTGCTTCTGATGACCTATATGATGCCTTCCCACTCGTGAGAATCCAGGATATTGAGATTTCTCCTGGAAGCAAACAGGAACGAGGACTAAAGAATAATCCAAGGGCGACGTTCAGGGCTCCTCATCAAACCTAATAGGCCCGGGGAACATGCAAGGGAAAGAGCTACCAGACTTGTCACCGTTCGTTGGGGGAAACCGAGTCTATTCACCTGGTAAGATGTTTCAGGAGTAACGCAGACCAGCGTGTGACGGGAGACAGAAAACCGGCCGTAGATGCTGAAGATCTGAGTGGTTAACGAATGGTCAGAGCTGAGACAGAACTGTTCCTCGCGAGAAAAGTAGTTCGGTTTTGTATTGAGAAACCCCACATCTGCCTGGGTAACACTGCCTGGGTGACGGCTTTCTATTAGAATCCATTCCTTTCAGCCCAGAAACAGAAGCAGGAAGACGTGACCATATCGCATATGAGATTGCATTTCTAAGGTGGGGATCACAACAAAAAGGACTTAGTAATTGTGTTGAGGTTTCCTGTTTTGAAAAAAAAAAAAAAAAAAAAAAAAAACAAGTCCGATCCCTCCCTCATGCCGTACACAAAAGCAAATGCCAGATGGATGAAATACCTACAGATAAACCACAGAACTCCAAAAGCGTTAGAAAGAACAATAGATACTTTTATTGATTTAAGGCTAAGGAAACCCCCCTCAGCAAGACATAAAACGGAGAAGGCGGAAATGAACAGATCTGACAGATTTGACAACACAAAAATGGAAAAATCTACCGTATAAAGGGCACCAAAACCAAGGTTAAAAGTAAAACAAAATGGTAACAACCTGAGGAAAATATTTTCGGCAAATACAATAGATGCAGAAAGAGTATGCAGAATGTAGACTGACTGCAAATCAGTAAGAAATGGGCAAACATCTCGACAGAAAGCAAACAAACAAACGTACTTAGAGGGTAAGAACAAGACTAGGGGAAAAGAAATACAACTTATGAGCAAACAGAGAAGTATGCCACACCTCATTTAAACTCGACAGAGATCAAAATTATTACAGCAAATATTTAACAAAATGTTGATAATATCCACTGTTGGTAAGAAAGCAAGACCAAACACGCTCTCATACTCTGCTGATGTGCTTGTAAACTCATAAGTATTAATTAATTAGTTACTTAATTAATGCTCATTACCTGGAATCAGGAATTTCGTTTCTAAGAATCTAGCCTCAGAAAATACCAGAAACAGTGCTACAAATACGTGTGTAGGAAGAAGAAGGGGAAAAAAATGTTCACTGCAGAACCGTTGGTAATGGCGAAAAAATTAGAAACATCTTTTTTTTTAATGTTTATTTATATCTGAGAGAGAGAAAGAGAGAGAGACAGAGTATGAGTGGGGAGGGGCAGAGAGAGAGGGAGACACAGAATCCGAAGCAGGCTCCAGGCTCTGAGCCATCAGCACAGAGCCCGATGCAGGGCCCGAACTCACGAACTGTGAGATCATGACCTGAGCCAAAGTCGGATGCTTAACTGACTGAGCCCCCTCAGGCGCCCCCCAAAAATGAGAAACACCTTAAAGTAGAATGTTTCGTCAAGGGGTAGGAACCTTTTCAAGTTTCCTTTCTCTCTGGTGTTTTTCAAAATACTCTGTAAATTTTCTAAGGAGGATTTAGGATAAAATGAATCAAACAGCCCTAGAACTATCTGTTCAACAATCCCACAGCTCTGCTGCTGTTCTATAAGCTGCCAGGGCTCATACACCTATCCTGTGCCCGACAGTCATGATGGAATGAGAAACCTTGCCAAGCCTCGATCGAACACCAGCTTCTGCTGAAATGAGTAGCTGCAGCTATTTATGGAGGGGAGACCCCTAAAAGGACCCTGCATTGTCTACCCAACATGACATTCGGCTAGGCATGAGAGGGCCTGAGTGAAAATGCCCCCATAAATCTCGTCACCTTGGACAAGTCATTTAACCTCTCTGAGCTCCAGTTAACACACTGGTAAAGTGAGGATAATGATGTCTACCCTTCTAGAGGACTACCCTGAGGATTATTGAAATAACCTGTGAGATCACCCCTTAGCTCTGTGTAGACGCAGGGTATTATCAAGAGTGAGGATTTCGTGAATAAAATGAAAATTACCTCACTTACTTCAGCTACTTGCTTACTTCAGCAGACAGTTTCTTCACTTCTCAGAATCACGTACCATTTTACCCCCGTCCCGGCACAGACGCGTCCACGGAGCCAAGAGTACCCAGCGCTGGGTGACTCATTCCAAGCTCTCAGAAAACAGAGTTATGCTTCAGGAAAGGAAAACAAACACTTGTTTTGTTTCATCTCAAACACGGTGCTGGGGTTTTAACATGAATCTAATCTTCACCTGCGGAGGATCTGTGGTGAATAATTTACAAAGTGTAGGTCCCGGAAACTCGTGACCCTGTCTCTGTGCCCTTTATCCAGAGGCGTGAACGCTTGGAAGCCATTTTTGCATGATGCGACCTCACCTCCCAGGCCACAGGTAGTCGGTCTAGAAAGGAGCAGCTTGCCCACGAAGGTCCAATGAGCGTGTCTCTTCTAGGAACTTGGAAAAGGCCAGCCTCTCTGTTGATTGAGGCTGTAAATTTTAACCATGAAATGGTATCACAACATTCTTCATAGCTACTAGAAGTGGCTGGGGCATGTGGGTGGCTTAGTCGGTTACAAGAGTCATCCAACTCGGTCTCAGCTCAGGTCTTGATCTCAGGGTCGTGAGTTCAAGCCCCGTGTTGGGCTCCATGCAAGGCTTGGAGCCTACTTTTTAAAAAAAAGTGGGATTTTTGCATTCTATTGGTTCCTGTCCTGACTTGCAGGATAGAATTTTTCAGCAGAGGTAAGACTAAAATCATAACCTGTTAGTATTTCTTCTGGCCTTCATGTCTCTCCTTCCCTCTTTGGTAGATTCCTTTGTAATCATGGACGTAAATAACAGGGAATATAAATTCATAAAGCATTAGTCCTTGTCATGAACAATTTCTCTCCACTGTTGTGCAAGTTAAAAAAAAAAAAACAACAAGTGAGGTTTCTCATTCACACCCCCTACTCTTCACCAGCTGTTGAAATTTTACAAGCCAACAAAACGAACTTGTGGCCGGACAAAATAGCGTGCAGAAGACATGGACAAATCACGTCCTAGGTCAACAGCTCACTTGGATGCAATGGAAAACACGGTGCGGCTTTTTCTGTGCCCTTGAGGCAGGCTTTTGCAGCCACCAAGACAAGAAGCAGACACTGTGGGATCCGTGGCACTCCAGTCAATACGAGACACAATTTTGAAGAAGACCTGTGTCGCCAGTATGGAAAGTCCCCAAACAAGTGTTTTAAAATAATGACTTTTCCAGGCAAGTTTATACAATAGCCTCCCATCCCCCCCCCACTCCACCCCCTCGAGAGTAGCTCAGAAGCTGAGCCTGGAGGGTGGGGTGGGAAGAATAAAGACGTGAGCAAGAGAAGAGTAAGAACAGGAGGAATCATCTTCCCTGGCTTTCTGACGGCTTTTTGCTCCTCCTTCGTTTTCTTCTTAAGTTGTAGGAGACACACCAGCAGGCTCCAGATAAATTCTCCCTGGCTGTGCTGAAGTTGGCTTGAGGGAGTTTCTGATATTTGTAGCAAAAGAAGCCTGGAGAATACTGATAGCTGTTCCTACCCATCTTTTTCAAGGACACCGAAGGTAAGTAACTTGTCGCATGTCAAACGGTTCTCTGACGTCCATGTTCTTCTGTCGGGCTGTTGAGGACAGGATGTGTCGGAGCCCACGTCCCCCTGAGGGATCAGGGGGATTAAATCTTGCTGATTTCCTTCTTGATTCTAGACAAGAAGTTATCTAATGAGACAAGCCCATTCATTCCTTGCTCCTGTGCTCCGTTATGACTTATCTGCCTTCGCATTTTTCTTCCCCGGGACTAGAACCCTGTTTCCGGCCACAGCTCTGAAATCTCTAGGTCACGACAGATCAGTGAGAGAGGAATTTGGAACTGAGAGCTTTTGGTTCATCTCTTCTCAGACTCAGGGCTGGAAAAAGAGGCCTCCTGTTTACCTTCAAATAATAATTTGATAGGGTACTTAGAGACTGAAAAGCAAGAGGTGAGTTTCAGTCCTTCCTGTCTGCCAAAAGTCAGAGCGCTCAATCCACCTCCCACCTTGCCTTACAAACAGGCATTTCTGAAATGGAGGAAGTGGGCCCTGCCATTGGACAAAATTGAGGCATTTGAATTCCCTTTATTTTGGTAAAAAATCGGGGAACGAAAATATATCGCACCGCAAATCCTACCATCCTCACGCTCTCAGCGTTAAGAATTTGTTACGTTTTCACCATCCTTTTTCTTATGCATCTGTTTCACACACCGCTGTTACGAAGGTGTCTATCTAATTTTGTAGCATGCTTTTGTTTTTTTACTTAACATTTTATCATAAGCATTTTCTCTTTTGCGGCATGTTTTTTATAATCACGAATGTGAGGAGAGGCAACTTTTAAGGATGCACCATTATTATGGCAACCAGTTGCGGGGGGTTATTTTTTCTTTAATTTTTAAAAAACCATTTGTTTGTTTACTTTGCGAGAAAGACAGAGAGAGCTTGCATGCACGCACACTCACAGGAAGGGGACAGAGAGAGAGAGAATCCTAAGCAGCATCTGTGCTGTCAGCACAGAGGCAGGGGGTTCTTTGATATCCCGTACCTAGCTGTCTTCTCTCCAAAGATCAATATGCTTATTATTAGGAGTTGAGTCAAATATTCCCTCTCCCCACTTCCTGGAAGCCAAAGTATGGGGACAGCTCTAGGCTCAGCTATACAGTGCTTTCTGACTTGTGGGCGGAGTGCAAAGAATTAATGAGGATCCATAATGCGCCCGTTCTAACCGAGCTGTACTCTCAGTGAGATGCATATATAGCTCAAAGCAAGTAGAGGTAACACGGGCTGTCTATCCTGGACTAGGGTTTATACGTGGCTCAATCATTTAGAATGTTATAAGCATCTCTCTTCAATTAGTTACGTCACTGTAAATTTCGTCCAACCTTAACAATAGCTGATAATTTGAAAACAACCTTCGTTTCCATTAAATTTACACTAGAATTCCACTAAAGAGTGAAGTTCCTATGAATAGTAATTTAATGATTCCTACTACTATATATCTGTAGCCTCTCTCTCTCCAGCGGTTTATTTAGAAGTGTATTCCTTGAGGCACCTGGGGGTGGTTCAGTTGGTTAAGCATCTCACTCTGGATTTCGCCTCAGGTCATGGTCTCATGGTTCATGGGATTGATCTCCGAGTCAGGCTCTGGACTAACAGTGCGGAGCCTGCTTGGGATTCTCTCTCTTTCTGCCCCTCCCCCACTCGTGCTTGCTCGCGCTCCCTCTCAAAATAAATAAACATTTTTAAAATGTTTTTTAAAAAAGAAGTGTAGTTAATATTTTTGTGATTGATTTTTTTCTTTTTAAATCAATGTCGTTTAGGTATAATTACCTACGCTAAAACAGACACATTTTAATATATAGTTTAGTGAGTTTTGAAAAATGTGAACGCATAACCGCCACCACAATTAAGATAGAGAACGTTTTCTTCAGTCCAAAACATTCTCCATCTCCACCCTCAGCCCCAGACAACCGCTAAACTGCTTTCTATCATTACAGACGAGTTTGGCACACCATAGAATTCCATACAGACAGAATCACACACTATTTCTCTTCCATCACGCATCGTAATGTTTTCGAGATACAGTCCTGTTGTCACATGTATCAGTAGTTTGTTTTTTATTATTATTATTATTGCTAAAGGAGTCTTTTATTGAATGGATTTGTCACAATTTCCCCGTTTGATGAACATCTGGGTTATTTCCAGTGGTTTGTTCTTATAAATGAAACTACAACAAACATGTCTGTGTAGAGATGGTCCCAGACTTATGATGATTTGACTTACAGGTTTTCAACTACCATGGCGCAAAAGCGATACATATTCAGTAGAAACCATACTTCGAGTTTTGAACTTGGCTCTTCTCCCCGGTTAGCAATATGTGGTATGGTCCTCTCTCGTGATGCTTGCTGCGCAGCGGCCGTGAGCTGCAGCCTTCAGTCAACCCAGCAAGCAGGAGGGTAAAAGACTGATACACGGACAACCATTCTACCCCCACGGGACCATTCTGAGTTTTTCATTTTCAGTATGGTATTCGGTAAGTTACATGAGATACAGTAGGCTTGTGTTAGATGATTTTGCCCAACTTTAGGCTAAAAGAAGTGTTCTGTGCATGTTTAAGGAACGCTAGGCTAAGCTATGACATTCAGTAGTTTAAACGTATTAAACACTTTTTGACTTCACGCTGCTTTCAATTTACGGTGACTTTATTGGGCTGTAACTCTATCATAAGTCGAGGAAGATCTGTAATTCTTTTTGTGGGTATACGTTTTCATTTCTTTAATGTACATACCTAGGAATGAAACTTCGGAATCATATGATAAACGTATAAGCGTTATAAGAAACTTCATATCCAAACTTTATAAAGAACATACAACTCAACACCAAAAAAAAAAAATCTGATTAAAAAAATGGGCAGAGGACCTAAATAGACATTTTTCCAAAGAAGACATAGAGATGGCCAACAGATACATGGAAAGATATTCACCATTGCTAATCATCAGGGAAATGCAAATCAAAACCACAATGAGATATCACTTTATACCTGTCAGAACGGCTAAAATCGAAAACCCAAGAAATAACCAGTGTAGGTAAGGATGTGGAGAAAAAAGAATCCTTGTGCACTTTTGGTGGGGATGCAAATTGGTGTAGCCACTGTGGAAAACAGCATGGCGCCTCAAAAAATTAAAAATAGAATTAAATATGGTCCAGTAATTTTACTACTGAGTATTTACTCCCAAAACCCCCAAAATGCTAAATCACGAAGATAAATGCACTTCTATGTTTATTGCCACATTATTTATAATAGCCAAGATATGGAAGCAACTCAACTGTCCATCCATAGAAGAACGAATAAAGATGTGGTATGTATATAAAATGGAATATTACTTAGCCATAATCAAGAATGAGATCTTGCCATTTATGATAACATGGTTAGAGCTAGTGTATTATGCTAAGTAAAATAAGTCAGAGAAAGACAAATACCACATGATTTCTCTCGTATGTGGGATTTAAGAAACAAAGCAAATGAACAAACAAAGAAAAAAGAAACTATAAAGAAACCAGACTCTTAAATACAGAGAAGAAACTGGTGGTTGCTGGAGGAGAGGGGGGAGGGGCGAAGTAGACAAAGAAAAAATTGAACTAAAAAAGTTTTAAAAAGCGAGAAGAAATTTTCCAACTTCTTCTGAAGAGTTTCTACAATGTTACATTCCCAGCAGTGATAAATTAGGTTCTTGTTTCTCTACATCCTCACCAACACTTGTTATTGTTAGCCTTTTTAATTTCAGCCATCCTAATGGTTTTAATTTGCATTTATCTTGTGACTAATGAGGTTCAACATCACTTCATTGCTTTTTTACCATTAAAATATCTTCTTTCATGAAGTATCCATTCAAATCTTTTGCCCATTTTTTATGGGGTTATCGTCCTTTTACCACTGAGCTATAAAGAATTCTTTATTCTTGACACAAATCATTGTCATATATTGCGTCGCAAACATTTTCTCTAAGTTTATGGACTGCCTCTTCATTTTCGTAACACTGTCTTTTGAATTAAAAGTTTTTAATTTTTTAATGATGTCCAATATATTCATTTGTTTTATGATTAGTGCCCTTTTATCATCTTAAGAAAGCTTTGCTTACCCCCAGGCCGTGAAGATTCTCTCCCATGAATTCTTCTAGAATTTTATTGTTTTAGCTTTTACCTTTAGGTCTAAGATCTATTTTGAATTAATTTTGTGTCTGATGTGATGTACAGGGGAGTTCACTTTTTGTATATGCATGTCTAGTAATTCCAGCATCATTTCTTGTTATTGATTTTTAATTTCGTTGAGTTTTGTCTGGAAGTCAAACAGGGTATGATTTGCGCTCTTGAATTTGATGTGACTTCCCTTATGTTTCCACATACAACTTTTATGGTACATTTGAAACAAATGTGTATTCTTTAGTTGTTGGCTACGTTTTCCCTACATGTCCTTAGATCACACTTGTTGATTGTATTATTCAATTTTCATATATTGATGGCAGTTTTCTGTATTTACTTATTTTATCCGGTACTGAGACAGCTGTGGTAATATCTTCCAATATAATCGTTGTATCCACATTTGCCTCGTATATATATTTTTCAACTGCATTATATTTTATGTTTTTATCATGAAAATTATATTTTGATGCCATATTATTGGATGCATAAAAATTTAGAATTCTTAGATCTTCTTGGTGAATTGAACCTGCCATCGTTATGAAATGTCCTCTATCTCAACTAATATTTTTGTCATAAAAGCAATGTCTTTTAAACTTTGCATAGCTATGCTGGATTTCTTTTGGTTAAAGTTTGTTTGGTGTATCTTTTTTTCCCCTCTTCTACTCTAATCTTTCCATATTCTTGTGTTTTTAGTATACAAAGGTAGTTAAGGTTGAATGAGGTCATGTGCCTCTTGTACCCAGCATATAGGTGGGTCTTCTTTAATTCTAATTTAACATTCTATGCCTTTTAATTAAAGCATATAGTTTATTTACATCTAATGTAATACCAATATATCTAGATAGTTGTATTAGTTTGCCAGGGCTGCCAAAACAAAGTACCACAGGGGTGCCTGAGTGGCTCAGTCGGTTAAGCATCCAACTCTTGGTTTCGGCTCAGGTCATGATCTCACATTTATGGATTCAAGTCGCATGTTGGGCTCTGCACTGACAGCATGGAGCCTGCTTGGGATTCTCTGTCTCCCTCTCCTCTGCCCTTCCCCCATTCACCCACGCTCTCTCTCTGTCTCTCTCTCTCTCTCAAAAATAAATAAATAAGCATTAAAAAAAAGTATCACAGATTTGGATGGTATAAAGAACAGAAATTTATTTTCTCACAGTTCGGAGGCTCGAAGTCCAGGATCAAGGTGTTAGAAGGGTTGATTTCTTCTGAGGACTCTCTCCTTGGCCTGTAGATGAAATCTTCTCCTTCTGTCTTCACATAATCTTTCCTCTGTGTATGTCTGATTCCTAATCTCCTCTTTAAGTAGACCAATCATATCGGTTTAGGGCCCGCTTCTGGTCTAAATTACCTCTTTAAGACTCTATTTCCAAATACAGTAACACTTTTAGGTACTGGGGGTAGAACTTCAACATATAAATTTTGTGAGAAATAATTCAGTCCATAATAATAGCAAGTATACCATCAACTAGATCAAATTATTATCTACCGTGTGTTTTCTATCGGTTCCACTTGTTATTTGTTCCTTTTTTGTCTCTTACTTTGTTTTAAATGGGCTTTTTCCCAATTATTCCATCTTTCCCCCCAGCCAGCCTGGATGCTGTACACACATTAACCATTCTTTAAGCGTTTCCCAGAAATTACAACATGCATCCTTGACTTACCAAAGAATAATGCTAATTGACGCCTTTACCCTCTCTCTAGACAATACGAAGACCTTAGAACACTGGAACTCCATTTACCCCATTCCTAGCCTGCTTCGGATTCTGTATCTCCCTCTCTCTCTGCCCTTCCCCTGCTCATACTCTGTCTCTATGTCTCTCAAAAATAAATAAAAACGTTAAAAAAAATTAAAAAAAAAAAAAGGAAGAAGGGCCAAACAAGAGAGAACATGAGTTAATATTTGAAATATAAGACTTTGCTCCAAAACCCAGCGCCCCAGATGGAATGTCATGCAATTTGTGTAGATCTAGGTGTGTGATTTTTTGACTCTTTTCCCGCCATGTACATGTTTTCACGATACTATGATTCTCCGAAAAGCTAGTCCTTGTATTTGCCCTTCTCTATTAGTGTTCGGCCATTTTCTGCCAAGAAGTGTGGAGTCCCACGTGGAAGGAGACCCAGAGCTGGAGAAGGGAAAGAGGAGACCCAAGTACACCTGAGAACTTTGCAGGGTCATGGTTTTGACAATGTGGCTTATACCCATTGGCCTGTCCTTTGTGAGTTTGTAGCAAGGTGAGGTAAAGGAATGGTAATTAAGTCAACAGTTGAGAGAATACTAGCAACAAGTTGCTTCAGTGTGTATTATAGGGTGGTGGTTAAGGATGTTGGTTTTGGAGTGGAAAAAACCTACATTTGACTCCCGGCTCCGGCACTTCCTGTGTAGTTGACCTTGGGCAAACTACTCAACCTTGCCGAGTTTTCAAATGAGGATGATAGGAGTATATGGGAGGACGGATGGAATGTTTGAATGAGATACTGTAATGCATGCTAGGAGCTTGGTACAATGAATGCCTGGGCTTCGGAAGGCACAGAGTAAATGGTGACACGATCATACGAATAAGGTTGGTTTTCTGAAAATATCCTCCTTTTAGTTATCGTCAAGGAGGTCCTTTGTTTGGCCCTTATTTATGAAGATGGAAAAAACTCAACAGAGACAAAGATCTTTATTTAACTGTGCTTAAAGCCTGCAAGTAGGCTGTCGATCTCCCATCATTCCTTCTACCATAGAAATTCCGGTTCTAACATACTTTATTTTGGGCACGTTGATCGAGAAAGCCTCAGACTCTGGTTTTAATATACAAGGCTTGACGCAAGTTGTAAAATATTCCCAAATGCTCGTTGCAGGAAGACTGGGTGAGGCCATACTTGTGAACTCACAACTGGAATCATAGCCAAAAAGGAAGACACGTGGTTCATAGTTGGCAAAGGAAAGGATATTTTCACCCCGAACATGAAGCTCATTTACATTAATTGAGGCCGGACATTTCCAAGCTGCAAAGCTCTTGACAGTCTTCTGAAAGCCCATGAGGAAGGACTGGTAAAATTATAGTGCTCTAAACAGAGTCTTATCATTGCGGAGTTCATAAATGCGGATGAGTCTCTATCCATTGTTACTAGCACGGTTTCTGGGCCTCTGCTCTAATTTTCTAGACTCTTTTTATCCAGGAACCTAAGCTTGGGAATGACAAACATTTACCAACCTGAGTTCCAACACAGATCAGTTGCTAATGTGTCATCTAGCTAATCTCTTGGGATGTCTCCAGGGAGCCCCTCTTCCCATGTATAGACCCTCTTTCACCTTGAACCTTTTAATGTTCATCTCATCCTTGCTTCCACCTTGCTTTTTTCTCTCTAGCCTGCTCTTTGACAAAACAAAATAAGCATCACAGACATTGACCAATATCATCTGGTATGGCAGAAGTTATATCTTCGGGTAGTAGTATAATAATTTGCCTCTTTCCGAAACTTACTTCTTGATATTAAAAGTTTCCTCTGGCTTCTGTAGTTTCTTCTCTGAGGACTCTAGAAAGAGTTGAGATTCCTAGTCTTGCCTCCACTGGTCTAACTAGAAAACGAACATACCTTCTCCTGTATGTGGTAAAGGACAGCACGAGGGAAGAATGACACAGGCAATTTTGTTTCCACGCAAATGTGTGAATAAATTTTAATTAATATTGATTGTATAAATACTACTCCTACTCCTAATCTTACATCGTGAGATCTAAAATACATTTAGAATTAAAATAAAGTACACTAAGGACATGAGCCGTCAGCACAGAGCCCGACGCAGGGCTCGAACTCACAGACCGCGAGATCATGAACTGAGCCAAAGTTGGCCGCTTAACCAACTGAGCCACCCAGGCGCCCCCCTTCTTCCTTTTTTAACAGCAAAGCTATTTTATGCTGATTGGTTCAGGGGATGATGTAAACAAACAGTCTGGAAAAAAAAGTGATAATTTCCTGGCTCTAGTGTGTATGTGTGTGTGTGTTTCATGTTTATTTATTTGGAGAGAGAGAAAGAAAGAGAGAGTACGCAAAAGGAGGAGGGGCAGAGAGGGAGGGAGACAGAGGTTCTGAAGCAGGCTCTGTGTCTGAGGTGGGGCTCCAATTCATGAACCGAATCCGATCATGACCTGAGCCGGAGTCAGAAGGTTAATGGACTAGGCCACCCAGACACCCCTGGCCTTAATGTTTTTTTTGTTTTTTTTTTTTTTAATGTTTATTTTCGAGAGAGAGAGAGAAAGAGAGACAGAGCATGAACAGGGGAGGGGCAGAGAGGGAGACACAGAATCTGAAGGGGGCTCCAGGCTCCGAGCTGTCAGCACAGAGCCTGATGCGGGGCTTGAACTCACAAACCGTGAAATCAAGACCTGAGCCGAAGTTGGTCTCTTAAACGACTGAGCCACCCAGGCGCCCCTTAATGTTTTAAAAGCCCGGGATATTAGGGTCCTTGAAAGGATTCTCAGCTGAGACAAAATATTCGTTGGAAAACATCTTGAATGCGAGTAAAGCCATGTAGGAACCATACGAACAGGACCAACGAAGTCTCTATGGTGACATGCTCCGGCCAACGAGACAGGACCAAAATGGGTGGCAGATGTCTCATCCAACACCCTTATAAAAAGAGCACGTTAAAGAGTAGCTAAGATCATGAGATATCCAGTTCCCCCAAATTTAAACACAGTCCTAGAGTAGGAAGAAACCCCAAGTTAACTGAGATTCAATGTTTTCCACCCTGGCGAGATGGGGGCTTGAAATAGAAATTCCACTGAATTTCAAAAATGTTAAGTTGTTTTTCTCCTACACGGAGGCTTCTGGGCTAAGAGTTACACCTACGGCAGTTTACGCCGGTGAATGCAACCCGGGAGAGCGTTCCTGGCAGACTCCGGGCCCAAAGGGAACCTTGGGAAAAGATCAAAAGCAAGAGGTTACAGGCCCCAAGCTTAGGAGATTTCTGGACAGCAAGAGGGACAAGCCCTGCTTTGCTGCCAAGTCAGCTCATATGAAAGGACAATTTGTCTCTTTATAGACATCCCAGTGCAGGGACGTCAAAGGATTTCGAAACACTCCTCCTTAGGAAAAGGGCCAAAATGTTACATAAAGTTAAAAACCAGTTTGCAGCCCAAGGCCCAAGGCCAACGCCTGAACCCTCTCCAAATGCGTTAGGAACCCTCTTTCCCTAAAAAGAGAGGGCTACGCCTTTGTGCCCTGGGGATCTGAGGCCCTCACTCGCTTTTCTCTTTGGGAGAAGCTGAGTATGCGTCCTTTGTGGCCAACAGACGAAGGGAGGGAGAGACCTCTAGACACTTACGTGCTGACGCTGGCTCCCCTCTGACTGCCAAATATCCTGTTTCACCGCCACGGGTTCGCCTCCGGCTCCCCGCACACGCTGAACCCAGCTGATGCCATGGAGACAGTATTACGGGAAGAAAGGACGAGAACGGTGCCCCCTGCAAAACCAAAAGGTCCTTTCTAGTCAACGTGCGGGGCCAAGGCCCTGCAGGAACAGCACCTGGGAGCTTGTTAGAAATGCTGGCTCTCGGGCCCCGCCTCCAAGCGGAGCAAAAATCTCCCTCCCCCCTCCCACCCCCCAGAAGACTTTGAGGACGGTGAAAATTCTCTGTATAATATTCTAATGATGGGGACGTGTCATTAATACGCTCGTCCAAACCCATAAACGCACCACGCAGCGAGAGCGAGCCCCCTAAGGATTCTGGGTGGTGACGATGTGTCAACGCGGGCTCGTCGGGTGTCACGAATGCACCCCTCTAGGGGGCGATGTCGAGAGGCCAGGACTTGAGGGGGTGGCAGGGGATATACGGGAACTCCCTGCTTTCCTCTGAGTTTGCTTGCTTGCTTGCTTGCTTGCTTGCTTTATTTATTTATTTATTTATTCATTTATTTATTTTAATGTTTATTTCTTTTTGAGAGAGAAAGAGACAGAGTGTGCATGAGGGAGGGACAGAGAGAGAGGGAGACACAGACTCCAAAGCAGGCTCCAGGCTCTGAGCCATCAGCACAGAGCCCAACGCGAGGCTCGAACTCACAGACCATGAGATCATGACCAGAGCCAAAGTCAGATGCTTCACCGACTGAGCCACCCAGGCGCCCCTCGCAGTTTGCTTTAAACCTAAAACTTCTCCCAAAAATACTGTCTTTTTTAAAAACTGAGGGCCCCGACTGGTCCAGCAGGAGGGATTTCTCATGGTGAGAGTTGTATGGAATCAGCGAGCGGGGAGAGCAGGGCAGGCTCCGGGTTCGCCCGCCTGAGTTCAAACCCCGACCTCCTTACTCATTAGCTCCAGAGTCTGATGCAAAGCGCTCTCTGGGTTTCAATGTTCTAAGCCATAAAATGGGGACAATGATGATAGTAATGGAATTTATTTCCCAGGGTTGTTGGAAGGATTCAATGAAGCTGCATATATAAAACATTTAGAATAGCCCTCGGCACAACGAGCCCTCAATAAATGTTAGCTTTTACTATTTATCATTTTTTTTTTCAGAGAGAGAGAACGCAACCAGGGGAGAGGGCAGAGGGAGAGAGAGAGAGAGACAGAGAGAAAGAGGGAGAGAGGGAATCTTAAGCAGGCTCCACACTCAGTGCAGGGCTCAGTGTGTGCAGCTCCATCCCACGTCCCTGGGACCATGACCTGAGCCAAAACCAAGAGTCGCCACTCCACTGACTGAGCCACCCAGGCGCCTCAGCTCTTACTATATTTGAGAAGCGTTTGGTGTCTCGGACATCCAACAAGGGTGCTGAAATCATCTTGGAGATTCCTTCCAGGTTCTTCCTTTTCAGCTGCCGAAGACACACTGAGTGATTTTCACCACTTCTGACGGGTGCATGCTAAATGGTAGGCAGCGGAGCCAATGGCAGGGAGGAACGGCAGAAATCGCTGTTGCCAGACTTTATCCATTCCAGAGACATCTTCACTCCCTTTTTAAAAACCCATTTCCATATACATATTATTTTTACTTAAATCAATTTACAACACATTTGTTTTTTTTTAAAGCTACATCCTAAGCAATAAATACCATCTACGAAATCAGTCGTTTGATATGCTTGTGTTTTTTTCCAATCCGCATTAAAGCAAAACCGTGACTATCGAAATTAAAACCTTCACACATGCATAAAAACAGTGCCTAGAACTCCGGGAAGCCTCCTCCTTCCGACATTAGCATCTTATTAGCTCTCGGCTGCAGTTCTAAATGTTTTGACATGAAATCTCTCCACCCAAGTGATTTGAGCAAAACCTTTTGGCTTCTAGCTCCTCCAGCTCAGCTGGGGACCAGAGTCACCGAGCGGTTCGCCCAAGATGACACAGCCAGTGCAGGGCAGAAAGATTGGAACACAGCTTTTCTGAGAAACAGAAGCATAAGCATCCTTACCCCCCTCCTGCCTCCACCACGCGCGCACACAGCACCAAGACAGCAGCTGTGTCTGCGTCCTTATCCCAAGACTCACTGCTAGTGACTCCTGTCATGTTCCTGTGACTGTTCAGAGCCCCCTTCCTTTTGCATCAATATGATTGTTAGGGTCCTGCTACAGAGCTACAAGGAATTCCTTCAAAGTGCCATGGCTTCCATTTTGCAGTCGGTCCAACATCGGAGGGGCCCAATTTTTCTTCAGAGTCATCAAGGTTTTTCTTACATAATCAAAGCGAGGGCTTGGCTTTCCTGCCATCCTACTTGTCGCAAAGCATGTTTCAAAGGACGAGCCTCATGAGCCAGATTCCATTCTCCTCAAACAAGCGAAGCTACTACAAAAGGAATGCGTGAGCAAGCTCCCAGGAGTGACAGTCTCCCGCTCGATTGTTTCTTTTCTGTGTTTTTATTTTCCCTCCGTGAAGTATCTGGTGATGTTCTCTTGATTCTTGACAACGTTAATTTACGGATGAAGAAGGAAAACGAATGAGCAGAGTCTCTCTGCTCTGCTCTGCTCTATGGCAAACGTGATAATGCTCTCAGACGTTGTAGTCAACATGCGGTTCAATTCCGTGAATGTTTAACGGTCCCAGCAAACCACGTGCGCTGCAAGAGTTCAAGACTTAGATGCGGCATCGCCCAGCCCTTCCAAGAAGGAGACGTCTTTTCAACAGGCTCGCCCAACAAAAACGTTTTCAGCTCGTGTTTATCCAGATCGTGCATTCTCAGTGGGGGCCATATTGCCCCCAAGGGGGCAAAACATTGGTTCTTGCAGGCAAAAATGTCTTAGGTACTACAATGCTCAACTCGACCCCCACAAAATCTATCCTGTAGCATTTGATTCCTCCCATCGGGGAGATACTTAATTTAATTTAATTTCAGCTAATTTAATTAATTGACTTATTTACTATTTTGTTTTAACTTAATTTTCTCTTAGAAGGGGGTAACAATGCAAAAATGGTGGAGAAACACTGATCTAAGTGAAAATGTATTTCAAATATGCTTCTCCTTTAACCAGATAATTCCACTCCTACCATCCCTCCTAGGGAAAGGGTCCCCAAAAGAGACATGTATACAAAGTTGTTGACCGTATCTGTCTTTAAGTAGTGGAATGAACTCAATGTCCATCAACTGAAAATGGCTAAATAAAATAGGGTGCATCCGTGTTACGAGATACGCCGTATCAGTTAAAGGGACTGAGGGAAGTCTGGATACAAAGAAAGAAATTGACATGGAGAAGCTACCATGTCAAAGTACAGGGTGGAAAAAGCCATCTGCAGAATATATGTGATGATCATAGTTATATTAAAGCCAACACGCAACAGTTCTATGTGTTTTGTTTTTTAATTTTTTTTACTGTTTATTTATTTTTGAGAGAGAGAGAGAGACAGAGCATGACCAAGGGAGAGGCAGAAAGAGAGGGAGACAGAGAGTCTGAAGCAGGCTCCAGGCTCTGAGCTGTCAGCACAGAGCCCAATGTGGGGCTCGAACCCACCAACTTCGAGATCGTGACCTGAGCTGAAGTCAGACGCCTAACCGACTGAGCCACTCAGGCGCCCCGGAGCTGTGTGTTTTTATAAGCACGTGTTACATAAGGAAATACAAAAGAAGACGAATGGAAGGGTACACGCCAGTGTCATAAAACCAGTTACCTCTGGGGTGGATTTGGTTGTACGAGACGGTTGAAGGACATGAGTTCTTTATTTATCTCTCTGTGTGTGTCTGTTCCTGCAGGCCTCCCAAGAATGAGCCCTGCATAACTTGCCGAAATAAGAAGAGTAAATGAAGATTTATCAAAAAGAAACCCTGTTTCAACCACCTGCCCACCGCCCTGAACAAAAGATGTCGCTTTATTTCCAATAAAATGGGAAATCAAAAGTCTGTGCGCTCCAGTTAAAGTTTTATCTTTTTAGTCAAAGCATAGAAAAGGGACACAAAGGTGTGCCCCGTCTTTGAGGGAAATAATTGACTGAGTTTTGAAATAACAGAACTCAGAAGGTGAGGAGATCGATTTTATCACATGAACATGAAACAGCGATGCACGAGACCTCCAAAGGGGAACGTGGCAACACGGATCGGAACGCAGATGACCTTGGAGCCCCTGGGAGGCTCAGTCGGTTGAGCGTCTGACTCCGGCTCAGGCCAGGATCTCGGCGCTTCCTGGGTTCCAGCCCACACCGGGCGCGCTGCTGTCAGCCTGCCAGGGCAGAACCCGCTTCAGATCCCCTGTCCTCCTCTCTGTGCCCTCCCCCGCTTATGCTCTCCCAAAAATAGGCAAATATTTTTAAAAAGTAAGATGAGCTTACCTTTTAACCAGCAGTCGAGACTTTAGCAATGACACAAGAATGTTTCTTGCTGCCCGCTTTACAGCAAGGGAAAGTGAGAAGTCCCTGGAAAGCCCACTAATAGGGGATTAGATGTAAGCCAAACCTGGCAAATACATACAAAGGAACACTTTGCCTTCATTCCCAGGGACGGTCTCTGTTTATTAACATGGAAAGAGAGCCATGAGACATTATTGTCTAAAAAAGTAGGCTATAGAAAAACACAAAGAGCAGGGTGCTATTTACATAAATATTTACAGCCACGGTGGCTGTTGGCCAAAGGGCTCACTTCCTCATCTTCCCGTGTCCCTCCTGCTTAGGACCGGCACAGTAGCTGGTTTCTCCCAGAGCCAGTGATCGGAGACGGTTAGGATCAGCTCGGCAACGTTTGAATGACCTGGCCTCTGAAGCCAAGCTCCATCATTTCTGAGGGGTCCTATTAGCCACACAAGTGAGCCCTTCAGTGCAGACGGGGATCCCGTATGGGCACGAAAATCAGGAGGCAGGAATCGCTGGGAGCCTCTTGAAGGCTGGCTATCACAGGCGTATACTTTTTTCTCAGCTTTTGTAAATCTTATGGAGGCAAAAACGGGACAAAAATCCATAAGGTCACTATGGCACTGTGCAGAGAATTCTGTGTGTGTTATTGTTTTCCGTCAAATCGAAAATGCCATCCTTGAGGGGACACGCCATTGTCTTCTCTACCTGTTGAAAGTAAAGAAGACAGTGGCAATAAAATTCGGAGATGAATGTTTGTTGTGTCCCCTTTGAAAGAGCTGCTTTAGACTCCTACTTAGCAATTGTTTACTGTACCTCACTGTGCGTCTTAAGGAGAAAGAAAATAGAAGAGAAATCAAACACTCAGGGTCTGAATGTTCTATGTTGATTTTTCAAATCAGAGTCGCCAATGTCCATGTTTTTCCACACAGAATCACCCTTCATGCGATCGGTGGATGTCCTCTGGGATACTCTTTCAACACGGACACCCGTTCTGCAAGTTTTGCTGTCGATGCCGCGTCTTGATGCTGCTACAGTCGGTCACAAGAGCTCCTTGTTGCTTTGAAATGTCTTTCATCCTGGTCTGTGGAAGGTCACGATTCCTCCGGCTTTCAATTGCATGACTTGGCACGGGATCACAAAGCCTCCTGCACATATTTCAGGAAAAATTAATAAATAACACAGCTTTATCTACTCATGAATACCTTTCTTAGATCCTATGAAGCCGTCATTGTTTTGCAAGATAAAAAAAAATATGGCACTGAGGTCATTTCTCCCATAATGAACGCTCGCTTCATAAATATCAAACGTACGCTCACCTGTCTGGTGGTGATTGCAAGATGCATCCCTGGTTGCAACGAGCAATACGCATCCTGGAGTTAATGATATATGGTGTCCCCTTTGCACTTCCCAACAGCCCCGTGGAACGTTGTTGGTGTCCACCAATGTGGAAGCTGAAGTTTAAGGAGAAGAGGGAATGTGCCCAAAGTCACACACAATTAGGAAGACAGTCAATGCCTTGGCACTCCAGTGCTAGTTCTAAGTCAAGATAATCATCCCTGCCACCGACATCATGATCAACGCTGCCATTGACGTCACTGTTGTCACCACCATCGCTCTTGCCGTTCTCATAATGATCATGGTCATCTTTATCACCATCATCATTATCATCACTGTCATCATAATCTCCATTTTCTCCATCATCATCATAGCTGGTGTTTACTGAGTATGTACTTTTTATGTGCCAAGCTCTACACTAAGGGCTTTACGTGGTTTGCCTCACAACTACCCTCATTCTCCAAACACAGATAGTGAAGCTTAAGTAACTGACTCAGAATCATTCAGCTGAGACCTGAATTCAAACTCAAGTCATCTGACTCTAGAAACCACCCCCTTAACTACTAGCTTATTAGGTACAGTAAATACCAAACTGTAGTACTCAATAAATGACGCATCTATGTGTGCGTAGCCCAGTGCCTGGCATGTAGAAAATAAACAATAAGAATAACAACAATAATAGCGGCTAATACTTATTGAGCAGTTACTATGTGCCAGGCATTATTCCTAAGTGCTTCATACAATCTATTTCTTTTAGTCCTCGCATTAGCTTTATGAGATGGGACACTATTTTTAATCCTCATTTTATAGGCTGAGGAAGGAAATTGAGAATTGGAGAAGCTAAGAATGTGTCCAAGGCTATGCAACTGGTTAATGACTCAACAATAATTCAAGTTCAAGTCTGGCTCAAATACTGCACAATATGGCCTCCTATAAACAGTGTTGTGAGTGAATCTGTTTTCAGTAATTCACCCGCAAGTATGACCCGAACACATACTACATGCTGTGTGTTGTGCCTAGTGCATGGATGCAAGAAGAAGAGAAACACGGACCCCTGCCTTCATGGAAATTACAGGCCCAGATGAAACACCACTAAAAATGAGGACTATGAAGGTCACATACAAAGATGATGGTAGAGCACTTGAATTTACATCCTACCCTACCCAAAACTCTACTAAGAAGACAATGAGATTATGATGACGGGATTGTCCGCCATGGATCGGAGCATCTCACACATATTAGAACTTCCAAACCTTATAACAAGTGTCTAAAGGCATATAGTTAGTTTGTGGCAAAGCGAGCATAAGAATCCAGAGCTTTTGCTTTTGTGCAAGAGGAACAGAAATATATTATTCTTGAGGACAGAGAGACCAGGAGAAGGAATATCCGTGAGTGGGGGAGAGCGACCAAGTGGTACAGGATGGAAAGCGGGCAAGAGGAGAAACTTAGTTAGCAGGGCATGAACAAAGGCAGGCCACCGGGGAGAAGCCCTCGGAGAGACTCAGAAACCAGGGACACCCAACATCGCAGAGTGTGGGAGAGGAACACAAGGAGTAATCCAAGATGGAGGTGAATATTCCTCACCGTCAACACCTTCACCCGCTCCGCCTGCTCCTAAGGTGGAGAATGCCAAAAGCCAGACACCGGCCTTCTGCTCCAAGGAGACATTAGCAGGGAAACTTCCCAAGCTCTGGTGCCTCCTTCCAAATGGACACGTGACACACTCTTGGCATCTCCCGGTCTCTCACTTGCTTTTCCTATGGAGCAAGAATGGTAAACGGGGGAAGAGGAAGGAGCCAGGCTTCGTTCAGCTCCACGCTTTCCTTTTGGGGGACAGTCTGTCCAACAGAGAGTGTTTTCTCCTGCTCTTCCCCGATGGAAGTCTTACCATGAGAGGAGGCCTGCCTCGGTCCACTGTTGCCCATGACTGAGTACAGAGGTCTAGAGTTCTGGGGTTCGGTCAGGCCCACTTGGCTCTCGCTCTAAGCCATATCCCTACCTGAGCTTTCAATAGTTCAACAAAAGTGCTATTTTGATCTCTCATCTACCTTACTTGTTTGCCTTATTTCTCAATATGCCCAGAGCTTGGGTTAATTAACAAAGAAAGAAGAGAGAAGGAAGACAGAGACAGAGACAAAGAGGGAGAGACAGAGAGGAAGGAAGGAAGGAAGGAAGGAAGGAAGGAAGGAAGGAAGGGAGGAGGGAGGAAGGAAGGAGGGAGGGAGGGAGGGAGGGAGAAAGAAAGGGAAAAAAAGTGCATAAGATGTTTTTTAAACACTGAATGATGTCCTTGGAGACATACAAGTTAATGTACCCATAAAAGAAGAGTTTATTTATCAGAGAGAAGAGTTTTCAAGAAGTAAATATAGAGCACTCAAAATAAAAATTTCCATGGATGAACTTGAAGATAAAGTTCATCCTAGTTTCTTTGCCAGAGAGAAAACAAACAGAAATAAGGAGGCGGAAAACACTGGGTGAAGAGGTGACAGACAGGAGAGAAAAGATCAGTCCAGAAGGTCTAACGGCCAAATAATGGGAACGCGAGTTGTGGTTCCAAACAGAAAACAGCAGGTAGAAAAAAATATATCTATGCAAGAGTGAAAGGAGCCTCTCGTTCGAAAGACCCTCCTGGGGGCCCAGCATCAGAGGCAAAAAGAGACCCACGTCCAGGCTAGCGTCACGGGATTTAACAAATCAGGGATAAAGAGCCATAAAGGGCCTCCCTGCCAACAACGCCTCCCCCAAGGCATTGTGTAAATCAGAGCGAATTTTCTAAATCTTCACACCCTCAGACCCCTTGATTTTCTGCCACTTCTAACCCTGAAGAAAGCCAAGCATCTATTTTCTCTGTGTCTGTTCCCAGACTGCTGAACATGGCTGGAGGAAATTCTAAAACCAGGCCAACTGGTTCCGCGACAAATCCGAGATTCACGGCCTCAGCTGATCGCCCTCTGTGGCTCGTACCCAGCGAGCAACCTTACTCATCCCCCCCCAGCAGTGAGAGAACAATCAGATATGAGTATATATTCATATACATAGTTTATAATATGCGTTACATTACATAATATATAAAATATAAAGCATATTATATTTTAATATATAATTATATATTACAAGGAATATATACATTTATATATAACATCAGATAGGGCAAGTACGCTAAAATGCGGTTGCTCAAGTTGACCACATTTCTTCATGAACGAGGCTTCCTCACAAAACATCACCCTGTTTGCGAGGCTGTTACAAGCACCCCTTTGCCGGGACTATTCCTTCTCATCGTTAGTGCCTTGGTTCAAACCTCCTTTCATTTCAGAGGCCTTTCTTAACCCCCTGACACTAATGAGCTCCAGGGCACAGGAATAAACTCACAGGGAGAACTCTGGAATATCTTTAAATTCCAAGGAAAATCCAACCGTAGCTGACACCTGTCGGACACTCCGAGAATTCCTAACTAAAGGTATTTTGCGGTTTCGACATTACACCACTGCATTCCTTTGGGTGACATCGAATCTGAGACAAGTCAGGTGTGAGACGGTTGATGGGATTTTAGAAAGGCAATTACCTCCACGTGGAAATCAGCGTGGAAAACACTGACAGTACCCAATCCGATGCCAAGGTTCGAGAGGTCGTGCAGCTCAATGGGCACACACATGTCACTTGCAAGAACAAGTGGCCCTCTAACATGGGGGTCAGGGGAGCCGACCCCTGCGCAGCCGGAAATCTGCATATAACTTCTGATTCTCCAAAAACTTAGCTACCGATAACCTACTGTTGACCAGAAGCCTTACCGATAACATAAGGTCAATTAGCATATATTTTGTGTATTATATAATTTATTATTATGCTAAACTAAGCAAGAGAAAAGAAAATTTAAGAAAATCATAAGAAAGAAAAAATACATTTACAGGACTGTACTTATTGAAAAAAATCTGTGTATAAATGGACCCATGTTGTTCTGGGGTTAATCATAATAGTTTTTAAGAACAAAATAGAAATGTTTTCTATTTATGTGTATTAAAAAAAACAGCTCCAAATCATTAGTACATGAATACTGCAGTGTTTGGGACCTGCCCATTAAGTAAACAGAACTTCTAGGTATTTCTTTTGGCTTAGGAAGCTAGGAAAGAATTACTAAGACACTAAGAACTGTGTGAACCCAAAAAGCTTGGGAATGTCTGTCCTAGAGTTTTGTGGCAGCGTCCCTGTCACCTGTCTCCCCCGTTCTCCCACCTCCCCCCGCACAACACTCATTATACTTCATTGCAATTACTTGAGTAGCAAAGTATTTTGATCTGCCTGCTGCTAGGATAAACACACACACACACACACACACTACACACGTATACATACCAATGTGTACATATATACACATGCACACACCACACATATATGTACACACATGTACACCTATACACATGCATGTACGCATATGCACACACATGTATATACACACGTGCACATACACAATACACACACACACAAAAGTGCGTACATATGCATGCCCACACATATACACGCATGCATATACACATATACATGAATGCACGCGCACACATGTGTGCACCGCATGTACACACATGCACACACATGTACACATGCACTCATATACACATGCATATACACGCATACATGCACACACATACATATATACACGCATACACGTGTACACGCATATATACATGCATACATAAACCCGCATGCACATGCACAAATGCACACACACATGCACACACTTATGCATAACACATACACGCGTGCACACATGTACACGCATACACACATACGTATACACATGTACACACATCCATATACACACATGTACATATACACACGTGCGCATGTATACACACAGGCATGCCCCACTATTGTCTCCTTTCACACTCATGGGCGCTTCCTCCATCTGTAGCAGGCATTTGAAAGGGCAATGAACCAAAGAGGTGATAAAAGGAGCATGAGGGAGAATGGGACGTCGTGAACCGCCCACCCACTGGAGGCCCCTGTGGAGGGAAGGCCACGAGATGGGAAACCCAGCAAATGCAGGAGGCACCATGTCCAGGGTCATGCCCTTGCATGTGACCCCGATGCCCTCAGGAGCACCGGGTTTTCGGGCCACGGGAATAGAACAGACGAGTGGGCTGGAGCAGGAGACTGTGGGCAGGACACGGCGACGCGGCACCCGCAGGGCGTATGCTGGCCTCTGGGCCCACCTGCTTGGAGATTCCCCTAGGTACTTGACAAACAAACCGTCTGGAGGAGGGTTGAGGGCCCACCACTCTCAGATGGGAACGGTGTGGATTAACCATAAGCTGTCTGAGGACAAGGACAAGATCTGACATCTTTACCGCTGTGTCCCCCGTAACTAGGACGGGGCTCGCCACATAGTAAATGCCTTCAGCACCTCTCACCCTGAGACTGTCTGCCATTCCCACCCGTCCTACACTCTACATCCCATTGTTCACTCTCTGCTCAGAAACTTTCCATGTCTTCTTATGTCCTGTCTCACAAAGACCAAAATCCTCAGCACAGCTTGTGAGGGCCTCTACCTTCCGGGCCCTCTCAACTCCCACTCTCCCCTTTTCCCTCCACCTCCGCCGAACATCACCCGCCCTACACATTTGGGCCCCTGCGTTTCTATCCATCCATCAGACTATTCCTTCTCTCTCTCATGCTAGATTGTAAGTTTCTTGAATCATCCTGAGATGTGTCTTATTTATCTTTATATCCCAGGGGGTCCCGATACATTGCCTTGTCTGGTTAGGGGTATTTAACGCACCTTCCAGGGGAAGGACACTAATTAGACTTAGACTCAGGACTCTCTCTTTCGCTCCCAATGACTCCATCCAGGGAAGAGGATGACGCATCTGACGCGTAAATTTGGCAAAAGGATATGCGTTAGCTCATTCTCTTTGTGAGGAAACAGCCACCTACAGTTTACCTATATTCTCATTAAATTCTCACTTCTTGGCCGTCCGGAAAGTTTATTGTGGCTGGACCATTCCAGAGATGAAGGCCTCCGGTCTGGGGGGAACGACGCAGGTTGGAGTGTAAATAAGCTGACTGGCCAGATTCGCCCATGCCCTGCAATACTGTGGTTTATGAGTAAGAAAGGTGACATTTTTATCTCTGTCCGTCATCCTTAGGTGTATTTTTTTAACCCTTTCCAATTAAGGCAGGTCAAAGGGTATTATATTTTGGGTCATCTCAAAGCCTCGTGTCTGGTCCAGACGACGTGTACCTTATACGTGTCCTTGATTTAACGCACTTGAATTCTGTCCCAGGGACTTATTTTCAGCCTTGTCATCCTGAGTAAGATTGAGCAAACAAAGCCTCACTTTATAAATAGTATAACAGCAATGTGCCATCTTTCAGCTGAGGAAATTGAAACATTTGGGGTTTGGGAAACATTATTTGTTATTTCACAAACAGCGGGAGGGCTGGGAACAGCCAAAAATGGATTTTCCACATCAAAGTTTTCTTCATCTATAAATCCTTCCCGTCTCGGGGAAATTTATAGGTTTCTGGCTTCCTTTTTCTCTTTGGTCATCAAATTTAATTTCCCAGGAGTTTGTTTGTTTTTTTCCTTCTTGTCTGAGTTTCTGTTCTAGACTTGTAAAATGTTTCCCATTTTGATGTTCTAGATTCTCTCCTCTCTCAATCCATCATTTCTACTCCATTTCTTCCTTCTACCTACTCTCTACATTCATTCCTCACTAAATCCCAGAGATGACCAACCTCCTGCTTCTCTAAGGTCCACCTTGGGCTTCTGTATTTCTTTGGTCAGCATCTCAAAATATCCACCAACGCTTTGTCATCCTTCCCTCCAGCCTCTGATTACGTGTGTCTCTTCCTCTAAAAAGTGAACCGTTCACTTCCACCCTCCACAGCATCTGGGACGATCACTTTTATCCATTTCTCACACGCTTTCTAGTTCCCTCTCCCCCGTCGACTCCTTCCCACCCTCCTTTCCACAAACCTGGGTCTCCCTGCTGTGAAAAACCCCTCACTTCTCACAGTATTTGTTGCCCGACTCCAGCTGTCTTCTCCCTCACCTGCCTTCCATTGACCATTGACCATCGAAAATCTTACAACGTCATCGAACACTCTCCGCCCGCATCATTGGATTTCTTCATAGCTCCATGACTTTCTGCCCCCGACCCAACTATTCAACGGAAAGCATTGTTCTTAAAGTTTACCAACAACTTCTGCATGCCACATCCTTCCGTCTTTGTTCGTTCTTCTTGACTTCATCACTACATTTGACACCGTTGACCACTTTCTTACCCCTCTTTTTATGTTGAGTGCTACCTGACCAACACCACCAGCCTATTTGCCTGTCTTTTTTTCCTGTATTAGTTTCATGTTTATTCTCCCAAAACTGTGATCCAATCCTGGGTCTCGACGGGCTCTGTGGCAAGCATCATGTTCTCACTTGCCATCTTGCTGACAGAAAAAGGTGCTCGACCTAATCATGGCAAACCATTCCCATTTCACAGTGACTCGTAGAGGGATGGACATGTGGCCCATTTCCGATCAATAATAAAAGAAGACTTCCGAGGTGTTCTGGGAAATTTATTACTTCCTGTAGAAGATGCACATACAGGGAAAACCATTTCTTCCTGCTTACCCCTTCTTTCTTGGGATGTTGTCACATAAGAACATGAACCATTGAGCAATGTCATCCTGTCACCCTGAGGGAAGTTCAAGAGAAGAGTACAGAGGCCAAGACTGTCCCGATATCCAGGAACTGCCAAGCTAATGCGGCATGCTTGAATAACAACAGGCCTCGATGCAAGTAAGCGACTACTGCTATATTTCTATTGTTTGCAGCCACATACACTGGAGCATTCCTCCAAAGCTCTCTACCTCATCCATCCTCACAGAATACATCGTGAAGTCTTTGCTGACCTCGTCAAAATCCTTATCTCCAAATGTCTCTCCCACCCCCAGAATCTCCTAGCCTTAGATGCTTCCATTTGGATTTCAGTTCATCAGCCAAATGCAACATGTTGAAATCCAAACTCATCATCTTTCCCCTAAGATCAGCCAGACCTTTGTCATTTTCATAAAGATTAAGACCTCTTTGAGCTTTCCTGGAAGAACACGAGTTTTAACCTAGATCTTCCAGGGCATGGGGAGGGAGTGGGGGTATATTGTGATAACAAGAAAGACAGAGCTTAAGATTTAAGTCTGAAGGAGGCTTATCTCTGTCCAGCCATGCTGGGTCTTTCATAATGGCATACACGTACAAAACAACATGGATGAGACACAGGATGTACAACAGGAAGTGGCCAAAGATAAAGCCGAAGTGAGACTAGTCATCAGACCATGAGATCTGCCTTCCTAAAGCGTCTGGCCTTTCCTGTGTAGACGGTGTAAGATTTCGAACTGGGAAGCAGTGTGAGCAGACTTACATGTTGCAAAAAGAGCTTCAGCAACAGCATCAAGAATGGACCGGAAGGTTCAAGGCTGAGATGAATAAAGCAATAGAAAAATCCTCTAGCCAAAAAAATAATGAGGTCCTAAACAAAGATCCTGGCAGGGGCAATGGGGAAGAAAGGATATATTTGAAAAAATAATTAGGAAAGCATTCACAAGACCTTATGAGACAGATTGAACATGGAAAGTGAGGGGAAAAGAAGAATGTGAAATGAGAGGTTCTGGCTGACCAAGTGATCACTGGCATAATTATATAGGAGGAAACATAATCATTATTGTGGGTCAATACAATGGAGTTCAGTTCAGCGTGTGTTCAAATTGAGTTGCCTTTGGGACATCTAGCTGGAAATATCTAGGAGACAGAAGAATGCGTGTTTCCGACTCAGAAGAGAAGTATGATCAGGAAAAACCAATTTGGAAGTGTGAAAGATACTGTGGATTTAGGTCCTCAAAATCCATTTCAATCCCCTCCTCCCATGCTTTTTTCACCGGCAGAAGCTAGAATTGAAACAAACAAACAAACAACTACATTTCCAGTTCCCCTGGTAGCCAGATGTAGCCATGTGACTATGGTGTAACCCAAGACGTAAATAGGAATGTTGGATGGGACTTCCAGGAAAACCACTTAAATCTGGATGACTCAGACTCTCTCTGCTCTTCCGCTCTCCCATTTTTCTTCTGCTAAGAGCAAGGATGTGGTAGCTGGAGGTCCACCAGCCACTTTGGCCATGATGCGATCTTGAATATGGAAGCCACACACTAGGATTTTAAAGTAGAATGATAGAAGGATCCTATCTCCAGTTGGGTTTCTGGAGAGGAAGCCACCATTCCGACGCGGCACGGAGGACATCCAAATTCATTTTACATGTAAACCATTGTTATTTCAGTTTTATGTTTTATGCCCCCAACTGTAACCCTATCTGATGCACCAAATTATTATAAATGTATAGGTAATCCCTGGCATAGGTGATAATAACAAGCCATATTAGAGCCATGTAAGTGGAAGAAATATTCCAGAACGAGTCTATAGCATAGAGAGTTTTCTGGGAACCTCACTACAAAGGCAGAGGAAGGCAAGACCGCTAAGGAGACTTGAAAGGAAGAATCGGAAAACTGAAAGAATGTGTCCGACCTAAAGATGTGCCATTCAGACCCCCCTTCGAGAAAGGACTCACTGCCTAACTGCAAGAAGTATGTCTGGTTGGCAGCCTCCAGCTGTTGGTAGCCAAGACCACCTCTTAGGGGCTCCCTGCCAATGACTGAGCAACGCATGGCCCCAAATTCCCACCAACACAGAGCTCCCTAAACAGGCAGTCGTTGCTACAGAAATCTTCACCGGGCTGGTAGAGACCATCGGTCTGTATCACGGTCTGATGGTTCCCTCTGGGCAGTAAGTCTTTTGCACCCCTACCTCTGCGTTTCTGCATCCCAGAGAACCCAACAGGTGCAAAGGCTATTAAGAGGTTACATAAGTTAACATGTATTATTTTATTTGGTTGAATGAGCATTAAATCATCCAATTTCAAAGTAAAGATGTAGGAGGTTAGTGATTTCCTCAACTAACTGTAACTACGAAATACAAGTATTCTTACTCAGAGCAATTCCCTTTCTAGTTAATGTGCTCAGTCCTCCCTGAGTTTTTTATTTCTTCTCCTTCTCCTTCTCCTTCTCCTTCTCCTTCTCCTTCTCCTTCTTCTTCTTCTTTTTTTTTTAAATATCTCTTAACCCAGGGCCCCTGGGTGGCTCAGTCGGTTAAGTGGCCAACTTTGGCTCTGGTCATGATCTCACAGTTTGTGAGTTCGAGCCCCGCGCTGGACTCTGTGCTGACAGCCCAGAGCTTGGAACCTGCTTCAGATTCTGTGTCTCCCTCTCTCTCTGCCCCTTCCCTGCTTGTGCTCTCTCTCTCTCTCTCTCTCTCTCTCTCTCATATATAAGAGATATATATATCAAAAATAAATAAACATTAAAAAAGGATTAAATATCTCTTCACTCAGAAAATAACCATATTCCATCGACAATCCCTCCAAAATATCACCCATTTCTATTGTCTCACTCTCCTCTTAAATTTTATCTTGCAGTCAAATATTATTTAGGAAAAATGAACAAGGATGAATAACCCATAGGTAAAGGAATTCATTTCAATCCCCTTATGTATGTCGTTACTAATTATTTTCCAAATTCAGCTATATGATGGCATAAACCACAATCGTTCGACACACAACTCTGTATGGCAAAAGCACCATATAATAAGACGAACTTATAAGGCGAGTATTAAATCTGCTCCAAGATTACAATGGCCAAAAGTATGGCCAATAGAATGAACTGAAAAGATTCCTGTTTCTGAGAATCGAGCCATTTATTTCACAAATATAAAGGTTCATTTTCTCATTCTTCCTTTTACGTCAGTCATCATTTAACCCAAATTAATCTTCCAAAAAAAGCACACGGATCTGCCAACATGTTGGCATTTCCTTCTTACGAGAAACAACAGAGCAGATCAAAATCTGCTTTCCCCGCTTCCGGAGAGCCACAATTATTGGTACACTGTTGCAACTCTCTAAGCTTCTCTCTCCGGGGTTAGCAAACTACCACCCACGGACTTAGTCTGGCCCACCACCTGTTTTTGTAAATAAAGTTTTATTGGAACGCTCCAATAACTGCTCCGTGCTCCTTAGCTTAGGTATTACCTGTGGCTGCTTTCCTACAACGACGGCAGAATTGAATCACTGCATCGGAGACCATCTGACCTACAAAGCTTAATATATTTACTGGCCCTTGACAGAAAAAAAATCGCCAACTCCTGTCCTAGTTTAAAAAGCATGGTATCTTTTTGCCTGGTTACATCTAAGAAAGCAAGATGGGTCATCAGCAGCTCTACTGGAGTGATCAGAGAAAATTTGGCCAGGGTTCTCAAGGATATAGGCTTCATTAAGTTGGATTAAGTGAACTTCCTTGAATGGGTCGTCCAAGATATATCCCTCAACTGCAGATATCCAAGATGGCTACCTTAATGCTAACTCTTTTTTCATAAAATAAAAATATGTCAATTATGAAAAAAAAAAAACCATAGTCTCAGGCATGTGAGTGGCTCAGTTGGTTAAGGGTCCTACTCTTGATATTGGCTCAGGTCATGAGATTGATCCCCTGTGTCAGGCTTGCACTCAGTATGGAGCCTGGTTCAGATTCTCTCTCTCTCTTTCTCTCTCTGTCCCTCTCCTACTCATTTGTGCTCTCTCTCTCTCTCAAAATAAATAAACATTTTTTTAAAAAAAAGAATGGTCTGTTCTTACATTTCAAGTATTCATTCATCCATTTTTATTCATTCATAATATGTTAACTGACAACTCACTGTGTTAACATCACTAAGACTCAGTCTGAACTCAGACAATGACTTAAAGATCATAATAAATGTTCTCCTTTTCTTTACATTAATAGGCAACGGTTATTTTTAATTAATCTAATTTTTAAAAAGTTATCTTCTACCCAGAAGACACGTAGACTCTTGAATTCAGCATTTGATATTCATCCGTGTTTTAGGCTAGCTTTAAATTTTAAGCTTAAGAACAAAAAAAAAAAAAAAAAAAACGATTGGTTTTCATAAGAGGCTGGAAATAAAACATCTACAGCTTTAAGAGAAATAAAAAGGTAATTATGCCCAAACTCCCTTCTTTTCCTTTCTTGTTGGAAAGATTGTCTCTCTCAGTGAAAGAAGACGGGAGTGTTTTAAAATGCCTTTTGACGTCCTGTTTTAATGGAGCAATATCTTCCTTAGGAGTTCATCAATGAATCAGAGCATGAGAATGAGGAGAAGGAGGAGGAGGAGGCGGTTTGCACTGAAAAAGAACAATGCAGGGAAACTCCAGACTTGGTCTGCGGCTCTAGATAGTGAGTGTTGCACAGACCGCAAGTTTGCTCAACTCAGATGCCCAGAGGCGAGGCGTGAATTTCTCCTTCCCAGCTTCCCTAGACCCAGCTTTCAGCAGGGAGCTCCTTAGGTCTGCCCCTGACGCCTGTAGGTATTCTGGGATGAACTGGCCCCTCCTCCCCAGCTTCTTTATTTTCTCCAAGTGTGGACAGTTGTTCAGGGTTTTGTGAACTATGGGTTCAACCATATCTCTGAGAGGATGAAATCAGGACTTCTCAGCATTTTTCATACCTCAAGTATGTTTTCATTTTCTGTTTATTTAAAAAGCAATCTAAAGATCTTTGCAGGGCGCCTGAGTGGCTCAGTCGGTTAAGTGTCCAACTTCGACTCAGGTCATGATCTCACTGTTTGTGGGTTCGAGCCCAGCGTTGAGCCCTGTGCTGACAGCACGGAGCCTGGAGCCTAGAGCCTGGAGCCTGCTTCATTTTCTGTGTCTCCATCTCTCTCTGCCCCTCCCCTGGCTTTTGTACTCTGTCTCTTTCTCTCAAAAATAAACAGCATTAAAAATTTTTTAAACCTAAAAATCATAAAAATACTGGTAAAGAAGAGGAAGAAGGGGAAGGAGAAGGAGAAGGAGGAGAAGGAGGAGGAGGAGGAGGAGGAGGAGGAGGGGAAATTCAGATTATGCATTAATCCTACCACTCAAGGAAAAAACTGCAAAATATTATATATTCATTCATACATGGAGTGGATTGATTGATGCTCACCACTTCTCCAGAAGATATATCCGCCTAGAGCCTGTGAATGTACCTTATGTGGAAAAGGTTCTTCGCCAACGTAATTACATTAAGGATCTCAAAATGAACTCATCCTGGACTGTCTGGTAGGCTCTGACTCCCAGGACAATTGTTCCTATAAGGAGAGGAGAACCGTAGACAGAGGAGAAAGCCATGGGAAGGCAGAGAAGAGAACGGAGAGATACAGCCACAGGCCAAGGAATGTCTGCAGCCTCCAGAAGCTGGAAGAGATAAGGAAGGTTTCTCCTCTAGAACCTTCAGAGAGGGGATGGCCCTTGATTTCAACTATCTGGTGTCCAGAACTGTGGGAACAAATTTCTGATATTTTAAGCTATTGGGCATGTGGCCATCTGTTGTAGCAGCCTTCGGAAACCAAGACAATAGATCTGTTCAGCAAATATTTGCTGAACGACCAGATATTGTATCAAGAAGTTGATGAAAAAGATATCCTTAACAAAAAGATACTCAACCTTTCAAAAAATTTTTATGTGTACATGACTATATGGATATGAATATTTTAATGGGTCATAATATAAAAGTTGTTATTAACATACTTTTTAACCTAATAATACAAACATTCTTCATGATAATAAAAGAATAGGTCTTCATCTTATAAATGAACCACTAGTTTGCTCAAGCTGTTCTCAGTATTTGAACCCTGAGCCTGTTTGCATTTTTTTCTTATGCTGGGATAACCATTCTTTAGCTATATACTTATGCATATTTTAAATTATCTCCTTAAATTTTAAAAAATGGAATTTAGAGATTAAAATCTGTGCCAGCTATCAATTTCTTGTCTCTCGGTTCCAAATTGACCCTTCTCTCCCCTGCTTTGTGACACTGGAGCTGGCCCCTGCAAACCCGTCTCTGCTGTGGGTGGGCACGTGTAGGCTTTGTCAGTGAGGGCGCTGGACGAATACTGCAAGGCAGTAGTGGCAGGAAGACACTTCCTTTTTGGGTCCCCATCCTCAATTTTTTACCCCAGCTTGGGAGCAGCCCTCACAGACTGGCTCCCCCCACACTCTCAGGACACACTTCCCAACATCACCAGTAGGTTGTTGTTGTTTTTTTAATGTTTATTTTTAAAAGAAAGAGAGACAGAGTGCCAGCAGGGGAGGGGCAGAGAGAGAGGGGGAGACACAGAATCTGAAGCAGACTCCAGGCTCTGAGCTGTTAGCACAAAGCCCGATGTGGGGCTCGAACCCATAAACCATGAGATCATGACCTGAGCCGAAGCTGGATGCTTAACCAACTGAGCCACCCCGGCATCCCCACCACCCGTAGTTTCTAAGTAGCTCTGGCCAGCACCTCAGGCACTTTGTCCCCATCCCATGGATATGTCTGCACATCAATACGGCCTATAATATAGGAAGTCTCTTCACCACCAATGGCTAGGTTTTCCAGTGGTAGACACACAGTCTTCAACGAGATCTAAATCTCAACCTTGAGCTGGGGTGGGGGCACCCTCCTAGCCCTTCCTCAGCCTAGATATAATGGCTTCTTTCCCCCACATGCTACTTCTGGACCCTCTAGACACATCTTGCCACTCTTACTTGTTAACACATCATTTGATTAAATCTTTCTTGTTCAAATGACTTGTGCATTTTCAATCTCCTAACTGATCTTGACCCTAACTGATAATAAAGCTAAATGCATTTACGTGACCAAATTAACTTCCAGAACAATTGCTCCAACTGACAATTCCTTCCCCAAGCCCTAACCAATTCTAGGTATTTTTCTTCATTTCTGGCAGACAAAATATGATAAGAAAGAAGGCATCCCTTGTCAATTGTTTTCATTTGCATTTCTTTGATGGCTGGTAAGGTAGAGGAAAAACTATTTGCATATATGTTGTATTGGAAGTTATCACATCAAAGCAACAACGGTTACCTCCAAGGAAGGGAGTAAGACAGGAAGGCGGGGCAAGAAGGAGAACTTTCGCTTATTGCTCTAAAACCTTGCACACTGTCCAAATAGTTTACCAGGGAAAGCATTCATGTATTATTTATATAATTAAATATATATACGTCATGAAACTCAGGTGCTGCTGAGCCCTTTCTCTGACTACCCATGACGGCTGCCAGTCTGAGTGGTCGCCTTCTTTAGCAGAGCTGAGCAATCAACTTTGGAAAGAGCTTCTCTCTCTGTAACCACAGTAACCCAGTCCTGACCACAGACTCCTCTCTCTCAGGCTGCTTCTAGAACACCAAAAAGAAATGAGGACATGTCATATGTGCCTGGTCATGGCAGCTGGAGTTCTTGTATCGTCAAGGATAGGAGAATCATGATTTTTTTTTTTATGCCCTGTCTCATTGTGAGAGCATGTGTCAAACCATGAGCTAGACCTTCGGTTCAAGTTTTTAGTTCGTAAAATTTGGGAAGAACAGAGGGAGAGTGTAGAGACCACAGGGTCCATTTGCCTTTTCCTCACTATCAAGGGCACGTGGTTGCAGCCTGTGAAGTGTGAGACTCTGACCCAGAGAGGAGACTGAATGACCACTTTGGCACAGAGATGGACTGTCGTCATCTATCTGCTTCCAAAATGATTGAGCATTTTTTACAGCTTTCATCTTTGCTTCCAAACCAAAAACAAAAGAGCATGAAGAGAGTTAAGATAATGCCACTGCACTTACCACAATTGATAATTTTATAATTCTTTGTCTGCCGGGGCTAAAATATTATAATGTTGTATTACAAATATTTGAAGCCTTCCTTTGAGGAAAGGAGGATTCTTTAATGACCCAGACAGCTAACAGACCTCTGTTGGGCTGACCTCTGTAGGAGACGTGTAGGGTTCCAGGAGAATGGGAGTCAGAAGGAACAGAACACATCGCCCTACATACAGAAAGACCGGAGTGGGGGAAATAAAGAGAAGGGTATAAAAATGGCGGGCAGAGACTCTCAAAGACTAAGAACTAACTGAGGGTGAAGGGGATGGGGGGGGAGAGGGGGTGATGGGCATTAAAAAAGGGCACATGTTGGGATGAACACTGGGTGTTTTATGTAAACCAATTTGAAAATAAACTATTATAAATGCAAAAAAAATGGCGGGCGGGAGTTTGCGGGGGTGTCGGATGGAGGGGAAGAAAGGAAGAGGGTGAGACCATAAAGCATGGACTTTGTGAAGACAGATCTATGTATTGGGGATGCTTAGAAAGATAGGCTACCCATCCTATGGAGCTCAGTAATCTAAATCTCACCTCTCCCTCGAAAGTTACGGAGTTAAGACCAGTGTTAATTTCCAGAGCATTTTGGAGTCATTTGTATTTATTTTAGCTGGACTGACAGTCTGAGACTGAACTTGGAGCCAGAACAAGATATTTATTTGTGTTTCATTTCTTTAACGCTGGTCTCACCCACTGGCTGTGAGTTCATGTAGTGGATGAGGAGTGGTCAGCCAAAGTTAAAATACTTGAAGACAAGACTATCCGAAGACCCCCCAAATCCAACTTCCTGCCTTCCGAAAATAGTTGTGCTGTAAAAATTGGAACAGAGGAAACACTTCTGTTGTTACTCAGTCTGATATGTGAAGCTCACATAACACGTGCAAGGGCGATGCCTAGAAGAACAGCATCGTCTGAGAGCACCTGCACATAAGGATAGAGATTTCTTCCAATTCGAAATGTACGTACGGCTAATTCAAGCCGAGATTGTTCTTCCACAGATGCTTTGCCCTCTATCATGTACCTCCTTGAAAACAAAACAGCGCAGGAGTGGCTGGATGGCTCAGTCAGTTCAGCATCCGACTCTTGATTTCGACTCAGGTCATGATCTCGTGATTTGTGAGATCGAATCCCACGTGGGGCTCTGTGCTGAGAACACAGAGCCCTGCTCAGGATTCTCTCTCTCTACCTATCTCTGCCCCCCCTCCACTGGCACGCTCTCTCTCTCAAAAATAAATAAATAACTTAAAAAAAAGAAAAGAAAACAGTGCAAATTTGTTGACTGCTGATCTTTATTAACATGCTTAACTTCCATATCAAGCCCAACACTGTAGGTCAATTTTCTCTTTAAGAAGATAGAATAACCCAGGATATGAGACCACAAGGCAAATCAAGTCAAGCTTTCATAAGTTTGCATAATGTTTATTTATTTTTGAGAAAGAGAGACAGAGTGTGAGCGGGGGAGGGGCAGAGAGAGAGGGAGACCCAGAATCCAAAGCAGGCTCCAGGCTCTGAGCTGTCAGCATAGAGTCCAAAGCAGGGCTTGAACCCAGGAATCATGAGATCATGAACTGAGCAGAAGTTGGATGCCTAACCTACTGAGCCGCCCAGATGTCCCTCAAGTCAAGCTTTTAATGAAATATCGGTAAGTATACAGAAAAGTATAAAGAACAATGTGACTAACATCCACATACTCACCATCCAACTTCAATGTCAAAGTTGAAGATTTGTAATACATCCTGCAGCTCTTTTTTTGCTGAGAAATGAATCGTTACGGATTCTTTCGACGCCCTGCGTATAATCTGCCACAATCGCCTCTTGCTCTGATCCCATATAGAACCAGTAACCACTATCCTGAATTTTGTGTTCATCATTCTCATGCATGTTTTTATCATTTTGCCACATATATATTTACGCATAAATAATACCAAGAATTACTCTGCCAGTTTTGAGGCTTATCTAAATAGTATCATACCGCTATACCCTGCTGCTACTCACCGTCTGACCATACCACAACTTACTTATTTATTCTCCTATGGGTAGACAATTAGATACTTTGGCATTCTTTGTTATTAGAAGCCAGACTGCGGGGGAAATTCTTTTAGATAAATGCATGCACGCTCTGTTCTTTATTTTGTTTTGTTTTTAATACAGAGTTAGAAGAATAATATGACCAATGAAGTTGACCTGTTTAAAACGTATAGCTCTGTGAATTTTAACACGTGTATAGATTGATGTGACCACCATCACAACAATAAGGATAAAGAACCACTCCGTCACCAGAAGCAACTCCCTCAGCCTGCTGCTTTGTAGTCACTACTTTGTCCTTGTCCCTAACACCTGCTCACCAACAGCTATTCTCTGTTGTCATAATTTCCCCATTTCTAGGATATCAGAATGTAATCATACAACGTATTAACTTTTGAGACTGGTTTCTTTCACTCAGCATACTGCCTTGCGACGCATCTATGCTGTTGGGTATATCAATACTTTGTTCCCAGTTATGGCAAAGCAGTATGCCATTGTATGGGTGTAAAACACTTGGTTTCTCTATTTTGCCCATCGAAGGACATTCGTGTTATTTCCAATTTTTGGCAATTATTAATAAAGATGCTATAAATCTTCACAAACAGGTCCTTATGCACACATAAGTTTTCAATTAATTTGGGTAAGTACCTAGTCATGGGATTACTGGGCCAGAGGGGAATCATATGTTTATCTTTCCAAATTCTTGAGTATTTACCAGTTATCTCTCTGTAATTGACTTCTGGTCTAATTCTGTTATGATCTGAGAACACAATTTGTATGACTTTTATTCTTTTAAATTTGTGAATGTTTGTTTTATAACCGAGGATACATGATAAGTGTCATGTACACTTAAGAATAATATGCACTGTGTTGAGTTGAGTGGACCACATATGACAGTTAGATCCAGTTGGCTGATAATGTTTTTCAGTTCCTCTATATCCTCGCCTACTTGCTCTATTAATTGCAGAGAAAAAAAGTTTAAGTCTCCAGCTATAACTGTTGGATTTGTCCATTTCCTCTTTCAGGCTTATTAGTTTGTCTTTTAAATGTGAGGGTTTTTTTGGTTTTTTTCGTATAATTTGTTGTCAAGTTAGCTAACATACAGTGTGCTCTTGGCTTCAGCAGTAGATTCCCATGATTCATCGCTTACATACAACACCCAGTCAGGCTTATTAGTTTTACTTCATATACTTTGAAGCTCTGTTGTTTGAGATATACAAACTTAAAATTATTATTACTAATGGATTGACCCTTTTATCATTATGTAATGTTTCTTTCTACCCCTGGTATCTCTCTTGCTCTACAGTCTACTCTGCCTGATATTCATATTGTCATCCCAGATTTTGTTTGATTAGTGTTTGCTCAGTAGATCATTTTCTATGCTTTCATTTTAACTTTCCTGTGTCATTATATTTACATCTGGTTTCTTGTAGTCAGCTTATCATTGGTCCGGGTTTTTTAAAATATTTATTGGTCTTGGTTTTTTGCTTGTTTGTTTACTTTTATTTAACCCATTCTGATGATCTCAGTCTTTTATTTGGCGTATTTAGACCACTTACATTTAATGTTGTTGTTAATATGTTTGCATTAGGTCTACCATTTTATAATCTATTTTCTGTTTGTTCCCTCTGTTTTTTGTTTCACTCTTTCTCTTTTCCTACTTTCTTGTGTATGATTTGAATATTTTTAGTGTTCCATTTTAATATATCTGTTGAGTTTTGATTATATCTTAGTGTGGTTTTTTTAGTGGTCATGGTAGGGATTAAATATACAAACTTAACCCTTCTCAATCTACTTAGAGTTAATATTTCACCACTTCGAGTGGAATATAGAATCTTACCAGCATATAGGTCCCTTTATGCCCCTCCCTTATGTTGTAGTGATTATTAAGTCTATATGCGTTGAAACTCCATAATTAAAATTTTTGTTTTCAACTACCATGCATATCTTAATGAACTTAAGAGGAGAAAAATAATCTATTATATTTACCCACCAGAGTTTTACCATTTCTGTTGCTCTTCCTTCAGTCATGATTTTCCAAGTTTCCCTCCAGTAGTATTTGCAATCCACCTGAATATCTCGCTTTTGTGTTTCTGTTGGAGCAAGGCTGCTAGCAATGGCTTCTCTTCATTTTCATTGACACTTCATCATCATTCCTAGAGGAAATTCACTCTGGAAGGGAATTTTGAAATTGTCTGACTTGAAGTAGTCATTTTACATGATAGAAAAATGAAGCCCAGAGACATTAAATAATTTGCCCCCATGCCACTGAGCCAGGGCCAAAATCTAAGCTTCTTGACTCTCAAGTTCAGTGCTCTTACGCTTCCTATACAATGTGCTGGCTTGCTATCTCAATTATTTCTTGTATAGTGAGAGTAGGTTGGGCACAAAAAGCTTTGTTATTTTATGCTTCATACAAGAAAAAATGGTAAAATTATCCTTTTGTAGAACTGAAAGGGGCCTTAGGGATCATTCATTTCTTTAGTTCATGTTTCAGATGAGAAAACAGGGGCCAGAGAAACGAACTCCGTTTCACGAAGGAAATTTACTGATAACCAGAGACATGACGTTTAACAGTAAGATCCCACTACACGCCCACCATTTGCCCTGGAGTTGTTTGTTTGTTTTCCCCAGTAGCAGGAGCCGAGATCGATCGTGTTGGGCCAAACACACGCTCTCTAGAACTCCCCCATGGCCTTATGACGCAGGCTGATGGCCAACACTGCACATGGATCCTAGCTGAATCATTCAGAATCAAATCTATGACTGTTCTCATTAGCACCATCCTTTCGACCAATGATTTCCCCAACTTCAGTGGTATATCAGAGTTGGAGTTCCGTGTGCACAGAATCTTACAAGCCAATACAAATCAGCTTATTGAAATTGGACATGCCTCGGTGCGCTTCCAAAAATTCTGATTCGCTAGATCTAGCGTGGGAGCCTGGAATTTGCATTTTTCTAAACACCCAGGGTAATTCTGATGCACAGGCTAAACTCGGAGACATGTCTGGCCAAAGTTGAAGCATCGTGTCTTGGTCACGAAAAGAAAGTTCTGTTCTTTCTAGCTCAGCATAAAAGAAGAGACTGGGTATGACACCAAATCATTTCTTAATCTCGCTGCTTTTGGGATCCGCCATTTACCATACTCTAACTGCCCTCCCCCTGTCTCAGGGATCGGTGAGACAGCTAGAAGAAGGTAATGGTAACATGCCCCCCCCCATACAGTAACAACTCTTAGGGAGCCAGATAACTGCAGTTAGCACAGAGTTCATTATATGTCTCTTATCTACAACCTTTTCAACAGGTTCATTAAGATGCCTAAGATTTAGGTATTCCAATTAAACCTAATAGCTGACATGTACCTAGGACCAGATTTTGTAAGTCCAGATTTTTACTTTAAATACACTTTTTAACCATCCTGCCCCCCACAGACATGAACACACATAGACCCACATACACAGATCGTATTTATTTCACAGGAATGGGTTCAGTCTCAGCTGTGTGCCTTGCTATGTACGAGATCCTATAAAAACAGGGGGAAGAAGAAAGAGTGTTGGCCCTGTACGCAGAGTTACTGTGTAGTGTAGAAAACCAACCACACAAACAAGGAACAGGTAGTCGTGTTTAAGCAACATGCGGACATGTGCAAGATAAAACAGAGGATAACCTTCCCAGATGCAGGCACCCTTGCACTTAAATATTGACTCTGTTGTTCTTACGATTTAATTCCCGGAAGTAAAGAGCTGGCTCTTTAGCTGGACTAAAAGGAAACATAAGTACCCTTTGCATTTGCCCCTTGATTCCCGCAGAGGTTCGGATCCTCTGATCTGGCCAGCCTTCTGCCTCAGACTTGTTCTCAGCTGTCTCGTAGGTACAGACAGATCTCTCTTCTTTACGACTCATAAAAGATGCTTGAAGGCAGGAGCCATGTCTGATACCACGTCTCCTCCAGGGCCTCTGTTATTTCATGGTAATCCACAGTTCAGCCCCTCCTGGGTCCCGGGCTGTATAGGATAGGCTACAATCGCAAAGCTACCCTGAGATCTCTGCCCGCGAAGATTTGCCTTCACTCACTGAGCGCGAACTTCTCCTCCAAGTGATAGGCCCTCTCTTAGGCGCTTCGGGTCCAGAGATAAGTAACGCTCTCCCTCTGCCCTCGAACGAGAAAGGCGGACATGGGCATTGTGTGTCTGGGGCTGCTGTCACAAAGGACCACAAACTGGGGAGCTTACACGAGGGAAGTGTATCATCGCATGGTTCTGGAGGCCAGAAGTCTGAGATTGAGATGTGGACAGGGAGCGTCTCTACCAAAAATCTTAAAGGAGAGTCAACTGCTTGCCTCTTTAACCTAGCATCTGGTGGTTTGCCGGCCATCTTTGGCGCTCCGCGGCTTTTAGAAGCAGGAGTCTGATCTCTGCCCTCACGTGCCTTCATGTGGCGATCCCCCTGTGTGCCTAAGTCGGTGTCCAAACTTCTCTCCTGTATAAGGACACTGGTCATACTGGATGAAGGGCCCACTCTGTTCCAACATGAACTCATCTTACGTTGCAATTACATCTCAAGTACATCCACAAGGACCCTATTTCCAAATGAGATCCCATTCTGACATATTAAGGTTAGGATTTCAACCTATAAATTGGTGGGGGGGGGTGCACATGCAAACCGCCAACCACAGCCAGGTCGATGCTATCACAGGAGCGTACAGAGAGAGCTGGGAGGGTACCTGGGAGCACATGGTATTGAGCTAAAAAGGCATGAGGAAAAGCATCAGAGAACGTGGGACAAGAGGCCAAAGCTTGGGCAGACAATTCTCCAGGGAGGGAAACGCTAAGGAGTTTTTGAATAAAGGCAGGTCTACGAGAGCATGAAGCACTTGGGGAATTGCAGAAAGTGTTACGGGGTGAAACCTGAAAGGCATCTAAAGGGGAGGGGGAGACGAGGCAGGCAGGGGTAGAGACAGAACACGAAGGGCCACGTCATGACGCGTAGCCCAATCCAGATGCAAAGCCATGGAGGTTTTTCAGCGGGAGGACATCACCGTTGGGTCCGCAGGCTAGAAAGCTCACTCTGGCGAGAGTTTTGATTGTATCACAACGCAAGCGGGCCCGGAAGCAAGGCCATGTCGGAAACCGAGGAGCCCATTTGCAAGAGTCTAAGCAAGATGTATTGAGACCCCGGGTGCATTCGATAGCAGCGGGAATGGAAAGGTGGGGACGGATTTATAGCAGGAGGCTCCAATCGGGCTCTGGCAAACAGCCATTGGCGATATTTTGGGCGTGGACTGAAGAAATGTAGATGAGGAAGCCAGGGGCCAAGATGAGGAGACCCTGAGCAGGCACAGAAGGGCAAGGCCCATTGCTGAGAGGGGGGAGAAGACGCTGAGGACGGTGGCATCTGACCGGCCAGTCCTGCCCCTAGGATTTCACCTCTCCCCCCCCACCCCCCTCCGACTTCATGCACACCTAACATCTGACTTCCACATACAGTTTTGCCCTTGACCTTTATAGGGCAGGAAAATTGTACTTAGATAATCTCTAAACGAGTTAGAAGTATTGTTTCCTGAACTGAGGCCAGACGACAGAGTCTGCTAAGGAAGCATGACCGCGTGAGTAGAGAACTGAAGTCGTCAGACTGTGATGGCTTCATGCCACGCCCCTTTGCCGGCCCAGAAAAATGCAAACCAGTTGGTGCAAAAGGTCAGAGCCTGACTTCTCCACCCCCTTGCCGTGATACCTAACCAGACACAGCAGAAGTTGCAAATTTTGGGGGGGCCTGGGTGGCTCCGTCGACAAAGCCTCTGACTTTGGCTCAGGTCCGATCTCAAGGTCCGTGAGTTCGAGCCCCACATCAGGCTCTGTGTTGACAGCTCAGAGCCTAAAACCTGCTTCAGATTCTGGGTCTCCCTCTCTCTCTGTTCCTCCCCCGCTCACGCTCGGTCTCGCGCTCTGCCTCTCTCTCTCTCTCTCAAAAATAAATAAACATTAAAAAAGAGAAAAAGAAGTTGCAAAGTTTCTCAGAAATTGGGGACCAGTTGAAATTTGACTCCAGATAAAAAGATGGAGATCATTCTACAAGACTTACAAACACTCATCGCTGTACTCAGCAGAGCGGAGCAGGTGGCCATAGGATCGCCTTGCGATTTCTCCCCGGGTGCTAGGCTCTGAGGCCACGCTGTGCTCCTGAAAGCGGTCCCCGGTCCGGACATCCTCCTTTTCCACACTTTATGACTTTTGTCCCACCCATAAATTGTATCTAACTTAACCCAGTGTGCTACAGGAGCTAAGAAGTCCTACTATTTGTAGCAAACAAATATTTCCACTTCTTTACCGAGTGCTGGGGGCTGTTCCAAGCATACAATAACCCTGTGGGCAGGTCCTGTTATTACCTTTCCGTGACAGAGGAGGGGATGGCGAAGACCGCAAGAACCCCTCCCCCCACTGAACCACAGGGGAAAGAACGCCGATCAGAACCCACAAGTCAAAAGGGTGTCTGAGGATTCCTAACTCCAGCAAGGGAAGGAGAGGGTTAAAGAGTAGGATTAACATACATGGGAGGCTTTGCTGTCTGGGCAGGCCGCTCATGGCAAAGATGTATTTTCCTGAACATTCAGCAGGGCGGGGCCGCCTCCCAGATCAGAATTACACTTCACTCTCCCCCCAGCCCCGCCCCAGGTCATTAAATACAGGAGCCGGGAGTTCAGGCCTGGCTGCCCCCTCCTCCTCCCTCTTCCTCACAAGGAAAATGAGGTGGGGGGGGGGTATGAATTACTTCACAAGCCATCAGCAGAAAACCTACCATGTGCCCTCCAGTGATTCATTTGGATGGACCACTTTCACACCGAGCTAAATGCAAAAGTTCAGAGTGGGGTCAGCGGAAGGCCCCTCCCTCCTTGAGTGCGGGGAGAAATTTCCTCTTTGTACCGGACAAGCACAGTTGGAATCGAACTCCATCCAAACAGGAAATCACCAAGATTCTAGGTGAAAACGGCGCCTTGTTTTTAAAGGACAAAACTTTTTTATTCATTGAGTGGGTGTTCCCTGAGTGCCTACTAAGTGCCTGGCACCGGGCACGTAGTTGTAACGGACCTAGTCTGTGCCGCGTGGGAAGATACAAAGAGGGAAAAGACAATGCGCACACACACACGCACGCACACCCATCTGATGTGAGAAAGACTTTCGGGGCGGCGGGGGGGGATTGTCTTTTTTCTAGAAATGAAAATAAAAGGTTGCGCGCGCGCACGCGCACACAGGCGCGCATACACACCCGCCTGACTCCCCGAAGTGCCGGGACGGAGTCCCGAGCCGGGAAAGTGGGAGGCCTGCGGCGAGGGGGATGGGCGCGCCCGGCGGGTTGGGTGACAAGGTGCAAGGGCAGAGCCGGCAGAGGCATCGGGAGCTGGCTGGCGAGCTTGCGCCCGAGGCAGGTGCCAGCTGCGAGTGGGCGGAGGGGCGGGCGCCGGGCCAGGCGGGGGAGGCCCGGCGTCACCTCTGCCTCTAGGAGTCGGGCGCGCAGACGAGCTCGCCCAGAGCAGCCGGGGGCACGGGCGTCCCCGCCGCCCGCAGGAGGAGCCGCGCGAGCAGCCGCAGCCGCCGCCCGGCGACAGCATCCTCGGGAGAGCCGCCCCAGGCTCCGCAGCCGCCTCCCTCCGCCCGGAGGCGAGCGCCGCCGCCCGCTCCCCGCGCTCCCGCTCGCCGTCGCCCCCCGGCCCTTCCCGGCCGCGGGCTCCTGGGCCGGCGGCGCGGGGAAGAGAAGGTGCCGGAAAACAGGGGCCCGGAGGCACCCTCCCCAGCTCTCCACTCCGCGCGGAGAAGGGACGCCCGGCAACACCGCGAGCCCCCGCGCTGCCGGTCCCCAAGTTCAGGGACGACACCCCTCAAGGAGGGGGGGAGCGATCCCGCGCGGCGAGCGCCCCGGCCCCCTCGACCTCGGCCGGCCCTCGGCGCCCAGCGCCCGCCCGGGTCCCCGGAGACGCCCGCGCGCCCCGGCGGGGCCATGCCCGGGCTGCGCCGGGACCGCCTGCTGACCCTGCTGCTGCTGGGCGCGCTGCTCTCCGCCGACCTCTACTTCCACCTCTGGCCCCAGGTGCGGCGCCAGCTGCGGCCCCAGGAGGACCCGCGGGGCTGCCCGTGCGCCCGCCGCGCCGCCTCCCCGGCCCCGGACCCCGCCGCCGCCGCCGCCCTGGCCCCCCGCGCGGCCGCGCGCAACTTTTCCCGAGCCGGGCCGGGGACTGAGCGGCGCGGCGGGCGCGGCTCCAAGCTGCAGGCCCTCTTCGCCCACCCGCTGTACCGCGTCCCCGAGGAGCCGCCGCTCCTCGGGCCGGAGGACTCGCTCCTGGCCAGCCAGGAGGCGCTGCGGTACTACCGGAGGAAGGTGGCCCGCTGGAACAGGTGAGGCCCCGCCGCGCGCACCGCCCGGCCCCGCCGCTCCCCCCGCCTCCCATCGCCACCGGTCCCCACCCCCCGCCGGCCCGCCGCGGCTTCGCCCAGCGCCCCGGCTGCGCCCGGGAGCGGCGGGGGTGCCCTGCCCGGACCCCACCAGCTGTCGCGGGTGGCAGAGTTCAGCCCCGAGTGCACCTCGGTGGGAGGAAAAGTTTCTGTGCGGCGGCACGGCGAAGAAATGCTCTGAGCCCCTCCCCTTGGGCTCCGTGTTCCCTCCTTATCCCCGCTGCGTTCCCTGGCCAACCGGTTACCCGCCTCTTTCAATCCTTGTCCTGATGTTGGAAGCCGCGGCTGGACTGCGGGACCCAGAATAGGTTCCCAAATAGAGCAGCTCCAGGGCCGGTTCGAATTCCGCACACAGCTGTAGACCTGGGTGCCTTCCAGAAAGCAACGCTACTCCCTGAAAACCCAGCGCATTCTCTTTACTTACTCCTCTGCCCAGGTCGGAGATCACAAGAGGTCAGCTGGGGGGCAGAAAGGAAGTGGTTAGGTTCCCTGACCTGGTCACCGATCGGTTCTGTTTAAAACGCGGCTTGTCCCTCTGGCGAGTGCTAGAACCTGAGAGTGGTTTTGGTATTGTGGTGATTTGGGCTGACTTGGATCTGTGGCTTGATGCTTTCATGCAGGAAGGAGATAAAAAATCTACCTGGGAATTTTGAAAATCCAAAGCAAAATGCAGAGGGGGAAAAAAAAAAATCCCAAACACATTTAGGTTTAAATTAAGAAGGATATATTTGTTGTTTTTTTTTTTAATTTTTTTTTAGCGTTTTTATTTTATTTTTTGAGAGACATAGAGACAGAGTGTGAGCAAGGGAAAGGCAGAGAGAAAGGGGGACACAGAATCCGAAGCAGGCTCCAGGCTCCGAGCCATCAGCACAGAGCCCCATGTGGGGCTCGAACTCACAGACGGTGAGATCATGACCTGAGCCGAAGTCGGCCGCTCAACCGACTGAGCCACCCAGGCGCCCCTAAGAAGGATATATTTGTAAAAAAAAAAAAAAAAAAAGGGGGGGGAGGTTGGAGAAGGCGGAGTCGCGGAACCGAGATCCCCAGGTAATGACAGAAGACCTTCCTATGAGTTAGAACTCTATTTCGAAGAACAGACTTGTCTAAATATCACTCACATGCAGAGTTCACTTGTGTACCACACCCAGCACTTTCCTTAACACAAGCGATTTCAAAATGAGATGTCATCGGATGGTTTCAGAGTCCCTGCGGAGACGGGCAGACCATAAATCTCGGTTGGGAACTCAGCGCGAGCCCAGTTTAACTGTTGGCTCCTTATTCTGTGGTGCTAAGACCGACCGCGGCTTGAGCGAGAGAGGACTTTCAGAAAGTAAAAAGACACAAAACGGAGAGCTATTGGCTGAAATCGCGGTGGTGAATTTCAATTGCGACTCCGCGGCTGATGATTTTATATTAGGAAGGAAGTGGTTCTCCATTTCATGGCTAATTGTGTGTCATAAAAAGGCAGTTTGAGATGGCTTCCGAGACACCGTCGTTTTCAGCATTACCTTTATTTCGTCAATAATGTGGGAGCCCGGATCGATGGACCAGGGAATTTTGCCCTTAGAAAATTGTCCGCACAGCTGTTGAAGATTTGAGAGATGAGGGGACTTTGAGCAAAGTCACTTGCTCTTTTGCAAATATAGCTCCAATGTATTTGCGTTTCTGCTGCCTTCGAGTTCTTCGTGTTACTTTGGTCCTGAAGGGCAAGGCCAGGGGGTGAATACTTGGGCAGAAGAGCAAAAATCTTCCTCACCAATCTGTCCTACGATCAATTCGCACCTTGATTTTGACACCAGTATGTGTCGCAAAGACACAGTTACTGGCCGGAAATGATTTTGGTCATTTGGCAGAGGATCCGCCAAGGAGGGCTAGCGACCTTGCTGTATTCGGCGGTAACCGCAGGTAGTTTGGTGGGGTTGGTTGCATGTGACTGTTGTGATATTTATTTCCCTCTCTCTTTTACTCCTTGCGCTCTTGAGTGAGGTTTGTGGCTCCAACAGGAAAGTAAGCTGTACTCTCGGGTGTAGAAAGTGGTTCTCAGACGCAGAGAACACCTACTTTCACCCCAACTGTGTGGTAAATGCCAACAGGACAAGCGTATACATTGTTACTCCTGATGGGGTTAAAAACAGAACGGGGAAGACTCATTAGCCTGTGTGAATTTGAATCCCGCTCCAAGTTCTATTGTGAGAGACAGTCCCTCGTTACCTGAAGCGAGAGAGCCCCCTGATGAATATGAAGCCTGCGTGCCTTTTCCAATGAGCAGGGCCAAGGAAGGCTCCAGAGTTCGGGGCAGACAGATAATTAGAACAGACAGTGAAGGAAGAAAGAGCGAATGACCTTGCTAATGGCTTATGTCTTGCACGGACTAGCCCTCCGTGTGTGCAGCCACAACCAAGCCGACGTTTAAAAGCAAGAGATTTATAGCCATCTACGGGTGCCACCGTGCCAATAATTACCTAACGTTAACCGCCATCCAAAATAATTGTAGCAGCCAGCCATCTGCCACACCAGGAGAGTTTCAGGTAGGGACGTAAGCCAAGTCAGCATTTTTTACCCCTTGCCCAGAAGAGACCATTAGTCTGAGTGAGTCATTTTGTGTGTTTTTTTCACCAGCACACTAATAAGTAATGATGTGAAGTCGGAAGGTACCTTTCTACACCGTGAGCTCATTACCAATAAAAGGTAGATAATGACCCGTCTGGCCCCCCAGCACATTCCTTTTCAATTCCAGTGGAGGACGGAGCTTATACGTTGTTCTGAACGTCTCAAGGTTTCAATCAATATTTGTTAATTGGATGTCAATATTTGGTTAAGTTGAAACGCGCAAGAGAGAGCGGGCGTCGAGTGGATGGTCTCGTGCTAGGGGACCCCCAGGCGTTCTGCGGACCCCCGCCCCCAACCCACTCCTTTCTCCCTCAAAAAAGGAAGCAAGTGTGGCCCACGCCGAGTTACAAATGCAATCAGGGAAGATGTGTCTGTCGGGTCGTCGGTTGCTGATCACAGCCAGCGAGCCAATGGCATGATGACACATTTGGCACCCGTCTCGAGTAGTGCAAAGGACAGAGAACAAAGAGCGAGGGGAGTATGTAGTCTTTACCTACACACTCCCTAAACCGACCAGCCGGAGGAAGCCATAACGGGTGGAAGGTGGGGCTTACCTGGCCCACAGGTAACCGTTCACCTGGTGGCTACCCTTGCCTCCCGGAGGCTGGGCTTTCTGGGTTCGTGGGCCGGGTTTCTTCTCTGCCCACAAGCCACCGAGCCAGACAATATCTGTCCTGCGACGTGTCAGAAGTGGCCGGGCCTCTTGCCCACGTATCTTTGGTCAGCTCCTCCGTAACCCTCTGGTCTGGACAGGCAAGGCCAAACAGGCTCCTGCCCGCCCCGCCCCTCCCCCACCCTATGCCCAACTCCAGCAGGTACATGCAAGCTCCCCGCTCCCCACGCTCCCCTTTTCTTTCTTCCGCGACATTTCCTCAGGTATCGGGAAGGTTGTATTTTCCCACAATTCCAGCTTCCGCATTTCTTAGCAGCGCGCATGTGTACCTGTGTTTTGCCCCCCACGGAAGCCCCTGTCTCTCCGTCTCCTCCTACCTACTTGCTGTCACCGAAAGCCTAGCCCCGAGTTTCTCTTTGAAAATCACAGCGAAGAGACTGGGCAGCTTTTCAAAACCGACAGTTGTTTAAGGGGAGTAAATTGGCTCAAGTTTTTCCGGGGGAAGCTTTGAGAAGATCCAGCAGCTGAGGCAGATAGAGGAGAGGTGGGGCGGGGGGGGGGGGGGGGGGGGAGAAGGAGCCAGGAGAGATGAAGAAGTCAGCTGGAAAGGAGAACTGTCTGTTGGAAGAGGGGTTGAAGGCAAAGCTTCTTCCCACCATGGCATCTACGGAATCTACGGAATAAAAAATATGATCTCTTTGTTCTCACCCCGTGCGACTCTCCAGGCCTGGACCTCCTGGTCTCTTTCCTGCTTATCTCGTGCTGGCCCCAGACCATTCGGGGCATGGGTTGATTGGGAGCAAGCAGTTCAACTCGCAAAGGCAGATAAAAGTCCGGTTTTACTCCTGGTGGGTGGCCATTCGCCTTTCTCCCAGAGTCAACAGTGCCTTGGCCCCTTGACCGATTCTTCCGCCAGGGATGCCAGGCTAAGAAAGGACATGACCTCCTTCGGTTTGAAAACGGGCCTCACCCCAACCCGTGTGTGACTTCCATTTCTCTTTTCCAATTAGAGCTTTGCTTGACTGGTCGGGGAAGGGCTGTTTTTTCTAGCGGTTTCCGCGTCGCTGGACTTGTAGCTGGAGGAAACCTCTCCACTCTCCTCAGAGTCACAGACTCCAAACAGATGGTTTCCGAGAGGATTAATCTAGAGGCCATCTTCGGGTCCCTTCTCCCTCATTCCAGAACTCCGTCTTCGTCGCCGTGTCTGCAGCAAAGACTTAAATCACAGAGGCTCCCAGTGTTGTTCGGCCAGGGAGGACAGGCACTTCCTGTGTCCGGTTATATCAAAATGAAGCCCCTTGGCCAAGGCTGTTTGTGCACCGTTCCGTTGTTCCCAACCCCCAACACTCTCCTTTCACCGCACGAGGTTCTCATCAATCCTGGGAGCTCAGCTGGTTAACCATCTGCATGCAGATCCCCCTTCCTGAAACATGACACATACTTGATCCGGCCCAGGTGCTCTGCTTACACTTGCTAACTTAGGCCTCACCGTTTCCTTAGAAGTAGGCGCGTGCAGTAGACAGAATTCCAAGATGGCGCCGTCAGGTTCCCAGCCCTGGTGTACACACACCCTCTCCCCGTTACTCTGCCAAATGCTGATCTAGGTACTGCTGTCAAGGAATTGTACAGGTGTAATTAAAGTCCTCGATGAGTTGACCTTGGGATAGACAATTATCCAGGTGTGCCTGACCTCATCACGGGAGCCCTTTAAAAGCAGGGAGTTTTCTCCGGCTGATCCAAGAAAAGGAAGTCAAAAGTATGAGAAGGCTCTGATGGGCCGTTGCTGACTTGAAGTCACATGCTGACTTGGGCCACCTGGCAAGGGACATTTAGGAGTTAAGATTGGCCCGCAGGTGACGGCCAGCAGGGAAACGGGGACATCGGTCCCGCAACCACAAGGAAGCAAATTCTGCCAACAACGAGAATGGGCTCAGAAGCAGATTTCACCCCCAGAGTCTCCAGACAAGAACTCAGCCTGGGGAGCAGCTGAACGCCAGCCTTGCAGAGGCCGAGAACACAGCTACCCTACACGGCTGGACTTCAGACATAGAACTCTGAGCGAACCGATGGATGTTGTTTTAAACCACTAGTAGTTTGTTACACGGCAATAGCAAACACATACACTACTGCCGTTGACTTCATTCTACAGAGGAAACTGAAGATGAGACGCTTCTATCACTCGCCTTCCAGAGTCAGCAGCCAGTAAACCACAGGCAGCCTTTGTCCCCAGAGGGTCTGGCTCCAGAATGCATGCCCCAGCCATCAGTGTCTCTTGATGTCCACAGGCCCTTGCATTCTCTCTTCTGGAAAGGCTTTTCTGACTACCTCCACCCACACTGGCCGCTCTCTGACCATACGCACCCTCTCCATAGAAGACCGTATTATTTTTCATGCCTGGGCACCCTCAAGCTTCGTGGCAGCTGTTTGGAGCTCCCTGTGAGAATGAATAGCCACTTGCTCCTGGCATGAAAAGCCCCCAGCTTGCACGTGGTCACGCTAATACATCTGTTTCATGGTTTCCCAGGGGGCAGGGAGGGGGCGGGGAGAGCCAGAGTAAATATCCGTGGAACAAATAATTGGGAACAGACAACATCAGGATTTGGGGCCTGCGAGCAAATGGTCTGTTGTCTCCTAGGAAGAAAACCTCAAACTGAAACAATCCCAAGTATAAAATCACCCCACCTATCACTTCCTGCTCCTCCCTCTAAAGGTCGAAGACAAAACCACCCGACCGCGACTTTCTGAAGTTTGGAGCTGAGGTGGGTGTCCTCTTTGTTGCCAGAGCCTAAATAAAAGCAATTAAGAAAAAAAAAAAAAAGCCCCAAAGGAAGGTCGAGAAGGGTGTCACGTGCCAGGAAAGAGGGAATTTCCTCAGCTTCCGGTACTTTCTGAAGGAAGAGCAGCCAAGAAGTCTTGCCTAAAGAAAGTGGGAAGCACAGAGACCCTGACTTCGCCAAAGCAATCCCTGCGCTGCCCCTTGGCAAGCGCTGACCCGTGTTTTCCTTGTGATTATTCATTAAGCTGAGGCTGACGAGAGCCTGTGGGTTCTGCTGAGGTCGGCCTGCCTGTGGCCGAGAGCCGAGTGGGGGCTGCCGTTCTCAACAGCTGCCGCTCTAGGGGAACAGAAGTTTCTAGGCCGACGAGCATCTGTGAACCTGTTGTTATAGGCAGGCGCACGCATATATGCCTGAGGAAAACCATAGTAAGGAGAAAACAAAAAGGGCTCAGCTCTTGCTGTGCCCTGTCGCTTGGCAGAACGTCCCATGGTTGCGACGTGAAATCTAGACAGCCTGGGTCTGAGTGCCGTGGAGATGCCGGCATCCATGACTCCGAAGGCGGGGGCGGCCAGGAGAATTCCGCTTGGGCGAGACGCAAAGCTAAGAATTAGAAAAGGGTCTGATTGATTGGATCCCCGAGGAACAGACCAGTTCCATTCGGAAAGCCGCAGGGAATAGAAAATAGCGGAGGACTGTGGTTCCTCAGCCAAGAACCTGTAATGAAACTCAGCAAAATATGGAGAGTCAAAGAGAAACTTAAGGAGTTTGGCACAGGGCACATGGACTGAGAAGCCGGGCAGCTGGCTCGGGAAGAGGTGGAATTTTAGAAAACTTGGAAGCGGTGGATGGGTTGGAAAAGATCTCTGAAGGCAGGAGAAAATCAGAGCCGCCTCGGGCCCCGGGAAGTCAGGCACAGCTCCTGTAGCAAGCTCGCTGCCGATACCTAGGTCAAGCCTCGCGGGTCGTAGGGAAATACGTCTGACGTTGCTATCCCAAACGGAGTCTCTGTGGAGGGGCAGGTGGTCTCCCCTGGCCGATTCAAGTGCCCACAGGGTCTCAGTTTCATTAGTTCAAAGGGAGTTTTAGATTTCTGACTCCTTTTCTCCCAAGGCGGAACAGTTACAAATTCCATAGGAAGAGTGTCTTTCTCTGCACTATAGCTCAGCTCCTGTTTTCCACTCTGAGTTAAGAATTATGCACAACCAGTAGCTGCATTTTTTTTCGCATTCTGTGCCCCTCCGAACAGTGGGAGACGCTAGAGAAAAACCAACCACAACTCCATAATCAAATCAAGCCCCTAATAACCACCGTTTCATTGCGGGGGGTGTTTAATGGGGGGCGGGGGTCATTGGACCCCAGTGAGTTCAAGTGATGAGGTCTTAACTTTTATGACAAATTTGCATTCTGTGCCTATGCTTATTTTCCTAAGAAATAGTGTATTGTTTTTGAAAAGTACGCTTTGGTGTCAAGTGACAGAAACCCAACCCAAAGTCACACAAGCAGGAAAAGGAAATGTAGAGACTCGAGTAACCAAAACCCAGGGAGGGCAGCTGTCTGCCGGCTCCGCAGTCCATCATTCATCGGCCTCTCTTAATCCCCTCCTGTAGCTGCCCAGGGACCGGAGAGAAAGAGGGTGTCTCGGGTTTCCGAAGAGAAAGATAATGAGCAGAGATGCTGATTGGCCAAGCCTGAGAAGAGAGCCAGGCTGTGGAGGCCTATGATTGGCCCAGCTTTGAGGTGTGCCCACCTCTCAACCAATCACCGACGTCGGGGGGAGGGGTCGGAGTCATTGGAAACTGTCCATTTTCAGGCCAGGTGCCTCGTTGTGGGGAGGAGCCGTCCCCAGAGTGCAGCTCGGTGGACAGACCTCAAGGGTCCTGGAGAAACTGTCACCAGTAATGCCGGAAAGTTTCTCAGCTTAAGCGTAGGGCACTTTCTGACTCCTTTAGCCACTGTTCTGGAGTTTTAATTAAGGACTTTTGAAAATCGAAGTCATTCACAACAAATTCCTAACATGTGCGGACTTTTTATACCAACCATTAAAATCCTTCCAAGAAGTTAGGAATCTTTATTTACTGGGGCTTAAATCAACATTACTCTCTTCGTGGAGACCCAGTCTGGACCCGGCCCATTGGTGGGCTCGTGTCTCTTACTCGTAAAAAGAGATTCCACTTGGAGTCACGATGCCCGTGTGTCCGTCCTGAGGAAACCGCTTACCTTCTTCAGGACTACCTTCCTTTGGAGATGAAGAGGGTGGGTCTGTGGTCCCTGAAGGCGCCTTCCTGCTCTGTTTTCCCAGCACAGTAAGTCTTCAATCAAGATTTCTTCTTCAAAGTCTATCAGAGCAAAAATACAGGACAGGCATTTTCCAAATGTGCTCCATGAACTTCCAGGGTTTGGGGAGGTGCTTCTCGGGGTCTGCAAATGATTGGTTAACTTTCATCTTGAAAGAGTGTACTTTAAGACAATTTTGAAGTTACCGTATGAGAAAACTCACACTCAACTGTGTTACACACATGGTAGCGTGTTGAGCCTGCCACGGGTCACTTGGGCAGATGTATAGTTTCTCCTCCGTTCTTTGTTTAATTGAGTATACTGAGATTACAAGGTGAGCTGTTACACCCCGTCTCCCATCCCAACTACTTAAGAATGTTTATCGGGATTTTTCATACTCTACTACCAAAACGATGTGCCGAAATTAATCAGGTACTGAAATAAGACTATTTCTGTCATTACCCCCACTTTTGAATGCCTGAGTTCATAATCCTGTTATCCCTCTCGTTCTTACTGATTAGCTTTTAAAATCAGTTTACATATTTTACATTATAAATTAGTTTTATAATAATAAATCACAAATTTTGTTTATTTTACAATTTGGGGATTCTGTGTTAGATTTCTTTTGTAAGGAAGGTGCCACTTCTAGAAAATTTTTGAAAGCCACTGATTTGGAATAAATGGAAATAGAAATGTCTTTTCTTCTTTCCTCAAAAATCGATGGGCCTGGAACCCGAGCCCCTTTCCCCCGCTCCCTCCCAGCTGTCATCACTAGTGAGAGCATAGCCACACACACACACACACACACACACACACACACACACACACACCACCACCACCTTGGCTTTGCCAATGCTTTTGGCCACTTGAGCGTATGAGAGCATCTTTTCGGCCTCGGGTACTATTTATGCTTTTGCTGCATCACAGGTCATACCAAAATGTCGCGACTCCAAACGAGAACCATGTATTAGCTCACGATTCTGCAAGTCGGCAGTTTGGGCTGGGCTCAGCTGAGCGGTTTTTCTGGCCTCTTTGGGCGCGATGAGACATCTGTGGTCGGGGGCTACATACGCCCGGCTGATCTCGGGTGCGCCCACTCCCAGGAGGTCCCCTGTCTAGGACTTGGCTGAGATGATGGCGGTGGTTCCACACGACAGTCAGCTCATCCAGGCTGCGTCGCGCGGCGGGAGAAGGTTACCAAGAGAGACTGGAAGCGTGCAGAGCCCTTAGGTCCTGGCCGGGACCCACCGAATGTCGCCTCTGCTACCTTCTGCTGGCCAAAAGAGATCGAAGGCCACGTGGGGAGACTCGGGCCTCCTGGCCAGTGGACACAAGGTGGTCTAATAACTTAGGACTGCTACACCGGGCAAAGGCTCCAAGGAGGTCCCATTTGCTGGCCACGTGTCAGGCAGTGGGCAGGCAGCTGTAAGTGGCAAGAGCCTGCCCCGTGTGTCAGTGAGAAAGAAATCTAATAGAACCCTTTATTTTTTTTTTTAATGTTTATTTATTTTTTAGAGAAAGAGAGGGAGAGAGACAGAGTATGAGCACTGGCGGGTCAGAGAGAGAGAAAAGGAGACACAGAATCAGAAGCAGGCTCCAGGCTCTGAGCTGTCAGCACAGAGCCCGACGCGGGGCTCGAACCCACAAACCGTGAGATCATGACCTGAGCCGACGTCGGAGGCTTAACCAACGGAGCCACCCAGGTGAACCCTTTAAAAATCGAACGAAGCCATTATGGACTGAATCATGTTCCCGCAAAACCCACACGTTCAAGTTCAAGTTCTTACCTGCGGCACACCTCAGAATGTGACTGTATTTGGAGACTGGGCCTTTAAAGAGATAATTACGGTTAAATGAGGTCACCGGGGTGGGGCCTTAATCCGCTCTGACTGGCGTCCTTGAAAGAAGCGGGAGAGACACCAGGGAGACTTCTGTAGGAGGGAGGGAAGGCGGCCGTCCACAAGCCACGGAGACAGGCCTTGGGAGAAACCAGGTCCGCTGACACCTTGATCTTGGACTTCTCGGCTCCGGAACCCGTGGGAAATAAAATTCTGTTGTGTCAGCCACACCCAGCGTGTGGTATTTCCTTACGGCGGCAGCCGGAGCAGACTAATGACACAGAGGCTAGCTGACGGGAGGAGTTAGGGCCAATCTGCTGGCTCGGGCCTGCCTCCACTTCGACTCCCTGGGGCACGCACCGGCTCTGAAAATGTCCCCTCCTCCCAATGTGGTTCTTCCAGCTTCTCCCGGCCTCCCTTTACAAGCCCTTAAAAACCCCCTCGCTCGCAGACAAGACGGCCTCAATCCCCTCCTGAGGGCCGAGGGCTTAGCTCTTCATTTAGTTTCTTTTTAATCTACCTGTTTATGGGCAGACTTGAAGGTCCGCCTTCTTCTGGAGACCGTTTCTGAGCCCAGAAGCCGACGCCCGGCCCTCTGTCTCCCTGCCCCCTCCACCCCCGGGATGCTCCTCCTCTCCCCAAGGCCACAGGCGCTCTGACGGGTGGGCCGAGGACACAAGGTCATCTCACAAGGGTGTTTGAAGCTTGTTTTGTAAATTTTCAAGCACTTCCTTTCCTGCGAACCAACACAATACTTACAACAGGGATGAAAACTTGTTTGTGCTTATCATGCGTATTGAGTCTATTATTTTATAAGCAAATCTCCAAAGACCTTTATCTGTTCATTTACCTACGGGGAAATTGTGATAATAATTGCTAATGAATATGGAGAGTCATTTCCACTTCCTGAAGCTCTTTTTTAATTTTTTTCATGTGTATTCATTTTCGAAAGAGAGCGAGTGTGAGCAGGGGAGGGGCAGAGAGAGAGGGAGACACAGAATCCGAAGCAGGCTCCAGGCTCTGAGCTGTCAGCACAGAGCTCACACGGGGCTCGAACCCGTGATCCATGAGATCACGACTCGAGCCGAAGTCGGGTGCTTAACCGACTGAGCCACCCAGGCGCCCCTTTCCTGAAGCTCTTTTAAGCAGGCTGCAATTCGTTCACCATAGAAAAGAATTGGTCTTCACAGCCAGTGAGAAGTTGACTTGAGTGTCCCCGTGGAGAGACATCCAGTCAGTCCCTGTTTTGATATAAAGCAGCGTCCTTGGCATCAGCCTGGGCCGGTGGGGCCTCGGTTGTCTGCGGTGGGCGCCATGCGGGACCCCTGGGGAAACGCTACAGGAACCGCCTTGTACGGAGACCATCAGAGGTCACACCGCTCAGAGAACGCGCCGCTGAAATCGACAAAAACTCTTTCGGTGAAACTTGATGGTGTCAAAACAACACAGAGAAACGCTTGTGTGCTGTGCTTATTATAATCATAATCTTTACATTCTTCTAATAGAATAGTGAGGAACTAAGGTCTTTCAGTATCATTCACTATCAGAAAATTAAATCTACTGTCAAGGATGGACATAAAAAATTGTTTTTTTACTGTTTATTTATTTTGAGATGGAGAGAGAGCAAGTGGGGAAGAAGAGAGAGAGAGAGGGAGAGAGAAAATTCCAAGCAGGGGGCGCCTGAGTGACTCAGTCGGTGAAGCCTCCGACTTCGGCTCAGGTCACCATCTCACAGTTCGTGAGTTCCAGCCCCCCGTTGGGCTCTGTGCTGACGGCTCAGAGCCTGGAGCCTGCTTCGGATTCTGTGTCTCTCTCATTCTCTGCCCCTCCGCTGCCCATGCTCTGTCTCTCTCTCTCTCCCCTTCAAAAATAAGTATACATCAAAAAAAATTTTTTTTAAGAAAAAGAAAGAAAGAAAATCCCAAGCAGGCCTCACGCTGTCAGTGCAGAGCTGGACACGGGGCTCGATCTCACAGACCGTGAGATCATGACCTGAGCCGAAACCAAGAGTCGGACGCTTAACCGACTGAGCCGCCCAGGCGCGCCTGCCCTCAAGGATGGATTTTAATGCCACCCACTTTTTTGCTCCGCGGCCTGGACTCCTGGCAGAGACACTCTAGGAGACGTTCAGCAGCAGCTGCAAGCCTGAGCTGCCCCGCTTCTCGGGGGCTGCCGGTCACGTCTTTGAGCCATTGGATCTTAGCTTTTCCTGAGCAAGTTCCGGGAAGGGGATTCGGCCGCTGCGCTGGTTTCCCAGAGCTGCTGTGATAAATGTGTTCCTGCCCGCTTCCGGAGGCCGGATCTGGATCTGAAACCAAGTTGTCGAGACTCGGGCGGGGCGGGGGCGGGGCGGAGACGGGGCGGGGCGGACGGGACGGGGCGGGGCGGCGGCGGGGCGGGGCGGAGACGGGGCGGGGCGGAGACGGGACGGGGCGGGGCGGCGCCGGGGCCGGGGCAGTCCTTCTCCTCTAGCTCAGAGAAGCTGCAGGCCTCCTTGGACTCAGGGCCACATCACCCCCAGCTCTGCCCCAACGGTCATATCCTCTCCTCTTCTGCCCACGTCCGTCTCCTCGAAGGTCACACGGCATTGCATCCAGGGCCTCACCTGAATAAGCCAAGACCCTCTCCTCTCAAAAGCCTTAACTCTGTTACATCTGCACAGAGGCTGGTTCCAAACAAGGTCACCTTCCCAGGTTCCAGGGATTCAGGTCATGGACATCGGGTGTTTGCGAGAGCTCCCTGCAGCCCGCGGCAGTCCCGCACCGCTATGAACGCAAAGGCCGTCACTTACCATTGTAACTGTACCGTTATTTTATAATGAGCTAGGTCATAAACGTCCTTATGATCTATCTCCTAACATAAATGTAGGGGTGCCTGAGGCTCAGTCGGCTAAGCGTCTGACTTTGGCTCAGGTCATGATCTCGTGGTTCGTGAGTTCAAGCCCCATGTCAGGCTCCGTGCTTACGGCAGAGCCCACTTCGGATCCTCTGTCCCCCTCTCTCTTTGCCCCTCCCCGACTTGCCCTCTCTCTCTCTCTCTCTGTCTCTCTCTCCCTCTCTCAAAAATCAATAGACATTTAAAAAAATTAATGAAAATTTTTAAAAAGACAAGAAAATGACATAAATGTAAAATAGTTGAGAAAAACAAGTCCAAGGGAAAATAGGACCGACGGGGCCTAAAGAACTTCTCCGAGGCACTTCTCTGAACACCTGCCCAGCCAGGAGTTAGCTGTGCTCGGGGGGGCCCATCAGTCACGTCTACAGGACGGAAACTAGCCTGTGGCCCAGGAAGTGCACAGGGTTCCGGGCACGTTCCTGGCTTCCTCCTCCCTCACGTCCCGCAGCTCAGAGGACACCTCGTGGGTAAGGACCGGGCTCCTCCACCTTGGAAGACTTTCCCGTCGGTGACTCAGCGCGTTCCTCGGCATCAATGGGACTGTGTCCCAGAGCAAGTCCGTACAGTCACTTCCCCGTGGGCCCCGCACCGCCCAGGTCCCGGCACACTGGCCTGCCGGCCCGTCATATCTAAGGAGAAAATCAACAGCACGGAGGTTGCAGGGGCACGGGGAGCAGGCGCCCCCTTTGGGAAGCCCTCCACCAGCCCCGCTGTCTTAGCACAGCTTCCGATCGGCGTGGAGCGGCAGCGCACTCAGGATCAAGCTCCTGGAAGCGCCTGGAGTCCAGCTTGCCACGGTTGCCACTCGGCGCAGAGAAACAGACTTGGCTGTTGGCTAAACTTGGAGGGAGGAACAAAAGGCTCTTTATGGAGGTCGAGGTCAAACGGGACGGGTGAGTGGATTCAAAGCCGCCGACCTGCGCCCAGAGGAGCCCAGGTCCCAAGGGCAGTCTGGATTCTCCCGTGATACTCTTGGATCTGCTACGACAGACGGGCCAGAGGGTAGTCGGTACCTCCAAGCCGCATGCCGTAGCGTGTGACTGCAAGATTTGGGGCTGGGGGAATATGAGAATAGATGATAACCAGACGCCCACCTTAGATATTAAAAACCCATCAACAGAGCCGCAACTGAATGCCTAATTTGAGCAGCACAACTTACGAGTGGTCTCTGCGGGTTAAACTCATCGCAAAACGTAACCGAATGAGGTGGCTTTCTGTACTGTTACGAGGTGCAAATCCATTACGAAGGTCTGAGGAGGTCAGCCAGAAATGATGGGCTTGGATTTATGGCGACTGTTCTATGGCCCTTCTTTCTGGCAATAACGGAGCTAGGGATCTGTTAAGGCTACTCATGATCCGTGATATGAAAACTACTTTGTCTGCATTTATGAAAATGCTTCTTCCTGACTTTCCTGGCGGGGGGCGGTGGTGGGGGAGGGGGGCGGTGCCATGCCCAACTCATCCCAAAACATAAGTTGCTCGTTAAGTATAGAAAAAGAAGCAGATGGAGGGGCGCCTGGGGGGCTCTGTCGGTTGAGTGTCTGACTCTTGATTTCGGCTCAGGATCATGGGATTGAGCCCTGAGTCAGGCTCTGTGCCGAATGTGGAGCCTGCTTAAGATTCTTTCTCCCTCTCTCTCTCTCTCTCTCTCTGTCTCTCAAAACAAAAACAGAAACAAGCAGATCTGCCGGAACATTTGAGCCCCAAAGGAGACAGCCGGCTCCTCCTTGCCCTTTGAGGAGCCTTTCAAAACTACCCACTCACAGGGGTCTTCCCGGTCCCATCGACCTAAAGGGGTCCCCGGGCGTCTTCTGCCAGCTCCTGCCTTATTTTCATCAAGGCTCTTAATACAGTTTAATGCCCTCTTGTTTATTGATATTCTTAGCGTAAAACCTCACTGGATCGTAAGCTTTTTAAGGCTTGTAGCGAATTGAATGGCTATATCCACATCCTAATCCCCCCAAATCTTTCACCGGTATCTTATGGGGGGGGAGTCTTTGTGGATGTAATTAAGAGTCTTAGGATGAGGAGGTCACCCTAGATAATCCTAAAACAAGAAGCAGGGTCCTTATAAGGAGAAGCAGAGGGAGGTCAGACACAGAAGAGGAGGACACAGTGTGACCTAGAAGGCAGAGGCCAGGGTGACATGGCCACCAGGCAAGGTATGCCAACAGCCACCAGAAGCTGGAAGGAGCGAAGAAAGGACTCTCCCCCGGGGCCCCCAGAAGGAGCACAGCCTTCCTGATACCTCGCGGTCAAACTCCGAGTCCAGAATGGTGAGAGAACAAATTTCTGGAAAGCCACCAAGTTTGGGGCTATCTCTTGCGGCAGCCACAGGAGCCACTGGACGGAGGCTTGGTTGCCTCTTTGGCAGTGTAATCCGGTATCTAACAGGCTGCTTGGATATAGTAGATGCTCACTAAATGTCGGTAAGTGAGTAAGAAAAAGAGTACTTAAGAGGCTCTGTAGCTAGGCAGGTCTGGGTGTAAATCCGGGTTCTGCCACTAGGGGCCCGAAGGCCTGAGGCTCATTTCCTGGAGCCTCAGTGTCCTAGTCAGTAGTGGGGGCTGTCATACCCACCCCCAAGGGGTAGCAGGAGGGCAAGGTGAGGTGGGCTATGTAACGCACTGAGCGAGGTGCCTGGTTCAGATGACACTGAGTCACCAATAGGCGAAGGACCGCTAGCTGGTTACTCCTATCTTCCGTATGGGCTGCTTGTACCTGTCAGTATCCAGCCTTGTTCATGGACGTGCGAGACTCAGGTTGACTGTGAAAAAGCAGCAGCCGGGGGCAGCCCATTGCCAGGGTGGAACACCGGTGGGTCCAGCCCAGCCAGGGCCCCTTGTCTTAGCCACACCCGCTGCTTCCTGAGAGAGGAAACACATGTATCGATTTGTCCGTGGTCAGGGGGGTGTCAGATACCTAATGCCTGCAGGCGGGTAAAACACAGAGCCGGGTCAATGTGCAATAAGTGTACCTCTTTCAGAAATTACACCCCGGGGCGCCTGGGTGGTTAAGCGTCCGACTTCGGCTCAGGTCATGATCTCGACGCTCGCGAGTTCGAGCCCAGCGTCGGGCTCCGCACTGACAGTCCGGAGCCTGCTTGGGATTCTCTCTCTCTCCCCCCACCTCTCTCTCTCTCTGCCCCTCCCCCACTTGTCTTCTCTCTCAAAATAAATAAATAGATTTACAAGAAAAAAAAAGAAAGCACACCCCTCCCCACCCCCTACACACACACTTTTGAATGAACACCGGTCAGCCGATAGTCCTCGGTGACACGGCCTGAAATGACAGGAAACCCGCAGACGGCAGGAATGCCACTGCATTCTTCTCTTTTCTTTTCACGAAGCGTTTTTTTTCTAGCCAGTTACACAGGCCGACCTCTGATCACTGCAGACCTTTCCCGTCCGGCCGCGCCTCTGGCGAGTTGGTGACGACGTTGACAGTAGCTGAGACTCGGTGAGCACGTGCTCCTGGAGAGACACCGTGCCGCCCACTTTGTGTGCTATCTCATTTAATCCTCACAACAGCCCCACGAGAGAGGTGCTGTTCCTACCCGCGTCTTCAGTTGAAGAGAAAGGCTCAGACGTCTAGGTGACCCAAGAAACCGGACTTCAAAGGCGGAAATTAAGTGCTGACTTGAACTTTGCCACCTACCTTAAATCGGGCCCCGGAAGCATATCTGAAATGAGACTTGAGGGCAGGAGGCTCGTGGGCTGAGCTCTCAGATGCCCCCTTGCATCACGGCCCAGAGGCGCGCGAGGCGGAATCGCTCCCTGACTCCGTGCTCTGGACACAGAGATTGCTATCGTCGGCAGTATGCACCTAAAGCTTTAAAAGATAGTTCAGCCGGACGCCCAGGTGGCTGAGGCGGTTAAGAGACCCTTAGTTTCGGCTCAGGTCACGATCTCACGGCTTGTGAGTTCAAGCCCCACGTCGGGCTCTACACAGACCCTGACAGTGGGGAGCCTGCTTGGGACTCTCTCTCTCCCTGTCTCTCTGCCCCTCCCCTGCTTGCTCTTTCTCTCTCTCTCAAAATAAAAAAATACACATTTACAAATAGATAAATAAAAATAAAAGACAGAACTTGTCAATCGCTATGTACTGTAGTGATAGGCCTGTTTTTTTATTTTTACGCCAAAACAAATGTGCTTTTATAATGAGGGGGAACTCAGTTATTGGTAGACTCTCTCACCCACACTCTGATTCCAGGCTTAGGTTTAATCACGGCCCGGCCACCTTGTAGCAGTGTGACCTCGGACAAGTCGTCTGTGCTGCCTGTAACTGGCCCCGTGCTGTTAAGGAAGTAGTCATAATAAAACGGATTTTATAGGGAATTTCTGCGAGGATTCAACAGGCTGAAGTTGCAAAGTGCTTAGAACAGTGCCTGGCACAGAGGAGGGGCCGTGTCGGGGTGAGCGATTTTCCTTCTTCTTGTTCAGACTCGGAGACCCATTTCGGAGCTCTGCTTCCTCTGGAATCTGATTTTTGCTCCTCCGTGCACGTGGTTCCCACACCGGGACTGGTTCCTGATACGCCCCTTCTGATTCCGTCCCCGCCGCCTTCGGCTCCCCTCCAGCCCAGAAGCCTGTCACCCTGGCTAGACCTCACTCGAGCGCTGAGCCGAGCGGTGACCCCACGAGGTCAGGATGGGGGGGGGGGAGAGTCCAGGTGGCCCCAGGGAAAACAAGTGATTTTGCAACACAGCGTGAAGCCAGAAGCTCCGAGAGGAGGAAGTGATCGTATTTCCACCAGATAGGAACGAGTTTGTGTTGAGAAATCAGCCCGTTCGGCAAAGTCTCCCTGAAATCCTGATACAGTCACTGCTTTCCCCAAGGCAAACAGATAAACGTGTGTGGGGTCGCCCCCGCCCCCGCCCCCTCCGTCTTTATGGAGGCCCCGCCAGGAATCTAAATAAACCCTTGACGAAGCATCGCTTTCTCTGCACCCTCTGGGTTTTTTTATTTTTACACCAAGAAATGTTGCTTTTATAAGCGGGGGAACCTCAGCCACCAGTAGCCTCTCTCCCCGACATTCCGATTGCAGGCTCCGGTGGAAGAACAGAAAAGCCTCGGGTCAGACTGCCTGGCCGTTCGGTCTTCCTTTCCATTTCCCGTGCTGTTACTGCCCCTTTGCACACCTTCACGTCCTCTCCCGGAGATGGGAGGGATGACCTGTTCTCAGGGCTGGAAGGAACTAGAATACTACAGGCAAAGAACTCCAAAAGGCGTTTGTAATACGTTCTACACAAACGCAGGTTAATAGCATTAAATTAAAAAAGGCAACCCCAGGGCGCGTGAGTGGCTCAGTCGGTTAAGCGGCTGACTCTGGGTACCAGCTCAGGTCATGATCTCACGGTGTCGTGAGTTCAAGCCCCACATCAGGCTCTGTGGTGACAGCCCAGAGCCTGCTTGGGATTCTCTCTCCGTCTCTCTGCTCCTCCCCCACGCACGCTGTCTCTGTCTCTCTCAAAATAAATAAATAAACTTTTTAAAAAAATGTTAGGGGCGCCTGGGTGGCTCAGTCGGTTAAGCATCTGACTTCGGCTCAGATCATGATCTCATGGTTCATGAGTTCAAGCCCCACATTGGGCTCTGTGCTGATAGCTCAGAGCTCAGAGCCTGGAGCCTGCTTCAGATTCTGTGTCTCCCTCTCTCTCTCTCTCTCTCTCTCTCTGCCCCTACCCCACTCATGCTCTGTCTGTCTCTCAAAAATAAACATTAAAAAAACATTTTAGAAAAATATTTTTAAAAATTTAAATAAATAAAAGGCATCTTATGTGAAATAAATACCATGAGACTTGTGGCAGAGGCTTCACAGTCCAAGGCTCCCTCGTGTCCCAGCCCCCTCACAGCCAGGCCGAGGCCCTGTGACTGGTGATAGCCCGTGGTATGGGAGGTGGGGTGACCCCTAGTCAGTCCCTTCCTGGCCAAAGTCCTTAGCAGCCGGGACTTAACCCTCCGGTGCCTCTCTTGTCTCCCTCTGCTGCTCACTGGGATCTTGGCTGTCCCTAAAGCCAGGTCCCTGAATCATGCTGTGACCTTCATTAAACAAGTAGCCTGAGTGAGAAAGGAGCCTTTGTCGTGCTAAAGCCGCCTCGATTTCAGGACGAAATTGTTACTTAGCAGAACGGATTTTACTCCGCAAGCAGGTGTGAGAGAGCTACGGCATGGATTTTTTTTCTTTTTCTCTTTTTAACATTAATTTTTTGAGAGAGAGAGAGAGAGAGAGAGAATCAGAGCACGAACGGGGGAGGGGCAGAGAGAGAGGGAGACAGAATCCGAAGCAGGCTCCAGGCTCTGAGCCGTCAGCACAGAGCCCAACGTGGGGCTCAAACCCATAAACCACAAGAATGTGACCTGAGTTGAAGTTGGCCGCTTAACCGACTGAGCCACCCAGGCGCCCCTAGCACTTTTTTTTAATTTATTTCTTTTCCCCCAAAAAACTCAAATGAAATGAAACTATTCTTAAACGATAGTCAAACGAAACGAAACTCCTAGTGGCTTGGGCAGGAATTGGCTCTAAGCCATCACGGGATCTCCTTTCCCCGAGCCCCCGCGGTGTCGGAGGGGTAGCCCGAAGGTCTCGGGTGCCAGAGCACTTGAAGAGCACCCATCAGTCACTCAGCGGGGAGGACCCACGAGTCCCATCGCCCAACCTCGTCCCGGTGGGAGACGGTTGCGTCCGGGCCGAACTCAAGCACAAGTACAGAACTGCTTGCCGAGGTGGGTTTCGTGCGCCTGAGGTGCAGCTTCCGCAGCTCACCGCACGGCCCCCGCCCTGGGTCACCCCCGGGAAACGGGCCACACGCACGACCCCATAGCCTCCTTCCCAAGCTCGGGGAATCTGCCTTCCTCCCCAGTCCAGTACGCTCTGCTTCCGGCGGCGCCTCCTGTTCTCCGTCAAACTCCCCGGTCGAACGCATCCCCTCACTGAGTTTAGGCTTTCCAAAAATCCCAAAAAGCCAGAGAAGGAAGGGGTGGGGGTAGCCTATCTAAAATGTGTGCTCGGTCCTGGATCATAAACACTCTGGGAGATGAGGAAATGCAAAAAAAAAAAAAAAAAAAAAAAAAAAAGCCCAGCTACCTTCTCAGAACAGGGGTGGGAGAAATTCCGCAAGAACAAAAAACACATTACTATCTCAATAAATCATCCTCCCCCACGGGTCACTGCGCGTGCTGGGGCAGAAAAGAGGCCGAGCTTGGCGATCCTTCTCTCAGTTTGTTAAACCGATGGAGAAAATAATACCATGCAAATGAGCCCTAGCTCGCAGGCCAAGGACTTGAAAGAATTTCATCTGTGGGTGAGCCGCGAGGAAATTTGCCTACAAACCATGAAAATATGTGCTCCTAGCCTAGCCCTCTCTCGCAGCCCCCTGCCGTTACACCTCCCTTCGTGCAGGTCTTTCTGTCCTTCAAACGTCCGTGCCTGCGTGACAGGCAGGAAGGAAAAGCTCAACCATTGTGGAAAAGAAATATATTCCGATCAGCCTGTGATTATTAGAGGACCCAGGGCGTGGAGATTTCAAGTTTTCCTTTTTCCTGGTCCACTCTGAATACTGCCTTTAGACCAAGTTTGTTTAAAAAAATAATAATTTTTTCATGTTTACTTTTTTTATAAATTCTTAAATGTTTATTTTAGAGAGAGAGAGAGTAAGGGAGGGGCAGAGAGAGAGAGGGAGACACAGAATCTGAAGCAGACTCCGGGTTCTGAGCCGTGAGCACAGAGCCTGACTCAGGGGTCAGACTCAAGAGCTGTGAGATCATGACCTGAGCTGAAGTCGGACGCTCAGCCAACTGAGCCACCCAGGCGCCCCATGTTTATTTATTTTTGAAGAAGAGACAGAGCGTGAGGGAGGAGGGGCAGGGAGAGAGGGAGACACAGAATCCGAAGTAGGCTCCGGGCTCTGAGCCGTCAGCACAGAGCTCGACGCGGGGCTCGAACTCCTGAACTGTCAGATCATGACCTGAGCCGAAGTCGGACGCTTAACCCAGGCGCTCCTGGACCACGTTTCTGTTTTCTGCACTCAGGAAAATGGTATAGGAGAGAGAAGGCGCATGTCCACACAATGTCGGTATCGTTGGCTAAGAGTGTGTGTGTGTGTGTGTGTGTGTGTGTGTGTGTGTGTGTGTGTGTGACATACGTTTGTTTCTTTGGGGATTGCACAACCGGAGGATGAAAAGAACCAAAATTCGGACGCCGAAGTGGATCGACGCCGCGTCTCTCGCAGGTAACGCGTGTTAGTAGTTTGTCAACATGCTCGTTAGGTTGGTCCCAGCGCGACGACGGAATGACGGCCGACTCACACAGCAGGATTGTCGTTTTTTTCCCAAGCAATTAAGCTGCACTTTTTAATTTTTGCTGCACGGAGACAGAGAGGAGCGTAGGAGGCCCCGAGGAAGGCTTCGATGCTGTCTGTGGAAAATACTCAATTGCCCGGGGTCCGGAACCCCTCGTAGCCATCGGGTCTTCGTCAGAGAATTCAGGGCTCTATTTGCTCGTGTTTCTGTGGCTCCGTCCGAGGGTTCTCCGCTTCAGCACTGCTGACATTGGGGGCCAGTTTTCTGTGGCGCTCGGCTCTCCTGTGTCCCGTCGGGAGCTCGGCAGCACCCGTCGGCACCCACTCCCCCCGCCAACGATAAGGCAGAAATGTCTCTAAGTATCGCCACCCCCTCGGAGGTGAAATTACCTCTAGTCGAGAACCTCTGGTCTTCAGCAGAGGTGACAGTCCCATGGAAGTAACGGGCGACAGTAGGGGCCCCCTGTCTCTAAGTCATCACATCGTTGGTCGGGTTGAGGGGTCCCTCGGTCCAGCGTTCATATTTAATATTTCCCAAATGTGTTGTGTGCCCCACGAAGTCCAGGGGGCGCTGCGTGAAGGGAGGGCTCTTGGGGAGCGGCAGGACTTTTCAGAGCCTTTACTGTCTCCCCACACCTGCGGCTCAGCCCAGAGCGGTTACAGCTTGCAGCTCTTCCCGCCTTTACTTGCGGGTCACCAGTGAGGTGCGTCAGTCATTCTGGCGCCTCGCTCTACGTCCAGGACTCAAATCGGGGAATTGTAGCCCGGCCGGAAGGGGTCTGCTAGTTCCGACTGGAGTCTGAGGGCCCCGTAGACTAGGGACGGTTCGTGCGCGCTTCTCCAGAGCGTGCGGCCTACTCGCATCTCCGGCCATCGGTCTTAAGGCTGTTGTGAAGGCAGAGAAGCAGGTTTCCTCCTGACGTCACAGTCTCAGCTCCTGGACTGTCCTTCCAGGCCCCGAGCCCGTGCCGTTAAGCCATCCAAAATCAGCAGGCTCTGAGCTTTGATAAGATCTGTATTTTTTTCACACTGTGGCTCATGGGGACCTCAGGGTTCTCGTTTTATCTTTCGTGCCTGAGTTCCCGATGACACGTAGCTAACGTCTTCTGTGGTACCCACCGCGGAGTGTGACGGACGGGTACAGTGAGGCTCTCCTTAAACTGGTTGAGCTTCCTGGCTGCATGTATGGGCCTTCAGAGCCCCAGGACGAGGAGCCAGAGGCTGATAAATGGCCTGAGCTGGAACGGGCATCGGAGTGGCGACGAAGAGGGGCCCTCGGAAGGCAGCTGGTGAGATTTGAGTTGCTGCTCAGCAGCCGCCACTCACCAACCAGGTCACCTCAAGCCAACTGCAGACGGGTCCCTGACTCGTGTCAGTCTCCTCATCTGTGAAATGGGGCTAACGGTGGACCTGTCTCCGTGGGTGGTTGTGACAAGCAGTGATCCAGTGCTTGGGAAATGCCCGGCCCGGAGCGAAAGCTCCATCGTGTTGACCGTTCCCCGTCACCACCGTGTGCGAGAGCACCAGGGGAAGCCAAGGGCACAGGCAACAGGTGTCTCAGCAGCCGGAGGTCAAGGGCGCAGCAGCCCGGATTTGGATCTGGCCAAACGTTGCCGCTTGTTGCCTGTCGCCGGGCTCTCATGTCTTTCTGGGAGCTTCTTTCGTTGTCCAGCCTGATCTGTTTAAAGAGTTCAGTATGCACCCAGGGCTCAGAGTTTGGGATGGGATGGAGAAGCAGCAACTTCCCTCCAACCTATTAGCATCCACTTCTCCCAGGGCCGGCTCCCAGGCGTGGGCAAGGTGCTTTCGTAGGGGACACCCTTTTGGATTCGTTCTCGGGAACCGCAGTGCTGAGACCCATCTGCGGCTGGTAGGTTCCTTCCATCGGCCCCGTCGGCCGTAGCCGCCCCCCGCTTGACCGTATTAGCACCGCCAAAACAAATCACCACAAACCAGGAGGCTTAAAAAACCAGCAATTTATTTCCTTGCTTTTTCTGGAGACCAGACATCCCAAGTCAAAGTGTAGGCAAGACCGTGTTCTCTCCTAAGGCTCCAGGGGAGAACTCATTTTTTGCCACTTCCAGCCTCTAGTGGCCCCGGGTCCCTTCCCGAGGATCTCCGCCCCTCGGTCACATTGCCTCCTCCCCCACTCTCCGTCTTCTCCCTTGTGTGTCCGTCTGAGAAGGGTACTTGTGATCACGAGCCGGCGACCCAGGGTCGCCGCCCCCTCTCTGGACCCCCGGCTTAATCGCTTCTGCAAGTCCCTTTGGTCCTTTTGGGAAGCGTTCACAGGTTTCAACGTTAGGACACGGACTCTTTGGGGGAGCCGTTGCTCAGCCTAGCGCGGGAGCCAGCCTGGGGAACGCAGACGAGGGCTCGCCCTCTCCCCGTTGTGAGCAGAAATCATGTAACTGGGAGGTCGAGCAGCTCGTGCACAAAATCCTCCCCGCCACCGGCACGAGGCATAGAGACCCTTATGAAAACGGAGGCCCACGATCCACAGTAATAACGACGCACGCGCGTAACAATCAGTTCATTTACTCTTCATGACAATCGCATGGGGCGGGGGTGTCCGTTTATCATCCCGACTTCTCAGCTGGAGCGAGGCACAGAGAGGTCAGGTAACTCGCTGTGAGCGGCAGCGCCAGGACTCAGGACGCAGGACCTGCCTCTTCTGGATTTGCAAACCCATCGTTAATTTCCAGACACGGCTGCATTACTACCTGTTTGGCGCCTACCCTAAAACTCACGCCCCGATCCATGAGCTAACTGAAGCAGATACACCTTCAGAGCTGAGAGACAGACTCTGGGGAGAGGGGGGAGTGCATTTCTGTCTGGGGAAGTGAAATGAGGAAATGAGGACAGTTAAGGACAGTCCTCCTGGGGTCTGCAGCCCCAGGTCCCTAGGACTGCATGCATCGCAGCTTCCGCGGGCTCCCTTTGGCCTCGAGGGCACAGAGGGAAATGGTGGAGGAGGCAGATGAGTTGAAAGGGAAGAAATGGGAAACACGCTCTTTGACCCCGTGGGACGGAGCGGCAGGGAGACATCAGTCAGCATCCTGCGACCCACGTGGGACGAGCCACGGGCTTTTGAGGGTGAGTCAAGCCATCTGCGGAAGGCCGGTCCTTCTACGGGATTCTACAGTGAGCACAGGCCGCCAGCAGGAGCTCCAGGCCGGGGTCTCAGAGGTGAAGTCGTTCGAATGGTGAACAGAGAAGCCATTTCCGAAAGCTCACGCCCTTCTAGGCCCCCGTCGCTTCTGCTCGGTGCTGTCGTTCTGACGTTCCCATCCTCGGCTCCGGGCTAGGAGAACGGGGAAGGTCCACCGGGTGAAGCCCCAAACGACTTCCCTAAGATAATGTGCTTGAACGTGACACGCTAGGCGCAAAGTAGATATTTCTGGGGTGTGAGCTGCACACTTGCCTGTCAGAGGCAGATTGAGCACGATGCCTGTAGATCATCAGCCCGGCCTCCCTGACTCCCGCTGCGGGCGCTGGGAGCAGAGGGCGTGCAGGAGGGCGAGCTCTGGAGGGGTCAGGTGGCCATCCAGACGCACTTCCGGGGAAATGCGGAATCTCGGAAGGAAGGGATCTAGATCCTCAAGGCACTCTTCATTTGTTGATATCTCTTCTCGTTCTCAATAAATAGCCACTCTCGTGCCTAGTGTTATAGTCAGAATTTTGTGCTCTTTTTCTCGAAAACGGTCCTCCCAACGCCTAAGGGTCAGTCCCCACTGAACCTGGATCCTTCCTGGTCCCAGGAGATACAGAACAGTGCAAAGGGATGTTGCTCCACACTCACCACCACCACAGTCGACAACGCGGAAGAAATGTTCTTTCTAAGACCAATGTCGAGGATAAGAATACGGAACCAGACATATGGACCAAGCAGGTGCATGGATTTAAGTGGAAAGCCAAGTCCCGCAGAGGCTCACTGTAATGCGTTTTAAATTTTCTTCCAAACAGAGTGCTTTTGGAAACTCCTCGAATGAGGAAAACCAACCTTCTGAGTTCCATTCTAACGGAAGTCAAATCCCAGTGCAATTCCCGTGTTCGAGAGACTCCCCCCACCACTAGCATACTAGCATTTCGGAGGCCGATGGCTTCTTTGCAGACAGAAACTGGTTCAGACATCTTGGAATCATTATAGAGCATTTTCTGTGTCCCAAGCACTTTGCCAAATACTGAGGCAGAAGCCGAAGAAACCCAAGGCTGGTCTTTATCGTTAAGAAACATAGAGCTTACTGGGAAGAAGCCACTGACCTTGGAGTATTTCAGTCTTGCTCTGTCTCTCTTCTGATACTGTGGCTTAATGACCACTAATCTGAGTTTGCAACCGACAGCATGTCGCCCGAGTGCCTGACAGCTCCATTCCTGCCTCCGTCTCCCACTCAGGGTCTGGGGCGCAGGTGGCCAGGGCTCCCCAAACTTCCAAAGGTCATCCGTCCTAGGCTAGGTGATGGAGCAGGGGGAGGGGGAGCCCCATCGTGCCTCTGCACCGGGCACGGCACTTTCTAGAATTACGCAGGAAAGAACAGCTCCAGGAAATGAGCAGGGATTCAGGTCGTTAGAAAATAATTAATGGATTACCACCAGCTTCCCCTGCAGGGGACCTCGGCGTGAGCTTTTAAAGCGGAGGGACTGTCATGTCTCATAACAGCCTCACAACCACCGAATTGAGCAAAATATAAATTCCGCGGTGCGCAAGTTAAATGCCTACGCTCGAGAGAGCTTGGCACCGTTGCATTTTGCTTTTGGAAAGGCATGTGGGTCCAGATGCCAAGGGGAAACTAGTTGTTTCAGCAGAAAGGACAGAGGTTATTTCCCGAGAGCGGTGTAGGCGGCCCTAGCTCAGGAGAGCCGGGAAATTTAAAAGATGACTCAGTTATCCAGAGGAAGGACAGCAGGTAGGATTTCTGGAGATGTCAATACTAAGCAAACATACCATATCCAAAAAGCACGCAAATCAGCTTCTCCCGAGTGAGCTTGTGATTTCTCTTAACTGTCTTTCCAGAAAAATAAGATAGGTGGTTCTGACGGAGCGGTGCACCCCGCGTGTGTGAGATCTGCAGCACATTCATTCACTCAACGAATGTTTACTAAGCCCCTCTTACCTGCCGAATAATTTTGGCGCCAGGCCATGCCAATGTGCACCCAACAATACTCTCTGCTGGCCACTACAGTGGAGAAGCCAGCGCAGTATCGGAAGGGGAAGTTGAGGCCCCTGTTTGTTCTCCAAAACCAAGGAGCAAGCTTTCCGTCCGCAAGGTTAGCAGGGGGCAGAGCTCAGGAATCGACTCCTTTTCGCTCCATATCTTTCTCCGTCCTGTAGTTTTCCCTCCACGACCTCTCAAATTTTCCTTCTCTTCCTGCTTCCCTGTGCCAGCTCAGCCCTCACTGTCTCTTACCTAGACCCCAGGATGTCTCTTCCCTGATGCTCATAACTTAGTCTCCCCCTCGGCCCACTCTGCCCCCACAGCCAGACTGACCATAGAGCTCGGCCCCCAGTGTGTGAACCGCTCTACTGTAATCATTAAAAACAAACAAACAAGAAAAGCAGCAGGAAGGATACCCCTTTCTTTCCCGCCCCCACCCTCTCCCCAGGGTGCTGTGGTGCTGGCTCTGGCGAGGGCAGATGGCCGGCAAGCCAAGTGTCCCCACCTAGCAGCAAATGCGGATGCTTTAAAGAGCAATTTGTCCTCGTCCAGAAGTTGCACTCAATTTGCCACATGTGTTTTTTCTTTCTCTGGACTCTGCCTCCCCGCCTGCTGCCGTGGCTGGAACCCATCAGCTGGGGCACCCGGTCCCCTCCCCGCCCCGTCCCCTCCCCACCCCGCCACCCAGACCCGGCTCGGCCAGAGGGCTCTTTTCCTCCTAACTTGCTCTGGGCGCCGCTCTGGTTCCGGGTGACCAGCTCGGCCCCGGGACTGTGCGATCTTTCCACCAGACTCCCAAGAGAGGCCTGCAGGCCCCTGCGTTTTAGCCTCAGAGTCGGCTTGGGAACCAGAGTCTGGCCCGACTAGTCATGAAAATCAAAATAAATGTTAAGAATGTAGGGAAAAGTGGGCGGGAGGCCTACAGACCCGGCCAACGATGTGTCCTTTCCCCTGATCGTCATGAATCATAAAACGTGTCATTTTAAAGAATGACAGCGGTGGCTCCCGCCTTCCGCCACCCCAGGCTGGACGGCCACCGTGGGCTTTGCTGTCTCGGGCAAGAGGTCTCAAGCCTCTTTGTCCCTTCTGCTCCCCCAGACCAAAGGCTTAAAGTAACAGAGAGTTCCCTTGCCTTGCCTTGTCTCCTCCGTGCGTGGCCTTCCGCCCAGCTATGGGGGTTGGGGACAGGGTGTCTTGCTGTCGCCCTGCATTGACTCAGGTCACAGCTGCATCTGCTTTAACAGCGTGGCATCCGGCGCTGAACATGGATGGGTTGCTACTTTGTTGTTGTTCCAGCTTTACTGGGGTATAATTGACAAAGGTTATATGTTTGCAAGGTGCACAGCTTTGTATTTTGATACATTGTTAAGTAATTCACCACTGTCCAGCCAACGAACATATCCGTCACCTTACATAGTTACCCTGTGTGTGTGTGTACTGAGAACACTAAAATCTACATTCTTAGCCTATTTCAAGCATGCACTAGCATATTGTTAACTGTGGTGACGCCACCGTGTATTAAATCTGCAGAATTTACTCACCCTGCCTAGCTGAAACTCCGTACCCTCGGACTGACCTCTCCCCATTGCTCCTTCCTCTCAGCCTCCCGCAACCACCATCCCGCCCTCTGCTGCTATGGGTTGGATTATTTTCAATTCCGTGTGTGAGCGAGACCACGCAGTATCTGTCTGCCGGTGTCCGGCTGATTTCACTTAGCACAGTGTCCTCCAGTTTCACCCACGATGTTGCAACAGGCAGGATCTTCTTCTTTGTTAAGGCTGAATCGTGTAGATTTACCGCCCTTTCCTTATCTCGTCATCCATTGACCGGCATGTAAGTTGCTTCCATGCGTGTTGTGAATAATACCGCAGTGACCGTGGAAGTGCGGGTATCTTTTCAAATGCTGGTTTCGTTCCCGATGTATACATACCAGCCTACACAGGGTGTTTTAACATTTAAATCAATATAGTTTATAAAGGAGATTCTACGTTGTGATCAGAATCTGGATTTCTAGGGGCACCTGGTGGCTCAATCGGTTAAGCGTCTGACTCTTGATTTCCGCCTCAGGTCATGATCGAGCTCCGCGTCGGGCTCGGCGCTATGGTGCAGAGCCTGCTTAAGATTCTCTCTCTCTCCCTCTCTCTCTGCCTCTCCCCCACTCGCTTGTACACACTCTTTTTTTTAAAAAAAAAGAAAAGAAAAAAATCTGGATTCTTCACTTCTCCTGAAAACTCGGAATAAATTATTTCCCAGGAAAATGTAAGTTTCATGACAACAAAGGCTTTGTTTTGTACACAGCCCTAGTTCCAGTATGTAGATCAGCGTCTAGCAGTCGATAAATGTTTGATGAATAAATAAATAAGCGAGCAATGACAAGACATGACTACTGTTAGCTGACACTTAATGGTGGCTGTCCCCTTTAGATGGGGAGAGCACTCTCCCTTGCCTGTTAAGTAAGTGTGCTCTGCAGATGAGTTAAGGGTGGAAAAATAAAGCTCATGTTTTTATGGACTGAATGTTTATGAGCCCCGCCCGCCCCCCCACCCCACTCACCCACCGCCACCACCAAATTCATATGTCAAAGCCCTGACTTCCACTGTCATGGTATTTGGAGGTGGGGTCTTTGGCAAATAATTTGGTTTAGGTGAGGTCATGAGGTTAGAGCCCCATGACGGGATTAGTACCCTTATAAGCGGAGAAGGAGAGCTTCCTGTCTCTCCATGTGAGGACACAGTGAGAAGGCGGCTGTCTACAAGTCAGGAAGTACCTGACTTCATCAAGAACTAAATCTGGGGGCGCCTGGGTATCTCGGTCGGTTACGTGTCCGACTCTTGATTTTCCGCTCAGGTCACAATCTCAAGGTTCACGAGTTCGAGCCCCACGATGGGCTCTGCCCTGACAGTGGGAAGCCTACTTGAGATTCCCTCTCTTCCTCTCTCTCTGCCCTTCCCCTGCTCCTATGTGTGCTCGCTCTCTCTCTCTCTCTCTCTCAAAATAAATAAATACATACTAAAAAAAATAGAACCGAATCTGCCCATCCCTTGATCTTAGACTTCCCAGCCTGCAGAACTGCACGAAGTCAGTGTCTGTGGGCTGAGCCACCTGGTCTGTAGAATTTCGTTATGGGGGCCAGAGCGAGCTAACAGACACACACTGCTGCCGGGCACTTATCTCGGCCCCCAGAGAGGCCGGTTAAGGGAAAAATGGAAATACGTAGCTCTGTCCGACGGAAACGAGCCTCATTGAATTCTGTCGATGAGTAGAAACGCGTCCAGATAGGAGGTTCCATCGATGTACAGTTCTCTCGCCATCCCACCCCTGCCCTCTCCTGACCTCCCGGCTGGGGTTGAGGAAAGCCTTCTGAGTGGGCCTTCCTGGCGATGAGAATGAGCAAGGACTATGGACTGATGTGTGTCCCCCCCCCAAGATTTCCTACGTAGAGTGGGCCCGAATTCAATAGGACTGGGGTCCTTCTAAGAGGAAGAGACACCAGGGACGCGTGCACACAGAGAAAAGACGACGTGAGGAAACAAGAAAGAAGGCAGCCGTCTGCGAGGCTGAGAGAAAGAGAGAGAAACGCCGCAGGAGGAACCAAACGCGGTTACATTTTGAACTTGGACTTCGGCCTCCAGAAGCGTGAGAAAAGAAACGCCCGCTGTTGATGTCCCCGGTCAGGGGCAATTTATTTGGGCATTCCGAGCTGCCTGCCACAGCGGGTCAGGGTTCATTAGCAGTGTGGACACAGCGCCTAAGGTACACAAAAGCCTCTAAAACGCTGCAAGACCTGAACGAAGAAAATGTATCGGCTCAAAAATGAAAACCCCAAAATCGAAATGAATTCCTACATCATTAAATGTTTACGAAACAATGAGTCAATGTTGACTCGGTTATATCACTAGATACTTTATTCCTGACAGAATTCACAATGAGAGAATTCAGAAATCACGAATTATAGCAAAAAAAACAAAAACAAAAAATGAAAAAAAAACCACACCAACCCCATCACAGACCTCAGAGGAATGGCATTGTTTGAGAAATACGGAGGTACAGGAACACCCATTCCCTGCCCCCCAAATCCCGCCTTCCCCTACAATCAGCTTCACCTCGCCCACCAGGTGACCTCCTGCTAATTCGCTTTGCCTTCCAACTGGAAGCTTCCGTCTTTTTAGTCAACCATCTGCTGAATACTACCTGCCTCTCTAATCCCTAGATACACCTGTCCCCTTCCAGCCTCCCCTAGCGCCCAGATCGTCCACAGCCCAGGGGCACCCTCGTCATACCCCATTCAATCCAAACACCCTCCCCTCAGTCATTAGGATCCAGCTGAAGCCCACCTTCCTCCACTGTTGTCTTCCTCTGACCGGTCTTTCCCTTCTCCAAAACATTGAGGCGGGGGGTAGTCTGAATCACAGATCTAGCGGTCAATCTACAACTGCCTTCTATTTTGCTCTGATGATTTCATAGACGTACAACTGGTCTCCCAAACAAGACTTTGAGCCTCTATAGGGCACTGGTATTGGTTTTCACTTCTTTATTTGTATCTTAGTAGAAAAGGCTCTTGAGTGGGACAACAGTCAATGGCTAATTAATTCGTTTCCTGTGTGACTTATTGTTGAATCCACTTTGCTTCCAGCTCTACTTAAGGGCTCCTCGCCCTCCATTCATTTCCTTCTTCCTTCTCTGACCTCTCCATAGGTCAGAAAATAGGGGGAAATATCCAGACTTTTCCATGGAAAAATGCACAGGAGAGGCCCAGGGTACCTCCCTGAGATCCTCGGTTATATGAGGTTCCTAATTTTACTCGTAACCATCTGCTCTTTTTCTCGGCCGTGTTTGTCGTGGTGTGTAGTTAGGTATTTGTGTGTTTGTGTATGGCATTGTGTAACCGTGCACCTGTTGCACTCGCTAGATTGTAAGCCCTCAGAGGGCCAGGAAGGCTTGTGCCCTTTTTGCACCCCCATGGCACCCTAAACACAGTAAAAAGCCGGGTACACAGCAGGCACTTACTACTGTTGCTGACTGAAGCAAAGAATGAATAGAGTCCAGACAAGTACTTCGCCCCAGCTTCTGCGTTCCTGTAGCCCCGAAACAAACAAAACTCTCCCTGCTCTTCCAGGCGACACAAGATGTACCAAGAACAGCTCAACCTCACCTCCCTGGACGCTCCGCTGCAGCTCCGCCTGGACGCCAGCTGGATCCAGTTTCACCTGGGGATCAGCCGCCACGGGCTGTACTCGCGGTCCAGCCCCGTCGTCCGCCAGCTGCTCCAAGACATGAGGCGCTCTCCCACCATCAGCGCGGGTGAGACTTGCGGGGCCGGGTGGGACGCACTGCCTTTCTCCTCCCAGAGAGGCTGCGTCCACCACGTCGGGCTGGGCTCTGGCGTGACATAGTGAACAGTTGACTTTGAGGCCTGATAGGATCAGAGGAAAAAAAACCTAGACACCGATCTTTTCCCCATTGAAAGAACTCTTATCGTGATAATCTCACCACGACCTCATCAAGGAGCCATAAGAAAGCGCTTAAAGAATGGTGGCTGCCACCATTGATTGCGTCTTGGAACCTGGCAACGCTCTTTTATACAGTGATTACAGGACACAGACACTATCGTGGCTATGTTACAGGTGGGGACAATGAGACTCAGAGAGGCTTCTCAGCTCGGCCAAAGACCCAGTGGTGGCACTGGGATTCAAACACAGTCCTTCTGTCCCAGGTCTGGGCTCTCAAGCGCTCCAACAGTCTAGTTACCAGCAGAGACCAAACCGGCATGGGTCCCTCACCAGCTGCTGCTGGAGTGCCCACCGCAGGCTAGAGGGCTTGGGAAGGAGCAGGGTAGAGGCTGCAGCCAACTGGGGCCCCGGGACACCCCCTGCTGAGTGGGCAAGGGCCCCTGGGCTGCCTCACCGTCTCCCCCTCTGCAGTCTAAACCAGAGTCGGGGGCCCCATGCGGTGGGCTCTTCCAGGAGCAAGGCTGGATGGTCTCACTGCCCCTTTCCTCCTTTGCAGATTACAGTCAGGACGAGAAAGCCCTGCTTGGGGCTTGTGACTGCACCCAGAGTAAGTGGCCCGGCCCCGCCTCTGTCCAGCCCCCTCACCTCTACAGCCCCGTGAGCCCCAAGATCTGGCCTCAACATGAGGGGCCCACCGTCCACTCCACGGTCCGCCCCTGGTGACAAGTTGGAGTGTGACTCTCTCTGCCCGACCCCTGAGAACCCGACGTTTTTCCCCACCCGCCCACCCACAGGAAAGAAAAGGGATTTTAAGAGGAACAATTACTGAGGCCCTGCTGGTGAGCCTGTGGTCCCCGAATCATTAGCATCTTCGAGGAGCTTGCTAGGAACACAAAATGTCGTGGCGCCTGGGTGGCTCCGTCAGCTAAGCGTCCAACTGTTTACTGAGCTCAGCTCAGGCCTTGATCTCGGGGCCGTGGGTTCAAGCCCCAGTTGGGCTCTGCGCTGGGCCTGAGGCCTACTTAAAAAAAATAAATAAATAAAAAAGAAATGCAATTTCGGTCCCCATTCTGCTTTTCTGAATCAGAATCTGGAAATTAACAAAATCCTCAAGGGACTGGAGGACATTTGTAGATTTGAGAAGCAGTTGCAGTGGTTCTCAAGCTGGCCCCGAACCAGAGAGTTTTAAGAAGTACTGAGGACCGGCCTCCACCTCAGGAGGTTGTAATTCAATTGCATAGGGTGAGAGGCCCCGGCATCGGAATTTTGAAGCCCTCCAGGTGACTCCGATGTACCCCAAAATTGAGACCCACTGGGGGTAAATGATGCATAGGAGCAAAAAGATGAGCCTGAGATAGAGCCCTCTGCCAGGCTCTATCTGCCAGGGTCTGTGAATTGGGTACATTTGTGCCTGGACACTGGACTCCCCAGCCCTCGGTGCAGGCAGGTCCGGGCCAGACACAGACCGGTCACCGCCAGCGATGAGTAGCCTCGTGCATTCACTGCAGTATCCTCAACACAGAAACTCCCGCATAAGTTACCAGGTGTCAGAGGTTTGGCAGAAAGCTTGCAGGGCCCGGGGTTTGCCTTCTCTTTAGCTTAGCACCAGCCACCTGCCATTTTATAGAAGACAAAGGTGAGGAAAGTGTTGTCCCAACCGTCACGGGGTTTAGAGCAAGGCCAGGATGGGGCGAAGCATGTGAAGTGCCCAGGACGCAGCCCGTCAGGGGGCAGCACTCGGCGCAGGGTGACTTGGGTGCCCCCGCAGTTGTCTTCTTCCCCAGACCCTGTCTCGCCCAGGTACGCAGTCTTAAGTGGAAAGAGACATCGATAAATTAGCCCAGCGCAAGGTAACAGGTGGCATCACCAGAATCCATTAGGATGTGTGCAGGTACGAAGAGGAAGACCCCAGTTCTTCTTAGGAAAACATTTTTGGGGGTTTTCAGGGAGCATCTATCCAGGGAACCCTGCTTTGTTTGCCCTTTGCCCAGAACAGCAGAAAAAGTAAAGTCTGGACCCGCTCTCCGTGGGCTGGCATGCTGGAATTTACCCTGCAAGGCTTTGAAAGCAAATGCTAGTCTTTTTTTTTTTTAATTTTTGTGTAATCTTTATTTATTTTTGAGAGCGAGAGAGAGCGTGAGTGGGGGAGGAACAGAGAAAGAGAGGGAGACACAGAATCCGAAGCAGGCTCCAGGCTCTGAGCTGTCAGCACAGAGCCCAACGCGGGGCTCGAACTCACGAAGCGTGAGATCACGACCTGAGCGAAAGTCGGACGCTCAATTGACTGAGTCACCCAGGCGCCCCAAGCAAATGCTAGTCTTTGGGGTCTTATTAAGTAAGAGCAAAGAAGAAATCAGCTGGGTTTTTTTGAATGAACAAAGGCTCACACCCCCGAGGTTGGGCCCAGAAGGACTGTTAACTCCCCCGTTGCCCCCTTACAGTTGTGAAACCCAGTGGGGTCCACCTCAAGCTGGTTCTGAGGTTCTCAGACTTCGGGAAGGCCATGTTCAAGCCCATGAGGTAAGTGACTACCTTCCTGATCTCCACGTCCAGCTGTGGCAGCCGTAAGGGAGTTTTGACCAAAAATTAATAAATGCGATCTCAAGTTTTCAAGCTAGTCCTTTGTGGACTCTCTTTAGGGCAGTCTGCCCAAGCGTGTAACTAATTTTAGCGATAATTAAAAACAGTAAAAACCAGTCTTGATCAGGTCTCTGCTAGTGTCTAGGCCACACACTTTACCTCATTACATCTTGGGTCATCAATAGTCTTATGGGCCAGGTTCTGTCACAGAGGGGCCGCCTTGCCCCAACTTCCTGCTGCAAGCAGCGGAACCGGGATTCCAAATCCAGACAGCTGGCTTGCAAAATTCACACGGCACCTCTATAATTGAGCCCCACTTCTTTTTTCCAGGCCCAGGACCCTCACAAAGCCTATCGATCTCTTTATAACAACAACACTTGTGACTGAAAAACTAGACAATGAAGAAAGTGTACTAGGAAGTCAATTACACCTTTAAGTTAATTTCTATTTTATTCATGACAACGGAAAATATATGTCTTTAAAATACCGTAGCACGTATATGTGGGTGAAATACTGTGTCAGTCAGTCTACAGACAGAGCTTGGTGTGCATATGGATTCCTGGCCCCAAAGGGGCTGTGGTTCAAAGACTGAGGACTCTTGAGGTGAGACTGTCCCTCCTGGAGATGACATGCACACGAGAAAATGGCCCAGGAGGGGTTCCCATTAGCCGGGTCATGCTCTCTGCCAGAAGGCATTGTCTTCCAGCGGATTCCAATTAGACTGACTTGGAGTCCAAACCTTCCGGCAACTGAGATGCCTCCCAGAGGCCCAGCAGACGGTGCAACGGGGGACCCAGTGGAATGAGAACCGAATGAAGAGTCTTAGTTCTAGTCCCTGCATTGCTGTGGCCAAACACCCCTTTAAGTAGAGCTTTGGAACAGATTGGCTGTATGTCGGAATCACTTGGGGACCCTTACACATCCTGACGCCCGGGGCGCCTGGGTGGCTCAGTCAGTTGGGCATCTCACTTCAGCTCAGATCATATCTCACAGTCCGTGAGTTCGAGCCCTGCATTGGGCTTGCTGCTGTCAACGCAGAGCTACTCCGGATCCTCTGCCCCCCTCTGCCCCTCCCCCGCTCACGCTCTCTCTCGAAAATAAACAAACATGTGTTTTAAAAATCCTGATGCCTGAGTCCCACCCTCAGAGAGTCCACTAGGATCGGTCTGAGGGTCGCCCGGTGATCCCTGGGCCAGACGACCTTGGGAATTGCGGCTACGTAAGGAGATCCTCCGTTGTTCCTGTGGGAGAATCCGAAAACCTAGTTATTTGGACAATTTCAATCTATAACTTACCAGAGATGTCCATGAAACAACTGAATGTCTGCCTATGTTTAATTTATCAACGAAAAAGTCCCATCCTATAAAAGAATATGTAGATTTGTAGAAATCTTGCCTGTTCCTTCCAGACTCTTCTTTTCACTAATCCAAAAAAATTTATGTATTTATTTTGAGAGAGAGAGAGAGCAAGCAGGGGAGGGGCAGAGAGAGAAGGAGAGAGAATCCCAAACAGGCTCCATGCCGCCAGCACAGAGCCCGACACGGGGCTCGATCTCACGAACTATGAGATCAGGACCTGAGCTGAAATCAAGAGTCGGATGCTTAACTGACTGGGCCACTCAGGCAAACTCATCACTCGTCCAAAATTTTTAATCTCAATCCTCATCGTCACCAGGGTCAAGTTGGGGGCCGATGTTAAAAGAATGTTAAGTTCTACACCCATTACCACCGCCGGTCTGTTTCAACCGGTTCTGTCGGCTAATAAAACCAACCCAGAACGAAGGCATCGCGACTGAACGAGTCTATCCCCAACAAAATAAGTTAAGAGAAGGCTCTGTCATCTGAGAACAGGCAAGGACTCAAATATAGAGAAGTTCACTTTTCTGAGGGACAGTTTGGGGAGGGAGTCTCACACTCAGGCATACAAAATCCTGGAAAAAAAAATAGTTGTGTTCCTTGCTAAAGGGACCGATCACCGTGGGCACACCTGGCTGGTTTAGCCCAGGCTCCAGAAGAAGACAGGCGATTCTTTGGTGCGCCACTCAGCTGAACATAGAGCCACCAAATTTGGGGGGTTACGGGGCTTTAAATGATTATTCTGGTCAGTCATGGAGGGTTAGTGCAGACTCCTAGGTGAGCACTGGGTAAAGAGAGGAGGCAGAAGGGACACCGATGTAGACACATGAGACAGTAAAGAGAAGCATAAAAACCGTGACAAATTGGGGCTTCTGGGTGGCTCAGTTGGTTCAGCATCCAACTCTTGATTTGGGCTCAGGTCACGATCACGTTTGTGAGATCAAAGCCTGTGCTATGAGCACAGAGCCTGCTTGAGATCCTCTCTCTCCCTCTCTCTCTCTCTCTGCCTCTCCCCCCACTCAGCCTCTCTCTAAGTAAACTAAAAGTGCCTCTCCCCCCACTCAGCCTCTCTCTAAGTAAACTAAAAAAGAAAAAAAAAATGATAAACCTGCAAATTCACCTCACCTCCTCAGATCCAGGAGTTGCCTTCTCTGAGGAGAATTCTTATCTGGCTCGTGAGGATGGCTGTGAGCTTTTTAAATGTAAAGCGAATACGGGGCGGAAGAGGCTCACTGGGACTTTTTATACGTGGGGAGGAAAACCACTCACACTGGCCATGGCCACGCGTTACGTGCAGGAAAGAACAGGAAGTCCCAGCCTACAACCTCTTAACCCGTCGCTTAACAAACAAAGTACAAAGGCTGTTCAGACCAACGGGTTACCTCCCTGAGCAGAAAGCAAACGTTTCCAACACTGGGGCGTAAGAGCCATTTTGTCTATTCTTATGCCATAACACAGACTGCAGTCTGCATCGGTATACAATTTAGTCCAAACCCAAATAGCATCATTTAAAACTTGGAATTTAATTCTTTGCAAAAAAGCATGCATTTATTTCTACATGTAACTGACAGTAAAAAAAAAAAAACATTCATCCCTTCTTAAAAACGGAAAGTGGAAATTTGTCTTGGGATGACTGAAAGTATGACCATAATTCAAGATTCTATTTTTCACATAATATATATATCTACCGAGAAATACGTCAGCGCTCGTCGAAGCCTGAGAAGCACTGATGTAAAAATGATTTTCAGATTTAAAACCACATCTAGATATGCCATACATAAGCAGGGAAAGGATGCTTTAGAAAATTCTAGAAGGTGTCAGAAGATTGTGTAATCTTAGGGCTGGACGGATGGTTGTATTCTTCTGGATATTCTAAAGGAATTAAAATTTGGAGACTGGGACCCACGGACGGTCCTCGCCGCCCAGACATCCAGAGGCGACGCTTGCGAGGCGATGTTGGGGCAGGCCTGGGCGCCGAGGCCGGTCCACTAATATGTGGCTGCACCATTTTTAAACAGAATCCCGGCTTCTGGGCAGCCTCTCGCTGTGGTTTCTAGGACTTGTGTTCTTTGGCACCGTGCACGTCACTATTTCAATGGCTGGGGGCCGAGTACTTGCAGCTTCCCGCGACACGGGGTTTGTTTACATTCGGATGGTCTCTGCGGCTCCCTCGCAGTCCCGCGCGGCGGGCGATAGGATTGCTCAAAGATCTTCACTCTTCCGTGTCTGTTAGCATCGAGGCAGGTCACCCACGCTGCCGGTGACCATGGCCAACCACCCTTCTGAACACGCGCGCCCAGCCGGCCCATCGCAGCCCAGGCAGGCTGTCGCTTTTCAGGAACCCATTAGAGATTTAAAAATGTACATAAATCAATTTCCTCTGCCCTGGCCTCCCTCAAGTCCCTGGCTGGGCTCACTCTCAGGACTCAGACCCAGCTGAGGTTTCTCTGAGGGGACAGGCTCGATTGCTCACCCCTGTCACCCTCTCTGTTCTTCAATATCAGTTGCACTAAACTATAACCCTAGGCACTTTCCCTGTTATAAAGCCCCGCCTCCTAGTCCACCTCTAACCCTTGACACCCAGGTCTGTGCCAGCCGGTCCCCCTCTTCTGTGTCCACCTGCTGAAGGATGTCTTTCTTCCTGACTCAATTTTTTTTTAATTTTTTTCAAATGTTTATTTATTTTTGAGAGAGAGAGAGAGAGCACATGCCTGAGTTGGGGAGGGGCAGAGAGGGAGGGAGACACAGAATCTGAAGCAGGCTCCGGGCTCTGAGCTGTCGGCACAGAGCCCGACGCAGGGCTTGAACCCACGAACCGTGAGATCATGACCTGAGCCGAAGTTGGACGTTTAACCAACTGAGTCACCTAGATGCCCCTAGACGGAACTAGTTTTTAAAAGAATCAGCTGTGGTCTCCAAAGCGGGTCAGACAGGAGACCCGGTAGGGGGCGTGCCCGCTGGACGGGGTCTGGGGAGGATCCTGCAGGTCTCGTCCCAGCCCAGGGAGCCGCAGGCCGTCCGTGGTGTACCGCTCCGCCACGCGCACGGACATTAAAAGCATGAAAGCATGTTTCCCGTTCCCTCCAGTCATGCTTCTCAGCTCCCTTCTCAGGCTCCCGCCAAGGTCTGAGTCCAGGACGTGACTCCTCCCTTCCTTCCAGACAGCAGCGAGATGAAGAGACACCCGCCGACTTCTTCTATTTCATCGACTTCCAGAGACACAACGCTGAGATCGCAGCTTTCCACCTGGACAGGTAGGGTCGGGCCCTGGGGACGTGGCATTGATCTCGAGAGCCAACCCCCAGAGAGGGGCGCTGGGCAGACCCCCCAGGTGGGACGTCCCCGGCGTTTCTTCCTTCTGGCACCGTCTTCTTCATGAACCTCGGTGTTGCCTTTGAACCCAACACATTTCCTCATTCAACCCCACGTTTGAAAAACACAAGGTCTCTAAGAATGACCTAGAAAGAACACTAACCCTGCCAGCTGGCTCAGGCTGCCACCTTGGAGCTGACCTTGCGCTTTGCTCTAGTTTCCTGATCTGGAGACGGGGAGGAGGCATTCACCCCCCTGTGCCCCAGGAGTCGTAAGGCTACGATGTAAAAAGGTGAAAGCACCTTCCGAACTTCCTCCCCTCCTGTTTGCCCATCATGGCTACTCCAGGCGTGTTCTATGGACCGGCAGCCAGGGGGCAGCACGCGGGAGCCTTTCAGAAATGCCGCATCTCAGGCTCAGGCTGGACCCACTGAGTCAGAGCCTGCATGTGAGCGAGATCCCAGGTGACTCATATGTACATGGGATTATGAGCAGCTCTCACCTAGGACACGGCTTGCATTGTGGGAAGGCTTGCCCAGGAGGCCTGCTGGAATAAGGATTCCTTTTCCACCCCTTCTGCCACCCCCTTTAGATGCGGGTTTGCCCCCGGGGGGCACGGGCAGCTCAGGAGCACAGAGCGCCCTCAGCTGGGCGTGGTCGAGAATGGCAGTCAACTTCCAATGGGTCCCCCGTTCCACTCCCCGGCTATCCATCCCTCAGACCCGCACAAGGCTCTCTCTCTTTCAGGATCCTGGACTTCCGACGAGTGCCGCCCACAGTGGGGAGGCTAGTCAATGTCACCAAGGAAATCCTGGAGGTCACCAAGAACGAAATCCTGCAGAGCGTGTTCTTCGTCTCTCCAGGTGGAGTATGGCCGGAGCAGGACTTGGGGCCTAAGAGCGCGGTCTAGGCCCACGTGGCCGCCGGTACAGTCCCCGGCACCGGGATGGGTATATGCCGCCCCCAGAGGCCCCTGCCCTGGTGCACCCGAGCATCACGCAAGATAAACAGGGGATGGGTAGTGTGTGAGATGCCACGTAGCCTGTGTGGCCATGAACTACAGCGCCAGGCCCCCCGCAGCGGTGTCACCCATGCAAACGAAGAGCTGTTCTAATCATAGGAATGGGATGCGGTGAGGCCCTGAGGCGTTGAAAATTGGTACCCAGGATTCTCAGGCTAAAAGCATTCACGGGGCGCCTGGGAGGCTCAGCTGGTTAAGCGTCCCCCTCTTGGTTTCGGCTCAGTGCACGATCCCATGGTTTGTGGGTTCGAGCCCCGAGTCGAGCTGTGCACTGACAGTGTTGAGTCAGCTTGGGATTTTCTCTCTCTCTCCCCCTCCCTCTCTCTCTCTCTGCCCCTCCCCTGCTGGCTCTGTCTCTCTTTCTCTCTCTCAAACTTAAAAAAGCAAAGCAATATTTTCTTCTGCTGCTTCTTCTCAAGCTGTAGGTTCAGGGTGTCCCTTCCCTCCTAGAGGATTTTGGGGGGAGGGGCTGGAAAACGGCTTCACCGCCTCCTTATTCCTTCTCTCTCCTCTCGCACCCTCCAGCCAGCAACGTGTGCTTCTTTGCCAAGTGCCCATACATGTGCAAGACTGAATACGCCGTCTGCGGCAACCCGCACCTGCTGGAGGGCTCCCTCTCCGCCTTCCTGCCGTCCCTCAACCTGGCCCCCAGGCTGTCTGTGCCCAACCCGTGGACCCGCTCCTACTCGCTGGCGGGAAAAGAGGAGTGAGTTGGCCCCCTGGCCACGGTGCCCCTGCCCCCGGGCCCTGCAGGCTTGTCCCTGACAGTGGCTACAGTCCCTGTACCAAGGCGTCGCGGCTAGCCTGGCTTTTGGACCCCAAAAGCTGTCCCCAACCATTTGCCTTAGATGGATTCTGGAACCAGCTGTGCCTGCTCTCCCCCTTTCGTTCATGGATTCAGTTACAAAGAGCCTACTGCGTACCCAATGCTGGGTGCTCGGGGGCACGGAAGTGAAGGACACAGGCTCTCCCCTAGGAAGCCTCCACGCTAGTGGGGCGGTCAGAGGAGAAGCCTGAGTATGAAAACACGGTGCTACACCTGCTTGTAATACAGACGAGCCCAGGAGGAGCCCGCGGGACTGACGCCTCCTTCACGCCGTGGCTGTCCCCTCAGGGCCAAGCCCATAGTAGGCGCTCAGTTTCTAGCAGTTGCTGGAATGCGTAGGTTCATCCTTCCAGCCACTCCGGTCTCGGCGGGAGGAGAAGTGAGCGGAGAAGGGTTTCTGGAGGACAGGACAGGGTCCTCGGGGACTCGTGAAGGTGGGGTCAGAGCCCAGCAGATGGAAAGGGACCAGGGGGCCTTCTAGCAGAGGAGCTATGTGCGAGGGAGAAGTGACAGAGAATTGGGGGGCTGGGAGGGGGGCTCCGAAGGGTTCAGGGCCAGGGTCCCAGAGGCTCAGCGACAGGAGCTGCAGACTCTGGCACGTGGTATCCCAGCCAGGAGTACAGCGCCCAGCCAAACAGATGCTCAGGACCCAGAACCTTCTTCTCCCCACGTGGGGTCTGCAGCCCCCTGCGTGTCTTTGCCCAGGGGCCTCCTGGGTCCCCAGCTACCCCCCCGCATGCCCGGGAGCTGCCGGCAGCCCGGGGTGGGACCGGGGAGGCAGGGATCGGAGGGGGCGAGGGGAGGTGTGAGGAGGACCCCCAACACCTTGCCATCTTGGCTCTTCCAGCCCCAGGACCTCTTCTCCCCCTCAGGTGGGAAGTCAATCCGCTGTACTGCGACACCGTGAAACAGATCTACCCGTATGACAGCAGCAACCGCCTCCTCAACATCATCGACATGGCCATCTTCGACTTCCTGATCGGTAGGTCCCTGCGCTCGGGGGCCCCGGGCGGCAGCGGCCCCTGCTGTCGGGCTGGGGGTCTCCGCGACCGTGGGCGGCGAGTCGTAGCCTGGACCACGGGGACCGAGTAACCTCGGAAGTGGCCGAGGTCCCAGAGGACAGAAGTTCACACGCCCCGCCTCCCCCTTAGAGAGGACGTCACTCAGGAGGCAGGCACGCGACGTGAAAACAGTCCCCCAGAGGGTTCGCTTGCCTTGGGTGGGCTCCCTCCTCCCTCTGCGGCTTCACTGAGGACCCCGGGAAAGAGCCCGCGGCCCTGGGTTCCGAGTCCGGACTCGGCGCCCCGGGGAGAGCTCGGAGGCCCGAAGCGTCCACCCTCCTTTACAGGAAACATGGACCGTCACCACTATGAGATGTTCACCAAATTCGGGGATGACGGGTTCCTTATTCACCTGGACAATGCCAGAGGGTAAGTGTCCCCGCGTCCCCGTCCCGGCCGTGGCCCTGGTGCGGCTGCTCGGGGCAAATGTCCTTCCCGGTCATGTCCCCGGTCGCCTTGCCTCACTTCTTCCGCTCCCTTTTCCTCTTCGTCTTTGCTAAGTGACGCCGGGTGCTCCTCCTGCCCGAGGGCGTCAGCGAACCGGGCTCGTGTGTTCCGTGTTGTTTCACTGTATGGCTCAGGACTGGAGGCAGAGCGCCCGGTCCGTCCTCAGGGCCTGGTCCTCCGCAGTCAGGGAATGAACGGATGAATGAATGAATGAATGAATGCTTGGTTTTAACATCTTCGGACGGAGGCTTCCGTGAGCTGACTGAGGGGGGCGCTGGAGAGGAATGATCCCTGGCATTTTACCCGGGGCTGGGAGTCAACACAGGGCTGCGGCCGAGGAGAGGAGGGGAAGCCATTAGGACGGAGGGGCCGCGCCCACCCTGAAAGCCCGTGTCCTCCTCCAGGTTTGGACGGCACTCCCAGGACGAACTCTCCATCCTGTCGCCGCTGTCCCAGTGCTGCAGGTAAGCTTTCGGCTCCAGGTCACCTTCGTGGCTCTTCACGCTCTGAAGGTCTGAAGTGTTCGTTGGTCTCGGGCACCGGTGGGGAGGGTGACGGGGATGACCTCGTTTCTTGGACAGCTACGGAACTCTCCCCGGCAGCGGCCTCGCTCTTTCATCTTCATCATCGGGTGAAGGAGGACCGCGTCTCGTACACCCTGCAACCCAACCGCCAACTGGAATCATGAACCCACTCAGAGACCTCACTCTAGCAGAGCCTGGGAGTCTCTGACATGACTAATCAGCTCTCTGCTTCACTCGGCACTCGCAGAAGCTCAGAAATATTGCTACTCGCTCACAGGTCTAAGTAAGACTCCGACTGAAATCCCATGAGCTTGGGGCGCCTGGCTGGCTCAGCCGGTAGAGCACGCGACTCTTGATCTCAGGGTTGTGGGTTCGAGCCCCATATTGGGTAGGGAGAGGACTTAAAAATAAAATCTTAAAAAAAAAAAAAAAAAGTCCCGTAAACTCATGTCGGAATGAAAGGAGGTATTGAGACTTCGTGCGGCCGCTGCCGTTCTCTAGAGAATGTCTCATCCGCCCCCATACCTCTCCAGTGCTCAAGTCAGGCTCGGGAAACGCTCCCCCCCCCACCCCCCTGCCAGCTCCGGTGCGGTGTCCAGATCTAAGCAGACATCCTGGGACGCACGCCTAGCAAAACCACCTTCCCTTTCCAGCTGGAAAACTCGGAGCAAAGCATGCTCTTGACTCGCTTCTTAGCCTCATTTAAGCGTGCCCCCCCCCCCCATCCCTCCCTGTCCTACTCAGGCGAGGCAGTGGTGGCGGAGAAAACCAGTCGGACGATTAAGCTGCTTACACATCTGAATGCAAGTTAGGTCCCCACAGAAGAAGAAAGCAAAACCCTAGAGCCAGGCAGGACTGGCTCCGCCCCGTTTCCATCCCTCTAAGAACCTGACTCAGAGAGATAGTAGGAAGTTGGCACGGAACAACCTGAGGCTGAGGGCGCCTGTGGCTTCTGAGATGCCAAACATCTTCCTCGTTTCACCTCCCAGAAACTTCTCTCGTTGGCTTTAAATCTCCGCGAGATGCCATTAAATGTCGCTTATTTCCTTTTCTCTGGTTTTCATGAACACGAGAAGACACTGGGGAAGGCGGCTCCCAGGACATCAGCTACGACAGCCGCTTGCTGCGGGGGGACGCAGTTGGGGCAAGCTTTTCTCTTTACGTGTGCCGACTTGCCTCCTCTGCCCTTGTCCTTCCAGGATCAAGAAGAAAACGCTTTTGCACCTGCAGCTGCTGGCCCAAGCCGACTACAGACTCAGTGACGTGATGCGCGAGTCTTTGCTGGAAGACCGGCTCAGCCCCGTGCTCGCGGAGCCCCACCTCCTGGCCCTGGACCGGAGGCTCCGAATCATCCTCCGGACGGTGAAGGGGTGTGTGGAGGCCCACGGAGAGCAGAGCGTCATCGCCAGTGACCCCGCGGGGCAGTCAGCCCCCGACTCTGGCCAGGCTAACCTGACGAGCTAGGGGCCGGACGAAGCCACGTTTCAGGAGCGACAGCTGCAGCCACAGCGGCCCCGGTTCCTCGCACCCCGTCGGCGGGGGAGGGGGGTGCTGGGTCAGGAAGCGCAGGGCACCGACATGATGCTACAAGAGCAACAGAAGAGGGATCCGCCGAACTTCCCTTCTCGGTGCACTGCTTCTCTAGGGCACCTCCTTGGCTCCCTCTTCCCCAGAAGGCGCGGCTTCATCGAGGCCACAGACCACTTCCCGAGCCCGCCGGGAAATCTGGACAGGAGTCGGGCTTGGAAGGTTGGGAAGCCTTGTCCGGGGAAAAGAGTAGAGCAAATAAAAGCAAAGACACCCGTGGACACCTCGCTGACCTCCAGAGCCTTAGAATCTCTACAAGGGTCATTCCTGATCCAGATAAAATATCTGGCATCTCACAGGCAGACAAAAAAAAAAAAAAAAATCTAAAAATGGCAGCTCTCAAACTGGTTCAAAGTAGACCCAATGCTTTCTAGTTACGTCCCAGTCGCTGCGGCCCAACCGAATACAATAATCCCTCACGGAGGGGTCCAAAAGTAGTTTCTCCCAACGTTATTAAGAGAGGTAAAAATAACATAGGGGCTTGCTCAGAATATCTGCGAGGGGATGTTTTCAATCTGCAGAGTATTTAAATATCCAGTGAAATACCATCAAGTATGTCGAAATTAGCCTCTGGCAGCACGAGGAGGAACTTTAGCGAAGGGAAAAGCAGGGCAGGTGCCGAGCCCGGGCTCCGGCAGGAGCAAAGCCAAGGCCCACCACCGCCCGCCCCCCACAATCCTCTTTCCCAGGAGACCCCCCAGAACTGTCACCCTCCCGGCCCCCAAGAGATGCAGGAGGACTCTCTGGACAGGTCTGACGCTCTAGACGCCCCTCCCCTCAGCTGCTTTATTGAAAAAGGACTAAAGTTGACTTTCGAAGCCTCCCTTAGAAGTGGGCGGATAGGGGTCACGTCCCCTCGGCTTTTCCCTTCATGACCCGCCCACATCAGAGATGCCTTTTATCGGACGCTCTGTCTCCCATCCCTTAAATCGGCTCCGAAAACCCAAATGAGAGGAATGCAGTCACACTGTCAGTCAACAAGTAAAAACGGCTGATTTCATCACATCAGCTTCTCTGATAAAGGCCAGAGGCTCCTATTCTAGAAATGTGAGAGGGCTTGAAAGCAGCTGTCAGTGAAGTGGGTACCGGGTCAGGAAGCGGAAACGTCACCCGAGCCCTCCTGCCCGGACGGTAACACGGGTCTTTCTGATTCACTTGGTGCCCGTTACTGATGGATCACCCCTAAAGCCGGGTCTCTGTGACATTCCCTGAGCTTGGGTTAGGAGAGTCAACGAACAGGTTTCCGAGACTCCCGAACATACAGGGGGACTCTCTTACCCTCCAATGTACACAGAAAAAAAAAGTCTCAAAGAGATGAACTCAAATCACACCACTTAATGATTTAAACCGACTCCTAAGTGTTCTCTCCACTGTGATACAAAAACCCAACGGTACATCAATCTGTGAAGCTGTATTTGTTTACGGAGAAAACCAACCCCTTAGTAGAAGAACCTCCACCCCGGAGACTTCCGTCACCGTAGGGCTGCACTGCTCGCTGCTCGGGGTTCCCGCTTCATCAACAGTCTCCTACTTCAAGGCAGTGTTTCCTCCGGGTGGAGGCACACAGAATGGCGGGGAAATATTCAGGCAGAGATAACCCAAGAATAACACAGAATGGTCTGGGGAGTCGAGCTGCAGAGCCCATGGAAGGCAAGGCCCGGCCCCATGTCAGGCCCAGGCACGTTGAGGACAATGCGCTGGCTTGAGAATGGCCTCTAATAAATTTTGGTGTATTTTACAAACTAAGAGTAACAGAAATGAGTCTGACTATAAGACGTAGAGTGCGGAGAGATCTAATTATTTACTTCAACATTCCATTATTTTTTTACGAAGGCAGAGAGCAAGACATTATCAATGTCAAATATACCAGAAAACAAAAAAGACTCCTTTTTTACGATGGTCATGTTCTTCCAACACGGCCATCCTGGACCACTGTTCGCCTTCCCGGAACACAAAAATTCTCCCCTCTCTTTGTAAAACCTTTTCATGTTACTACTGACAATGAACTGACAAATGAATGAAAGGACACTGAATGGTACATAACCTGGGGAGAGGAAGGGGTCGGGAGGAATTTGCTTTAGCCTGCCCGAAAGCCAGGAGGACACTCTGAGTTTGAAGACTGGAGAAAGTGCGGTGGGTCCTCTTAATCATAGCAGTTGTGTGTTCTGTAAAGTCTTCACAGACCCCAAGTTAGTGGGACTGAACCATCTGCTCCTAGAGGAAATACGGGGGGTAGGTTCCTGTGAGGCTCCAGGGGTAACATTTTTGTAAAGAAATCAATACATAATCTCAAAACACCACACTACGCGTGGTTGGTTTGTACCACTGAACTTGTGGCCAAAAGCCTGAAAGCAGCGACTTCCTACACTTCCTTTCCCCCCCCCAGACACACATCACAGCCTTCTCGCCCTCAGGAACACTCGCCAGCACTTCAGCACTACGCTCGAGGGCCATTTCAAATAGCGAAGTCACCAGCAGAAAGCACGAGAATGCCAGAGTCGCATTAACAGACCGTGAGACAGACACGTGGGGACAGTGTGAGGGCCAAAACCAGACGGCACAGCATCACTCTGTTCAAGCTCAGCTGGGCACCCGTACATCCGGAGAATCTGTCTTTGCCCCTCCGCCCGTGTCCCGGAATGGCAGGGAAAGAGGTCCTCATACGGACTTGGGGGGAGGGTCAGGAATAAATTTTAGCAGGTAGGCAAATTTGCAGAATTCACAAATAGAACACCACAAATATACAAGGACCAACTCTGTGATTCCTTGGAGGTTAACCAAGATGATAAAAAAAAAAAAAAGCTCTCCATCTAGTGGTGACTTTGAGAATCACAAAGCTACTTAAGCTAAATTGGCAGAACCTGGCACAAAACAAAAAAATTATACTCCTTAGTGGTTTGGGGTTTTAGGCTGACTCGGGATGAAGTCACAGCTCTGACTTCATGGTAACAAATTTTAACTTTGAATGTACACGAGACTGATCTGCATGTGAAAGTTGCACAGGGTGAGAAGGGAGAGGTTCACGATTTTCCCTTGTTACCGGTAGTTCGGAGAGCTAACTTCCGGGGGGACTTTAAATGGCAATGCGGCCGTTGCCTTTCGGGGTTGTGTCAGCCGTCTAGAAACCCGGTGCCGGGGCCTTAGTTACCAACCCGTGGTCAGCGATAAAGCAGTATTAAGAAAAAGAACATCATGCTCCTTCCATTTTAAAATGTCAACAGGTAAGTCATTAAAAGACAAAAGGCAATTCCACACGAGCCAGTGTTCTAGAAGGGAATGAAAACAGAATCAGCGTGGTCAATCCAAGGAGGTTCTCTTCGGTTATATTCTGTGGTGACTCTGAATGTTCCCTCCCCAGGGGGCTGAGGGAAGGGGCTACTAATCAGGACAGAGTGCACATGTTACAAAGCAGCACAAGTTAAATAAAGAATGTTCGAGACGACGACACATCTCCCGCTTTGCTGGATGTGAAGACATTCATGCCAATAAGCTCATGAGCTCAACTTGATCGTGTCAGAAACCTGAGGAATACCAGAAGACTTCATGAATGCCAAATATACGGGAACATACCGAAATACCCAAATGCATGCACTGAATTTAAACCACAGAGTACGCGGATACAGGCATGACGGCTCCCATAAGCTCTGGGAAAATTCCAGGAGCAGAGAACCAGTCTGTCTCAAATAAAAGGAATCTTTGGGCTTCCGATTTGCCCCTTCCCTTCCATTACTCAGTGAACAGATCGGTTAACAACTCCATTATGCTTCGAGTAAGGATTTCAGATTCATTCTTTAACAAACTGAGTTGAAAAAAGGTTGAAAACGAACATCATTCTTTCAAAACATTAATCCCATAATTCACTTTTGATTTTCATTCTTGCCCACCGGATTCAGACTTCCTGGGGGAGAGAGGGAAGAAGACGACAAGGAAAGGAGAAGGGGAAGAAAAACCGATTCATTTAAGAATGTAAATTATTTCATCTTTTTTTATTACTTGACCTACCGTTAAGACAATCTATAACAAAAAGGAAAGAGTATATTAGCACACACAGTATAGCCAGACTAGTAACCAGGAAACAATACAAAATGGTCCTTTGGCCATCTACACTTTCTAGAGCAGTCGATCTCTTAAATTCACTTAACCAAGCCCAGAAATAATGACTTCTAAAGCCCTGAATATCAACTAAGACAAATTATGCCAATTGTGATTTCTCACATATACTCAGATTGCACAAAGAGAAAGCTTTAAATGTGATAATTTTTCAATTTAGACTCAAAATTCCTTAGATTAAAAACTACAAAAGGGAGTAAACAGCAAGCCAAATGATTTAAGAGCAAAACTCATTTAGAAAGCATTCTACGTATCTAAATATACACGAACATGATTATATACATGTATGAAACTGTGCAAATTTCTGGCATTCTAAATAATTAAGTACAGTTTTGGCAGTTAAACAAAGATTAAATCAAGCTTTACGCTAATAAGAACATAACTTTTATTTTTCATTTTTTTTAAATACAAAAGGTAGCGAAACACAAAGTACAGATCGGAAAACCCTCATTTAGTATCGATAATTTTGAAAAATAAAAACATCTGTAACATGGTGGCTGTCTATCACACTAGGATGTAAATAGAACCGCTGTCCCAGATTTACGCTCCAAACTTCGGAACAGCCGGAAAACCGTTCAAATCTAGGAGCCGACCCTCCCATGGCCAATTTAAAGTCCCCGGGAAAGGGATGGAGAGGGGATGGATCAGCAGAGCCCGTCGCACACAGATGGAAAAATGCTTGCCGTCACTCCCAAATGGAACCGTAGGTTATGTAAGTCACGATGAAAATAAAAGTGCCTAACATTACAGAACTGTGAAAGTTTGTTTAAAAAAATAACAGTAATAAAAATAAACAGTTGGGTACCATTGGTGCGCATGGAATAATGGAACACGGAAGGAGGAGTAAGGCTGGAAAAGACTGAAATACAGTTAAGACTCAAAACACGAGTTTACTTTAAAAAAAAAATCAAAACAGTTTGCCAGAGAAATAAATGCTAAATAGAGAAGTGGAACTTCTCAGCCTCAAAGAACAGAGACGCCGGCCCACCCCCCGGCCCACCCCCCGGCCCACCCCCCACTCTAGCTGATGTGAAAATACGGGGAAAAGGTGAAACCGAAGGAAAACACTTCTTCCCCGGCCTCACGCCCCAGTGAGCTTAGCGGGACGAGTCCCCAGCACTGAACCTTGTCCCCTGGCACTCCTCCCGTTCCCAACATCGCCTCCATTTGTCTGTGAGGGCACCTGTCCCCTCTGCTCTAGTCCCAGCAAACTCGGTCTCCCGGAGTCGGTGTTTAACGAACACAGGAGAGCGTCCCGGAGTCAACTGAAGGAGGCGCGTTTAGCCGAAAGCTCTGCGTCAGCGGCCGTGAGTGCAGACCTCGCGTTCTCACCCCCGCTCAGCGCCGGCGGGCAGTATCGGCGCGAGCCGGGCACATAAGGTCTCGTCGGAATTTCTGAGCGGAGGCAGACGCAGTCAATCTGCAACTCAGCATCTGCAGCTAGATCTCATTTCAAACTCAAAGGCAGGCAGAGAGCCACGTCTACACGTGTCAGAATTGGGAAACACTAACGACAAGACACAAAACCAGGCGAATGAGCTTGACAAAAATTCTGATTAAAAGAAAAAAAAAAAGACAGATCATGTCCATCCGATAATTAGCAAAAATGGGCATTTTCCCACCCTTAAGCTAGTTGAAGTACAGGCAGATGTCTTTCTACTATACTAAGATTTTTCTAGATCTGTGTTTCCTAACCCTCAGAGCTTAATGAGAAATCATTTATTCTATAAAGAAGTACAGCATATATGGCCACAGTCTAAAATATGCTTATAACTGGAAAGTCGAGTCACTTAGAAACAAAAGCCCCTGGTGCCGTCGCCCCACTGCTCTACGGCGGCCCGGCGGCTCGGGGGGGGGGGGGGGGGGCCCCGCCGGGAAGCAGGGAGCACCGCCCGGGCTGAGCACTAGCACTGCACAGAGAGAAGCAGGAACAGCAAAGTCTCCACATAACTCTTTCTATTTATTTAACTGTGTAGGGGCACTCGGTCAATGCTCCAAATGAAAAACGGTGCAATCAAAGCGACTGGTAATAGAAACAGACGAGAAGCCACCGTGCTGCCAGGAGGGAGGAAAGCCGTCTGCGCGAGGGAAGCACGGACCGGGGACAGGGAGGCCCGGAGGCAGAACTCAGACCGACAGCGACACAAAGCTGTTGTACTGCTGGATGTTTCGCTTGAGGATATCTGAGCATGGGCCGAGGACACGTTCGAATCTGGGTCGGTCCAGCTTCACGCACTTCAAAGGGCCGCGAGCGACCACCGTGGCAGCGCGAGGACGGTTCATCAGGAGCGCGATCTCACCTGTGAAGGGAGACACGGGTCAGGGGGGGCCGGCGTCCCGGAACCACCCCCGTGGGGGCGCTTCCGACGCCCGAGGAGACGGCGCTCACTGGTCTTCCTAACTTCATGACCCCACGACCTCTGCACTTAAACACAACTGACCGGGGACAATCGGTGACTTGACTACTGACTGGGTAAAGGTCAAAATCTCACTCTCTCGGACAGCCAAAAAGACTACATGAAAAAATAAAATTCAGAAGAAAGACAAAGTCGAGAAAGACTGCGTTATCTGAGAGGTGACTTAAATGACACACTTCCGGGAAAGCCACGTACCAAAATAGTCAGAAGGCCCCAATCTTCCCACTTCGACAAACTCTTCGTTTTCTGACCGACGCTGTAGCACAGCAGCTGAACCCTGTAATCAAATCACCAAACGGCAAAACTAACACCTTCAAATCCAGGGTGGCATTTTATATATGCAATTTTGGCTACTTTGTTTAAAAAATATAAATTAAAAAAAGGAATTCGGCAGAGATTTCAAATCCTCCTGTTCATATAAAAGATGACTGAAGAGGGTCGCGACATGAGCTCCGACCCCTGGCCACCCCGGAGCCCAGCCAGAGCCCCCGCTCACACTGAGGAGCCAAAGGGCCAAGACTCGGGTCAGCAAACTGCAGCCAGAGGCCCAACGCAGGCTCGTGGTCTGTTTTTATTACCAAACGTGATAGGAACAACACACCAATTCACTTACACACCGTCTCCGGCTGCTCCTGCACGGCACTCGGACACCAAGAATCGAAGTACAAGAGCTGAGTCTTTGCGACAGAAGCCCCTCGGCTCACAAAGCCTCAATCACTTAACCACCTGGCCTTTCACAGAAAGGGTCCCTCGACTCCTGGCTTTGGCAATGAGCATCTACAGAGCCACCCTCCTAGAGAATCTGCTCTGTAGGCTCCGGCTGGCAGGCAAGGGTATCCGCCGTGCATTTCCACCAATTGTGAAGACATAAAACAATTGTGAAAATATAAACTTACAGCATTTAAATGCTTGCCTTTACCCCTCATTTGCCAAATGGTCCCAACACCCGAGTTTGACAAGGATGGAGCAGAACTGTAACAGTCTGTTATGCTAACTGGTTAAGTCTCATGGCTTGCGTGATAAAAGACGGAGTGCGTCAGAATTTGGCTATTGCTTCACGAACAGCCCTTCCGGAACTGACTCCAACTCACTTAAAACACAGTGGCCTGGGCGAGCACCAAACACCACCACTTCACGGTGAAAGATGATTTTTAAGTGAAACTGTCAGGTAGCCCTAAAAAATGGAGCTGGAAATCAGAATTAGCCCCTTTTCTCTCTCACCACCCTTTCCCCCCAGTACCGGACACAAACTCCCTTACCTCTAGAATAATGAAGAACTCGTCCCCTGGCTCTCCCTGCACCACGATCTTCTGCCCGTCCTCAAACTGAACGGGCTCCAGCGCATCCGCCACTGTGAGACGCTCCCACTTGTCCAGAGATTCTGAAAGGCAAGAATTCAGAGAATGTCTCTACACTAGTTGTCACTGCTAAAAATGTCGGAACTATAAAAAGAATGAATCAAACAGCCATGCCCTTTTAATGCTCGAGTAGCGCTGCAGCTTCCACACGGCGCCTCTCTCCAATCGCCTCAAGTCTCGGCAAGACCCTAAGACTTAGAGAGAACCCTCAGATCCGTCCTGCAGGAGGCCAGGGGCCGGGTTAATTTAGATCGACTGCACCCAATGGTAAAGGAAAGAAAAAAATGTCATCATTGAGTCTTTCCAAAAACACCATCAATGCAAATCGAACCTGTAATTGCAAGACCCAAAAGTCACAGATCGTGTCACCGTCCAGACTACTGCAGAGGTTCACAGAAATAACTTACCTATTTAAATCCTAAGTTGAATTTATTTATGAAACCCCCGAGGAGAACCAGACGATGGTTCCCAGAAGCCAAACTAAAACCCAAGTCATTAAGTAAATGTAACCCTTTCAGGGAAAGGGTAACAAGGGGAAGAAGTCAACTCGCTCTAAGAAAACATCGCAGGAGACTATTCCCTAAGAATCACCGTCGCCCCCTCCCAGAGAAGAGCAGGCTGTACGCATCTGTGAGGCCATGAAACAAAATTCATACCGCTGTTTCCAGTCATCCCGCCTGACTCAACTTCAGCTAACTTCTAGCACTTCTTCAGAGAAAGTCAGAAAATGACACCGAATTTCTCCACAGAGAAAAGGCATTCTTGGAAATACTCCTGAACCGGTCAGCTCACCGACAGAGCGAGAGTGGCAGAAACCGGAGGGGCGCACCTGCCAGTGTCCTTCGTCACAGAAGGACACTTCGAGCCCTCTGTCTCCCCAGAGGAACGAGCGGCACGTAACTGCAGGAAGCTTCTCCCACGCCCGCCTCTAGTGAAGAGGCTTGTACTAGCAGATTAAACACACTGTGAAACTACTTCTAACCTGGTCAACTTCACCTTTGTGTCGTTCACTGCGGTTAGCAATAAAATAAATAAATAAATAAAAGTGAGTTGGTAACCAGGGCAGTTTTTATGAAAGAAGTATCACTAATACTTCAATTTAACAATTCTCTTTGCAATCTTCCAAAACTCACCTAAAATAGATACTTTACTAAGAAACTCCTCATACATCTTCCGCTTTCTCAGCGTGCTTCCCTATAAAGGAAAAAAAAAAGTGATCTCAAAAATGTGTAATTATTACATAATGCTACGGAATAAACATTAAGTGTTAAGTAAACTTAAAAAAACAAAGTCAAAGCTTGCTGCTGCTTCTTGAGAACTGATTTTCTTCATGTTGCAGATGGTAAGGCTTCTGGTTCAGCTCAATAAAGAGCTTAGTAACTCGCTCTTAAAGCCATACGGCCAAAGAAGGTGCCTAGGACAACCAATTAATGAAATGCCAAATAAGTCATCAATTCTCCAAAAAACCTACCAAGTGACATGTGTGGCTACGGTGGAACAGATCTCCAGCCCTGGGCTCTCCCCCACAGCCCCAATCCTCCACAGAACTAAGGAAAGAAAACTGCTACTGCTTACAGACCTCCTACCAAAACCGGTACCCCAGCCCCCGACTTAACCAAGCTATCGTATCTGTACGGTCTGTTAAAGACTGTGCATCTGTGGGGGAGGGGGGGAGACACGGTCCTCTAGAACGTGTACACATACACACACACACACACACACACACGTCCACCTGTACATCCACGGCCCCAAATACAGGAAATATTCCAGGTACGCGCAACCGCAGACTGTCACCAGCCGGACAGGCACTGCGCACATTCAAGGGGACGAGCTGCTGGCACTTAACATCGAAAGCTACTCTACGTATCTGCCACGAGTTCTAGGTGAGCAGAGTGTTCCGACGGTTTATTCTGTTTGCTCCTCTAGACTTGGGAAGGGACGTGTGCACCACACATCCCCCCCCCACCCCGGTCCAACTGCAGGTTAGGGAGGAGGGTTACTTCCCAACAGCCTTAAGGCACTTCATGCTCTCAGAAGCAGCACCTATCAAGCTATGTGAAATGCAAATGGAGACGTTTCCAAACGTGGGCTGACCACCACGGGCGCCCACATCTGTCTCCCATGTTATCTGCAGCCAGACATTTGTCCTAAAGACCTGCTGGTCTTACTCAAACGTCAGTTAACTGGACTGGAATTCTACGTCGCACTCCGAAAGCCACGCTGGCTCACCATGAGGATTCTTCTGTAGCTGTCTCGGTCGATACCCCACAATTTCACATTCGTCTTTGCTTTGACGGTGGCTGCTCTAGGCGTTCCATAGATCAAAGCGAGTTCCCCAAAGCTCCCTCCTTCCCCAACACTGGTGGCCCATTCGTTGTTGACATAGACCTAAAAGGCAATGACAAAGAATCGGTTTTTCCTACAAACGCCAACACCTAAGTGTTAAACACCTTTTAAAGAGTCAGAATACTGCACCCGGCAGGGCAAACAGTTGATGGCTGCTAATGAGTTAAACACACCCAGAGTGTCTGCGATTTCCCGGGCTGAGTTACCTGAGTGAAAATGTTCCCTACAGGGAGGACCAGGGCAAAGGTAAACAAAGAATTAACAACGTGTACGTTGAGAGTGCTGAGCCGTGGCCTATGCTAACCATCTCCGCTGCAGAAGGCCCGGAACTGCCCGACAATCCTATGACGGCAAGTCTGTTATTATGCCCACTTCCCTTGTAATAAACAAGGCTCACAGAATCAAGACAGCTGCACCAAGTCTCGGAGCTAAGGCCCAGGTCTGACGGAGAGTCTACACCTCTCCGCCTCACCACACAGCTCGCACACACGCCTTAACCGTGACTCCGGCAAAAGATTTACACTGAACGTCTAGCTAGAGAAACTACCTTTAATAGGTTAAAAAGTTTCTCTATGTCGTTTAAAATATTTGGCAAAAGGTGTTGGTGTGACCCGGCACACGAGGGTTTAACAGCCCCTCAGACACTTAAAAGTAATCAGTACCAACACATTAACTTGTAAGACTATCAACACAGCTGTGCTGTTGTTAAATCTTACATCCATCTCTCCTTGATCAATCACATAGAAGTTATCCCCTTCATCACCTAAAAGAGAATAAGAGAAGTTAGGTGTATAATCCAAATTAAAGAAACATACATCAGAACTATCAAATTAATGTAAAAATAAATTTATTTTACAGAGGTGCTGTCAGAGAAAGTGTAGTTAACACAACTTTTCAGGAAGAAAAGTCCAACAGTATATTTTTTAAGCCATAAAACTGATCAATTTTTAAGTCATCTCATGGTAAAGAAGAGTGCTGAAAAACAACCTATAGAAAAAAGCCGTTTATCTACAAAGATAGTAGCTGCTACATGATCGTAACAACAAAACAAAAAACAGAGTAACAAAATATCCGACTGTTACTACACTGGAAAATTCGTGGATTATGAAGACCCATGAAAAAATCAAGAGTAAATCAAAGAAAGCATAACCTTATCAACAGATGGGCCGTGATCAGGAACACGGTGCTGTGCCACGTACCACTTTGTTTTACTCCGTAAGTGGTTAACAGTGTAAAGGACACAGGAAATCTATATGGTTCTGAAATCTCACACAACATTCAAAATTAAAATACAATATCCTTTAAAAGTCACTATAAACAAAGCTCTATCGGACACTAGAGAAAACAGAAGTCCTTTAGGGAGAGTGTGTGCATTTTAGCCCAAAGGATTTTAACTTAAAAAAGAAATGGGATCAACCGAGATGACCATGAGATTTGTATCACTTGCTCTGCTGCTGTGGTGTAGGACACTGACCGATTCACAAATACCGAACGGTCCTTGCACCCCCGGAGAAACCCTGCCAGATCGTGACGAGTGGTCTTTTGTAACGTGCTGCTGAAGGCTAGTATTCTGTGGAGGATGTTGGCATCTACGTTCTCAGTGATACTGACCTACAGTTTTCTTCTCCTGAGGTCGCTTTGTCTGGTTTTGGTATCAGAATAATGCTGGCCTTGCAGCATGTATTTGGAAGCTTTCCTTCCTCTATTTTTTGGAATAGTTTGAGGAGAATAGGTATTAACTTTACAGGGAACATACTTCAACGTAACAAAAGGCCATATTAAAAAAAAAAAAACACGGCTAACATCAGAATCAATGGTGAAAAACAGAGCTTTTCCCTCTCTGATCAGGAACAAGACAAGGATGCCCACTCTCCCCACTTTCATTCAACACCGAACTGAAGCTCTAGCCACGGCAATCAGCAAAAAGAAGAAATGAGGCATCCATAGTGGTTATGAAGTTTCAACCTGTCACACAACACTAGATATGGAAAATCCTAAAGACTCCAACCAAAACCTACTAGACGTAATTCATGAATTCCGTGAGGTGGTGGAAACAAAATCAACAGCCAGGAGTCAACAGCGGTTCCATACACTAGTGACGAAGTAGCAGGAAGAGAAACTTAAAAATAACCCCATTTAAAATTGCACCAAAAAGGAATAAACTACTGAGGAATAAACCAAATAGGTGAAAGATCTGTACTCTAAAAACTGTAACACTAAAGAAAGAAATGTAAGATGACAAAGACAAATGGAAAGCTATTCCAGGGTCCTAAGACTGAAGGAGTTAACGCTGTTAAAACGTCCAGTATCACCCCGAGCAACCTACAGACTCCGCATGATCCCATCAAGATACCAACAGCACTTCTCACAAAGCTAGAAGAACTACTACTAAAATCTGTATGGGCACAGGAGACCCCAAACGACCAGAGCAATCCTGAGAAAGAGAAACAAAGCTGGAGGGAGCACAATACCGAATAGATTTCAAGATACACTACAAAGCTCAGTAACCAAAACAGTACGATACTAACACAAAAAGAGACACATAGATCAACGGAACAGAACACAGCCTAGAAATAAACACGCACATAGATGGTCAATTAATCTATGACAAAAGGAGCAAGAATACACAATGGGGAAAAGACAGTTTCTTCAACAAACGGTGCTGGGAAAACGGGACACTACATGCAAAAGAATGTAACTGGACCACCCTCTAACATAGTACACAAAAATAAACTCAAAATGTATTACGGATCTAACTGTGAGACCTGAAACCATAACAATCCTATTAAGAGAACACAGGCAGTATCTCTCTGACACCAGCCACAGCAACATTTTTCTAGGTATGTCTCTGTAGGCAAGGGACTACATCGGAATTAAAAGCTTTTGCAGGGGCCCCTGCGTGGGGTGGCGGCTCAGTCGGTTAAGCATCTGACTCTCTTGATCTCAGCTCAGATCATGATCCCAGGGTCCTGAGATCGAGCTCCCCATCAGCACTGTTAGTGCAGAGACTGCTTGGAATTCTTGCTCTCTCAAAATAAATAAATATACTTTAAAAAAAAAAGTTTTTGCACAGCAAAGGAAACCATCAACAAAAAGACAATCTACTGAATGGGAAAAGATATGTGCCAATCAGATATCCAGTAAGGGATAAACAGCTAGAATATATAAAGAACTGACACAACTCCACACCAAAACACAACCTGATTAAAAATTAGGCAGAGGATCTAACAGGCAAATGGAAAGATGTGCAACATCGCTGACCATCAGGGAAATGCCGATCAAAACCACACTGAGGTATCGCCGAACACCAGTTATTACAGCTAAGATCAAAATGACAAGAAATAAGAAGCACTGAGAAGGATGCAGAGAGAAAGGAACCCTCGTGTACCGCTGGTGGGAATGTACATCTGTACAGTCACTGGGAAAACAACACGGAACTTTCTCAAAAAACAGAAACGGAATTGTGTTCACACGCGCAGCCGTGCCGCCTCTAGCTCACTGAGCTCTGGCAGAAAAGAGGGTAAGTCAGGTCTGAGTACCACGGCTCCTAGAAAGCGGACTGCCCGCGCTTTCCCACCAAGTGAGCGACTGGCTCCAGAAGCCGCTCGCGAGAGTGCGCCCTCTACTGGAGAGGTGAAGAAACCTCATCCTCCTAGGCCAGCGGCTGTGGTGACATTACAACATTAGAAGCCCACTGAACTTCTGATTCACACTCTTCCTTTCCAGGGTGTGGTTGGAGAAACTGCTCAGGACTTCAAAACAGACCTGCCCTTCCAGAGTGCAGCTACTGGTGCTTTGCAAGTGAGGCTTTTGCAGCCACTGGTGGGCCTCTTTGAAGACACCAACCTGTGTGCTATCCATGCCAAACGTGTAACACAATTATGTCAAAACACATCCAGCTAGCACGCTGCACACGTGGAGAGCGTGCTTAAGAATCCGCTATGATGGAAAAGATTTCATTCTTTAAAAAAAATTTCTCTTTTTCCCATTACTGATAGTTCTGATGATTAGATATTTTTTCCCACGGGATCGAAAGTATATGACTGCAAGGAGAAAAACAGGGGACAGAACTCAAGTACTGGCAGTTTATCCATTTTCATTTGTGTGGATTTTTTTTTTTAATTTTTTTTAATATTTATTTTTGAGAAAGAGAACGTGCAAGCGGGGGAGGGGCAGAGAGAAGGAGACACAGAATCCGAAGCAGGCTCCAGGCTCTGAGCTGTCAGCCCCTCTGGGGCCCCAACACGGGGCCTGAACTCATGAACCGTGAGATCATGACCTGAGCCAGACTTAACCGGACTGAGCCACCCGGGCGCCCCTGTGTGTGAATTTGTAATATAAATGCGGGGACGCACAGCACTAATGCAAGTCAAAATGTCTCAGCGACCACGTTGCAACTTGACTTTTTAATGATAATAAATAAACCTGTTACATTTTTCTGGACAATGCCAAGCTTTGGATTTTCTTAAAACAAGTATACTGACAGCAACTAAATAGTGTTTGCAGCATTTGGATCAGGCCGGGGATTCAATCCGGTCACTAGACTTCTCTAGTCGAGCTGACCTGCATGCAAGCACGTGTTTCTAACGTCGTCTGTCTTCTGTGCTGTTCATGTCAGTTTGCTACTAAAACACATTAAACTATTTTAAAAAACTAAAAATAGAAATACCAGTGATCCAATAATTCCACCACTGAGTACTTACCCGAAAAAAATGGAAACACGAATTTGAAAAGACATATTGCAGCCCTGTGTTTATTACAGCATTGTTAACAATGGCCAAGATACAGAAGTAACCTAAGTGTCCGTCCACAGATGAACAGATGAGGAAAATAACGGAACATTACACAGCCATAAAAAAAAAAACAAACAGAAGGCCGTGCCATTTGCAACAACGTGGATGGACCCAGAGGGCAGTATTCTGTAAAGTAAAATAAGTCAGACTGAGAAAGGGAAGTATCATAGGACTCCACTCATAAATAGAATCAAGAGAGAGAGAGAGAGAGAAAGAGAAAGAAAGAAAGAAAGAAAGAAAGAAAGAAAGAAAGAAGGAAAGAAAGAAGGAAAGGAAAGGAAAGGAAAGGAAAGGAAAGGAAAGGAAAGGAAAGGAAAAAGGAAAGGAAAGGAAAGGAAAGGGGGAAATCCAGCAGCATAACAGAAGGAAAATAGGCTGAAAGAAGAAAACAAACTTCAATTAAAAAACTCCCGGGGTCTCCCGCACCGCAGGCCGCAGACGCGGCCACTCTTACCTTGCTGAATAACGGTCTCTCCAGCAATAAAGGACACCGGAAACATGGCATCAAAAATATCACTGCAAGACACACAAGGCCTCAAGTTACGTCTCATGTGCATCTTCTCTGGATTTCAAACATTAACCTCAGACTTAAAGCCCCCGGGTTTTCATCCTGGACCCTCATCAGGTGAAAGAGTATTAAAACTTGCCACAACGACGAGGCTCACTTGGGACCAGAGCTGTACTGAAAAAACCGTGTAACAAAGAACCTGAACCTACCTTCTCTCATTGTCATCAAGATGTGAAAAGAGCACATTCTTCTCGATGGCTTTGGCTAAAGCAGCCATTGTCTTATAATCTTTTGGTATAACCTGGAAAAGAACAGAAGGTCCATGACAATTCCGTAAACCAAAACCAGAGCATGTCTGAACACGCGTTTCAATGAAACGTCAAGATGCGCTACGGTATTTAAACAAGACCGCTTCGAGTTAAGTGTTTAACACAACGCACCTGTACTATCTGGGACCCACAAAGTACTCACTAAACACTGACTCACTAATCCCCTTTCCCACAGCCAAGTCTGTACTTAAGGCTCATGTTTGGTTTCCAGTCAACAACGAAAATAACAAACCATAACACCTTGACCAAGGTCATTATTCTGAGGCAAAACTAAGCATTTTATGACAATTAGTCATTCTTTGAACTGTGATCATGTACTATTAGGCCTCACAAGCCTCTTGTCAGGACAATCCTCCCCCCTCCAGGCTAACAGCATGACTCAAATTGGCAGCTGGCTCTAAGGAAGAGTCGAAAGGAGGAACGAAGCTTCCAGGATAAAAAGTTAAAAGTCACGACGTGAATTATAGGATGTCAAAAAACGAACCAGGATTCAAGAGAAAAAACACCGCCCGCTTCTTCTACTGCAAAGCAACATGGAAAAGAAAACCCCCCGAATACAACCGTTCACTGTTTTACAATCATTATTGACTTCCTCCAATGGCCTGTTGTTACAGTGACCTGCTCCCCGGCACCCGAGAACCTTAAGGGATGAAGTACCGTCCCCCACGTGTCCTACTGTTCTCAACAGTCACTGAAGGCGGCCAGCGGGTGCCACCAAAGGCGGCCAGCTGACTCCGTGGGTCCTGAACCACCCCCCCCCACAGTGGGCATCCAGCGGAACTACCTTTCTAACATACGACGCGGCATCTTCCTCCGTGTAGACTTCAGCACTGATAGCACCTCGTCGCCTCCGGCCCTTAACCACTGGGTTGGGTGGAGGAGGAGAGATTTCATCGTCCCTCGAATCTGCCCGGGAGCTGGCTTTCTGCAGGTTCTGAATCTGTTTTGCCTCCTCCTGAAAAAAATGACGGGTTTATAAAATGAGATCCCTGAGCACGCACGTTTGGTATTCACACACCCTAGCGTGAGCCCATCTCAGTCGCTGCAAATCTCTTCCTCTATTACCGATGTGACAGTGAAGGGGAAAGGCCATTCCAAATGCAAAGAAACTGGAGTCGAGTTTGAAAAGAAACACTCTGAAAGAACTATACTGTGTCCTCAAGTGACAACAGATTCCATACTTAATAGTGAACAAAACTCATTAGCACAAAGACACATAACATACAAATAAAACATTAGACACCAATTGTAATACACGGACGATAATGCTTTATAATGCACACAGCAGCAATAAACTGCAAAATAAAATCCTGGGGAATTAGGTTTTTGTACGCTGCTACAGACAGCACGAAGACACGCCCCCTCCCACACACACACCAAAAGAATTGTCACCTAGAAATAACCACTTGGGCACAGCAAAGTGATACAAGAATGTGTAGGTTACTGGGTTATTTCCTTAATTCGGTAAGTATCCCTGATCTGCCATGTCAAGTCGATGCCAGGAAAGACAATACCAAACCACCAGGAAAGGGTCCTAAGCCCACAGAATTCATATTCTGGCTGGAGTCTCAGATACAAACAAACCATGAAAGGATGCAACGGTAACCAAGAACTTAAATAAGGTCAGATTTAACAATATTTCTGCCAACAGAGCTACAAGCATTCTTTATTAGCTGTATTCTTTAATATCTTTATATTATATATTATATATAATATCTATATATCTATATATTATTATTCTTCATCTTTATTATCTACATGCTTTAATACCTTTATTATATCATTTACTATTCTTTATTATACTGAAATTATAACCAAAAGTAAATTTTTAAAATTCCATTACAACAATTCATACAAAAACTGAGATAAACTCTTTAATATTCTTACTTTTCAGATCTAGAGTCTTAAAAAGAAATTCCTCTTAACTCCGCAGTAAAGACTGAGCTATTATGCCTGATGTAAAATAAGAATGAAAAAAACCCCAGAGCGACCTGTCTGGTAGGCCCTCATCCACCTGACTCATTCTCCACTATTTCTCTAAATCATCTCTCAAATTCTAAATGAACTTATTAGCATTTACTGATAATTTCAGATAATTTTTTGATAAAAAGAAATCAATGAGATGCCTACTTTTTCTCCAACATGGTATTTGGCACTGCTTCTGGCATCAAAACAAATAAAAGATCTTATATAAGCCACAACAAAGTCTAGGAAGATAACCATCAAGGTATTAATGATGTTAATTTCCACTAGGAGAATCATGCCTGATTTTTATTCTTTTCTGGATGGAAGGTGTGGCAATTATTTTTCTCATTTCTCTAAATTTTCTGATTTTCAAACTTAAAAGAAAACACACTAAGAAAAACATACAACGAAAACAATTTTACTATACTTTATACGTAATTACAAATGCATTTACTTCGTAACCAACTAACCCAATAATTTTACCTTCAAAAATTTATTCGACATATGCATATATGTGATAGAATATATATACAAAGTTATTCATTGTATCATCTGTAATAGAAGAACAGTGGAAACAAGCAAAATGGTCCTAATGATTAAATGAATTATATATCCAAACAACAGAATGCCATGCACCTGCTGGAAAACAGGAAGCTTTTTCATACATGAATCGGTAGGTGAATGCCCATATATTATCTGTAGAAAACCGGCTGCATTCAAGAAGACAATGGAAGGGACTTTTTATTACATTATCAAATACTATTATTTACCAAAGTACAATTTTTACATATATAAAATATACCTTATATACGTTAAATATATCATGTGCTTATGTAGGAAATAGATTTCGTGCATTTCATTTTATGTCATACCCTTGTGTACTTGCAAAATTTTGAACCATGTGCAAATATGTAACCAATTTTTTTTAAATACATTTTTCAGAAAACTCACTTCCTTTTCCTTCTGGCAATCCCAGTAACCGCTAAGTTTTCCCATCCCATACTATCACAGAACTATAAAACTCACAACTCCTCAAATTTAGTTTAAGACAAGAAATAAAAACACAGATTCTACCTCCAAAAACCTGTCGTTGGCATTTCACAAAAATTTCATGAAAAATGACACAAACAGCACCTCTTTTGGAACTACGTCTAAACGAATCTTTAATTTTTAGGCACCAAAAGCATTTTGATTTCTAACACTGTTTCATGGATCCTCTGTAAATAGCAATCAGATATAACCTCATCCTGGTGACTCAGAACCATTACTGAGATCAAATTCTAGTACGTATTAGGATACATTTTTATATTCTTTGTCTTGCTGTTGTCATTCCACTGTTGGCCTCTTCCCTCTTCAGTTTTCCCACTTATTAAAACAAAAGCCAAAAAAAGCCAAAATACACACCAAAAATACCTCCTAATCTACTTATCGGCTGCATTATGTTCTCGAGTTTTAAGCTCACAGTGTTCTCACCACTTACTTAACAGGTCTCCAACAATTACTAGTTCTCTCTCTCTGCCCTTGCCATTCCACTCTTCCCCATGGATGAAATCAACTTGCAACCAAATGGCCTTGGGGCGTGGCCATACGACTCGCCTTGGCCATGGAAGGTAAATGGACACGCAATGCCAGGCCCCCTTTCATGGTTTGCCCTGCTTGGACTTCTGGTGGCTCTCTGCCTTGAGAACAGCATGCTCTATACAGTGGCTGCCCCTTCCCCTCAGCTCTGGAACAAGAAACTCGTGGAGTCAAGACGACAGGATGGACTGGGTCCAGAAGAGCTGCATATGATAGTGAAGGAGGTCTTTCACAGTGAGTCACTGAAATCGGGGGGGGGGGGGGGGGGGGGGGGAGTTATGTAGAGTAAGCCTCTGAAATGGGGGGGCGTTATGTAGAGTAAGCCTCTGAAATCGGGGGGTGGGGGAGTGTTATGTAGAGTAAGCCTCTGAAATGGGGGGGGGGGGCGGGGCATGCTGCCCCAGTAAACTCTACTACACCACAAGTACGCAGCCACGTTACTTCAGTTCTTAGTTTTACCTGCTACCTCTTAACATGGTGATAATCACCTACCTCACACATCCCAAATAAGGAGTGTGTGTGTATGCAAAGTGCTTCCCACAGTAAGTGGCACACAGGAAACACTCAATGGTCATGGCAATTAAAATTCCTCTGGATCTATCGGACGGGCAAGGTTCTAATAAATATATGCATAAATGAGGACTTGGATTTCAGATGACAGTCTGAAGGAAAATGCAACAGCTTTCAATGGACCAATTGTGAGTTTTTGGCACATTTCTTATCAAGTAGCTGAAGGTACCGGAAACATGACCCCTGGTTAACATAGGAAAGGCGGTGACCAGAATTTTCAGACATATTACGCCTACCACCTAATGTACAGAATGACCTGCTGAAAGTTGAAAATCTAGTTCCTTAAAAGCCCAGGTATCCATATTCGACCCCCTGGCTACAGAACTGTGCACAAGTGAAATAAAGACCCTTGCATTCCAGGAAGGAGTGTGTTAGCTACGACTTTTGTTAAGAAGCTAATACACATTAAATCTGAAACTCTCATCTACAAAAAGCTGTGTTCACGACCCTTGCCTGCTTCCCCTGCCGGTGAGGGCTTCCGCAAGCTCCGGTAAGCCCGGCCCTGCGGTGACCACACATTCGACGCTCCCTATAAAAAGACACACACTCAATGTCCCACCCACTTCATTCCCTCATCTGATGGTTTCTATTGATGTCCTGGGCGACTGAGGGATCGCCTTACAGTGACCCATTTCAGAACCAGATCTCCAGGAACGCACTTTATTTCAAAACAGGGAACGCCCGTAGCAGCCTGGCTCTGCAGGATTTCACGAACTACTTGGAAACTGCTTACGAAGGAGCAAACCAGACTTTCTAACTCAATTCTGAAACGGAAAGGCTACATTCCTGGGGACTGGTTAGTTGTTTCATTGTTGTTGATGTTAATTGTTTTAATCACAGCACTAAACAATTTTAACAAACAGCTTTTCAAGAAAATAGTAGAAAATGCCTGATCACTGAGCTACCCATTTTTAAAATCTAGCATAAACAGATTCTTTACTCATATAGTATACCACTTAAAAGATTTTCCAAACAAATGGGATACATCACAAATATTTCTATCGTACAGTTAGATAATTAATGATCATGTACCTAAGAAATGCCTCCCAAGTGCTTCATAATCATCATCGAAACTTCAGTATGCATAAGAAAATCTGTAAACTTATCTCGATTTGAGGAAACAAATCAAACTACTCAAAACATCTAACATTCCACACTTTCTCATTCATCATTTCTGGAGGGAAGTGAATTGAAGCATTGTCCTTGGTTATCCTCTGGCTTAGAAACGCATGTAGCGTGTGCTTAGGTCACAGTGACACACACGAGTTGGATGAACAATACAGAATAAAAACCGAATTAATTTTTTTCCAGAGGAAACCAGTCCTGACCAAAACTGTTAACAAAGGAAAATTCTGACAACCGTCAACCTTCGCATCTCTGCGCTACAGTGGGACTCGTCTATGTTCTACGGTAAAAGGCCGCCTCCGCTTCAGAACCCCCGCTTTGTCAGAAGATGGACTCCAAAGCTTCATCACAGTAGTTTTAAAAGGTGAGACACAGTCTGTGAAGCTTACCTGTTGTGTGGAGGAAGACAAAAGCGTTGGCTGCTTTCCAGCTCTGTAGAGCTTCTCCTGTCCTACTACCGCTACTTCGGGTCAACTGTATCTAGTTATTTTAATCAGTTGAACGGAACGGAATGGCTAAAACAGTTCCAAGGGGTCACTGTTCAGAAGCCCTCTGTTACCCAGCTAAACTGGCACGCGGGTTTGTTCTGGGGCATTCTACTGGTTACAAAGTTAAAAGTGACTACAAGTGCCTTAATTGCATCTTTTTGCGAAATTTATTGTCGGTTTCTTATTCGGTCTGATTCCTTTCCTTCCAGGTGGTACAAATGAGGGACACTCCACGGGGTTACGCGTAACCACTGCCAGGGTCGTCCGGCCCCCGGGGTGTGTCTTTACCTTCTCCAACCTCTCGAAGTACTCCCGGAGGAAAGCCATGGGCCTCTCGGGGCGGGCGGTGCACAACTGCACGATGGAATCCTTGAGCAGCGCCTGGATGTTGTGCTTCTGCACGTAGAGCTCGCATTCCCGGAGGCTGCGCTCCTCGTCGCTGGCGGTGCTGCCGGACGCCATGGCTGTCTACGGGCGGAAACACACACGTGGGCCTGGGCCAACGCTTTATAAAGAGCAAATGCCCATCTGGCCTTTGAAAAAATTCATCGGGCAACTGAATCACAAGGACTTCCCCCCCCCCCAGTAAGGTTTTTTTTTTAAACAGGGAGGTGGGGGTTCGGGAATATGTAGAGAAATAGCATTCTTCCCAAGAAGTGTTTCATTTAGTTCCTGCTGCAGGATCTAGTTCTGCAGGTGGCAACAGGAAGAGGCAAGAACCTGAGCTGCTGGGAGGAAGTGGGAGCCGCTATCCCCTGCAGAGGCAGGCCGCTATCCCCTGCAGAGGCAGGCCCTTAAGGGAATTTCATTCAGTTCTCCCCCCTGCAAAGAAATCATGATGACGCGGGAAGTGTGTAAACGGTAAACAGGACAGAGAATTACATGGGCACACGAGTCCGCGCTAAGTAAAAGCAAGGAAGCGCAATGAAGAACTTCTGACATTCCCTGTACCTAACTCCTGTCCTGGGGGAGTGTCCTAATGTCACCCAACGAACCACTGGAGCAAAGGATCTGATTAGCCAACCACTAGCTAGCGTCATTGAAATTTTTAAAAACACAAAATGAACTCCAAAGGAGTTTTAAAAGCAACCTTTTACTCCAGATTCTTTTACCAAATTCCAGCCCTAAATGATAGCAAACACACTGGTAAAAGAAAATATCCTTAACAGAAAAACCAAAAAAAAAAAAAGCAAAAAGAAACAAAAACACCTTTCCAAAAAAATTATACAAAATTTGGACAAATTTTGGTAAATGTCAAAATATTTTCTTCGGCTGGACACAAAAATGCTAGAACAAGTTAAATTTTAAATTTACATGAAGATCTCAATAGATAAATTGCATTTAATGAATTTTGAGGATTCAAACTACCTGGATGTAAAGTAAAACAAGCAGAAATATAACAGCGGCTAACTTTACCCTGGAATTTAAAGCTCAGTAATTTAACAACAGAGTCATAAATTATTTTCCTTCTAACTCCTAATTACTAAGCCATAGATCAGAAAATAAAAGGGCCCCTCCCCAACTGAATTCGATACGCATATTCGCCTCAGGTCTTTTCGAATTTAATGCACTTGAAATCAGAGAGGAAACTGTAAGTTTAAAAGAAAAAAGGAACACCAGAAGACAGAGCCAAAGTGCTACACTGTTACTCATTTTGTTTTGACAACTTTCATCAGAAAGGTCAGTAACACGCAGACTAATTAACAGAGCAGCAGAAAGTCTCTAGCACCCTGACAAGCACATAAATTAAAAGCCACAGAAAAATAATCATGCTACTTCAGAAATACACAATTTAAAAAAAAAAGGTTAATTAATTTTGGATTTATACCAGCCACTTTTCCAGGTCAGACAGTCGTTTGAACTGATAGTCAATCCACTTCAGCGAATTTTCTGCACTTCAAATAATACCAAAGGCCACCAAGAAGAATGATAAATCAGACCTTTTATGCTCCAAAATACTCAGACATATTTCAGGATTATCAATCCATGTATTCAACTGATCAGAGAAACCAAAGATCACGTCTTTGGCTAGTCGAACACTGAAACTGGCCTTTCGTTTGAAACAAATTATTAAAAAGAACACACTGGCTGCTGTTCTCGAGGCAGCAAATTAACAAAAACGCCCCAAGATTAATGCAGTCACCATGTGAACCCCTTAATCCAAACTTCACAATCTTAGTATTTTTAATCGAATACACTGTTATTCGTTCTTAAAACTAAGAGCCCAACAATTTAGCTTCTGCCCTCCCCTCCCTGCAAAATTATTTAGCTCCTTTTAAACTTCCACTGCATTGTACCTACTTATGAGAAAACTCTGAGGTTTTTTTCTTTTGTAAATTCAATTGTGATAAAATTCAGTTCCAAAAGGATTACACGAGAGGAAATATTTAACACACTTCTGAGAAACTTGCTGATTCAGACCGCAGACCCTCAGACCAGCCAGAAACACTTCCTCAGGGTCATCTCGAGGAAGTGTTCGCTTTCTTTCCTCCGCTAGCAAGACCAATCGCTCGACAATCTCTCCAAGCAGCTGTCTGGCATGACACCTGCACTGCGCTGCAGGGGTTAACAGGTACCACGTACTTATTTTCGAAGAGGAAGGACAGGAGGGTGCCCTTCATGTCACTCATGCCACAATCATGGCCACAAAATGAAGAAGGGAGGCCTATCCTTCCTTCATCCTACTCTAGCGGGAAGGCCACGATGGTGACGAAAAGACGGGGGAAGGACGGGGACGAGAATCGGGTGGAAAGGGGACACAATGAAATTCAGGAGCCAAGCTACAATCACGGAGCAGGGGGGAGGGGAAGAGCCCAGGAAGGCTTTCCCAGGGAAAGAAGGCCACTGCTGGAGATGACGAGGAGACACTAAAAAGGAAAACGAGAACGGCCGAGTCTCAAGACCGGCCATCAATGCTAGGGGGAACGATGGCGGATTCCAGTAAAATCGAACTGATGTCCTTCAGGAAATGGGGGAGGGCGAGCTAGGAGGCCGCGGCGCGCGGGTGCGGAGGCGGCACGGGCGCGACGGCCGCGGAGGGCCGAGGGCCCAAGCGCCGCGGAGCGCGGGGAACGGGCGCGGGCGGGGCGGCCGGTGAGCCCCGCACCGGAGCAGCCCCCGGCGACCTGGGGGCCTCGGAGCCGCAGACTCGGGGCCGGGGGCGCGGCCCGGGGCGTGAGGCCTACGGGGAGGCGCCCGCTGGGGCCGGGGAGGGGCAGGGGGTGCGGCCATCCCCCCGCAGGTCGCTCCCCGTGACGCCATCTTGGATCGGTCCAGCGCCCCCAAACGGGCGGCGGGGAGGCGAAGCTCGGCGCGTCGGGGCTCCCCGGTCGACCCCACTCACCTGGGGACGGGCGGCAGCGGACACGGGGCAGCGGGTGCGCGGCGGCGTCTGGCTGAGCTGTCCTGGCGCTTCCCTCTCGGGCCGGCTCTACTCTGCGATAGCGGCTCAGCGGCGGCTCCACCGGAAACGACCCGGCCGCAACCAATCAGCGCTCGGCTGCTGACGTCAATGCGCCTCGCTCTGGCCAGAGCCGTCGCCTTGGCAACCTTAAAGGCGCTGAGACCTAGGTTCCTCTCTCGCCCCCACCTTAGAAGGACCCTGGCGCCTCCAGGCCCTAGAATCGTGCCTCCGCTCTTCTTTCTAATCTAACCACGTCCCCTCTTCGCAGCCCTTTCTTCCCACCCGCCTCTTATCCTTTCCCCACTCTCTCCAGCCCGGCGCTCCCCTCCTTGCGTTCACCTGCCCCCCCTTACCTGTTCCCGTCTGGATACCACAGGTCCCCTTTACTCTTCTTTCTGCTCTCCGCTCGTTCTCGGCGCGGCTTTGGGGAGCTCCGCTCTCCGCTCGGCCCCTCGCCTCCACTCCTCACTCCGCCCCACTCTCGCTCCCGCCTCCCCCGCCGCCTCTGCCTTTTCTCCCTCCCTCCAGCCCCCACCCCCAACCCGGGCGGACCCACGTGGGGCGTCTCGGATGACAGGTGGGCGACTCCGCCCCGCGCGGCCCCTTGCTGGGGGAGGACGCGGGGCCGGGGTGGGGAGACTCCTGCGGTTTCCAGGCCCCCGAGGAGGCGGCGGCCGCGGCGGATCTGCGGCAGCTGCGCCTCGGGCTGAGCGCGGGCGGATGCCCAGGATGAGCACGCCCGGCCGCGCATCCTGTGCCCGGCCTGCGCGGCGCGGGCCTCCGGGCGCGGGCCCGCCATCCGGCCCAGGAAATCCGAGCCGTGCCAAGTGTCCGCTTGGCGGATCGGGCAGCTCTCCCCTCCGGGAGTGCTGTCGTCAGTGGAGGCCAAGCCGTCCCTGTGGGCCCGAGACGCTGAAAAGGACTTGTCAGGGTGCTTCTAGAACCTGAAATGCACCCTCCCCCACCCCATCATGACGCCTGACCCGGCATGGGGAGAATTACAAAGGGTGCGGATGAGCTCAAACCCTGTGACCACACGAGAAATCTCAACCGCCTGCAGAATCCACCCATCAAACATGATTTGGATCCGAGAGGGGAGACAAGGCGGCTCCTTTACTGATTCAGCCATTTTTTTCCATCAGAGTGTCTGTCCGTAGAAGGAAGAAAGAGGGAGCAGGAGACAGTTTCAGACGTATAAAGTCGCTAAATGAATCAAGAAGGCCTTTGGAGGACACGTGTCCTCGTGTCCGATACCTGTTGTAATCCCACGGGATACAGCTCTAGGGCTGCGTGTGTCAAAGGCATAGGTGGATTTAACACGACACAAAAAATGGACACAAACATCTCACTAATAATTTTCATATTGACTCCAGGCGGACATGGGTAATACTTTGGATATATTTGGTTAAATATTATTACGATCAAGTTCATCTTTGTTTTTTACTTTTTAAACATAGCTATTCGGAAATTTTTCATTACATACATGGCTTACGTCATGTTTCTGTTGGGCGGCACTGCCCCAGGAAACCATCTGCTCCCCTCCATCCACCAGGCTACATAAGGGTCCTGCTTGTCAGAATATTTCTGTTATTTAGTTATGGTTAATTTTGCCTTGGGAAAGTCAGAGGCAGCGTAGGCACCATCCAAAGGGCTGATGAGGCCCACGGGAGGGAAAAACAGAGGGAAAGTTTCTCCCCCCACCCACTCCGTGCCTTGCTGACCATTGGCCTTAAGCCAGGGATGGGCGGAATGGGGGATTAAAGACAGAGCTTCCGTCATATAGGATTTCACCCTTGTCAGTACAAAGAAGGGCTAATAAAGTGAACCCGAAGCTGGCAAGCAGAGGAGGGAATTCGATAGCCTCAAGCAGGCCCAGTCATGTTATGAGAAGAAAACACAGCAGTCGGATAAATAAATCCGCGTTTGGTTTCAACCTCTGCCGCCTCCGGTAATTGACTCAATCTCCGTGAGCCTCTGTTTCCTCGATCCTAAAAGGATAAGCAGGGCTGTGTTAAAATGAACTAATAAAGCTAACAGTGGCACACATGTTCCTGGCGCTAAGAGCTAGCTTCACACATAGTAAGGAACTTAATCCTCATAGTAACCCACTGGTATAGGTATCGTTGCTAGTGTCCCCGAAGGAAACTGAGGCAGAGCGTTCAGTGGTGTGCCCAAGACCACCCAGCTCGTGGGCTCCCACCCAGGCGGTGATCTTAACCCCTCCCTCTCCTTTGCAGAATAGATACAAATAAAGAGCCCAGCACAGCATGGGCTACAGTAAGTGCAAGCTTACTTTCCACTTCTTCCGAAAGAGCCACCCCAGCTACAAGGGGAAGACTGAACCGTACTGTGTCCCACCGCTAGCGTTCCCTCCCTGACACGGTCCAGACACTTAGAACGGGTAGCAAGCCGGGGACATGGAGCTCAGCGCTTTGAGTGACAGCCACTTCTTTGCTAAGGGCTGGGGGTGTGTGTCCCCATGCAGCTACCTTCAGGCGACAGTCCAGCCATGGACCATTTCCTGTGTCGGTAGTGCTCAGCCATGCCCGGGCTGCCAAATCCTCATACGCTGGGGCTTTAAAAGATAAAAAGGGAAGCGGGCAGTAGCGAGTTGAGCCCGGGGAGAGGTCACCAAGGCAGCTGTTCTGAAAAACCAAAGAGCATCCGTGGGTTCCAAATGGTGTGAATGCTCCATCGGTGCCACCGCGCCGCCAGGACAGTAACGACTTGTAAATTGCATTTCGGAAGTGACACTTGTTCCGCCATAGTTTCCGTGTGGCTGTCCCTTCCCCAGAGGCCTTCTGCCCTTGATTCCAAGGGCTGCCAGCCTTGCCTTTGGCCTGTGTCCCTGAGAAACTCAAGAAAATCAGTTTCTCGGATGGTGAGGCTATAAGTAAATTTTTCTCTTTTTTTATTTTTATTTTAGCACGTAAGCGTGAGAGAGCGCATGAGGGGAGAGGGGAAGAGGGAGAGAGAGGATCTTAAGCAGGCTCTACGCTCAGTGCAGAGCCCAACATAGGGCTCCATCCCACAACCCTCGAGTCATGACCTGAACCGACATCAAGAGTTGGATGCTCAACCAACTGAGCCACCCAGGCACCCAAAATTTTTCTCTTAAAAAAAATCCCTTCAATGCTGTTGCGATGTTTCTGAAACGATAGTGAACAATCTTAAAAGCAAAATAAATAACAGTGGTACAGGGGTATCCAAGGGGCTCAGATGGTAAAGTGTCCAACTTCAGCTCTGGTCACTATCTCATGGTTTGTGAGTTCGAGCCCCGCATCAGGCTCTGTGCTGGCAGCTCGGAGCCTGGAGCCTGCTTCAGATTCTATGTCTCCCTCTCTCTCTCTCTCTCTCTGCCCCTTCCCTGCTTGTGCATCTCTGCACATCTCTCAAAAATAAATAAAACATTAAAAAAATATATAACAGTGGTGCATTTAGTAAGCAGGAGTGGGACTAAGAGAGCCCATACGTGAAAGGAAGGAATATTTTGGTGGCCCATTTCTTCCTGTTTCTTATGCTTACAGTTCCCGCCGGCTAAGGAAGAGCCACATAGTTCAGATTTCCAAGGAGAACTTTTCAGGCTCTCACCACCCATTCGGGGGCACGACCAGGCTGAGTATTTATGCTTTCTGTGGAACCCAAGGTTGTGATTGCAAACATAACCCAAATCCAGCAAGCATTCAAGTGCCAAAAGCCTTCCTACCTTTCTGACCAGCAAATGCTTACCTAACTGAGAAGGGGTGTTTATCTTAAGCATTAACTGAAAATATTAACCCCAAAACCAGAAATCCTGGGTCTAATACTAAAGAGTTTCCAAGTGAAAACATCTTCATCAAAAAAACGTATCTTCATCCAAAATAGTATATTTCAGCCCACAACATTCAACGAGAGAGACAGAGAGAGAGTTGTATTAACCAGGTATCTAGAGAGATCTGTGTTAAGGGTTTGGCTCAGGTAATTGTGGGGGGCTGGCAAATCCGATGTCTGCAAGGTATGCCAGCAGGGTAGAAACCTAGGAAAAGGCTGGTGTTTCAGCCTTGAGCGTGAAGGCAGCCTGGAGGCTGAACTTCCACAGGGAACCTTAATCTTTTCACTTCATGCCTTCAACTGATTGGGTGAGGCCCACCCATACTAGAAGAGGTAATCCGATTTCCTCAAAGTCTGCCGATTTGAAGGTTAACCGCATCTAAAACTGACCTTCTCCACAGCATCCAGACTTGCGTGTGACCCAAAACTGGGCACTGGGGACTAGCCAAGTTGACGTGCAAAATTAATCATTGTAAGCGTGAATCAAATCAAGCCCAGATATCTGTATGAATCGTTTCTAGATATTCCTCCCCTGAACATCGATCTCCTATGTCTGTGCTCTTTTTTAACTATTGCTAACTTTATATCGATGGGTCATGGACATGAGGCTTTGAAAAAATAGCAGCGATGGGGCACTCGGGTGGCTCGGTCAACCGAACGTCCAATTCCTGGGTTTCGTCTCAGGTCACGATCTCATAGCTCATGAGATCGAGCCCACTATGGGCTCCATGCTGACAGTGCGGAGCCTGCTTGGGATTCTCTCTCTCTCTCTGCCTCTCTCTCACTCTTTCTCTCTCAAAATAAATAAACTTAAAAACCATACTGCAGTGGGTCTGTCACCCACAAAGACCTTTTGACTGTGTTAAGTAGAATCAGGAACTTTCTTTGATTCTGTCAAACTAACAAAGTCAACAAACCTTGTTAATGTATCCCTATTGGTGTTTTACTGACCATGTATCTCTGCCTCTTCCAGGAAATATTTTATTTTAAATCTTTAGTTATTTTGAGAGAGAGAGAGAGAGAGCAGGAGAGAGGAAGAGAAAGAGAGAGGGAGAGAGAGAATCCCAAGCAGTCTCCTTGCTGTCAGCACAGATCCTGATGCAGGGCTTGAACCCACGAACTGTGAGATCAAGACCTGAGCCAAACTCAAGAGTCGGACATTTAACTGAGCCACCCAAGCACCCTGTAGAAATCTTAAATTTTTAATTTAAAAAAATTTTTTTTTGGTCATGGCCCCTTTTGAGAAGCTTATAAAGATGATGGGCTTTCTGCCCAGAAAATATGCCTCAACAGACACCCATCTGACATTTACCATCCAATTTCACAGATTCCAAAGCCCATCCATGCAGGATTGCCAGGTTCAGAAGTCTTTAAAAATGCTCCCTGGGCATCCACGCAGCCGGCACCAGGTGCCAGGGATGCGGAGAAGAATGAGCCACGGCCCCACCTTCAAAAACTCAGTCCCACGGGATCAGTAAGAACACGGCACTTTACATAGAAAGGTTGAACTGTGGGAAAGAGGGGGTGAGGGGCACCGAAGGGACCCCTAACTCTGGCTTGGGAGGTCAGAGAAGCCTGCCCTCCAAAGGGGTGCTGGGTCACACCGAATTCTGCCCGCGTCCTGCCTGGTGTTTCTAGCGGAGGGAACTGTTGGGCAAGAGAGGATGTAGATTTGTAGACAAACTATTTTCCTGGATTGCCAAAGGACGAGGTGGGAGGTACCGGGCGAGGAGGGAGATGAAAGGGCAGGTGACGTCCTAACGCAGAAGGGTGTCGACCAGGGGTGGGCAGGTTCTTCCCTGGTTCGGGTGAGCCAGGAACTGGTTTCGGCTTTTCTGGTCATCTGGTCACCATGGTAACTTCTCAGCGTGGCCTTCGTAGCACAAAACCAGCCACCGATAGATAAGAGGCAAATGAGCTATGTGGATGTGTTCCAATAAAACTTGAGAAACGCTGACATTGATTTAATTTTTAAATCCATAGTCTTTATTTATTTTTTATTTCGCAGTTTTAGGTCCCCCCAAAAATTGAGCAGAAAATCCAGAGAATTCCCAGACACCGCCTCACCCCCTCCCACCGGACGGTTTCCCCTATTAACATTTGGCATTAATGTGGGACGCATTCTACAACTGGTGAGTCACCCTTGATGCACCCTCACCAGTTGCGGTCCATGGCTTACATCAAGGGTCACTCTTGGTGTTGTAATTCTATGGGTTTTGACAAATGTATGAGAGCCAGCTGCTCTTACAGAATCCTATAGAATACTTCCATATAGAACAGTCTCACTGTCCTAACAGCCCACGTGTTCTATCTGTTTCTCTCTCCCTTCCTTCCCTGAGCTGCTGCCAACCCCTGATTTTTTACCACCTCCGAAGTTTGTCTTTTCCGTAGAGTCCTACATTTCGAACCGTACAGCAGGTAGGCTTTTCGGATGGGCTTCTTTCACTTGATATGCATTTAAGGTTCCTCGATATCTTTTCACGACTTTGTAACTCATTTAGTTTCACCACTGAATAATATTCCATTGTCTGGATGGACCACGGTTTATTCATCCGTTCACCTGTTGAGGGACATCTCGGTTGCTTCTAAGTTTTGGCAGTTAGGACTAAAGCTGCCATAAACATTCATGTGCAGGGTTTTAGGTGGACGTGTTTCAGCTTATTTGGGTAAGTACGAAGGAGCACAATTGCTGAATCAGATAGGAAGAGTATGTTTAGTTTCGTAAGAAACCACTGAACTGTCTTCCAAAGTGGCCGGACCATTCTGTATTCCCACCAGCAATGAATGATGGTTCCTGTTGCTCCGTGTCCTCACTAACATTTGATGTTTTCAGTGTTTTGGAACAGGCATTCTGTCAGATGTGTAGTGGTGCCTCATTGCTGGTTTTTTGTTTTTGTTTTTAAGTTTATTTATTTCGAAAGAGAGAGAGGAGTGAGAAAGAGAGCGCACAAGCATGGGGGAAGGACAGAGAGAAAGACAGAGGATCCCAAGCAGGCTCCGCACTGTCAGAGCAGAGCCCAACGTGGGGCTCGAACTCACAAACTGAGAGATCATGACCCGAGCCAAAATCAAGAGTCAGACATTTAATTGACCGAGCCACCCAGACGCCCCTCATTGCTGTTTTAATCTATAAATCCCTCACAGCATATGATGCTGAAAATCTTTTTATATGTTTATTTGCCATCTGTATATCTTTTTTGGTGAGGTATGTCTGTGAAGATCTTTTGCCCATTTTTAAATCCATTTGTTTGTTTTCTCATTGTTGAGATTTAGGCATTTTTTGGTCTATTTTGCATATAATGCATGTCATTTTCATGGGTCACATTCTTTTGATTTTTTCCAACAATTTAAAAATGTAAAAATTATCGTCAGCTTGTGAACTGTGACCACGTATGACCACGGAAGCACATCGTGAGTCTGATTCAACCCACAGGCCGTCATTTGCCAGCCTCTGCCTTAGAAGTTTGGACTTTCTTCTTAGAGCCACTGGGGATTCATTGAATGTCGCATGCAGTCAAGAGATGTGGCCAAGTATACACTTTATCACTCTGCCTGTGATGAAGCAAGGGCAGGCGTCGGGAGTGTGAGGGAGCCTGGAGTATGGACACTTGCTAGGAGGCTGTGGCAATGATCCAGGTGAAGGATGGTGATGGCTTTCATTTAAAAAGTGTTGACACAGGTGAGGAGAGCTGGGCAGATTCCAGAGATATTAAGGAAATTAGAGGCATTGAAGTGGAGGGTATTGAATAGAGGGGACTCAGGGATGATGACTAGGTTTCTGACTCAGACAATGAAATATTGCTGCTGCTATTTGCTAATTCAGAGAACACAGGAGAAGCAGTGAGGGTGGGTGGAAATATTTATGGTGTGAGGGGCCTTGGGACATCCATGAGAGGCTCTCCAGTGGCCTGCTGGTTAGAAATCCAGGAGAGACCCCAAGGGCTTTCAAATCACCAGCATATTCATTACAAAGCCATGGGAATGAATGGCATCCTTCCCAGTAGAGGATGTTGAGAGAGAAGAAAAGAGAAGAAGGAAGGTGGCATGAGGAAGACCAAGAATGACAAGATAAAGGGCAGAAGGGGATCTGGAAGGAACGTTTAGAGAGCACGCAGCAAACCAGAAGAGAGAGAATGGGGTCACGGAAGCCAAGGGAAGCAGGTGTCTCCAGAAGGAGACAGATGCCACAAAGGGATGGCATGAGAGATGAAAAATCAGGGCAATTCACATCACAGGTGGGATACTGGAAACCCAGATGCCACTTCCCCACCCGCCATTAGGGAAGAAATACGCTCCGAGCTCTGTCTCCACGTGAATTCATTTGCATTGGCCGTCTAGCAAGAAAACGGAGGCTAAACAATCCCAAAGGTGTCAGGCTGCTTAGTGTTCATTTGAAACTTGTATCAAAAGGCAGGGAAACGACACACAATGTCAAGGCTGCGTTGTTTTCATTAACTGCTATTCTAGTCCCATCCCGCGGAGTGATCTGAATCGTGTCCTTCCTCAACCACTTCTGCAGTGTGATTTTCAGTGTTATCCCCAGTTGGCACATTCCACAAACCCGGTTGTCATGCCTTCCCAGAAGCCCTGTGTTATCCAATATCCATTCAATAAATTCCTTTCCTACTAGGTCATCCAGGGTTTGTTTCTTTGCCAAGTGGCCATGGTATAAACACTGACTGATAGGAGTTTCTGGAAAATAACAGTATAAAAAATCCCTAGACTTCTATTTGGATAATTATAAAGCAATCTGTTAGTTCATGTGCAGTCTGTATGTCATCCAGGAAGGGAAGACCGTGAGAGAGAGACCGGGGTCACCCAGCCAAAAGTTAACAACTGTGTGGAGAGCCCAGGCTGACCGGCTGCACTTTGACCAACCGTGATCCAGCCATGCCTGAAGCAGGGAGCTCTGGTCAGTGGCTATCACTTACAACTCATCGCCGTACAGTGCAGTGGCCATCTCCACTGTAGAGGACGAAGACCAAAAATTCTCTCCAAGCTGGAGAAAAGCATAGAAGAATTTCTAGCACCTGCACTTAGAAAATCTATGTGCCTTTTCTGCTTTGAAATAAACATCTTCAATGCACTAATCTTAATGATGGGTATTGGTGAGCCTTAATAAACAGCTCTTATGGCTGGTCCTTCTGGACTGAAACTTGGCTTGCTGTCCGTCCAAGCCCCACCTGCTTCTAGACTTGGATTCCAGGATAGAATTCAGCGGCCCATTTCTGTTTTCTCATCAATCCTTTTTTTTTTTTTTTTTTATGTCTTTACTTTATTTTTGAGAGAGAGACAGAGTGTGAGCTGGGGAGGAGCAGAGAGAGAGAGGGAGACACAGAATCTGAAGCAGGCTCCGGGCTCTGAGCTGTCAGCACAGAGCCCGACATGGGGCTCAAACCCACAGACTGTGAGATCATGACCCGAGCCGAAGTCGGATGCTTAACTGACTGAGCCACCCAGGCGCCCCTCATCAATTCTCGTCAAATGGGTCTTATCTACTTAAATCCCTCTCCTTTTCCTCTCTCCTGCCTCCAGGACATCCCTGCCCTCTGAACTGAGTCTGGCATTCTGGATTTGCAGCTGGCCTCCTGGCCATGACCCCAGGTTCTCAGAGGCCCTCCTTATCTTCCCATCCCCTGATGGAGTTGAACCTCCTGAGTCAGTACTCCTGTGTTCTTCTCCATTTTTCTACCACCCCTCGTGCTATGCACCTGCTATTTAGCCTTGGTCTGGAATACAAGGTGTTAGCATTCTATGCAAAGCACAAATTCCTGGAACACTCATTACTTAAGACTGATCCCAAGGAAGGCTAGTAGGTATTCACGGCTAACAGCTGAAGTGGCGCCACCAAGTGGCAATGGTAAGAACCACGGTTAGGATTCTTGCCAACTTTGAAATTCTGTGGCTGGAAATTTACGTCATCCTATTGCCGATTTACATACTCTTTTGTCTCTACTGTGTCTGGACTTGACCAGGGGAGTCATCCACACATTCGGTAACAGTTTCATGTGTCCCTACTCTGCCAGGAACTGTGATTGTCCCTCCAAGGGTGAGCCAAACACAATTTTAGGGGGAGAGACAGAAAAATACAAGTGGGGAAAGGGGGCACCCGAGTGGTTCAGTGGGTTTAACGGCGGACTCTTGACTTCAGCTCAGGTCGTGATCTCACGGTTTCTTGAGATCGAGCCCCACATCTGGCTCCACGCTGATGGTGCACGGAGATTCTCTTCTGATTCTGATTCTCTCTCTCCCTCTGTCTGTCTGTCTCTCTGCCCTTCCCTTGCTCATGCTTGCTGTCCTTCAAATAAATAAATAGACAAACAAACTTAAAGCAAATTTAAAAAAATGCAAGTTGGGGAAGGTGGGTGGAGAGTAGGCAGGGAGGCCTTCCCAGAGGAAGTGGCATCTACGCTAACACAAGAAGAATGAGGAAGAGTTGGAGAAGGAGAAAGGAAGTCTTTTCAGACGGGGGAACATGTACAAAACACCCCGAGGTACTAAAATGTTCCCATTCTGGATGGCATTTAGAACACCGCAAGTCGTACAACACACGGGAACCAGGAACTGTGTGAGGGGAACTGGGAAAAGAGGAGTCTGAGGAGCTCACGGCAACGAGGCCAACGCACACACACACCGTGTTTACTTGTGCCTGGAACGGTCGCCATATTTTATACACGTGACTCAGCCCATCGTAGGCACAAGGTAGGTGCTATTGTCATTTCCTACCTACAGATGAGGATTCTGAGGCACGGAGAAGCCAAGGAATTGCCCCCATCATACAGGTAGGAAGAGATAGAGCTGGAGTGTGAACCGGACCCCTGAGCCCAGCCGGTGCCCTTGAGTTTTCACCTAAGAGCAACTGAGGATCTCAGGGGAAAGAGGGGCCCTATCAGGGGTGCCTTACGGAGAGCACAGGATGTGTGTTCTCTGGTGCCAACGGCAAGGCTGAAGCCAAGGATGTTTGGGAGTTAACACTCTAAGAAGACACTCCAGGAAGCAAGGGGGCAAGAGCATGGGATGGGATTAAGGTCATTGCCCTGTTTCCAAGAACTGAGGGCAGTGCTGGCAGGATACCAGCCAAGGCTGCAGGAGAAAAGGGCATGGGGATTGCACTTGGCTGTGACTGCCCAGTGCCTGACCCAGCTTGTCTTTTCAGACTGTCCTCTTACCTTTTAGACTTACCTGCCTGCACTTACCCTAGACGCTTACCCAACTAGAACCTACGTTCTTTTTTTTTAAGTTTATTTATTTTTGAGAGACAGAGAAGGAGAGAGAGAGAGAGAGAGAGTAGGGGAGGGATAGAGAGAGGGAAACAGAGGATCTGAAGCAGGATCCAGGCTCTGAGCTGTCAGCACAGAGCCCGATGTGGGGCTCGAACTCACAAACCACGAGATCATGACCTGAGCCCAAGTCGGATGCTTAACAGACTAGGCCACCGGGTACCCCTAGAACCTCCTTTCTTATGTAAACCCAGACATGTTCACAAAAGGCCTGAAGGAGCATTATAATAAATATATGCTTATATAATAAAATTAGGGTAAAAGATGAATAAGAATAAAGAGTAAAATCAGATATAAAAACATCAATAAGAGCAGAAATCAAGCAGGGGGAGGGGGCAGGAAAATGAAACACAAACATTCAAGCTGTAAGGTTTTCCTACTGTTCCTATGGTGACGTTCAGGTTTGATGCTAAGCTTCCCAACAAGGCGACAAGAGAGACAAGGTCATTTACATGGTTGCTATTGATAGAAAAGAGGAAATACAACCCATCTGTCAAGAAAGCTTTTGTGGCCCTGGGCTGGCGAAGCTCTGACAAGGGTTTTCAAACTGGACTGTTCTCTCTGGCTCCTTTCCAGCCCCTCCCCCTCCCATCGCCACACCTGCGTTTACGTTGGACCCTTTGGCTTACGTTTGACCCAGCTGTCAAAATCCTGCCCAAGTGTCAAAGCCCAGCTTCGATAGTTTGGTGCCCACAAAGGTGTCTCTTGCCTCCCCGGTTAGAGGTTCTTCCCTCGTTCATTTCCCTGCCTCGCTTCCACGAATTTCATAGCAGCCGTCGCATTCCACCATATGCTAGAACTCAGCGTGTACACGTCTTCTCTTACCGACGTGGCATTGCCTCTTGGTTGGAGGGACAACTCAGGAGTCCACCTACCTGGGTTCCACGTTTGCCACTCACCAGCCGCGTGATCTTCAGCGAATCACTTAATCTCTCCGGGCCCCAGTTTTCTTGTCCGCAGAATAGACAAGCTAAAAGATGTTCCTGTCTAATGTTCTCTTAGCTTCTTTTAACATGGTTCTTGCACGTGGTGCAACCATTAGCATCTTCGTAATCGTCTCTCCGAGGGCTGTCGTCCAGTGCTGGCCGGTTCGTCCAGAGCCGCGGGTGGCCCTTTAAACCAATATCGGTTATAATTAGAGTATAAAAAAATCAGTTCTTCAGCGACGCGAGCCTCATTTCAAGTGCCACATGTGGCTGCGGCCCCCATTTGAGACAGCACAGATAGAGCACGTTGCCCTATCACCAAAATTCTGTTGGACGGTGCAGGTCTACAGCAGGGATTGGCATGTTTTCTTTTGTTTTGTTTGTTTGTTTCTGAGAAGGGCCAGCTAGTAATTATTTTAGGCTTTGCAGCCATACGGTCTCTGTCGCAACTCCTCAACCTCACCGACATAGCACGAAAGTTGCTATGGACCATGCATAAATGCCTAAACGAATGGGCATGGCTGTATTCCATAAAACTTCATGGGCACTTAAACCTGAATCTCAAGAATTTTCACATTTCCCAAGATATTGTTTTCTCAACCACGTAAATATGTAAAAAAAATAAAAGTCGTTCTTAGCTTGTAAGCTCTACAAAAACGATCGGTGGGCCATAGATTGGCAACCCCTGCTCTTAAATATAAGCTCCTTCCAGACAAAACCCGCGTCTTAGTCATAGCTCCATGTCCTGGAATACTTATTATCAAGAGCCCACTCTGTGCGGGCTCCTGGTATACGTTGGGAAAGATTCATGCGTAAGTCACAGCCTCTGTATTGCAAGAACGCACGGACTAGAGTCGGCAGAATAATGGCCCCCAAAGATGTCCTCATGCCACTCCCCACCACCTGTGACTTGTTGTATGACACGGCAAAGGGTAAGTAACGTTGAAGATGGAATTAAGTTGCCCATCGGATGACCTTAGAAGAGGGAGACTATCCTAGATTATCTGGGTGGCCCCAGTGGTATCACGAGGGTCCCTAAACGTGGAAGAGGGAGGCAGAAGAGTCAGTGTCAGAGTAACATGACATGAGAAAAGACCTAAGCAGCCACTGCTGACTCAGAAAGGGGATGGTGGCCATGAGTCAAGGAACGGGTGGCCTCTAGACAGTATAGAACGCAAGAAAGCAAATTCTACCCTGGAGCCTCCAGAAAGGAACACAGTCTTACCAACACCTTGATTTCAGCCTTGTGAGATCCACTTAGTAAATTTTTTTTAACGTTCATTTATTTTTGAGAGACAGAGCGTGAGCAGGGGAAGGGCAGAGAGAGAGAGAGGCAGACGCAGAATCTGAAGCAGGCTCCAGGCTCTGAGCTGTCAGCACAGAGCCCGACACAGGGCTTGAACTCAGAGACTGTGACATCATGACCTGAGCTGAAGTTGGCCGCTTAACCGACTGAGCCATCCAGGTGCCCTGTGAGACCCACTTAGGGCTTCTGATCTCCGGAGCTCCCATTAATGAATTTTCGTTGTTTTAAGACACTAAAGTTTGTGGCAAGTGGTTACAGGAGCAATAGGAAACTAACACACAAACTAACAGAAAAGATAGTGAGCAAATGTACTGAGTAGATGAACAGAGGAGAACCAGGTACAATGTACAACATTAGCACCCGCAGTCCCAGTAAACGGAATAAATGAGAAAGAGGCCCAGCATGTAAGTGGCATCATACGGTATTTGTCCTCCTGAAACTGGCTGATTTCGCGTAGCATGTAAAATTCCACTTAGGTGAGCTATCCGAAAGAGTCAGACTCCTAGAAGCAGAGAACAGAGTGGTGGTTCCCCCGAGGCAGGAGGAGGGGGAAATGAGGAGGCATGGCTTAATGAGTATAAAGCTTCTGTTCTGCCAAAGGAGTAAGTTCTAGAAATCTGGTGTACGATATCGCGCCTGCAGTCAACACGGTACTGAGCCCTTAAAAATCTATTCAGAGGGTAGATCTCATGTTATGCAGGCTTACCGCACGCTCACGTACACAAGGACGCTTCGGGAGGTGGTGGATATGGTTACCGCCTCGATCGTGATGGGAGTATCCCAGGTATCTGTGTGTGTCCAAATCCATCAGATCGCATTATATTCGGCATGTGCAGTTTCATGGGGATTTTTGGTATCAGTTATACTTTAATAAAACTCTTTTTTAAAAAAAAAAAAAGGGGGGGGAGGAGCTCAGGTAGGGACAAAGGCACAGAGGGTGAAGACCGTGGTGGGTTGAGGAACCCATAAGGAATCTGAGATGGGGTGGGGGGGGCGCCTGGGGGGCTCAGTCGGTTAAACATCTGATTTCAGCTCAGGTCATGATCTGGCGGTTCGTGGGTTCGAGCCCCGCATCGGGCTCTGTGCTGATGGCTCAGAGCCCGGAGCCTGCTTCGGATTCTGTGTCTCCCTCGCTCTCTGCCCCTCCCCCGCTTGTGCTCTGTCTCTATCTCTCAAAAATAAATAAACATTAAAAAAAAAAAGAAGTTTGAGATTATAGGAGAGCACAGTAGGAGGGAAGGGTAAGAAATGAAAGGAAAAGTAGGCGGAGGCCAGATCGGGGAGGACCTCAGCCCCGCTGAGAAGACTTTCCTTGTCTGCCGCAACCCCGGGCATCTGTTACCACCGAACAAATTAACCCAACATTTAAAGCAACCACCATTGTATTCTATGTCATGATTTTGTGGGTCCGGAATTTTCAGCAGAACTCGGCTGAGTGATTCTGCTGGAGGAAGGGCTGGTGGGCAGGGTTCAAATGGTTTCCCCAACCTGTCTGCGGCCATGGTGGGAGGGACTAAATGAATGGGCCCCCCCCTCCCCTGGGGCTGTTGGCTGGGGCACGGGCATCGTGGGGGTCTTACGATGCCAGGCTTCTTCCATGATGGCCCAGAGCTCCCGGAGAGTGACCCAAGCCCACCACGCGAAAGCTGCACAGCTTCTCGTGACCTGACCTGAAGGCCCAAACATTATTCCTGCCGCATTGTCTTGGTCAAATAAATGACTTCGACCCATCCAGATAGATCCGAAGGGAAGGGCGTTGAACCTGACTTCTCAGTGAAGGCGCACCAAAGCTCTTCGGCCATCTTGGATCTGCCCCACTAGAAATAGGGGAGCCAGTAAAGGGCTTTCGGTGGGGGGAGGGAGGGGGACTATGTGGATTTTTTTTTTTTTTTTTGAGAGAGAGAGAGCAGAGCAAACACAGGTGGAGGAGGAGCAGAAAGAAAATCTTGAGCCGGCTCTGCACTGTCACTGCAGAGCTGGACGTGGGACTCGAGCTCACAAACCAAGAGACCATCACCCAAGCCGAAACCACGAGTCATATGCTTAGCCAACTGAGCCGTGCAGCCTCCCCATATTAAGAATGTTTTTAAAATCACACAGTTTGGGGCATCTAAGTAGCTCAGTCAATGAAACATCCGACTCTTGATTCGGCTCAGGTCATAATCACTCGGTTTGTGGGATCGAAACCCACGTCCAGCTCTGTGCCGACAGTGTGGAACATGCTTGGGATTCTCTCTCTCTCTCTCTCTCTCTCTCTCTCTCTGCCCCTCCCTTGCTCACAGGCACATGTGCTCTCATTCTCTCTCAAAATAAATAATTAAACATTTAAAAAATATTTTTAAAAAATGCTTAATATGGAAAAATGCAAAAAAAAAAATTTAAAAAGGTCCACAACCCTACCCCCCAGAAGTTATCACACGACATTGTGAAGAATTCCCTGTCAACACCCCTGATGTTCCGTCTCTTCAAACTCTCCATATATTTGTGTACTTTTCCACTGAAAGACATTAAATCGGAAACAGACACTACGAACTTGCGGGTGGAACCATGACTCCGGCATCAGTGCGGAGCTGAGCTTGGCCGGGAGACCCGGGGGGCCAGCTGTGGCCATAACGGAGGCGTGACCCTGCCAGGCTGTGGCAGAAGCTTCTCCCCACCCACTTCTTCTGACACGGACAGTTTAACTCGAAAAAAATACTACATGACGTACTTCTTCACAAAGGCGACCTCCAGACAAGCCCCCTCCAGGAAGAGGCTAGAGAAGCAGCCATGGGGAAGTCTACCTCTCGCTCGCCCCCACGCATATCCACCAGGCGGCCTGAAACTTGGTGGCCGGGCAGTCCCTCTTGCAATTCCTCGGTCGAAGCGGATCACGGGCCGACGAGGCTGGACGCGGGGCCGAGAAGGAGGAACGCATGCGCGGGACGGTGGGCGGGCTCGGCTCAGGCGCCGACAGTACCCAGAACAGTAGCTCCCATATGAAAGGGGCTAAAATACACGTTCGAATGCTTCAATGAAGAACAGATGGATACTAGAAACATTACTAGCACAAGACAAAGTCAGAAAATGTTGACTTAGGTTATAACTACGTGCCTCTCACTGCCCAGCTAGTGTTGGTCTAAATAAATATTGACGACCTGATCTGGTGACCTTCACTTGAAAACTCTAGTAGGTAGAATTGTACCTGGAGGCCAAGTTTATTTCCTGCAGTGGCGTGACCGAGAGGTTTTAGTTAGTTATGTGTTTGTGACTTTTATCAATGAAGCGATGTTGTGAGACCTCACCACGTGCCTGGCACATACGTGCGTGCGTGAGCGTCTTCCGAAAGCCACACATCAGCTCCGGAGGGTCACCAGCATGAGGATACCCGTTAACCCTCAGGAAGCTAAGGTGTATTAGAGGAGCGACTTCTGCAGGGGAGCCGGCAGTGACAGTAGAGGCCGATTTCAAACTCCAGTTTGATTCCGGAGAAAAAGTACAGTCACGCTATGTTCTTACTTTCGACAGTGAGCTTAATATATTCTTCTACTAGGAAGAGGGAGGAGGAAAGCTTATTTAAAAGGAAAAAAGGAGGAGGAGGAAAAAGAGGAAGAGGAGGAAAAGGAGGAAGACGAGGAGGTGGAGGAGAAGGGGGAGGAGGAAGAGGAAAAAGAAAGGAAGAGGAAGAAGAAGAAGAATCTTCTACTCAAGAGCTTGTGTCCCCTGGCACTATAGCAGAGTTCAGCCCGATGATTTTCATAGAACAGTCCCCCAGAAAGCCATTAGCATTCAAGACTTCATAATCACGCAGAGGTTTAAAAAATCTCCTGGGGTCTTCTCTGCCTAGTCCAGACATCAGTCCGACTAATGCGAAATTGATTGCAAAGTGGGCTGTTTCCTGAAAGAAACTTTTCTTTCATTTTGATCAATCAATGGTTCACTGAATCACTAAGCATGTTATGGACCGTAGGGCTTGACCGTTGAACTTAAAGTGTATATGCTTAGAATCAGTGCCATGAACACAATTTTTTAAGTGATGAAATTGGAGCTCTTTTAGGTTTGGCAAGAATAAATGGAATGTTTCCTCCTTCCTTCACACAGTGTCCAAAAGCTGTGGACGTAAAATGAAGTCATCGCCACTGTGATTCAGGCATCACCGCCATTTTGCAAACAGAGAGAGAGAGAGAGGGGTAGGAAAGTTTAGAAGGTCCCACCTCCAGAATAAAAGATCAAAGTGTCGAAGTAACAAGCGATCACTTTAAGAGAAATATTTCTAGAAGGATTAACTCAGTGGAAGTAACAGGTGTCTTTTTTTTACTTTGCCTTCTCTCTTTCACAAAGCATACCTTCTGGTGTACTAATACAACATAATCCAAGCACGCGGAGTCACTCCGAGGTCTAAGATATATTCTGTACAGCCAGAGCTGGTTCGGGAGGTCACTTGGCTTTGGTGACACTCTGTGGCAGTGAAATCAGTCATGGTCTCTGACTCTCCAACTATGTGGAGCTTTACCTGCCTTCCTAGACATTTAAAAACTATATACACTTCAGATGTCCAATGTGATGTTTTAAAATAAGTATGCCTTATGTAATGATTACCACAATCAAGCTAGTTAATATATCCATCACTCCACATTATGTGTGTGTGTGTGTGTGTGTGTGTGTGTGTGTGTGTGTGTGTGTGTGTGTTTGAGGGGCTATTGGTTTCTATGCATTTTAGGCATCTTTGTACAACCACTGCCTAACACATAAGAGATGCTTAAGTAATATCAGGTGAATAAATTAATGATTGGCTGTCCAGATGAGTAATTATCAAGATGGAAACTGCGATAAAGAGAGCTTTCTGGCCATCATCACCTGGAAATTGGGGATCAAACCTAATAATGTGTTAATGCATAGCCAAGTTCTCAGGGAGGAAAGGGAAACCTCAGGGCCCAAAGACACGGCACAAACATAGGCGTATGAAAAGCACAAACAAAAAGGCACCGAAAACCAGACCCGCGAGGGGGCGAGCCGACACCGTAACTGGGCAGGGGGAGATACGGCTATTAGACTCGGTAAGTGACAGGCTTAGATTGCATTGCCTACACAGACACAGGAGAGGAAGCTTTGTACCCGCCTGTGGTATGAAATTGAAACTAAGAGCCCTGCATAAAACCGAGGTCTTTGAGGCTCTTACCACTACAGTAATTGATTTTTTTTCTTATCTCTCTGTGCTGTGTTCCACATAATTTTATCATAATTTTTTCTCAAAATTAACAAATGTTCTCTTTTTCTTTCTTTCTTTTTTTAATGTTTATTTATTTTTGAGGGGGGGGGAGGAGGGGCAGAGAGAAAGGGAGACACAGAAACCAAAGCGAATTCCAGGCTCTGAGCTGTCAGCACAAAGCATGATGCAGGACTCGAACTCACAAACTATGAGATCGTGACCTGAGCCGAAGTAGGACGCTTAACCAACTGAGCCACCCAGCCTCCCCAAATATTCTCTTTCTCTGCATTCAACTCGCAGTACAACTGGTCTATGGGTTTGTCATTTCAATGACCCTGTTTTTCATTTTTGGAAGTTACTTGATTCTTTTAAGAATATATCAGTCTTTTAAAATTCTAGGGTCTTGGATATTTACCCTTAGTTTTGATTTTCTCTTTAATGTCTTCCGTTACGTAAGCATACATAAATGAAAGTCCTTTTCATACTGCCATGTCATCTGAAGTTCTTGCGAGCTAATATTCTATTGTGAACTCATCTTCTGTGAAGAGCTATCTGTGGGAATCCTCTGTGGCCTGAGCTATGGAGGGTCCCTCTGGGGAGCTTCTCATTTCTTCTACTAAGTACCCCAGAGATATCATGATCTTGGGACTTTTTAAAATGTTAATGTATGGGGGCACCTGGCTGGCTCAGTCAATAAAGCAAGCATACGACTCTTGAACTTGGGATTGTGAGTTCGAGCCCCATGTTGGGTGTAGGGATTACTTAAAAATAAAGTCTTTAAAAAATGTTAACGTATCAGTTCAAGGTTCCCAGACAACCCAGCTAATGTACATTTGAGGTCCAAACCCACTTGCAGTACAGACTGGAAATCTCAGGGTCTCAGAGGAGGTTTTCAGTTTCACCCAGGACTCAAAGACAAGCTCCTCTGTTCCCCTAAGTTATTGGACAGTTCTCCATGGGATCACAGAAAGATAAAAAAAAATTGAATAATAATAGGAAACGTACTCGTGCAATGAGTCTTGGTTTGTTTGTTTTTTTTTTAAGTTTATTTTTGACGGGGATGGAGGGGGAGAGAGAAGGGCAGAGAGAGAGGGAGAGAGAACCCCAAGCAGGCTCCACACTGCCAGCACAGAGACTGTCTCGGGGCTCAAACCCCCACACCATTGAAATCATGACCTGAGCCAAAGTCAAGAGTTGGATGCTTAAGCAACTCAGCCACCCAGGAACACCAAATCTTGGTTCTGAGGTGAACAAAATTTACATGATCATTATGAAGCAATGTCAGAAAATATCAAAGGAAAGATGCAGCAGACAAAGGAAGAGAAATAGTTGAAGGGAAGGTGGTGGATAGAAGGGTATCTAATATCCCCACTGGTCTGTGAGATTTTATGCATGATGGGAAAAGAAATAAAGGCTTATGTCACATACAAAGATGATCCAGGAGGATTTTAATATTCCTAAATTATGGAGGAAGAGGAGATTTAAGATTTCACTTTCACACCAAGGCAAGTAAAAGCGATGTCTAAAATGTGCAAATGGGGGCGCCTGTGTGGCTCAGTTGGTTAAGCGGCCGACTTCAGCTCAGGTCATGATCTCACAGTCTGCGAGTTCGAGCCCCGCGTCGGGCTCTGTGCTGATGGCTCAGAGCCTGGAGCCTGCTTCGGATTCTGTGTATCCCTCTCTCTCTCTGACCTTCCCCTGCTCACACTCTGTCTCTGTGTCTCTCAAAAATAAATAAAAATGTTTAAAAAAAATGTTAAATGTGCAAATGAATAAATCGCAAAGGGCGTGTTACTTAGATATATTGAAGAATCCAGAATTCCAGAGAACCCAAAAGAAAAGACATTGAAAGTAAATACACATGGCGTGCGAGCTTAAGATGAGGAGCTCTAAGACATGGGTCTGCTCCTTCTCATTATAAGTTATTTTGTATCATTCGATTTTTTAATCCCCATTAAAATTTTAAAAATAAGCTTAGGGGCGCCTGGGCAGTTCAGTCGGTTAAGCGTCGGACTTCGGCTCAGGTCATGATCTCACGGTCTGTGGGTTCAAGCCCCGCGACGTGCAGACAGCTCAGAGCCTGCAGCCTGCTTGGGATTCTGTCTCTCTCCCTTCCTCTGCCCCTCTCCCACTTGCACTCTGTCTCTCTCTCAAAAAAAAAGTAAACATTAAAAAAATTTTTTAAAGAAATAAATAATAAGCTTTTAAAAAACCACACTATAGAGTAATGTCTAAAAGAATAGTTAAGGTAGATAAACTCCAAATCAAAATAGGTTAGAAGGGAGTGAGGGAGGCAATCATGAATACGAATCAGTGAGAGAAGCGGAAGTGTAGGCAAACATGGCAGGTAACAAGCACAAAATCTAATGACAATAATAATCTGAAAACAGCTCAAACCATTATCGAGAAGATCCAAGGTGGGAACAATGTACCTTAAAAAGTTTGAGCTAATCGATATTGGAGACAGCTCTGCACCCACCAGTGATTACACTGACATTATTTTTATTTATTTTTTTTTAATTTTTTTTTAATTTTTTTAACGTTTATTAATTTTTGAGAGACATAGAGACAGAGTATGAGCAGGGGAACGGCAGAGAGAGAGGATGACACAGAATCTGAAGCAAGCTTCAGGCTCTAAGCTGTCAGCACAGAGCCCGCGGGGCTCGAACTTACAGACCGTGAGATCATGACCTGAGCCGAAGTCAGCTGCTCAACCGACTGTGCCACCCAGGCGCCCCTGACATTATTTTTAAACACTATAGAACATTCGCCAGAATTGACCAGGCCACACACACACATGCAAATGCGTTAGGCTGCAAAGGTAGGGCGTCGACAAAATCGAGCAGCCCAAAACCTCGACGTCACATCACTACGTGCTCTGCAAAACTTGAAGTCGACTTTGAGGATAGTAATGACAATTTGACATGTCTAGAAACTTTGAGATATTCCTTAAATATAAATAAATATAAATATAAATGAAATATATGCATCACCATAGTGGAAATTAGAAAATATTTAGGCTGGGACGCCTGGGTAATTCATCAGTTAAGTGTCCAACTTCAGCTCAGGTCACGATCTCGAGGCTGGTGGGTTCAAGTCCCGTGTCGGGCTTTTCTTGGACAGTGCCGAGCCTGCTTTAGACTCTCTGTCTCCCTCACTCTCTGCCCGTCCCCCAGTTGCACTCTCTCTCTCTCAAAAATAAATATTAAAAAAATTAAAATTTTAATTTAATGTAATTATTTAAAAAATTAATTTAAATTAAATTCCCCCTTCGCCCATTGATATGTTAAAATGGCATTGAATGCATGCAGGGAGTTTTGAGTGTGAAACCACCCTGTCATTATAGAAACACATCCGATTGAGATGCGGGAAGTTTTTAACACCTTTTTCAAATGTTTCATTTACTTCTTTAAGCACAGAGGAAAACTCTGTGTTCTGTTCTGACTCTGGAGGTTGGTGATCTTTGGTCTTGACTGGAGAAGCTGGTTGAGACACTGGTTCGGGAGCTGCAGGAGGGCGAACTTTCTGCCTAAGCACCTGACATCCTGCTCAGAGAACATTCATCTCGCTGCCGGAGGCGGCCCCGCCCGCCATCAGCCTTGTCACTATGCGTGACATCAGGCAGCCGGGGATCAAGCAGGTCCCTGGGACGCTGCTGTCCAAGTCACCCGGCCCTCGCCTCCTCCTCTATACGCGGGTGGCCAATGCAGGAAGCGACCTCTTCAGTCCTGAGGAAGCACACTTCATCTTTCTTCAAAACAGCCCAAATGACAGCTGACTCCCTACCCTTCCAAAAATGTAGCTGAGGAAAAAAGCTCAGAGTTCATCTGACTTAATACTCTAAATCTAGAAATTTCCCAGGCTTTACAGTTTTCAGTACACATACCTAGCTATGTATACTACCTACCTAGCTACGTATACTATAAAATGAATATAAAAATACATCGAATGGCTTTAGAAAGACTAGCAAGAATCAAAACATTACCGAAGAGCACCTGGGCGCTGAGATTATAAGGCAACATGCACCCCTTTTTTGAAAAGCTCCTTTCTTTGTTAGCAAGTTTTAAAACTGAATGCCGAATACATACCTGTGTTTAAAAAGCCAAACAGTGGCCAAGGCGCCTGCCCGGCTCCGTCGGTGGCGCGTTTGACTCCTGATCTCAAACACAAAAGTTGAGTGAGTTCGAGCCCCACGTTGTGAGTAGAGATAACGTAAAAATAAAATCTTTAGGGGCACCTGGGTGGCTCAGTTGGTTGAGCCTCTGACTTGGGCTCAGGTCATGATCTTGTGGTTTGTGGGTTTGAGCCTGCATGGGGCTCTCAGCTGTCAGCTCAGAGCCCGATTCGGGTCCTCTGTCTCCTTCTCTCTCTGCCCCTTCGGTGCACATTCTCTCTCTCTCTCTCTCAAAAATAAACATTAAAAAATTACAAAAGAATAAAAATAAAAAGACAAACAGTGACAAACTATATGCATAAAGAGTAAGCTCCCCCCTGCCACACTCTCCCCCAATTTCAAAGGCTTTGGGAGTGGGAAATCTCCATTTCCAGTTCCTCTCCATTTTTCCAGAAATCAACAATGCATTTTCAAGAAAGATAGATCATTTGATTGGTATATTGGCAGATCAGTAACTAAATCAATGGTTCTAGCTCTCCATGCTAATTAATTCTGTGGAAGTCTGAATTTAAACTTATTTTTTTTAAGTTTATTTATTTTTTTAGTAATCTCTACCCCCAACGTGGGGCTTGAACTCACAACCTGAGATGCTCTTCCAACTGAGCCAGCCAGGCACCCCCGAATTTAAGTTTAAATGTAAATTTGTACCTGACATTCTGAATGTTTCCCTAGACGTCTCCTGTAACTCGTGGAGGTCAGACAAGAACACAAAACTTGCATCCACAGAATAATCCTTCTCAAGATGAAAAATTATTTACAACCTTGCATTTGCTGTGAGTGACTGGCATCACTTTCAATTACACGGTTAAAAATGAACTTGCTGGGGCGCCTGGGTGGCTCAGTCGGTTGGGCGGCCAACTTAGGCTCAGGTCATGATCTCGCAGTCTGTGAGTTTGGGCCCTGCGTCGGGCTCTGTGCTGACAGCTCAGCGCCCGGAGCCTGCTTCGGATTCTGTGTCTCCCTCTCTCTCTGCCCTTCTCCTGCTCACTCTATGTCTCAAAAATAAACATTAAAAAAATTTTTTTTAAATGAACTTGCTTAAATTATAAATTTCAGTGACCTAATCAATGAATTTGTAGAAAAATGAGCCAGAAAAACTGAGTGATCCCCCAAGACATCACATATTATTATTGGCGTCATTTATTATTGTCACTTATTATTTACGGCGTTATGTAAAATGTTGGCATCGAAATGCTATTTTTTGCTTTTTCTGAGTGTATGTTGATACCCAAGTATCTTTCTTACTCCTGTTTTATTTTATAAATAATAACGTATTTTTAGGACAAAGCCTTATACTTTAGTGATTTTATCGGCACTCTTTCCCACTTTTTCGAACAAGGGACCCTGAGTTTTCATTCTGCACTGGGCCCTGCGAATCACGCAGCTGGCCCGATTGGAAGGTTTGGTGCCCTATAAAGACTCACAGGCTCCCCCTACAGTGCCTGAGCAGAGAGAGCAGGAGAGTCCCTGGCAGTTTGGCCTGGGGCCCCCAGAATGTGGGAGGGAGAGCAAACACAGAGCCTACTGCCTGCCTCCCACAAGCAGGGTTAGGGGAGAGAGGGTAACAGTGGAGAAGCCCCTACCCCAGCCATGGCAAGGGGAGGACTCATGAGCTCCCCGAGTAACAGAAGCCAGAGGGACTATCAAGGTGGGAGCCGCCTTGAAGGGCCCCGCCTACCACCTGCCAGAGTGACAGACAAATGAGCCTATGGATGAGCACTGGGAGAAGAGGCTGCGGAGAGCCACAGAAGTCTCCCAAAGAGCACACCAGCCAAATCAGAAACCGGGCAACACAGAGGGTCCCACAAGAGCCCTCCGAGTAACCACACATGGGACCCATGAGAGAGGCAGTCTGCTGGAGACATCTAAAGATTTGCCCTGGGGCGCCTGGCTGGCTCGGTGGGTTAAGCGTCCGACTTCGGCTCAGGTCATGATCTTGAGGTTTGTGAGTTCGAGCCCCGCGTCGGGCTCTGTGCTGACAGCTTGGAGCCTGGAGCCTGCTTTGAATTCTGTGCCTCCCTCTCTTTCTGCCCCCTCCCTGCTCATGCTCTGTCTCTCTCTCTCTCAAAAATAAAATAAACATTTAAAAAAAGTTTTAAGTAAAACAATCTCTCTCTTGTCCCTGTTATTTTGTTTTGGAAACAGAAAAAAATTTTTAATGGGTTTATTAATGAGTGAATAAATAAATATTTTGAACTCTTCTGAGTTTTCATTTCTATCACACTAAATAATGAGAGATATGACTCGCATGAACAATAGCTCTTTGGGGTCTTCGACAACTTTTAAGGGTGTAAAGGGGGTCCAATATCTTGAGAGCCACTAACAAAGATAATTCATCTTTGATCATAATACTAGTTCCATTTGGACATTATCTTTGTTCAAGAGAGACAAGAAAATGACACCTAGGAGGAGTTAATGGAAATCTAACTTTCGTATGATATTTTAATTACTGATTCTCTGAGTCAGTCAGTTGGCAAATATTCCATGAGCATCTATTATGTGGTCAAGCACTGCTCTGGATACTGGGAGAAGACACTTAAGACCTTGCTCTCATGGAATTTACATTCTAGACAGAGGAGATAGACAGTGAATATGTAAGCAAATAAACAAGATAATTTTAGGTGGTGATAACCGCTTTAAAGAAAATATGCAGGCTAATGTAATTAGAGTCTCTGGGCTAATGTAATTAGGGTCCCTGAGAATGGAAGGAATTGGCCTACGTAGGCATGGGAAATTGCATGCTGGGGTCAAGAGGACCTAAGAATCTATACTATGTTCATGGATTGGGAGAAAAGCAGAGTCAAGGCACACAGAGTCAATGCATACAGTGGTGCAAAATAAGTGATTCCTGTCCTTGGTATGGGATAAGTCTCTTTTTAAAGAACAACTCCCCCGCCATTCTCTGGGAGTTGGCGGAGCAGGATTCTTTCAAGAGCTCCGGGGAAAGAGATCCTATCGGGGATGCCAACAGAAGGTCGTGTTGATGTGCTCTGGGATGAAAGACAGAGGCAGGCAGAGCATTCCAGAGAGTGAGGTCACACAAGGGTCATCTGTAGATAGAGGCTGACTTAAACCTCCACATATGGGAACAGACGCCCGCAGAGAAAGCAGAGAAAGCAGAGCTGTGGGCAGAGGAAATCGCCACTTTAAATATTTTAAGACACGTCTCGTCCACCTGATATCTTTCCTAAAGGCTCTTAAACAGTCTCAGGAGCCAAACTTCTATTAAAAAAAAAAAAATTAGAACCCCACCGAAGGCTGTTTCTGACCTCAGAGAAATGATGAGAAGTCGAAGTCAGACCTACTTCAGACACGCAGCAGTGAAAACCCTCAGTCTCCTTTTTGGAAAACACGCGGGCTTTCTAGTCCTCGTGCATATTTGCGATCAATGAGCAAAATAGGAGACCGTGTACATAACAGGTACCAAAATAGGCCTGTGCGTTCAGTGTTAGCCACTGAGCACTTGCCGGTTCAGGTTTCCATTTATAACAGAGGTCCTCACTCAACAGCAATGCGGGACGTCGCGGGCCGCTGCACCCGGCTCAGCCCACACGCCAGCCTCCTTTCCGGTAGTGTTCCTAAAATTAAAGGAATACCAGGACGTTCAGTCCGGTTCTTCGCCAACGAACACATTTCTCGTTACATCTTCCCTCCTCTCGTGGCCTCAACTGTGACCTCTTCGTCAGTGACCCCGGCTCCCTTACTCTCTCTCCCAGTCCCTTATGCCCACCCTCTGCCCGGATGTCAGCCGCGCCTGAGACAGCCACTCTTCCCTGTCACACAGGATCTTCCCAGTTTAAAGAAGCAAAAGGCTCCGGTTGCCGAAGGACCTTGTCCTTTGTGTCTTTAGTCACGCGGTTAGTACTGCTCTCACCCTAACAAGAAGCCTCCAGAACGAAGAGGCCCCGGCTGAACTGAAGCTGGGGCATAACCAAGTCCTGGGGTATCTGAAGACCGTATCCCAGCATCCAGGGGTTTTAGCCAGGAGAACAAACGGTAAGAATGGAAAGAACAGGCCAGAAAGGGCAGCAGCCCAGGGTCCGCTTCAGATGTGGCTCCCCCAACGTGGCCCCCCGGACTCACATTTCAGCTGTCTGCGTTGAAGCCAAACACATTTCCATACGATACAAAGCTTTGTTGTCCACCTGTCAGAGCATGACCGGGGACGCGTGTGGGAGCCTTGAAAATACAGCACAACTTTGGCTCGTCGCGAGCACTGGGCGACCCGATACTACTTGGGTGTCCCAAGAGTTGGCGACTTTGCAGACGTGGCATAAAATCTCAGTGTTTTTCACACCCACGGGTATGGCTATGGTCATTGTAAAAAAATAAAAACAGAAAATAAGAAACGGTGGCAAGGACGTGGAGAAATCGGAGCCCTCGTACCCTGCTGTGGGAATGTGAAATGGTTCAACCTCCGTGGAAAACGGTTTTGCAATTCCTCAAAAAGTTAAATATATAGAAAAAAAATATAGGGCGCCCGGGTGGCTCAGTCGGTTCGGTGCCTGACTTCATGCAGCTCAGGGCGTGAGCTCATGGTTCACGGGTTCGAGCCCTGCATCGGGCTCTGCGTCGATGGTGCAGAGCCTGCTTGGGATTCTCTCTCTCCCCTTCTCTCTCAAAATAAATAACTAAAAAAATATGTATATAATCCAGCAATTCCACTCTGAGATATATTGAAAACAGGTACAATTGAAAGGCAATTGAAAACAGATACTGAAATAATCACACGTACACACGTGTTCATAGCAGCACTATTCACAATAGCCAAGAGGCGGACACAACTCAAATGTCCGTCAGCTGACAAATGGATAAATGAGCTGTGGTCTAGACGCATAATGGAGTAGTATTCAGCCAGACCAAGAAATGAAATACTGATACAGGCTACAACAGGGACGAGCCTTGCAAGTGTTATGCTAAGTAAAAGAAGCCAGACACAAAAGATCACATACCGTACGACCTCATTTCTACGAAGCAGCCAGCGTATTTTAAAAAAATATTTGGCCATAGAGTCTCTCACCGCTTTCGTTGACCGGACACTGTTTTCCTCTTGGTACACAAGACATTATAGGCGCGGCACAATATCTCTGCTTTAGACTCAAAGAATATTATAATACGAAGTAATTATTTTGTCCCTATTTTCTTACGCTTCGTTCTACAAAATCCTAGGGGCGGATACAGTTGTAGGTGAAGGTTCACCCGGTCAACGTTCATTTTCCTAACTGGGTGCAGCAAGGGCAAGTGTACATCAAAGGAGCCATGGTGGCTATTAGAAGGGGTTTTGTGTGTGGGGGGGCGGGATTTGGGGTTTGCACCAAGTGATTCTAAGGTGGGAAGGGCAGGGGAAACAGGCATCAGGCCAGGATTGCAGGTGGTCACGAAGGGGGGTGGCTCAGTAATGGGGGAACGGAGCAAGTCTGCGGGAGGTATTGATAAGAAAGAATTAGTCACTCGATGTTAGTCCCTTTGTAGTTGCGGCGTGCCCTTGGGAAAAATCACCGCTTTCTGTTGGCTTTGCGCGGGTGCCTTTTATGACTGTCGGGAGCATCACAGTCGGCTTCTCAGAGCTGGCTTTCAGTTTCTCGGGTCCCACCAGAAGTTTGTGGGGGTTCCGGGAAGAAAGAGATCTGTCTAGGCCTGGAAAGTCCTTGTTAAACAGTGTTACATAAACCAGAAACTGAGCTTTGTGGGGTTTTTTTAATGTGCTAAAGGGAATTGTGAATCTCCCAAAACGCCTTTGTGTGTGTGTGTGTGTGTTTAATGTTTTTTCATTTTTGAGAGAAAGAGGGTGAGCGGGGAAGGTGCAGGGGTGAGGGTGGGGCCAGAGGATCTGAAGCGGGCTCCGCACCGTCAGCACAGAACCCGAGGCAGGGCTCAAACTCATGAACCGTGAGACTATGACCTGAGCGGAAGTCGGACATTGAACCGACTGAGCCACCCAGGCGCCCCTCCCAAGACACCTTCAATTCGTTTTCAACACGGCTGCCTGAGTGATTCTGTTCAAGTAGAAGACAAAATATCCAGTGGTTTCTCGCCCCTCCCCCGCATGCCCACGCGTGACCATTCCGACCTCTTTTCCTATTTCTCTGCCCCTCCTCTCTCTCCTCCAACCACCCTTGCCTCCTCCATGCCCTCCTGCCAGGAATGCTTTCCCCCTCACATTCCCTTCTCTCCTGCAGGTCTTTGTTCAAATGGAACCTTCCGGCGACACCTTCCCTTGCCGCTCTTTATCAAACCCTCCTCTCCCCAACACCTCCCACCGCCCTTCCGCTGCTTTGTTTTTCTTCTTGGCACTCGTGGCCATCCGAGATATTCTCCATTCTGTTTTTTCTCATCTATGGTCTCTGCGCCCCTGTAAGCAGGGATTTTTATTTAATTTCCCCCATGGTGCAACCCCAGGACCTGCAACCATGGCGGACACATAACAGGCACTGAATACAGATATGACACATGAATGAACGGGCCGCCCCCTTCCGAACTTCTTCTGCAAGACAGTGGTGAGCGAGGTGTCTGTATCTTCCATGTACAGACAGTGACGAGGTTCTGGCAGAACACAGGAGAGCCTGGAACTCTCCTTCCAGGACCTCGTGATTAGCTCTTCATGTCTTCTCAACCCAGTGTTTCCTACAAGGTCGCCCCACGGGGCTGGAACTAAACACAGCCGGTCACTAGATGGCACTGTTCACCAAGAATCGTGGGATTCGTAGCCCTCTCTCTGACTCCCGACGGCCTTTGAAATCACCTTTGACCCAGAAGTAAAGAATTCCAAGGAATGATTACCATTCTTCATGTTCTCTCTCGAGACCAGGAGGAAACCCAGGGTCTTACGGCACCACTTACGAACTAGCCACCCTTGCCCATGAGCGTAGGTTAACCCTCTACCTTGGAGCAAGCGAGGTTCTTTAGATACTTCTAGTAGTACCCGTGGCAAACATAAGCAGAGCTCTGGCTCCTCTGAAAAGCCGCCCTGCCTCTTGCACTTGGCCTCTGGCCCTCTTCGCATCATCCTGCCTCTTTCCCTCCACCCCCGCCTCTCTGTCTCTTTAGAGAATGGAGTACAGGTTATGATGGCAATTCTATTCCCAGCTTTGAGCAGTCGGAGAGGAAGCATGGAACGAGAGGTGACCTGGAAATACAGCAGGAGGGACTGCGTCTCTGTCGCAAACAGCCCTAGGACCTTGAGCACCTTATCCACCATCTCTCAACCTCGGCTTACGCAGCCGTGCGATGGGGATCAAAATCTCTGGAATGGGACAGGTGGTAAGCCTTAAATGAGGAGATGTATGAGGTTTCAAGCCAAACTTTCTATAAAGCTTTGTTTTCCATTTCCAGATGCCACCTATATTTACACTCTAAAACTAAAGTCGGGGCAGTTGGTTGACCTGATGAACACTTCTCTGCAATCCTGGCTCGTCTTAAGATGTCCCGGTGCACAAAACCTCCATGATTGAACCTCTCTGTGACGTCTTGACTAACAGATCGTTAGCTCAGATTATGTCTGCAAATGCACACATGGAAAGCTCCTGTCTTCACGAATGTCAGCCAATCAGCGAGTAGTCATGGAGAACTTGTAATTTTGCCTCAGTGTTTTAAGAAGATTTTTCTGGAAGTAGAAAGAAGACAGATGGGGAAGAGAATGCAGTCAAAGACAGCGCAGGTCACTCTTTAATGAAATACCATTGTTTCTTGCTCTTGAGAGGAAATATACAAGTCAAGGACTATTAGAATGGCTGTTGGCTTTTTAACTGATAAAACTGGAAAGAATGGTTCCATTCGGGGAGCAAAAGCACATAACAGGAACTGTTCATTCAGGGCAGCCATGCTTTGCACACAGGCTGTGCCTATGATTAGTAACAAAAGAAGCCCCATCGTGCCTGCCGTGTAGCCGTACCTCTGGCTGGGTAGTTCCTGTTTGCCAACCTGATGGGGTCTCTTGCTTTCCCAGAAATTACCCTACGTTCCAACCCCTTACCTTCCACCTTAGAACGGTAGGGCTGACTCCCTGAGGTTGCGACACATCACCCTACCCTCTCCCTCCCCCCAAGGCTTACCCATTCTATGTCCCCAGAATCTCCCTCCTCTATTCTTCTCTCAAAGTACTACTGCTTGCCTATTATAGTTCGACTCTTTCTCAGCTCACGTTCTGAGTGCTGAAACGGATCAGAAAAGAAAAAGGAGCTATTCCCTATGACTTGATTTTATAGAAATAGAACGGATCCTATAAAAAAAAGAAGTGAACAGGAGTGCCATTTGCTCACCTGGTAGTTACTCTAATTATAGACAGTTGGGTGTTAAGGGCAGCCTATTGGGTGACATGAGGGTTGCATCAGACAGGATGTCTCATTTCCAACTTCCCCTGCTAATGCCCTATGCATTCCCTAATCAGCATTTTAAAATTACAACCTGATTGCTGAACAAATAGGAAGTCTCCCCATTAGCTGAATCGTGGCCTGCAATTTTGCGTATTACCAAGGGTACTTGATTCCCAAGCTCAGCTTTTTACTCTTCTGGATTTTGCTGACTTACTGTTTCCCCGGGAATAATGGACATTTGGTTTGAGAAAAGATAGATGTTTAGGAAATTTCAATTAGAAGAAAGGCAAAAAGCAGAAATCTCGTTTTCATTGCGGTAAAGTGTTGTATTCCCCTCTCCCTCCAGACATCCTCTGCTTCTGTTATGTAGTGTCGAAATTTCTGTTCCAAGAATGTGGAAGGATTAGAATGCCATAAACCCAGGGTTTAAATCAGGAGTTTCCTCAGGGCGCCGGGGCGGCTCAGTCGGTTAAGCGTCCGACTCTTTTTCTGCTCTGATCATGATCTCACAGTTTGTGAGATCGAGGCCCGAGTCCCGCTCTGTGCTGACAGTGTGCCCAGCCTGCTTGGGGTTCTCTCTCCCTCTCTGTCCCTCTCCGGCTCGCTCACGCATGCGTGCGTGCTTTCTCTCTCTCTCCCTCAAAATAAATACACTTAAAAATAATAAATCTGGAGTTTCCTTTCCCACGGAACCTAGAACTAGAACTTAGAAAAAGAAGAATCGGCCTGATATTAAAGGAATCCAACACCTTCAAATCTACTTGCAACCTTTTCTTTAGATGTTTACGCCAGTAAATTTCTGGGAATTATGCCTCAAACAGAGGTCACACACTGGACCTCCATAAACCACATCCAGCCAGCTAGTGTATTTAATTTGGCCTTCACAGTGTTTTTTAAAAATAAGAATGGTCATCAATCTTTGAAATTTTTACATAAAAACACAGGTTTGTATGAAATAGTTGTTTTGAATTTATCGATATAAAAATACAGATTTCCGTGCCGTCTTGGGAAAAATAAAACCAGATGAGGCAGCCCTGGGATGTTATTTCCACATGGGTAGTGGCGGATGCTGGACCATTAACTCAGTAGGAAACATACAAGGGGGCTCATTCACAGGAAGGGTGGGGCTGGAAAGATGATCAATTTTCTCCTATACTTAACATCTCTAGGCTTGCACTGTAATTCCAGTGAGCATTCAGTTCTACGACCTCACTTCCTACATACCTGCCCAAACATCTGGTTTCTGAAAGCAGAGCCATGAGCTTCCGCTCTCCTAACCACAGTCCTATCCTGGAACCAGCTTTGACTCTTCCCTCTTCTTCCCTGCTACACCACCCCTCCCCCATCAGCTACCATCTGTGGTTTATTCTCCCCAAACTTTCCTGGGCAACAAGATAGCTACCAGCCACACGAGCGCTTAAAATGTGACTAGCCTAAATTGAGATACGCTCTCAGTGAAAAAGATACATTGGATTTCAAGTACACTAAAAAAATAATAATTTAAACTAGCTGATTAATACTTTTCTATTGACAACCCATTAAAATGAGATTTTTGATGTATTGTGTTAAATGTTATTAAAATTAATTTACTTGCCTCTTTTTAACTTTTCAAATGTGGCTTCTAGAAAATTTTAAATTACACATGGGGTTCACATCTGTGGCTGACATTATCTTTCTTTCTTTGGCTCATCACCCTTCTATTGGACAGCATTGCCTCAAAATAGCTCTTCATGTGACTTGTCAGTGGTGCTAATTATAGCCACAATGGCAATGTATTACAATATATGAGTATCAAATCAACATGCTATACACTTTCAATTTGCAAAATGTTATATGTCAAATATATTTCGATAGGAAAAAAATTTCTCTGGGGTTCGTCTTAAACTTTCTAGCCTTGCTGCCAGGCAATAGGTTGCATCTCACGACCCTTTACTCCTAGAATTTCACAGTAGCCTAGGCTTTTCCCCCTTCTAATCTGTTCTGCACACCCTGGCCACGTTTATCTGCCTAAAACAGGGCTCTTATCATTGAAACACTCTACTCAAAAACCAACACCAGCTCCCAACTCTAGCCTATAAAGTCCAAACCATTGAGAATAACAACTTCCACTTTAAAAACTTAATTCTGCCCTTTATCGAATTTTCCAAACGATGTAGCACCTAGCCTACCGATTCCTGGTTTTCTAAATGCCTGAGCTGGGAGTGGTGAGGAGAACTTTTTATCCTAGAGGTTACAAAGATGATCCAGTTAAAGCATCCAAACAGAAGCTCTTTTCCCGCAGGATGGCGGTTTCTACAATACCTCACAATGAACTAAGAGCATTTGTAGATCTACCAGCTAAACTATTTTAACATCAGATGCGAGGAAGAAAAATAGTGTTAACTGAAGAAACTGTTATATTAGAATTTTGGAAAACCCAAACCGGATATGCAACCAGAAAAGCTTAAGGGAAATAATGCTTTTCACTCATCCATTGTAGGTCCAAGTTCCCAAAATATGTGTGCACACGCGCACACACACACACGCCTGTGTATATATAGCTTTGTCACAAAATAAATTTTAGTACTGCCAATTTGAAAGACTGTGGTATAACAATTAAAATGCCATCTCATCCTAACTTGAAAAGCATGAATTAAAAATGCATCAGGAATTACATAAATCCAAAGCCGGTGGAGCTACTGATTTATAAAGCCTGTTGGAAACGCTACACGGCAACATGAATTTAGCTTGGGAAGAGAGACTCTTGTCAGGATTTATCTCAAATATGTGAGTTTTGAATTGTGCCATCTTCAAGACCTCAGCCCTTTCATCAAACACACCATCTTAAACACATTTTCTTCCTTTTTTTTTTTTTTCTTTCTTTCAATTATAGATCAGATAGGTTTTGCCAAATTCGCTAGCAGAACTGTTTGGTGCACGAGGCTTGAAATCAGACAAATCCACATCCTACCATTTATTGTGTTAGATGACTTAATTGTTCAGGGCCCCTCTTTAAAATTGGGCATAAAGTATATTTTCTTGTTTTGTAAGAATTCTAAGAGATAATATACACGATTAGCCCAGTGCTCGGCATGTAGAAAGAGTTCTCAACAGCCGCGCAATCGTGAAGAACATCAGAGCTGTCTGGCTTTTCTCAAAGCAGTTTGAAGACTGTAAAAGGGTGGGGCTTTGGCGTCTCACGCTCTCTACTAAACTCTGTTAAGTTTAATAGACGGAGACACGTGACAGGGCTTTGGGTGGGGTGGGACTGAGCGCGTCCGCCCGCCCCCTTAGCTGCAGCCCTACCGCAGATGTCTGAAGGTGGCCACCAGGTCCGGCTTCAGCTGCACTGGTTCTTCCGGGCTCCCTCATCGCAGCCTCTGGCAGTGAAAACACCACCACGTGGCCTGCAGCCTTGCGTCACACGCTTTCGCCCAATGGAGACCCGCGTCGCTGAGCTGGGGGCGGGTCGCTACCAGGGCGGTTCAGCCCACAGCTGCCGTCAATTGGCCAAGGGGGGCGCCGCGGCGTGGACTCATAGCCAATGGCGGCCGTGGGTGGGGACCCCGCCCCCCTCGGCTGGAGGGTTTGGCTCCGACGCGCGGGAGGATCTGGGCCGGGCGTGGGGGGCGGAGCAAAGCAGGGACGGGGCGGAGCGAGGGGGCAGGGCGGGGCCAGGAGAGGAGGGGGGCCGGCGACCCGGCCCGCGGAGCCGGCGCCAGCGGGCTGCTGAGGTGGCTGTCGCCGGCTCGGAGCTGCGGCTTCCCCGGGTCGAGCCCCCGATGGAGGCCGAGGCCGCGGATGGCCCCCCGGGCGGGGTCGAGGCGGCGCTCAGCTGCTTCTCTTTCAACCAGGACTGCACGTAAGCCGCGGCGCCTGCCCTGCGGGGAGCTGGGGGGAAAAAATCTCGAGCAGGGGTCTTGTCCTGTCGGCCACTTGTATGGGGAGTAGCGAGGGCCTGCGCCCCCAGAGGGCCTCGGCGGCGCGGCAGGGGCGGCTCCGGGCCCTCGGGGTCTGGGTGGGCTCCCCCTCCTCCGGCGGGGGTTCCAGAGCCGACACCCCTGCTGTGGGCTGAGGGCCAGGAGCCGCCGGCCGAGCGCGAAGAGAGGGAGTTCGCGGGCGCACTGGGGCCGAAAAAGACTACGGATCCGGTGCGGGCAGAGGTTAGTGCCCCCTGACTGGGGGTCTCGGAAGGAGGGGCAGAGGCCAAAACAAAGGAGATGGGCGGGGAGGGGGAAGTTGCAAGTTGACCCTAGGCGAGGCTGTTAGGGCCCAGGAAGATGGGAGTCCAGGAAAAACTTTCCCATTTGTCCTTGAGCATCTCAACGTGGCATCTGGGCAGGGCCTGGGACAAAGAAGGCAGCCTATCCGTGCGGCCAGGCCAGCCCCCGTCCCAGCCCAGCTCGGGGCATCTCGCCTTTCCACCCCTCTCACTGTTTTCACGCAGCCCCCTCGGCGAGGCCGAATCCTTTTCTCCGAATCCCGGAGCCCCTTCCCGGGCGCCGGCTGCCTTCTCCGAGAAGCCCTGTTGCTTTTCGAGTGCACTTGTAATGTTTCACTGCGATGTGCACATTTGGACTTTGGCCAGGGAGTTAGTTGCTGAACTGTACTTCAGACGTCTCAAAGAGTCAGTCTTCAGAAGCGAACGCCTGTTTCCTTCCTAACCTGTCTTCGTGGAATTGTTAGACGCCAGTCCTGGGGACCATATGGAATAATCTCCTGGGAATGTGCACCCCCAGCATCAAGCAGGGATGACCACTTTCCAGTTTCCCACTTCCTGCTGTACCAGTTTCTGTCGCGTTCCTTGTTTGAAATGGGCTTCGGGCTTGCGCTCTGGCGGCCTGTGACTGGGCTGTGCTAATATTGAACAATCAGTGGTGTAATTAAGGCCATCCTGTACCATAAGTAACTCTGGCTTCCATTCTCTTTGTGTTTCTGTTAAAAAACACCCTATACCAAACAATATGCCTTTGTTCGGGGGGAAAAAAAAACCTGTGTGTGTAATCGGGTAATTGGGTAGCTGGACGGCTCGGTTAGATGAGTGACTTTGAAGCTTTTTTTGACCACAGTCCACAGTAAGAAATACATATTACAACACCCCCAGATCCCCACATACATAGACTGTCTCCCAAAAGGGATTCATTAAATAGTGTTTACTCTTTCTATACGTGATACCTGCTCTTAAAGCTGTTCGTGACTCATGAACTGTTTTTAAGATCTACTCATGGGTTGAGACCCACAGGTTACAGAAATGATGGTGTAGATAAAATTCTGACATTTTGTAAGAAGCGTTTTGCAAGAGAGGATGGGCTGTTGAAATCCCAGAGTGTTTTCCTTCCCAACTGAACACAGGACAAGGAAGGGAGTCAGTTTGCTTCTTCATAGGAAGTGCCTAAATTCTGCTTTGTAAAACATTGTTTCTGAAGATGTTTTTTTTAAAGCGGGGTTAGTTTTTACTCTCGTTGAGTCCCTGCTTTCTGTAGCGCTTGGGTAAGAATGTCATTTCCAAAGCTCTGGGGTGCTTGGAAAGTTAATTTCCTTCGTCTCTACTGTCAGTTCTGTTTTCTTGGACGAAGGCTTTGCTGGACAGCTCTGTCTCACCTATAAATAAAAGTTTTTGTCAGAGTCAGTTGCTGTGAGCCGCAGAGGATATGACATTGGATTTTAAAATAAGTCAAGCCCCTTGCGAATGCATTGAGGAGGATCAGCGTGTCTTTTTTGGTAAGTGCAGGCTGAGTTTGGAATTCGGTGGTCCAACTAACCTTTCCGCGTCTTCTTCATTCATACTTACATGCTTGGCACTGTGCTAGACACTGTGGGTACATTTTTTCATTCGATCGGCAGCACGTATTTGTCCCAAGCCCTAGTCCTGTGAGAGGCGATGAGAATTTTTTTTTTCCCCTGCAGGAAGGCCTTTGGGATAAAATAAGGTTTTAGTTTGAATTTTCTTGATTCAGCCTCCTTTGTGGCCATCGCCCAATCATGAAAAACATAGTAGTAGCCACGCCGCTATTTTCTCATGTATAAAATCCCTCTAGGAGCAGAGCTTATGTTTGAAAATTATTCATTTTGTATTTTTAATATTTAAAGACTTTATTTTTTTAAGTTTTTTTTAATGTTTATTTATTTTTTTTGAGAGAGAGAGAGAGTGCACATGTGCAAGTGAGAGAGAGACAGAGAGAGGGAGACACAGAGTCAGAAGCAGGCTCCAGGCTCTGAGCTGTCAGCACAGAGCCCGATGTGGGGCTCGAACCCACGAACCGTGAGATCGTGACCTGAGCCAAAGTCGGACGCTTAACCAACTGAGCCACCCAGGTGCCCCTAAAGACTTTATTTTTAAGCAATCTCTTCATCCAGCGTGGGGCTAGCAGTCACGATCCTGAGATCAAGGGTCACGTGCTCTACCGACTGAGCTAGCCAGACATCCCCGAGAATTATTTTAAATTGCCAAATCTTTTGGTTAAAATTACAAGACTCTCATTACATTTTTTCCCTTACTTACAAGCTTTAGAAACCTCAGTTGCCACTAAACACGTCTATATTTATGTGAAAAAGTCCATGTGAAGAACTTTTTTTTTGACACAGAGAGAGAGAGAGAGAGAGAGAGCACACGAGCGAGCATGCGCGATAGTGGGGGAGGGGCAGAGAGGGAAGGAGTCACAGAATCCGAAGCAGGCTCCAGGCTCTGAGCTGTCCGCACAGAGCCTGATGCGGGGCTCGAACCCAGGAACCTCGAGATCATGACCTGAGTCGAAGTCGGATGCTCAACTGACTGAGCCACCCAGGCGCCCCAAGAACGTTTAAAGACAGTAATCACTACAGAGTATATTAAAATTTTTTTGTGTGTCATAGAAATAAAAAGGAGGTTTTCAAGTGTACAACCTGTTGTGATTCGACATTTGTATACATTGGGAAGTGATCACCACGATTAGCCTGCTAACCATCTGTCAACCTACACAGTTCCTGCAGTATTACCGCCTTAGGTAGGATGCTCTACCTTCATCCCCGTGATGTATTTATTTTATAACCGGAAGATTGCATTTCCTGATCTCCTTCACCAGTTTCATAGTCCCCTGGCCCCCCTGCCCTAAAACCCCTGTCATCTGGCCGTCACCAATCTCTTCTTTGTGACTATGAGTCTGGGTTTGGTTTTGTTGTGTTTTTCTTAGACTCCACATGTAAGTGAAATCATGTGATATTTGTCTTTCTCTGACTCATTTACTTAGCACAATACCCTCATCCATGTCGTTGCGAATGGCAACACTCCGTTCTTTTTTATGGCTGAGAAGTGGAGTGCATGTGTGCGCACACCCATGTGCACACACGCCACGTCGTCTTTATCCATTCGTCCACTGGCGGATACTTAGGTTGTTGACGTATCTTGGCTGTTGTAAATAATGCGGCAATGAACATAGCGGTGTGTGCGTCTTTTCGAATTAGTGTGTTCATTTTTCCTTCAGAAAGATACCTAGAAGTGGAATTGCTGGATCATATGGTAATTCTCTTTTTAATTTTTTGGGGAATCTTTGTACTGTTCTCTGGCGTGGCTGCACCGGTCCGGGTTCCTTCCAATAGTGCACGGAAGGTTACCTTTCCTCCACATCCTCCCCGACACTGGCTATTTCTTTTTTTTTTTTTTTAATGTTTATTTATTTTCGAGAGACATAGAGACAGAGCATGAGCAGGGGAAGGGCAGAGAGAGAGGGAGACACAGAATCCGAAGCAGGCTCCAGGCTCTGATGAGCCGTCAGCACAGAGCCCGATGTGGGGCTCGAACTCACAGACTGTGAGATCATGACCTGAACTGAAGTCGGCCGCCTAACCGACTGAGCCACCCAGGCGCCCCTCTTATCTTTTTGATAACAGCCATTCTAAAAGGTATAAGGTGGTATCTCATTGTGATTTGCACTTGTATCTCCCTGATGACTGGTGATCTTGAATGACTCTTCATGCACCTGTTGGGTATCTGCATGTCTGCTTTCGAGAAATGTCAGTTCAGACTCTTTTCAATTTTTAACCAGGCTGTTTTGTGGTTGAGTGTATGAATTATATATTTTATTGATACCTACAAAGTTAATGCAGGATTATCTACTGTATTATATATTTATATATTTTTATTTCATATATTTATTTTATACATACTAAATAGCTACATGCATTTATTATGTATTTTAATATATTTATTTTATATGTTTATACATTTACATATTTTTAATATTTTATTTATATAAAATTTATTTATATGCCTTTATTTTATATGTTTGTATATGTATTTCATATATTATATATTTATTTCATATATAATATATATTTATATACTTATTTTACATACTTATTACATATACTTATATATATTCATTTTATTATATGCTTATATATAACATACTTTTTCTTATTTTATAGTAGAATATATACACTATATATGTTGGATATTAACCCCTTATTGGATATATAATTCACACATATTCTCTCGCATTCAGTAGGTTGTTCTTTTCATTTTGTTGATGGTGTCCTTTGCCGTGCAGAAGCTTTTTAGTTTGACGTAATTCTTCTTGTTTGTTTTTGCTTTTATTTCCCTTGCCTTTGGAGTCAGAGCCAAAAACCATTGCTAAGACCCACGTCCAGGAGCTTACTGCTTGTGTTTTCTTCCAGGAGTCTTATGGCTTCGCGTTTTGCATTCAGGTCCTTCATCCTCGGATGCGGTACGAGACAGTAGCCTAGTTTCATTCTTTTGCGTGTAGCTGGATCGTGAAGTCATGAGATGCTGCCGGCTCCCCTTTCCGAGTGCTGTTTGTCATCCTTAACGCTGCTGCTCTCCAGCACGCGTCGAGCCCCTCGGGTTAGCCCCCCGGCTGGTTGGAGGGCTGCGGGAGCGAAACGAACACCTTACTGGTGGAAAGTCGACCGCCGTCTCCTATCCCTGTGTCCCAGCGAAGAACAAGCAGTTTGGGTAGAAAAAAAACAATTCCAGGGAAAACCACATGACCTCCTCTTTTTTATTTTTAGGCTGGTGAAACAAGAGCCTCGGCCATCAGGCTCGCCCCAGGAAACTGCTTATATTAGTGTATGATTCCCTGTGCAGAACAGATCTCACCTTCTCAAAGACTTGTTTCAAATGAGGAAGCTGGGCTAATGTTTAGGTCCACTTAGGACTCTTTTCAGCCCTGACGTCCCGTTTTCCCAGGGTGAAAGTTGCTCAAGACCAGAGCGCTCCTTCTGAGTGTGCCCCGTGTGAGATTTCACTCATCGCTGAAGTGCTGGGGGCAAAGCGGGAAGGAGCTGGATGGGGGGTCCCAGCTGCTGAACAAAATGGACTCGTTTGCTTTCGTCCTATGGCCAAGGAAACTGGGCTCAGGGTCTTTCTTTATCTGTTGGTCGAAAGTGAAAAATTAAGAAAACAAGATTTAGTTAGCCCATGTGGTTCCAGATGTGTTTAGTTTTTGTTTCGTTGGTTGGTTTCTGACACTAGCTTTGTGGAACGTGGCATACAAGCAGAGTTTTCAACCCTGGCTGCACATTAGAGTACTTGGACTAAAAAAAGAAAAAGAGAGAGAAAGAAAAGGAAAGAAGGGAGGGAGGGAGGGAGGGAGGAAGGAAGGAGGAAGGAAGGAAGGAAGGAAGAAAGGAAGGAAAAGAGGTAGAAAAGAAAAAAGAAAAGAACGCAATTGAGTAAAAAAAGCAGGGATAGACAATCATTGGTATTTTTTAAAAACTTCCCAAGTGAATTTAACGTCCATCTGGGGATGAGAGCTTCTGGTATAAAGTACCTGAGGTGTTTTCCTGGAAAATGATGAAAGGAAACATCCATTAAATTGTACCTGCTAATGACCGTGCCTCCTACGATCGCGTGTTTATTTTTTAAGCAAAAAAAAAAAAAAAAAAAAGCAAATAAAAAATTTACCTCTTGGCAAAGTATGTCTCAGACTTCAACCGGAAGACCTCTAATCAAGCGGGGCATCGTGCCGAGATGACTGCTTACGTGTTCCATCCTTCCTATTTCTGCCCGGCTGGGCAGGCACAGTCACTGAGAGGTTTGACGTTTCGTCTGATGAGTTTCAGCTCTCTGAACCATTTCACATCCGTGCGTGTGGCTGTCTTTGGCCTTTCCCATCTTAATGTACCTGCCCGCCTGGCCAAGGCGTGCCTCGCCGGTTCGAAAGTGATCAAATACCGAAAATACCCGAGGACATATATTTGTCTGTCTGCCGTGAGACTAGGGGGGAAGGGATGTCTGGCTTGGACAGAGGGGTGGCTGGCATACAGGAGCTCTTGTCATTCCCACGTGTCATATCTTCCACAGATCCCTAGCAATTGGAACCAAAGCCGGTTATAAGCTGTTTTCTTTGAGTTCTGTGGAGCAACTGGACCAAGTCCATGGAAGCAGTAAGTCTGTGTGCGAGATCTCAGGGACACCAAATCCTCCCTCTAGACTTTAATCTGCGGGGCTCCTGAGCCGTCTGCGTTTTTCTCCCTTAACTGTCAGACTGAAGGAGTCAGTATTTTTCAGACTTAAATATAAATCATTGCCTCCACTTGGCTTAAAAAAAAAACAACCACAAGTAAGCACTTAGATTTGGCAATAGCTTAGGTAGCATTTTCTTTTTATATTAAGAAATCCTTTGGAACCCTGTTGTGACGCTTTTTCATATACTTTTATGCACAGTCCTCAGGGCTGTTTTGTTTGTTTTTATTTTTTTAATTTTTTTAATGTTTATTTTTGAGAGAGAGGCAGAGTGCGAGCGGAAGAGGGGCAGAGAGAGAGGGAGACACAGAATCCGAAGCAGGCTCCAGGCTCTGATGAGCTGTCAGCACAGAGCCCGATTTGGGGCTCGAACTCATGAACTGTGAGATCATGACCTGGGCCAAAGTCAAACGCTTAAGTGACTGAGCCACCCAGGCGCCCCCACAGTCATCAGTTTTTATCATTGTCATATCAGAAGGTCACTTAGATTTTTTTTTTCTGCCATTATATTGCCACTGCAGAACATTGGTAATGTTCATTCAGTCATGCAAGGGTTTTTTCTTCCTTTTAGTCAAGCAGTGCTGTCCCATTTGCATCGTTCATATCGAAGGTGTTGAAGTACTCCTAGTGAGTCTTACAACAAACATTAGTTCTCTTATTATCTCAGGGTAACTAATAATTTATGTCATCAGAATACGCAGTCTTTGGATTTCCCGGAAAGAAAGGCATGTGGTAAATAACCCCATTGGGTCGCTAATGTCTTTGTAAGATGTTATTTCTCTTAGACCATTTTCGTGAATACTTTGCTCTGTATCTGTTCTATGTTGTTCCCTACGGGACCCACCTAAGCACAAGGAAGGCACGCATACGAAGAATGTTCTCAGAAAGACACTGGGGTCCCTACCTGTGGGAGCTTAGGAGGTTTACCGATCTCCCTTCCTCCTGAGCACAGGAGTCCGTCCCTGGTCATGACATGGATGTCCAGACTGCCTTCAACAGGAAAGGGACTCCAGACAGGACCAGGGAGGGGACCAGGTTGGGGAGGGGGCACAGGTGTAATTATGATACTACCCGCCACCCACCATGGCTGTACCCCTGTTGGCAGCAGGGGCCAGAATTCCGGAAGCGGGTTTCCCGTGGAAATCTCTCATGGAGAAACGGCGGGTTGAGGTTGCCCCCACCTCCCGGGGATGTTTTCCAGAGCACACGGCGGTGCCCGAGAGGCGAGCCCACCGCCCAGAGGGCGCCCGGGGAAATCTCTGGAAGACCGGACTCTGCGTTCTGGTCACTAACGTTTTCTTCAGGTCTTGGAAAGGGCTTCGGAACTGCTCCCTCGGGAAACAGGCCAACTTCACTGTAGGGGGAAAAAACCCACTGTAAGTGGGTGCTAATGGAGGGCGCCCCGTCGGCGACCGCAGAGCCCGCCAGCTGACTGGTGCAGGCTGGGCTCAGTGCCGGGGATGGGGGGGCTGCATCCGTGTAACCTCAGCTCCTTTCCCCCCCAGATGAGATCCCGGATGTCTACATCGTCGAGCGCCTCTTCTCCAGCAGTCTGGTAGTGGTGGTCAGTCACACGAAGCCACGGCAGATGAACGTCTATCACTTCAAGAAGGGCACGGAGATCTGTAATTACAACTATTCCAGCAACATCTTGTCCATAAGGCTGAACCGGCAGGTGAGCGGGGGGACCCTCCCGGGGTGGCCAGGCTTCCGCTAATTGGCACCAGAGAAAAAAACGAGTGTCTTTAAAGATGAGGGTTTCTAAAAACAAACGTCAGATGCTAAAATTTTTAATTTTTTTAAATTAAAAAAAATTTTTTTATTTACATCCAAGTTAGCATACAGTGCGACAATGATTTTAGGAGTAGATTCCTTAATGCCCCTTACCCATGTAGCCCATCCCCCTTCCCTCAATCCCTCCGGCAACCCTCTGCTTATTCTCTGTATTGAAGAGTCTCTCATGTTTTGTCCCCCCTCTGTTTCCGTACCATCTTTGCTTCCCTTCCCCTACGTTCATCTGTTTTGTATCTTAACGTCCTCATGAGTGAAGTCGGATGATACTTGTCTTTCTCTGACTAATTTCACTCAGCATAATACCCTCTAGTTCCATCCACATAGTTGCAAATGGCGAGATGTCATTCTTTTTGATTGCCGAGTAACACTCCGTTGTATATCTATACAACACCTTCTTTATCCGTTCATCCTTTGATGGACATTTGGGCTCTTTCCATACTTCGGCTATTGTCGATAGCGCTGCTATAAACATTGGGGGTGCATGTGTCCCTTCGAAACGTCACACCTGAATCTCTTGGATAAATACCTAGTAGTGCAATTGCTGGGTCGTAGGCTAATTCAATTTTTAATTTTTTGAGGAACCTCCATACTGTTTTCCAGAGTGGCCGCCCCAGTTGGCATTCCCACCAGCAGCGCAAAGGAGATCCTCTTTCTCCGCATCCTCGCCGACATCTGTTGTTGCCTGAGTTGTTACTGTTAGCCCTTCTGACAGGTGTGAGGTGGTATCTCGGTGTGGTTTCAATTTGTATTTCCCTGATGAGGAGTGATGTTGGGCATTTTTTCATGTGTTGGTTGGTCATCTGGATGTCTTCTTTGGAGAAGTGTCTATTCATGTCTTTTGCCCATTTCTTCACTGGATTATCTGGTTTTGGGGTGTTGAGTTTGATAAGTTCTTTATAGATTTTGGATACTAACCCTGTATCTGACATGTCGTTTGCAAATATCTTCTCCCATTCCGTCGGTTGCCTTTTAGTTTTGCTGATTGTTTCCTTCGCCGTGCAGAAGCTTTTTATTTCGATAAGGTCCCGGTAGTTCATTTCTGCTCTAAAAGGGATTGTATTACTCAGGCCTGGTATTGTGGGGACATGTCGAGACTACTCCAGGCATCTGTTTCAGTGATGTGTCCTCCCTGGTCCTTCCCCCTCGTGTTCTTTCTCGAACGTTGGCCACTGGAGCAAAGCCTCTTCCTCTGGGTGCAGGCTGGGCGGAAGTCTGGCTCTGACACTGTCCCGTGAGCTACTACAGGGGCACTGAACCCGGAAGAACTTCTCTCCCTGGTTTGGCTGGGCCCTGGATGGCCCCAGACGGTGGCATCCATTGCAGATCGGCAGTAATGCCTCTCAGAATGAACCCCCTGAGGATGAGTGTGGCCCCCCCCCCGGGCTAGCTCCGCAGGCAGCTGTAAAACTGGCCTTCTCTTGCACTCTCCTTGGGCTTTCCCAGCGGGCCAGGTGCCCAGCCCCATGTCCCACCTGTCTTGCTCCTGGCTCACCCTTATGGGTCATCCTTGTAGTTTTTCCTTGTCAAAGGAAGGGTTATTCTTACCTCAGATGTATCATGCATTGTCTTAAAAAATTGAAATTCTTGGGGCACCTGGCTGACTCAGTTGGTTGAGCATCCGACTTCGGCTCAGATCATGATCTCACGGTTTGTGGGTTCTAGCCCCGCATCAGGCTCTGTGCTGACAGCTCAGAGCCTGGGGCCTGCTTCGGATTCTGTGTCTCTCTCCCTTTGCCCCTCCCCCACTCGTGCTCTGTCTCTGTCTCTCTTTCAAAAATAAACAAACATTTAAAAAAATTTTTTTAATCGAAGTTCTTGTTAAATAAGCATTTGGGGGTGTTAGCAGAGTTTCTCCTAAATTATTAGATTTCAGGGCCGCCTGAGGGGCTCAGTCAGTTAAGTGTCCAATTCTTGGTTTCGACTCAGGTCATGATCTCAGTGCAGAGCCCGTTTGGGATTTCTCTCTCTCTCTCCCTCCTCTGTCCCTCCCCTGCTCAGGATCTCTCTCCTCTCAAAATAAATAAACTTTATTTAAAAAACTATTAGATTTTTAAATCCTACGAGGGCCAGGACTGTATCCGTTCCGTAGACCTGGTAGAAGAGACAGTGCCTGGTAGAAAAAAAAATGCACAACATACCGGTTTCCTGAGTGGCTATTAAGTAAATAAACACATAGATTGTGTGTGTGACCATACAGATCTTTCTATTCAATTAAATATTCCCAGGGTGGTGGAGGCTGTTGCATTCCTCAAGAACATTGCTTTTTCCTTTTCCCTAAACTATTACATGCTAATAATTTGTTTTAACAAGTGAAACAAAGTGCCTTCTTCTCTTTACGAGAAGGAAGAGATTATGTCTTTTAGCTGGTCAACTCCTTTGACTGGATACCCGCTTAAGTCTATATAAAGCAGTGCGGTAGAGGGGCGCCCGGGTGGCTCAGTCGGTTGAGCGTCCGACTTCGGCTCAGGTCGTGATCTCGCGGTCTGTGAGTTCGAGCCCCGCGTCGGGCTCTGTGCTGACGGCTCAGAGCCTGGAGCCTGCTTCACATTCTGTGTTTCCCTCTCTCCCTCTGCCTCTCCCCTGCTCATGCTCTGTCTCTTTCTCTCAAAAATAAATAAACATAAAAAAATTAAAAAATATATTAAAAGAAAAACAAAAGCAGTGCGGTAGAGACGAGCCTGAGAAGTCAGCCTGTGGGGCTACTGAAGTGAGGAGGAGCAGGGGTAAAGAAGGAAGTAGACCCGGGCTCTTGGCCAGGGAGGGAGAGGCAGTCTGAGAGTTTTCGGCTTGAAGGCTTTTAAGCCCAGTTCTTGGCTCAGGGGCTCTCGCTGGAGTCTGTTGGTAGCACAGGTTAAGTTCATTGTAAAACTTTCTTTGTATACAGTACTAGCCAGTGGATGAAAGTTAAATCTCTTTTTTGGCACCTGATTGTCTTTTTAAGATCGTTTAGGCAAAAATCCTAAAAAGATCGCAACCCTCCGCTAGTGTGTGCGGTGTTTATTTCTGTGATTTCTCCGTCACTTGCACTCTGACATTACCATTAGCAAATGAGACAGGATTACTCAAGCATCCGGGTCGGCCAGCCTTTCGATGCCACCCCCTCCTCAGCGTAACGCCCATTACCGTTGAGGCCCTCCTCCCTCAGCTTCTTTGGAACACTAGTGAACCTAGCACCACTCAGCCGCCAATGGCCAAGTTCACTGGAACCCGCGTACAGCTCTCTCTTCCCTCCCAAGAAGGTGGTTTGGGCTTTGCTTTTCTTAAAACCTACAAGCTTGGGCCTTAGCAACTTTGGGGGTGGGCACCTGCTGCAGCCCCGCCCTGCAGGGCCGTGGTTTCGGGAAGCTGGGGCTCTGCCGCCCCCTGCAGGAGACAGACCAGGTGAGAGCCGTGCATCCCGCCCGCTATGGCCTTCCTTCCATCGGGCCTCGGGGCGGTGCGGTTCCTTTTTTAAACAACAGGAAACCATTCTTTTTTGCGTAGGGAGTTATGAGGAGAGAATATCACTATTTTTGGTGCGCCCGAGTGGCTCAGTCGGTTAAGCGTCCGACTTCGGCTCAGGTCATGATCTCACGGTCCGTGAGTTCAAGCCCCGTGTCGGGCTCTGTGTGGACAGCTCAGAGCCTGGAGCCTGCTTCGGATTCTGTGTCTCCCTCTCTCTGCCTCTACCCCACTTGCGATCTGTCTCTGTTAAGAATAAGTAAACATTTAAAAAAATTAAAAAAAAAGAAAATCCCTATTTTCTTCTAAATATATAGAGAGGAAAAATATTTAGTAATTGCGGTCTTTTCCACTTTCAGTCGGTGTCATTCCCCCTGTCCTTAACTGAGGAAGTGTGTCTTGTGGAATAAAGACGACACCACCGATACATTTCCATCTATAAACTGTGCCAGTGCTCGGACCATCTGTTCCGAGAGGCCCTGGTTACCCACACGAAGGTTTCCTGGATCCGAGCCTCTGAAGCTGCATCTAAATCTGTGATGCTCAAGGGCAGACACTATAAATATATATTTTTTAATATTTATTTTGGGGAGAGTGCAAGTGAGGGAGGGGCAGAGCGAGGGGGACACAGGACCCGAAATGGGCTCTGCGCTGACAGCAGCGACCCTGACGCGGGGCTCGAACTCACAAACTGTGAGATCATGACCTGAGCTGAAGTGGATGCTCCACTAACTGAGCCACCCAGGTGCCCCTAGACGTATTTTTTCTAAAACCTAAAAGAGTCGACGAGACCCTGGAACCGGGAATGAGCGGGGCTCGTGACCGGGAACGAGCGGGGCTGAAGTCCTGGGACGGAACACTGGTTGCTAAAGAAAGCAGTTTCCAGGGCTGCGTTCACCCCGGAAGCACGCTTGCACACGAACATGGGACACGGTGCCTCCTTTTCCCCCCTCACTGTTAATCTCCCTGTTTCCCTCCCATTTAATTCTTATCTGTGGCCGGTGGGGGTCGCCTGAAATTGGCCAAGCGGGCCACAGAGCAGCCGGTGCCGTGAGAGCCGGTGGGAAAGACGCGATGGGCGGGGTGAACGGGACAGAGACGCTGTTCCTACATGAGGCGTACGTTGAGGACCCGCTATCCTGGGGACGGAGCGTGAGGATACAGGAGGCTCTGGGAAACCCAAGAGCATACGCAGAGAGTACTGGAGCCCGAGCGAGCCACAGGAAGTGCTGGCAAAAGCGCCGCTCTCTGGTAAATCAGGGAATGTATATTTCACAGAGAAACGCCAAGGTTTGCCGTCAATTTTGAGACGCTGTTAGAATTATGTTTTTTTACCCCTTGGCACCCAGACCTCTGTGTGGCCACGGCGCCTTCGTTAAAATTGAGGAAGGGGTATACATTTTATTTTTCTGCCTGGTAAGGGTGATGGTCTCGTGTTTCGGAGCTGGGAAAACAGCAGGGCGGGCTTCCCGCCCCAGGAGAGCCTGTCAGCGTTTATTGTTTCCTCTTGTAGTATTTTTGGGTGCCTTTGTCTCCAAGTGTTGTCTTTTGGGATAAAAGAATCTGGCCTGAGAAGGGTGTTCATCAGAATCACTCGGGGTCCTTGTGGGAAACCTCCCAAACCAGAATTTCCAGGGAGAGGCCAGGCCTTGCCCCTCAGGTGCTCGGACGCCTGTCGGAGCCTGAGAACCACTCTCGTAGAGGAAGGCGAGCCGGCCGTGTGCAGGGGTAGTGGGCAGCTGCTCAGGGTGAGGACAGAGCCACCCGACCGAAGCTTCCTTCCCAACCGCCCCTCACCGGCACCCAGCGTCTGCACTTGTACCGAGCTACACGCTCCGTTCCTTTGCGCACCTGACGCCAACCCCACGGCCTGTTTCCACTCGGTGGGGAGCGTGGCCATCGGGACGAAGCTCTACGCCTGCCAGGCCTCATTTGAAAAGAGAAGGGTCTCCCTGCACTGGAGGGGGGGTGCCCCGGGAGGAGCCGAGCGCAGGGCGGGGGCACCTGGGACAGGAGGTGCACACGAGGGCGGGAGGGCTTTCCAGTTCCCTTTCCTGGGGCCGGAGAGAGTGAGCGGAAGAGGGTCCGGAGGGCAGCTGAGCCAGCAATTCTTCCAAGGATAACACCTCTGATTAGCGATGCGGAGGAAGCAAAGAACCCACGTCTGTACAAGAGAGAGACTCCGTTACGAACACTGACGGGGTGCCTGTCTGGCGGGAATGCGAACCAAAAAGATTGCCCAAGATCGTCCTAAGCGGCAAAGGGAGTCTGATCAGGAAGTGTTTGGGAATCCCTGTTCTAAAGAGGGGAAATACCTCCCTCCAAAAATCTCAGTCTCTAAATGAAAATTTTTAAGATCTTGTATTTTATGCTTCTGTTCAGGTGGAGAGTGTATGAGTGTGTGTGTGCGTGTGTGCGCGTGCACACAATGTGTATACATGAACATAATCTTCACATCGATCCTCAAAATTCTACCTCCTTTACGGGGGCGCCTGGGTGGCTCAGTCAGTTAAGCGTCCTACTCCTGTTCAGGCTCAGGTCACGATCTCATGGTTGCTGAGTTCGAGCCCCGCATGGGCCTCTGTGCTGCAGGCACAGAGCCTGCTTGAGATTCTCTGTCTCCGTCTCTCTCTGCCCCTCCTCACTCGCTCTCTCAAAAATAAGTAAATAAACATTAAAAAAAAATTCTACCTCCCTGAGGCTTAGAATCAAGTCAGGGCTCCAGGAGAGATGAGCAATCTCGGCTTGGTCGGCCTCTTTTTTTTTTTTTTTTTTTAATTTTTTAATGTTTATTTATTTTTGAGACAGAGAGAGACAGAGCATGAGTGGGGGAGGGGCAGAGAGAGAGGGAGACACAGAATGTGAAGCAGGTTCCAGGCTCTAAGCTGTCAGCACAGAGCCCGACGCGGGGCTTGAACTCACTAACCTCGAGATCATGACCTGAGCCGAAGTCGGACACTCAACCGACTGAGCCACCCAGGTGCCCCGCTCGGCCTCTTTAAAACGGCCGCGTGGACTGACGGCTCTGTGTGCTTGCAGCGCCTGCTGGTGTGCCTGGAGGAGGCCATCTACATCCACAACATCAAAGACATGAAGCTGCTGAAGACCATCCTGGACATCCCCGCAAACCCGACAGGTGAGCCCCAGAACCGGGGAGGCGCCCCCCGCCACCCCAGAGCTCATATCCAGCGGCGCCTGTCACAGGCCGGAGTCCCTCCTCCGAGGGAAACCGGACGCAGTATTCGTGAGTCTCGGTGGTGTTTACCTCAGCGCTTTTCCTCATGGGGCCGGATTCCGAGTATATTAGGCTGCATGGCCTCCTGCGTGGCCACCACCGCAGCCTGCGAGGAACCCCTTCCGTCTGGGACCCAGTCTCGGCATTTAGGGCAGGCGTGCAGGAGATTTTGTGCCTCCGAGGTTAAGAGGTGTTTACCCCTAATTATTTTCCGTGGCAGTTCAGTTCAGAGCAGGTGTAATAACTAGAAGCAGGTTTCGACCTGGCGTGTCTGCGCGAGTAGGAGAATGGCTGTGAGGAATGTGTTTTATGACGTTACAATGGGCTCTCTCTACGTGGGCGTCGTGCTAGGATACTGGTTTTTAACCGAACTCTTCGGATATAATGCCGTTTAGTGAGTTCCCGGTGTGAGAATGAGAACCGATTGGCCTTGGTAGATTGAAAGAGCAGATGACATGAGCTCACCGAGCTAGAAGGAAACGAGAGGGGCGCCTGGGCAGCTCAGTCTGCGAAGCATCCGACTTTGGCTCAGGTCGTGATCTCACGGTTTGTGAGTTCGAGCCCCGCATCGGGCTCCGTGCTGACAGTGCAGAGCCTGCTTCGGATCCTCTGTCTCCCTCTCTCTCTGCCCCTCCCCTGCTCATGCTGGCACGCTCTCTCTCTCTCTCTCTCTCAAAAATAAATAAACATTAAAAAAAAAAAGAGAAGTAAACGAGAAAGAAGACCTTCATCGTACGGAAGGGTGGGGAGTCATCGCACTTAGAACAATCTGTGTGTCCAGTGATTCAGGTTAATATTTGTAAATTATGTTCTAGTTTGTCAGTAAGCGGCCGCTTCAGTTTACTGTAGTTTCCTAATCCTTTGACTTTCACTGAGTTTCAAGGTCGGTATGGCCCAACAACCCAAGTCACTAGGCTCTTTGGGCCTCAGTTTGTTTGTTCGTTTATCTGTAAGATGGGATAGTAATACCCGTCTCGCAGGATCAGCTGAGAATTACAAGAGGCTGTTTGTGGGAGCGACCCGCCCACAGCCTGCCATGCAGTAAAAATCTCCTACGCCTCCTTCCCCCACCCCTTCTCAATTATACAGACGGCCCTTTGCTGTCAACGTCAGTGCTTTGAAATTTCAGCTGTGAAAAACTAGATTTTAAAAGATCAAAGCAGGGCGCCTGGGTGGCTCAGTTGTTTGAGCGTCGACTCTTGACTTTGGCTCAGGTCCTGCTCTCACGGTCCATGAGATCGCGCCCCACGCTGCTCTTTGGAAGCCTCACATCCCAGATTCCACATTTGGGAATTCCGTCTCCCTTTCTCCCTGCCCCTCCCCCACTTGCTTTCTCTCTCTCTCTCAAAATAAATAAAAATGAACTTCAAAAAATAAGCGATCAGAGCCATTGAGGCGGCTGTGACATTCTGCGAGACGACGACTTTAAAAAATTTTTTTTGCAAAGATTTCATTTTGTTTCAATATTCGCTTTTTTTTTTTTTTTTTTTAAACGTTTATTTATTTTTGAGTGAGAGAGGGACAGAGTGTGAGCGGGGAAGGGGCAGAGAGAAAGGGAGACACAGAATCCGGAGCAGGCTCCAGGCTCTGAGACATCAGCACAGAGCCCGATGCGGGGCTCAAACCCACAGACTGCGAGATCATGACCTGAGCCGAAGTCGGACGCTCAACCGACTGAGCCACCCAGGCGCCCCGAGACGACGACTTTAAAGCCCGTCTCATAAAACGGATGGTGAGTGAAGGAGCTACGGGGCGTCAGTGTTCTGTCCCAGGAAAGCGGGGTGGAACTGATCTGGAAGACACGCGTATCGAAGATGCACCGTGTGCCTGGTGCCACAGTAGGTGCCGTCAGGCACAGTTACAGCACGCACCCAGCAGGGACCCCGATCCAGCCACGCCAGTCCCCAGAGACTGCTTGCTGGGTGACATAGTCCAAGACAGAGGCTCCGCACCTTTCGTGGCCTGGGACCCAGGGCGGGACTGTGCTGTGCGGACAGTTCAAAGGAGGAAGTGCTCTTCTGATAGGGCAGGGGGGCGGAACGGAGTGGACCCGAACTTGACCTTGATGGATTTGGGCCATAGACCACCCAGGCGGCCGAAGCCTCGGTTCTCCATGTCTCTGGAAGGACCGGGGTTGGCAGAGCCAGCACCCTCTCCGGCGGAGGGGCCCGAGTGTTAGCGGGGGTCAGTTCCACTTGCTGCTGCGGGCACACGCTCAGCCTGCCCGCAGGACTGCCCCGCCCGCCCCTCCCCTGCGAAAAGCGCTTTCTCTCCATGTACTCGCATTTTGAGCACATGTCGCTGTTTGCTTTAGCTCAGAAAAGTCCTCGGTCGCCTCACTTTTTGCAGTTTAAACGGAGGAAAGAAGGTTGGAAATGGTGGGCCTGTGGTGTTTTCTGTTCGGGAGAACGGGTATTATTTGTAAAGGAACAATTTTATCTCAAGAAAAATTAGAAACAGTGAGAGGTGTTTTTTTCTGTCCCAGAGAAACGTTATGAATGGATTCAAGGGCAGAGTTAGCAGCATTTCCTTCTGAAAGACCATGGGGTGGGTCGAAAGACCAAAATATGCCTTATGACACTTTCGGTGTTCTGTTCTCCGGAGAGATAGCCCAAGACTTTTTCAAATGCCGATGTCTATAATTAGCATCTCAACTTCCACTGAGCTCCCTTTGTGCTGCGTAAACAGAGATGATAATGTTTACCCCCGCAGAGTTATTTTGGGGAGCATTAACTGAGGGCAGGGAGTGAGCGAGCGAGAGCAAAGGGGCTCTCCTGGCCACACAGGGCGGCTGGGAGGCTCACTCGCTCGCCCAGCCCCTGCCCCTGCCCCTGCCCCGAGGGCGGCCTGACGTGGTCAGAGTTGCACTTGCAGTGACAAGCCCAGTTCCTTGCTCGAGAACAGTCAGCAGACTCTGAGCTGTCCAACCCAGGAATATGAAATACTCAGAGCCCGGGAGCCTCCCTGATTCTCATCCTCTCATTTCTTCGTTTTCTAAACGAAAATATCAGACAGAAACTCCGGCTCTCGATTTGATGCATCCTAAACGGGTACACAGAGGAGACAGAGTCCCCCGTCCAACGGGCCGGAGCGCACGGATTCTGAGTATTGTAACCTAGTGAGCGCCAAATACATGATACACACTGAGCCCTTACCATCGCTTCCACTCAGCGTCCAGCGCGGCTGTCCGTTTCCTTCCTTCTGTCGGCGTTTGGGTCCCGGCCATTCCTGTCGTGTCAGAGATTGCAGACTGTTTCCTCTAAAGAGTTCGGCCGGGCCCGGGCTCACAGTGAATTTCCTGCCAGCGCAGCAGTCTGTGTGCTGAGCAGCGAGGGCGGAGATCTCCATCCAAGTTCTGCCAACCGCGGATCCGTTAAGATCCTTGGGCGAGTACTGCGGGGGCAGTCTATACCGCACGGCGGTGCGTGAAATAGACCAGGAGCGGCTCCTCCCCCAGCGCCTGCTCTCTCCGCAAAGGGGAGTATAGACAGCGTCAACGGCTAGCAGTCGCCGAGAACATCGGCAAATACGGAGATTTCTTTCTGTTTTTGAAAACTGGGAAACCTGTTCTGAGACATTCATCAACCCAGAGGGGGCCACGTGGTATCAATCACTGGCACCTCGCCCTATAAATACCCCGGCAAGGGCGATTTAGAATCCTAGGACTGCCTTCCAAGTGCAGCCAACGATCCCCGTCGGTTCTTGCACTGAGAAAACGCGTTTCTCTTCCAGCCGCAGAGGAAGCACAGCCAAACAGTTCCAGGGAGGCGACAGCTGACAGTGACTTATAAGAATGTGGACCCATTCTGAAATAAACCCAAAAGCCACACCAACACCTGCTTCCTAGACAGAAAAAAGACGAGAAGAAAAACAGGCTCAAATATGGAGAATAGGGCAAAGCCTCGGGGTTTTCGGATAACGAGTGATTTTTTTTTTTTCTTGCTTGATCTTTTCTGGACCCTGCAAATTTTTTTACACGATGACTTTTCTGTTGCTAAATGTTATCAGAGACAAAGCTATTTCCTTCCTCAAGAAGGCTTGATGTGACATCCGTGATGGACCTAGAAGATGGGTAGAATGGGGGGCGCCTGGGTGGCTCAGTTGGTTAAGCGGCCGACTTCGGCTCAGGTCATGATCTCACGGTCTGTGAGTTCGAGCCCCGCATTGGGCTCTGTGCTGACGGCTCGGAGCCTGGAGCCTGCTTCAGATTCTGTATCTCCCTGTCTCTGTGCCCCTCCCCTGCTCATACTCTGTCTCTATGTCTCTCAAAAATAAATAAACATTAAAAAATTAAATCTTAGAAGATGGGTAGAATGGGACTGTCAAAGCCCGAAGCAAGCGCTCGACGCTCCTCTCCGGGGCTTCGGGAGAAATAAAAATGCGTTCTTACAGCTGGTTGGATTTGTCTGAGAACTGGACCATAGGACACCAAAGGAACTCACGTTAAACATTTCTGGGGACCTTCGTGAAGTCTGCAAAGGTTGGGGTGCAGGGTCCCTTGGCTAAATTCAAGTGGGTTGCCAGAGCCGTGAGCCCCGGGGCGAAGCTCTCAGACAAGTGGTTCCGCGGCAGAGTCTGCCCCTCCCTGGCCATCGTCCCTTCCCTGTCAGAATCCAGCGTCATTTCACTCTCTGTGAGACACTGCAGAAAGTTCGATGTTAGCTGAAGACGCTTAAGCCTTTCTTCCTTTCTGGGATATTTACCTTTTAACAAACAAACAAAAGAACATTGAAGGCCACCTCGCACTGTCAGAATGGCTTTTATCAAAAAGACAGAGATACAGAGTACTGGCGGGGTGCGAGGAAAAGAGAACCCTTGTGCACCCCTGGGGGGAATGCCAACTGCTGCAACCACTGTGGAAAAGAGAGCAGAGGTTCCTCAAAAATTTAAAAATAGAACTATCGTATGACCCAGAAATTCCACTTCTGGGTATTTATGCAAAAAAAAAAAAAAAAAAAAGAAAAAGAAAAAGAAAAGGAAAGAAAACATTAACCCAAAAAGATAATCTCCACGCCCGCGTTCATTGCAGCATTGTTTACAATAGCCGAGACACAGGAACCATGTCCGTTGGACGAACGAATAGAGAAAATCTGGAGTGTGTGTGTGTGTGTGTGAATATATATGTATATTATGGAATGTTCTTCAGACATTAAAAAAAAAAAAAAGATCTTGCCATTTGGGACAAAATGGATGGACCGTAAGGGCATTATGGGGAGTGAGAGCTGGTGGTGGGTGAAATGGATGGAGGGGGTCAAAGGTACAAACTTGCAGCTATAAAGTAAGGAAGCTATAAAGGAAGTCATGGGGATGTCACGTACAGCGTGGTGGCCGTAGTTAATAGTACCGCACTGTGTTGCTGGAAGTTGAAAAGGGATCTTCAAAACTGTCATCGCGAGAAAAACGATTTCGTAACCGTAAGGCGGCAGGTGGTAACAAGAGTCGCCGTGGTGATCCTTTCACGATCCAGTACTTACAAATAACCGACCGTTGTGCTGTGCATCCGAAACTAATATAATGCCATATATGTCAATGATACTTCCATTAAATTGAAAAAACCAAAAGACTCTAAAGGGCAACTGGAAGTATCTGTCCAAGCTTTCTGCTCAGATACCTCCTCGTTCTCCCTGCCGCAAAGAGACGCCTTCATATTTTTGGAGGGGGGATGTCAGTAAATGAAGGCTTCGCAACTTAGAACGTTAAAGCTGGCAAGATCACTGTAGCCCCCCTCGTGTCGTGGGAAAATGAACAGGCGGCCTCGGAACCCACAGATAACTCAGCCCGAGTCCCACAGTAGACGGCAGACTTGAGTCTTGCCTGCAAGTCCTCAGCCTCGCCCTGGCAAACAGATATTCTTTTTTTTTTAATGTTTATTTATTTTTGACAGACAGAGAGACAGAGCATGAGCAGGGAAGGGGCAGAGAGAGAGGGAGACACAGAGTCTGAAGCAGGCTCCAGGCTCCGAGCCATCAGCACAGAGCCTGACGTGGGGCTCTAAATCACAGACCGCGAGATCATGACCTGAGCCGAAGTCGGCCGCTCAACCGACTGAGCCACCCAGGCGCCCCCAAACGGATATTCTTAAAACACTGCCTTTTTTTCCCCAACAGCTGGGTCGAGCCGTAATTCACAAGCCATAGGACCCGCCCACTTTAAATAGCTCACCATTTGCTAGCTGTTAGTGTAACCATGACCACAGTGGATCTCAGAACGTTTTTCCTCACTCCAGGAAGAAACCCCACACCTTGGATCTTCAGCCCAGACAACCCTAACCTACTTTATGTTTGTCTAGATTTATCTATTCTGGACATATCGTAATACAGAATGTGGTCGTTTGTGACCGGCGTCTCTCACTTACATGTTAGAGCATGTATTCATTCTGTTGCCTGATAGTATTGCATCGTAAGAATATTCTACACCCCTGTTGGTCACCTCATAGACATTAACATTGTTTCCACTTTTTTTTTTTGAGGGGAGAGAGAGAGCACCAGCAGGGGAGGGGCAGAGGAAGAGGGAAAGAATCTTAAGCAGGCTCCATGCTCAGCACAGAGCCCGACACAGGGCTCGATCTCACAACCTGAGCCAAAATCGAGTCAGATGCTTAACTGGCTGCGCCACCCAGGCGCCCCTGTTTCCGTTTTTTTGACTCTCATGATGTTGCCACAAACCTTTGTGTACAGGTTTTTATGCGGCTGTATGTTTTAGTTTCTCCTGAGGATACACCTAGGAGTAGAATTTGGGGCTTATGATACCTCTGTGTTTAACGTTTATAAAGACCACCAGACTGTTTTCCAAAGCCGTGCCCTAACTTACCTTCCCAGCAGCAGTGGAGGAGGGTTCCACTTACCTGTCTTTTTGGTTATACTCATCCTGGTGGGTGTGAAGTTGTATCTCATTGTGGTTTTGATTAACACTGCTTTTTTTAAAAATATAATTTCTTGTCAAGTTAGCTAACATACAGTGTATACAGTGTGCTCTTGGCTTCGGGAATAGAGCTTCCCATGATTCTCCGCCAACAGAGCAACACCCAGTGCTCATTCCAGCAGGTGCCCTCCTCAGTGCCCATCCCCCGTTTTCCCCTACCCCCTACCCCTCAACACTGCTTTTTTTTAAAACATCGCGCTCAGAAACCTCCAACACTTCCCCGCCGCATTTGTAAGATGCTAACTCTTCGGTGTGGTCCTCAAGCCCTTCCCCTGTCGTCAGGGCCAGTGTCGCCATCTCTTCTGCTGAGCAGCCCTGTGGGGACCCGCCCCTCGGCCACCCCAACCTCCTGATGCTCTTCCCTCCCTTTTCATGAGTTTCGCAAAACCACAATGACGTCTGCCTGCTAGCCGCCCTCGGAATTGCCCTTGGATTGCAGGGAGCCCAGAGGAGATGGGGCATCGGGGTTGCCGGAGCAGGACTGGGGAGGCATGAGCGTCTCCTCCTGAGGCCGGGGCTGAGAGTGATTGTGTACAGGCAGGGGTCGCAGGGTGCCAGGTGAGGGCTCGGGGCCCGTCCCTTTCCCCCCAGAGTTGTGTATGTCGGGGGATAAGAGAACGGCCCTGGCTGTGTCCTCATCAAAGCCAGAGAGCGTGAGGGAGGACCTGGGTTTCGCTTCTCAACGCTGGGATTTTCTTTCTCTGCTCTTCCCCCCAGCAGATTAGGTTAAGTACCTTTTAGCCTAAAATTTTTATTATATGATAAACCCATTTAATAACTTGTAACAAAGATGTCAGTTGCGTTTTTTATTTAAAAAGCTGTCTCTCTTGCCTAACCTTGAAGATCTTATTCTGATAATGCTTTTGGTTCTAATAATTCCTCGAATTCACTGCTGTCAGCGTACACTTAGACCAGCGTTGTGAAAATCCTTTACTTAAATGCTTTTCGGATTTACCCCACATTGAGCCTCCTTATAAACAAACATAACTTAGGTTGGCTCAATGGTGTGATTGGCTGTTGACGCTTCCAGAATATTGTCAGAGCATCTTATATCCAAAATGTCCTCTTTGGGGGCACCTGGGTGCCTCAGTTGCTTGGGAGTCTGACTCTTGATTTCAGCTCGGGTCATGGTCTTATGGTTTGTGGGGTTGAGCCCCAAGTTCAGCTCCATGCTGACAAGGCAGAACCTGCTTGGGATTCTCTCTCTCCCTCTCTCTTTGCCCCTCCCTTACTCACACTCTTGCCCTCTCTCTCTTTCTCTCAAAATAAATAAACGTTTTTTAAAAAGTCCTCCTCCTTTAGCTTGTGTCGGTGGCAGGCACACCATCTTAACTGAAGATTCAGCCCTCGGATGAACTCCGCCTCTGGAGGTGCCCGTCTCTCCTATCAAGGCAGGACATTCAGCTTAGATGGGGCAGTTTCCAGATGGGTCCTTCCCCCCCACCCTCCACCCCCTGTTCTCCAGCTTGACATGACGGGCCAGCTGAGCGGGAAGGCTTAGACATGCCGCCTTTTCATAGTAGGAAGATTTGCTTCCGCGAAGAGTAACTTCTCTTACAGCCTTGGAGGGTCGTGGAAGAGAAATAGATGTGGGTTCAGAGCCCTGGGGTAAAGTGGGAAGAAGAGCATTTTCAGGGTTCTGAGCTCTCCTTGCTTCTCTGTGGGGAAGACACGGCCTTCCCCTGCGAACTTACTTACGGGAGTAAATCAGATGAGAAGAATAACTGACCGGAAGGCAACATCTGCGCAGCTGTTCCTCCCCTCGCCAGGAGGTGGCACTGTAGCCACGCTGTGTTCAGGTGCCCTTCCCAGGCAGGGTTTCATGCGCGGTTCATTCCTTGCCAGGTCTGTGTGCCCTCTCCATCAACCATTCCAATTCTTACGTGGCCTATCCTGGAAGCCTGACCACAGGCGAGATCGTGCTTTACGACGGACACTCCCTGGTGAGTTGGGCCAAGCGATGCTGGGGGAGGTTGCGCCGGCCGCCGTGGTGGGTGTAAGAGGGAGGAGAAGGTAATGATCTCTGCCCTCGCTGCCGTCGGTCAGCGTGTCCGTGAGGCAGCTCGCCTGGCCCGGTCACGCATCCACAGCGTAGCCGAAACTGCTCGCCAGCCGGTGGCCCGTCGTCAGACCGAAGGGGTCACGCCGTGCCGTGTCACAGCCGGCGACAGTGTGTAGACGTTTCTCATTCCCTGTCCCCTGCTCTCCGAGGCTTCACAGAGCAGCACACGGTGGCTGTGGGGAGTCGCTTACGGCCGCGTGCAAGGAGAGCCACGGCCGCCTCGCCCGCGTTGGGCACGCAGCTGGCTGTCCGTCTTCCCCGGGGGCAGGAGGAGGGGGAGAGACGGAGGGGCCCTGGAGGCAGAATCTAGATACCGGAAGCTTCTGTGGAAATGGCCGGTGGGAAAAGAGAGACGGGGCGCCTGGCAAATGAGGGAGGGTGTTGGGGAAGAAAAGAGAGACAGGAGGGGGATCTTTCCAGCATCCATAGCCGTGTTCCCTCGTTGCCAACAGAAAACAGTGTCCACGATCGCTGCCCACGAGGGGACGCTGGCTGCCATCACCTTCAACGCCTCGGGCTCCAAACTGGCGAGCGCATCCGAAAAGGTGAGTTCACTCGCCGCGTCTCCACGGGGCTCTCTGCTCGGGGCTCTGCTGGATGGCTCCGTCGGGGCCACAGATCTGAAGAGATGAGACCGGGCACAAGGACCCACCGGTCTCTGGGCATGCTCGGAATCCATTTCCGAGGGGAACCGCTGACCCTCGCGTGCTGCGTGGACAGACGCGGTTATGCAGTCAGCAGACCAAAGCCCCGCGCTGTGCAGGATGCGAGACACTTGGCACAGAAACCCGCGGCCTTACTGAGGCACGCGTGGACGCCGTCCCCAGATGCAGGTAGATTCCGCAGCTCGTGAGCAGCGTCGAGGACGTGCTCTGCGGCAGAAGAAATTGATCTCTCCTGCCTGGTACGGTCGGGGAGGGTGATCGAGCTGAATTTCAAACGCCACAAAGCACGAGTGTTTTTTGACAGGCAGAGCAGCATTCTCGGAAGCCCAAGCACTTCGAGCAAACACACACAGAGCCTTGGGCAGGGGCGGGGAGGGAAGAGGGACCCAGACGTGCCAAGAATTGCTTCCCTGGCCGCGTCCAAACAAAAGCCCTCTACGCTCAACAGCTTGTGCCTCCTCCTCAGTGACGGGCGTCCCGCACCAATCAAACAGGCTCCCTCCGAAGGGGCGTCTCCGTCTGGAACCATTAGTGGTGCGAGATGCCCACCTGCTTTCTTTCTCAGGGCACCGTCATCCGGGTGTTCTCTGTGCCTGACGGGCGAAAGCTCTACGAGTTTCGGAGAGGAATGAAAAGGTCTGTGTGCACCGTGAAGCCCGCGTCTCGGTGCCCTCGGGAGTCCCGCGGGGCGGGGCGGCAGCCAGCGAGGGCCAGCGCGGAGGGTGGCTCTGTGCCCCCCTCTGCCCCAGAGGGGCTAGAACCGCGCTTCCTGGGGTAACTGCCCTGGGCGCTGTGCCGGGCGCTTAGTGCCAACGGCGTGGCTCCCGGGGTTGGTTGGTTGTTCGTTTGTTTGTTCTGAGATAGAGAGACGTGGGAGGGGCAGGGAAAGGGGCAGAGAGAGAACTGTCAGCGCAGAGCCCGACGTGGGGCTCGATCCTGTGACCCGTGAGATCAGGACCCGAGCCGAAATCAAGAGTCAGATGCTTAACCGACCGGGCCACCCAGGCGCCCCGTGGCTGCTGTTTTAACACAGGACTTCAGCCACCAGAGCCCTTTTCTGAGGCGTGCGAGGGCAGCTTGCAGAGGAGAAACAAGAGGGCGAGCAAATGCAAGAGCAGTTTGTAAAGCGAACGGCCGGGACCCTCTGGGCTGCGGCGTTCGCACCCGGATGGGTGCACGGGACAGCCGGAAAACCTCCGAGCGGTGCCCCGTTTCTCCTCGCCGGAGACCGGGCCCCTGTCCGAGTCCTCCCGACAGTACTGTTTCCAAATATGAGTGATGCGGTGTCGAGGAGACCGTAGGATGGCTAGACTTTCCAGGACGCGTTCAGCTCTCTCGCAAGGCTGGTAGTTGAGCCATGCAGCCACCCTCCTCCGTCCGACGCGCATGCCCGTCTGTCTGTGTGTCGCTGTGTCCTAGGTACGTGACCATCAGCTCCCTGGTGTTCAGCATGGACTCGCAGTTCCTCTGCGCCTCGAGCAACACCGAGACCGTGCACATCTTCAAGCTGGAGCCCCTCGCCACCAGGTAAGCGAGCGCCAGGCGCGAAACGCTCACTAGCCCGGAGGGGCCAGGCCCAGATCTGTCCACGCCACTGCCACCGTCCGCGGAAGCGATTCCTCCTCCGTCTGAGTGCCACGCGCTCGGCTTTACTTGCCATGTCTCCGCTCCCAGAGGCGTTGCTCACCTGCCTCTCCATCTGCGGGGCCCTCCCCCAGCCCCCCCACCCTCCCCCAACCCGCCACAGCTGAGCCTGACCTGCCTTCAGAGCCCAGCCCCACCAGAACCACCCCAGCCACCGCAGAAGCGTCTTCTCGAACAGCACCTGCCGTGTGCGGGCCACTGCGCGAGCCGCTCTGCGGGTGCCACCTGCTCAGTGCTCACAGCGGCCCCACCAGGTGCCGAGTTAGCCGACTGAGCTCATCCCAGTGTGCCAGAGAGGAAGCTGGGAACCGGGAGGTCAGGGAGCTCCGTGCCCCCCTCCCTCCCCTGGGGTCCTGGAGTAGCTACTGCCCGCCCCCTCCGTGAGGCACGTTGCATCTTCCGTCTCCGTGCCGTGTCTGTGCCGGGGGTGCAGGACCTGGACCGCAGGCCTCTTTGTAAAGCCCACCCGTTGGCACGGACGGAGCTCCAGGGCAGCCGGAACAGGTGTGTTTTCACACTCAGGATCACAGAATACTAGCAGAACCCCTACAAGGGTCCCTCAGTTTCCGAAGGGAACATCAAAGCCCAGAGAGCTTTGTCCCGAGACCCCCCAACCGGTTGGCAACAGAGTGAGAAATAAAGGCCAGTGCCTCCGAGCTCCAGCCCGGGTCACCCACCGGGCACGGGCCTGCAGACAGGTGGCCTCTCGGCAGGTGCTCCCGGGAGCACGTGGCCACCCTGGTCCCCGCTGCGATGCCCCGTGCGCGGAGCACGGAGGCGGTGTGTGCCCCCGCCCACCCTCACTTCCCCCTGCGTCTGGCCGGTGCCCTGGGAGGGAGCTGGGGGACTGCAGGGCAGGCGCCGGGTCCCCTCGAGGGCTCTCTGCCTTCGCGGATCGCCGGGACTGGGGCGGCTTCGGGGCTGTAATCACACCTGCCCAGAGCGTCCTGCCGGAGGTCTGCTTCCCACTCCGTCTGGCCGGGGAGGCCCTGACGCCGAGATCTCGGTGTCCTTCCGTGGGCCCGAGCCTGGCTCGAGCCTAGTTTTCAGAGTCCAGCCAGCGATCCCACCTCCCGCCCCAGCCGCGCCTCGTTTTTAGAAATCTGGACACCAGACTCCTCATCACATGCGGCTTTTTTAATGTAGAGAAGCGGTAGCACCAGGAACCTCTTAACAGCTTTGCGGTGGTTCTTACGAAGGACCAACGAGCACTCGATGCCCTTTTAGAATTGCCGGAAGAGTCTGTCCCGAGCCGTTCCAGGTGGGCAGAGCGCTACGCCGAAGGCACCGTTCCTTCCTGCGCGGTGAGCGCAGCTCCTGGCACCGGGCCGAGCAGAGCGCTGGCCCGGCGCCCCATCCCCTCTCCGCCTGTGCTTGCTCCCGCAGCCGACCGGAGGAGCCCTCCACCTGGACCGGCTACATGGGAAAGATGTTCATGGCCGCTTCCAACTACCTCCCCGCCCAGGTGTCAGACATGATGAACCAGGACAGGGCCTTTGCCACCGGGCGTTTGCACTTCTCCGGGCAGAGGAACATCTGCACCCTGTCCACGTACGTACGGCGCCCGCCGCTGGCCGCGGGCACGGCCTCCTACGGCTCTGCTTGCCCCGAGCGCGCAGGCCCCCCAGACACCTGCCAGGGGAGAGAGAAGGAAGGAGGAAGACGGCCCGGAAGAAGGGCTGACGTGTCCGCCAGCTGCCGCTCCTCCCCGGTTGTCACGCGTGTTCTTGGGCGGGGCGACCGCAAGCTGGCGTGGGAACTTGAACCTTGTGGTCCTGCCAACGCCATCTTGAAAGTAATTCCCGTCCTTCTGAGCAACTCTGTTAAAAGGCTCTGGTTCCACAGGTTCCGACACCTGTGGGGTCGGCAGATACTTTACCTGCGGGGTTTAAAGGAGTCTGTTAGGGAAGGCGAATGGTTTTTTAAAACTTCGCAAAACGAGCCAGCCGATTTTGTCCTTTGTCCTTTCTGTCACGGTTAAAGGCAGAAACACGCGTCAGCCAGAGGCCGCGTCCCACGGAGGTCCGCCGATGGCTTCGGCGGCGGTACCTTTTCACAGAGTGGTAGCACGCACGCCTCGTTCTGTCTCATCCACACAGTTGTTTCAAGACGAGGATAATCCTCCAGGCGGATCGCCAGGTCACAGTGCAAAGAAAGAGCCAGAAACCCAGGATCTGGGGCCAGCGGGCGGGGTAGAGGTTTCCTGACGGCAGGAGAAGGACCCAGGGGCAGCCGGGCTGGGGGAGGCTGTGTCATTGGAAGCCGGCCCGTTACCCGTCTTTGCTGTGATCACAGCACCCGTTGTCCTTGGCTCTTAGGATCCAGAAACTGCCGAGGCTCCTGGTCGCCTCTTCCGATGGACACCTTTACATCTACAATTTGGACCCTCAGGACGGAGGAGAATGCGTCTTAATCAAGACCCACAGGTGAAGAGACTAGTTTTCAAAACGCCTCTTTAAGAGCTGTCACGTGGCCAGGAACGACGGGCTTCGGTGCCCTGCTTGTCTGTCTTCTCCCGGTGTTCTCAGCGACACGCCCCTAGCGGGCACCCGCTCCGTGCTGGGCTCCACGTCAGGCGCCTTCGCCACGCCGTAGGCTTCCGGAAAAGTGCCGGGATGCCTAACGCGCACTCGAAGAAGCCGGATGTCTTCCTGTGGTCTTTCCCCCTCATACGTTCCCGCGTATATACCGGGAGCTCAAAACGTGGCCCGAAGGGAATCGAACAGTTCTCTTGACATCTGTGACCTCTTGGCAAGGCGACCTCTTCCTGCTGTGACAGCACACCACGAGCTGCCACTGCCCCCTCCCCCCGCCCGCGGAGTCCCCCTTTGGGAGCGAGTCTCAGCGTCCTTGCCAGAGAGTTCCAGGAAGACCAAGGGGCCAGTCGTCATTCAGTCAGTATGAGAGAAAGGGGTCGTTGCGAAGTCGCACGATTGACCCCAGCAGTTCAAGGTCACTGTTTAGGTCATGTGACCCAGCCGTGTACTGATCAATCCTTTTTTTTTTTAAGCTTATGTATTTTGAGAGCGCGAGCGAGCACGTGAGCCAGGGAGGGGCAGAGAGAGAGAGAGAGAGAGTGAGACCATCCCAAGCAGGCTCCTTGCTGTCAGCACAGAGCCCGATGTGGGGCTCAAACCCACGAACCGGGAGATAATATGAAGCCAAGCGTCAGAGCCACCCGGGGGCCCCCCAGCAGGTCCATACTTTAAACTCAGCTGGGCAAGCCTGAGCTTCCTAGTGCCTTTCCTTCGGGGACTTTCCTGCACACGTGACGATCCCTTTTTCCCTTTCTCCCCCTCCCCGACAACTGCTGCCGTTAGCTTGCTCAGCTCAGGAACGCCAGAAGAAAACAAAGAAAATGACCTCAGACCTCCGTTACCTCAGTCGTACGCAGCAACCGTAGCCAGACCAAGCGAGTCTGCCACCTCCACCGTGCCGGGTGAGTGGATGTAGGGGTGCGGCCGGGGGCACCGCGGGGACCCATTTCTGACGGCGGCTCTTCTGTCTTCGCGGTCACCTGCGACCGGAGCGCTCTCCCTGAACCACTTCTTTCCTCCCGGGCGTGGCCGTGAGAATAGCCTTTAAAGTCAGGCCCCCACGGCTGGCAGGCCCAGCCCACGGCGGTCGTCTCCCTGACCTGTAGTATCAAGGCTTCGGCTCTTTGAGAATCGCCGGCAGGTGGAAAGTCGGAGGTGCCTGGGGAGGGGAAGGGTGGGAGACGTCAACCCACCCGGAGGCTTCGGGACCCTGGATGGGGGCGGGGGATTTTGACTCCTCCGCAGCACAGTCTCTCCATTCACGAGGCAGGGGCGGCCTCTGCGGTTTGCCCAGACGTCCTGTCCCGGGGGCAGAGCGGGAGAACACACCGCGGGGCTTCCCTCACGTCTCGTTCTTGCTTTCCAGGCTACTCTGAGGACGGCGGGGCCCTCCGAGGAGAGGTTATTCCCGAACACGAGTTTGCGACGGGACCAGTGTGTCTTGATGACGAGAATGAATTCCCCCCTGTGAGCATTAGGCCTCCCTAAAAGAGCGGCTCCGTCCGTATGCTTCGAGGGAAGCCTTCGCCTCCCGCAAGAGGCGAAGTCACTTTCCCTGCCGTCTAGTCCCGTGACAGCTAGCCTCCTCCCTGCTGCTCAGAGAGCCATAGACGGTGCACCGGCCTGGGTGCTTCAGGCCTTGCAGACCAGCCACCGGGTGTCGGGCTAAACACGGCAGCGTTAGAATAACCGGATACTAACCCAGGGGGTCTCGGCGGCCTCACTGCGTCCCGAGGCCCGGAATCCTTAGCTCGGCTTCCTTAGCACTGTCTCTGCAGCTCGCAAGGCAGGAACCCACGCCCGCAGAAACTCCTGTCTTCCCGGGGCTCCTCCTAAGGGATGCTCTTGCAGAGTCCCGCCACATTTTGGCTAAAGACGATGATCTGACGGGGCCGGGCCGCTGCGCTCTGCATGCGAGCCGGACCCTCCCCCTCCCCCGGCTCTGACGGGGCGGGCCCCAGGCTCCCAGCAGCGGTGTGGAGGGCGAGAGCCCGGGGGAGCGCTCCCCTGCGGCTCCCTGCACCCCGCTTCAGCTGTTCCGGGAGCAAGAGCCCTCGGGGATGGCTGGGTGCAAAGCTTGGCTTCTCCCAGCGTCCCTGTCTAGAGAGAGGACTGACTCTCTGCTTGGGCGGCCGCCAGGGTCTTCCTAGCTTCTGATGCTTCAAGCTTCCATCGGGAACAACGCACGGAACGCTCTCGTGAGCTTCGGTTAGAGAATGGCACAGAGGGCGAGCCCGAACTCACTTAGAGATGGAAGCGATGTGTGGCCCAAGACTTAGAGGGTCCCCTGAGTGACCCCCGCTGGAGCCAGAGAGCAATCGCCCCTTGGGCTTTGCCTCAGCGCCCGTCAGGTCTTGCTGTAGAATGTTTTCTCCTGATCCTTTTAGGTCAGGGGAAATTCCATTTGCAAAAGCATGGAGTGCAAGTCTAGCTTCTTTCTTGTATCAATCCTGGCACAATCTGGTGAGCCTGGGCAGCTTAAAAAAAAAAGACTGTTTTGGGTCCCCCTTTGCACGCTTAGAGGGCTGGCTCTGTGCTTTCCCCTAAAGGCTCTATAGACTGCAGCTTGAAGTTTACATCCCGGGCTTCCAACCGGCAGATCGCCAAATACAGTGCCAACAAGTGGTTTATATTTTAAGCGCGGAGAGCGGCAGTTCTTAAAGATAGCAGTTCTCGGTATGAAAGCGACTGTCAGCTTGCTGCCTCCTGCCGAGCCAGTGGTTCTGCCTTTGGGTTCTCGTGCCCGAACTAGCCATAAAGGGACTTCTCCCGTCCCCACCGAAACCTGGGTCATCTCCCCCCAGCTGCATCTTCTAGAGACCGGAACAGATCAGATGCGGTGGGGACAAATGTGTCCCCCTCTGTCTGGGTTGGGAGCATTCGCTCGTTGGGTTCCATTTCCGTGGTTTTGGCGAGAGTCTGTAACCGCTACGCAAGATTACGAGGTTATTAATTAGTAATCACAGTGAACCCTACAGCCTCTGGTACTCAGAGAATCGGGGAACTTCAGGTTTTGGCACAGAGGAGACGGTCCCCTGCCAAAGAAAGCCTGCGGAAAATAATAGGTACACTGTGCAGATCATTTGCTTGGAGCTTTGAAAAAAAAAGACACTTAAAAACTAGTGCTAGAACTTACCAAGAGGCCTGTTCACCTAAACGCTGCCAGGGAGCTGGGTATGAGCTGGCTGTCCTGTCTCCCCGTTAAGGACCAGATGGGTGAAACTTGGTTTAAATTGCATCTAGGATTTTTATTTATGCACAGGAAGGCTTCCTGCCAGCGAGAGCATTGATCACAGAATGAGGCCCCTGTTAGACCCTAGCGCTGGTGGTAGGGGTCAGGAAGCCCACCGGACCCCAGCCCCGCCCTCCAGGCCCCAGCCCCGCCCCCCAGGCCTCAGCCCCGCCCTCCAGGCCCCAGCCCCGCCCTCCAGCCTGGAGGCAGGCGGGGAGGAGGGGGCCGTAGCAGACACTCTTGTCCACCTCTCCTCTCCGGGACCAGGGGCCTGAGTGCCACTGGGATGCCCTCCTGACATGGACCATGTCACTCACGCCCTTACGGGCAGCGATGTCCAAGCAGAGAGATCCCGGACGACTCCCCTCTCTGCCTTTATTCTGTCTCCGCATGCCTGGTAGAGATATTTGTCCAGAATTCACGTCTCTACCCACACCTTGTAAAAACTTCCAGGATCGTGAAAGGATCTTGGAGTCTCCATTTGGTTAAAATCACTTCTCCCGCAGTTAAGAACCTGGGCTTGCCCTGGGTCACCTCGAGAGGTGCTCCCTGGGCCTTTGCCTTCAGAACACAGGTCATTGCGAGGGGGTCTTTCTTGTGTGTCTTTTTTTTTTTTTTTTTAAGTATACTCTCACTTTCCTGGATATGGTCACTCTTATCTCCCTGGGATTTGCTTTGCTCCATAAACAATGAAAGGAGAGAGAACTGATCATTTCTGGTACCTTAGAAAGACGCTGTATTCAGGAAGATAAGCAGCTCGTGTCTCAGCAACACGCCAACCTTTACAAGTCTGCATATTCTCTGACACTAGTCTTGCTCTTGTGAGCAAGAGTAAGCGAATTGGGACCAAGGATATTCACTGACCTTCCTAGTGACTTAGCCGTCTGTGTTTACAAGTAAGACGAGCCTTTTAAAAATCAAAACCATGCAATATACATATAAGTACACACACACAGATTTTATAGAGAGTCGGTATTTTTTGAAACTGTGCCATACTCGTCTATACCTAAATAGGATGGGTGGGTTTTCTGTGGCCATGTGTGAGGGTCAGTCTGTGGACTCCGCAGCGCCCGCGCCCCCCCTCCCCCCCGCCCCCGCTGACCCCGCATGGGCACAGATCCGTTGATAACGCAGCCTGCCTCACAGCCTCTTCCTGGAAAGAGTTAAGGCCGTTCTGTTTTGATTTTGGTAGATAATCTTGTGCCGTGGAAGTCAGAAGGGCAAAACGAAGCAGTCATGATGAGAGAAGCGCACCTCAGAAATCAGGACACCCCCCCCCCCCGCGTCAGGTGGTTGTGGAGAAAACAAGGAAGGTGGAAGAATGGAGTACGAGTGTGTGCGCAGAAAGGGGGGCAGGAGTCCCAGGTGCCGCCTGCCTAAGCCACGGGACGCGGTCCACGGCTCGCCAGACTCTCCTCCGCCCGGGTGGCCGGTGGGGACGGGAGAGACTCTATACACACGCTGCGATCTGAAGCACGTGACAGTCGCGGTGTCAGTGCTCGCTGCCATGTTGGTCTATAACCAGAACTTTCTCTGGAAAAGGGCATCCTTTCTAAATGTACGCCATGTAAAAATGTACGTATAGGAAAACCTCTCTGAATTGTATTTCTTGTATATGACATAGAGAGAGGCTGATGTTAGCCGGGCCAAGTATTTTTGCAGTGATGGGAATAAATCCTTTATAACCTTGGAGTCCCATTTCGGACACTTATAATAAAATCATGGCAATGCATCGTTTGAGGCTTTAAATGTTTATTTCTTCCCGGTTCTAGGTTAAGCAGAAGGAGCGCTTACAATCTTTAACGTTTATTTATTTTTGAGAGACGTAGAGACAGAGTATGAGCGGGGGAAGGGCAGAGAGAGAGGGAGATACAGAATCTGAAGAAGGCTCCAGGCTCTGAGCTGTCAGCACAGAGCCCGATGCGGGGCTTGAACTCACAGACCGTGAGATCATGACCTGAGCTGAAGTCAGCCGCTTAACCGACTGAGCCACCCAGGTGCCCCTTACAATCTTTAAAATACGATCATTTGATCTCTAAGAGAGGGTGAGGGGAGGCAGGTAGGGCCATGGATTTAATCCGTGGGTCTCCTGCTCCGAGACCTGGAAACGTCTAACTTTGTCTAGTCTGCACCTGTGCTACTCAGGGCGTTCCCCCCCCATCCCCCCCCCCCGCCCCCAGGAGCTGCCCAGAAATGGAGCATCTCGGGCAACCACGGAGTCAGAATCGGCACTTTCCCGGGATCCCAGGGGACACATACGTGTATCCAAGACGGAAGCGTGCTGCCCCAGAGCCCAGCTGGGGTGAACCTATGCTAAAACGACCCGCAACCTAGAAGGGAAACTAAAATGCGTTCAGGGGCTGTTCTGCGTCACGCGACGTGGCAGGCATCTTTGTAGATTCCTCCTTCGGTCCTCAGAGTGAGCTCGCAGCCCGTGGGCCAAGTGACCTCCCGCGGTCCGAAGCCGGGACCTGAACCCAGCCTAACTCCGAAGCCCGTGCGCCCTCCACGACAGCTCGCGGAAAGGACAGTGGGGGACGCAAAGCCGTGGCTTCCAAACAAAACTCAGACTTCGCTTTAAAGCCTCCGGGTAAAGAGGGTGACGACTGGGGGAGGGAGGGACCCTGCCTGGCTCACTTTCCACCAGCCCCTGGAAGACGGGTCCGTCAGGTGGCTGGGCAGCGGCAGGCCACTCGGTGGGGGTCGCAGCAGGGAGTCACCGAAGGGTCGTGCGTGTAATCGGCCCTGGACGTCTTGTCCCCAGCAACGTCCAGAAGGACACCGGCCAGAACCTGCCTGACCTCGGGCAGTACGCGCCGGTACTCGGCACCACCTCCTTCCAGAGGCTCCGCTTCGGCAGCATCCGCTTCTAGGTTAAAAATAAGGGGAGGCTCGTGGCGCCGCGCCGGCCCGGCCTTCCCGTCGCAGGCCTTGGCTCCGCCTAGAGAGGGGGGGACAACAAACACCCCATCAAACCCAGCTATGGCCCTGTGCTGGGAAGAGGAGGACGGTGATGGCTTACAAATTAACTCAAGCAGAGCAGGACTCGTGTCATCAAAGGATTGCTCTTCCTGTCAAAGAAGGCACCTCGGGATTCTGGCTGCTCATCCCCGCGATGCTCCCACCGTCTGGAATGATCTGGAACTTCTCCTCCCGGACTTGCCTTCAGAGCCCGCCCAGCGGCCAATCGAGTATCTCCCGTCTCCGCCCTTGGCGAGTAAGTTCGATTTTTTTTTTTTTTTTCAAAAATTCATTTCTGGAATACCAAAGACACTCAGTTTGGTGGGCGGGGCGGGAAGGCAAGGGGAGTTGAGATTCTTGTGCGACCCTAGAATCTGGCTCTTGAGGCAGCCTCGGGAGAGCAGGAACAAAAATCGAGGATGGCGTACTCGGCCGTTAATGATTCCGGTGGCTTTTGTTTTTCCTCGTCCGAATGAAAAGTAGTTAAGGCATCTGACAGAAATCAATGTAACGCAACCGAATCAACAAAAGGAATCAAGGCAAAGGACGGCCATCAGAAATACAGGAACTCCTGGGGCGCCTGGGTGACTCGGTTGAGCATCTCATGTCGGCTCAGCTCATGAACTTGCAGTTCGTGGTTCGAGCCTGGAGCCTGCTTCAGATTCTGTGTCTCCCTCTCTCTCTGCCCCTCCCCTACTTGCACTGTCTCTCTCTCTCTTTCTCTCAAAAATAAACATTAAAAAAAAATTTTTTTTAAGAAATGCAGGAATTCCTGAACACCTCCTTTGTCTCTGAGCTTCTTAGCAGCCAAACAATAAGGAAGAACCTTCTCAGTTACTCAGGGGAAGAAGCCAAGCTCTTTCTCAGACCTCAGTGCGAGAGAAATTTCTCCAGCGGCTCCTCTTACAGGGAGGGAACGGGCAGGTCACACAGCCTTCATGAACGGTTCTCTCATGGTTGACATACAGGTCGTTCGACAGAAAGTTAAGAGTCACTGTCTTTGCCTAGAATTTGAGCGTCTCATTTGGCCCTTCTTCGCTGCCAGGCAAAGGGCAAGGGCAGGGGGCACGCGGTTTGCAATCAGCCGAGCGACGGTTTGGATGGACTCCTCTTATAAAAGTTAAAGACTTCCGCTTCAGAGAATAATGGAATCAGCTTGCATAGAAGCAGCCCTCATGTGGATAACAATGATAAGTGCTAGGCAACATATTTAGGGGAAAAAAAAAACAAACTGAGAAGAATTTGATCCTTGAAAGACCGAGGTCACCATGGGTTGGGTCTGTGTTCAAGAGTTACACTCCCCTGGGGACGCCCTCAGTCGGTGCGGCCTGGCGCAGCTCGAGCCCAAGGAGAAGCCCGCCATCTCTTCGGCTGGGGGCGTCAGGGGACGATCAGGGTGTCAGAGCTCAGGACTCCCGCAAGGGAGGAAAACTGACGGGTGAAATCCCGGGAAGGAGGGAGCCAGAGAGGGCGAAGCCTCGACATCCGTGAAGAAACTTCCTCCGCGTCTTTCTCTAACATAGCAGAGCTCAGTGCATCTAGTTTACCCAAAAGCAGTTTTAAGAAACGAGGACGGAGACTTTCCAAAGAGGAAGGGAAGGCGGGGATCAAAACGTGTCACACGCTCCCCACCCCCGGCCCCCAGCCTTTGAGATGTGCGTCCTCCTCCAACTGCTGCTAACTCTGCTGGGACTCTGGTGACTCCTCGGAAGAAGAGACCTCCCCTGGGTGCCCGAATTCCTGTCTGATTGGGATCGCTTGAAATGGTCCGATTACGTCATAGTAACATTTAGGATTCCAGCGCTGGGGTGCCAAGGGCTTTTTTGGCGGCGCCTGGACTTCTGAAATTAACTCGGCCTGGAGAAGCCATACCTCTGAGATAATGTAATGTAAGGACTGTAATCTAGAGACTTTCCATCCGAAAGCCGAACAAATATCTGACTGGTTTGCATTTTAGGTTTTGGAGAATCGAAGATTCTCGTGGCATTTTTTAATATCCCTCAAGTTCCGAGCTCAAAGAACCTGTTGTGTTTTGATGGCACGTTCGCTTCAGGATCACGTATTTACACTCGGGGAAAATAATTTCTGTTCTTTATTATACAATTCTTTGGAACACGCTCACACTGAATAACTGAATCAAATTGGAACCCACACCGGGTCCCGGGTTTTGTTTTGTTTATGTTTCTGTTTGTTCGTTTTTCATTCACTCACACAAAAATTTTAGGGTTCCTACGGGGCACAAGACACTGTGCTAGCGGTTAAAGACAACAGAAATGAAAGATCTTACAAAGCTCTGGGTTCAGAGAGCTCAAAACTAGTAAGGGAGGGACGCCTGGGTGGCTCCGTCGGTTGAGCGTCCGACTTTGGCTCAGGTCACGATCTCACGGTTCTTGAGTTCGAGCCCCGCATCCGCTTCTGTGCTGACGGCTCAGACCCTGGAGCCTGCTTCGGATTCTGTGTCTCCCTCTCTCTCTCTCTCTCTGCCCTGTCCCCCGCTTGTGCTCTGTCTCTCTCTGTCCCTCAAAACTGAATAAATGTTAAAAAAATAAATAAATGAATTAGTAGGGGAAATAAAACATGTACCCAAAAGGCTGGCATGTACGACAGACCCTGATCGTTCTCAGACTCTCTCTCCAGATCGTACCCAGCTGGGAAGATGAGAGGGAGTTTTACGACCGAAGTCCTAGGATTTGATGTGAGGCCCTCAAAGCCAAGCGAGATTTTGACAGGAGGCCAAGGAAGAGGGCGGTTGCTCTGGGAGAACCGACTCCTGACAAGTCGAGCGACCCAGGATGGAAGGAGCTCGAATTCTGCTGGCAGCCAGAAGCCAGTAGGAGGATCCAGCCTAAGGCAGAATCACGTTTCTACAATACGCATTTAAGACGGGTCACCGAGTGAACCAAGGAGCGGAGAGACTCCTGTCGGTTTGCAGGCTGGACCCCTGGACTGTTTTCTGCAACAGCCTATTGTCTAGCGAATCACACCTTAAAATACCTCTGAGCTTCTATTCACCGGTCAGCCAAACTGGCACTTAAAGCGGAACAATGGAGTGAGAGCCCTTCGTGGGAGTGTGCGGACCAGCTCCGAGCCTGCCGGAAACTCAGGCGAGGAGTAGAAAGACCTCGTTTTCGTATGTGTGGGTGCCGAGGGCTCCCTGAGGGAGGGCGGCCCACACGCATTCCTGGGGGCCGAGGGTGGGTCCCGGAGGGGCGCCCCTGACTCACCGGTGATATAGAAGGCCTTGTGGCGCTCCAGGCGGACGGTCTGAAGGGCTCCGTCCTCTCCAGCCGCCCCGCTGTTGGGGTGAAACAGCACCTGAGAGAGAGCAGCAGGGAGAGCTTCCTAACCCGTCAATCATGCTCCCCCTCCGCCCCATGATCCCCCGGAAACAGTCCTTTCTCTGTCACCGTGGCTGGCCCACCACGCCCACCCTGGCCCCAAACACTGACAGACGCAGGCCTGTAGTCCACACCGGCCCCCCCCTTGAGGCCCCCCACTCTTTGGCAAGTTACTTAATCGGAGCAGGCAGACTCCCAGGCCCCAGGTACCAGCTGCAGAATTCACAGCGTCCGGTGCGAAATGACAGAGAGAGAAACCTCATTCAAAACAACAATTTCAAGGCAGCACAGCATGCGCCCTTTCAACCAGGCGCAGGACCGTCCTAAGTGCGGGGCCCCAGGTGGCTGTGCCCCACCCCTCAGGTTCAAGATAGGGCCTGGGAATCTGCCCAGCGACGCGGGTGCCCTTTGGAAACACGGCCTCTTGGCATCCGGTGTAATGTTCTCACTCTCCCTCAAACAAGGATGTCGCGTCCTGGAGAGGACAGCTCGCGTGATTTCTCCAGAACTGGGCACAGCCTAACCTCCACGCACAGATGTCCTCACCCCTGACTCAATCCTACCCTCCTCGGACTGAGGAAATCCCCCGTCATCGGGCCACCGAGGCAAGAATCGCCCTACGGAATGGAAACACCGAATTCAGGCGTGCCAAGGGCAGGATTCGGGAGGAAAGAAATAACAGTGTCCGTGGCGGGTTGGTGGGTTTGGGCTGGATGCGTGAGACCGCCCTGGGATGAATCATGACCAATATACATCACTGCAAAGGCGCTTACGTGATTCAGAGTTTCCATGGGCTATAAAAAAAAAAAAGAGAGAGAGAGAGAGAGAGAGAGAGAAACATCTGTTGGAGCAGTAAACAGCTGTCCCCCCAAGTTTCTCCGGGCTCTCAGAGGACGCCGCTGAGGGCGGGGCCCCTCCCGCACCTGCAGCTTCCGTGCTGGGCTCTCGTGACAGTCCCGGCAAGGTCCCCAGCCAGCATGATGACAGCAGGCTCCTTCCAAACAGGAAAAGAAGTCGTAACTCAAAACCCGCTCCTCTGCCCGCCCTGCAGGAAGCCAAGCCTCTCGCCGCGGGAGGCCACTGAGTTTCCCTCTGGAGGCGGTGGGAAGCGGGGACTTGGAAACCCTACTGTCGGCCCATCGAAGAGGCCCTCAGACATCCAGAAGATGGGAGTCGCGGGCCGCTGGTTCGAGTCATTGACAGTATCTGGGTCTCGGCGACAGACACGCCAGAAGGGTGGGCTGCCACGTCCCGGATATTTGTGCCGCGTTACCAGAGGCACCTTCCCGAATCCAAGAGGAAGAGGAAGCAAAACTTCCGGACTGGCTCCCTCTCAGAAACAGGAGGGCGTGGGTTTTGTTGTGCGGACTGACCGCGGCGTTGTTTATACCCACGTAGGAAGAAGGTTGGCAAGTTGATACGTGAATCACAGCCCCAGACAGCTCCTCTGCAGGGTGGGTCCCAACTTCAAAGATCACTTTTTGTCTTCTGCAAACATGGGCGCCTTCTTCTTGGTGGCCTTTCTTACCCATTTGCTTGGTTGCACTCTGTTCTGGCGTTTGAAGCCGGTGAGCGGCTCCCGGAGGCCCCGGCGGCTCGTGCTCATGCGGGGTAACCCCCGCCCCCCAGGAGGGCTCCCCAACCCCATCAGGTAGGGCCGCAAAGCTCTGTCTCCAACAGTGGGCAGCCACTCCGGATGGCGTCTTCCGCCACTAGGGGCCTCCCTAAGAGAAGCGATCGGAGCTCGGGAGACCGAAACCCAGCTCTGGTCCCCCCCAACCCCCCCCGCCGCCCCGCTGGGGGTGTATGGCCTCCAGGGAGGTGCCACACATTGTACGACCCACGGGCAGCCCCAGACCGGTTCGGACTGACAGGTGAGGAGCATTCAAGACGCCTTCCTCTTTGTTGACAATTTTTGGACTTAGTGGTGGCGGCCTGGGGCGGAGGTATGACTTGACAGGTGGTGGTAACGTGACAAGCTCCAGCTTCGACTGGGGAGTCAGGCGAGCACAGAGCAGGATCTTTGAGGCACCCGGCCCTGCCCGGCTCCCCTCCCCCTCCCTGTGGTTGCCCTCGGCGCTCGGACAAGGACCCAACAAGATGAGAAGCAGAAGACTCGGCAGACGCAAGACCGGGCAGCCTGGCGGTCTCCGTTGCATGCTTTCAACACCACCTGGCGTCCCTACGGTCCTCTCGAAGCGAGTAGTGAGGAGACCGCTCAGTAGGAAAACAGCAACCCCATTATTTGCCTTTAAACCGGGTCCGAGCGGGGCCTGGGGAGGCTGCCAGGGAGCGGCGTCTTAGGTGGCTTCACGCTTCACCCGCGGTTACTTCATTTGCAAATAGGGAAGAACCGGATTGCTAAGCGGCATTTGCATACGGTTTTGAGATGATCATCTCAGAAGTCGCTTTGAGGTTCCTGAAACTGGAATGGTTTTCTAAACCGAGCCAGGTCAGAATCCTCCTACGCCCAGGACACGCCTAAGTGTGAACACAACTAAACTGTGTTTATTAAAAATCACACGCGGAGACCTGTACGCGTGCGTATACACGTATGTGTGCATCGGCGCGTCTCCACCATCGCTCACTCCACCTCCCGGCCTCCCCTCCGGTCAGCAAATTCAAGACGATTGACTCCAGCCTTTTCAGCAGGTGACCAGAAAAGACCAGATTCAGAGCCAACAATTGCCCTCAAACTCCAAATAATCTTATCTCCTGCATCTTCACACACTCGGCAGGGAACCCAGTGCTCCGGAGGCTGGGCGTGGCCTGCAGGTGCCGGCACCCCAGGGCCTTTGCTCTTGAAGATACTATCAGCGGCTTCCTGCAAGCCGTGAGCGTGAGCGGTGGCTGTTTCCTTCTGGGCCCTGGAGCGACCCAGCTGCCTTACCACACATCATCTGTCCCCACGAAAACCCCAACCAGTGTCGGGGCCTGCCTCTGGTCCTCCTGTCGGGCACTAGACCAGCGACTGTTAGGCCCCGTGCAGGGGCCTCCGTGACTCTGCAGAAAAGCCGCAGCTAGAGAGAGGGAACGCTCTCCCCTCTGAGAGCGGAAGTGAGCTCGAAGGCTCTGGCTGCCACAGGCAGAGCGGCCACGTCAAGGAGCCCCGAGGCCTTGAAGCACTTCCTGGTGACCCCAATTATTCTATCGGTAGCCATGGTAATAAACCCTCGGGAGCACCTCTCCCCTGACGCCTTTGATAACCCCCCAGGGTCGCACGCTGCAAACCTCCAGCCCAGAGGCGGAAAGCGTCTCCCTGCTCATCCAAGGCGCCGCTGCCCAGCGGGGGAGCTCAGCCTGGAATCGGATGGGGTTCTAGAAGGCTGGGTATCCCGGGAGAAGCAGTCCTTGCTCAGAGGGCATTTCAGGCACCGTCTGACAACCCTTAGAAACTGCAGGAAGGCTCCCAGAAGCACCGATGGCCCCCTCGGGGCCGAGTGGCAGGCACCACGTCACAAACCACCGCGGTACATCTGAGCCGCCTTTGAGTCACTTCCATGTGACCCTCGGGTGAAGACACAAATAGACCCTTTGATGCGTGGGTCCATAACTTGAGAAGCCATGCGCTCACCGGGCCTTGCGGAGGCGCTTGGGGTTCCCTCCTCCCACTTCCTCTTCCTTTTGGTGAAAGGAAAACACACGGAAATGACATGGAAAGGCCGTCGGGGCTGACACTTCCTGGCTGCCACTGCCGACGAGTGCCTCAGTGCACACGAAGGGGGGACCCTGGGGTGCCGGGAAGCAGAAGCCCCAAGCGGGCACAGGGGCTGTAGGGCCACAGGCCGGGGCCTTCCGGGAGCCGGGGGAGCGGGGGGAGGACAGCCATTCATTTATTCGTCAAAGGCACGTTTATCTCGTGCAGACTGGGTGCCGGCCCAGTTAGGGGCACTGAGAATTCTGGGGGAGACCCCTGCCTTCAGGAAGTTCCATTCTAGTCGGGGAGCCCCATGATACCCTAGTCACCCCCGCTAGCCGCCACCACGTCCCAGAAAACTGCGCCAGGGGCCTCCGATGTGTCAGACGATGAAATCACTGTGGAAAAAAATTCTACGTTACGGGGAAGCACCCGTCTACAGCCTCTCGAGGCCGTATTGTTAAATGTGAGTCTGGATCGACAAGCCGGATTGATCACAGGGGAGGAGGGGGAGAGGCGTGGAAAGAGAGCTTTGTCTCAAAGGAGGAATCCGTCAGGGGTTCTTAAGCTAGATCCCGAGGGGCCGCCGGCACGCACGTTCCGAGGACGGTTCTCCGCGCACACGGGCGGCCCTGGACGAGAAGCGGCGAGCAGCCCGAGCCCCGGCAGGGCCCGAGGGGGGCACGCGCCTCCTCCACTCACCCGGTGCCCAGTCCGCGACCGGCCGAAGAGCACGGCAGAGGCATCCAAACCGTCAAAGTGCCGGTCCCGGGGGAGGCTGGCCCCGGCCAGGGCCACCACGGTGGGGAAGATGTCCAGCACACTGCAGGAAGAACAAGACAGCGTTGGCCCCAGCTACTCCTGTGCTCTCCCCCCGGCCCACGCTGCGGTCGGGACCGCCCGAACCAGCCCAGGCCGAGCGCCCGCATCCTCCACGCAGGCCCGTCTCCTCCACCTGCCGGTCCTCCCTTCAGCTCCCACCCGGATTTCTGCTCCTCCGAGCTGGCGTAGTCCGCGGCTCTGTGGCCAAGTGTCGTCGGGTCTCAAATGCCACATTTATCCCTGTCTGTCTTCTCCAGGCCTCCGTTCTCTGTTCTCTACAATAAGGATCATGAGAACAGTGCCCGCCTCACAGGGTATCGTGTGGACGAAACACACAGAGGAGACACACGGAAGAAGCTGATGTTTGTGTTATCGTTATTCGCGAGGGCATCCCTGTGCATCTAAGAACGAAGGGGCTCTACCTGTCCCCAGCTAGGCCACGGCCACTAGCTGAGAGGGAACGGGGTTGTGGCGGGTATCTGCTAGAGAATGTTTACTTCAGTATTCCCACCCCGGGTCTCTGTGTCACAAAAACTTAAGTCTTTGTTTAAAACACCATGGGGCGCCTGAGTGGCTCAGTCGGTTAAGCGGCCGACTTCAGCTCAGGTCATGATCTCACAGGTCTGTGAGGTCAAGCCCCGCATCGGGCTCTGTGCTGACGGCTCAGAGTCTGGAGCCTGCTTCGGATTCCGTATCTCCCTCTCTCTCTCTGCCCTTCCCCTGCTCACACTCTGTCTCTATGTCTCTCAAAAATTAAAAAAAACAAAAAACAAAAAAACGCCATGGTGAGGCGTGAGCCTGGGTGGCTCAGGTGGTTAAGTGTGCGACTTCGGTTCAGGTCATGATCTCACCGTTCAGTGAATTTCAGGCCTGCGTCAGGCTCTGTGCTGACAGCTCAGAGTTTGGGCCCTGCTTCGGATTCTGTGTCTCCCTCTGTCTTTGCTCCTCCCCTGCTCGCGCTCTGTCTCTCAAAAATGAATTAACATTAAAAAAAGAATTTTAATGCCATGGTGGAGGCGCCTGGGTGGCTCAGTCGGTTGAGCATTCGACTTCCACTCAGGTCATGATCTCACGGTTTGTGAGTTCGAGCCCCGCATCGGGCTCTGTGCTGACAGCTTGGGGCCTGGCGCCTGATTCCAATTCTGTGTCTCCCTCTTCCTCTGCCCCTCCCCTGCTCACACTCTGTCTCTCTGTCAAAAGTAAATAAACATTAAAAAAAAAATTAAAAAAAAAAGAACCTAAGGCTGTTTCAGATTCTGTGTCTCCCTCTCTCTGCTCCTCCCTGCCTCTTTCTCAAAAATAAACATAAAAAAAATTTTTTTTAATTAAAACGCCATAGTATGTGAAACGTTCCACCCCCTTCATGTAAGTGATTTCTTCTCCATTACAAAATAGTAATGCTTATGGTGGGGAAAAAAAAATAGAACACCCAGAAATATAAAACAGAGAACAACGCACAAATCGTCCACCACTCAGAGGCAGCCACGGTTACCATTCTGGTGGGTTTTGTTAACGTGGGTTTTTAAGTCACGCGGCACAAGCTGACTCTATTCCGGGCCATGTCGCCCACCAGCCTGTGTGCTTCCTCAGGAAAAACTCTCCAGCGTAAACAAACGGTCGGTCCTTTCAACAAAGCTGTTTATCCGCGGGGCCAGGCCCACTGAGTCAGCGGGGCGTGATGCAGGCGGGCGGGCAGGCCGAGGTGAGGGGCCTTCCCCCGGAGAGGGGCCCTGGGTCACCCGAGGCCGGGCACGGCGCCAAACTTCAGGCACGCTTTCAGGGAGGCCTCGGGGACCACCCCGCCCACTGCCACCGCCCTGAGGTCCGGGGACGGGCTCTCGGCCCCCAAGAGGGGGGGCTGCAGATGGGGCTCGCCACGAGGCTCTGCTAGAATCCTGGACAGAATCTCCCCCCACTCCCGCCCCCGCCGATGGCACGGCCTGTTTCTGGTCTGCCTTCTGCCGTCGCGATCCCCATAGCTGGTGGCTTATCTCTCAAGATACGTGCCCCGGGGCTGGCATCCCACACGGGCAAAGCCAAGGAGTGCAGAGGACAGCACAGTCCAGAAACCTGTCCGGAGGCCAAGGATCCGGCCGCGAGCCGGGCGGCAGCACAGTCCGAAAAGGGCCACAGCGGCCGGGCTTTCTCCAAACGGCAGCCCCGAGGGAGACTGGCATCACAGATGGGTCACGCCGGTGAGCGGGGAACGCGGGATCTGTGTCACACTGGAACGTACGGTCTATGTCCCCTCTCCATCTTATGCTTTCTCCCCTGTGCTATGAGGCTTAACATCCTCAGGAAGTAGAGCGCTAAAGTTTAACCTGCGTGGAACCCTCATGTCTCAGAGTTCAGTCGTCAGCACCCTCAGAGGTGCCTGGTCCGCCCAGAGCGCAGAGAAAACCCGTGGCCCACGAGAAAGCCTTCAGCATCTCCGATGACTGGCCAATCCGGCATTAGTGCCAAGCTCGGGCTGTCACAGAGTCCTTCCTTCTGTGATGGGGGGACCGAACCCCCGAGGTGAGGCCCAGGGGAGGGCACACGGGTCCCCACGCCATCCCGGGGCCGGGCCCGCAGCCTCGGCTTGAGCTTGGAGAAAACACTGGCCCCACGGAGGCCACCAAAGGGACCCCAGCTGCTCCAAACCTCAAACCCCACTGGTCCTGACAGTCTTTGAAACAAAACAGAAACAAACAAACAAAGAAACAAAAAACAACTCTACAGTTTGCTTAAAAACAAAACATCAAAAAATCTACATTTTCAAGCTTCTGTGGCTGACGATACTTGGGGTGGAGGCTTTGGGCAGGGCCACACGCCGACTTTCGGGGGGTCTATAGGAACTTGTGCCTTCATGGGCCCCCTTCTTCCATACAAAATACTAAAAAGTTGGGGCGCCTGGGTAGCTCAGTCGGTTAAGCGTCTGACTTCAGCTCAGGTCATGATCTCCCAGTCTGTAGGTTCAAGCCCCACATCAGGCTCTGTGCTGACAGCTCAGAGCCTGGAGCCTGCTTCAGATTCTGTGTCTCTCCCTCTCTCTGACCCTCCCCTGTTCACACTCTCTTTCTGTCTCTCAACAACAAATAAACGTTAAAAAATAGAATAAAAATACTAAAAAGTACATTTCACAACTGTATTGACAGAAAGATGCACACATAAGTAATATATATTAAACTCTTTTCTTCAACTGAAAAGTTCTTTTTTTTCTCCTTCTGATTTGAGAAGAAATTAAAAACCTCATGCGTCCCGGGGTGCCAGGGTGGCTCAGTTGGTTAAGCATCTTACCTTGGTTCAGGTCGTGATCTTGTGGTTCGTGAGTTTGAGCCCCACATGGGGCTCTGTGCTGACAGCTCGGAGCCCACTTTGGAACATCTGTCTCCCTCTCTCTCTGCCCCTCCTCAGCTCATGCTCTCTCTCTCTCTCTCAAAAATAAACGTTTAAATACAAAAAGTACATAAAAAAATAAAAATTTCATGTGTCCCTAAAAATCTCATGGGCCTGGAGGCGCCTGGGTGGTGAAAGGTGCCGGACCTAAGGGGCAAGGGGCGGCCCTAAAATACTTCCTGCTCCAAAAGACTAGGAAGTAGAAGATGGACGGATCAATCAGGCTCCACCCCTCACCAGACCAGCCCTGACCGATCAATCAGGCTCCACCCCTCACCAGACCAGCCCGGACCAATCCTTAGAGCACCCGTACCCCCCAAATAGAGACACCTGTTTCCCGCCTTGGAAACTAGAGACACCTGTTTCCCCGCCGTGGAACTGGGCTTAAAAGGAGCCTGCGGTGCTCCTCTCGGGGTCGCCATTTTAGGGAGGGGCTGACCCCAGCATGCTGGAATCTCAATGAACGCTCTTGCCTTTGCATACGTGTCTCGTGCTCTTTGGGGGACGATCCGAGGACCCAACTGGTGGCTCAGTCAGTTAAGCATCCAACTCGATCTCGGCTCAGGTCATGATCTCACAGTTCATGAGATCAAGCCTCAAGTCAGGCTCGGCACTGACAGCACGTAGCCCCTTGGGAGTCTCTCTCTCTCCCTCTCTCTCTGCCCCTCCCCTGCTCATGCGCGCGGTCTCTCTCCTCTCTCTCAAGATAAATAAACATTAAGAAAAATTTCGCGGGCCTGGCCCTGCACCTCCCTGGCTTCTGAAGGGGGAACCCCGCTTCACCGGGTCTTCTGGTTATGAGAAGTGACACAAAAGGCTGCCATCGGAGTGAGCAGGGGGACACCTTTGCAGGCTGCCTATATGAAAATTTCTTAACATGGCTTCAGCCAGCCCCCGGCACCGACGGTTGCTCAGAGGAAGTGTGCGTATTTGTGTCCCCATCCCAGGTGTCGCCCCAGGAACCTGGACGTGGAGAGCAGGTCGTGGGGAGGGCCGTGCGGGAGGGCCCGGCCGGTGGCGCAGAAAGGCTGCCAGGAGTTTGCTCGGGCCCAACAGCCAAGGCTCGGGATGCGTGGGGACGGGACCCCAGGCGCTGTGCTGGGTTGTCCAGGGCGGAGAGCATCCCGGGGCAGAGGGAAGGGCTGGGAAGGGAGGTGTTTCCTGGAAGCTGGGGGGACATTGTAGCTGGGAAAAGGCGGTGTGATCTGAGGGTGGGAAGCCGGAAGTGGCAAGGCGGTTGCCAAGGGAAGGATTGGGGGTGCGTGGGGCCGGACACAGAGGGAGGGGAGAACGGAACTTCCTCCGGATCGGATCGAGGGAGGGAGGGGGGGGGGGCGGGGAGAGGCAGTGCCTTTTTAGTGTTTAGTTGTAAGTTTCTTCCTGTTGTAATTCTCTCTTGTGACCCCTGGGAACACTCGGCACCCGCCCCTGCCTGGCCCAAGCCCCTCTGCGAGGCGCTGGGGGGCTGCGGACCCCTCCCTCAGGTGCCTCTTAGAGGCCAGCAGAACCCAACAGCACTGTTTTCAGGGGACCCAGGGGTCCCAGAGCGTCAGGAGACCCCAACACAAAACATGCACATCCATTACCTAGCAGAGGATAGCTGGGAGCAGGGGGAGGGGAGGGAGGGGAGACCGTGTGAGACCGTTCCCATCTCCCCCTCCACTGCCCACTGCTAGATGCAGGAAAGAGTGGGGGACTTAGAAAGGACAGGGCGGCTAGACCTTGCCCTCGTGGCGACACCTAACCACGGGACACTGAAGCGAGCACGGCCTTCTTGTGACATCCGCTTCTGAGCGTGTGCCTCCAGACCGTACAGAGCAGGTGAGTCACCCCAACGCACGACCGGCTGCATTGCGGGCATCTGAAGAGAGCTGCCGGGCGCCCCAGGGGACCATCCACTCTCCTGGCTAAACAGACCCTTTCGCTGCTTCTCTGAATGAGATCTGGCCACCTTGTGTTGCCTCAGTAATCGCTGAGAGGTTCTCTGCTCTGAACAGAGATGGTGATCTCCCGGCTCAGAGCTGCAGAGTGATCTTTGCGTCTTTGGACATGGCCATGAGAAATCCCATCAAAGCTGTGGTTCTCGGGGGCGCCGGGGTGGCTCAGTCGGTTGAGCCCCCACTTCAGCTCAGGTCATGATCTCACGTTTCATGACTTTGAGCCCCGCGTCGGGCTCTGTGCTGACAGCTCGGAGCCTGGAGCCTGCTTCGGATTCCGTGTCTCCCTCTTTCTCCGGCCCTCCCCTGCTTGCGCTCTGTCTCTCAAAAATAAATAAATGTTAAAAAAATAAAAAAGCCGTGACTCTCAAGCAGCAAGCGGCATGAGTGTGTCCTCCCGAGCACATCTGGTCCTGCCTGGAGACGTTTCAGTTGCCACAGGGCTGGGGGAAGGTGCCATCAGCACTTAGTAGGTAGAGGCCAGGAATGCCCCTCGACATCCTACAATGTACAGGACAGGCCCCCATGACACACAACCATCTCGCCCAGAATGTCAACACTGCCAGCGTTGAGCTATCCTGCACTAGAGGCGGAGGTTCGAACCACCAGGCCCTTGCGACACGTGCCGCCAAAGCCGCGGCCTCCTCGGTTAGCTCCTAACCTTCAGGAACCTTCTGTCTGATTTGCCCCCTACTCCATCCCTAGACCCTAGAGCAAGGCCGGACCCACAGCTGGACACGACGATAAATATTTGTGGAATAAATGAATTGCCCTTTGGGGTCACTGGGCTTCGGGGTCAGGACACGTGTGAGACCTTTCTCTGACCTTGTTACGTTACATGGGTGCACGCTGGAACGTTAAGGGTGATTATCTCTAAAAGGGGACCAAATGGAATGAGTGTGGACCCCTCCTCCCTCGCCCCCCCACCCCCGCAACACACTTTTCACTTCTCTGTATTCACGTGAGGACTTCTAGCAACCCGTCCACTCTCTTCCCATAATTCCTCAGGGCCACCAGAATGGAGATGGAAAGAATTCTGGCCTTAGCTCTATGGCTTCGGAGACTTAGCTCTGTTCCAGAAAGAGATCTATATCCCTCGAGGAACAAAGTACCAGAATAGGGGAGAAGCACTCGGAGGGAAGGCAGGGAGTGCCCGGCCGGGTTCCCAAGGACACGAAGTAGTATCGGTTTCTTGAAAATGGATCCAAAGGCTACTCTCCCAGAGCCGACCCTGAAGGAGAGTCACGGAAAACAGCAGGAGACGCCTGGTGGCCCGTCCTGGAAGGAATGGAATAGACGCAAACCCAAGTTTGCTTTACAGGGATTTTTTTTTTAATTTTTTAATGTTTATTTATTTTTGAGAGAGAGAGAGAGAGAGAGAGAGCAAGCCGGGGAGGAGCAGAGCGAGAGGGAGACACAGAATCCAAAGCAGGCTCCAGACTCCCAGCTGTCAGCACAGAGCCCGATGCGGGGCTCGAACTCACAAGCCATGAGATCATGACCCGAGCCGAAGTCGGACACTCAACCGACTGAGCCACCCGGGCACCCCGCTTTATAGGGATTTATGTGCGGAAACAGCAAGAGGGTGAATTCTACGGAGATGAACTTCCCCGCCTCGACGGAGACTACGTCACGCCAAAAAGTATCCTCCAGAAAGCCAAGGTGATGTCAGTACTGTCCCGATAGAAGTCCAGGGGCTCTCGAGCAAACGGTATCTTGGCCCAAGACTCGCTTTCTTCCGTCACCAAACGATTCCCTAAGTCCGTCGCCTTAAGCCATTAGTGCCTTGAACCGGCCCAGCGCCGTGTCAGCATGGCGCGGTACCGACCCTGGGCGCCAACCCCCTTGTCACCCGCGGAGCACGCGCTCGGTTGGCGGAGACGGAACTTGAGAGCTGGCCGAGCTCTCTGTGCGTGTGCAGCCCGGCCTGCGAACGCCCGGCCTGCCTGCGCCCAGTCGGCCCCATAAAAACAGTGCATCTGGCCCTCGTCCCGGCCAGCCTGACATCACAGGCCCCGGCGCTCGCTGTTGCGGTCACACCTGCCAGCACCCCCTGATCGCGAGGGGCTGACGCGGGGGCCCCCCGGGCCGCCGGGGACAGTGCCTAGCCACGGAGCTGTTAACCCCTCCTTTCCCCTGGCCCTCGTGTCTGTCCCTGCCCCCCGCCAGGTCTGGGGGTGCCGAAAGGAGCCCCGGAGTTTGTTTTCCTCAGGGTGGGGGGGGCTGTGTTCTTTAGGCCACAACCCATGGAACTAGTAAGCGGGCCTCTAACCAGACCAAAGGCCCTGAGCGCGTGAGCGGCGCCCGGCCCGCCCCCTGGTCAGTGAACACAGAACCACAGAGTGGAAGCCCCCCTCCGAACGAGTGACACGTTCCCGTAATGGGTCCTGCTTCCATAGCTGCACAGAATCGCTCTCAGAGAGGCACATGGTGGCCTCGGGCTGTGCCCAGGAAGGGGCCTCCCGGATTTGCCTCAAGAGGGAGCTGAGAGCGACAGTGGGATCTTCTCGCACTTGGGGTCATCCTTCTCACAAAGGGAGCGCCTGGTGACTCGCCTCGTAGAAGCTTCACGGCCAGATTAGGAACGTCCTCACCTAAGTGTTCATTCTTTCCTCGCCAGCCCGGGGAGGCTGCCTCCTTCCCCCTCCCCTGCAAGGTAGGCAGACACCCTGATGCCTTTACTGGGCCCATGTGATTGCGGGTGACATGCTGGCTTCACACAGTCCCCCTGAGGACACCTGCCCTACCACCGAGGATGGAATGAGCGCGACTCAGGCCGTCTGTTCCCTCCCGTCTGCTGGGCCCAAGCCAAAAAGGGGACATGCTGCCACTAGCCTCTCTGCTAGTACGGCATCGGCAGACACTGCCATGACTCAGCATTGAAGGCCACGGAAACCACCCAGTTCCCCTGGGGATGACGCCGGCTGGCAAGGAGCCGCCGTTGGCTCTAACCAAGCATGTGGGATTGCCTGCGGGGAGATCCACGCGGCGACAACCGGGGCTTTTGGGGGAATCTGGGAACACCTGGCCAAGGCAGGTGGCCAACGAGGCCTCCCTTCTCGAGGCTTCTAGCCACCGAAGCCTCGCTCCGTGATTTTGCTGCTCGGATCCCAACATCTCAAGGCAGTGTGGGTCTCCTACCTTAGCAAGGCGGTGCTGGTGACGTTGACGGGAACTGTGCCGGGCCAGTAAGCCAGGGCCGGGACCCGGTGCCCGCCTTCCCAGGTGGTCTGCTTGGCTGCGCTTCCCCCTGTGAGACGAGGCAGGTGGTTGGTTCTCCGTGACCAAGGTCCTGTTCCTAAAGCACTGAGAGTTTCTCATTACTCCAGCAAAGGAGTGACTTTTTTTTTTTTTCAGTTTATTTATTTTGAGAGAGACGGCAAGCAGGGGAGGGCCAGAGAGAGAGAGAGAGAGAGAGAGAGAGAGAGAGAATCCCAAGCAGGCTCCAATCCAACAGCGCAGAGCCTGGTGCAGGGCTTGATCCCACGAACCCTGGGCCCAAACCAAGAGTCAGATGCTCAACCTCCTGAGCCGCCCAGGCTCCCGGTTCCCTTCTTTTCTAAGCAGCTATTTTTATTCCTCTACCAATACTTTGCATTCCCTGGTTTTATTTTAGCAGATTCGACTATGTCAATGGTTGCTTCTGTCCTTCTTTGGGGAACCACAAGACTTCATTTTCTCCACGACACTTTTATTTTCTTAATGTTTATTTATTTTTGAGAGAGCGCGAGCACGGGTGCATGAGTGGGGAAGACACAGAGAGAGGGGGACAAAGGATCCAAAGCAGGCTCCCCGCTGGCGGCAGAGGCTCGAACCCACAAACCGCGAGATCACGACCTGAGCCCAGGTCGGACGCTTAACCGACGGAGCCACCCAGGCGCCCCTTCACGACATTTCTCATACTTTTGGCTGTCTGGTTTGTGCACTGACTTGCCGCGGGTGTATCTCGACCCCTTAGTCTTAGGCACTGAAGACATAGCAGGTGTTAAACAAACAGGTTGAGTAAAAATGACTTTGTCTTTCTACTGATTATAATATGACCGTTGAGAATTTAAAAACACAATTATTTGGGGCACCCGGGGGGGCTCAGCTGGTTAAGTGTCCGACTCTAGGTCTCGGCTTAGGTCGTGATCTCATGGTTTATGGGATTGAGCCCCGTGTGAGTCACAGTGAGTGTGGAGCCTGCTTGGGATTCTCTCTCTCTCTCTCTCTCTCTCTCTCTCTCATTCTCTCTCTCTCTCTCTCTCTCCCTCTTGCTCTCGATCTTGCTCTCACGGCCTCTCCTCTGCCCCTCTATCTGCTCATTATCTCTCTCAAAATAAATAAACATTTTTAAAAATATACAATTATTTGAAAAGAGAGAAAGGCAGAACCTCCCCCAGCTATTCCGTCTGCTCAACGCCCAACAACTGATCTGGCGAGGATTTTAATTTTATTGTCGTATGTTGCTTTGCTTTGCTTTGTTTTTCCTTGAGTTAATGAGTCGTTCTCTTGTTGTGGAGACCGCGTTAGTAATCTCCTGGGGGGGGGGGGTGGGGGGTGGGGGGGGATGAGTGGGGTCAGAACAATCTATGTGCAATCTATGAATTTCCACTTCGGTAATTCAAGGAATTATTTTCGTTACCACTAAGTCAAAAGTGACCACCAGTGTAATGATGACCAGCGGGCTGGAAGAGATGAGGTCATGTTTTATGTTAACATCCTGAATGCACGGAGCATTGAATTCTCCATGACCATCCCCACCACTCCCACACACACCACACCCGCCTCCCGGCTGAGCCAAGGATTCCACAAAGTTAGCGTGTAGGAAGCCCTTCCAAGGCAAAGGCTGTATGTGGCTCACACGTACCGCGGTCATGCAACCTCCCCATGTTTGGCTGGCGTGAATGTGAGAGCGGCGATGACGGGCGGGAGGGGGCTCCGAGACCCAGGCTCGGCACTCGCCCCGTGGCCGACGGAACCTTTGATGTCCCTGGCCCGGCACACCACACCGGAAATGCTCGGCATTCCTAGGATTTTCTCATAACCAGCCTTGGAGTCCCCCAAGTGTGGAAGTAAGAAACAAAACACAAAACAACTCACGTCTGTGGACTGTTTATGCTTAGGGGTGTGGGGCTCTCGAAACCAAGTGGAGCTCGGCAGGCTGAAGGGGAAGCTCCCTGACCCGCCCCGAGATGTCTGGGATGCGTTCTCCCCATCGGGAACCGCATCTCCCCTAAAGGCGTGCGGAGCCCGCTCTCAATCTGCCACGCACGTGGAACAGCGAATCCAGAACCTCGGCGAGGCTGAAACGCACTCCCGCGTGGCCCTGGGATGCGTCCCTCATGCCGCAGTTCGAGGTCGAGGCCGAAGAGCAGGGAGGACGCATCCCCCGGCCGCAGGTGCTAGGACTCTGCAGATAACCCCACCCCCAGGAGGGGCGCTGGCGTGGAGGTTTCGGGGGACTGGCGGGGGGGGGGGAATGGGGCCTGTTTCTCTGCATATCCACGCTGCGCGAAATTCCCACAGACTTGCTTAGCCTCCGAGGCCAGACTCGAAGGCAAAGTGGAGTGTCCAGTTCTAAGAAATAAGCCCGGCGTCCTGCGGGTCAACCAGAAGGCCGGAGGCGAGCGCCAGCCCTGCGGCCGGCGCGGGCACCGGGGTGTGGTCTCTGCCTCCAGCATGTTTCCAAGAAAGAAGACGCTAGCTCCCAATTACTACGTCGGCTGATTGATCTTCACCAGCAGGGGTTCCGCCTTTTTCTGTTGCTCTTTTTCAGGCGATTGGTTTTCCGGATTGGTTTTTCAGAGGAAAAAAAAAAAATTTCAATTATGTTTGTCTTATTTCAGCAGAGGGTTCAAAGCTCGGTGGAGCCGGAGAAAGCCCGCCGGTTACAACAGGCATGTGTGTCAACGGAGTGGACAGTCCCCATGGAAAGATTCGGAGGGAAGAGAAAGGGGTTGGTTTAGAGAGGCCCCTCTGTATGGCCACCTGAGGAGCGATGCCCCCTCCCCACCCCTCCCCTCCCCTCCCCACCCCTCACCTCCCCTCCCGTGTCATCCAGACCGGCCCAGTGCTGGCTGTCCCGTGGCTTCTGGCTCGACCGGGAAGCCACAATTACATACTCCAGCCAGGCCCACAGACCTCCTACTCCAGAGGAATTTATCTTAAAGGGGTCCAGAGCGTGGGATGGCAATTAGAAAACACACACCCCCACCCTGTCCAATCGTTACACTGTACACCTGAAACTAATATAACACTGTAAGTTCATTATGCTTCGGTTAAAACCTATTTTTCTTAATGGGGCGCCTGGAAGGTTCAGTCAGTTAAGCGTCCGACTTCGGCTCAGGTCATGATCTCACGGCTCATGGGTTCGAGCCCCACGTTGGGCTCTGTGCTGACCGTGCCGAGCCCACTTCGGATCCTCTGTCTCCCTCTCTCTCTCTGCCCTTCCCCGCTCCTGCCCTCTCTTTCTCTCTCAAAAATAAATAAACATGAAAACATTTCTTTTTCTTAAATCCCCCTCGGCGTGGAATTGTCTTGCCCCAAATGCCAGCATCTCGTTGGCGCTGCGGGGGGAACAAAGTTGAAAAGATTCCACTAGCATCCCCCGTGGGTCCCCTGGAGTCGTGGAGTCTGATTAGAAGAAACGTCTAACACGGGTTTATCCGCACGAGCTAAGGCTGAGCTGCAGGACCGCCGCCCCTGGTCCCCTAGTTCTCTTCAGTGACACCTGCTCCCACTAATGGAAACTCATTCGAGTTACACAACGTGATAATCACAGTAACAATAATATCTCCTACTTACTGAGCCCTCCCTAAGCACCAAGTTAAAGTACTCCCAAACGTAAGGCCGACTACTTCCCTGTACTATCTCACTTAATCCTAATGACAACCTCGCAAGCCAGGCACTACTATCCCCACTTTTCAGATGAAGAAAGCTCAGAGAGGCAAAGCAGTTTGCCAAAGGTCACACAGCCGGCAAATGCCCGATCCAGGATTCGAATCCAGGTCTAACTACATAGCCAGCCCCTGACCCATCCAACCTTCTAGGACAGTGGCCCCCCTGTCACTAGGACCCCTGGAGGAGCTTTTAAAATAGACCCGGGCCAAGGTTCCTTTCCCAGAAACTATGACCTAATTGGCCCAGGAGGGGGCCTGGACTTCAGTATCTTCTCAAGCTCTCCTGGTGACTCCACATGGAGACCACCGGCCTCGGTCAAGGGCTAGGGGGGCAAGGGGCCAAACCAGGAAGTGGACACAATGCCTTTCAAAATTACATGTGGCTTTGATGCTTTTTAGGCAGAAGTTTTATATTGCCCACACCTTTTTACCTTTACGCCAGAGGACTGTACGCACACACCTCTTAGTTACCGTAAGTAGGAATAATAGAGAAGTCCATACGTTGAACTTCTATGCCCTTTTTTTTTGTTTCGAAAGCTATTCGTCGATTTAGAGAAACCTTCGTACTTTGACCGGTGGCACTGGCGCATTAGAAGTGTGGGCTACGTTTGGCTCTCCGTTGAGAAGTGCATGTCTTACGGTCATGAGAACACATTTTAGGGCCCTTGTGGTTAGTTATGACTCTAATTAAGGCAGAACCTCTTACTTAAAGCAATAAATATTTAGCCTCAGCAACCAAAATATAAACAGAACCATGATTCATGAATTTGCTTACTCGTTCTTCCCGAGCTGCGGAAGGGAAGCGGCATATTCCACGAGGCACGGAGACGGGGCAGGCCGCGCTCGGGGACAGAGGTCTTTCCCGGGAGGTCCCGCTGCCACGCTTCGCGAAGTCAGAAGCGCGGCCTCGCCAGTGACGGGGTGGGCAAAGTTCGCAGCACGACAGAACCACCAGGAAAAGCCCCCGGAGATTCTTAATAAGTCTAGGGTGGGCCTCTGACTCCGGGTGAGTCTGATGCCCAGGGTCTGAGGACCAGAGGCGGAGAAGCGCTAGGCCCTTGGGAGGATGTCTCTGGAGTCAGGCAGGTGTCATCCTACATCCAGCGTCATCCCCTTCCCCACATGTGGCCTTGGGCAGAATTCTTTTTTTTTTTTTAATGTTTATTTATTTTTGAGAGACAGAGCATGAGCAGGGGAGAGGCAGAGAGAGAGGGAGGCACAGAATCCAAAGCAGGCTCCAGGCTCCGAGCTGTCAGCACAGAACCCGATGCAGGGCTCAAACCACGAACTGTGAGATCATGATCTGAGCCGAGGTTGGAGGCTTAACCAACTGAGCCACCCAGGCGCCCCCAGAATTCTTTTCAATTTTTTTAAATGTTTATTTATTTTTGAAGGAGAGAGAGAGAGAGAGAGAGACAGAGTGTGAGCAGGGGAGGGGAAGAAGAGATGGAGACACAGAGCCCAAAGCAGGCTCCAGGCTCTGAACTGTCAGCACAGAGCCCGACGCGAGGCGCGAGGCTCGAACCCACACGCTGTGAGATCATGACCTGAGCTGAAGTCAGACGCTTAACTGAGCCACCCAGGCGCCCCTTCTTTTTTTTTTTTTTAATGTTTATTTTTGAGAGAGAGCGTGCACACGCACAAGTGAGCAGGGGAGGGGCAGAGAGAGAGGGCGAGAGAATCCCAAGCAGGTTCCACGACAACAGTGCAGAGCCTGATGCGGGGCTCGAACCCATGGACCATGAGATTGTGACCTGAGCAGAAATCAAGAGTCAGACACTCAATCAACCGAGCCATGCAGGCACCCCTTGGGCAGAATTCTTAACTGCTCTCAGACTGTCTCCTCAGCCACGAAGGGGAAAAAGGACTGTAGTTATCTCATGCAGTTGAGGGAGAAGTTACGGAAGATAACGTATATGAAGTTCTGAGCAAGGTCCTTCGGCATCGCGCCCGCCGGAAGCGCCCAACCAATGCAATCCAAAAAAGCTCATAAACATAAAACAAGCGACCCAAACTATCTACAGATAGGAAGTAACAGAGGCCGCTCACACGCTGAACTCAGCCCTCTGACAGCCTGGTTCAGCACGAAGAGTGTTTTCTGAACCCATTTTTGAATGTCATCAGACAGGGTCCTCGCCCCAGTTTACGGACCCCCCACCGGCGCCCGCGATTTAACAGAAACGATCGTTTGTTTGCTTAGATTACCTGCCTGGCATGTGTATTCATGACTCGGGGGGAAGAGCACGCCTGTCCCGAAGAGCGCGCGTTCTATAACCTTCTAAAGAAGCAGGCTTCGCTTCTAAATATAAGTACTCGTCCTTGCCAAGGATACCCGTAGCGTACTAGGTTTCTAGAAACACAGGGCAGACGGGCCTCTGTTTGGACCGAGGACTCTGGCTGGCCTGGGGTGGCCTTGAGCGAGGTGATGGGGACATTCCAAGCTGGGTGGCCAATGTCCCGGAAGGAGACACAATTTGACTTCCACCGGGTCCCCACCAGCTGGCCCTGCCCCCTGGCCCTCCCGACCCCCCCCCCCCCGGGGCCAGGGCCCACAGCCAACATCCTTTGTCGCTCTCTCCCTCACCCAGGCCCACCTCTGACCTTTCTCCACCCCACCCCCTGCCCCAAACTGCACAGAAGGCCCAGGATGCGGAGCCGCTTCCCAGTGGGAAGGCTTACGCAACACGCTGATAGCATCGAATTACAAACAACCAAGGTCTCTTAGAAGCTGAGGATGCCAAATTCAACAGAATGTTTCCTCATCACCAAGGGGGGAGGAAGGAACAGTTCTGCTCTTCAAATAAAACAAGAAAGGATTTTCCAGACAGAGGAGCAGTCCGTTAGGGGACAAACAAGGTGCGAGTTCTGTCCCGGGTAGGAAATAGGTCTGCGGCGGGGAAGGGGAGGGTCAGGGGCTCTGAGCCAGGGCCGTGCTGGGGGGCCGGGGCGGGGGGTGCATCAGCCAGGGGGCACGCACCTCAGGCCCTCTTTGTTGGGGAGAAAGTAGGGGCGCTCAGCTTCCCCCCAGCTGCCCCCCCCCCACCGGTTCAGTTTCTCCTCACCCCTGCAGGGCGCAGGCCAAGCCCAGAGGGGCATCCTCACTCCTGCACAGGGCGAAGAGAGAGCTCCAGGAGACGCTGCCTCATCCCATCAGCTGAGCAAGGCGGCTCGGCCAGGAAAGGAAAGGGAAGACAAGGAGGGGGGCCCGGGGCCCCGGGAACAGGGGGAGGCAGCCCGTGGCCTGACGTAGCGGGCTGGCTGCGGGGAGAAAGAAGCAGGGCTCTGGGTACTGTTTGTCCTGCTCCGTTGCGAAAACATTGACCGCCGTCGCTCTTTCATCTGCTCTCAAGACTGGCCCCCTTACGGCGGGGGGTGCAGGCATCCCGCTGAAGAGGAACCCGAATGAAGAGGAGCAGGTGGCCCAGAGGGACCCCCAGCCTCCCTGCCGCGACCGGAGCCCCCTGGCCTTGCCCCTTCCACGCGGGGCTCTGCCTGACTTCCCAGAGTCCCCAGCAAGCGTTCTGGGCAGAGAGGAGGAAGAAGGTTCTCGAAGAGCTGACGGGAAGCTGGTGTGGAGCATGAGGAAGGGGGAGTGTGTACCCCGACGCGAAGTTCACCGTCGGGCTGTCCCGAGAAAAGAAGAGAATGGCATCCGGCCCCCACCCCACCGCGAATTCGAGGGCTGTGCCCCACGGGTACCACAGTAAGCTGCACTTGAACGCCTCGCCCCCCAGAAGAAGAGCGTCCTCCTGAGGACTGAAATCCAGCTTCCCGAGACCGAGGCGCCGAACACTTGGAAAGTTATCCCTACGTTACTTAAGTTGCCCACCGTGTGTCTGGGGCCTTGTTCAGGCCGTTTCCCCATCTCCTTCCCATTCTCCTTGTGGGGTGGCCCCCTTCTAGTCTGTTTCAGCTGGAAACAAAGAACTGGAGAGTCACGGGGGGTTGGGAGGAGACACTCACCAGGCTGGGTGCCTCGGGGGCAGGACCCTAGCTGCCAGCGGCCAACGAGCTGGGACTACAGCCCCACCTTCGGGGGTGGGGGGGGGAACCGGGCCGTCCAGGGGAGCGGCCCGGGGACGGGGGGCATGGATCCAGACGCCGCGTGGAGATCCGAGCCCCATCGGGGCTCCCGAAGCCCTTCGCCCTTCGCCCTCTCCACCTCCGCACTCTGCCTCCTGCGGATTTGGAAAGACCCAGGCTGCTACAGAGGCTGAAGACACTTTCCTTGACAACCACGGGGTTCAAAGAAGCAGCGTTGGGATTTTCCAGAAGGCTGAGCAGTTAGCCAGGTATAACGCGGCGTGAGTAACGACCATCACGCGGGTTGAGTAACGAGCCAGTGGAGGTCAGATGACACGGCCCCCTGACCAATGGCCGGCCTCGGAGAGCCCTCCGCCCTGCTCCGCCTCAGTTTCCTCGTTTGGCCAACGGCGTGGTTGGCATGAAGGCTGCTGAGGTGCGCTCCTGCCCTGGCATTCTTTGAACATTCCTGGGGGTTCGGTCACTTGCTTTTCTCATTGATCACCCGCGGCTCGGTGGTGGGAGTGAGTCTAGTCTTGCCCCCTTCTCCGCCCTCGGCCCCTCAGGAGGCAAGTGTCTGGGAGCTCCGTGACGGTGGCACCTTGCTCGGAATTTGCTCAGAATGGTTAATTTCACATTACAGAATCTTGCTTCAATTTCTTTTTTTTAAGTTTACTTATTTATTTCAAGAGAGAGAAAGAGGGAGCGCTGAAGGCGCAGAAAGAGAGGAAGAGAGAGAGAGAATCCCAAGCAGGCTCCACCCTGTCACCACAGAGCCAGACACGGGCCTCGACCCCATGAACCCCGAGATCATGGCCTGAGCTGAAAGCTAGAGGCAGACGCTCAACCGACTGAGCCACCCGGGCGCCCCTCGCGTCCGTTTAAAAAGTTGAAGCCTGTCGCCTTTCCACAACTCCACGTTTCTTTAGAATGAAGGCCAGAATTGGTTCGCCTGAAACAAAAGAGCCTTGACCGCTGCCCCAGGCTCTCCCTTCGGCCTTGCCTCCCCCTGCAGCCTCTGCTTCCATAAGCGCTAGACACACACGCAGCTGCTGGGCCGCTCCTACCCCGTGGTCCTCCCGCCCCTGCCCGGGCTGCTCCGAGCTCCCTCCCCTGCAAACCCTAGCTGTGGCCTACACACTCTTCAAACTGAACCCACTCGGGAGAGCCTCCCTGTCCCCCTCCTGTGTGGGCGAGACATCCTAGCGCCCCCCCCTTTATCGTGGGCTTCTTACCCAGTATTATAATCCCCTGCGTAAGTGCAGGCTCCCAGCCCCGTCTAACGGGACTGCCCGCAGTGACAGAAATGGTCTCTGTTCACACCGCCCGATACGGTGGCCACCAGCCACTTGTGGCTTCTGAGCCGTTGAAGTGTGGCTAGTGCGTCTGGGGTACGAGACAGGGGAGGTGGGGCTCGAATTTTAACCTGGGTCAAAACGATCACCCGAAGGACACGGGAAAACAGAGATTGCCAGGCTCTCTCCCCAGAGTTTCCGATTCAGGGGGTCTGGGGTGGTGAGGTCCTAGAGTCCGCACTGCTAGCGGGTGCCACGGTCCAGTCTGAAAGTCCTCAACCCCTATGGCCTCCGGGTGGATATTCCAGCGTGGGGGTCCTCAGAGAGCCATCTCTGGAGCAGCCTCCTCGGCGTGGCCTAGGAGCCCGTTGGAAATGCGGCCTCTCCGTGGCCACCCCAGACTTACTGGGTCAGAGCTGCGGGATCCCCTGCACCTTAAAATCTCAGAAACACTGCTCGAGACCGTCCTGCCTTAAAGCCGGGGGCTTTGTTGCATCTTCGCGTCTCCTGCACTGAACACACTCCCCAGCACGTAATAGGTGCTCAACAAACACCGGGAGGAGAAAGGAAGGAGAAGCAAAAGGGAAGTGGCCCAGCCGGTAGTTGTGTTCCTCACAGGGCGAAGTACTTCCCTCACAGAGCAGGGTCCCCTTCCCCACAGCTAACTCTAACTCACTCTTTCAAAACCGGCTTATAAAGGAGAGAGAGACAAGATAAGGCAGGTCTTCCGATAAGAGATCAGAGGTCATCTTCTGAGGGAACAGAGAGCTGTCCAGAGAGGAGCCACTTAGTGACGGCTTAGCGCCCCATCCAAGGTCTCCTTGCTTTCTGGACTCGTACCCTGGAGAGTTCGGATTCCAGGCTCTTCCACGCTTTCCGCTTGAGCGTTGGAGCCAGTCGCCTGGTCTGAGGGTCTCCCAGGTGAGGAGAGGAGGAGTCAAGTGGACCGGTCCCTGACAGGTTAGGGGGAGACGGCACCCAGTTCTCCTAACACCTCAACTCGAGTGCCCAGGCACGAAACCCGGCCACAGTCCAGGGCAGCCACTCGCTTGGGAAGTTCTCGAGGGATCCGATCGGACAGACACCAGGTCAAAAGTGACAAATAAAAACGAAAGATCAACGCTCCCTTCTCGCCGCTGACCACGAGATGCGCGGATGTTCTAGTTTCTAGGTAACTGCAAATATTCTGCCGGACTAATAAGAAAAACAGTTTGTGTTCTCTGACCTGGAGACACCGGAGGCCGTAGCTCAGGAGCTGGACAGCACGGAACTCTCGCCTGGAGTCGGGGTGGGGGAGGGGGAACCTCCCCAAGCCCACCCCCGAACCCCTTGGAAGCAAGCACCTTCAGAAAAATTTACTTTAATCTTTTAGACCAGTTTGTTGTGAGGAAAAAAAAAAAAATCACACTTAACCCCTCTTTGCCCTAGCTAGAGAAAAATCACTCCTAATCTTTTGTTCCTTTTGGTACCTCGAGACTTTCCTGAGAATCAGGAGCGCCTGGGCGGCTCAGTCGGTTGAGCGTCTGACTCTTGCTTTCAGCTTGGGTCACGCTCTCCCAGTTCATGAGTTCGAGCCCCAGGTTGGGCTCTGTGCCGACAGCAGGGGCCTGCTTGGGATTCTCTCTCTGCCCCTCCCCTGCTCACACTCTCTCTCTCTCAATAAATAAACAAATATTTTTTAAAAAGATTTTCCTGAGAATTGGTAGGCTTCTTTTGACATAATAAAAAAATCACACTTTGCCTACTGCTTTGTAACCTGTATTCCTCACTGAAAAGTATTTAAGATCAATGTTCCCGGGTCAATTATATGGAACATTTCAGGGGTTCCTTAGTATTTCTTTTAATGTGTCCATCTTCCTCTCTTGCTGGACAGCCGGGTGAAGTCCAACTCTTTTTTTAAAACACTTACGCACAGCGCCTGGGCGGCTCAGTTGGTTGAGCGTCAGACTTCGGCTCAGGTCATGATCTCACAGTCTGTGAGTTCGAGCCCCGCGTCGGGCTCTGTGCTGACGGCTCAGAGTCTGCTCCGGATCCTCTTTCCCCCGTTTTTTCTGCCTCTCCCCCACTCTCGCGCTCACTCTCTCTCTCTCAATAATAAATAAACTTAAAAAAAAAAACCAACTATGCAATGAGCATCCCTCACTCATGTCACTGGGCGCTGGCTAAGAATTCCTTCAAGGAGGAACTCTTGCGTCGATGGGCATGTTTTCCAAGCCTTTGGTCCTTACTGCCGAATCGCCCCCAGCACTGCAGTTGTCTTAGAGAGTGAGGAGTCCTTGGCGGGAACTTTCCCGGGGCACGTGGGCACCGAGCTGGGGGCTGAGGGAGGCAGCGTGGTGCGGTGGGGAGACCGCCAACTTGAACGTGGGTAGCTGGCTCCGCGTGTATGAAAAACCTTGTGCATTTATGCCCTGCGTGTTTCCCGAATGAGTGACATGAATTCACGGGTGGAGGGAGGGAGGGATGACTGAAAAAATAAATAAATAAATAAACAGGAAAGAGAAGAAAGGAAGAAGGTCACAGTTTGTAAGGGCAACGGGATGAAAGTCAAGGTGAAGCCTACTTTGGAAGGTCCGTGGACTGAGGGCAGGTCTCCCGAGGGAGTCCGGGGGTGGGGGTGGGGAGGAGAGAAGGGAGGTGGTCGAGGCTGAACAGAAACGCTCTTATTTCCCAGTTTATTTCTCCCTGGGAAGCTGGGGGCTGGTGAGCAACCCGTCTGCGACCAGAACATTCTAAAGATGGCCAGAAGGCCTGCATGCGAGCCAGTCCCAGAGACAGAACCGCACGGCTCGGCCTCGGCTCGGCGCCCACGGAGCCCAGCAGAGCCCCTACCTTGCCGAGTCTGCCACGATCCGGTGAAGGGACCCACGCTCCCTGCCAGTTCACACTTCTGAGCCCACGGGCCGTTGTCTCCTGGAAAGCAAAGGAAGCAACACGGAGCGATCAACAGGTTTCTGGATTTTTTGGCCAATTCTCCCTCCCGGGTCCCATATCCCTGGGCAGTGTAGAGGGCTGGGCAGGAGAAGGACCTATAGAAACAATTAGGATCCCTGCCCTTGAGGAACTATCCAGTTATATAAGCCTGCAGAGAGGTGGGCTTTCCCTGCCCCAAGCTGGCCGGGGGTGAGTTCTTGGCTCAGATGCTTTTGCCTTTTCATAAAGTTTTACGAAGGTCCTCAGCCCTGCAGCTAGGTACGGAGCGCCTCTGATGCCCCCCTGGGCGACTCGGTGCATTATCTCACGATCGTCCAACACGCCTTGCGGTAGACACCATCGTGAGCTCACTTCTGCACTGAGGAGCTTAGAGACGCTGCAGGACCTTTTCCGACAGTAACGGATTCGAACCTGGGTCTCTGCCTGACCCGAGAGCAGGGCTTTCAACCCCTGCCCCCTTTCCAGACGGGCACCTGGGACCCGATACGCCTGCGGAGACCCTTCAAATAGCTCACCAGTTTGGCCCACTCAGCCAAAAGGTGTGACCTGGGGACCGGCGGCAACCGGAGTCTTTGGGACTGGGAAACCGGCGAGGAGGGACCCTTCGAACTGCCCGAGGGCTACACACGTTGGCGAGGCCGAAGTCACTCATTAACAGCGAAGAGCGGCACCCAGAGGGCCCTCAATCCGTACACGAAGAGGCCGGCAGATACCCGCTCTCCGCGCAAACTTTTCTAGGGGCTCAGCCTTGGAGGCCCCGGTGGACAGGCGCTCGGCGCTCAGGCCAAAGAACACTCACAGGAGGCCGAGTTCAAAGCAAGCCGCCTGCCCTGCGAGAGAGGATCACGTGGCCCGGACTCTGCTCTTCGTGGGGGGGCGGGGTTATCCGGTAGACGTCCGTGAGCCGGCTGGGTTCTTACTACTTCACCTGCGAACCAGAGGAGCGTGCTTTCTTTTGCCGTGCGGTCGACTTCGTCCTTGATCTGGCCCACCAGGCTGTCCATCTCCCGGAGCCCTGCGGCATACAGCCCTCCGCCCCGCGGGTCTGCGGAGAGCCGCGTCCCGGATAAGGGGACGTGCATGTGAGCCAGGCCCACGTACAGCAAGAAGGGCCTTCCGCTGGCACTGAAACAGGAAAGCCAAGAGGGAACTCTCCAGAAGGCTCTGCGGGCCTGTCGAGTGTCTCCGTGGCTTTCCTTTGCCTCAGAGAAAAGCCCAGAACTCCTTCTGCCCCAGGTGCTCAGGAAGCATGCGTCTGTCTACAACCTTCCAAAGGAATGTGGAGATAAGCCGGTTAGCCGATTAAACCCCGAGAATTATCCTAATGATCGTTACTGCCCTTTTACTAAACGGGACTGGCGCTGACTAAATTCGCCCTCGTGCTAACCCTCAGGTTCCCTTCCCAGAGGAAGCATCGGAGGCTTAGGGAGACCAGACTTGTCCGAGGTACAAAGTTCGTAAGTGATAAGGGTCTGGATTCAAACTCGCATCTGGCTGCCAGCAAAGCGCTCGCTCTTAACTGCTGCACTTGAAAACCCCGTGCAAACAATATTCTAAAGTCGTATCTGCTCTTTTGCAGCATCCGGGCCGTCCCATCCATTCCCAGCCTCGGCCCTTCCTAGGAGATGAATGGATGACTCAAGTTGACCGCAGGCCATTCCAAGGACGCGCATGACCACCTCGGAACAGCCAGATCAAGGATCTCTTAGAGGCCCAGGCGCTGGCTGCCCCTCCTTTAACCCTGAAGATTCCCCTCTTGGGCGGGGAGGGACCTGGGTGATTTCTGCTTCCTGTCTACCCCCCAACCCCCTTCTCAGGCTAGGATCAGGTTCCAGGTGGCTGCAGAACCACGGCCTCGCCTCTGCCTGAAGCACCGGGGACCTTCCGGGAGCCCCCTCCCACAGACGGCACCTGTGGGGGAGGGCGTGCTCCAGGGGACCCAGTAAGGGCGAGGGGAGAGCTCGGTCAAGTTCGTACGGAGCCGTGACAGAAGCATGGCTCTCTTCACACCAACTCCCTCACCCAGAGATTTGATTTTCAAGTTGCTCCTTGCTTTTTTTTACTGATCTTTTTTTTTTTAATTTTTTTTAACGTTTATTTATTTTTGAGAGAGACAGAGAGACAGTGAGCTAGGGAGGGGCAGAGAGAGAGAGGGAGACACAGAATCCGAAGCAGGCTCCAGGCTCTGAGCTGTCAGCACAGAGCCCAACACGGGGCTCGAACACGTGAACCGCGAGATCATGACCTGAGCTGAAGTCGGATGCTCAACCGACTGAGCCACCCGGGTGCCCCTTTTTTTTTTTTACTCATCTTGACTTACAACACCCCCCACCAAGTCCTCTGAATGCCCCCAGTTCTGCCTCAAACTGCGCCCTGCAGAGCCCCCTGCATCCCAGACCTGGGGGAGGGGGAGAGAGCAGACCCCTGGGGGCAGGGGGAGGCCCAGTTGGGACTTTGCCTGTACTCGCTCTCTTCGAGGGGCATAAAACTCAGGACACACGTCCCACGACAAGGGCCTCTCCTTGCTCATCTTTTTTAAATTATTTTTTTAATGTTTATTATTTTTGAGACAGAGAGAGACAGAGCATGAGTGGGAGGGGGGCAGAGAGGGAGAGAGACACAGAATCCAAAGCAGGCTTCAGGCCCTGAGCTCTCAGCACAGAGCCTGATGCGGGGCTCGAACTCACGGACTGTGAGATCATGACCGGAGCCGAAGTCGGACGCTTAACCAACTGAGCCACCCAGGCGCCCCTCCTTCCTCATCTTAACCAGCAGTTTCTCTGCCACATTTCTTGGGTGGCGCTGTCCAACGCAGGAGTCATGAGAGTCGTGTGTGGCTATTTAGGATTCAACTAAAGAAAATTAAATCAAATTAAGCATTCAGTGGGTGCTGGATGGGCTAGACAGGTGATGGGTACTAAGGAGGGCACTTGTGATGAGCACTGGGTGTTGTACGTAAGTGATGAATCGCTGGGTTCTACTCCTGAGACCAATATTGCACTGTACGCTAATGAACTAGATTTTAAATTAAAAAGAAAAAAAATTAAGAATTCCGTGTCTTCCATGCTACAACACAAGTGAGCCTTGAAGACACTGCTAAGTGAAGGAAGCCAGTCGCCGAAGGACAAATACCGTGTGATTCCATCTATAGAAGCTACGTAGAGAAGTGAACTTCATAGAGACAGAAAGGAGAATGGTGGGTACCAGGGGCTGGAGGAAGGGGGAAATAGGGAGTGGGTGTGTCAGGAGCACAGAGCTTCAGCTTGGGAGGCTGAAAACAGTGCTGGAGACGGACCGTGGTGATGAGTGTGCAACAGTGTGAATGCACACAAAGCCACAGAACTTAGAAAGGTAAATTCTATGTATGCAGATTTCCCACTGCATATACACAGATAAAATTATACATATATTACGTGACATATATTCTATATTTAATTCAGTGTTCCAGTGGCCCTAGCCGAGTATCTCAAATACTCAGTAGCCACAGTGGCTGGTTGGCTGCCATCTTGGATGGCACAGATAGAGAACATTTTCATCCTTGGGGAAAGTTCTATTGGAGAGCGCTGTTGAGGTCCGTTGCCTGCTCTCCCATGAACGATAATATACAGTTGTCCAGCTTGTGTCCTGCACCAGGATGCCCTCCTAAGAGAATGAATCGATGCCTCCTTCCAGCCCACAATCCACTGGCCAACCTTTGTGCCCTGGCAGAGATCGGCACCCACCCAGAGGGGGCGCCTTTTTCTAACAGGAAGCTCCCTTATTGCAGAGGCATGCTGGACGGAGTTGGCTCCAATTTCAGGAATTTTGAAGCCGGTTGTTAGACATGGCCGCCGTTAAAATTAAATGATACGAACTTACGATCAAACAAATTGTATGAAAAACAAAGGCAACCCATTCTTACGACTTATCACATCCCGATCGTTCCACTACATTTTACGTTGGGATCGTCGGCTGTGTCTGTGGGATGGAAATACTGTTGTCAGCGTCCTTCTGCACAGGTCTTACCAACTCCGCACTCAGTGACGTCTTGCTGGTGGCCTGGAGTTAGTCACGGTGAGAATATTCATGCTACAGAAACGGGCAAATGTTCCCAAAAAGGGCTTTTCCCCCCGGAGTGCCGGTTGTTACACGTTTCCGGCTCACCGTGCGTATGGGCTGGTGTGGGTGGCGGGGTTCCGCCGCCCACACTCTGTCCCATTCCCATCATTCTGCCCCACACTGCTGCCCATCACCCAAGTCCGTCAGCGTCCCGGGCCAGAGGCCGAGAGACAGGTGGGATTCACAGACAAGGCAGCACAGACAGGCAGGGAACCTGCATCCGAATCCCTGGAATTTTTATTTCATGGCCGCGAGACCCTGAACAATGAACTTAACCTCTGTTGTCTATACAACAGGGATGATTATACCTCCCGGGTAAAGCTGTGATTATTAACCGCCTGTAGTAGGCATTTAACAAACGGTGACCTTTTTATTGACGATTCTGAGTAACACGTGAGGCATGACGTCCAGGGATACACCTCCTTCCCGCACCCTGATGCCCGGCTGGAAGTCAGAGAGCGGCGTCTGGCAGAAAGCACGTAAAACTGGCTCCCCGGGGGCGTCTATCCCCCAAGCCACCCCTTCCGTACGCTCTGCGCTGCACAAAAAGTAAAAAGTGGAGGTCGGCTTTACAGCAAAGAAATGTGCTGATTATAAGACAGTATGATTCCATTTTTGTTTAAATATATATATATGTTTATGCCTTAGCACAGAATGAGGCTAGAACTTGCTCAAATTTATCGAAAGGGGTGATATCTGTGGCATTTAGGGTGATTTTTTTTTTCCTATTTGTTGGTCTCTGTTTTCAGAGATTTCTGAAGGGAACACATATTATTTGTATGGCAGAACGAGTGGAGTGAGCAGAAAAGGAAAAAAAAAGACGTCAGACGGGACATTCCAGGAGAGAGAGGACGGGGCAGGGCACGGAGAAGTGCAAAGGACTAAAACCCAGGACAGCCGGGGGCGCCTGGGGGGCTCAGTCGGGTGACCGTCCGGCTCGTTTTCGGCTCAGGTCGTGATCTCAAGGTTGTGGGATTGAGCCCCACATGGGGTTTTGTGCTGAGCTCGGAGCCTCTCTCTCTTCTCTCTGTCTGCACCTCCCCTGCTGGCACTCACTCTCTCTGAAAATAAATAAATAAACTTAAAAAAAAAAACAAAAAAACAAACCCAGGACAGCCAAATCCAGGGAAAGTCATCCGATCTGAGCTAGAAAGAGACAGGCAAGGGGTGCCCATCTCCCATGAGAGGTGCCCAGCGGGTGCCTGGCCAGAGGGCCAGCCCCGCCGGCAGAACCAGGAAGAGCGGGCCTCTGCCTGGTCGGTCTCCAGCTCCGGACAAGGGGTCTCCCTCCCTTGGCATGGACTTGCGCCCACGTTTCTCCGTCTTTCTCTGGGCTTCGGTGTCACAGACGGCGTCCTCAAACCCAGACTTGAACCCAGATCCCTATTTCAGAAGCACACAGGGGTGTGATTTGGGTGTTTCAAAGAGCAGGCAAGGCTCTTAACAGGCAAAAAAGGAGAGGGCAGAGGTCATGGGCTCCTGGGTCACAGAGTCGCTAGTCCCCCGCGCCTCCCAGACTCTGGGACTGCACCTCAACAGGAAATACAGGCTCCGTCCCAACCTAGCAGCCAGCACTGGAGGCTGTCCCAACCTGGGTTCCTACCAGCCTACCCTCCCTCCTGCTTAGAGACTCTTTCTATACATGCCCGCTTCCCCCCACCACCTCGCCTCCTGCTCTCCTGTGCCGCGGCCATGCTATTCCTCTCCCGGCAGGAAACTGCCTGGTATTTTGCCTAAAAACACTTAGTCAATTCTTAAGATCTAGCTCAGAAGCCACCAACATGCCTCCTCCGCTCCCTGGTCCTGGCGGGCTTCCTGCTCCCTGCCCCGCTCCTCCCCCCTCCTTCACCATCCACATGGGCCCTGGGGGTACGACCCGTGTTAAAGCCAGCTTTCCACAAATCTGTTTCCCCACTAGCCTGGGAACTACTCAAAAGCAAGGACGGATCTAATTCACGTCTGTATCCTTAGCACCACGCGGGGCACGTCTTTAGGGCAAGATCAAGGCCCTCCCTGGTTATTCACTCATTCGATGAATATTTATTAAGCTCGAACTAGACCCCAGGCACCGGGGATAGAGGGAGGAACAGGATAGATGGGGTTTCCGCCTCCTTGGAGCTTAACATCTGACTGGAAACAGGAGAGGAAAATGCAGCTAGGACATTAATCAGGTAATTATTTACAAATTAATAGGAGTGACGGAGGACTACACGCAGGGCACCGTAGGACGGTGTAACGGTGTAACAGGGGGACCGAGCCGCCTTTGGGGTGAGGCAAGAGATCCCCAGGGACCGGGGGGCGGGGGAGGGGGCCTGCAGGACAGGGTCGCCAGGTGGGCGGTGCTGATGGAGGCGGAACAGCCCTGGGGAGACGCTTCGGAGAGGAAGCCTCCAGGCCCCGCTGCCCAGCTATCCGTTGGCTCATTCTTTCCCTCACTCTGTGCTCAGCAGAGCACTCACACGGGAGGGAGAGAGGGGCTAGAAGGGGAGGGGCGGGCATGAGCGTGGAGCCCTGATGCCGGTGGCGGGTCGGTGTAGGTGGGCGCTGGGTAAGGGAAGATGAAGGGCAGACCAGCAGGGGGAGGGCAGTGGGGGCGGGGGGGGGCAGGGGGGTTGAGACAAGTACAGGAGTGATCAAGACCTTGACAGGAGGCCTGGGCTCCAGCCCAGACAAGCGGGCTTGTTGGTCACCTGTCTATCTCTGGGACCTAGTTCTAAATGACGAAGGTCCTTCCACATTGGCCATGTGCTCTGATTTCAAATTCCCTAAGCTCCTGCTCACACCTGCGCCCAGCACCGCCCTCCTCGCTGGGCCCCGTATTCCCGGCTGAGGCTCCGTGTGCAGTCCCAGGGCCTGGGAGGCACGGGGGACAGGCGACTCCATGACCCAGGAGCCCATGACATCTGCTCTCTCCTTTTTTTCTGCCAGTTAAGACCTTTCCTTGCTCTTTAAAACATCTAAATCAAGAGTTAGCTTTGGGCATGCTGCCCAAAGGTCAAAGGTCTACATTCAACTACAGATCTGGGGCGCCTGGGGGGCTCGGCCGGTTAAGCGTCCACTGTTGATTTCGGATCAGGTCATGATCTCACGGTTCGGGAGTTCGAGCCCCACATCGGGCTCCACGCTGAGAGTGTGGAACCTGCTTGGGATCCTCTCTCTTCCCTCTCTCTCTGCCCCTCCCCTGCTCTCAGGCACTCTCTCTCTCAAAAGAAATAAATAAACTTAAAAAACAAATTTAAATTCAACTAAAGATCTAAGGAAAAACTTGCAAAGAAGTCTAGGTGGGCTTCCTGCTGAGAGAAGCAGGAAACCCCATCCTAGGGACTCCTGGTGGTTTTGACGGACAGGTCCGGGTCGGGGAGGGGAGGCTGGCCCTGGGGGGGCAGGGGTCACAGAGGAGGAATACGGATCTGGGGACCTTTCTTGCTGATGCTCCAAAACTCAGGGACGAATTGGCAAGTTGAATCCTAAAGAAATCAGCACGTCTCCGGATTCTTCCCCGTGAAGTTAAAAGACAACGGAATTCATGTGACTTTTCACTTAATAACTAATTAATAAATCAGCAAAACTCTTCACCTTCTTCTTACGATAAGTAGATTATTCCGGAATTTTCTGTCCTGGAGCTGATGGGTTAACCGGAGGAGCGACAGCGCCCCGCGCCCCCGGGGAGAACATTAAGCAGCCCCCAGGCCCCCAGGCGGCCGCTACCCCTCCTGCGACAGCACCGTGCTGTCCAAAGCACAGCAGAAGGAGGACTGAACTGTCCCCGCCAGTCACGAAGCATCCACCTGTCACAGGCACAGGGACCCGACCCATCTCGCAGCTCCAGGGAGCAGAGACGTGTTCAACCCGCAAGTCGGGAAGAGGGGCTTGCCCGTTCGTTCCCCTTAGCCATCTGAAAAAAAAAAAGCCGGTGTTTCTCAGGAAGCCTTAAAAAACTGATTAGATGCGCTCCTTGAAGTCCCAACAGGCTCCCCTCCAGATTTAGGCCGTTAAGTAGGTTTTATGATCAAGAATAAACCGCCTGCCTCGGCTCGGCCTGTCGCCCTGCTCTCCAGAAAAATCTGTGGTTGGGCAAGGGCTTGGGGCGGCCCTTGCGCATTCAAGGACTGACGTGACCCGTTTCCGACAGGTGGAGTCCGTCTTGGAGTCTGCACAGGCAGACAGGCACCCGGCACGTTATTTCTTGCCCTCTGAGGCTCAGGCTGTGGGGAATACCAGAGAACCTGCTGGAAGCTGTTCGGTTGCCCTGGAGGAGTCTGCGTGCAGTCTTGGGAGAAAGATGAGCCGAGCGCACGCAGAAGCTCATTAGAGGCCAGAGAAAAGGCAGCTGTGAAGGGGCAGGGCAGGGCTGAGGCGGGAGGAGTGGGGGGGACGGTGCGGGCACGTGCCTGCCCTCCCCCCCCACAGTCTGTGTCTCTGCACCTGGGGCGGGGTGCGCGCTGTGGCGCGGCTTCTGCTTTTTGTTGTTTTTAATGAGTCATTTCTAACACCGAAGGATCAGGGGATTTCACACAAGGGCCAGGTGTCTTGTGCATCTTGTGCAACCGACACATCTGACGGTCCTCGTTCCCATTTCCTGCAGAAGCCGCGGGCGGCGGGAGCCGGGCAGCGGCTGCGCCCCCCCACATGGGGCCTGTGCCTCCGAGGGCTCGCCGCCCCCCAAAGCCTTACACTCAGCCTGCTTCCCTCCGTCAGGAGAGCTAGCAGGGCCCTCCAGATGCCGGACTTTGCAAGCCCTGGGCGTTAGAGCGAATAACGGCCCCCAAACGTATCTAGGGTCTCATCCTTGAACTCTGTGAGGGGGGATGCCGTTGAATAAAGGATCTCGAGACAGGGAGATTCTCCTGGTTCACCTGGAAGACCTTAAATATAATCACAAGAGGGAGTTTGACTGCAGAAGACAAGGCAAAGGGCCAAGAGAAGTAGAGACCGTAAGGCAAGGAAGGCCAGCAGCCACCAGAAGACGGGAGAGGCCAGGCGCCTGGGTGGCTCAGTGGGTTAAGAAGCCGACTCTTGATTTCGGCTCAGGTCACCATCTCATGGTTTGTGAGAGTGAGCCCTGCAGCCCGCTTGGGATTCTCTCTTTCCCTCCCTCCTCTGCCCTTCCCCCATGTGTGCACACTCTTTCTCTTTCTCTCTCTCAAAATAAATAAACTTAAAAAAAAAAAAAAAGGAAGACAGAAAAGACCAGAAACATTTCTCCCCTGGAAACTCCAGAAGGAAACAGCCCTGTTGATGCCTTTGGCTTTGGCCCCATAAGACTCATTCTGAAGGGCACCTGTGTGGCTTAGTTGGTTAAGCAGCCGACTGCAGCTCAGGTCATGATCTCGCGGTCTGTGAGTTCGAGCACCGCATTGGGCTCTGTGCTGACGGCTCAAAGCCTGGAGCCTGCTTCAGATTCTGTATCTCCCTCTCTCTCTGCCCTTCCCTTGCTTACACTCTGTCTCTATGTCTGTTGAAAATAAAAAAAATAAAAGACTCATTTTGAGTGTCCGGCCTCCAGGTCTACAGGAGAATAAATTGCTGTTGTTTTAGCCAATAAGTTGGGTGGTAAGCTTGTTACAGCAGCGATAAGAAGCTAATACACTCTGTCAAGCAATGAATCGACAAATGCCTTGGGTGCCCGGAATACAGAGGCAGGCCGTCCTGCCCAGGAGCCTAGAGGAGAGGACAGTAGAGCAGGACCTGGGCAGGGAATTCTGGGATACCGGAGGAATGTCCAACCCAGGCCTGGAGGTTCCAGGGGATACTCTTCTCCAGGTTCGGGTACAGGGACACGCATGCATCCGTCTTCGTCGGGCCACGGAACTCCGCCGTGGCTTGGAGGAATGCTGAGCTCAGGGGACAGCACCCGGGGGCCCCGGGACCCCTTACCTCGCATGGCGGATGAACTGGGTAGCTTTCTCGGCATATTTCTGCGCCAGGCTGCTCAGGTTCACCGGCTGCTCCACGATGTTGAGGTTTTCATACAGAGGAAGGGCCACATCCGTGTAACAGTCCCTCTTAAGGTTCCTGTGTGGGACCCACAGATGGCATCCATTTCCACGACCGAAGCAACCGCGGTGCGGAACAAAGTGCTTTCACGCAGCAATGCGCGTAAAGACGAAACACTGAAGAACCCGGCCCCGGACGGTTTGTCCGGGCTGCCATTTCCTCCAAGTGTACAACCAATAAAACACCCTCTTCCCTTCCCTGCCGACAGCCTTTTATGCTCCTCGGACAGGCCTGGCCATTCTGCAAGGTTCACAAAGACTCTCGCGAGCTACGCAAATCACTACTCCCATTTTGTCGGGAGAGAAACTGAGGTCCAAACAAACTAAACTACTCGATCAGAGTCCCAGAGCCAACGAATAGCCCCCATCTCTGGCTTTCTCCACTGACCTCCCTAAACGATGCCTTCTGCCTACGGGGTGCTAATGCTCGGTGCTTTCCGAGGCGGGCCATCGGGACTCCATGTGACATGATGTCTAACAAAAACACAGATGGCCGGGGACAACTTAAACATCTCAAACCATGTTAGGAGAATTGGGAGAAGCTTTAGCAATCGGAAAAAGTGGGGAGTCAAACCAGTTTTATCTTTTGAAAAAAAGAAAAAAAAAAAAACAACTCAGTCCTTGGTCTTCTAGATGAGACCAATCTGACATGTGAATGCCCCAACACATGAGGCTGAACGATGACCCTGGCCGTGACCGCGGCAAGTCACCTCAGCCTTTTTTTTTTTTTTAAAGCAAGATTCTTTTTTCTTTGTTAATGTTTATTTATTTTTGAGAGAGATAGAGAGACACAGTACAAGCAGAGGAGGGGCAGAGAGAGAGGGAGACACAGAACCGGAAGCAGGCTCCAGGCTCTGAGCTGTCAGCACAGAGCCCGACGCGGGGCTCGAACCCACGAACTATGAGCTCATGACCTGAGCTGATGCTGGACGCTCAAGGGACTGAGCCACCCGGGCATCCCTTGATTCTTTTTTTTAAGTTTATTTATTTTGAGAGAGAGAGAGAGAGAGTAGGAGAGGGGCAGAGAGAGAGGGAGAGAGAGAAAATCCCAAGCGGGCTCTGCACTGTCAGCGCAGAGCCAGATGAGGGGCTCAAGCTCATGAACTGTGAGGTCATGAACGGAGCCAGCCGAAATCAAGAGCTGGGAGCTTGACCGACTGAGCCCCCCAGAGCTCTCAGAGCCGACTCCTCATCTGCGGGCTGCCCCTGCCCTCCGGAAGGGCCAAACAAGACAACAAACGGTTAGCACTCTGCACATTGTGTACTAGCAACTCCCCAAACACCTCGGCCCTGTGCCCTGGCCGCCACAGAGGACAAGGAGAGAGGCCGAGACACATGGGGAGAGAAAGGGTACTGAGAGCCGTCCTCATGGTGCAGAGAAGGACTGGAAAGAGATGAAAATCCCCCATCATGCCTTGATGCAAATGCTCCCGCCTCCGTACGAAAGCCTGGGAGACAAGGGCAGACTGGGCTAAAGAATCGCCAAGGAGCAGAGTTTTTGAAAAAGAGGAAAAGGGTTATCACTCTACCAGGCATCTAATGCTAGCCTCATCGTCAGCGTCATGTTTTATAGGTTTTTATGACCTTGTGGCAACTCCGCCATCACCCAAAATATCTCCCCTCCCCTCACTCCAACTAAGCCAACCCTTTTTTTTTTTTCCTATTTGATTCGATATGGACTTAAAGGGGCCTGGCTGACATATGTCATATGCCAAGTGTGACCAGAGGTGTGCCCCCCAGGCCACAGCTGGTAAGGAGGGCGGCGACGAGATGTATCACACTTTCCTATTCCCCCTGCAACGTGTACTCGAGCCGCCTGGGCATCTTGTGAAAAGGGACACCCTGGGGCAGGAGAGGGGCGGGGAGGTCTGAAATTCTGCTTTTCTAAATTTTTTTTTAATGTTTATTTATTTTTGAGACAGAGAGAGACAGCGCATGAGTGGAGGAGGGGCAGAGAGAGAGGGAGACACGGAATCCGAAGCAGGCTCCAGGCTCTGAGCTGTCAGCACGGAGCCCGACGCGGGGCTCAGACTCACGGACCACGAGATCATGACCTGAGCCGAAGTCGGACGCTCAACCGACTGAGCCACCCAGGCGCCCCTGAAATTCTGCTTTTCTAACAAGCACCCGGATGAGAGCCACGCTGTTGGGCCAGCGGCCACCCTTGGCACAGCAAGTAGGCTCTAGACCCAGAGGGACCCAGACGAGAACCACCGTCTCTACCTCTTACAGCTCCAGGGTGACCTGGGCAAGCCGGTCCTTCCCTGTATCTTTACAGGCTTCCTTACTTGTAAAATCAGGATAAATCCCCACTGCACACAGTGGTTGTGTGGATTCCAGAGACTGCAACCACTTCTCAGTAATGGCCATGATCATGTTAACTATTGTGTTATTCGCAAGTCGCTGGGGCTGGCCTTCCCCGTCTCCCCCCGCCCCCCAACACGACTACACCCTTAGGACTTCGCCTTGCTCTGGAGCCCACGGCCTGTTTCTTGGATCAGATTACCTTGACGGTCTGTCCCCCCGTGGACACGCTGGACAAGGAGGGTGGTTGAAGCCCGGGGTATCAGTGCAGCCCATGTCGTGGCTGTATGGGATTCCAAAGTAGTAGTCAAAACCTGGAAGAGAAGCAACCGGTGAGCACCCACCCCCCCCCGCCGGCTTCTGTTCTATGAGTCTGCGTGCTTACACCCAGGACAAAAATTTAATTTTCCATGATTTAATGCTGCAGTGCTATGGAGTACGTAATTAAAAGAGGATTTGCTTAATATCCCTTTGTAGTACGCAAAGAAAACACTTTGCTGGGTTCTGGCTGTAAGACTAGATTTGCAAAACATCTTGGGATTAGAGTTAACCCAGAGTGGGAGGAAGCGGAGAGAATTGTTGAATGTTGGGCCCAAATTCTGGATCCCAAGAAGACCGCCGGGGAGCCGGGACTGATGCAAACGCCAAGGGTCTTTATTCGAAGCTCGAGCTCGGACTCTTGCACCTCCCGAGGCAGCGGGGCAGTGGCAAGAGCCCCGAGCCAGGTTTACGCAGGCTTTTTATCAGGGTTCGAGTACACTTTTTGGGAGGGAATGGGGATGCTTTGAATTGATTGATTGGCATTTCCGCGGGCTAGTTTCTGATTGAATAGTTCGTTTTTGGCGGGTGCGGGCTAGCTATGGATTGGCTTAGCTTGGGGGTCCCTCGCAGATTCAAATGGTCAGCGCGCGTGGGCTGAACACTGATTAGTTTTGCTAGGGGCTATTCTAGGAATCTGACCTCCTGTGTGTCTCCCTGGAACTCAAGGTGGAGGCAGGGTCTGCTAATCAGGGTCCAGTCCCCCACGGGGTGGTAACAGGGTCTGCTAATCTGGGTCCGGCCTCTTGGCTACTCTGTTTCCTGGAACCCAGGGCAGAGTCCAGGGTGACTTGTTTTCCTGGAACTCGGGGCCCAGAACTACTCTAAGATGGAACTTAAACCAAAATGGAGTGGCCTTAGCCCTAACAGCACTCTACTTTCACAATATGGCAATTCTCTAACACAGCAAACAGGGTGCACAGCAATCACAGCAAACGGGCCAGGAGTCCAGTGCATTCCTAAGTCTCTAAATCTAATACCTAACAAGATTTAACACACAGCAACTTGGTCTAATACATAGCAAACTGAACAGGCCTCACAGCACCCCAAGAAAAGTTTCACAGTGTTCACAGCCAACAGCAATCAAAACAGAATTCTCAGCCATCATAACCCTTAACAAGGTTCACAGTAAGCAGAAGTCTGGGGTGCACTATCTCTAACGCAGTACCCCTCTACGTTTAGGAAGAACTGAGAACTGGCTTCAAACTAGTGCAGGGCTGTCGCTTAGGACCAGAAACTTGAAAACCTCTCTTCATTGAACACCTACCATCCCCAGTGCACTTATGAACACAGTAAGTATTTGATGAAAATCAAGTACATACATGGAACTTTAAGGAATAAAAGAGACTGCCCGCAAGGGACTGAGGGGGAAGTAAGATACACAGATCAAACTGTCAGCGCTTGGGATGAGGGGAACGGAGAAGCAGGGAAGAGATACAAGAAGCAAAAGGCGGTATGAATGAACTTGGAGATAGGAAACAAGAAACCTCAGAACACCCAAGCCGGCTTTTCCAGACTATCTGGTCCAGAGACACAAGCATATAGCAGGTGCTCCCTCTTCTCAGTCCCAAAGGCAGACGCCATGAATCCAAAATGGCGCCACTTCCTGCTAAGCAAGATCCACTCTCAGGAGCCATCCCCCCCCACCGCAGGAACTCCAGAAATATGCACTCAAGGTGTTGACACTCCGATCTGGTTCCACCTCCTCATTCATCAAGGAGGAAGAAAGGCCGAGTGGGAAAGGTACGTTCTGCGGTCATTTTTAGTTAGCGGGAAAGCCAGGCCTGCACTTCCTTCACCTGCCGTTCTCCAAAAGCACACGTGGAAGTGCCATGGAAAGCCAACTGGAAAATGGGACGCAAGGGAAGAGACGGGGAGGAAGCAGCACCGGACGGGAGGAAGGAGCTGGAGCGGGTGCTCCCAGCGGGAGCCCGAGGCTGAAGGCTGGTTGCAGGCTGGTTCTCTGAAAGCCATTCTCCAGACATGAAGATCTGCAGACGCGCACGGTCCCCCGTGCCCAGGAGAGAGCACTGCTCAGAGATGGAGGGAGACGTTGGGGCAGAGGAGGGGAGGAGTCTGCAAAACAGTCGGAGAACCGCGTTCAAGGAGAAGGCCATCCGGTTGCTTCTACGAGGGCAGGGTAGCAGAGAAGCACGGGCCAGGTAGGGACAGGGGAGAAGCCACGGAAGTTGACATAATGACAAACCGCGTTTAAGAGAAAGTCGAGGAGGATTCCCATACGAAATGGAAGAGGCAGGTCAGGAGGGGAGCAGAGGCACAACCCACGACTTTGGAAAACCATCAAAAATTCGGTGACTTGAACATTCGGAAGCTCGTCCATCCGCAAACTGATTTTCAGATCATTGGCCCAGGCAGCTCGATCGTGGCCTAGTCCCCAAGGAAGCCGTGAACAGCTGCAGGAAGAAGGCCAGAGGGAGGATCTCCCGTTTGGCTTGACGGCCTGCTTCTGTGAACCCGCTGGACACTTTTTACTTGTTATGACACTAGCCATGTCTGGACCTCACGGGGGCCAAACGTTCCCTGAGACGTGGACCCCGATGGGCTCACGATGGGAAGGCCAGAAAGGGCAGGCAGGCACCAAGGAGGGGGGCGGGGGGCGGTCCAGGAAAGATGCCAGGTGAGACCAAGGGAAGCCCTGGGTCCCCCAGATGCGCCCAAGTGACCCTGTGAATGAAGACGTCCTAACTCGGGAGAGATGCACCCGGGGGCGGGATGGCTTAAATGTTCATGGACTCCTTTCACGCCGGGATCTTTACTTCCTGGTTCCCAGGTAACAAGTTCCCCAAAGAATTCTTACCGCGGAAGTTGGGATGGTAAGATCCGTGGTGCCCAAGGTGCCATTTGCCTGCGGGAAAGCGAGAGAGAGAGACTTTCAGACGAGTCCCCGTGGGGGCTCCCGGCGCCTTTGGGGAGCTGAGCACATCCTCAGCTTCCCTCCAGTGCTGCCCTTTACTGAGGACAAGCAAAGAGAGGCTGTCAGTGCCGCACGAAAGCCAAGCCCCGCTCTCTGGGACCGAGAGGCAGTCCCCGGGGAGGCAGGAAGCGAGCGGGGATGAGTCAGGATCTACGCAGGAAAGCTCACGGTGACAAGGAAGACAAGCCTTTCCTGGGGGCCCAGAGAAGCCAGCAGGCTGAGCTTCTGCCCCTCGGAGAGCGTTCAGTGGCCACAGCCGCCCCACGGGGCCCCTGCCAAGGCTCAGAGGACGGGCGTGGGCTCCAGATGGCCTTGGAGATGCCCCGTCCCCTCCTGGTTTCGTCGCGCTCCTCTCTGACCAACACCAGCAGCCCTTGGAGGCGGCACAAGAGACCACCTCCCATCCTCACCCCTGCTGCTGCCCCAGTGCAGAGACACTCACCCGGACGGCACAGGAGGAAGCTCAACCACGCGGCTGCGCCCGGCTCTGTAAAGGCGTTTCTATGGGGACAATGACTGGGTGATGGGTGGCAAAAGTTCTGACCATGTGTGAGCTTTCTGTTCTTTTTTTTTTTTTTTTTTTAACTTTTTATTTATTATGGAGAGACAGAGAGAGACAGCGCATGAGCAGGGGAGGGGCGGAGAGAGGGCGAGACACAGAATCTGAAGGAGGCTCCAGGCTCTGAGCTGTCAGCCCAGGGCCCAATGCGGGGCTGGAACTCACAAACTGCGAGATCAGGACCTGAGCCGAAGTTGGACACTTAACCGACTGAGCCCCCCAGGCGCCCCACATTTGAGCTTCCTGATCTGCTAATTCCGCTCTGAGGAGCAGGGACCCCGGGGAAACCGCCCACGAGGCCAGGGGCAGAGACTGCAGTACATAGATCTCAACACTGAACGACGCATGAGGGAAAGAAAGAAACGGGCCACCGCAGGACCGTGGCTGAAGCAAGTTAGTTTATACGGCCTCGATGAAATACTCCCAAACTCTCTTTTAGAGACAAATGCGTGTGGCAAAAGGCAATGATCAGGGAATCTAGGTAAAGGGTACAGGGGCGTCTAGTCCTCCCTTTTAGCAACTGCTCTGTAGGTTTGCAAGAAAAAAGGTAACATAAAGTGGAGGGAAATGGATTAAGCGCAGAGTGGAAGGCTCAGATTAGGCATCACGTGGAAAAATCCAACATTATATTAACACGTTTAAGCTATTTCTAAGATTATTAAAGTTCGAAGAAATAGATAAAATTGTATTGCACAGAAGTATAAAATGAGGGGCGCTGGGGTGGCTCAGTCGGTTAAGCGTCGAGTTCAGTTCAGGTTCAAGTTCATGATCTTGTGGTTCCTGGGTTCGAGCCCTGCATCGGGCTCACAGTGAGGAGGAGCCTGCTTGGTACGCACACTCTCTCTCTCCCAGCACCTCCCCCACTTGCACTTCTCTTTCTCTCTCTCTAAATACATAAAACTTTTAAAAATGTTAAAAAAAAAAGAACTATAAAATAAGAGGAAGGGGTACAAGGAGACCTAGTGGTGTGCGTACAACACGACCCCAGGCCAAGGTTAGAAGCAAAGCGTGGGAGCTGCAAATGGTCTTGAGATTCCTTCCGTGGGTTTTTTATTTTCCCTGTGAGCAGGCTCGTAGGAAATTCATAATCACAACACGTGGGTGTGGCCGAAGATCCTCTCTCTAACGTGCAAAAGGCGGACTGAATGGGGAAGGGAGAGGCGAGCAGCCGAACCATGAATGTGTAATCCGTCGCTCACTTGGAGTTCAAGGGCATGCAGGGGCAAGGGCAAGTGCGAGCAAACTCAGCTCAGGAAGAGCCAGCCCCCTGCGGCAGCAGGAGATTTCAGAGTCCCAGAGTCCCAGGGGCCCAAGCCTTCCAGGCCGTGAGCATGACGGGGATGCATGTGTCGGGCCCATCCAGGGAGCTACGGAATCATCACACCTCCAGGATATGGGCGGGAAGGGGTGGAAAAGGAGGGATCTTAACCTGTACCTCCTCCCGCTGGGGCTTGCCCGCCTGGGACAATGAACGCCACACTCCAGTCTGACCTCCCATAAAAGTATGTGGGGCTCCTTGATCCGGAGGAGAAGGTGAGGCCCACACCAGAAACCGGAGCCTCCTACACAGTCAACACGGGCGCTCCAGGCGTCAGTAAGACCCCCACAGGACCCGCGCCGCCCCGTCCCGTTTGTTGGAAACCCTCCCTCGCCACTTCACGTATGAAGGGAGATGGGAATCCCCGCAGCCCCAGCTCTTGGAAAGTCAGAACAACGAGCACAGGCGGCCTAAGGACGCTGCGGGGCCTGCTGCATTGTCTCGGCCTCTGGAGGGAAGGCCAGCAGCGGAGCGAGGCATCGGAGCGAGGCTGGGCGGACACACCTTGTCTGGATCCACCCGCTGCCGGGCGGGCAGCCCTGAACAGGTCTCTCCACCTGTCTGAAAGTTAATTTTCTATCACACATCCTGGGGGGAGTTACCATCTCAGACGGTATCTCCATACCCTGATGCGGAGACAAACGGAGCCCAGTACCTGGCGTGTAGCGAACGTTGAGTAAGAGGTGCCTACGGAAATTTAAGAAGGAAGGCCGCCGGCTGTTTGCCTACCCTACACGCATGCCCCCAGCTGTCCTGCTAATAGAACCTTCGGTTCTGTTCAGGGGATCAGAGACCTGTGCCCCAATCCAAGTCCATCACTATAATCCTAACCGCAGTTTTCCCAGAATTCCTTGCAGCGAGGCGTGGCCATAGAAATCAGCAGATAAAATGGAACCGCCTTTCTGCCCGAGGGTCAGAAAGGATTTGCTTTCCCAGGAAAGGTAAATAGAGCCGGGCACCTTCCCCCCCTCCCCACCCGTTTTTCCTTCCTTGAGGCCAAATCGTGGTGAATGGTACTGAGCAGCTCTGTTGCAGCCAAGAGGCAACAAGCCTGAGGACGAAAGAGCAGAAAGAACAGAAACGGTTTCCTTGAGCAGCCCAGCCGGTGAAAGCCCTCGCTCACGCCTAAGCTTGTTACAAGGAGAGGAAAACAGCTCCGTAGACGGTTGAGTTCCCTGTTGGGTGTTTTCAATTACTTATAGCCGCAAGCTTTCCTAACGTATAGAGCAAGAAATGAACAAAAAGCAGACACGAACAGAAGAGGCAGCCGCGTGGTGGGGCTATCCGAACGCAAAGCAGGCACCCCATAAATGCTGGGGAAAAGGGGGGGGTCCCAGCTGTGGAGCTCCTACGTTACCTATCATCCCAGTGACGTAGCCAGCTGGCCGCAGCACCTCGGCCAAGGTGGTCTCATTGAGCGGAAGACCCCCCACGGAAGTGACCGCAAAGTTGTGCGTGACTCCGTTGCGAAGGCCGAGCCGTCCGGTGAGCAGGGAGGCTCTGGAGGGCGAGCAGGTGGAGGCGGCCGCGTGGAAATCCACGAACCTGCGCAGAGAGAAAGGTGATCGGGTCCCTCTATCCACGGAAAGCCAAACCAAGAGAAACTCAATTCCCACCCAGTTCCCAGGATTCCAGGGCTGGGAAAAGCTCAAAGACCACCAAGTGAAGGGACAGGGTTAGGAAAATGAAGCTCAGAGCGGTAATGCAACTAATTCAAGGTCGCACAGCTAAGTCGAATTGGTTTCAGCCAGGATATTTAGTGGATCCTATTTCTCCAAAGATCCCCTAGTTTGCAATCATCCGCTCACGAAAATCTGTTTGTATCTCTAAAATCAATACTCGCGGCTCTTAAGCGGTCACTCATGGACACTCCACGATGTTCCAGAACCTTTGTGTTTTCCAACCTGCACATCCTTAGCTGAGGTTGAAGAAGGCGGACTTGGCTTGGCTCTCATACTGCAACCAAACGCCTTCCTTTCCACGGCCCATCGAGTGCTATGGTTTTTGCATTTTTGTGCTTTCTGTTGGTGATTTTGCTGTTTAAACTGGTCCCCAAGCGTGGGACTGAAGGGCTGCCTACTGCCCCTGAGTGCAAAAGGCTGCGATGTGCCTCACGGAGAAAATACAAGTGTTAGCTTATCTTCACTCAGGCGTGAGTCACAGTGCCCTTGGCCATGAGCTCCCTGTTAATGAATCAGAGACGTCTTTAAACAGAAACACACAAAACAAGGTTCTGTACTGATCCGTTGACAAAAATGTAACCGGAGGCTCAGAGGAATCGAATTCTGGATTCTGTGACTCAGTGTTCACGGGACTTTACAGAAGAACTACTGCCGATGACAAGAATCGGCTGGACCTACTTCACATTACCGGACGCCCAGACTTTTCTTTTAGACACTGTGGAGAAATAGGAAAGATGTCTAGCTGTTTTCCTTCCCTCCAGGAACTTGATTAAACTTAATGTCCGTCACTGACCACCAGTGTCTTCTGACGGGATTATATGAAGTTGATGCCATCAAGGGTTCTCGTCAAGAGCCTTGAACCTGAATCAGACCTCTGGACCCAATTTCCAGGTTACAGGAAATATAGCTGATAGAATGAATTAAATGACACCACAAGGAAATAATCTAACAAGCCATTCGACAACATTCGACAACAGTCCACCACAACTGGTGTCGTTCTTCAAAAAGTCAATATCCGAGCGAAAACGGCATAGCGGGGGATATTCTATACTAAAGGGCGCTGAGGAGACAAACCGAGTGTAATACGCGATCTTTGGCTGGATTCCAGTTCAGACGTGCCAACAGCACATTTGGGGGTTCATTAGGGAAACTTGACAGGATCCGGCTCTAAGATGGCCCGGGGAGATCTCGTCCGTTTTCTGGATCACAGCCGTGTAGAGGAATGTTTTTGTTCTTTTCTTCCGGTTGCGTTGGCATATAATGTTGTATTCACTGAAGGTGTAGGAACACTGACCTGACGCACGTATATACCGGGAAGCGATCCCACGATAAGTTTCGTGAACAGCCATCGTTTCACACGTTGCTACTGTTTTCTTTCCGGGGATGGGGATTTTTAAGATCTGCTCTCTTCGCAACTCTCAAGCATACAACACGGCGTTGTTCATTACAGTCACCACGCTGTGCGTTCCACGCCTAGAGCTTACTTCTCTCGCGACTAGAAGTTTGTACCTTTGGACCCCCTTCACCCGTTTCCCCCGCCCCTACCCCTGGCAACCACCAATCTGTTCGCTGCATCTAGAAGTTCGTTGTTGTTGTTGTTTTTAGATTCCACGTACAAGTGAGATCATATATATTTGTCTTCCTCGGTCTGACTCCTCTTACCTAGCATGACGCCTACGAGTTCCACTCATGCTGTCGAAACAGCAGATCCCTTCTTTTCTTACAGCTAAATAATCTTCCGTTGTCTATTACATAATAAAATAGACATCTTTAAAATTACATTTAGAGTATATTTTAATTCCATTCAGAAAGTTTTTAGGGGCTCACGTGGTTAAGCTCAGTTGGTAAAGCATCCGACTCTTGATTTGGGCTCAGGTCATGATCTGATGGTTCATGAGATCGAGCCCCATGTCGGGGCTCTGTGGTGACAATGAGGAGCCTGCTTGGGATTCTCTCTCTCTCTCCCTCGGTCTCTGACCCTCCCCGACTTGCATGAGCATGCATGAGTGCGTGCGCGCTCTCTCTCTCTCTCCCTCTCTCTCAAAATAAACAAACTTTTAATAAAAAGAAAGTTTTTATCACATTAAGGATGTTTTTATTCTTTTTTTTTTTTTTTTTGAGAGAGAGAGAGAGAGAGAGAGAGAAGACAGAGCACAAGCAAAGGAGGGGCAGAGAGAGAGGGAGACACAGAATCCGAAGGAGGCTCCAGGCTCTGAGCGATCAGCACAGAGCCCGATGCGGGGCTCGAACTCATGAACCACAAGCTCATGACCCGAACTGAAGTCAGATGCTTAACCGACTGAGCCGCCCAGGCGCCTCAGGAACATTTTTATCCTTAAAAGACACATGCTACAATGTTTATAATAAAAAGAGCAGAGTATCTGCACCCTTCGAATGACTCACAAGAACCCACCTTATTTAGAGACAGAGCAGGTACAAATACAAATGGCGAAATGCTCCTAACAGGTGAGTATACTCGGAGTTATCCGACTGTCCTTTTCATTTTCCTTTATGTTGGAGATTTTTAATATTAAAACGTGGTAATTAATATTTAATATTAAAAGTCTCAAAAGGATGAGAATCTGGGGTCTAGAATGAGCAGAGCAGGGACAGGAAGGGTGGCCAGGCTGGCCGGGAGGGCACGGAGGACAGGCAGGCACCTCCGAACCACGCGTGTCCAGGCTGCCCGGAGCCCGGCGGGCGAGCTCAGCCATCCTGGGCAGAGCGAGGCCCCAGGTCCTGGCGGGGGGGGGGGGGGGGGCGGGGGGGGGGGGAGGAGGGACTGGCCCACTGGCGCCAGGTCAGCAGAGCAAAGCCGGGCTCAGTGCCTCTCTCCTCCTCCATGTATGACCCGTCCTCGGCCACTGGCCGGGGAGAGGGGGCGGGGGGAGAGGGGGCGGGGGGGGGGGCGGGCGATTTAAAGTGCTCCTCTGACCACCCTCAATACTCCGAAATGACTTCCTGGTGCGATCTGAAAGCCCGCTCCCCGCAGTCCACCTTCGGGGCCTCTCCTTCCCCCACCCTCGGGCACCAGCACAGGGGGCGTCTGGGTCTTTTGTCGGCTCTGCAGCGTGCCAGCCCCTTCCCAAGGTTGGCCTGCACCTGGCGTCTCTCCCGGATCTTTGCACGGCCTTTCCTCCTCCCCACTCAGCGTTCCTGCAGGGGGGTCCCCCCGCTGCCCTCTCATCAGGCACCCTGACTGCGGACTTGGTAGCCCCGATCCCAACCCCAGTTACCTGCTTTATTTTATGTCCTTTCTTTCTGGGCCAACTTCCCTCCATGCAAGCTCCCTGAGAGGAGGGCTTTGCCTGTGTCGCTCACTCCTTATCACTGCTTAGCTCCTAAAACTGGGCTCCATTATAAATACAGGGTGGAGGAGGGCGGGGGAGGATGGGGGGAGGAGAGGGGAAGAGAAGGGTCTTTCCTTCCCAGCAACTTCATTGAAAATGTAACCAAACCTTGGAGCACCCGGGTGGCTCAGTGGGTTAGACACCAAATTGGCTCAGGTCATGATTTCAGGGTTCATGGGTTTGAGCCCCACGTCGGGCTCTGTGCTGATGGCTCAGAGCCCGGAACCTGCTTCGGATTCTGTGTCTCCCTCTCTCTCTGCCCCTCCCCTACTCACACTCTCTCTCTTTCTCTTTCTCAAAAGTAAATAAACATTAAAAAGTTTAAATAAATACATAAATAAACATTGAATATATATATATATTATAGGAAATGTCCCAAATATGTAAACCCAGAGAGACAGGAAACAGGGGCCGGAGGGAGGGGGGCTGCTCCTTCGGGACGGGGTTCCTCTCAGGATAGGAAATCTTTGCAACTGGAGAGAGGGAGTAGCTGCACAACATTATAAAGGAACTAAACGTCACTGAGTTGTTCGCTTTAAAATGGTTCCTTTTATGTCATGCGAATTTCACTTCAATTAAAAAAAAAACAGACCTAAATCTTACAGGAAAATACCTGAAGAGAATGTCTCAGGTGGGAGAAAAGGCCGGTTAAGCTGGTGTCGGGTCTGTAGTTCTTCAGATGAACAAATACTCATTTAACGTGTTATTCATTTTTGAGAGAGAGAGAGAGAGAGAGAGCAGGCTCTGAGCTCACAGCAGAGAGCCCCAAGTGGGGCTTGAACTCATGAACCATGAGCTCATGACCTGAGCCGAAGTTGGACGGTTAACCAACGGAGCCACCCAGGCACCCCATTTTTTTTAATGTTTATTTTTTTAAATTTTTTTAATGTTTGTTTATTTTTGAGACAGAGAGAGACAGAGCATGAGTGGGGGAGGGGCAGAGAGAGAGGGAGACACAGAATCCGAACCAGGCTCCAGGCTCTGAGCTGTCAGCACAGAGCCCGACGCGGGGCTCGAACTCACAGACCGCGAGATCATGACCTGAGCCGAAGCCGGACACTTCACCGACTGAGCCCCCCCGGCGCCCAGAAAAAATACTCATAGAAAACTAAGGTGATGATCTGTCATTTCATTCTTTTCACTCCCAAGACAGTGACAAACAGCAAGCAGGGGCAGAGCTGTGACAGGTGCTAAGGAGTTAAAGGAGCAGCGTCTGTTCTCAATGACCTTCCAGCTTAGTTTCTGAACAAAGGCCCTATGAGGTCATTTCGACTTTCCTAGGACAGGTTACAACCACTCGGCGCTAACTGTGGGCACGGCCCTTGACGAGTGTTAACTTGTCCGACAGAGCGGCCTTAGGATGTGCTATTGTAAGGACTCCCATTCCAGATGGGGAAACTGAGGCAGTCGGACACGGGGGAGACACTGTGTGTCCCCAGGCCCTCTACTCCACCCCTGCCCTCAGCCCTGCTTTGCCGTGCAGCCGGGTATCCAAGGGTGGTCTTTCTACTCTTGCCCATCCAGTCCCAAATCCCATCTGGGTGCCATTGAACCATGCCGCCTCCCCTAGGAAATGCATAGCTTGTCTGGAAAGCCAGAGGAGAGGGGCTGGAGACACCCACTCCGCGGCCTGTCCCGGGCGGAGGAGATGGAGCGAGGTTTTTCCGCAGAGAGGAGACGTGCCCAGTCCCCCAGACCCAGGGTGAGGGAGGCGGATCAGGGCGCTGGCACGAGAAGGGGCTTTGAGGTTTCGTCATCCAAAGACTGGTGTGGGTGACACCCGCATGCACACACAGGCACATGCATGTCGCCACGCGGCCGAGAGAATTGCTAACGGGGCCTGGGAAGAGCTTCTGGAGAAAAGATGATGAAACCCTGATATGATCAATTCAGGTTTAGCCCGAGGGTTTCCGATCCTGATAACTTGCAAGAGAAGAACCAGGTACCAGAGCATCTGGCCTCACTGGAGTCCTGCCTGGGAACAGGAGGCTGCATGCGACAGCCCCGGGGGTGGGGGTGGGGGTGGGGGAGGGGCTCTTGAGCGAGCCACGGTTCCGGGAATTGGTGCTTCTGGAAAGAACAGTTCTCCACTGGGTTTCTGCCGCTCCAGACACCCTCAGCCACACCAGCTAGTTCCCACAGCCTCCACCCCACGGAACTCACCCAGGAGATGGGCTCATCCCCTAACACCGGGCTTCAAGGCACCAAATGGCACAGAGGGCCATCCTCAGGGAGTAGTGACACGGCGCTGTGAGATGCCAGAAGGGCAGGCCTGGCCCTGCAGCCGCTCCAGGGAGCAGGCTGGGGGATGCCTTCGGCCGACAGAATGAGGGCACGGAAGGTGTGCGCCCCAACACGTTCTGTTGGCCCCAAGGGTGCTTGGCGAGGCGGCGCCTCTCTCCAGGCCTCAGGGAGCCCAGGAGGAAGGATTCTCGGTCTCCCCTAGGTGCGCGTTCCCGAGGCACGGCCTTCTCCAAAGCATCCCCACCTGCTGGGCCCACAAAGGTCCTGGACGTTGGGGGCAGCTGGTGACTCCTACTCCTAGAACCCCAAACCAAGTTCCGCCTTGCAGATGGCGCTTTTGCTCCCAAGGCAAACGTTCCTCTCTACCCAGCCCGTCCTGCCCTCCTCCTCCTCCCCTCCGGGAACTCCGGCGCAGGCGCAGGGCCCTCCCAGCTCACGGTCCCAACCGCTCCTTGTCATAATCCTTACTCCTCCCAGCAAATGCTCCTAAAAGCACTTCCTCTAATCCAGGCACTTTACCTACTCTGATTTGAGGCCATCTGTCGCCCCCGGATTCATTCTGGATTGAATCTGCGCATTCCGGAAGCTCTGGACGGGCCGGCCCAAGCCTGTGGGTGTCACCTCTTCACCACGGCGGAGCCAGCTGCACGATTCGCAGGGCCCCGGGCAAAGGAGAACGAGGGCGCCCTTGTTCGAAACAGACTAAGCATTTCAAGATGGCAACGACAGAGCTCGAAGTCAAGAGACGGGCCCTGCGAATGCGGGGAGCCCCGCACGGCTGCACAGGTCACCCGCCCGCAACGCTGGGGCCGCACAGCAGCGTCGGTTCCGTCCGGAACCCCGAGCCCCTCTCGGGCCGCCGGGCTTCCCAGAGCAAGAAGAGAAAGGCCCGCCGGGCTCGGGCCCCAGACGTGGCTCCCACGTCCCCCACGGTGCTTTGCTTTGCCGGTCTCTGCAGGCTTGTCCGGTTCCGCGTTAGATCTGTCCCCGCACACCTGCCCTCTCCCCCCAGCCTTCCCTGTCTCAGTAAACGGCACCAGCTCCCAGTCAGTCACTCCGGCCAAAGGAGCCGTCCCGATTCCTGTCTTCCCCTCCCCCTCCACAGCCAAACTACTAGCACATTCTGGAAAGTACTCTTCTTCCCACCGTATCCAGAATCTACCCATTTCTCTCGGCCTTCCTGCTAACAGCCTAGTCCAAGCCACTTTCGTCTCGCACCGAGACCACTACCAGCGTCTGTAACTGTCTCCCCCAGGGCCACCATCTCGTATAACCCCAGGGGGTGCCATTTGCACTTCTGTCCAGAGCTGAGCAGTGCACCGTCTGTCCGGCTGTATGCGGCAACCCTGCTCTCCGCTTCCATTCCTGCCCTCGATTCTCTCTCTCACCCCACCTTTCCCACGGGGCAGCTGAGGTGATCGTGAAAACTGTTTATCGACTAACATGAATTCCTGGCTGGAAACCTTCTCATGGGTTCTCTCCGCAGTCCAAGTAGATTCGAGGTCATTTCCGGGGTCTGCAGGCCCTCCGCCAGAGCCGCCCAGCCTGGAGCTGGATGGAGCCCACAGAAAGGACCCAACGGGCCACAGGTTTCCCCGGACTGGGTTCCTCTCAGTCCCAGGGGCAGCCCGGTGGGGCCCTGGGGCAGAGCGCACATGGAGACAGTCCCTGGGGTAGGGTGCCAGGCTCATCACCTCTAACTGCCAGGAGCCTCATGGGGTTCAACTGACCACCGCAGAGCTTGCTGGGGGAGCGCGGGGAGGAACCCACAGTCCTTTCCGGCAGGTAGCTCACACTTCAGCAGCGTCAAGACATGCGGCTAAGAAGACAAAATAAGGCAGGGCCCATCTGAGGAGGACCGAGAAAGTGCCGTGGGAGGGAGGGGGATAGGGACAGGAAGGGTAGACGCGTGGGCCAACAGAGCCGGGGTAAATCCCAGCCTCCAGTCCCCCTGGTGTGAGACTGGACAGGTAACGTCATCTAGGCCTCGGTATCTTCCTCCGCGAAATGGGCGTCACGCACCGGCTTCGCCAGCTCACCTGAGGGATTCAGGGGGACGAGGTGCACGAATCACCCAGCGGAGCTCCAGCTCGAGAGGTTTTTAAAAACTCGAGGTAGTCAAGGTACTTCGTGTGGTCACTCGCTACCCCGCGTGTGTAGGGCAGCAGGTGAGCCGGGCCCCGACGGGTGGGATTCCAGGGAGGCGTGACACGCGGCTGCTCTTGGTACCGTGCAGGCATCGCATTCACGGCCACGGGTATGTCGCACGTCACCTCGGCCTCAATGTGCACAGAACCACGCTCGGCGTCCTTCCTCCAAGACCCCGTGTCCGCCTGCCTCCCAGGAAACCCGGCTGGAGACTGAGGCATCACCTTCAAGTCTCTCTGCCACTTCCCCCCTCTCGTTCAGCAGCTCCCACTCCAAACGACGCCACCCAGGACCAACACGGCTGCTGTCCCTCACCCGAACCACTTCGGCGACCTTCCAAGACACCAGGCTCGCTCTCTCCAGCCCATGCTAGCCTGCCGGTGCGTCGTGCCAGCCCGGGACCCCAAGTCTCTGGTGACTTCCTTCTGTGTGGCCACCATAACCCACTACACTCTCGGTCTTTCAAGTCACCGCTGCCTGATGTGGGTTGAGTTGTGTCCCCCAAAAAGACACGTTGAAGTTCTAACCCCCTTCCCGTCCCCAGAACGGGACCTTACTTGACAGTGACACTGAGGATGTAATTAGTTACGGGGAGATTAGGCTGGATTAGGGTGAATCCTTAACCTCACATAGCTGGTATCCTTGTATGAAGGGGAGAGAGACCGGGAGGAAAAAGGCACATGAAGACACAGACACACAGAGGGAAGGTGGTCACGTGATGACAAAGGCCAGGGTTGGAGTTCTCGCCACAAGCTGAGGAAAGCCTGGGGCTACCAGAAGCTGGAAGAGGCGAAGAAGGAAATTATCCTCGAACCTGAGGCGAGGCATGGCTCTGCCGGCACCTTCATTTTCCCCTTCAGGCTTCCAGAACTGTGAGAGAATGCATTCCTGTTGTTTTATTTTTTTAATTTAATGTTTTTAACGTCTATTCATTTTTTGAGAGAGAGGGGGAGCGCGTGAGTGGGGGAGGGGCAAAGAGAGAGGGGGGCAGAGGATCCGAAGCAGGCTCTGTGCTGACGGCAGTAAGCCCTGTGTGGGGCTCGAACTCCCAGACCGTGAGATCATGACCTGAGCCGAAGGCAGACGCTTAACCGACTGAGCCACCCAGGCGCTCCAAATTCCTGCTGTTCTAAGCCATTCGGTGTGTCGTGCTTTGTTACGTAGCCCCAGGACGTGACTACACCGCCCTGCGGAGCGCCAGAACACTGCCATTGCTCCCTCCGTCGCATCCCGCACGCACGCGCCTCGCCAACTCGGCACCTCGACTTCCCTGCACCTCGGCCCAGAGAGCTTGGTCCTTCTTGCCCTTCCACATTCCTACCTTTCCCCCACGAGCCAGCATTGGCACGATCTTGCCTCCCCCACCCCCATCCCCAGAAGGATGAGCCTGGGCTTTGACTTCCGGAGCCCGTGCAACTTCCTTGCAGCCTTTTCGTGTCTGGATGTAGACTTTGACCTGACGGCGTCTGGGCTGGACTAGCGTGGCCATCAGGTGTGTTGGCCTTCTCCACCCCCCCTTTCCACTTGACTCCTACGCTCCCTGCCCCACGCCCACCCACCCCACCGTGGGCACGAGACTCTGCCATGGGCTAAGAGGGTAGCACCACCTCTCATCCTCAAGGACCGTGACCCAGGCAGAGCCAGTCAGAATCCAACCTGGAGTTTTCTGAACCAGCCAGTCAGGAATAGCTCTCTCGTTCCCTTTGAACCTCAAGCCATGAGAATGGAGGGCAAGGGTCACATCTCCCATCCTATGGAGGAGCCTGGAAGAATCCACCGGCTGGCTCAGAAGCCCGAACGAGACGGAGCCTCTGCAGAGTAAGTCGATGAAGGAAAGGGATGCCCCTTATGTGCTTGGGCTGCCTGAGCGGGGGTTGCTGCCGCTTCTGACCAGAGAATTCTGGCGATCACAGCGCAGGTGTAATAGGAGAGGAGCCCAGAATATTCCAGTAAGCAACATGAACTAGTTGCCCAAAGTTCAGTACGGGAGGTGGATAATCCCAGCGTGTGAGAGAGCTCTGTGAACACTAAACGCAGGGTGTTCCGAAGGCACGCGCGAGGAGAAGGACGTAGCGTGTGCCGGGAAGCGTGTCTCCAAAGGAGCCATGCGTACGCTGAGGCTTAAAGTATAAATAGGCATTAACTTTGTTTAGGTGTGTCTTAGCATAATAAAAATAGCTGCCATTTATCAAATGACTGCCACCCTAAGCATATCACATGTATTAGTTCAAATCGCTAGGATGCCCCATTTTACAGATAAGGGGGGTGAGGCAGAGAGAGTTTAAGTAGCTTTAAGGAGCAGATGCCCCTTGCTTTGTCCAATCACTGTACTTTATGGAAGACCTTAGACCCCTACCCTTGGGAGATGACAGAGCTAGAACTTGAATCCAGGCCTGCCCACCCCAAATCCCATCCTCTTTCTATTCCCTTTCCATCTGAGAGGAGGCCGGCTGGAGCTGGGCCAATCCAGAGGTTGGCGAGGTAAACCCAGAGGGAATTACCTTTAGCTAAGGGACTAGTCATGGGCTGGGGAGGTCCCGAGACTCACCCTTGGTGGTGCCGGCCCCGTGAGCCTGACTCACACCCACACAAACCACGTGAGCCTAAGAGAGACAGCAGAATGCCCATCTCCCAACTGACGGCCAGGGACGAACGCAGGAGCCAAGCATCGGCGTGGTCAACGAGTTTTCTTCCTGTGCATGAATTACAGTGGAAACCAGAACCCAAAGTTTGCCTTGGTGAGCGTGGAGTTAATCAATGCTAAGAGAATTCCAATGGACCATGGAAAAATCCTTCAGTTGGCTAAGCTTGGGGAATCTCTGTCCTCTGTGGACTGAGCTTTGTCACTGGGTCTGGGAGGCACAGGGGCTGTTTGTTGACCACCATTTTCTTCTTCCCTGGCGCCATAGACTGAATGTTTGTGTTGCGGTGGCCCTAACCTCTAATATGATGGTATTTGCAAGTCGGGGCTCTGGGAGGTGAATGGGTTTAGATGAGGTCTTGAGGGTAGAGCCTCTATGACAGGATTAGTGTCCTCATAAGAAGAGGAAAACGCCAGAGAGCAGCTCTCTCCCTCCATGTGAGACACAGTGAGAAGGTGGCCATCTGCCCCCCAGGAAGAGGGTCCTCGGCAGAACCTGATCATGCTGGCCACCTGATCTCAGACTTCACAGCCTCCAGAACTGTGAAAAATAATTCCTACTGTTTAAGCCAGCCAGTCCATTGTACTTGTTACATAGCCTGACTGACCAGGACATGTGGGCAGAACCAGAAACACATGGTCTAAACGCCGTCCCTGCCTGCCTGCCTTCAACAACTATCCTAGGGATGGTCTCCCTGAACACACAACACCACACTCATGGGAACAGCTGTAGTGCATTTCCACACCAGATATAACTTCGAGTCCACCCCCAACCCAGACCGTAGGTTCTGTGAGGACAGGGTTAGAGCCCCAAGTGGGGCGCCTTGGTGGCATGGAGTCGCTCCGGCAAAATCTGGGGAGTGAGCAGACAAAACTGGAAGAAGTCATCTGATTGGAAAAAATATATTCATCCGTTTTTCACAAAATCCCTTAAGCTGATGCTTTTTAGGGTTCAATTCTTTCCTCGCCTTGTGTTAAAGTTCGTAGCTCAACACTCAGAAACAATCTTATCTCCTTTCTTTCCGAGCCCTGACCGTACCATCGCCTCCCCCCAGAAGAGCCAACAACCTCCCTGGCGGCCCAATGAACTGACCTGCGCGTCACCTTTCCCCTCTCCCAGCCTCTGTCTCCATGTGGCGGAGACTAATTAATAAGCGATAAAATGGTCTTGCTATTTGGAAAGCCTCTTTTGTTTTTCCCCAAATCTATCTGGGCAGGCTCAGGCCAGTTCACCAACAGGGGTCCTAATTAAAGTCTGAAAATACATTGTAAAGGAAAGCTGGAAATACAGAGCCAGACATTACAGCAGCCTGTTAACAGGAAAATCAACGCAAATTAAGACACAGCCAGACAGAAGCCAAAGCAACTCGCCATTGCATAAATTACGTGTATTAGAATCGGAAAACGTTAGGGCTGGAAACATGGCCACGAAAGCCCCAGGGAGACAGAACGTTGCGAAGTTAAGCGTGTCCAGCCTTCGTTTGTGAGGAATTTAAGATAGACGATGAAGCCTTCTGCGGTAACGCTCTAAATGGCTGTGTGCCTGGAATAAAGACTATCTTTGTTCCATTCATAATTTAAGGTCGTGGAGGCGGAAATAGGTTTTAAAAATTATTTGCTGTGGTCTTTGTGCATAGAGGGCAGGAGGTGAGACCTGGAAAAACACCAGCGCAGCTCGGCCTCCACGTGGCTTCTGTTAAATGGGAAGACCGACCTGTCGGCGCTCAGAAAGTCATCAGGCAGGGTCACTGGGGTAATGGAGATGCAGGTCCTTCGTAAAACTGTGAGCAAATGTGGCAGCAAAGAGTAAACTTGGTGTGTTTTGTTTACTCTTCCATCCATTCATCCATCCACCCATCGTCTATCTGTCCATCTATCCTTCCATCCATCCTTCCATCCATCCATCCATCCATCTATCCACCACCCTTCCATCTGTCCATTCATCCATCCATCCATCTGTCCATCTGTCCATCCATCCGTCCATCTATCCTTCCATCTGTCCTTCCTTCCTTCCATCCATCCATCCATCTATCCACCCATCCTTCCATCTGTCCATCCGTCCATCTATCCTTCCATCCATCTTTGCATCCATCCATCCATCTATCCACCACCCTTCCATCTGTCCATTCATCCATCCATCCATCTGTCCATCTGTCCATCCATCCGTCCATCTATCCTTCCATCCGTCCTTCCTTCCATCCATCCATCCATCCATCCACCATCCTTCCATCTGTCCATCCATCCATCTATCCTTCCATCCATCCTTCCATCCTTCCTTCCATCCACCCACCCATCCATCCATCCATCCTTTCACCCACTCATACTCTTGTTCTTTTCAAAAACAGGTTCCCAGCAGCCAAGCTTGGTATGATCCTTGGCAATTGCCCCCTTTCCTTTTCACATTCTTGTTGTGGACATGTGCACATTCACACTCAAGGAAGGACACACACAAGGCACATGACAAGACACACAAATGTTGGCATCTCATGCCTCCTAGATCAGACACTTCCCCCACTGTCATAACCCTGGGCCATGCCATCCTGGAGGGTCCTGGCAATCTGCCAGCGTGGGCCACTCCCTAGTAAGCTGGAGCGATCCATCTCAAATGCAGGCTGAGGACTTCAGTCCTCAGAGCCCCCACTGCCTCCGGGACTGAGTCCGAATATTTGAACATGCATCTGAGGCCCTTCACCGGTGGCCACGTCCATTGGTCCAGCCTCACACACTCAACCGCTGGAACGGCAACACCGGGGAGCGAGGGCTTCCAGGTTGTTTGGATCATGGATGCATTCCCAGCACCCAGGACAGTGCCTGGGGGAGCCTCCAGGAATATTTGTCCAGTGAAAGGGCACCTTTCAGTTCTGAGACTTTGCTCGTGTTTTCCCCTCTGCCTACCACACGCTTTCCTCCCCCTTCATCTGGCTAACTCCTACTCATCTTTAAGGTCTCAACAGTGAGATCCTTTCTCAAGTACCTCCTGGCTTCCCTCTGGAGAAAGGGCCTCTCTCTTCCTGCAGTCTCTCAGGACTATCTTTAACATGCTTCTGGCTCTGGGCTCGAGCACCCAAAAGGCAAGAAGCCCAGCATGGGCCTTTTTCATTCTTGACTGTCACCACGGGATAAGTAATGCGCTATTTCCATCCCAGAGGATTCGAATTCAGTTCATCCAATCCCCGTTATTAAGGCCCCAGGGCAAGGGCTGGGAGGTACGGGGTTCCTGCTCACAGCACATTTCCCTTCTGTATTCTAATACTTTTTAAAAATACTTTCTTAAGTGTATTTATTTTGACAGAGAGAGAGAGGGAGAAAGGGAGGGAGACAGACAGAGAGGCACAGTGGGGTAGAGAAAGAGGGAGAGAGAGAATCCAAGCAGGCTCCGCACTGTCACCACAAAGCCCGATGTAGGGCTCGAACTCAAGAACCTGGAGACCACGACCTGAGCCGAAATCAAGTGTCAGATACTTAACTGACTGGGGCCCCCACCTTCTGTATTCTAAAGGCTGCTTTTCTTGTCTTATTCCCCACCCGGCCGGAAGCCTCTTAGGGCACAGCTGGCTGGGGTCTTCCAGAATGTATCCCTATAACCTGCTCTTAGCAGAGATTCCTTGTCAAATGACTATAGTCGGGAGACTTAAAAGGAGAAGGAGTAGCAGCTGCTGGACAGGCAATATCGAACTTGCAGTTGGCACCAGGGCCAAGCTGGTTACTATTTTAGTTGTTTTCCTCTAGGATTGGGTGCTATCTGGATGATGGCGTTCCTGCAGGTCCCCGTCTGTTAAACAGAGACACGAGGCTCAACCCCGCAGGACCCGTCGTGGCTTCGCCTTGGCCCATGGGCAGGGGGGCACCGCATGACTTTATGTCCATCAGACCTCCTGACCCAAGGGCAAAGATGTAAAACTGTCTGTCTCACGACACTGAGCAAATTGCTCGAAGTCAGTGGTGAAGGTCATAGGACAAGAGGCTTTCTTCCTCAACCCAGAGTCCGAGTTACTGTTTGGGGGATGGAGATAAAGCTGGAAGGGGATTGCACGGTGGGGATGGACTCTTTCTCTTACTAATGTAAGTCTCACTCAGAATGCTCTTTCTACCCCAGCTCTCATGAAGACCTAATTACCATCCCCTGCAGCTGTGAGTGCCAGCCTGGCTCTCGGCTTCCCTGGGATTGCTACAAAACCCCATAGGCGGCAGGATAGCTGGGGGGGTGGGGGCTGGGACCCTGACACATAACAAGGTGGATGGATGTTTGCAGGAAGACAATGTGAGAACAGAAATCACACGAGGTGTTTGACTGAACTCACAGATCAATTCATTCCTCGCCCAGGCCCTTTCTAGAAACAGACTGAAGCCCCTGGGAGCCCCTGACCTTCCGGTGGTGAATACTGACCTTTGCCTCCTAGCCAAGCCACTGCCTGTACTCGGCAGCAGCGCTGACTCAACTCAGGTGAGGCTGGGCGCCGAGAAGGACCGAAGCAGGAGGGACAGAAATCAAGGTGCGAGGGCAACGTACCGCAGGTGGATTTGCACAAGTGAATGTACGCACCGCACTCTGTCAGCCTCGCTTCTGAGCCAGCCCGGAGACCCTCTAAGCGAGCGGCCGGTATCTGGGCTTTGCTGGCTGCACCCACTTCCCCCAAGAGACCCACGGGTCACGACCCCGCAGGTGCTCGAACCCCAGTCTGGACACCCTAAGCCACTGCGGGAATGAAGCCACCAGCCGGGAGACGGATGCGAGTTACCGCTCACTCTCAGAATTATCAAGAAATAGTTGCTGGTACATCACACGGCGAGCCGGGCACAGGCCTTCCCTGGGCACGTGGTGGGCAAGAACCACGCTAGTGTTGCCTGATCAAGGTTATTCACGGGGTTCTCACAAGGATTTAAACGATTCAACTTATTTTCAGAGTTGACTCTCGGCCAGGAGCGCTGGAAGAGATGTCGATGAAATACATTTTTTTTAATCTCCTTTTTAAAGCGTGAGTGATTCCTTCCTCTAGCCCACAGGGCAATGCGAGCTGCCTCGGGCTCCCTTTATCTAGTTGTTTGAAAGGTTTAAGTTTTAGCTGATTACCAAGTCCCTGGCCTTTTCATCTGAATTCCAACATTTTTATTTTATTTTACTCCGGTTAACTTATCGGTTTTAAACTTTTAAGTGTTCAACAGCACGGCTCGGCTCAGATTTGCAGAGCCCAGCCCACCAGGTCAAGGGCAAAAGGCATTGTCTGCTGAACCGACTGACAGGTGCAGGGGGCCCAACTGCCTCACGGTGCACACGTGGGCTGTCACTGAACACCAGGGAGCCCCACACAGCAATGTCCTCTGATAAAGAGACGTTCGCTGCTTTCTGGTGACTTGCGCTTTTCTTGGTGGTGGTGGTGGTGGTGGTGGTGTTTTCACAAATAAATTATTTATCATTGTTTTTCACATGGTGGATTTGCAAACTAGAAAATGCACCCCCACATGTTAGAAAGCGGCTAAAATAGTAAAAACACTTCACTTCTCTCTGGGCCTCAGTTTCCCCCTGTGTGATACGTGATGAGGATGCTCTTTGACCTGAGCTACCATGAACGAGATCGTTCTACTACAACCTTACGACGGCGGGGTTTCGGCCACGACCCCTCATCTCCCTCCGTGTAAATGGAAGTTAGGAAATCTGCCAAGGAAGCGAAATTGAGGCACTAACGGTTCCGCCTTTCTTCTCCCAAGGAATCCTTTCGTTCTACATCAATGATGACGTCCCAGTTATGCTGTGAATGGCGCCCAATCTGTCCACAAATTTGGCAAGTCGCATCTACCATAACCAAGTCGGGGCGGGGGGCGGGGGGGACCCACTACTGGTGTGTGCTGGCAGGGAAATGTTATGGAGACATTTAAGTGTTGCCTGGGGGACTCGGTCTCAGAATGAACTGAATTGAGTAGATCCCCCGGAGGACAGCCAAGTTGAGGCAAGTGGCTTGGCCTTGACTTTCTCACCCGGGAAAGAAGAGAAACATCAGACGGTGGCCGGAATTCAGTGGGGTGATGCCCGGAGCCCGGCATCTGCCGGCACAGCTCAGCCATTCCTATAGCTATCGCGTTTGATTCAAATACAGATGTTGGCTCAGTGTAGACGGTCCACACAGAGATTAACAGGGATTTGTCTCTGGAACCTACTTCTCCTTCCACGATTTATCACTTAGACCTTTCGCTGGGCAGAGCGGCCAATGCACATGGACAATTCGAATGGACATTTCTAAGCCCAACACCAAAAATCACCATAGTTAACACCCATCTGTGTCTATTGTGGGCCAGGCTCTGTGCCAGTTGCCTACCTGGATGACTTAATTGAATCCCCACACCTTCCTGTGAGGTGGGTGCTACCATTGTCCCCATTAACAGAAGAAGAAAGCAAAGCTCCGAGGGTCCAGAGTCATACAAACGGAAAGTAGTAGAGTCGGGATTTGAACCCAAGCCATCTGGCTCCAGAGTCTGACTCCTCCCCTTCCTTTCTCTCCCCTCTCCTTCCCTTCTCTTTCCTCCCCTTCCCTCCCCTTTTCTTTTTTGAGAGAGAGACAGGGAATCCCAAGCAGTCTCCACGCCCAGCGCAGAGCCCAAGACGGAGCTCCATCCTGATCCTATGACTGTGAGATCATGACCAGAGCCCAAATCAAGAGTTGGACGCCCATCGACTGGGCCACCCAGGCGTCCACCCCCCCCCCCCCCCCGCCAGAGCCCAACTTCTTAAGCGGGATGTTCAATCTTCAAAACGACAATCTTTTATCGAAAACCTGCTACATTACAGACTATGTGAGGAGCGGAGGTAAAAATACATGCAGTAGAGCTAATTGCTCTGGTAGAATAGCATCCCCCCCCCCCAATTTCGTGTCAATCTAGAACTTGGGAATATGACCTCATGTGGAAATAGGGCCTTTGCAGGTGGAATCAAGTCGAGATGAGGTCATACTGGATTCGGATGGGCCTGAGAGCCAGTGGCTGGTGGCCTCATGAGAAGACACGTGCATGGGGAGCGCGCCACGGAACAGTGGAGGCAGGAAATGCAGTGACACGACCACAAACCAAGGAAGCCAAGGATCGCCTGCAGCCACCAGAAGCGAGGAGAGAGGCACGGACCCGATGCTCCCCCAGAGCTTCCAGAAGGAACCAGCCCTGCTGTCACCTTGTTTCAAGACTCGTAGCCTTCCCAACTGTGAGAGCGTAAATATGAGTGGCTTGAAGCCACATGGTTGATAGCGATTTGTTGCAGGAGTCCTGGGAAACGATACCCTAAGAACGAAAGAGACTCTCTCTAGTCACCCGTAGACCCTGTTTGGCAACAGGACTTCTTGTCTGAAAGTCATGGTTCCCCACTGGCCGTGAGTAGGCAGGGGGAGAAGCCAGCGATGAATCAATCCGCGGCCTCACAGGAAGCCTGCTTTCCTGTCAACAAGGCACCGAGAGACGAGCTGCCCACGTCGGGCCAGAGGGCCGTCCGTCCCGGCCCCTGTCACAGGGCTCGAGAGTATTTTCACAAAGGGAGGAAAAAACTAGGAGAGCCCACCAAAAACCGCGTTTGCATCTGGTTTCTGCACAGGATGACAGCGTGCGGGTGGGGACAGCTCATAAGGAGAACGTCGAGTCCTCAGAAATCTCGGCTTAAATAAGGGGCCAGATATTTCCCCACAAACCCACTAAAAGCGGAAGCCCTTAAGGATTTGGCAATCTGGTTCCCTTTGAAATGTGGTAAATGCTATGGATTAGATCTCTCTCCAGAAAAAAAGAAATTCCAACACACAAAATTTGGGGTGACATTTCGATGTATCTTGAACTTTGTTTTTTATTATTTTTTTAAGGTTTATTTATTTCTGAGAGAGAGACAGAGACAGAGGCAGAGAGCAAGTGGGGGAGGGGCAGGGAGAGAGGGAAACAGAATCTGAAGCAGGCTCCAGGCTCTGAGCCATCAGCACAGAGCCCAAGGTGGGGCTTGAACCCACAAACCGTGAGATCATGACCTGAGCCTAAGTGGGACGCTTAACAGACAGAACCACCCAGGTGCCCCGTATCTTGAATTTCTAAAGCCCATGCACTGACGAACAATTATTTATAAGTTGCCTACTAGGCACCAGGCACTATGCTCTGTGCTAGGAACACCAGAGGGGAAGAAGAGACCAGGCATTCTTCTTCCCGAAGGCCAGAGCTAGAGGGGGGGGTGGTGTGTATGAATTTCCTGTGGCTGCCACAACAAATGACCAGAAACTGGAGGCGGCCAATGACAGAAATGTGTTCTGTCACGGTTCAAGAGGCTGGAAGTTGGAAATCAAGATGGCAGCGCAGAAGGGGAACCTGTCCCGTGCCCCCTCGTGGCTTCCTGTGGTTGCCGCTGACGCCCGGCATTCTCGGCTTGCAGACACAACACTGTTCCCTGCCTGCGTCTTCACGCCACCTCTTCTGGGTGTCTCTCTGTGTCCTCTCCTCTTCTTGTAAGGACACAAGTCATTGGATTTGGGACCCACCCTCAGTGGGGGCTGGTATCATTAAGACCCATAATAAATTATACCTGCAAAGTCCCCGTTTCCAAATGAGGTCATGTTCTGAGGTTCCAGGTGGACATGAACGGGGGGGAGCATGCTCTTCAACCCAACACAGCGGGTGAGACAGGTAAGCCTTCAGCACGAGAGCAGGAAGGGGGGTGACAGAGAACCCACGCAGCATCCAAGAAAGCCTTCCCCAGGACCTCAGGAGGCACCGGGGATCCAGGTGGTGAGTAGAAACTGACTAAGCAAAGGAAATGGGAAGCAAACCAGGAAGATGGAGTCACGCAGGTGAGGTCTAGACAGAAGGAGGCAACAGGTGCACAGAGGGGCCAGCCCAGCGTGGAGGATGGGCTGGTCTTGCAAGCTGCTGTCCAGAATTTGGGTTGTAATCTTGGGACCACAAAATGCCTTTGAAGGATCGGAAACAGAGGAGCGTTTCTAGAAATTTCACTTTGGCTGAGGTGAGGTGGCTGGACTGGAGTGGGTGAGACCAGACGCAGGGACCCCAAGGGTCCGTGTCTCTGGGGAAGCTCCAGACTCAAGGATTCAAGTGGCTCAAATTCTGCGGAGATGCCCCCCCACCCACCCTGTCCTGACCGGTCAGCTGGAATGATTCCCACTTAGCTGAACCGAGGGTTTAACACAGCGCACGCGGGATCGGAGCCGGACGGCTGGAGTGCCGTCAGCCCAAGATGAACGCCCAAAAGGCCGAGTGCTCTGGGGCCCCTGGGCGGCTCAGTCTGTTGAGCATCCGACTTTGGGCTCAGGTCATGATCTCGTGGTTCGTGGGTTTGAGCCCCACATCAGGCTCACTGCTGTCAGCACAGAGCCTGCTTCGGATCCTTGGTACCCACCCCTCTCTCTCTGCCCATCCCCTGCTCACGCTCATGCACACTCTCTCTCTCAAAAATAAAATAAACATTAAAAAAAAAGATTCTTTCCCTCCCACTGCTCCCCCCAACTCATGTTCCCTCTCTCTCTCTCTCTCTAAAATAATAGAATAAAATAAAATAAAAATAAAATAAGGGGCACCTGGTGGCTCAGTGGGTTAAGCATCTGACTTTGGTTCAGGTCATGATCTCATGGTCCGTGGGTTTGAGCTCCACGTCGGGCTCTTAGGGGGACAGCTCAGAGCCTGGAGCCTCCTTCAGATTCTGTGTCTCCCTCCCTCTCTGCCCCTCCCCAACTCGCACTGTGTCTCTCTCTCTGTCTCAAAAATAAATAAATATTTAAAAAAATTTTTTTAATGAGTAAAAGAAAAGAAAAGAATATTCTGAACGCTCGAGTACACGTTCTCTTTCCGAGCAGGCAAGGAGCTTAGGAACCTCCCAACCCATTAGGACGCACAGGCCCTTCTCTTTTATGGTCCCTTGGAGTTAAGTTCATCTTGACGTGGACCAGTAAGTCCTACCTGCTCACAGATAAGTCCTCTTAACTCTGTGTGCCTGATTCGTTGCTTTTCAAAGGTCACCTTCTCCCCGAAGCCACCAGGCTAGTTCCACACCCTCCCGGAAGACTCCCAAAGTTCCCGACGCAGGCTCACGTCCTAGACTGTAAAGCCTACTTTCCTTTTACCTCGTCTCCCCCACCGGACTGTAAGCTCCAGAGGTATCTTGTTCACCTCTGTACTCCCAGCTCACGTGGGCGCGTGGGCACGCATGTGTGCACGCAAACACACGGGCCCTGAATGTTATCAGATAGAGGAATGGATGGATTTCTTCAAGATGCCATGCTGGCTTCAAACCAAATGAGTCCATCAACTAACTAAGTCAACAGGGACCCATCGGTTGTTCAAGCGCTTTATGCCGCCCCCTCCCACAGCAAGAGCCAGGCGTCCTCGAGACCCACCTCATGCCTTCTGCAGCCATCTCATCCAGGTTGGCGGTGTCCTTTGTTTCGGCCCAGTTCGCTCCCAGGTCACCCCAGCCCATGTCGTCTGCCAAAATGATCACGAAATTCGGCTTCTGGCCTCTCGTGCCCCCGCTGCAGCAAAAATCCACAAGAGGATAGAGACATCCCAAGAAAGTCACCCCCGCGAAGAGGACCTTTAGCGAAAGCCAGCCCATGGCGGGAAGGGGAGGGCAACGACTGTCTGCGGGCCACAGCTAAAGATTCTTCCAAGAGCTTCCTTCTGCTCCCTTTCAGTGCGGGGAGTCTCTGGAGAGCAGGGCTGGGGTCTGCAGGGAGGTCCCGGTGGCGGTGGTCGTGTCGGCGGTGGTACCTACACGGATGCTGAGGCTGCGGAAATGAGGCCCCGTCCTGGCATCCTAATTCAGCAGAGTCAGGAAATCTGCGACCTTGAATCTGATTGCCCCCTGCAGCTCCGAGAGACCACCGGCCACGTGCGGCAATCAGACAACCGAGTCAGTGACGGCTCCTCGGCCACTTAAAACAACGACCCCTCTGTGCTCGGGGGTGTTAGGGCCACAGCGCAAGCCTTGCATCTGTTCGGGACCCCAGCTGGTGAGAGCAGGGTGAGTTCTCACATCTGCAGAACACCTGGACGTTCTAGAAGCCGCGGTCGGCCTCGAATGGGTTTCTCAGTTCCAGATGGTGGAGGGCTTCGTGTTTCTGTAAGGTTTCCTGCAAGAACAAAAATTGACAAGGAAACAGTGAAAACTGCCAGTGCAGCTGTGTTTTACTCAGTAGCTTAGGAAATAATCTCTTTTCCATGCCAACAGATGTTTTCCCTCTGATTCGAATATGCAACTGGTTCATCAGTCTCCCCACCTGAGGAATCGTGATGATAATAGTATTTGCAATGGACCTATAATCACGAGGTTGGTAACGCCATTATGGACAGTGTCGCTCAACCCCCTCGCTACATGCATGAGAACACAGAGTCCACTGCCCTGGCAGGGCCAAAGGCCAGCACCCGACTCTGCGAAATCCCAGTTGCTCCCCCACTCTCACCCCGCCATGCTTCTCTGATTCACAAGAAATTCCCAAACTGATTATTGGCCTTATCAAACCCATCGAAAATTCTAGAAGAAAGAGCGAGGACCTTCGTTACCAAGACATGATTCTTTCTAACAGTCATGCTGTCAACTAGTATTTCTCTATGAAATTCTTGATGGAAATTAATTTGAGAAAAAAAGAAACGTAAAGAAAAGTAATGGTATAATCTAGGTCGAGAATATATGGGTACTTAACTGCAGAACTTCTGATTTTTCTAGCGGAAATCTTTCACCATAAAACGTCAGGAAAACATTTCAAAAACATTTTCATGGAAATTGTCCCTTTATATCTTGACAAGTAATTTTTTTTTAATTTTTTAATGTTTATTTATTTTTGAGAGAGAGAGTGAGAGCACGAGTAGGGGAAGGGCAGAGAGAGAGGGAGACACAGAATTCAAAGCAGGCTCCAGGCTCTGAGCTGTCAGCACAGAGCTCAAATCCATGAACCGTGAGATCAGACACTTAACCGACTGAGTCACTCAGGCGCCCCAACAAGTAACTTTTAATAAGAAACTCTAAAGTCATGCTCAATCAAGGCTTCTCACACTTAGACGTACACACAAATCAGCTACAGAGCTTATCAAATACATCTCCCAGGTGACGCCTACATTACGAGCCCACAAATCACACCTTGAGTAACAAGATGCTTAGAAATATAAACATCATGGGTGCCTGGGTGGCTCAGGCGGTGAAGACTTAGATCCTTGATCTTGGCTCAGGCCATGATTTCACGGTCCGTGAGTTTTGCTCCACATCGGGCTCTGCTCTGATGGTGAGGAGCCTGCTTGGGATTCTGTCTGTCTTTCTCTCTGCCCCTCCTCTGTTCGTGCTCTCTCTCTCTCTCTCTCAAAAGAAATAAATAAACTTAAAAATTAAGAAAAAAAAAACCCATCATGATTCTTGTCCAAGAAGAAAACTAATTTAACTGGAGATGTTTAACCTATTGGAGATAATTCAGCTTCAGTGGACGAGCACGAAAGCAGAAAATCAGGTTGAATTTTCCAAAAACAGGAACTGAAGGTGATATTTCCAACTGCCACTTGCAAATGGGAACCACAGAATAAAGCCACATCACCCCTATTTCACTTGAAAGCCGTAAATTTACTAGACTAGTAAGGAGGCACAGACTTGAAATTCTGGACCCACTGAATGAAAACCTGTGGGACACCCAAGCCATTGAGAGCATCAGACCTAGAGAACTAATTTGTAATATATAAAGATGCTACCGGGGCTGGGGTTACGGTGGATGTGATTCGAACTTGCGTGTCCCTGCCCTTGAGGGAAGAGCGTGCCGAGCCAGCCAGCCAGCCACCCCGACTGCCAACCCAAGTGGCCTGGGCGGGGCTGGAGATGTGTAAATCCTGGAAGACCCGGATAAACTCAAAAGGATGGGAAGACACACACTTAATCAAAATAAAAGAGAGTTCAAGTAAACACTCATGGTCATCTGGAGGCCAATGAATCAATTGTTCAGAAATGCGAATTCTTCTGTTTTCCAAAAGGACAGCTATTCTTTCAAACTCAATTAGATTCAACCAGTATTTGTTGATCTTGAGGCCCCAAAGACTTCTCCCTTTCTAGAAGAAGAAAGAGCTCTTGCACAAGGAGGGTGCCCAACAAACACTCACTGACCCGTCGGTTGACTCCCAGCTTCACTCTACTGGCTTCCGACCATGAGCAACAATCATAGGAGGCTTTTCTTCTTAAAAGCTACTTAGCTTGGAACTCGAGAGTGGCCTCATTCTTCATCAGTAATCCATTCTGGAATGACCCAACACAGAAGGACTTCAGGGGAAAAAAATTCACTTAAGAAAAAAGCTAAAATTAAGGTGGGAACATAAATAAACAGATTGTTTTTCTTAACGGTTCCATGATACAACATTCTACTGAGGATTTGCAGAGAGAATCACTGACACTTAAAAATTTCGCTGAATGGAAAGAAGCTAATTCAGCCAGTACGCCATTGCCTTATCCTTCACGCCCATACCTCTGGGGAGGTTATTTAATCTCTTCCCCGTTTATTAATTTTTTTTTTTAACTACAGTGAAAAGGCAAACCAGACATTCAAAGAATGGACCCGAAGCCACGGACTTTGATTAAGACCCAAGCTGACATTGTGGAAAACAGGATGGCAGTTCCTCAAAAAATTAAAAATAGAATGACCATACGATCCAGCAATCCCACTTCTGGGGCATATATCCGGAGAGATGAAATCAGTATCATGAAGAGAGATCGCAACCCTGTGTTCACTGCAACATGATTCATGATAGCCGAGAGATGGAAACAATCTAAGTGTCCGTGAATGGATGAATAAAGAAAATGTACTGCACAGATAACATATATACGGTGGAATATTATTCAGCCTTCGAAAAGAAGGATTGTGGAAAAGAACACAACAAACTGGATAAGCCTGAAGACATCACGCCGAGTGAGATGAGCCGGGCAACAGAAAGACAAACACTGCCTGATCTTGCTTCTGGACGAAATTTAAAAAGTCAAACGCATAGAAGCAACGGGTACAACGGTGGTGGCCAGCGGCTGCAGTGCGGGGGTTGGGGGGGGGTTGGCGTGGAGGGGTAAGCAGGGTGATGCTGGCCAAAGGGGACCAACTTTCAGCGATGCAAGATGGACAACTCTGGGGGCTCAAGGGTACAGCCTAGTGACTAGGATTAATGACACTCTGCTGCGTACTTGAAATTCGCTAGGAGGGTAGGTCTTGAATGTCTCGCCACAGGAAACTTAAAACACATGTAGCCGCGGGAGGTGACGCATGCCCGCACTAGATTGTGAAAATCATCTCAGACTGTGTCCGTACATCGAAACATCCCACCGTACACAGTAAACACAAACAAGTTTTATTTGTCCTTTATACCTCGACGAACTTGGGGGAAGCGTCTTTGGGCTCCGGGCCTGATCTGAGGTTGCTCCCCCAGCTTTCTTTAAGCATCGCCCTCCCCCCCCTCTCCTGGACACAGGCAAGGAGCACGTCTATGGAGCACAGAAGAAAAGGAGAGTCTTTGGCAAATAGAGCATCCGTCCTCCTTCCACTGGGCTGGAACGCACATAACCGGCTTCCTCAACAGACCCCATAAGGAAGGGGTCCATCTAAGCAGGACAGACTGGGAGAGATCCCTGCTGACCACAAGCAGGCGCCACTGCCCGTGCCTCCATGTTCCTCAGGCAGCGACCGAGTGACCTTGAGTCGCCAATCGGCTTTGCAGCGACTCGTGTTTTCTCCACTGTCATGCAAGGCGGCCTGCTGAAGCCTGGCCTCTCTTCAAGTTCCGGGCTCGCTCATGGGAAAGGTGCTCGTAGGCCACGAGATGACCCACAGGCAAGCCGTCGGCCAGAAGGGCTGAGAATGGAACGGAACGAGGCAACCTGAAGACGCGGTGTCTGAACGCCACGGCTGCAAGTCCATCACCTGACTTGGCTCCCTGAGGGCCGCCCTGTGGCCAAGCGGCCTGCCGGAGGGCCTTGGAAACAGCTGAAATAACAAGAAGGTCGGGCAGAACTTTCTGGCCGAGGGCTGTGTTGGTTTTCCAGAGACGAAGCTTCTGATGAGCCGAGGCCAAAAGAGCCAGCGGTGTTGGGGGTGGGGGGAGGTTGAGAGATCTCTGGAGGCGGAGCACTGTTATTTCACCTGCCAAATCAGAGCGAGCTCAGGCACTGGCTGGGGCCGAGCGGTCACAGGGGGATGGCTGGGAGGGGCCTGGGGCGCCGGCTGCCCACGTGTAGTCTGAGATGACTCCCCCTACCTTGCCATCCATCCCACAAGCGTGGACCGAGTGACAGGTCTCAGTCTCGGTGCTGAGCGTACAGCAGGGAAAGGGCCACAAAAACAGCCTGCCCTCAGGCCACTTACCGTCTTGTGTGTGTGTTTGGGGGGGGGTGGGAATGAAATGAGTAAAACGTAGGGCTGGACAGAAAACCAAGGCAGGAAGCAGCTCCTGAGTGTGCGGAGAGCAGGTGCACAGCCAGGAGGTCACGGACGACCTCATGGAGAAGGTGGTCCTTCCATGAGGCCCTGGAGGAGGTAAAGGAGGAAGCGGCGTCGGAAAGGAATGCCAGGCAGAGAAACCAGGAAGGCAAAGGGCTGCCACGTGCGAGCAGCAGCCAAGAAGTCACTGTAGAAACAGTAGAGGGGGAAGCTCTACAGGGCGGCAGGTGAGAAAAGAAGCTGAGAAGTCCGGAGTCCATCGCACCGGGCCCGATGAGCCCAGGTATAAGAGACAGCGCTCAGGTGAGGCGAGCTCGGTGCCTGTGGGGCAACGTCGCAGAGCCCACCTGCGCTCGCGTGACTCCAACAGTGAGCACCTCCCTAAATTCCGCCTCGCCCGAACTCAGGCCCGAGTGGAGAGGAAAATCCAGTTACCTTGGTAAGCAAGACTAACAGTTATTCAGGTTATTTTATGTCTACGTGTAACAAACAGCCTGGGGAGGGGCACCCAAGTGGCTCAGTCAGTTAAGCCTCTGACTTCGGCTCAAGTCATGAGCTCCCGGTTCCATGAGTTCAAGCCCCGCATCAGGCTCTGTGCTGATGGCTCAGAGCCTGGAGCCTGCTTTGGATTCTGTGTCTCCCTCTCTCTCTCTGCCCTTCCTCTACTTACACTCTGTCTCATTTTATTTTTTTTTTAAATTTTTAATGTTTATTTATTTTTGAGAGAGAGAGAGACAGACAGACAGACAGCATGAGCGGGGGAGGGGCACAGACAGAGAGGGAGACGCAGACTCTGAAGCAGGCTCCAGGCTCTGAGCTGTCAGCACAGAGCCCAACTCGGGGCTCAAACTCACGAACCGTGAGATCATGACCTGAGCTGAAGTCGGACGCCCAACCGACTGAGCCACCCAGGCGCCCCTTTAAAAACTAAATGAACATGAACAAATTTTTTTTTCAAACATCCTTGTGGGTCTCTTCCTTTGCCCTGGGACCCTAACAGGTCAGTTCAGGGCTGTCCCAGCTCAGAAAGATTGCTTTCTTAGAATGTATCTGCGGGGTCTCAGTCTTAGCTCACCAGAAGCAGCAAAGGAAATTTTTTTATGTTTCTTTTTCTTTCAGTTTTACTGACATGTAATTGACATACACCACTGTACAAGCTTGAGGTACACACACAGTGACGTGACTTCTATATTATGAAACAATTACCACAGTTAGTTTACTTAATATCCATCACTGCATACAGATACAAGAAAAGAGGAGAGAAATTTTTTTTCCTCACGATGAGAATTTTTAGGATCTACTCTCTCTTTTTTTTTTAACATTTATTTATTTTTGAGAGACATAGAGACAGAGCGTGAGCAGGGGAAGGGCAGAGAGAGAGGGAAACACAGAATCGGAAGCAGGCTCCAGGCTCTGAGCTGTCAGCACAGAGACTGACCCGGGGCTCGAACTCACAGACCGTGAGATCATGACCTGAGCTGAAGTCGGCCGCCTAACCGACTGAGCCACCCAGGCGCCCCTAGGATCTACTCTCTTAGCAACTTTCACATACACCATACAGCCGTGCTAACTAGGTTATCATGTCATCATGTTGTACGTTATACCCCCAACACTTATTTAATCTTGTAAGTGGAGCAAGCCAGACCCTAGTGTTGGGAATATCACTTCTGCAAACCCGACAATGCCAGGACACTCATCCACACGCGGCCTATGACGTCGTGCTGCCTGGCATTAGCTGGAACCACCTGTTGGAAGTGTCATGGAGGGAAGCCATGTGGCAGGAGCCAATTTGGGAGAGCAGAGGTGGCCTCGCGCCATGCCTCTGAAAGCCCGGTAGCCCTGCCGAAATGATATCTGGGCCCTTGCACACGTGTCAGAAGAATGGAGAAAGCAGCTGGTCCCTGAACGACGTCCTTTCTCTAAGATCCTATCCTCCACTTGAGAAGGAGTATCACAAGAAATGTGGCCAAACAGAAAGGACTCGAGGCCGAAATCCACTCCCCGTTTGCTAGATGGTTAAGGACTTTTTACAAAGCGGTATTCACTTATTATTTATTAAACATTTCATTACGGAAGTCGTCAAACATACGAAAGTTGAGCAACTCGTGCACAGCTACGCAGCTTCTAGATGCGACAGTTATCAGCACACGGCCAGCCTGTTCTCATCCGCCCCCTCCTACTCTCTCCCTTTCTCTCGTTCTCCGCATCCCCTAGATTATTTTCAAACGAACCTCAGATTTCACGTCACTTCATCCAACACGATTTCTTTTTTTTTTTTTTTTAAGTTTATTTATTTTGAAAAAAAGAGAGAGAGAAAGCATGAGCAGGAGGCAGGGGTGGGGAGGGCAGAGATGGGGGGGGAGGGGAGAGAATCCCAAGCAGGCTCTGTGCTGCCAGTGCAGACCCCCATGTGGGGCTCAAACCCACGAACCGTGAGATCATGACCCGAACAGAAACCAAGAGGGGGACCCTTAACCGACTGAGCCACCGGGCGTCCCCATCATTATTTCTGCATTTCTCTAAAAGATAAGAACTCTTTTACAATAGACCTGCAGTTCTCTAAGTAGCCACTTTCTTAACCTACCAACGATTTGCTAGGGTCCTCAAAGCTCCAGTTAATGTCTACAAGTCATCCACTGTCTCGCCGATGTTTTATTTAAAAAAAAAAAAACTGTAAACATTTTTATAATTTATTTTTTTAATTCTTTTTAAAAAAATTTTTTTTAACGTTTATTTATTTTTGAGAGACAGAGCATGAGCAGGGGAAGGGCAGAGAGAGAGAGAGAGAGAGAGAGAGAGAGGGCAGACGCAGAATCTGAAGCAGGCTCCAGGCTCCGAGCCATCAGCACAGAGCCCGACTCGGGGCTCGAACTCACAGACCGTGAGATCATGACCTGAGCTGAAGTCGGCCGCTTAACCGACTGAGCCCCCCAGGCGCCCCTATTTTTTTAATTCTAATCCAGGATCCAAACAAAGTCCACCACACAATGCATTTGGTCCACCTGTCTCTTCTCTTTTCATGTAGAAGTTCCGTTTCTGCCTTCCCTGCAACATAGTTATAAACAAATTCAGTTGTTTGTCCTGTAAAGTTTCTCAGTTTTGGACGTGACGGATGGCACCCCGTGGTGTGATTTAAAATGTCCCCCGTCACTGGGCAGCTCAGTCGGTTAAGCATCCGACTTCGGCTCAGGTCATGATATCACAGTCTGTGAGTTCAAGTCCTGCATGGGGCTCTGTGCTGATGGCTCAGAGCCTGGAGCCTGCTTTGGACTCTGTGTCGCCCTCTCTCTCTGCCCTCCCCTGCTCATGCTCTGTCTCTCTCTCTCAAAATAATAAACATTAAAAATAAGAATAATAAAATAAAAAAATAAATAAAATGTCCCCCGAGCCCCTGTTAACTGACTTGCAGACCCAATGGCAAAATCTGATTCAGGCTCGACTTTTTTCGGCAGGCCCACCCCCTATGTCTTAGCCTTCTCCCGGATACGTGAAGCTCGATCCAAGGTTTCAGGTATCAAATTTTCCTGTGTCCCTGTGTCTTCACCTCTGCACGGGAGTTGGGAATCTTCTACTAACTGCTAGGTGCTAGCTTTTGTGTTGCCGCAGATCTATCTTTTCCCTGGGTTTGTCCCGCCTCTACAAGGAAATACATGAGATTCTGTAATGGATGGAATGTGTCCTCCCAGAATTGGTATGATGAAGCCCCGACCCCCAGTGTGATTAGGGTGGGGCCCTCCTGAGAGGGCTGGTGGCCTTCTAAGAAGAGACCGGAGAGAGAGCTTGGGCTTTCTCTCTGACAGGTGAAGACGCAGCAAGAAGGTGACCTTCGGCCAGCCAGGAAGAGAGCCCTCTCCGGGCACCCAATTGGTCAGCACCTTGAACTAAGACTTCCCAGCCTCCAGAACTGTGACAAATACAGTTCCGCTGTTTAAGCCCGCACTCTGCGGTGTTTTATTACGCTGCCCAAGCCAATGGATACGGATTCCAGCTAAGCTCTAACCGAGAACCCCTGAGGCTATGGAAGAGGCACAGGAAGTAGGGGGAAGAGTCAAAACCTGGGGGGGAGGGGTGGGAATAATACTCAATCCTCCAGTGAGGTGGTTACTCGGCAAATTTGCCTTTTGGAAAATTGGTTTTGGGCACGCGGTGACCTGTTTCCAGAAGAATATGTGTCCAGGATTCCAGGATTCAGCATTGTCCTTTCCTAGCTGTCTGATCTTAGATAAGAACAAAAAAAAAAAAGTTCCTTGCCTCAGTTTACACTTACCTGAAAAATAGAGCCACGGTAAACTTTCTTCACCTCAAATATGACGTGAGGAGAAAATAATTGAACACAAGTGCCAGCTCTCAGCTCAGAAACATTGGCTACTGTTCTTCTGTCTCCCTGTTGTGTCGAGGATACAGAGATAACAAACATGAGAACGCTTGGAAAAAGCACTGTACAAGCCCAAAGCGTTATTAAAATTAATACTAAGCAAAACGATTCTGAGTGTCGATGGTGAAATCCGGACTCCCTGCAGCTATTGGCTGTCGTCGTCATACCCTTTGCCAGCATGCCCTGCTGGCGGATCCTGGAGCCACAGACACCACGGTCACAAACAACGCCAAAGGGACAGTGAAGACTCCTTCCGGTTTGTGTATTCAAAGCTCCAAGCTCCAGTTCCTTGTCAACAAGTTGTCTCTGCCATTTTGGCTAAACCTGAGCTAGGTCCCTCTGCCTGGTGACAGTTGTCGTGGTCTTTGGAACACCCCACCTACCAGCAAATCCGGGTTTAGACAGTTTAAACAGTAGGAGGTCAGGTTGAGACGCAGAGCGGGTGTGAGGGAAGCCTCCTCTTGGTGCCAGTTGGAAGTGGGCAAGGGCGAGTTACATGTTAATGTCAGAAACCTCCACAAGAATGGTTTGCCCCAGATCCCGGGCTTGGTGTTCCAGCAAGAAAAGCCACAAGTCTAGACGGTAAGGTACATAAGGGCAGGCATATCTGTGTGTTTTATGCACTGCGTGATGCTGGTACCTAGCCCAGAGGGAGTTCAGTCGGTACCGGCTGGGTGAGTGCATCTAAGAGGACCAACCGCGGCCAAGCCTGCTCTGTCCCCGCCCAGAAAGCTCAGCTGGGTCTCATCACTTCCCTGACCTCAGATGGCCTTTCCGAGTTCCCCTTCCTCTGAGGTCCTCCCTCATAAAAGCGCGCTTGTTGAAATCCCGCTTTAGGTAACAATCACACGTGTGTCCTGTCTTCTGAGCTGACAGTAAACACTTGGAGGGGAGGGACCACATTCTCTGGGGCGTGGTTCTGTGGCCCAGGAAACAACCGCATTCATCAGGGCTCGTGCCTAGGCTGTAATGAGCAGAGGCTGCCCGGATGGAGAGGCGACGGCTGTGGGAAGGTAGGATGGACCCTCCCTGTCCCCGGTCCCGCGTGGACCCCGACGAAGCATGTGGGCTCCCCGAAGGAGGGCCAGAACCCTCCGCCGACCACAACCGTGGCCAGGGTCCCCTCCTGGCCTGCCGTCCATAACACGGCCCGGAGCAGCCTTCGAGTTTCCAGGCACCGTCCCCAACCCCCTACCCATCTGGAAATGAGTGGATGCACGGCTCCTAAAGGGTTAAAATTAAAGCTTAACACTGCAAGACGGGCTGTTCAGGCTGTTCGCCGTTCGTGTTTAGACAAGAAGCGGGAGAGCCAGCATCTCCCTTTAGGCCAGAAACAGAGCAGGAGAGCAGGTTTTTATTCCTTGGCCTCGAGCAACATGATGGGTGGGGCACCCTCCGCGATTACCCGATTATCCGAAGAAAGCCTGATTTAACCAAACCCAGTGGTCCCGCACACTTTCCGACACGGCCCATCAGGTTTGGTGACTGACAACTGTGTCTGCGACTTTCTTTAAGGGGACGCGGATTTTATTCCTGAGAGCGATGGGATGAAAATCGCTTTGTTCTGGCGATCCGATTCTCTCGTTTTGTGTGTAGTGCTCTTTCGACAGGCTCGAGGGCGTTTCGAGAGGATGACAAAGCCATAGGAGCCATTGACTTTCAAGACTGAGAAGTCTCGGGATGAAGACCCGTGTTGAAATCAAGGAAAACTCACTCCAGAGTTAAAGAGACACACCCAGTGGTACATCATCAACACAGTACTGAATGGAAACCACGCATGATAGAGGTCAGATCAGCAGAGGCCGTAGGTGGGGAGGTGACCTTCCTGTCCCCAAGCCCAGCACCTTCTGCTGTTTACCCCTCCCCCTCTTCCCCCTTGCCAGTCCTTGTAAGGTCTTTCCTGATTCTAGGCCTCTCTGGTCTCCCACCAAGAGTCAGGGAGACTCGCTGTGAGCCAGGCCCAGCGCTAAGCTGCTAAGCCCCTTACCCTAACTGAGTTAACCTAGTGTCACAGCACTAAGCCCCCCACATGATAACCCTAGGCAGGATTGTTATCCCCCCTTCACAGATACGCAGGCTGAGGTAGACGGATGCTAAGTAATTTGCCCAGCAAGGTGACATGGCTAGTGAGAACACAGCTGGGGTTCAAGGTCAGGCTCCAGAGCCCACACCCACGTGCATCTTACATCTGCACTTCTCAATTCTACAGCCCCTACCTGCCCCCCCCCCCCGGACTCCCCGTGGGGACTCCTGGGTTTGCTTTATCTCCTCAGGGAGAACTCAATCCGCAAGGGCAGGGACCACGTCTTCCCTGTCCTCGTACTCACACAGATCACACTCGGTGGCCTGCAACTTCTTTTGCCTGGGTATCCTCTCAAAGAATTTGGAAAAACAACAAATCCCCCCCGTAGCAGTCAGCGTGGGCCGCCGTAACCACACACCACAGGCTGGGCGGCCTAAACCGTCAACATTCATTTTCTCGTCGTCCTGGTTGCTGGAAGCCTGGGATCAAGATGGCAGGAAGGCGAGATGAGGGCTCTCCTCCTGGTGTGCAGACGGCCACCTTCTCACCGTGTCCTCACAAGGCCTTTCTCTCTCCCTGTTGGAAGGGCACTAATCCCATCATGAAGGCCCCATGTCAAGACCTGTCTAAGCCTAATTGCTCCCAAAGGCCCACCTCTAAATACTATCGCACTGGAAGTTAGGAATTCAATACATGTATTTGGGGGCCGTCGGGGGGGCCCACACACATTCATTCCTCGTGCAGGTTTTAAGTTCCGTCCAATGTTTCGTCATAGCTGCCGAAGATATCGTTTCAGTTGTATCTGCAAATGTTGACTTTTCCAGTAAAGCTATTTTAAACCACTCTTTTTATATGTACCCGGCGTGATACAAATATCAGAGTCGTATGAAAACCGTCATCGTTCATTTAAAAATTACATGAGTTGAATGGGGGTCCCTGGGTGGCTCAGTCGGTTAAGCGTCTGACTCTTGATTTCGGCTCAGGTCGTGATCTCACAGTTTCGTGAGTTCGAGCCCCACGTCAGGTTCTGTGTGGATGCTTGGGATTCTCTCTCTCTCTCAAAATAAAAAAATAAACTTTAAAAAATTATAAAAATTACATGAGAACATTTCTCATGAGGCCAGAAATCTATCATTTCTTTTTTTGCTTTTTTTTTCAAAACTGTATTTCCATTCTATGTCAACACAATAGACTTCTAGATTCAAAAATACTTAATTACCTTCTCCTATTTCTCTGAACACAGACTTGGGGTATAAATTGAAATTCTGTGTTTTATGCCTCAAGTGTAAAAAAAAAAAATCCCTTCTGGGTCAAATGATGCTCACGATGGCTCCTAATCGTGATAATTTATAATCGAACAACATACACGGTACATTTGGACAAGCGATTACTATTGAGAAAGCATCTTTAGTAGATGGACTGGGCGGTGGGACATATTGACTTGGAGCAAGAGGCCTCCCCGACACAGTATTTCAATGTTCACCCCAGAGGCGTTTTCAGCTGGCACAGCGCACCCCAGAGAGATCGTGGCTCGGGCCATGAAGGAGAAGCCGGCCTCGCAAGACTGATGGAGCACCGGGCTCACGGTGGGTTCTCAGACAAACAGGTTTTAGGAGAGAGTTCATGTTCCGAACACTGATTGCAGGAAAACTATCCGTGCCTCAGGCCCCTTGGCAAATCTCCAAACCCCCTCAGGACCACACATTCCCATTCGAGGGGCCCTGCCTTCCCTTCAAACCATGAAATGCAAGGTTGGGGGAGGTCCCACAAACCACCGGATAAACCCAACACATCCACCTGGAATTCCGACAAGGAAGTTTGTGGGGTTCTCTGCTGCCTGGAGAAGCAGTAAAGTTTTTAAGCAAGAATTGGCTTCGGTCAAATACGCACGGGGTTCCCTCGCCCCCGCCCCGCCCCCGCCAGCACAGGCCCTCAGGTGAGATAATGGGGTGGAGGTGCAGAGACGGGAAGACGGAGAGTGGCTGGGTGGGCGGCCAAGACCCCCCCCCCCCGCCAGAAGCCCCCTCAAACGCTCCCCCTCTTCATTGGCTGCTGCGAAAGACCCAGCCCTGAAAAACAGGCTGCTCCTCTCTGCGCTCCAGACAAGATTCCTTTCAATCTCCTTACCCAAGTTTAAGTTCTCACGGGCTGGTAAAGGCAGTGAGCTTATTTGCAAGCCAGGGTCATATCTGCCTAGCAACCCAACGTGAAGACTAGAAGGGCTCTAAACGTGGACAGAGAACAGGCTGGCCAACTTCGCACAAAGGAATCTGTTCTCATGCAAATGACCCTAGGCAAGATGGCTAGAAAGAGACAGCGCAGGGGACAGGTTCAGGAGCCAATTCGCTTCCCCCAGAAGATGCTGAGGGACTTCTGAAAGGGTGTCATCGCGGCCTTGCCCACTGTAAACGAAGGACCGGAGGGGCTCCGCTACTCCTCGGCTCGGGGCAGACACAACAGAAGAGGCTAAAAGGGGAGCTGAACCCTTAACTCAATATCCTGATTTTTCTGGTTCTGTGCTCCAGACTCCAAGGGTTCTTTTGTTCGTATTTAGAACCAAACAGAGTTAGTTTTGTTTGGGGGGGTTTGATTAGCATGGCAATGCAGTGCTTTCCCTGTCTTTGCTATCCTTGGAAGAGGGAAAAAAAAAAAAAACAAACAACGCAAGGGTTTTCACGCTTGGTCTCACTAGGAAAGGAAAGAAGGTGAAGCCAGCCTCCAACCAGGGCATGCAAAAGTCATTGGTCTGTGGTTGGCAAGGCTGGGCAGAGATTGGGTTTCCAGCTCCCCTTCTCTGTTACCCAAACGCAGGTGGCAAATAGCATCTTCGGATGAGCTTTGGGTGCAGAAAAGGGCCAGTGTGTGCCTGTACATGTTGTGAAATCTCGGGTGAATCCCTCCAGTGCTGTGTGCCTCAACTTTTCTCATCTGTAAAATGGGGTTAGTAAGAGTCGACTGCAGAATGTTACCGATGGGGTTAAAGTTAGAGCGCATGTATGGCACTTAATACAGCGCTGGGAACAATGCAAACGTGGGGAAAAATTAGTAACAGGTCTAACTAATATTAGTAAAATAATGGTAATGTATTATTGTTGTTGTTATTGTCATCATTACAGCTCCGCCTCTCCAATCGCCAGTGCGTTCACTCTGGTCAAATACTCAGATGTGAGTTTCTCAATCATTCCTTCATAACTAGGGCTTTTGGTATGATTTGCCTAATGGTTTAATCTATTTTTAAAATTTTATTTATTTTGAGGGGCGCCTGGGTGGCCCAGTTGGTTAAGTGTCTGATTTGGCTCATATCATGATCTCACGGATGATGAGTTCAGGTCCTCATCTGGCTAGGCACTATCAGTGTGGAGCCTGCTTAGGATTCTCTCCCTCTCTCTCTCAGAGCGAGCAGGGGAAGGGACAGAGAGAGAGGGAGAGAGAGAGAATCCCATTGCCTACTGTTTTAAATCAGGAAACTGAGGCACCAGGAACTTTCTGGACTTGATCAGAACCACTCGGTTATAAACAATGGGTTACCTCCATAGTTTCCCAAGACCCAATACAATAGATGCTGTGCCAATTCAATATGACAATTCCATACTAAGAACAGTGACGGGTCCTAATACACTGTAAGGACATCTCTTTTTAGTGATTAAAATGTTCGTTTTGGTGATTAAAATCAGTTTTTAAACATCATCACGTGTGGGTTCTTTGCAGCTCGAAAAACGGATCGCCTGACATACTGGAGGCTGCAGTCACACTCGGTAAGTCAGTAACAACGATGGGTACCGAGGGCTCACCATATGCCCGTCACTTTGATCCACACGTTACCGGAATCCTAAATTAAACCCTTCAATTCTGGGAATACCACTATTGACCCCCTTTTATAGATTTTGGAAATTGACGCTCCAAGAAGTTACTTTCCCCCAAGACTGCGAAGCCAATCTGTTGCCCCAGGCTGTACAGCACTGGCTGTAAAGGAGCACTTTACAGGAACACACCTGCTCCCCACCTGCCCCGCGCCAGAGCTTGTAACAGTGCAGAACGGCATTTAACGCAGTCGACCCTATCCCCAAATCAGGAGAGAAATCAGGCACCGACTGCGAACGGATTTTTATTAAAACTCAAATCGCTGACTCCTCCCCTCCCGGTGGCGACCCCGCGCGCACGCGCCCCCAAAGTAGGCTCTCTTGAGTTTCTGACATCAGAACCACATTCTCAAACCCCAATGGAGGGAGCAACCCGTACCAAAGTCGGCAGGGAAACGCAGAGAATGAGGCCTTTGCTTCCGAGCAGGTCTCCACTCGGCCCTGGGTAGGCGAGGTGGAGACCAGGAAGCCAAGTCTGCGCCCCCGCGCACTCCGAAATGCCTGGGATACGACACACTGCTTTGTCCTCATGACAAGCCCGTAACTGGTTTCCCGGGCATCATCTGCTGAGTTCACAGCGACCTTGGTTGGGGTTGGGGACTTCGAGATGAGGGGCACGTACTCCCTAAACGTCCGGGTCCCCGCCGTGCCGGGGGCTCCCAGCGGATTCGGCAGCCATGCACCTGTGTGCACGTCGCCAGCCGCCCGGCAGGGAGGATGCGCGCGCGCCCCGACCCGGGGATGCTGACTCAGCCCGGCTGCTCACATCCCTTTCGCGCAACGCGGATGCTGTTGGTGCTGCCGCCGCCGCTGCCGCTGCCGCTGCAGAACGGGGAAAGCTAGGCACTCGTAGCAGCCGGGCCGCTAGCTCTCAGGGGCCCACTGCGGCACTCCCTCCTTCCCTTCCTTCCCCCCAAGGAGAACCGCGCGCGAGTTGACGAAACTGGGGGAAGTGGGCGCTGGAGGAGGAACTCGGGGTGCGCGGCGCCGCGCGCGCGGCTCACACCCAAACTGGAAGGAACCTGTTCTGCTCGGGGCTGGCGCGGAGCCGCCGCAGCCGGGAGCGCCGCGCGGGTTTAGCGCCCGCACCTCCACCCGCCCGCAGCCGATCCCCAAATCCTCCGGGGGTACTCGGCGGTGGGAGCGCCGCGGGGCGGCGGAGAGGGAAGCGGCCCCGGGGCCCCGCGCGCGCCCGGCCGTGGGGGGGTGCCGGAGGAGAGGTGCAGGCGCCCCCAGCACGCCCGCGCTCTCCGCTGGCGGTGCAGCAAAGCGCCGGGGTCCGCTCGGACAGGCGCGCACGGCCGCGCCCGGGTAGGGGTGGGGGGAGAGGGGCGGCTCGCCAAGGACCCCGGCGGCAGGGGCGGGGGTGGCCCCGCGGGACTCCGCCGTTGGCACCAGCCCGCGACGCCGTTACCTTCCGTGACCCCCGGCCCGGGCCCGGGCCGGGAGCGCGCCCGGCGCGGCCCCGGTCCACGTGGGCCGGCGCGCGTGCGCCAGTCCGGCCCCCTCCTTGGCGGCGCTCGGCGCTCGCAGCACATGGTCGGCGGCGGCGCGCCCCCGAGGCCGGCGGAGACCGGCTGCAGCCGGTATAGGATAAGGGATAGGCAGCGACGCGGGGCCGGGGCGCCGGCAGCCGCACGCAGGGCCCGGGCGCAGGCGGCCGGGGTGGGGGGCGGGGGGAGGGTGTGGCCCGGGTGCCCGAGGCGCGGCCGTGGGTGGGGGGCCGGGGCGCTTTGGGCCGGGTGCCCGGTGCTCACCCGCCGGAGCCAGTTTGCGGTAGGCTCGGGCCCACGCCCTAAGGGGTTAAACCTTTCTCATGTTACCGAGCGGCTTATAAGGAGGGGGAGGCCAAGCCTCCGCCTTATTGGGAGCCTTTTGGGGTTTATTCTCTTCCCTTCTAACTTGGTGAGTTGGTTTTATTATTTTACATGTTTAAAAGTTTGATTGTGGGGTGGGCTTTTTTTTTTTTTAATCTGGTTGGGAGCTTTCTTTTTTTTCCTGGCTGGTGGGGTAGGGGGTCGGGGAGGGGGACGGCGGGAGGAAACCACTTAACATCTTAACATCTTGGAGAGGTTATTCTGAAAAATATTCTCTGACAGTTGGGAATACCCAGGGCCACCGGGATGACGCGCTCTCAGCCAGTGTGGGCAGCTGAGAGTTGAATATCCGTGGCCCTGGCAGTTGGGGTCCGGAAAACAGCTAGAGGCAGGCTTGGTTTTGGGTGCCCCCCGTTCCGGATTAAGGGCTTCGGGCCATCGAGCGAGTGGGGGGCGCCCGCTCACCCCTGCGTGGATTTTCCGCATGAAGTTGCCCGCGCGTCACAAGAGCGAAATGTCAGAGGTACCTTCCCCAGGCTCGCGCGCGCGCGCGCAGGCCGGCCACTGAGGCAGCGCCAGGGCAAATGGGAATCCCTGTCCCCCGCTACCTCCCACCTCCCACCCCCCAAGCCGGCACACACTGCCGGGGCAGCCGACGTGACCCCGCATTGGGAAGGCAGAGCGCGCGGGTCTTGCACCTTGACCGTCCGAGCTGTCAGCGCCTGACGGCTGGTCCCGCTCAACTTCCAAGGTTCCCGGTCGGGGCTGCCAGCCGCAGGAAAGCGCCCGTGTGGCCGAGCAGTTCCGTAGTGGCGGAGGATGATTTTGCAGAGGAAATGGGTTATTTCCTTCTGGGTTTTTTTTTTTTTTCTTTTGCCGTTTCTTTTTTTAAAATTAACCCCCCACCTTCGCCCCAGCAGACAGGTGATAGAAGTTAGGTGGCATGTAAAATGTTCCCAAACGCGGGGGGGGGGGGGTTTACTGACCTTAGAACCCCGCCGCCCCCCCTCCAGGAGCCAACTGGTGAAAGAGCATTATAACTTGTCAACCTGGAAGCTGGTTTTGTTTGCACAGTTAGACACTCCCCGGCCAGGCTTCTTCTTGAAGGAGATGGTTTCTACCCTGGGAATGAGATTTCTCAGTAATCTTACTGTTCTGCAAATCATACTAATATTGAGTGTCTTGTCTGCAAAAAAATACCATGTGCTTCTGCTGAAATTTCTAAGTGAGGTGTCTTCCCGTGTCCCAAGCACCATTACGCGGCATTTTTGGGGGTCAACAATACATCCTGCCCCAGGGATAAAGAAATACCTCGTCTCATAATTAAGGAAAGGGTGGCCAAGAGAGTTCCAGTTCATAAGTAAACAAAGCAGCCAAGTGGAAAGTGCCTTAATGAGTACCACTGACTGTGAGTTTTCCTTCTGTGGCTTCCAAAAACTGGACTCTCCTTAGTGGAACCCCGAAGGAGGACACTTAAACTAGGGGTTCAGATTTCAACATCATGATCTTGTAAAACGGGTGAATCGGTTTTATCCAGTGAGTCAAAGCCGCTGAGACAGACCTCCAGGTTACGTTTGGGACTTTTTAAATAGAGAATTCAGACGAAGTTTACCTGAACGCAGACCGGTTTGGACAACGGGGGTGCTGGAAGCAGCTTGTTGAAAGCTGTTCTCCGGGCTACGCCTTTCAGAACAGAGACTGGTCCTGCATTTGCCGAGGCTTGGCTTAAACCAGCCGCCATCACCATTTCTAGCCAAAGCCTGCGTTTTGAACTTTGCTCTGAACTGACCTGGACTAACACTCTGATGGTCTATAATAATCCAGTATTTTGCAGCCTCGATGGCCCCAAATCAAATCTTTACTCGACAGCTCAAATCACAGTGAAATTCCCAGGTATAGCAGATTTCCATGCCTTGGAAAGGCATGCCTTTAAGGTGAAGACAACCATATGCTCACAGGAAATATTCCAAACTGCCCGGCGTAGTTTGTCATCGTACTTCCTTTGGGAAGACATTAGGGGGAAGGCTGGGTTGGTTGCCAGGAAGGCCCATTCGTTATAGACTTTTACGTTGGGAGAGACCCTCAAGTCTGCTTTAGACTACTTTAGAGATGATGAGATTTAGGGATTAAGTGCTTTCCCCAAGACTATGCAGCCAGTTAATGGTAGACAGACATTCAACAAATAATGCCCGAGAGGGCTTCGAAATAGCAAAGCATGGGCTTCGGCCCCTGATGACTCCGGAGTGGAGGCTGAAAGTCTAATTTAGAGCAAGTGGGCTCAAAGGCTGGCCTAGAACGGTAGCTTCTTAGGGCAGGGAAAGATCAGGAGGTCGTGAGCAACACTCTCACGTTGACCTGCTGACAACGCAAATCAAGGAGCGGAGTGATTCGCCCGCTCGGCTCAGCTCACCAGTTAAACCCCACACAGTAAACCAATGTCCCTTTCTGTAAGATAAATTCACGTTGCCATAAAACCGAAGCAGTATTTGGTATTCTGGAACTCGTAGAGGCTTCTAAGTAACTGAGTTCAAAATTCAGGCCTTTGTGGCCCTGTGGAGGCGGACCCTTTAAGCCAGTTGACCTGCGGAATTAATGGACGTAAGAAAGGGAGAGGGATCCAGGGAGGGATTTACTCTGCAGACAGGGACTTCCTCACTTGCATTTCATGGGGACAGAGCAGGGCACCACTTCGGCAGTAGCGCAAGACTCCTACTTTGTCTAAGGAGCTTCTATTGAGCACATACTAGATGCCAGCCGCGCTGCTGGGCACTGGGTCTGGAAAGAGCTGCTGACCACCTGCCCTTAGAGGTGCCTGTTCTATGCGGTCTTCATGGCAGAACACAGGAATTCTCCTCCGGTATATTTTAGAAACCAGGTTATTCTCTGATTATTCTGTATCGTGGTCTTCTCTCCAAAGATAACTAGAATAGGCGGGTTTGGGGGTGTCATCTTTGCTTTATGATGTTCCCAGCAAGAATACCGAGAAAGCTTCTCTCCTCCAAAAACCTAACAGTGCCAGTGAAAGTTCTGTTTGGATCTAGCTTCAGGAGAGTAGCAGGGATGGAAAGCAAAGCTTAAAAAAAAAAAAAACAACCAAGGGTATCGAACACAGACGTAGAGGCAAGTCTGCCATCTTCCCACCAGCTGCCGTAGGTCAGGGGCGAGCGGCGTCCAGCAACTCTTCACGCACATTTGCAAGAACCATCTAGCATTTGCACCTTCCTCCCGGCTCCTGGCTTTCCTCGGACCACCAGGTTTGGCCAGGGTGACCAGGTGATTCGTAGAACTCGGTGCTGAGCACAAGAGGATGAGCCGGTAAAGCTGAATGGAACCTTAAAGACTCTCCGGTCCAACCTCCTCCTTGGACGGAGGAGGAACTCAGGCCCGGAGAGGTGCACTTGACTTTTTTTTTTATTTTTTTGTTTTTTTTTTATTTATTTTTTTTAATGTTTTTATTTTTGAGACAGAGAGAGACAGAGCAGAGTGGGGGAGGGGCAGAGAGGGAGACACAGAATCCGAAGCAGGCTCCAGGCTCTGAGCTGTCAGCACAGAGCCCGACGCGGGGCTCGAACTCATGAACTGTGAGATCATGACCTGAGCTGAAGTCGGCCGCCTAACCGACTGAGCCACCCAGGCACCCCTGCACTTGACTTTTGAAAGGTCACACAGTTAAGTGGTAACACAGCTTATGGAACTTTACACACGGGAGGTCAAGAGAGTTCTTATGTTGAAAGAAATTCTTCCCAATCTCTGCCTAAAACAGCCCCTTCCAGGCCTTTAAAATGCTGCCCCTTAGGCTACTGGGGCAGGACAGACGCTGGGAGGCAGGAGATTAGATTCTGGACCGTTTTGGTCGAGTGCCTTCTCTTAGGTTTAGAGTCTGCCTTTTGTAAGAAAAAAAAATGAGTACCATTTTACAATGAGATGGACAAATGAGCACCAAATTCCTTTTCCATGCTAACATTCTATAATTCTAACACCATTCTGGCTACCGGTTGGTGGGAATTCCACCCATTTTGCACCTCCAAACCACAGATCATAACAGGCAAAGCAAGAGTGAAATAGACACCCATCGCCAGAGTCTTCTGCCGATGGGTAGGTAACCTTCTCTTCATACCAAGACTGCAATCTTGCCCTAAATGCAGTCCAACAAAAAGATGGTCTCCTGATCCCGTGGAGGCTTTCGGCTAGAAAGAAATTCAGTCTTTGGGGCCTTTATCAATTTTTTTTTGTTGTTGTTGTTGTTGCCTTTACCAATTTTATCCCAGTGTGTTTTTATTCAGGTTGGTCCTGAGCCCTCAGATCTTACGAGCACCCTTCTGGGTTAGAACGATAATGCCAACTTCGTTGCCACTTAGTGTAACTGCCTGTCAGAAATGTGCTGAACTCTGGAAGGTCACGGCCCAGTGCTTTTACTGTGCATTTCAGTCCTAGGGTTCCTCTCATCACCGCCAACAAGGACGTGAGTCCACGGGGACAGAGACCATCCCTCTGTCTTTCCCTGCGGTATCCCTGCTGCCTAGCACAGGGCCTGGCCCCTCCTCGGTACTTTGTTGAAAAAATAAATACAAGCCGTGTGGAAGGTCTGGGGGTGGGAAGGTAGAAGGAGGTACAAAGAGAGAAAGGCCCCAGAGCTGGTTTTCCATGAGCTTATTATTATTTCCATGAGCAAATGAGGTCAACATATACAAGTGAACAATACCCCATCACTAAGTGACACCTGTCACAAGAGGAGAAGAGAGCCCCCTAGGTGGAGTTGATCAGAGGAAGCCTGGCAGAGAGATTTGACGGAGCAGGGTCGGAGAGGTGCCAACTGTAAAAGTGGGGAGCAGCCAGTCCCGGGGAGGGGGACAGGGCCTGGCCACGGGCAAGGTGGTTAGAGACTAGTGGACAGGGAGGAGTCCATTTGGACCACGGCCTGAGTCAAGTCTTAGAACGGGAAGCAAGAAGGCTACAAAGATAGGGTGGGGTCCGACGATGAAGGCACTGAAAGTCAGGCTAATCCATGGGTTTTATCCCTCAGAAAGAGGAAAGCCACCGAAAGAGCCTGAGCAGAAAAATGTCATGACTGTGCAGCATTTCAGAGAGATTAATCGTACCGGACACACAGAGCCAGTTAGGCTAGTGAGGGAGTCTTGGGCTCCACAAGGGAAAGTCCACGCAGCCCGGCAGGGGGGATGGGATGGAAGGGGGAACGGTAAGGACCTAAGCTGTGAGCTCACCCCACTTCCCCCTCCCTCTCCCCCAACGCCTCTCTATGGACAAACACTAAATACTAAATGGGCCCTATTACTGGGAAGTACTTTTTGTGGATTTTTTTTTGTGGGGGGGGCACGTTTCTAGATCTTGAGCCCAGTACTGTTTTCACTCCCCTGCCCCAGCTGCCTCATCTTGGGAGTGAATTTTGAAAGTCTGGTGAAGGAGGGGTGTTGGGATAACCTCATTTGCGGGAGGGCTCCCGGCTTCTATCTTAAACCAGCTGCTTTCCTTGTTGGGGAAGACTGAGGCCAAACTGTTCTGTCGCTGCTCGGCCTGCATCTTGCTCCATTTAACTGGCCTTCCCACCTCTGCACGTGCTCTTGGAAAGGCCGCACTGCCACCCAGCAAAATGCAGAGGCCTTTGCTGCAGAGAGCACAGCTTTTTTAAGCATCTTATGCCCTATTTCATTCAATCAAATATTTAACCGTACAGGACGAAGAGCGAGCATACTGTCCTTTTAGAGTCCCAGGCTACAGTGCGAATGGTGCCATGAGTAGGATGAAGGACACCAAGGTCAGATTTGCCGCTTTTTAAGATTTATAGAGTCAACTCAGAATACTGTTAGATCCCAATACCAAAACTTGGCAAGTCTACTGGCTAGATGAGGTTGTGTCCTGTCAATTTTCAGTTGCCCTCCAGTATCAGTAAAACCTGCCTCAGAACTTGAACACGACAACTAAATGGCCAGGAAAAGGACAGCCGTGCATCCTGAGAACTTAACCTCTATACGAGTGTATGGTGGTAGAGAACGCTTAACTAAAAGAGCCCTAAGACCAAGGACTTATTACAGACAGGAGTTTGGGGTTGGGCTAAAAACGCGCCACTGTTTCAGAGCGCATGTAACTGCAGAGGCTCTGAATATGACAGTGCTCATGCACTAGAGCCCAGCGGGGAAGACTCAAGTTCAACCACCCTCCCTCCAATGGTTACCTGGCTGCCCAGGCCTTGCAGATTTTCAGTGCTTTATTGGTCGCTGTATTCCAGAGTATGTGGCAGTTGCTAATACATCACGGAGTGGTTAACTTTGAGGAACTCGCTCATTATGATTACATTCTGTTCGTGTAGGTACATCAGCATGGAAAATGCCAGACCATAATCAGAATGTTGCTGGCTGAGCAGGAAATGCCCCCGAGGAGAGGTAGCGGATGATCCGAATGGCTAGTAGTCTCAAGCAGAGACGCATAGAATGGCACAAACACTTATCCCATGGAAGATGCTAGATGGACTGTCAATGTTTGCCCCTTAGCCTCCCTTTTTCTAGGCTTCATTTCTGATCAACATTGTTTATGATCAATCCAAGCCTCCTTTACACCTAACTTGTCTTCAAGTTCAAGGTCAGCATCGATGCTTGGGCTGGTGGCCATTCTGGGTCCTTCAGGGTGCCTCTAACTATGCTGTTCTGATTCCTTTTGTGTGTTTTTTTCCCATTTAATTATCACAGCTGGGAAGTCATACTTCCAAATTCTTTGGGGGCTCTGAAGACTTGTTGTATACGGAGCCCCCACAGAATTTGGAAGGACGACTTCCCAGCTGTGACAATTAAATAAATGTGTAATTGTTATCCAAAGACTTTATAGTAACTGCACACTATTTAAATATTCGTCACCCTAAGAAATGTGGTAAGTAGTTCTTATCTGTTACGTTTGCAGAATTATCAACCCTCATGCTATTGCTGGTCTGATTGTTTGTTTCTTACTTTTTATTTCAGATTAAGAATGACCCAAAAGACATCACAGCTTTGCTCCGGAGCCAATGTTTATACTCAAGTGCCTGACGGAGGATGGGGCTGGGTGGTAGCCGTGTCTTTTTTCTTCGTTGAAGTCTTTACCTACGGCATCATCAAGTCATTCGGTGTCTTCTTCAATGACTTAATGGACAGTTTTCATGAATCTAATAGCAGGATTTCATGGGTCATATCGATATGTGTATTTGTCTTAACATTCACAGGTTGGTACCTCTTTCTGTTTAAACGCTACGTAAGCACGTGTGGCTTTTCGTTGGCTTAACTACATGATGTATGCGCCATATTGTCAAGGCATTTCCTTATAGGACCCAGGGGCCCTTTCCCGCCGCAGTTACGTAATAGGGTTTTCAGGGCCTTGGGGATGGGGAGTAACAAGAGGCGCTGAAGGAAAACGCCCTATTTGCCTGCCCTGATGGCCTTCAGTTTATACAGACATGCATCATTAAACACCTACTGTATGCACACGCTTAGGATACGATAGATGACTTGGAGGCCAGCAGTAAACCCCCCGTCCTGTGTCCTGTGTAGTCATTTTCTGAAAGAGCAACAGCAAAAGTAGCTCTGGTCTCATAAACACACGCTTAGGAGAGAGGCTGGGCCGTGGGCCACGGAAATGTGGATGCATAGAGAAGAACGAGGGGATGGGAAACAGGATGTAATGAAAAATTACAAATCTTATCCGGGAGGGACATTCTGAACTCAGACCGCTGCTTCCCTGAAGGATTCCACTGGCCGACCAGAGCGCGGGACCCCCACGTCCAACAGCATCCGAGAAACTGGGGTCTGAGTATAACTTTCAACGTGCTCGTGGTCTCTGGGTCCCGTACAGGCCTGATTCTCTGGACGGTCCACCCGTCTGTGGGGGCCACGCCAAGGGCTCCGGGGAAACACGGCCGTTGAACTCACCTCAGAAAGTTCATGGGGCCGACCTCACACTTCCCTGACCCTGAGAGCCCGCCGGTGGAACCATCACCTCTCAAGTGTTCGGTCTTTAAATGTAGGTCGTTTTCAGCCACGTGATGTCTTAGAGAGGCAGCCCCGTGGTTCTTTCCTGTCAAGTAGAGAATTTCTTACTACTCCCAGTACTGTGTCCTGGGGGCGTCACAGGAGAGCTCCCCGGGTTCCAGCTGAACCGAGTAGTACGACGTTGACTTTTTTAATCGGGGAAAGTTTACTCTCTCGGCAAGGGAACTTAAGTGCATGAGAACGAAAGTTGTACCTGCGGCGGCGATCTAAATAGAAAATGCCAGAGCTTCACTTTGAGCTCTTTTAGAACCAAAAACAATGATACAGTCAACAAGAAATTTCCCGTTAATACTATTTTACCAGAAGATCATTCTTCTAAACGCTATTATGATAGGAGTTAATGCCTTGCGCCAACGTACCACCTAAAAGTGATGAGCGTGCTTTCATTATGACGTCTATTCAATGTTGGTTATAGTCTGTTAACGGAAGAGTTATAGATGGACTGACCCCAATGAAATAAATTTAGTCCGTTTTTTGTTTTTTGCTAGCCACCATGTTCTGTTTTGCTCTTTTATCCAGTTGTCAATGGTCCCTTTATCTTGGTATATTCAAGTGAGTATCAGTGTCAGCCTAAGTTTGCCATGAGCTAGAAACTGAGCCATCCTAGGAAAACCCATTTTTGTCACAGAATAGCACGCATTGCATGCTTAGCTAACTTTATAGATGCTCACAGTGAGCCCGCATCGCTTTCGTCTAAAAATAGAGCCGTAAGTTTTATCCTATTACTCTGGCTTTCTCTTTAAGAAGCCCAGAGAATGCACCGTACAGTTCGAACAAATATAACCATGGGGTAAAATGTATTCTATTTCGTACGTCATCTCTGCACGTTCGAGACTTAAGAGAAGGAATCTTAAGAAGGCTAATGCTCACGAGCCTCTGGGAGCTAAGATGTCACATTATGTCTTTCGCTGCAGCTCCCCTCTCTGCTGTCCTGAGCACTCGATTCGGACACCGTCTGGTGGTGGTGGCGGGGGGCCTGCTGGTCAGCTCGGGGATGGTGACCGCCTCCTTTTCCAGGGAGCTGTACCATATGTACATTTCAATCGGCGTCATATCCGGTAAGTGCCGCTCCTGGGCTCCGAAGCCCTCCGGGTACTCGGTTCGCAAAACAAGGAAGGGGAAGGAAGGGGTCCAACTCAACGCGTGCCTTTTTTTACCTCTCTTTTTCTTTTTCTTTTTCTTTTTTTCTTTAAAATTAATAGTGCCCCAGGTCGGTGGTTTTGAACTGGGCTGGATGGGCTCCAGGGAGTATGGGAACCTTTCCTCAGTGCCCAAGAGTTTTTGACTCTTGTTTTTGTTTCTAATATTTACCAATAAGAAAGACAACTTCTCTTCTGTGTTAGTTTGCAGCCCAAAGACATCGTTTTCACAAAGATGGGAATTTCCTTAGCGGGTATTTCCAAAGTGGGAGTCCGAGACTTCTGGGCTGGAGAGGAGGCTGCAAGCATGCTAGAGCTTGGTCTTGGGGGTCTGAGAAAACGTCTTTCCCTCTAAAAGGAGTCCCTACAGGGGCGCCTGGGTGGATCAGTTGTTTAAGCATTGACTTCAACTCAGGTCATGATCTCATGGTTTGTGGGTTCGAGCCCCGCGTTGGGCTGTGTGCTGGCAGCTCAGAGCCTGGAGCCTGCGTCAGATTCTGTGTCTCCCTCTGTCTCTTCCCCGTCACCAGCTCACGCACTGTCTCTCTCTCTCTCTCTCTCTCAAAAATAAACAAAATTAAAAGGAGTCCCTACATTACTTAACAGATGATATATGTATTTAGTTAAGATTTGCACAACTATTCATGCATTTCTGCACCTATCAAAGCTCATTATTTCTTCTAAATACAAGTCTTATAGAAGAACTATATTCAATAGCAGTCTGTGCATTATGAATTATATAAACTGTTTTACTGCCGAAAAATAGGAGAAAAGAACCACAGAAAACAGTGTTTATACTCCTGGCATCCCCAAACAACTGTTACAGCTTTTCTGGATCTCTAATGAAATCCTTTTTTTTTTTTTAAGGTTATGTATTTTGAGAGAGAGAGAGAGAGCAGGGGAAGAGCAGAGAGAGAGAGAGAGAGAGAGAGAGAATCCCAAGCAGGCTCTGCACTGTCAACACAGGCCTCAACTCGGGGCTTGATCTCGTGAACTGTGAGATGATGACCTGAGCCGAAAGAAAGCAAGAATCAGACGCTCAACTGACTGAGCCGCTCGGGCGCCCCTAAAACCCTTTATTTTATCTGATTTTTTGCTACAGCACCTTTTTCCAGAATGCACTTCTTGGCTCCCAGAACATATGATTTATAAAATAAACGCCCCTCCCTTACCAAATAGTTTATAATGGCAGGTTCTATTTCCTCTTTTACCCAGTAATCATTTAGGAAATGTATTGTTTGGATTTCCCAGAGGTTCGATTGTCCGGCGGTTAACTTTTTTGGTATTATTTTCAGATTGTCATGCATCGTGACCAAAGTATGTGCTGGCACAAAATCTTTGGGGAAACTGAAAATGTCTTTTTGACATGGCAATAATATTTAAAAAAGCTAAGCACTCCCTAAAAATACATACATACGTACATACATACGTTAAATTATATATTAAAACAAAAATAGAGGTGCCTGGGTGGCTCAGTCAGTTAAGCGTCCGACTTCAGCTCAGGTCATGATCTCACGGTTTGTGAGTTCAAGCCCCGCGTTGGGCTCTGTGCTGACGGCTCAGAGCCTGGAGCTGCTTCAGATTCTGTGTCTTCCCTTCTCTCTGCCCTTCCCTTGCTCATGCTCTGTCTCCATCTCTCAGTAATAAATAAACATTTAAAAAAATTTTTTAAGAAAAAATAAATAAATGCAGCCTTCTGGAATCAATCCATATGTGATGCTCACCGGTCTTTCCGGCTCTCTTTCAGGTTTGGGATTCTGCTTTAGCTTTCTACCAACCGTCACCATTTTATCCCAGTACTTTGACAAAAGGCGCTCCATGGTCACTGCCATTGCTTCCACGGGAGAGTGTTTCGCCACGTTCGCCTTCGCCCCAGGTAGGCGGAGCCTCACGGACCATGTGCGGATTCGGGTTGGGGAAGCCCCTGAGCTCTTGTCACCGGCGGTCAGCTGACTAACCATATGCACTCGGAAAAGGGTATCATTTGCCTTCTTGCCCCCCGCCCCGTTTGAGGAATCCCGACACTCTAATGCTAATCCCAGTTGACCTCAATAGGCCAATAGGTATAAGACGCCCATTCAGTGGGAAGGCTGGAAACATCTCTTCCAAAATAACTAATTTAATGGTTTGAGACTGGCCCTACTATTCTCTCTCCTTTGTCAAAAGAACCATATTCAGTGTGGATTTAAAATGTGCCGATAAAGTTAGCTTTATCATCTGCGTGTAGGAAATCTCAGGGCAAAATTCTCCTCCCTGGTTTACTTGCTACCTCGGTGTTAGCAGGTGAATTTCACTCTAACGAGCGGTAGATGGTTAACCTCGGAGACCTGGACTCACTCCTTACTGGGCCGTTTCCTTGAAGAATGTGCCTGTGATTGTACTTTGCTCACAGGAGTTCACGTAGAAGTATTTAGGGGTGACCTGTCTTAATGTCTGAAGCTTTTCACGTAGTTTAGAAAAATGAAACATAGTTATGCATATAGATACAGAGGAAGGCAGAGACAGAGGAAATGTTAATTGTTGAATTTAAGCAAAGGGCAGGCAGACACGCACTGGTGTCATTCTTTCTACTTTTCGGTCCACTTAATGTTGGGGGGAGAATCTCAGGTCTGCGAATGCCCCGAGGGTGGAAACCGTATCTGGGTCGGCTTTGTTCCCCAGCACCTCCCGGGCACCTGGTAGGCGCTCAGGAAATGTCAAATGGAAGGGCGCCCGGGCGGCTCAGTCGGTTAAGCGTCCGACTTCAGCTCAGGTCGTGATCTCCCGGCTTGTGGGTCCGAGCCCCGCATCGGGCTCTGTGCTGTCAGCGTAGAGCCCGCTTCAGATTCTGTGTCTCCCTCTCTCTCTCTGCCCCTTCCCTGCTCCTGGCCTACCTCTCTCTCTTTCTCTCTCTCTCACTCAAAATAAATAAACGTTTATAAAAAAGAAAAAAGTTAAATGGAGGAAGGAATATTGCCCCCACTTTTGGCAGATGAGCATAAAGCTTTTCAAAATACCCAAGCCCAAAATATCCTGCAGCTCGAAGTTTCCCACAATGGGAAGTGGAAGGGGAGGTGTGAAAACATGCTCTAAAAGTAACCGGACCCCCCCTCCGGGGAATGCGGGCCGCCTTGCTGAGCCTGCCTCCTGGATAACCGTGTCTTCATATCTGTCTGCTCCCAAAGAATTAGAATTTCATAAAATTCTACTGCGTAGCACTTACCCTGTCTGGGATGATGACGAAGATACTTCAAGGTCTCGCGGGGCCTGCGTGACTTAGTTGTCCCTGTGGGCTTTATGCTCCCCTGCGACCGTCTCCCCCAACCTCCCATCCCAGGGTCCGGCCTGCCCCTGGCCGGCAGCCCGGGGCCCGGCTTGGCCTGGCAGGAAGGAGCAGCACTCCTACAGTAAAGGACAGGCTGCAGAGCAGAAACCGTAGGACTGTGCCATCGCTGAATTCTGGGATCGCCGTGGGCTTAGATTCTTGGTTTATCTTTCTGCTTAATCCCGGCCTGCCGAGGACTGCCTGAGTGCATGCGCGGTGATCTAGCTCAGGGGCAGGAAAGTCTGGTTTTCAAAGGCCAGACGGTAAATACTTGAGGCTTTCGGGGGCTATCAGTATCTGTCAGAACCCTTCACGCTCCGCGGTCGCGGCACGGAGGCAGCCAAATGCCGCATTGGCCAGGGAGCGGGGCCACACCCCAGCCTAGCTTTAGTATCAAAGACAGGCAGCGGGCTGGATGTGGCCTGCGGGCTGCTGTGCGCCAAAACCCGGAAGTAGGTCGCCAGCTCCCTCCGACGCCCGTGCCTCCCCCGGGCCAAATGCACCCTCCGAAGCGCTTTCGGACCCGGGCTGACAGTCTGGGGTCTGCAGGTAACAATCCCTGCGCACATTCCCCCCGCTCCCCCATGGGTTCAGAACAGCACCGAGGCTTAGGATGACGGAGCCGTCCGGCGGACTGGGCCCGCCCTCCGAGTAAGTGCTCACCGGAGGCAGTGCGCAGCCTTACTTCTGCTCGGTGCTTCCTCCCGGGCCTCCAGTCTGCTTCTGACCTTCGACTTTTATTTCCTCTCCGCCCCCGCCTCTCCAAGCGATCACGGCTCTGAAGGACAGCATCGGCTGGAGATACAGTCTCCTCTTCGTGGGCTTGCTGCAGCTGAACATCGTCGTCTGCGGGGCGCTGCTGAGACCCATCATCATCAAAGGACCGGCGTCCCCGAAAGCCACCGCTCACGAGCACGGCAAGGAAGTGCAATGTATGCTCGAGAACGAGAAAACGCGCACCTCAATAGATTCCATTGACTCAGGAGTAGAATTAACTACCTCACCGAAAAACGTGCCTAGTCACGCCAACACCGAACCGGGGCCGAAGGCCGACACGCAGCTGGGGAAGGCCGGCTCCCAGCAGAGCGGGAAGAAAGCCCCTCTGTTGGACTTCTCCATCTTGAAAGACACGAGTTTTATTTGTTACGCCTTGTTCGGTCTTTTTGCGACCCTGGGGTTCTTTGCACCTTCCTTGTACATCATCCCCTTGGCCATCAGTCTGGGCATCGAGCAGGACCGCGCTGCCTTTCTCTTGTCCACCATGGCGATCGCCGAAGTTTTCGGGAGGATCGGGGCGGGCTGCGTCTTCAACAGAGAGCCCATTCGCAAGGTCTACATCGAGCTCGTGTGCGTCATCCTGCTGACCGTGTCTCTGTTCGCCTTTACTTTCGCCACGGAATTCTGGGGTCTGATGTCGTGCAGCGTGTTTTTTGGGTTCATGGTTGGAACGGTAGGGGGCACCCACATCCCGCTGCTTGCCGAGGACGACGTGGTGGGAATCGAGAAGATGGCCTCTGCAGCTGGAGTCTATGTCTTCATTCAGAGCGTATCGGGACTGGCTGGGCCGCCCCTCGCAGGTAACTTACAGACGCAAAATACGAACCCTTGTCTGCTGTCCCCTATCAGTAGATCAGGAGTGCTGGCTTCTTGTGAGAGTCTTAAATCACAGAAACAAACAACCAGACAAAACACACACACACACACACACACACACACACAGAGAAGCCCACAGAAACCTACTGGTTTTTCTGGTCCATAGATTTTCAGAGCCGGCAGGATTAGAGATTACCTGAGCCAGCTCTCTTGACTTAAATACGAGGAAACTGAAGGTCAAAGCATGTCAGCCAACAATCGTATGGTAAATGAGTGACCAAGTCAGGATTAGAACCTACGTCTGCAGACCAGGCTGCCCCAACCTTGGGCTACCATCTTGCCTTGTAAACGCTAAAGGGGGGGACCCATCGATGTATAACCTCATTCGTTACCCTCTGACTTGGAACCGCAGCACAAAGGGATTTCTGTAAGTCATCTCCCTTCTTAGGAAGGGTGTGAAGAAGCTGAGCCCATGGCTCGCTCTGCAGATACTTAATTGAGCACTACACAAGATTTCTTGTCGGGAAGACTTGGGTGTGTTTCACACCTTAGCCCTGAAACAGGTCCTCAAAAGTTATTAGAACAGAAATCTTACCGCATCTTAAAAGATCCCTAAGGTGAACTGAAGTGACAATTATAGAGCTCTTTCTTCTATTTCCTCTTCCAAGAAGCATGCATCTGGCACACGTTTTATTCCCCACGAGGACAGATTAGCCCGTGAAGAACATGCTAGCAACCCAATCGTCTCAGCTGTACGTTTGTCTGACTTCTCCCTTCTCCCCAGTCTAGGAAAGAGTCGTACCTTCGACACCCTTTGTCCTTTCGAAAACGCAGCTAGAACCCAGGAGGCTAAGCCGCTGAGGAGCTTCTGGGTGAGAGAGGGTTTGTGGCCGTGTTGCTAATGGATACGAATGCTTTCTCTCAGGTCTGCTGGTGGACCAGAGTAAGATTTACAGTCGGGCCTTCTACTCCTGCGCCGCGGGCACGTCCGTGGCTGCCGGCTGCCTCGCGCTCGTGAGACCTTGTAGAAAGGGACTGTGCCGGCGACATCCTGCAGATGAGGCCCCGGCCGAGAATCCTCGCGGGAAAACTCTACAAGACATACCTGAAGACTTTCTTGAAATGGACCTTGGGAAGAACGAGCCTAAAGTTCACGTGAAAATGGAGCCCGTGTGACACGCTTTCCACGCACGCCAGCCACCCCGTTGGCCGGGAGGCGGGCGGACAGCAGGGGGGGGCGGTGGACACGGGGAGGTACGGGGGCTGTCCGCTCGGCGCACTTTCCAAACGACATCTTTAAAGGGAATGTGTATGTGAACACGACCAACGTCCTTTTCTTGTTTCCCTTTTAAGTTTTCCTTTTTTGCTTGTTTCTTAAGCCAAAACAAAAACAACCCAGCAATTTCCACTCATCAGTCTGGTTGTCTTCGGTAGCAATACAGAGATACAAAGAAGGACCCTTTGGCTCACATTCCAAATTTAAAACAGTGACGCGAATTGCCAAAGCGCTTTTAAGAGCTCTCACGTGTGATAAACAACTACCTTATCCAATGACATCTGCCCAGATCACTAACATGAAATTGGCTACTGAAAAAACCAAATCTTAGCTTGCGTTGTAAATCCCTCATCTTCGGAAATGGGAACAAACTGTTTAAAACCCCTTGGAAGACACTGAGGTCTCCATTAGCAAATCATGGCTTCTCGGTGTTTCAGATATTCCGTGGGAATGAAGTACAGTTTGAGGCCAAACATTTGGCTAACGAACAGAAATTCTAAAAAATCAATAGAACTTGAACTTCATAAATGTGAAGATTACCACTTCTTCTTATGGCCAGTCATCACCAGAAGTATTTCAACACAGAACAGACAGAACGGCATTCAAAAATATGTCTCCTGTTGCTTTTCGTTATTCCGAAATATGGGACTGTCGTATCTTTAACTTAATCCACTATTTATTATGAAGTTATTCTCGGATGATGAAAATAATCAAAAGAAAGAAAATCTGAGCCCTAAGCATCATTTTTACCTCCTTTTTGCAATCCTTGAAATGCCTCAAAGAAAACTTCTCATCTTGTAAGGTTACTGTCATAAAAGGGCCGGGTTGTGATGATACTTCAGTTTGATTAAAGGCCACCTGGGCTAGCTGAAGGGGAAAAAAATAAATAATGAATAGCAAATCGCCTTAGCTTCTTAAAATAATTTGTTGTCTCACCTAAGAATTCTTGAGGATCTCCTTTGATTGGAATTCAGTTTCATTGAGTCGTGGAAGCATTTCTGTATTTCACGTGGGGTAGCAGAGACACCGTCTTTTACCGTCATAGGTTACAAGCTGCAATCTACATCTTCTAGAAACCGCGACTGCTCTAAGTTGCCAGAGTTATCGGGTCAACTGGTCATTGTTGGTTTGGTTTTTTTGTTTGTTGGTTGGTTTTTGGAATCACACTACACGTATAGAATTTCTCATGTTACCATTGTTCCGTAAAGAGGGCAGGTGTGAGGATAACAGGCGGGCGGCTTACATGTAATGAATCTCACTCTACAGGGGACGCTCGCTCACTGCCCCATCTTTTATTCATCTTTACTGTTAATTTATGACAACTCAGGGGGAAAAAAATATATAACAAGCCTAGTTTGGTTACAGGTACACACAAGCTTGAATATTGCTCTGCACTGAAATGACAGTGGCACAGTTCATCACCACCCGCTACATTTTGTATAGCGTCTTATCAGCCATAGAAATAGGACAATCTGTAAAACTTTGGGGGGGGGCGGGGGAAAAAAATGACAAGGTGTCCGTCGAAAAACAGACACACCTGGCACGGTGGATGTAGCAAGTCTCTGTCACTGCTTGGGGACTCTGAGCCTCGTGGCGGTTTTGCAGACTTACGTGACTTCAGCACTTTACAACATTTTTTACTATGAATGTTCAATACGATTTAATATTTATAACTGATTTCTGAGCAGTCTGCTCTAAGTCCATCCTGTTAACTGCATGGGAAAAAAATGTATGCGAATTTCAGTATGTCAATAATCAAGGTTTTAAATGTTTCCGAGAAAAAAGCAGCATCGCTGATCTGTTCTGTATTCGTGACATTCTGGTACTTCTAGATATGCAATAAATGTATGGCTTTTTTTTTTAATTTAAAGAGACTGATTCCTTTTTTAACGGACTCATCAGCATTCGTTGTGTGATCTAAGTTATAAAAACTCAAGGACAGTTTGCTCCAAGTAAATAATTATTTTCACTTTTCTTTTCTGCAAAATCTTTTAACTCTGCTACAGACACTTAAATATTTCCAAGAAGCGTTCATGGGACTTGATTGTTTCTTAATGAAACATATATAAAGGAAATGATATCTCGGTCAGCAGAGAGTAGGAGCAAGTCTATCGAAAGTAATTAATAGCTGAGACCATCTATACCCAGTTGCAGAATAGTCCTCAGAGCTATCCTAAGCAAACAGCATGATCTCCATGCCAGGGATCAGCAAACTTTTTCTGCAACGAGCCAGACAGCAAATATTTAAGGCCTCGCGGGCCGTGTGGTTTCTGTCACAACTACTTAGCCCCACGCTTGTACTGTGAAAGCAGCCACAGGCAATACGTCCATGAATGAGCATGGCTGCTTCAGTAAAAATTTCTGGCTACTGGGGCGCCTGGGTGGCTCAGTCAGTTGAGCGTCCGACTCCGGCTCGGGTCACGATCTCACAGTTCGTGGGTTCGAGCCCCGCCTCGGGCTCTGTGCTCACAGCTCAGAACCTGGAGCGTGCTTCCGATTCTGTCTGCCTCTCTCTCTCTGCTCCTGTCCCCACTCATGCTCTGTCTCTCGAAAATTAAATAAACATTGAAAAAAAATTATGGATACTGAAATTTGAATTTCATAAAACTTTCACACAGCATGAAGTATCATTGCGATTTTTCTCTCAACCACATAAAAGTGTAAAACATAAAAACCAACCCTGTTAGCCTGTGGTCTGGAAATAAACACAGGCCAGTGGGCTGGATTTGGCCTGTGGACTGTGGTCTCTGACCCCTGCCCCACGCATCCGCAACACCGGCACGGTGGGCGCCGCCGGTGGCCCCACTCTGAAAAGGAACATGGGGACCGACCGACAGAAGAGGAGCACTGGGGTCAACGTGGCGTTTAGATCACGGGTGCCAAAGATTGGAAAGCTCGAACCGCTGACAGCGTGTTAGTTACAGGTTTTCATTTCCTGGGATTAAAGAGATTCTGCTTTAACCTGTGTTGACTTAATAGCGTGCCGGTAGAAATGAAGACTACTTCCCTCCCCGAAAGGAAAATTATTTCAGAGGTAACAATGAATGAAGGTCACGTGCTCCCTTCCGACAAAGGCAACCTTGTTGGACACAGCGGCTCCAAACCTTTAACCAAAGTTGTCCGTTTCGTACCTCCATAATGTGTAGTGTAGCCCTCGCGTGTTTATTTGCCTTTCCTTCGGCTAACTACCTGGTGACAGAGAAACGGAATAGAAAACAGAGCCTCGGTCAGGGCTCCCGTGGCCCACTTATCCATCCAATTACCCAGAGGTATTAATTACATTCAGATTTTTGTACTCTTTCTCAAATATTCTAAGTCAGAAATAATCATGAGTGCTGATTTTAAAAAGCTCCCAGGTATCAGGCTCCCTAATAGGGATTTAACGTTCAGATACCATTGCCTTTGGGTACGGTTAGGAGCACTGCTGGAAATGACCAATTTAAAGACGATCCAGACCTGTTCCGTGCTCAAAGGTCGATCCTAAAAGCAGCAGTTGCACTGAGGAAAGAGAAGCTGTGCTTGTTTTCAGATTTGTCTTTGACACAGATATTAATCAAATAAATGAGGGCTACAATCTCCCAACAGGTGGGCCAAGCCACGGTCTAAGCAAGGACACTAGCGCCCCCTGGTGTTTGGCTTTGGTAAGGACTCCCTGAGGGTGCAAAGCCAGAAAAGCGACAAGTTCAAAGATGGGTGACTTCGCTTTTCATGGAAGAGAAACTCTCACGTCCAAATCAAAATTACTTCAGTGACTCTGGATTTCCTAGAGGAAACACTGGACAGCAGAAGTGGTATCCCAGAACACCTGATCTGTCCAGGCTTTTTAAAGAGAGCTCAGCAGATATTATGCAGAGAAAATACACATTGTGGCCATGGATTTAATATTATTGACAGAACTTTCCAGTCACTCGAGAAAAGAAAACCCTGCCTACTCCCCTAGAACTCCACCAAAACCGTTAAGTTCCTTCCCTACACCGACCACTCGTGTTCTGAGAGCTGCCCTTGCCGCTGAGTTCCGGACTCGCGCATGCCCGGGTGACAGCACCTGATGCCAACTGGCCACTTCCAAACCTTCACGAGTCCTCAGTGGAACTCTTGACCCTCCTCCCCCAACACGCTCCTCCACAAATCCTACTGACTTTGCTTTCTAAATATATCCCGAGCCTGCTTAGGCCAACTCAACCGGCACCCCCGATCAAAGCCAACAGCGTATGAGCTGGAGTAGTGCAACAATCTTCTAGCCGGTTTGCCCGGTTCCACTCTTGCTTTCCATTTCCTGCTTTAAATTTCCACACAGAAGTCTTACCATAACCTTTTTTTATTTTTTTTTTAGCATTTTTATTTTATTTTTTGAGAGACTAGAGACAGAGTGTAAGCAAGGGAAAGGCAGAGAGAGAGGGGCACACAGAATCCGAAGCAGACTCCAGGCTCTGAGCCATCAGCACAGAGCCCGACGCGGGGCTCGAACTCACAGACCGTGAGATCATGACCTGAGCTGAAGTCGGATGCTTAACCAACTGAGCCACCCAGGCACCCCATAATAACCTTTTTTTAAGAGAATGAGAGAGAGTGCAGGGGGGGGTGGGGCAGACAAAGGGAGGGAAGGAGGGGGCGGGGAGAATCCCAACTAGGCTCCACACTCAGTGCAAAGCTCAATGTGGGGCTCGATCCCGCAACCCTGGGGTCATGACCAGAGCCGAAACTAAGAGTCTGAGCTCAACGACGGAGCCACCCAGGCGCCCCGCAATAATCCTTCCAACGCGCACAGCAGCTCTGATCACATTTAAAACCTAAAATCCTTAACAATGGGCTCTTCGTGCCCTGCCTGCTGCTCTGACTTTCTCCCGTGCTCCTGCTACTCTAGCTGCACTGGCCTTCGTCTTGTTCCTTGGAAACACAAGCCTCTTACCTTAGCACCTACTGTTCCCCTTCCCTGGCACACCTTTCCCTTCGATGTGGACCGGAAGTGATCCTTCAGTTCGGTCTCCTCCACAGGTTCCCACATGGGCCTTCCTAACCATCCTATCCAAAAGTCCTTGTGTCTCCTCTTTACTCTGAAAAAATCGTTACAGACGTATTTTTGTTTTCCCTCACGAATTATGTCTCCTCCCTTGGTACATGAAGCTAGCAGGTTTTTGTGCGTACTGCTCCATCCCCAAAGCTTTGAGCGGGGCTCCGCATGCAGCTGGTGGGGCTCCAAAAATACTGTTGCATGAACGAATGAGTTCTTCCTTTTGCATCCGCTTTTCCTTTCTTTCTCCCCGCCCCCCCCCGCCCCCTATTGGCTTTTTCAAGAGAAAAAAAAAAAGGCATCTATTGACAATTACAGCTCAAGACAGTCTGGTGTGGCTGCAAAGAAGCCGGGTGGCCCTAGGACCCGCGAAGCGCTGGGATCCCAACCAACTGGCCCAAGAGCGGAGGCCGGGTCTCCAACTGCCCAGCAGGTGGAGCGCTACACTGGCGAATCAGCTGTGAGGAAAACCACTTAGATCCACGGAGACTAAACAAAACAGTGGGAAGAAGTCCCCACCAGGGCAGGTATGCAGAGGGAGGGCTGAGTTTTCACACACTGCTGGAGCCGATTTTTGTTTCAACTTATTTTCTTGTAGACTTTTTTTTTTAATGATATATATATCTCCACAGTAGCAAGGGCTTTTCTAGACTTTGAGTCTCTTTTTTGGTGCTAAGGCAAAGTACACGGGCTGATCTCTCTGATTTTGAGCAACCCCAGATGGCTCCACTCAATAGAAAAGAGGTTGAAAGAAAGTTTAATCTTCTATAATCCCTTCTATAAACAATCTGGGGACAAAAATCGGTTAGGTTTCTGGCTTGTGGTATTTTTCTTCTTAGGAGGTCACGCAGCAGAGAGAAAACAAGGCAGAATCTGAAATTAGGGAGGCCCGGCCCTGGTGCTACCGTGCACAAGTTCACTTAGCCGCTGCGGACTTGTTTCTTCACGCGTGAAGCGAACCGAGCAATATCCGCGTTATTATTAACACCTGACGATTCTGCTGCATTCCAAACAAAAGCACATTTAAAGGACACACCAGGCCCTTGGTAATGGGAGCGGGTAAAAAAAAAAAAAAAAAAAACAATGCCACGGACGGGAACACCCAGATCTGAAACGCGGTCAATACCGAACCCGAAGGCTCTTACACTGTTCACACCCTTCCGGCTTGAACGCCAATACTCCCAGTACTGCCGGAGGACCCGCAAAACTCTTCCCTTGAAAGAGCCTCTCCTTTTCTATGAATTCTCTTAGTTCATCTTCCCGCGGGGCACAGAAAGTGGCCCTAATCTCGAGCTGCGCTGTCGGCCACAGCAGCAGCCACGAGCCACGCGGAGCCGGGCAGCACGTGCAGCGCGGCCTCGGGGGGCGGAGACGCGAGCACTCACACCCGAGTGCGGCCACTCAGTACAAGAGAACGTCTCCGCTTCCATACCGGTTACGGGTTGAAAGGATAATGTTTGGGATGCACTGGACTAAAGAAACTGTGCGAGGAAACCGAATTTCACGTGCGCCTTTTGGCATGTGCTCCCGTGCCTACCAGAAACAGTAAGGTGACACCCGGGCCCCGCGCTACATCCGCATTGGACGCTGCCGCTCTAGCCGGTCCCCAGAACCGCGCGGGGGTGCGCAGACGCGGCCTCGGCACGCCAGCGCCGCGCACACGCGCCCCCGAGCCCGCTCGCTCGCACTCACTGCTCCGCCGCCCGCCGCGCCGATCCGCCGGGCTCCCCGCGGCTGCTGCGCCCCCACTCCCGGGAGGCCTCGCGGCTGGCCGGGGGCGCGCGGGGACGGCGGGGCGCGGGCTGGGGACGCGCAGCGCGAGCTGGCGGCGGCCGGGCGGGGCGGGGCGGGGCGGGGCGGGGCGGGGCGGGGCGGGGCGGGGCGGGGCGGGGCGGGGCCCGGCGCGCAGCTGGGGGAAACCGGACAGCGTCGCCGCGGGGTTGGAGTACGGGACAGCGCCCCCGTGTGGCTGAAGTACGGGACAGCGCCGCCGCGGGGGCGGGGGCGGGGGCGGGCGACACAGGGCCGCCGCGGGGGTTGCGAGGTGCAACAGCGCCGCCGCGCGGGTGGGGGGAAGACACAGCGCCCCCGCGGGGTTGGAGGACGGGACAGCGCCGCCGCAGGGTGGGGGGGGGCACAACACTGTCACTCTGGTAGGGGGACCAGCGCCACCGCGGCCCCCAGCCACCGGCGCCCCCCCCCCCAGCGCCCTAGTGCAGGACCCAGGCTCTCAGCTTTTCGGGGTGCGGGAAGAAAACACGTTCGAGCCCGGGCCTGCGGGCCCCAGAGGACCCGCCGGACAAGACCACGTTCTTCTGTCCAGCCGTCACCGTTACAACGCTTTTCGGACTAAAATGTCGACGTTCAATCCTTCTCCTGACCAAACGGAGATTGCTCATTTCTCAGGTGACAACGTGAACAGCATCTCAGATTCACTTATTTCTAGAACAGTGTTTAGACAGTGAACAATTCATTCTCTCCACTTTTAAATACCTTGTCCATTCGGCATTGGCAAAGCAAGCTGCGTAGATTTAAACGTGTTACTGAGTGAAAATCATTTCACAAAACAAGACTTACCCATAGCATGTACCCATAGTACGTAAAATTTCCTTGTAGGCAACAAATTATAGTTTTAAACTCCGCGCCAAGAAACTGTCCAAAAGTAAATACGATGCAATATTATCCACTTAATTGAGGATCGCTGAATAAATCCCTGTCACATAAAACTTGTTTGTCCAACTTTTAAAGGACTGAACGATTGGATTATTTACTAGAAGACTTTTTTCCTTGTCAGTGGAGGGTAGGTACAGATGGATTTTATATCTTTTCCAAATAACTGCAACCCTTAATTTACACACCGAGCCAAATCTGAATTTGTAGGTTTGTAATTCTTGCTGACCTACAGCACTAAACCTGTCCTTCCCTTGTAGGTAAATAAAACTGAACAGAATGGGCAAGAACAGTATGCTTTTCAAGGAGGAAATAAAACCCCTAACAACCTGTAAAAGTTCACATTCCCTTTAATTATCTTTTAATATTAGAATGACCAAATGTTCTCTCCCCAATTAGTTTAAAATTTTTTTAATGTATTATTCTTGAGAGAGAGAGAGAGAAACAGGGCATGAGCCGGGGAAGGGCAGAGAGAGAGGGAGACACAGAATCTAAAGCAGGCTCCAGGCTCTGAGCTGTCAGCGAATAGCCAGACTCAGGCCTGGAACCCACAAACCATGAGGCCATGACCTGAGCTTAATCAACTGAGCCACCCAGGCGCCCCTCTCTCCAATTAGTTTAAACACAAATCACCATTTTCTAAATGACCTTAAGAGTTTTAATCAAGTAAGAAAGTGAATCATAGCTAGGGAGACCATTGATGCAGTTATAAATGTGCTTTCAATCACACTGTGTAAATAGCAGCGAAAGAATTTAGGTTCTAAAGATGAAAATTTTTAATTCCCCAGAAGTTTTACCCTGGAGGTTAAGACGGGACTGTGGGAAATGCAGCCTCCTCACCAACGTTCAGTCAAATGATCTGATCTGACTTCTAGATTTCCGGGGTACATGGATCTCACAGGGGAGATTTGTCAAGTCTGTGGTTCTCAACCTGTGGCCCACGGAGGAAATCCAGCTGACGTCCCCAGCCCCACCAGCCATGGCGGGCATTCTTGGCGCACCAACAGGTCACCCCATCACACCCTCCCTCTACTCAAGGAAACACTTCCCAGTGCAGAGAAGTGAGAGAGACACGGTCGTAGGAATAAACCTGACACCTGCTCGGAGCCTAAGGCATAAAGGGCAACATTCACGAACCTGAGGGCCGTCTCAGCGAAGTGTGTGCAAGACCCTTCATAAATCGCAGTCCCAGTCCCATCGTTACCTCCGCTTGTACCTAGTGATAGGTCACATTCTACTTCATGTTTATTTATTTTGAGAGAGAGACAGTGTGAGCAGGGGAGGGCCGGAGAGAGAATCCCAAGCAGGCTCTGCACTGTCAGCGAGGAGCCCGACATGGGGCTGGAGCCCACAAGCTTGTGTGATCGTGACCTGAGCCGAAACCAAGACGCTTAACCGACTGAGCCACCCCGGCACCCCAGGAGGTCACATCTGATAAGCTGCTGAAAACCCAAGTGAGCCATTTCGGGCTCAAGCTGACCACCGGCAAGAATAAAAGGAAAGCCGGCGGGCCCGTCTGGGAAGGAGAGGCGGCAGATAAGGGACCAGGCAGGGCAGCTGACTGGCCTGGGTGCCAAGGAGGGAGGCGCTCTTCTGGGAAATGAACCCAGTATCAGCCCTTGGAAATGACGTGCCTTGGAAATCCGTTCTTGGGACACAGTCAGCTGTTTCTAGAGTATTTACTTACTTATCTGCGAGTCCCGGCTCCCTGGAAACAGAAGCCTATTTGAAGAATGGAAACTGTGCTCCCTACCACAGACCAGGCTATTCAGACAGAAAAGGAAGAATTTACAGTTTTTCTCATTCACAGTAGGCCTTGGGGCACCACAGTGGCCCAATGAGTTAAGCGTCTGGCTCTTGATCTCAGCTCAGGTCTCGATCTCACGGTTTGTGAGTTCGAGCCCGCGTCCGGCTTTAGCCTGAGCGCAGTCAGCGCAGAGCCTGCTTGGCGCTCTCCCTCTCTCTCTGCCCCTCCCCCACTCCCACGCACTCTCTCTCTCAAAATAAACAAACATTAAAAAAAAATGAGCCTCATTTCAGAGTTCAGGTGCTTTCAGGAAGGTTCCATCCTGTTACTCGACACTGGGCAGAGTCGGTGAACAGTTTATTCTAATGAGGACTCCATCCAGCCGAAGCACGGTGTGCAAGCGTTTATTTCAGCTACTCCTACGCGAAGGTCCTTATCGCTGGGCGACAGCGAGGCATTTCACGACCCACTCCCTCCACTCCTTGAAGGCCTCCACGGGTTTCGGCAAGTCCCCGCCGTCCTCGCGCCGGCGCGCCGCGCTGACTCCGGGGCCGTCCGACTCGTCGTCGATCCACCTCACCAGCGCCTTGAAAACCAGAAACCGGAGGCGCGTTTCAACAAATCGAGCCGGAGAGCTTTAGGCACGAGCAAAGCCCCGGCTTCTAAATCACGTTATCGCAATCGGTGACTTCAGTCACCCCAGGGAGATGTTCCGTTTGATAAGGGTGTTTGTGCGCACGAAACGGCTCTGGGGGAAAGGGCACGGACCACAAAGGCACAACCCGGGGTGACAAGCGACGGTCACAAGCATCTAGGGGCTCTTTCTGGGCGGGAGCGGGATGCTTTTCTCGACCTGCCACGCGGTCCCCGGGGCACCGGGCACTTCCGCGATTCGGAAGCGGGCGCCTCCAGAAGGGTGCGGGCGTCCAGGTGGACACGTGTACGTAGTGCCACCTGCATGCGTGGTCACACCCCCCCAGGCGTCACGTGACGGACACCGCGCACGTTCGTGGGCCCGCGTGCACACGCGTACGTGCACACGCACCCTGAGATCCGGCGCCTTCCATCTCTCCCCCTTCTTAGGGAAACCCATCCTTGCCTCCGGGGGAACCGCACAGCCCTGTCGCGTACTCGGAAAGAGAAACCATCTCTCTACATTGTACCCAGTGCTCAGCAATCTCTCTGCCGGCACTCGCTGCTCCGCGCAGGCCAGGCGCCCTTGGCCTAAGTGAACGGGTAGAGAGAGACCTCCCGCACCGTTTCTCACCGAGTCACAAGTGGGAGGCACTCGGAGGCAAGGCAGTTTTTAAGGAGATTTCTTTGAGTGCTTTTTTTTTTTTAACCACAGCTTCCTGCTTATCTTTGCACGAATTTCCTCTGATAAATTACAGTTCCAGAGAAGGGCCTAATAGAAAATGGTAGTTTGCTACTTATGTAACCACTTCCCCCTTTTTTTCTTCCCCTCATTTACTTTGTATCTTTCGATGATGTTGAAGCCCACGGCACACTGCAACTTGCGCAAACAGATGGGGCAGAGGTTGAGGGGGCGCCGGTCCGCTTCTTCCAAGTGATTGGAGCCCTGCATGAGGCAGGCGAGCCACTGGCAGTGCCGGAGTCCAAAGATGTGTCCGATCTCATGGGTTAGGGTCTGCAAGACATTCACGTCGGAGCTTGACCGCACCGCCATCGCCGCTGGGTCAGCCCTTCCTTCTTGTTCTTGCTTTTCCAAGAAACAAGTTTAGGGGAATCAACCCTCTTACCATCCCCACCAGAACCTCACGATCTGCCCCAAAACTGGAGTTTTTCATTTCCTTAAAGGTCGTATGCTGCCTTCCTTCCTGTACTGAATTTCCGCCCCTGGAGCGGGGTTGCTCAGCCTTGAGTCCCCTGACGTATTGGGTAGGGTCGCTCTGTGTGTATACAGGTGGGGGAGGGGCGCAGGGTGGGGGGGCCGGTGAACAGCAGGCCTGTGCCCTCTAGGATCCTTAGCACCATCCCCAGCCTCCACCCAACTGCGCCAACCAGACCCGTCTCTAAACATTGCCAAGAAGTCCCCATGGTAAGCCCCGCTGGAGACAGCCATGCCCCAGAGCAGTGGGATGCTTGGTACGGTTCAGATTCTGGGTCCCTTCCCCCAGAGATGCGGAGTCTGGAACTGAACTAGTGGTGAGGATATGGGTCCAGCCGAGGCTGCAGGTAACTAACAGGGCATCATCCCAGCTCCGGTACCGTGAATGTCACTATCAAGGTGTCCATTTCAATTCCGTTTATATTGATAGTTTCAGGCTCGCCATGTCCACCAAAAATATAAACAGGACATAAACTCGTTTCTCATGTTATCTTAAGGACTGCTGATATACGATTTAGGGAACTAAGTTTTTTTTTTGTTTGTTTTTTTGTTTTTTTTTTTTAACAACTCACCTTGCAGGAACGAAGCAGCAGAACACTGGTCACTTCGGGGGTACAATAGTTATCAAAAACCGCGTAGTCGCTCGACGATACTTTCTGCGGCTTGTTCACTTTGCCTTCGTAGCGTGCGCTGTAAAAATCACTGCCGTACCTGGCAAAGCTGAATATCCCCACACCTGTAAAGGGAGGACAAGCGACAACAGGATGGAAGCCAGATTCCCGAACGAGAAACCAAAGAGGAGAGCCTGCCCGGGCGTCTAGTCAGTGCGGCCATGTTCGCACCGTCTAACATGTGAAAGGTTCTGCCAAGACAGAGGTGGACGCCAGCCCCAGGTTTCCCTATCAAAATCTGCTCTGCTCTCCAGTTTGCGTCCAAAGTCCCAAGTCTAGAGAAATTGGGAGTCCCAGAGCTTGCTGTTCCCCACAAAAGAAGTCTTTTTTTCAGTCGTCCGAATCACGTACTCCAAGAGGAGCGTTGAAAAATGAAGACGTGCACAACACATACGCATGCCTTCACTCTTTATTTTTTTTAAGTTAATGTATTTATTTTGAGAGCGACCGAGACAGAGCAAGTGGGGGAGGGGCAGAGAGAGGAGGAGACAGAATCCCAAGCGGCTTCGCCACTGCCGGCACAGAGCCCGACGTGGGGCTCAAACTTTCGGACTGTGAGATCGTGACCCAAGCCGAAACCAAGAGTCAGGCACGCAACTGACTTGAGCCACCCGGGTGCCCCGACTTTACTCTTTAAGAACACAATAAACATGGGCACCTGGGCGGCTCAGCCGGTTAACCGTGTGGACTCTGGTTTCAGCTCAGGTCATGAGCTCACAGTCCGTGGGCTCGAGCCCTCCATCGGGCTCTGTGCTGACAGGGTGGAACCTGCTTGGAATTCTCTCTCCTTCTCTCTCTGCCCCTTCCCAGCTGGTGCTCTGTCTCTCAAAATAAATCAATTATTTAAAAAATAAAAAATAAAATAAAATAAATATATTCTAAAATAAATTTAAAAAATAAAAAAAAAATCGGTCTCCCAAAATAAAAAAATAAAGAAAAAAAGAAAAAAAAAACCCACCCAATAAGCAGATCTCTAGGTCCCCCGTGTCAGGGAGGGTTCCTGGGTCTCCCTGGTGCCCTGCTGAGGAGAGCTGCCCGGCCACTGGCCTGATGCTTGGAGACCATGCTCGACAGCAGGCCTCTCGACAGCCCCTCTTCCCTCCTGCCCTTTCTCTCTCACGACACAGCGGTGCTATGTGGCTGCTGTCGGGTCACCGGAATAAACACCCTTGTAACTGACTTCCTGTCACCCTGAGGCTCCTCTCGACCATCGCTGCACACGTGGAGACCAGGCTTTCCCGCACGGCTCGTTCTAAAGGGCACGGCTTCGCAACGCCACTTGTTTCCGTGACCGCTTTTATTTACGTCTCTTCCAGTGCTTACTTGAAAGTAATAAGGATTTTTTTTTTTTTTTGGTCAAAGAAATGAATTCACAGTCAGTCTGTCCAATGCAACTTGATCCAAAGAGAATGCTCCTTACATTTGATATTTAGAGAGAGAGAGAGAGAGAGAGGGAGAGAGAGAGAGAACGAGTGCATTCTGAAAGTTAAGAAAACACTAAATCTATTCATGTCACAGCTGACCTCCTCTGTCCTCTGCCCCAGGAAGTGTGAGCATATTTCATTACAATACCTCTGGCGAGAACATTGTTTCCTTCTAATAATCCTACAAATGGAAGACTACTTTCTTGAGTACTTAAATATTTCTCTATTTAAAAAGCCCCATCTTTGTAAACTTGGAGAACAGTCACCGGGAGTGGGGAGTGGGGTGCTGTCTCCGTGCCTGGCAGCTCAGTGCTGTGGGCTTACATCTCTCAGGCCAGGCAGTACTTAAGAAACTCACTTAACAAGGGGGCAGGGAGTGGGGCGCTGGGGGGGGGCGGGGGTTAGTGGTCTCCTTGTGAGTTCGAGCCCCGCATCTGGTTCTGTGCTGACAGCTGGGAACCTGGAGCCTGCTTCAGATTCTGTGTCTCCCTCTCTCTCTGCCCTCCCCTGCTCGTGCTCGCTTGCTCTCTCTCCTCTCTCTAAATAAACACTAAAAAAAAAAATTTTTTTAAGGGGGGACAGGGGACTAAGGTAGAAACATTTTGGGAAAATGCCTCCTGCCCTCGGGAAACGCTTAAGATAAATTAGCTGGCGATGTCCAGATAAACTGTTTTCAATTTTCAAGTTTCTGTCTCGCCAGATAAATAATAAAAGGGGAGGTAAAACTTTAGCTCGCAGAAGTTTATTTCTGATAGAAAGACAGCTCATACAAAAATCAGAAAGACAGCTGTGCCCAGAGCGTCTGGGAGAGTATGCTGACTGGAGAGGGGGCGCTCTAGGCATGGAAATGGAGAAACCACCGTGAGGAGTAACGGGAAGGACAGGTTCCGTGGTGCCCCCGTCCCCGCCTCTGACGAAGGTGTCGGAGACAAAGAAACATCTGTTAACCAAAAGGAACACCTACACAGTCCACAAACTGGCTCTCAGAAGGTACAGCCCCAGGCACCTGCTCCCCCTCCCCCAGATTGCTCATGGACGACCACTCCCCTTGGCGCACTGGACTGTCCCCTTCGCAAACTTGTTAGATCCTAGGGGACAAAGGTGGAGAAATGACAGCAAAAAGGGAGGGGCGGGGAGTGAAGAAGTGGACAGAGGGCAAAAAGAAAAAAAAACTTAGGCAAAAATAGGATTTGTTTCCAAATCCTTTCCTACTCCCGGTGTCACCATGCAGAGTCCCTAACGGGGTCAAAATGACTAGATCTCGAATCAAAAACTGGAGTTGACTTTCTAAAAAAAATAAAATAACAAAAGGTCACAAGACGCAGGATAAGAAGCGTACATCAGCCTATAGTTACTCTGTCTGTACGAGAGAACTACGAAAAGAATTGAAAACCGGTTAGCAGGATTTTCACCTGCGCTAACGAGAGCTCAAACATCCTGACCGTATTTCATTCACCTTGTTCCCGAGCTACTGACGCTCACTGTCGGCTGTGCTGAATGCCTTATATACATGCCAAGCATACGTCCACACTGTTTGTGTATCCGCACTGTTAGGTAAACCATCGCGAAAGGACTCTCGGAGATAGGTATCATTAGGGGCACCTGCGTGGCTCGGTCAGTTAAGCCTCCCACTCCTGATTTCAGCTCAGGTCATGATCTCATGGTTCCTGAGTTCGAGTGCTGCATCGGGCTCCGTGCGGACAGCGTGGAGCCTGCTTGGGATTCTCTCTCTCTCCCTCTCTCTCTGCCCCTCCCCTCCAAAAACATAAATAAAACTTAAAAAAAAAAAAAAAAGAAAGAAATCGGTATTCTCAGCTTCAAGGTCACGGAGGTAGTGAACAGAACGGCTGCCCCGGGCAGGAACCCCGGTCGTCAGAATCGACCCGCGGCACACTCCCCACCCCGGCATGATGCACTGGGGGTACTCTACGGTTTTCGGGGCCAGAATTCTAATGGGCTGGAACTTCTTCCCTCTATCAACATCTCCAATATTCTCAGGTTGAGGAGATTTCTACCAATAATGTCAAAAAGGAATACCATCTGTCAAAGAGGCCTGTCCGAAGACGAAGTTCCAGGAGTCTCTTGGGTAAAGATCAATCATCGTTACTCCCACAATACAGAAGGCATCTCCGGGTTTCTTCTTTTTGAGGAACTTCAGATGTGCCCTGTTTCAAGAGAGGTGGGCCGGTGAGACCCGCACGCCCGTACGTGCTTCCCCACGGAAAGCCGTGTGAGGCTCTCCCCCACTTGGTTCAGACCGTACAACCGTTTCGCATACCGGCATGGATCTGTAGGTTTTGCGTGTTATCGTTGACTCTAAAGGAACACCTCGTGGCAGAGACAGGAACCGGTTCGAGGAGCTTCACTGTTAGGCCATGGAAAAATGCTTCGCAGTAACCCTTGAGCCATTTAATATATTCTTCGCTGATAATTCTGGTGTTTCCTAGAGAGCCTGTAAGGCGGGAGAAAACGTAAAGCCAGACTCGAAGGTGATTCAGACATTCCGTCCTCCCCTCGGGCTTTAATTAGAAATTTGAGATTAGGAGCAAACGGACTCTAAATCTGCAATAAACCTGTATCACTCATGGCTGTGACTATGAATTAGAAAGAAACAAAATGTCCTCTTTTAAGGCAATCTGGACACAAAACTTCCCCAACTGTGACGGACGGCAAATGTGGTCATGGGGGCTCCGGGGGGGCCCGGCCGGTTAAGCTTCTGACTTTGGCTCAGATCATGAGCTCGAGGTTCGTGAGTTCGAGCCTCGTGTTAGGGTCTGTGCTGGCAGCTCAGAGCCTGGAGCCTGCTTTGGATTCTGTGTCTCCCTCTCTCTGCCCCTCCCCTGCTCACACTCTCTCTCTCTCTCTCAAAAAGGAAGTAACATTAAACATTAAAAAGAATTTTTTTTAAAAGATCATAAAAACTGCCCGCTCGAAGGAGATCGGCAACCCAGGCCACCCCTGGCAACAGGCCCGCGGCACCCCCAACCAAATCCGGCCTGTTACGGGTGCACACCAATGCACTGGATATAAATACTGCGTTTCCCCGGAGACGGTGCCTTCCTGCATGGATCCCTGAAAAACTGTTCGAAGTCTTGACGAGCCTCGGGGTGGGAGATGATCCAGTCGGATGGCGAGTGCAAGGTAATGGGTCCAAAGAGCTCATGGTCAGGCTTGAAGGCTTCGTTCAGCAGACGCCTTTCCCCAGCATCTAACTGCTCGTACTGTGACACAAGCGCTGGGTTCTCCGAGATGAGGGCTGTTTTCAGTGTATGTTCCGAGTGCCGCACTGTTTCCATCTACCAGAGAAACACAAGGGAGCAAATCTACAACGCATATCTGTCCCGGTGACCTGAATCCACCTAGCCTCCACCTACAGCTCTAAAAACGATGGCTTTCTTTTTTAATTCACACCGAATAACGGCTTGGTTTGTGTTTTTTTTTTTTTTTATCCCATTTTCAATCAATTTCCTGGGCAGAGTATCTGAAGAAGTGAAAAGAAAAATCAGGAAATTCATTCATCCCTTCTTCTCTTAAGGAACCTGCTTCCATTAAAAAAAAAAAAAAACCAACAACAACACGTAAGACAATGACTTGATTGCCTACTTCCTTCTGTCATTGGGGGTAACGACATTACGAACTGACTCATCGGGGCCACATGAAAAAATACTCAGCCTTTCCAAGGTGACTCAAAGATGTTCCGGACCATTCCAGACCACACAAAAAAGAGAACTGATGTAAACCGTGCCAGTTCCTGTAATTTAGCTGCAGGCTCCTAACAGAGCTCAGTCACTGAAGTTTATTGCCTCAAAGTCATGTCACCCTGAGGAAGACATCAGGTGACTAATCCACAGCCAGACTCACAATGACAGGTCTCTTCCATTCACATCGTGTTCCTCTGTAGAGCTGTCATCTTCCTTCTGAGTGTGTCAAACAGCTCCTCCGCCACGAGGCTTTTTGATTTATAAAAGGAAAAAAAAAAATTAAACTTCACCCTCTGGAACCTGTCGTATTTTCTAGTTACCAAGATGTTTCCAGTTTAATGCTTGACACCTGGATGATGACAATTTCAGCTGGACACCAGAATCCTGGGGTTCCAGAAATTCTCAAGCAGAGGTCACTCTTGTCAAAGAGGCTCGTCCTCGCCTCTCCACACCGGGGTTACCTACCGTTAGGGAGGAAGGCTCCCACTGAAGTCTTTGCCTTACAGGGACTGGCATGCCTGGGCCCGGTCGAGAAAGCGCTGTGCGGGGGGGCCTTCACCCTAACATGGAAAAGGGAGTGTGAAAGGTAGGCCTTCCACCCGCCTCCCAGGTCTCCTCTGGCTGGAGCCGCGGGAGGCACAAGAGGATCCCTTCAGCGGGCTGGAGGCCTTGCAGGGCTGTCAGTGCTAAAACCAGCACATCCTGCGCAAACCTGGACGAGTCGGTTACCCCAGCTGGTTGCTATAGCAACCCGCACCTTGGGCTGGGCCCCGGAGCAACCGCAACCCGGTCGCTGGTTGGGGTAGGGTGGGGGATCCCCCGGGGACTCTCGCTTCGACTTTCCGCCCGGAGGAAGCCTCCGCAAAGGCCAGGCCTTGCTCCCAGGAGACGCCCCCGCCCCCGCTGTTCTCCCCGGCTTCCGCCGCGGCGGCCCCGCCCACAGCCTCAGCCCTCCCCACCCGCCACGACCGGCCCCATCCTCTCCAACCAAGGTCCCAGCCCGGGAGGCCGCGGCCCGGATCTGACGTTTCCACCGCACGACCCTCACCCCGCCAGGCCTCAACACCGCCCGCCTCCTTCGGCGGCTCCCGCGCGCCCGCACGACGCGCCCTTCGCCGAGCCCCGCCCCGGCGCAACGCCACGCCCATCGCACCACGCACCGCTCCGTCGCGCCACGCCCCTTCGCGCGCGCCCCTCGCCCCGCCACGCCCCCACGCCGCTCGCCACGCCCCGTAGCGTGAGGCTGTCTTGCAGGCGCGGAGCTCACGTTCGATTGGCGGTCGCGGTCCCGGTCTCTGCGAATGAGGGCGGGTGGCGAGCGCCCGCCAGTCATCGAAGTCAGTCCCCAAGGTCGCCTTTGGTCCCCTGGCTCCCGGTGGTCCCTCAAGGTCCGCCCCCGGGGCAGCCGGGGTGGGGCGCCCCGCCCGAGGCCGTGTCACGCGGCCGCGGTTCCCCCTCGGGCCACGCGGGCGTCGCGGGTTTGCAAGTGTGCTCAGGGGGCTGCGGGTTTGAGGAGCGTCCCCGCCGTGACCAGTGTAACCAGCCAGGTCCAAAATAAGTCAGCCGTGGCCGCAGGTTGACGCACAGCCCGGGCGCGCGCCCCGGTGCCGTCACTCGCTGGACTTTCCCTTCTTTGGCGGCGGCGCCTGCCTCGGCCTCCTGCGCGGCCGCGACCGCGAAAATCGCAGGTGGAGGGCGGCGCGGAGGCGGGGGCCGGGCCGGGCGACGCCGGCAGGGTTTCTCTCCAGCCAGGGACGCCTCCCTTGGTGCCTCGCAGGTGCCGAAAAGGCCCAAATGCGTGCGCCGGAGACAAGTAGAAAAAAGGCGCGGGCGGGCGTTAGGACTGAACTAGCTGTGTGACCTTGGGTAGGCCGGTTAACCTCTTTGGGCCTCATGGGTCTCCTGTGGGAAGATGACAGAAGCGAGCTCTAATCCTTGAAGCCGCTCCAGCACTGGGAAATTATATGGGAATGCAGATGGTCCCCTGGCCCACGCGTCTACAGCCCTTTATGTCCCAATGTTGGTGGTCGGGCTCGTAATGTCACCCAGTACTGCCAAGGACAAATACCGACCTAATCACCAGCCCCTCTCCCTTCAAGGGTGTGGGCCTCCAACAAACCCACCGCCCTCCCAATCCAACTCAGTTCATGCTTCCACAGCTCTCCCCTCCATATACGCACCGCTTCCTACAAGGATCCCGGGGAAACCCCAGTCCCCTGGAAGCCTGTTTCCTCAAACCTCCACCTTTCCGCACAAGTTCTCTTCCCAAGACCCTCCTCTTAAGGGACACCCGACTTTCCTCCCCGGACATCACTCCCTCTCTCCAGCCTTCACTCAAAAATACTCCTGAGCCCCCGTTTTCATTTCCAGGCCACCGTCTTACTACTTACACAGCAGTCTCTATTCTTTTGAAGGCCAGGCCATTTTACCCTAGTCTGGATTTTCCTCGTCCTAATCCTCCTTCCCACTCTCCAGGAAGGACGCGCACAGGTTTCTGGATGACTTCAGCCTTTGTCTAATGATTACCTTCTCCGCCCTTAACCCCTTGTCACCCCTCCTTGGAGAGGCTTGACTTAATAAACCTTTGATCTTTTCAACTCCAGCGATCACCCGTGTCTCTCATTTGTTCGTTCCCCCTGGATCTGGAAATGTCCGAATTCATTCTTTGATCACACTGCTCATTTCCATCCATTCTTCAGGAAACGCACTCCTGCCGTTCCTGTTCCCCAAGTTTCAAGCCGAGGACTTCAATGCGTCCCTCACACTGTGCCCCAGAAGTAGCGAGCTCTCTTGGACGTGATGCCTTCTGACGAATGTGGGCCATCCCGAGAGTCAGTGTAGCGCAGGGGCTACGACCATGGTCTGGGTTTGGCCCCCGGAACCCCCGCTCGTTAGCATAGGGCCTGCATGAATTATTTCACCTTCCGCATCTCTTGCCTGGTTTGTACAACAGAGACGATAATAGCACAGACCTATAGTTTCAGGGATCAGATGAATTAACTTTGGACATTTTAATTCTTTTTAAAAAAATTTTTTTTAATGTTTATTTATTTTTGAGACAGAGAGACACAGAGCATGAGTGGGGGAGGGGCAGAGAGAGAGGGAGGCACAGAATCCGAAACAGGCTCCAGGCTCTGAGCTGTGAGCACAGAGCCCGACGTGGAGCTCGAACTCACGAACCACGAGATCATGACCTGAGCCGAAGTCGGACGCTCAACTGACTGAGCCACCCAGGCGCCCCTGGACATTTTAATTCTTGATCGAATGGCCTTCTGACGTCCTGAGAGCCTTCGCTGAACTCAGCGTTCACCTCTTCCGTAGAGCTCTCCCTACCCCACCTCCTGTAAGACAAAACCCCCTCCTCTCCAATGCTCATCGCCTGGTGTATACCGCTCTCATTGTCCTCATCGCAATGATTATAACTTGTGTCTCTCTTTCTAAACCCTGAGACGCTTCAAGGTAAACATATCCGGAACAAAAGTTATTCAACTCGTATTCATTAACAAGAATTTTTCATTTTTCATGTAAACTATTTAAATTCACTTCCTGGATAAAAAAAAAAACTTTGTGGGGGCATCTGGGTGGCTCAGTCGGTTAAGCGTCCGACTTCAGCTCAGGTCGTGATCTCCTGGTTTCTGAGTTCGAGCCCCACGTCAGACTCTGTGCTGACAGCTCAGAGCCTAGAGCCTGCTTCAATTTCTGTGTCTCCCTCTCTCTCTCTCAAAAATAAACATTAAAAAAATTTAAAAAACAAAAAAAAACCTTTGTGGTTGCCCCCCAATTTTAGGATACCATATTTATGTACAGTCCCTAAGTATTTAATATCTATTGTTTAAAACATTTAGTACCTTGTGTTCGTTAAGCTTTATTTTTAGAATAAAAAGATATATAATTTATTTTTTTTCCCTCTGAACCATTTGAGAGTAAGTTGCAGGCATGATGTCTCTTTCTTCCTAAATACTTGAGAATATATTTTCTAAAACCTAGCACGTTTTCATAAGCAAAGATGAGTTTCTCATCAATATGAGCTCACGTTTTAATTGTACCTCTTCATCCTTCCCCTCCATTCATTTCCCTACAGTCTCTGAATTTCACTCACCCTGAGATTCCACTAAAGATCCACTTAGATTAACAACAAATCTATCATCTGTTTTCCTAGTTCTCGGATTTTATTTGAAAATCCGAGCCTGAGTGGCTCAGTCGGTTAAGCTTCCAGTTTGGGCTCCGGTCATGATCTCACGGTTCGTGAGTTCCAGCCCCGCATCAGGCTCTCTGCTGTCAGCACAGAGCCTGCTTGGGATCCTCTGTCTCCCGCTCTCTGCCCCTCCCCTCTGGGTGGGTGCGAATCTTGTAGGCAGGCTCTCTCTCTTTTTCTCAAAGATAAAAAAATATATTGATAAATAAATAAGTAATATACATTACTAACTATATGAAAATATTCCAAGTATGTTTTTAAAAGCCAAATCATTCTGAAAGAGTTGTAAAGAAAACTAAGAGCCCCACCCCAGAGGCCAACTTCCAAGAGGATCTCAGCTGTTTTCCCTGGCGTTTTTGGCCGTATTTCTGAACAGTGTGCATATAATGAGGTTTCTTGATCCATTAGTTTAAGGCAGCATCTATCGATTTGTTGCCATGATAGATGGGGACTGGCCTCTCTCACACATCCTCACACTGCTCACCCCCTTTCCCCCTGACATAGACGTATCACAACTTTTGACTGACTCCGCGATCGGCACTTCCGCCGTGATAATTATTCGTTGTTCACTGGAGAGCCAAGCGGTGTGCTATGGGCCACGCTTTCTTGACTGAGAGTTTCCCTGGATGGGTGTGGAATTTTAGGTTGGAAATATCTTCTTGCCTCAGCGTTAGGAAGCCTTTATTCCATTTTTTTCTGGCAATAGTATAGCAATTTTGATTCCTAATCCTTTGTATGTTACCGGGAAGATCTTGGAAGCTTCCCTTCATCCTTAGCGTCCTGGAGAACTCTTAAGTTTTTTAAGCATATATGTTTTTAAGTCTTTTCAAGACGCGACCTGGTCTGAACTTGATTTTTCCCCGTTCGTTTTGCTGCTCATTCGAGTCTCTTATCTTTCCATTCTGAGAAATTCCCTTCTCTCCATATTTGCTGGATGTGGGGCTTTCAAGATGGCGCCTCTCATTCGCTTATCTTTTCTCTCATATTTTTCCATCCATCTTTTTGCACTATTTTCTGAAGTTTTCACCACCTATCTTCTGTCTTTTCTTTATTTTTTTTCAAACATGCTATTCTTTAAGAGCCGAATGTTCTTTCTCGTTCAGATTGTTTATTTTACACCTTTTCTCATTCAGTGGCTACGAATGTCTTCTCCTGTGTCTCTGTGGGTATGAACAATGCAATTTTTGAAGTTTCGCTCTGTCGTTTCCTCTGTTTGGGTCTTTTCCTTTCATGTTCTAACTTTCCACAAACATTTGATGATCCTCAGCTATCTGTTAAGATTGCATCATGAAGCATCAAGAAAAAAGCTGGTTGATGGGTTGGGGTGCCTGAAAGCACCTCAACCACTGGGGATTCTCAAGGGTGGTCTGGGAGAGAACTGGCTGATTCACTGAGGAGAGATTCTCTAGTGTCTGAACCTGTGACCATCCCCATCTTTTTTTTTTTTTTTTTTCCAAAAAAGAATTGTTTCCTGACTCCCAGTGTTCTGGAAACAGGGGGCAGTAAGTAGCCTGAGCATGCTGCTAAGGAGTGTGCAGCTTCTGAATCCTTCACCCGCTTGGTTTCACCCTCTATAACTTACTGCTCACAATGGTTCTCAACTGTCACAACCATTTTAACATGAGAATATATTGAGAGGTTTCAGTCATTCACCTGCTGGTATGAATTCCTATCAGCTCCACTTACGTGTCCTCTAGCCCTTGGCCGTTACCAGCTGCTCTGAGGAAATGGAAGTCTGATCAGGAAGTGGAAACAAGTAGGTAATTTAGAGTCATGGGGTCCCTCAGCAGAGCAGCCCAGAGCAAATAAGGCAGGTTGCGATCCACGAGATTCGGGCCCTGGGCCCTGGATGCCACAGAGGAGGCGAGGATATAAAAGAGAATTAACTTACATGTAAATCGTGCTGAGCCAGGGCCATACGAGCACGAGTTGCCTTGTGTTCTCTCTCTGGCACTGCACACAGCTTGCCCCCAAAGACCCAGCGCCCGGGGAGTACCATGCAAGGCGGACCCGAGGGCCCAGTCACCCTGGGAAAGCGAGGTTTTTAGGGAAAATGCATTCTGCGTCCCAAACAAGCAACTTATAAACGATCTTTTGGACCAAGCCCTGCTTGCTAACTGAGGCTCCATTTGCCTGTCCTTGGCCCGCTCGGATGGTGCCGAGTCAGGGAGGCCATTAGCAGAAATGAAAAGCGAGAGATCTTTTAGTCCATTAGGTTCAAAAAGGACCTTTCTATCTTTTATTATTTATGATTTGCGACTTCAGTTACTGTTTCCCGGAACAAATAAAAAAAGGTTACAGTTCTGCTTCGACTTACTGGAGCAAATAGATGCTTATCATCAATCACGCAGAAATTGCCAGGCGGTCTCGAAGCCCTTCGCCGCTGTGGTCTCTTCGCAGGGCTTTGATGTGTTGTCAGGAAAGTTCTCTTCTGTGCCTCAGAGAGTTTCCAAAAGCTACCACATTCTGGGGGGGGAGGGGGGGCAGTGTGCGGGTGCATATACGTACACACGTGTGTGTGTCTTAGCTCTATTTGCCTTGCAAATGAGTGCAGTCAGCCGTGTGAACAAAAGCAGACTCTGGGTTCTCCTTTAAGGATGCCGCTCCCCGAAAAATAGGACCCGGGGTTCCAAGGAGCTCCTGTAGCCTTTAGGATTACTTGGGCGGGAGCCACTGAAGTTAGGGGGAGGGCAGGGAGAAAGGCCGGGTCAAGGGGCCCCTGCGACCTCTGGAGGGTGCCACCCCGCCCCCGTGACTTCCACAGATCCCCCCCTCCCGGCCCCCCAGGGGCGGTCTCCAGCCTTGCAGCTACATCTGACATGTTCAGTTTTCTTTCCCCTTCCCCTTTGTTCCCCTTTTTCAGTCTCCAAGAAGGCGGGGGTGGGGGGGGGGGAGGAAGCCCGAATGAGACACAGATGAAAGAGGAAGCGTCTCGGCGCTAACCAAACACGAAGCGGCCCACTCAATCAGGGACCTCTATGGAAAGACTGAAGACACCCTCAGTGTCCTTTTCGACTTGCTGGGGGAGGGGACAGCCGCCTGGGAGCAGCCTTCGGCTTCCCTCTGGCCAGGTCACGGCGGGGAGCAGACTGGCAGTGTGGCCTGGAGATGCGAGGGGCGCCTCCGGGCTTCTGGCGGGCGCCCGAGGCAGGACAGGCCTCCTCGCCCTGGTGTGTCCTTCAGGACTTGCTCCGCACGAGCGAAACCTACTAAGCTCACAACCTGGAGATGCCCAGGGAGTGTTAGAGGCCGGTGCCGCCTGAGGGGACCCTCCCTGGGCCCTCGCCTCCATTTCCCACTCCAGGTTGGTCAGCACCACCCCCCCCCCACTCCGCCACCCATGCCTGTGGGGCCCAGCTGGTGCCGACTGAGGCTCAGGATGGAGGGCCTCGGCAGGCCTCCGAGGGAAAGGACGTGAAGACGGATGACAAAGTGGCGTCTTTGACGCTGATAGAATCAAGCGTGGGCACAGGAAGCAGCAGGGAGAACGGTGCCAGAGGTGCCCCTTGAGTTGGTGAAAAAATGCATGCTTCTGGGCCGCCCGGGTGCTCGGTCGACTGAGGATCTGACTTCGGCTCAGGTCATGATCTCACGGTTCGTGAGTTCAAGCCTCGCTGACAGTGCAGAGCCTGCTTGGGATTCTCTCTCCCTCTCTCTCTCAAAATAAACACACAAACAAATAAATAAACAAAAACACACACTTCTGTGCAAGGTAAAAACACATTTCTGCTCGAGTCAACATGAGGAAAGACAGCAGTGGGCTGCCTGGGTGGACTCAGTCAGTTGAGCGTCCGGCTTCGGCTCAGGTCATGATTTCAAGGTTTGTGGATTTGAGCCCCGTGTCGAGCTCTGTGCTCACAGCTCGGAGCCTGGAGCCTGCTTCCGATTCTGTGTCTCCCTCTCTCTCTCTGCCCCTCCCCCACCCAGGCTCTGTCTCTCTCTCTCTCTCTCTTTCAAAAATAAATGAACATTAAAAAATTAAAAAAAAAAAGAAAGACAGTAGTCAGACATACATATAATAGGAAAAGTCTTCAAAACGGAATCTACAACTCGAGCCTATCTATGTAACAGCATGAGTGTGTGTGTGTCAAGATGCTGTTTGCCAAAACGTTAACGATGGTTCTCTCTGGAAGGAGGGCTTTCTGTGCTGTTTACGTCCTTCTTTATATCTTTTAGCACTCTTTAAATATTTATTGCAATGAGCTCTTACCAGTTTTATATTTTTTAAGTATTTGTACTGAAATAGAAATCTTAGGTAAATCAGTACTTATCGATATAAAATGTATCCATTACAAGGTGAATGGAAACGAGTTCTAAAATCTGCACATAGTAGGATGCCGTTTTGATATTTTACAGAAATTACAAATATTAAGTATAAAATTCACATACACATGTCGAATGGGTGTATTAAAGACAGGTTAAAAAAATGCGTTACCTTGGGCTTGCTTTTTAAAATAATGATGCCGTGTTATATTTTAAACAAGAATGATATTTCCACTGCGCAGAGAAAGGAGGAATATTCGGGGCTGAGTCTTGGAGGTGTAGGGCCTGGCCGGTTCAGGGCAGCCCAGGCAGAGGGGACGGCCTGTACCGAAGACACAAAGTCACAACAAAGCGTGGTACATTATTGGCCGTATCACCCCTGGCATCTGACACCACGGAGCACTCCTGCCTGGACACTCTCCCCCTTGCCTTTCTGGGTCACTGTTCTCTCTGGCCTGTCCAGTCGCACGGGTCAGCCAAGCAGGCACGGGGCAGGGGTGACGGCAGGAGGGGGGCGGTTGCTGAGGCAATGAGGCTCAGGCTAACAATCGTGGTGGTGGGGGTGTGGAGGGTTCTGTAGAGATCGTGAGGATTAAACCAAACCACAGCTGAGCAGCTGGGTGGCTCAGTTGGTTAAGGGCTGACTTCAGCTCAGGTCACGATCTCACGGTTTGTGGGTTCGAGCCCCGCGTCGAGCTCAGTGCTGACAGCTCAGAGCCTGGAGCCTACTTCGGATTCTGTGTCTCCCTCTCTCTCTGCCCCTTCCCCCACTCGTGCTGTGTCTCTGTCTCTCAAAAAGGGATAAATGTTAAACCAAACTACTTTATAATATTCTGGGGGCGCCTAGGTGGCTCAGTCGGTTAAGCGTCTGACTTGTGCTCAGGTCATGATCTCAGGGTTCGTGGGTTCAAGTCCCACATTGGGTTCTGTGCTGACACCTCAGAGCCTGGAGCCTGCTTTGGATTCTGTGTCTCCTCTCTCTGCCCCTTCTCTACTTGCTCTCTCTCTCTCTCTCTCTCTCTCAAAAACTAAACATTAAAAAAAATGTAAAAATATTCTGGAAGCTCAGGTCTGTGCAACACAGGCAGAGAATCTAGAATCTATGGTCAGTGGACTTGGCTTTAAGTTGAGGCACCGCCCCCCACCGGTGGCCCCTTTCAGACAAAATACCTCCCGAGCCTCAGTGTCTTGATCCACAAAATGGGACAGTAAGAACCTGTACCCCACGGGGTGGTTGAGCGGATGAAATAAGACTTGGGAAAGTCCCAACCGTTTCTGAGCAGAAGCAGCCGACCACGTTACCAACAGCGCGGCAAACCCCAGAGGCAAAAACGCAAAACCCTAACGTTTCAGCAGGCCATCTCTTTGCTCAGAGACCAGCGCTCACGACAAGGCCTTGTGATGCATCCTCGTGGTCGGGCTGGCCGGTCACAAGTTCTGATTATGGAAATGCTCTCTGACAAAACGGCCTGCCGGTGTGAGTCACTGCGGGTTGAGCTCTGTGGGCCCGGTGCTCTCCTGGGAAGGGTTTGAGGGTACGTGTGTTCAAAGTAAAGGAGACCGGTGATTTATAATCCTTTTCTTCCAGGGGCTTAATTTACGGTGGTGACAGTGACAGCTTCTGAGACAGCAGGTGTCCAAATAACCAGCCGGCGGGGGGAGGGGCGGTCTCCCTCCACGTGGGCTGCCTTCCAGACCCTTCCCTTTCCTGTTTAGAGTTTCTGGTTTTACAGACACACCTCAGTGGGTTCAGGGTCCAGCCTAGCCACCTGGGTAAAGCCTCTTAAATGGTCATTCAAATAATTTTGGCCCTCTTGCAAAACTCAGGACACAAGAAGATTCGTAATGTGGGCGGCTGCCCGGTGGCTTGAAAACTGACTAGGCTTTTACTGATGGCCTTGCATGTGACAGGGCTCGAGGCTGTTCCTTCCAGGGCTGAGTAGTTCTTCTTCCTTAGTATTTGGATTTCACACCCGGAGTCTTCTCGAGTTTGTTGTTTGGGTTGCCAAAGTCTCTGCCAACACGAAAAGCGCTACTTACTCTGCGTGGCCCCGTGGCAGGGCAGTTGGGACCACAACCGTGGAGGGACGTCCACCAAATCTTGCTGAATTAGAACAAAAAGGGTCCAAAAGGGCGTATATAACTTAAGGCTATTTATATAAAAACACGGGTGTATATGTGTATAAAGAAAGATGCTTGGGGCGCCTGGGTGGCTCAGTCGGTTAAGCGGCCGACTTCAGCTCGGGTCATGATCTCACGGTCTGTGAGTTCGAGCCCCACATCGGGCTCTGTGCTGCCGGCTCATCAGAGCCTGGAGCCTGCTTCAGATTCTGTGTCTCCCTCTCTCTCTGCCCTTCCCCTGCTCACGTTCTGTCTCTAGGTCTCTCAAAAATAAATAAATGTTAAAAAAATTTAAAAAAAAAAAAAAGAAAGATGCTTGCACAAACGTCAAGACTGATTGATAATCGTAGAAAGAACCCATGGGTTTGAGCCCCAGCCGGACCACGAGGTATGGCGTGTGCGCCGTGGGACGAGGTGTTGTAAAACCTCTCTTCTTGATCTCTAAAGCTGAGATAGGGTTGTTCTAATGACTGTGGAAGAGAGAGGAAGCGTTAATAAATGCTACGTATGGGGCGCCAGGATGGCTCCGTCGGGCGAGCATCCCATTTCGGCTCAGGTCATGATCTCACGGTCTGTGAGTTCAAGCCCCGCATCGGGCTGTGCTGACGGCTCAGAGCCTGGAGCCTGCTTCGGATTCTGTGTCTCCCTCTCTCTCTCTCTCTGCCCCTCCCCCACTGGCACTCTGTGTGTGTCTCACTCAAAAATAAACATTAAAAAATTTTTTTAAATAAATAAATGCTACTTATTATGGCCCTGCCCTTAGACCCTGAAGAAATGGATTTTGGGGGCGCTGAAGGGGCTCGGTTGGTTAAGGGCCAGACTCCTGATTCCCATTCGGGTCATGATCTCATGGTTCAGGAGATGGAGCCCGGCCCCGGGCTCTGTGCTGACAGCGCAGAACTTGCTTGGGATTCTCTCTCTCACTCTCTCTCTCTGCCCCTCCCCTGGTCACATGCACGTGCACGTGCGCGCGCTCTCTCGCTCTCTCTCTCAAAATAAATAAAGATTAAAATAAAAAAAGAGAAGAAGGGAATTCTGCCGTTTGCTGTAGCAGAAGACAGCCCGCAGAACAGAGGGCAGGAGCTGAGATAAAACACAGCTTACTGGCCCTGGGGGTCACCTGGGGGTGACCAAGCACAGAGAAAATCCCCAGTGCCATTCGCTGTTACCCGCGGAAGGCTGGATACAAACACGCGTGTTCCCAGGCCAAGACATCACCCCCGGCAGGCATGGGCTGCCAGATTCGGACGAGTTTTCCTGGTAAACATGGGGACTTCGGGGTGACCCCAGCGGCCACTCAAAGGCCTGGGAAGTCCATCTCCACAATGAGAACAGAGCGCCCTCCGTTTTCCATGGTTGGCCGACCCCCTTCCTGACTGGCACATTCTTCAGATATGTCACAACAGAAGGTCTGAAGTGTTTCTGGAAATACGCTTTCCTTATATTCTCCAGTTACAGTCAAGTCTTGCTGAAGGACCCATTCTGACTTCCTAACGTGCCTTCACATTTCTTTCTTTTCTTTTTTTCAATGTTTACTTATTTTTGAGAGAGAGAGAGAGAGAGAGAGAGAAAGAGAGAGAGAGAGAGAGCACAATCAGGGCAGGGGCAGAAAGAGAGGGAGACACAGAATCTGAAGCAGGCTCCAGGCTCTGAGCTGTCAGCACAGAGCCCGATGCGGGGCTCAAACTCACAAACCATGAGATCATGACCTGAGCCGAAGTCGATGCTTAACCGACTGAGCCCCCCAGGTGCCCCTTCATTTGTGTTAGCTCTATGGCTTCACTCTCAAAGTCAGGGTTGCCAGATACAAGGCGGGACTCCCAGGTATTTGAATTTCAGAGATACGGTGAATAGTTCTTAGGCATAAGCACGTCCCAAGTATTGCTTTGGACATGGTTTATCCTAAAATATTCTTCATGGTTTCTCTGAAGTTCCAATTAACTGGGCGTCTTGTGCTTTTATTTGCGAACTCTGTTAACCTTCTCTCCAAGGGAAATCTTATTTTCCTATCTTCAAATTCTTGGAGGTGGGGCTGACCTCCTAGTTGCTCACATAACCTATACTGCAGTTCTGGAAAGATAAGAAAGGTAATTCTATATGCACAAAGACAAATCCCACACAAATAGCAAATCCCTCCCCAGGCAAGGCAGCGGGCTGGGTGACTCACGGAGAGTGAAGTCTGGTACATCACAAGCCCTGCCCTCAGGGACCTTACAGTGTGGGACACGCGAGAGACCCCATACAGGGCCCACGCGAGAGCCACACAGAATGTGCTCCGTGTGTGCCAACGCTCGGAGGAGAGGGCGAACACATTTATTTGCTCGGAGGGACTCCTTTGCAGGAGCGGCATTTGTATGAATCGTAAAAAATATCAGCAGGTGGGGGACGCCTGGGCGGCTCAGGTCATGGGTTCGAGCCCCGCGTCAGGCTCTGTGCTGACAGCTCAGAGCCTGCAGCCTGCTTTGGATTCTGTCTCCCTCTCTCTCTGCCCCTCCCCCACTTGCGCTCTGTCTCTCTCTCTCTCAAAAAAAAAATTTTTTTTTTAAATATTAGCAGGTGGAGAGCGTGTTCTGGCATGTTCGATGGAGGGAATGATTTGAACATATGCAAAGCAGAGGGAGAGGATGAGGGGTATTTGGTGACTTCCTTTGGGCAAAGCATAGAGGACACAAAGAAGAGAGTTAAGGTTGGAAAAAGTAGGTTCGATTAAATAAACGCGCAAACACAAAACAAGGTGGAAAAAGAAACCACGGTCGCCAAATCGTTTCTCGAGTACAGGTTTCCAATACGGAGAGGTTTCCAAATATTCTCTTGGGCGAGGAGGTGGGGGGTGATCCTTGGCCTCTGAGGAACTAGTCTTACCATGTTTAGGAAACCCGGGGACTTTGGGGTGACACCAGTGGCCCGGACCTCAGGCAGTGGCTGCCACCATGCGACTCGCTTGGGTTCAAGCAAAAGGCGTGAGAAATAATCAGGTGTGTGCAAGCGAAGCGGCGAGCGGCGGGGGAAGGCAGCCTGTGGGAGAAAATACGGGTCTCTTCAGTTTTACAGATTAGGTACAGTCGGGAGAAGTTGGCTAGGCAATGAATTTCTGAAAAGTCCATTTATTTCCCTGTTTTTCTTTTCTTTTCTTTTTTCTTTTCTATTTTTTTTAGCGTTTTTATTTTATTTTTGAGAGATATAGAGACAGAGAGTGAGCAGGGGAGGGGCAGAGAGAGAGGGAGACACAGAATCCGAAGCCGGCTCCAGGCTCTGAGCCGTCAGCGCAGAGCCGATGTGGGGCTCGAACTCATGAACCGTGAGATCATGACCTGAGCTGAAGTTGGACGCTCAACCGACTGAGCCACCCAGGCGCCCCTCTTTTCTTTTTTTAAGTAAGCTCTTCACCCAACGTGGGGCTTGAACTCATAGCCCCGAGATCAAGAGTTGCATGCTGCATCAACCGAGCCACCCAGGCGCCCCATTTCCCTATTTTTCAACAAAACACAAGGGTCCTGGGCTCTCAAGCCTCATCTGCTCCATTTTTTTTTACTTGGTCTTTAGCGAGAATATAAGCTGAAAGCTCAGATGGGACCCAGTTCTCCGCTGCATAAAGGAGAAGGTGGCCCAAATGTTACATTTCCCTCCAACCAATCCCAAGGAAAGCTCTTGGGGACACAGGGGTGAGCAGGACGACGGGTCCACGCAGATGGCTCCCCTTCTCCTTTCTCAAGGAGATGAATGTAGAGGAAGCGACTCCTAGGAGCCAGCCGTTAGGAAGGGTGCTGGGGGGCAGGGCCGCCCCTCCACACCTCAAAGAAACACCTGGAAAGACATGGAGACTAGGTTGTTACGGTGGTGGCCTCCATGACCCCTGGCCCTAGTATTCACTCTGCCTGGCACTCCTGCCTTCCTGGTGTTGAAGGTATCCATCCCTGAGTCTGGGCTGCTTAACACAACGGGCTGTGACAGAGGTGACGCTGAACCAGCTCTAGGCTTGTGCAGAGGCCACATGGAGAGGGAGAGGCCCCGAGCCTCTGCAGAGGAGGACTGAGGGACTCAGCCCGATGTGCGCCCCTGTGCCGGCTGGTTCAGTCACCGCCCAGACTTGGCTAGGAGCCAGATGGGCTGAGTCGCCCAACACGGTGGGGGAGGCGCCCTGTTGGACGTTCCACCCAGATAGAGACCAGCCACCCCCCCCCTTCCCCAGCCTTGTTTAAATTCACACCCCACAGATGCAAATAGCATTGCTGTTGTTTCGAGCCACTGGGTTTTGGGGTAGTCTGTTACGGGGCGACAGGGGATGTAACCCTAGGCTGGCAGGAACTCGGTAAAATGCCCATAACAACGCCAGGAATCTGTGCCGTCCGGCTGGTCGGGTTGCTCAGGGTCTAAAGAAAGGAGGACAGGAAGCTCACTATTGAGGACCAAACAGGAACTCCCTGAGGTGCCCAGTTTCCTGGACTCGGGGGTGGGAGTGGGTGACAGGCCCCCGGGGGGAGTTTCTCAGTTCTTGGACACAGAGTCCCCCTGGGCTGAAGGACTCACCCTGACTTGGCATGGCACAAAGCGTCACGTTCGGAGTGGGGGGCTTTGGGGCCACCGAGTCAGGGGTGCCTCCGCTGAACAGACCACTGTGGTGCCCCCCCCCCCCCACTTCCCAGGCAGTAGCAAAACCCCGGGCAAGACAGGCGAAGCTGAGTGGAGGCAGAAAATTACCTTAGGAGGAGCTGCCAGGGGCTCCTTCAATCGACCCAGGGCAGGAAGCAGGACCAAGGTCGCAGAAGGGCACAAAGCAGCAAGGGGGCTAACTCGAGGACCCTGGACTGGAGTGCAGGGCGCGCTACGTGGGCAGGGCCAGGCACCGGACTTTGAAGATGCCAGGGAAGGAACAGGGTGCTTTGCACCCAGGGCACGACCCCCTGAACGTGCAGAAACATGAGTGTGGGCACCCCCGGCCGTGGAGAGGGGGCTGCTTGCGGCAGCGGGGCCCTGGGGAGGCGGGGGCAGGAGAGGCGGGTGAGACACGCAAATGCCAGGCCATGCCGCCCAGACGTCTGCATGGTTCACCACAGACCGCCCCCACCCCCAGCAGCAAGCACGTAATAGATGCTTAATAAATGTATGCTGAATAGTTGGACTTGGCCCCTGCGTCACGGGGAGATGGTGAAACCACTTCCACGGGGAGAGGGGGGCCCAAGTCAGGTGAAAGCAGTGAACCAAGGCTGGGGAGACCGGCCAAGGGGAGGGCTGGAGGAGGGGCTGCTGCAGGAGGAGGCGAGGGCGGGGCTGGAGATGAAGGATGTGGGGAGCACCGTCCTCAGGACGACGTTCACCAGGACGGGCAGCCGAGGTGGGTCTGGGGGCCCTGGGCTCTCGGCCGGCCTTGCCATGAGATTGCCCCGTGATATGGACAAGTCGCCATGTCTCTCTGGGGCTCAGCTCTGTCTCTGTGAATCAAAGGTATTGGATGGGAAATTGCCCCTCTGAGTCTAGAGACTTGAGGATTCTGAGGTCTGTGACTCATCAAGTCTGGGTGGGGTGGGGTCTGGGTCGGGAAGGAGCTGGAAGGATCAAAGATAACCCCAAGGAGGGTTGTGGAGAAAATGAGGTTGCTGTCACAGAGAGAGGGAGTCAGGAGGGAGCTGGACTGTGTGGGAAAGCCCGAGTGTTTGCTGTTAGGGAAGGCCAGAGCGGAGGAGGGCACATCTCTAGCAAATGGGAGGGAGGGGCACAAAGTCACGGCCAAATGGAACACTCCCTCCATGCCCCGCCGCCAAGATCTCCAAGTCCTAATCCTTGGAACCTGTGAATGGAACCACATATGGAGAAAAAAGATCGTTGCAGGTGTGATGAAGTCATGGTCTTGAGATGGGGAGAACATTCTGGATATTTGGGTGGATTTGCTACGGTGACAAGCAGCAAAATAAATTCAGGAAGGCGCTTATAAATACATCACCTCAAAAAAGCAATACAAAACACAGACATCTGAATGCAAAGATGCAAAGCCAAAGGGTTGGGGAGAAAACCGGCTAACTGTGTCCATTTGCCTCTGCCTTGCGCCCTGTGAGCTGGCAGGAGGCCCGGTCCATCGTGGAGAATGGAGAACCATCACGGCGTCCCTTGTAGGTCCTTTGGGGACATGTTGCTCTATCTCATCTCTGTCTGTCTGTCTGGTTCCACTCTCCAATTTACTACAGGGAGCTAGTCTAGTTAATAGCTTGCTCCATGGGAGACCGCCACTATGAGCCACTCATCAGCCAATGGATGGGCCCACTCTGGTCAAGCAACGTCCCTTGATCCAATGATGTCTCCGAGTTGCCCGAAGTGGGTTCGCAAGGGAGTCCTCTCTACTGAGACCAGTCCCAGGAGTGACCCTCACTGTCCCAGCTTTGGGCAGAGACCACGTCCTGTTCCCCCTTCGCACTCTCTAAGAGGCAAAATGAGATGGGGCAACCCGGGACCCCATTTTCTCTGTATCAAACTTGCCTGGATTAAAAGTTTTGAAAGATGAGTGTAAAAGCCTTCACCCACTAAGGAATGTTTAGTATCTGCCTGAACACAATACTAAGTTAAAAAAAAAAAAAACCTATTTCATCTTTTCCCACAGTAAAAATAGAGTAGAGTTTCATTCTCTTGTCATTTGTCGTTGATTTAGTAATGCCTTCTACCTGTAGTGCTGGGCCATTTATAAGATAAGATTGAGGTGCACATGTAGTTTGCTTATAGATCCTTTTTTCTTAATTTCTTTTTTCAGAGAGAGAGAGAGAGAGAGAGAGAGAGAGAAAATCTTAAGCAGGCTCCACACTCAGTGCAGAGCCTGACTTGAGACTCAACTCCGCAACCCTAGGATCATGACCTGAGCCAAAATCAAGAGTCAGACACTCAACCAACTGAGCCACCCAGGTGCCCCCAGATCCTTTAAAAATTTTTTTAATGTTTATTTATTTTTGAGAGACATAGAGGCACAGCGTGAACAGGGGAAGGGCAGAGAGAGAGGGAGACACAGAATCGGAAGCAGGCTCCAGGCTCCGAGCCATCAGCACAGAGCCCGACGTGGGGCTCGAACTCACAGACCGTGAGATCATGACCCGAGCTGAAGTCGGCCGCCCAACCGACTGAGCCACCCAGGCGCCCCCCCCAGATCCTTTTAATATAAGGTTTAATGATTACAAGGTGGACTTCTCCAACCCCCAATCCAATGTCCGCACAACTCCATTCTCAGGGACTTCCGGTTCAAGAATCATCTCTGGATGGCAAGGCTTATATTACAGCGGAGAATTCCATATACTGGTTTCTGGGTTCTCTGGAGGGGAGATTGTTAAGGTGGAAAAAGAAACAAAGAAGGAGATGAGAGGGACGAAGGAAGACAAAGAAATCGAAAAGGATACAAGAGAAAAAGGAAGATGAAATCAAAATTTTTCTAAAGATAAAATAATAATAGCGACCCCCGATTCTCATTCTCTGCCCGGCGCTGCTGTGCTTTTCCATATTTGATGTTTAATAGCAAACTTACTGCAGCGGCTGTGATAGTCAATGCCCAGAAAGGCTAAGTCATTGGCCTGAAGTCACACAGCTCAGTAAGAGACGTCTGGATTCGAATCCGAGCTCACCTTGCTTCGAAGATCACGCTCTTGCTTACCCATCACAGAAGCGCCCCATGGTCATTCCTTAAAAAAACTCACAAAAGAAAAGGAAAGAGCAGCCCAGCAGGTCTCCAGAAAAGTCATTGGGATTTGAAAGCTTGTGTGAAAACAACGTGATGAGGTCCATCCTGGGCTGAACTGGCGGTCTGGACCCCCTGGATTATTGTGCAAAGAGACCGTTACGGACATGGCTGGCACGCAGGCTGGCAAGAGCGCACGGCCCCTTGGGGCTTCTCAGCAACGGGGCCACTCTTGGGTTGTGGCTGAGATGAAAACCGTCTTGATGTCACGGATCCAGCCTAAGGCAGCCCTTCGTGCCTTCTGGCGCGGACCCCACTCAAGTGCAGGCTGTGAAGTTGTTTTTAATACTTACAACACCACCCCAACAAGGCCGTGGTGTCTTTCTTCTTTCTAACTTGTTATTATGAAAAATTTCGACTTACACAAAATTTGCGAGAACAGCAGAATGAACAATTAATACTCTGCCATCGGCTTTGCCCATCTGGCTTGTCTCCGACCACCTCTCGGGGAGAGTTCTTGCCGTTACCCTCACTTGTAAGCTCCACCAGGCCCCATGGCCTTTGCATATGCTGTACTCTCTGCCTAGGACTCCGTATGACTTATTCGTCTTTTATCATAGCCTTTCATATTTTTGTCTCCCCTACTGGACAGCGACCTTCTTGGGGTGGGGAGATGTTTCTTCTCCTTACTTCCAATGCCTAAAAAAGGCTGCTCGGTGAAGGCGCTTTCTCATTTCCGGGTTGTTCCATCCAGCCAGTAGACAGCCTTTCCCACCGTTATGCCCGGGTATACGTAAGTCATCTTGGAAGGCTCAGCCCAAATGCCTTCTCTTCCACAAAAGTGTCCCCGATTCCATCTCAATAGAATTAATTGCCTTTCTCTGAAGGCACTCAGCAACTTATCTAGCCCTCTTGGGTGGCATTTAGTGCTGTATATCTCGCTGTAATCATTTATGTACAAGTAGTTTCTCTCCACTAGGCTGTAGGCATCTTCAATTCAATTCCATAAGTGGTTCGCAGTGTATTCACAGAGCTGTGCGGCCATTACTGCAATCTAATTTGAGAACAATATCATCGCTTCCCCCCCCAGAAGGCCGTACCCATCGGCGGCCCTCTCTGCTTCCCCTAAGCCACCACCAGGATATGCTCTGTGTCTATACATTCCCCTGGTCTGGATATTTCCCATAAAGGGAATTACAGAATATGACGACAAAGGGGAAGCCTTGTGTCTGGCTTCTTTAACTTAATGTTTTCAAGGCTCATCTATCCTGCAGCGTGTATAAATAAATAACCATTTTTTTATTTTGAGAGAGAGAGAAAGAGTGCGAGTGGTGGAAGGGCAGAGAGAGAGAGAGAGAGAATCCCAAGTCTCTGTCTCACGACCGTGAGATCATGGCCTGAACTAAAATCGAGAGTCAGACACTTAACCGACTGAGCCACCCGCGAACCCCTATTCATTTTATTAAATAATATTTCTTTGTATGGATATGCCATATTTTATCAATTCATCATTTGTGGGGCATTTGGGTTGTTTCCACTTTTTATCTATTATAAATAATGCTGCTATAAATATTCATGTACACGTTCGTATATGGATGTATGTTTTCATTTCTCTTTGGTCTATACCTAGGACTGTAATTGCTGGATCGTGTGGTAATTTTATATACTTAACATTTTGAGGGACAGACACACTACTTTCCAAAGGGGCTACGTACTGTTTTACGGTCCCACAAACAATGTGTGTGGGTTACAATTTCTCTCCACCCCCCCCAACACTTATGTCTTTTTTTTTTAAACTCTAGCCATCCTAACAGGTGTGAAGTGGTATCTTGCTGTGGTTTTGATTTGTATTTCCCTGATGACTAATAATGTTGAGTATCTTTGGGGCGCCTGGGTGGCTCCGTTAGTTAAGCATCTGACTCTTAATGTCAGCTCAGGTCACGATCTCACTGTGAGCTCGAGTCCCGCATCGAGCCTGCTTGACACTCGCTCTCTCAAAATAAATAAATAAACTTAACAAAATGTTTTCAGGGGCGCCTGGGTGGCTCAATCGGTTAAGCGTCCGACTTCGACTCAGGTCATGATCTCACGGTTTCGGAGTTCGAGCCCCACATCGGGCTCTGTGCTGACAGCTCAGAGCCTGGAGCCTGCTTCAGATTCTGTGTGTGTGTCTCTCTCTCTGCCCCTCCCATGCTCATGCTCTGTCTCTCTCTGTCTCTCAATAATAAATAAATGTTTAAAAAAATCCCTAAGTTCTTAAAAAAAAATGTTTTCAAACATTGAGCATCTTTTCATGTGCTTATTGAAATCTCAAATCCTTTTTCGGAGGTTGCTGCAAACACCTTGTTTACTTGAGGACAGTGCTAAAGATAGGTATCAAGTCACCATTGGATAAAAAACCTGAGGTTTAGTAGCCGAGTACCCTTTCTGGGAGCTGCTCGTGGATAGGTTTGAGCTGGCTTTTTACACAATCATAAGGACATCCTTGGACATAAACCCTATATTGCTAGAGAATGTCCCCAGGCACACAAAACTAATTTAAAAAGCCCCCAAAATCTAGGAACGTAAGAAAAACTAAAGCTTAATTTTACAGTGCAGAAATTAATTTGGTATTTTTTTATTACTAAATGGGTAAAATTATTTAAGATCAGGTTTTGAGATATCTTCCCCACACTGAGAATTATTCATGCACCATCAGTGAGCCGCACAATATGGGATCAGGTTTAGACTTTTCTGTTTTGTTCTCCGGTGCCTCAGACAAAGTGTGGTTCAACTGTCATGACAATTTGGAAAGTCTTAGAGACACTGGACTTATGAGAACATGGGAAGATTTCAGAAGGAAGCGCTGGTGTCTGGGAGAAAAAGTTAGGTCTGAAACAATCTGATTTGCAAGCATTTGAAAACCAAGGGGCGTCATCCTTGCTGCTATGGTCAGAACAGCTCATATCTCGGGTTTGGGTGAGAAGTTCACGTAGAAAGATACAGGCAGGCACTCAGTGAAACAGGCAAGTATTGAAACAGTGATCGTTGGGACTTACGCTAATGACGTGTTACTAAATCAGATGCGGGGGAAACTGACCCGGCAGAAACGTCATACTTATTTATAGTAGTCGTGATAGCGTGGTAAGATTAGGGGCGGTTTTTCACCGAGAGTTTTTTGTAATAGACGAAAAAAATTATACCAAAAAAGGTGTCAAACAGAAGCTGTTCAGAAACTGCTGGATCCTTATCTCTGTGCCGATCACTGAAAAAAAAAGTGGTTTTTCTTAGAGGGGGGAAAATGGCAGAAAATCAAGCTGGATCCAAGCCGAGTTTGATAACATTCTGGTGACTGTCATGAGCTGAATGGGTGTGTTCCCCCCTCCCCCCCACCCCTAGCCAATTCACAGGTTGAGATCCTAATCCCAGTGTGATGGTATCTGGAGATGGGGACTTTGGGAGGTGATCAGGTCATGCGGGTGGAGCCTCGATGAATGGAAATTAGAAAAAAGGGGCAAACTAGTTCTCTTTCTGCCAAAGTGAAGCCAGCAGTCTGCAAATCAGAGGCGGGCCCTCCCCAGAACCCCATCACGCTTGCACCCTGATCTCAGATTTCAGTGTCCAGAACTGTGAGAAGCACATTTTTTTTTTTTTTTTTGGTTGTCTTTTGTAAGCCACCCAGTCTGTGGTATTTTTTATAGCAGGCTGAACTATGACGGTGGCCAGACACAAATGAATCTGAGAGCGCCCATGGAGTGCTGGAGGCTGCCAGATTCCAACTTTTTCGGTAACTCAGAAAGACTAACACACTCTTGAGTATCTGGGGCCTGTTACGGGCAAATTCCCTGCAAGGACAGAGTGCAGGGAAAAAAAAATCACAAAACATTGGGGGGCCAATTTTTCCAAAACCTGTTGAGTTATGCTTAGCGCCTTCAAAGATATTTTTTCCCTTTTTCCCTCTGTACTTTCCTCTTTCCTTTTCCCCTCTTTACTTTACTGAGGAAAAAATAATTTATCATAGGAACTTTGTACTGTAGACTATAATACTATATGCTTCCATAAACAATTTTTGTTATGTGTTAGAATATTCTAGAAGGCTTTCAAGAATCGAACATAGGAAAGAACGTGGAAGCTATTAGCTCACCCTCCTGATGTATCAGATCAGTAGTCTAATCAGGTCACTCCTGAAGCTAGTGACGGTCAACTCGGGGGACCTCTTCTTCACAGTGAGGCTTTCCTTCAGGCTCTGTCACTTGATTGCGAGTCTCCTGAGAAGGGGATTCTGTGTTGGTTACTCTCAGGAACAGTCAGATGTGTTCGATGGGAACTCAGAGCTTAGCAAGAGCATGAGTTCATGTCACAATCAGCAGGGGATCTGAGGTGGGACCGGAAATAGCTCTAAATCAGACGGACGGCTTGGTGTGGCCTGAGGGAGGAACGAGATGGGAGAGGAACACAAAGGAAGAAAACTGCTCTTGGTCTTGGGGTGGATGGGAAGCTGGCAATCTTCTTCAGGGCTGAGCTCGAAGATGAGTAGGATCCGGACTAAGGGACAAAGTGAACCAGAGAGGGGGCGTGGGGGGAACAGCGCTCACCAGCACAGGTGGGTGAAGGCGGCTGGAAGGGGAGGTTGGGCGGCAAGGGAGGCTGACGCGAGATGCCTTGAGTGTTGGGCAGGGAGGTTGAATGTAATTTTCTCCTGTGCACTCTAGAAAGGGTCATGCTGTAGGCATGTCTGTGTTAGATTGGTGGTGCTCTTTATTTCCACAAAGCTGGGCATCCAGCCCTTACCTGGAATGTGTTCCCCTTCACACCGATTCATAGCACCTTTCCCCAAACCGTAACCCGCTACACACATGCAAGGACTGCACGTACAACATTAACTTTAACAGGTGATGTCACCAATATTACTAAGCCATGGGCGCTGGGATGCTCTTTTATTCAGGATAATGTTTTGACGAACTCGTTCTGGTGTTAAAATAAAGCACTGAGTTAAATCCCACAAGGTTTACAAGAATCAGGATTTTCCCTGTAGAATAATAGAAAAGTAAAATAAACCACGTTGTACTTTTTTGCTCCCAAGGTCAGCTGCCTGACCTTTGGTTTCATCTTATGAGCATATTTTCTCTCGTCTGTGGTGTTTGAACTGAAAATCAAACCTGCGTCTCTATAGCTGCCAAGTGTGGTTAATCACAAAACGATCGGGGCATCTGGGTGGCTCAGTCGGTCGAACGTCTGACTTCTGCTCAGGTCATGATCTTATTGCTTGTGGGTATGAGCCCCGCGTCGGGCTCTGTGCTGATGGCTCATAGCCTGGAGCCTGCTTCGGATTCTGTGTCTCCCTCTCAGTCTCTGCCCCTCCTGCACGTGTGCTCCGACTCTCAAAAATAAATAAATAAATAAACGTTAAAAAAAAAAAAAAAAGAACGATCAACTTTTAAAAAGACTTTGCTGCTTACATTTTCCTATCATGTCCTTTCATGAGGAAAAGAAAAACCAACACACTCCTCCACTCAGTATAAATGTTAATTCTGGACACAACTTCCCTTAGTATTCTTTTGGCCAACAGAGAAGCTTCACACAGCCGCCTTGAATAGTTAGTTTGTATCGAATCCTTGTTTGAGCCTTTTGTTGTCTCCTGTACTTGAAAAGGGACCCTTGTGGAATAAGGCTGCAGTGTTTTCGTAGATACTCCTTGCTGCGACCACAATACTGTATTTCAGTTTCCCCACTAATTTCTGAGGAAAAAATACAGTCTATATTTTAAAACACAGTCCTCAGTCGGTAGTTTTTTGAGGATTTGCCAAATTTCCTATCACCAAAACAAACCTCTAGTTTAACCTATAAACGCTGAGTTTCCTGCATTTTTGCAACCAGAGTCTCTCTTTTCTCTTCCAACAACCCACACTGTGGGCAACCCAACAGGTCATTTTGAGACCATCTCATGCCAATTAACCAGGATGGTGCTAAAACATTTTACCAGACGACAGCTGGAGTTTTAGCCATTTCCCTTGACAAAAGAATATTCTTTTCCCAACAACTGCATAAAAATTTTTTTTAAAGACTTCTTGACTTCTTTTGGGGATTCAAATGCTCAAGTGAGTTTAGATTGAATTTTAAAAGATCTTAAATCTCTCAAAGAAAGCCTTTAACGACCTGTTTCCAAGGTACAGAGATCTGTAGAGATTTCTAAGTCCAAATTTCTCTATCTCAGTGTTTCTGAGGGACCAACAGTGAAATTTCACGTTAAAGGTGAGACCCTGGCACAGAGTTTTTATTTGTCACTAAGGCCTGGAGCCAACCAGTGTGGGAGGACGGCCATCACCACTGAGCCCTTACTGATAGCTGCTTTGCAAGTCCTGTTGTGGGGGAAAAGACCCTTCATTCTGCTTCGGGGAAATACGTGCTCAGTGTTCAGTAACTGCCACTTCAGAAAAGGCAGGAACAAGCCCGAAGTTATTTAACAACTTCTACTGTAGCTGACGTTGCAAAGGGAAAAGGGGAGTGTTCTGCTTGGATAGGATTTGATGAGAACAGCGCTTTGCCTCCGCGGCCCCCAAAACACGTGACTAAGTCTCCCCACGAGGAAAGATCCCGGTAGAGGGGCAATCCGCAACGCACCTGACCAGTGATCCTTCTCAAACCCGCCACCGTCATCAAAAACAAGGGAAGTCTGAGAAGCTGTCATAGCCGAAAGGAGCCGGAGGAGAGAACTGAACGCAACTGGGCTCCTGGAGGCGTCCGGGCGCCGAAAGGGACGTCAGGGGAGAACTAAGGAGATGGGAATCAAGTGTGGGGCTTCGGTTGAAAACAAAGTATAATTACGAAGGTTCATTATGACAAAGTGTCCTTCCTGCAGGTGGACAAACTCCTGAAACACCCCAGGGCCCTCTGAGTGATCGTAAGGGGCGGGGCGCCTGGGCGGCTCAGTCGGTGAAGCGTGGAGCGTCCGACTTTGGCTCAGGTCATGATCTCACCGGTTGGCTCAGGTTCGCGTGTTCGAGCCCTGCGTCGGGCTCCAGGCTGACAGCTCAGAGGCTGGAGCTTGGGATCCTGTGTCTCCCTCTCCGTGCCCCTCTCCCACTCACGCTGTCTCTATCAAAAATAAGTAAACATTAAACAAACAAATCTTAAGGGGAGTGGAGCGGAAAATGAGTGGTCCCCATTTCACCATTCCACGTCCAAATACGCGAAGTGTCTGGGAACTGAACTTCCTAGATGAAGTCTAAGTCCACATCTCCATCTTTGGTAAGGAAAAGTTTACAGATTAAAAGCAACGCAAAATATTGCTGGAGATCTGCCAAGAGAGATTTTACGTGCTTTCGGTTCCCGTGCTCTGGCTTTCAGACGCTCGGTGTCTGCGTTACGCTTCGCGGCAAGCAAACCGTTGGTTTAAATGACATGGTCGTACTGAGTAGTTTTGAAATGTTTATTAAGTGTCAGTAATTTTTACAAAGCGAATATTAATAGCAAGAGGCAAAGTTTTCGCAAAATATGTACAAAAGTAAAAAGCCTTAACGACTAGCAACTCATTTTTATAAAATCAAACCATTCTTTCCACTTTCAGACCTCCTTTAGAAATAATTTATTGCCGATCCTTGAACTAAAGCACTGACAGGAAAAAATTTACAACAGTATCAGATAACGTGCTTATTAGTTCCTGGAAAGTTATAAAAAGATATAATATGTATAAAAAATCCTAAGCCACAAATACTTTTGTACAAAGCTAATACAAATCATGTTTTGTTGGGTACAGGATCTGTGAGGTTGTTACAAAATACACTTTTTGATAAGGCTTCTTGTGGGAAATGAGCTCTTGTCACGGTAGAGTCGTACAGAAGAGCCGTTTGAGACATTTTGCCATTCTGCCTTCAAGTAAGTGGTGAAGAGAGGGTAACTGGTATAGTTGGTTGCATTGTTACATATACTTCCCAAGAATGAACCCCTTCCCGCTCCGGGTTTCCCCCTTGGTACCATCCAGTAGGCATAACTGAGGACAGACATATCATGTGTTCTATCAAAAACATCATAAATAAGATTTCTGAATACAGACCCAAATCAGCTACCAAGTAAGGAGCCTGTCTACCAGGACATCCACGGACGGAAAGTTTACGCACGGTGGGTCCTTGCATACTGCGATCCGTCTGGAAATCTTTATCATTATCAACAGCAGATTTGGATAGATTCCCAAACCTCCCATCAACCCGGACAGTACTGCCCCGTCCTTAACTCTTTTTGTTCCTTTGAGCTCTGGCATTCGAGGTCAGAGTAAGGTTTAGACCTGGATGCCACGAGAACGCACACACTTGCTTCAATGCGAACTGCACGTTCAAGTAGAGACACAAGAATGATGGTGGTGCAAACACTGTACTTCACGTGATGTTAAGAATCACTTACCGGCCTAAAGCTAACATTGCCTTGATGGTACTTGAAAAAGCCAGGAAGTCCAACCTGCTCCAGGCGTTCAGGTTTAGACTTACACTTCAATCTCTAGGATAAATGCATTAAGCCCTAACCTCGTACCATGCAATAATGGGTGTGTATTACGCCGTCTGCCGTGCGTGGAATGTGGAGACTCGCCCCCGCCCCCGCTGTCGCACACTCCCCCTTCCTAGCGTCTACGGGGCTGGAAGGCCAGCCTGCGTCCTGTCAAGAAAGGAAAATCAGTCCCTGTCGAGGAGGCAGCACAACGGAACCGAGCGCGGTGAAATGACAGGAAAGCGACACAAAGTGACCCCTGGACTAAGTCAAACTTTGAACTTAAAAAGCGACAGGCGAAGCTTCTGCTCTTGAGCCCTTAAATAAAACTAAAGGCAGTAAAAAGGTTAACAGATCATCTTTCTCTAGATTTATTGGGGAGTTTGTTACAAGCGTTTGAGCTTTACAGACATGATTTCGTGGATGCAAGCAAGACATTCAGAGCTAACACTGATACTTAGCCTTCTTACACACACAGAGATGACACTGCTACAAATTGTAATGGAGAGAACCTTGTTTCGAATGGCTTGGTTTGGGGTTTTGTCTAAATGTATCATTACATAATGAAAGCACCAATTTGAGGCCTTCTCAAATAGTGACTGGGATCTCCAAACAGGACAGAACTTGGTAACTTCACTCTTCACATAAATAAGGCATAACCGGTTATGTGGACTAATGCTGAAAATACATCTCATCAAAGGCATAAATACAAGTATTTGGGGACACACTGGAGGTTAAGATTTACTCATTCCCTGTTACCAAAAAAAAAAAAAAAAAAAAAAAAAAAAAAGGGTGCACGGTTTCTGCTGCACCCACACCGACACTTGGAGCCCCTGCTTGTCCCCGCGCACCCCCCCATCTCCCGCCCCGGCCGGCCCCCGCCCGCGGGTGAGTGCGGGCTGCCCGGGACAGCCCCACCCGGGAGGTCAGCCGGGGCATCTCCTCACCACGGGAAACACCCGCCGGTGCGACGTCGAAGAAAACCAAACCAGACTGGAGGGTCCTTTTCATTCCACGTCACCTTCTCTGGCTGTGGCTGCTCTCTTGCACCGAAGTGCCTTTTCCAGACAGCGACACTCAAGTGAACGCTTTGAATTCTACACTATTTGGCAGAAAGTGACAATTTGGGTTATTAAAAAATAATATTTAAGTGGTGGGGGCAAGCCTTAAATTATGTGGCTCTTCAGAAAACATCTGACAAAACCTCTTCCCTATAAAGATCAAGGCCCAAAGCTGTGGTGTTCTCTGGTTTATAGGCAACTCTGTATTGCTCTGCACTTCTTCGAGGCCAACGAGGACACTTGTGTGACATTTTTAAGAATTAACTGAGAAGACATTCAGATTCAAAGAACACAATGTAATAGAGGATTAGGCACATTTCATTCCAAACCAGAACCACTGAGACTTTAAAAAGCCGACACACTAAACACTTCATGCTGCTCCGAGGAGAAACTCCGTGATAAGACTGTGAGCGCCCTTCCGATCTGGAACTTTCGGCTCCTTCCTCTTCATATAGTGGTATTTCAAAAGGATCTAGTTTTTAATACAGTATGAGACCCCTCCAAATGGTTTTTAAAAAGCTGAACTAAAGCCTTCAGACTGAGCCTCGCACTCCCACGGTCTAAATGAGCCTGCCATTAAATACGAGTAATTTACTGCCTCAACACACAGCCTAGATTTTATGTGAAGAGAATGTGGAGACATCTGCGGCAGCACATCGGGAAAGGAAAAAAATCACAAATACACAAACAATACCATTATCTATGTGGTGTCCTGACACTGCTGGGTGGTAGTCAAGGTGGGGTAGGCGGGGCACGCCCGCTGCGTCGGGCCACAGGCACGTCCGTGTGCGGGTCTTCAGGGGAACTCACACGAGACCGAGCTTCCCGATCCACAGGGGACTGACTTCGGCCTTCACCGGAGCTCCCTGGTTTGGGCCGTTCTCGGGACCCACCTGCAAACCTACGCACGGACTCCCCACACGGTCCCGGCGAGACTGCGCACTCCTTCAGAGCCTCGCTAGCGCGGACGCGGAGTTCTCATCCTGTGAACTGAAACCCTGTCTTCTCTCCGGCAAGGAGCGCTGGCGTGGGACTCCTCGAACGTGCGCGAACCATATGCCAAGACCGCTTGCGCCCCTCGGGGCTGCGGGCCTGTGGCTCGGGGACCGCCGAGGCGCCGGCACGCTGAGGCGCCCGCAGAGAACATGGAGGTGGAAACGCAGGAAAGCTCTGGCACGGCACGGACGCGCCGGGTTCGCTCACCGGCAAGCCCTGCTCTCACGTCTGACAGCAGACGGACCGAGAGCCACGGCCCCGGAAAGGCCGCGCGGTCCGTCGCGCTGACCCGTCTTTCGAGGACCTTCTAGCCACCAGAACACCTGAGAACACAGCTCTACGGTCAAGGGACGATATCACAGTCTCAATCATAATTTTCAGGAAAAGGAGAAAAGCTGCCGGACTTGCCGAACGGCCCCTGCCCTGGGCATTTGCCTCTCTGGTCCCCATCGAACGCCAACCCTCCGGGCAGTAAGCGGCCTCAGGGCTGCACACTGGCCGGTCCGAGGAGTTCGCTACGATCAGGTCTGTCGTCACACGGCCGCTTCAGGGGCGCGACTGCATGTCGTTGCGAGGCGAGGAGAGGTCGAATGTGAGCCTCTTTCGGTGTGACCTCAAAAGACTGCTACATATTCTCCGAAGTAGCCTTAAAACATTCCAAACGCACCTCGGTAAAGCTAGGCGTTCGGAAGCAGCAATGCTACAGGCAAGCGCGTGCCGCACCTTTCACGGAGCCACCAAGAACGAACCGGAACCTCAGGGGGCACCTTCTCGAGTAGCCCGAGAGGAAAACACGGCTCCCAAAGACACTAAACCTCCCGTAAGTGCCAGCCTGGGGATGACGGGAAGAGGCAGGAGAGCAAAAGAAAGACGCCTGTGACGGTCGCGACTGCGCTCCCCTACAGTGAGGACCTGGCTCCTGGGACAGGACGTCAAAGTCCGAGAAGGAAAAGCACAGAACACCGCGGAGAGGCTACGTGAGTCTAGAGAGCTCCCCGATCAAGCTACCTGCCATTTTCGGTTGCCGCTTGGCCAGAAGGTTTCACATTGGCACATTCATCACCTGATATGTACATACGAAGAAAAGGGCAAATTACATTTCACTTGCTGCTTTGGATCAAAACACTATGTAAGGCATTTGCTTGCTCCCCGCCCCCTGCCCCGTACCATTCGTGAACTTTCGTTAGCATCAGACCAGGAATCCTCATGTAAACTTTAAAACACTAAGAACATTACCTTGAGAAACCACAGCAATTTTAAAACGAAACGACGGTTGGGTATACAAGCAATTTAAAAAAAACACGAAGGCTGACCCTGCGTACATCTACGGAATGCCAGTCCTCAGATCAGACTTTCTTCCTCTAAAACGGGTCACTGCAGGGCTCGGCACAGGAGGCGCTGCCGTGTGCAGGGCAGGGAAGAAGGGGGTCTTGCTTGTGCGAGAACCAGACATTTTTTAACCTCATCCCGATAAACAGTCAAGGGCGCCTTCTCCACTTGGCACCACAGGAGGAGTCAGCCAGAAACGGGGAAAAGCGAAGGCCTGAGCTGTACCTAGTCGGAGGCTCGGCGGCAAACTACCCCCTTGAGTGGAAGCCACCGGGAAACGGACGGGAGGCTGAGCGCCCACGTGGGCCCGCAGGTGCTCCTCGGCGCCTCCCGCCACAAACCAAAGTCCGCAGGGAGGACGACTAAGGTTTCCGAGAAGTTAAACCTAGAATCAAGACTTTCCTAATTCCTGCTGTAAACTGCTATGTTAGAAGACAAAACACACAGAGAGCAATCGAAAGGACAGCAGGCGTGAGCCCGGCCGGCCTTCCGCGCGTCACTGGAGCATCAGCTGCTTGAGGTTGTCATGAAGGATAGTGTCCTTGACGTCGCGGAAAACCAGGCGAATGTTCTCCGTGCTGATCGCGGTGGTGAAGTGGTGGTACAGGGGCTTCTGCTGCTGGTCCCGCCGCTTGTTCCGGAAGCACTCCACCAGGAATTTCTGGACGTCTCTTAAGCAGTGGGGATCCCCTTCGAATTCTAAGAAATAGTCTTTGATGCTCACGACCTGCACTTTCTCCTCCAGCAGGTCTGTCTTGTTTAAGAAGAGGATTATGGAGACGTTGCTGAAAACCCGGTTATTGACGATTGTTTCGAAAATGTTCAGCGACTCCGTCAGGCGGTTGGTCAGTCGGTCTTCCATCAGCACCTGGTCGAATTCACTTGAGGAAACAAGGAAAAGAATCGACGTCACGCTGTCGAAGCACTCGAACCATCGCTTTCTCTCTGACCTCTGACCGCCCACATCGACCATTTTGAAAGGGACATTTTTAATTTCGAAGTCGTACTCGTGAATGCCCTTGGTGGGCCTTCTGGCGAGCAGGATGTCTTGTTGTGATGGGATGTAATCCTGGAAAAGAAAACAGTGCTTTAGACTCGGGAACCGGGAGTAACCGAAGTTTCTAACATACCTCGAACCGGTCAGGGAGTGGATGTGCAAACGAACTTGCCTTCGTGAGGACTTCCGGCTGCACTCAGGCCCCAGCGCCATTACTCTCGCCGGTACAGGACACGGTTACGGCACCAAGACTGGCTCACGATGCGGCGCCCTAAGCGGCGCCGACTGCCTGTGTCACTCCCGCCATCTGGGTAGATCTCGGTCTTCCCTACCAGTGGGCTTCACCCCCGCCCCCACCGCTGCTGTATCAGTCCTCACCCCCCCACCCCCCGCCCTCAGGTCCAGCCACAGCCCTTCCTGCGCATGCGCCCGCCTGCCCACCTCGCCCACCTCCGTGACACTGACACCAGACTGCGGCCACACCATTCACGTGGAGAGAACTTCCCTGCCACGGCTAATACACTGAATTCGCTCTGGGTCACCTCCTGGGTTTGCTTCCAGGGTCCAGCCACGCAGCTGTGTCCCAGCCTTCTCACCTCTGACGGTGCCTCTGCCCGTCATATGCGGGAGACCACACCCAGCCCACCTGTCTCAGGGACAGCTTTCGCAAAGACCGAATGAGCCCCTCTCTGGGAACAGGACCGAGCAGCTACAAGACCCTGGACAGAGGCTGCTCGTCTCACGAGGCCCCGACTACCCCTGACAACGCACTTCCTGACGCACAGAACTGGCTCTTTCTTCGCAGGCTAGTGTTCTTCCAGAACTTCTGGAAGCCAACTTCTGGCTTGGCTCTTCGGCGACACTGAACAGGAGAGCTCTTTAATGCCGATCGTCAAGGTCGAAGTACTTTTTTTTTAATCGAGGCAAGATTTTATAACAATGCTGATTGTCATAATGCTGTATTTTATGCTTTTCCAATAGTGTGATATAATTTTGAAATCTCATTACAATGTGAATAGTTACCTCCTCAAAATGGTACAATGGAATTAAGAATACAAAAAGGAGGCAGTTCTCAGTGATCTGTCATCCACCTCACCTGACAGGACTCTAGGCTTCACAAACCTGTCTGCGTTTCCGGGTTTCCTGTTAGCGTCTGTTCGCACACTCACCGCCTTCCTTACAGTCAGTGCGTCCACATGGTTTTCAGCCTGACCCTACTTTTTGGCTTAACATTTGATCATGAACGGTGACACAGGCTGATACAGTTGTACTTCATTTTAAGGGCGTATACATAAACCACCTGGATTAATGTTCTGTAATTTACATAAACATTCCCCTTCTGGTGCTCGTTAAGGTTGTTTCTTCAATTTTTTGCTTTAACAAATTTTTCAGTTAAAATTCTCACACATATATTTTCTTGTTCCCTTTTGGTCTGTTTCTTGTGATAAAATAACCAGGAACAAGATTATGAGGTTGAAGGTTATGAACATTTTGGTGAGCCTGGACACTTAAAGCCTAACCGTTGTCGAGAAACAGGGTACACATTTATGGCGCGGGTGTGCGACCGCTGCCCCAGAAACACGCCAGCCCTGGGGCGCCGGGGCGGCTCAGTCGTTAAGCATCTGACTCGATTTGGACTCGGGTCATGGTCTCACGGTTCGTGAGTTCGAGCCGCACACTGGGCTGTGACATTGCAGAGCCTGCCTGGATTTCTGTCTCTCCTCCTCTCTCCTCCCCTCCCCTGCTTGCTCTCTCTCTTTCAAAATAAATTTTAAAAAAAAATTAAAAAAAAAAAAGAAACACACCGTCCCTGAGTTGTTGGGTTTTTTTAAATTCTTAATTCTATAAAAATTAAAAGTTCTTTACTACTGCCTTACTTAGAAGCTCAGAATCCAGTCAGGAAGCTACAGGCTGATTCCTATGACGTCTCCAAACCAGGACAATGTAATCAAGTGGCAAACGGCCCGCCAGAGTCACAGCGGTTCCAGCTGCGGGTTCCAGCTGCGGGTTCCAGAGCTGGCGCGGCCCTGGGCAGGTCACCGAATCCTGCCGTCTCCACGTCCTCGCTGACGAGATGCGGATCATGAGGTTCCCGGGGGCCGCGAGGACCAAGTGAGTTGACCGCGCCGGGCACACGGTCTAGCTGTTCTGCCGCGCCTCCCGCCAGCGCTGCTGGGAAGAGCCAGCCCCCAGAAGGCCGGGGTCGCCAGGTTAGCGCCCGTCAGGTCGCCCGCGTCTCTCCTGTCCCAGCGGATCCGTCCCCACACCACTCGGACCAACCCCCCCGGCGCCGGGACTCTGGAACTTACGGGGAGGTCCCTCGCTGCCTCCGACCCACACTCTGCTCCCCGGCTTTCACGACCCTCTTTCCTCCTGGGTTTTCTGGAACCGCAGACTCCACTCTCCATCGTCCAGGCTTACCACAGAGCCGAGCGTCAAGATCTGCCCAAAGCTGCACATCCTGGTACCATTCCGCGACCATCCACTTGCACAAGTGTGCAACCACAAGGAACGATCCAGCCGAACCTGGGCTGATGCCTTCTAGAAATCTGTTTTGTAAGTCAGAGCCAAGAACGCCCCATGCCCTTTGTCGGACGGATGTGCCTCCTAAATGAACACATCCCGCTGTCTCCCGTCCTGGAGCCGCATCGCCTCTTCACATACTGAAGTCCACCCCTCCCTTGCGACAGTTCAGGTTCGCTCCTCTTCCGGGCCAGCTCCAGCCTCTCCGGTCAAAACAGCTCTCTCTGTTCTATGAACTAATACGGTCTTCATGATCAGTACTGTCTAACTGTCCTCTGCTTGGTTTTATGTACGTTGTAATTTTATCTCTGACCTGAATGAGTTCCCTAAAAACAGGGATCAAAGAACAAAACAGCCAACACTGAGCATTAACTACATGGAAGGCACTACTCCGAATACCTTGTTGGGCACTACGGACTGAACTATGTTCCCCCCGAGTTCATGCGCTGGAGCCCTAGCGCCAGTGCGACTGTACTCTGGGATAAATGGTCTCGGCCGTCTTGGAAGAAGAGTTAAGAGATCCCAGTCTCTCCCCGTGGATGTGCTGAGTAAAAGCCACGTGAAGAAGCCACAGAGAGAAGGCCGCAGTCTGCAAGCCAGGAAAAGTCCTCACCGGACAATGACCGCGCCGGCCCCTTCACCTCAGACTACCGGCCTCCAGGACCGCGGGCCGCAAACGCCTACTGCTGAGTCGCCTGGCCTGGTCTGCGGAGTTCTGTCTCAGCACCGTGAGCAGACTAAGACGCGGGTTTACTTCATGCAACTACCCCATAACCCTATGAGGTCAGGTCTCCTACGAGGCCCGAGATATGAAGACATTCAGGTTTAGAGATGCCTCTGGTCACAGAGCCAGGCCGTGGGGGAGCTGGCATGGGGACCCGGGCAGTCTGGCTGCAGAGCCACGTCCCAGTCCGTGCTGTCCCACCTCCCAGAGGGTCAAGGGGCTTGGCGCACGGCTGGGCCTCCAGGGCCCTGGGACTTCCGAGACGGAGAAGCCAATGCAAGCCTGTGACTAGTCTGAGACACACAGACGAACGGGCAGACTGTAGCACAGCCGGCTGTATTCTCCCTCCTTTACACCGACGGACCGATCGTAGCACTTTTTTCTGTTTATTCCAGATGTGGCCTTGAACTGTTCTCAACCTAAGACCCTGAGCAGCTGGTACCACTGACCGGAGTTGGCCTACAGTCATGCATTCAGAAGGTATTTGTTGACTGCCTACTGTGTGCCAGGCATTGTCACTAGGCATCCAGACCTCAACTCTTCACCATCAAGAGACGAAATCCTTGGGGTAGTGGGGGGGGGGGGGGCGGCGGGGGGGGGGCGGCGGGGGCGGGCTCGGTCGGTTAAGAGGCTGACTTTGACTTGTGGTTCTGAGTTTGAGCCCCGTGTCAGACTCTGTCTGTGCCCTCTCTCTCTGCCCTTTCCCTGCTCACAATCTGTCTCTCGAAAATAAATAAACATAAAAAAAAAACTTAAAAGATGAGATCCTTGCCCTACGGCAAGAGGTACAGGTAAGAGACAAGCAAACAGAGAACCAACTGTAGAGAGAGCAATGATCTTTGAAAAAAGCAAGGGCTGAAGCTGAATACAAGACAAGGGACCTACTTTGAATGCTGTGCTCAAGGAAAGCTGATCCGAAAAGGCAAATTGAGAAGAATGGGTCAAATCAGCACTGTTTGGTTCGGAAAACATTCGGTAACTCTTAAAAATTAGTTTACCTGCTAAGGCTCTCTCCATTTGGCCTATGTGTAACTTTTTAAGGTTTATAATCTAACTAGATGGAAGAGAGACAATGAAATAAAGTCTTAATACACAGATTCACATGGAGATCCCAACTTCCGGGACACACATGTCTAGGAGAAACACTCCGGTTAAGGGCAGACAAGTGCAGTTTGGCAGAATCCACAGTAAGAGGATGTAAAAGTCATCTTGCAAAAAGAAGGTACATTTTCACATGTCCTGGAGACCTCAGTACATCACCTTCCTATCTGCAGTGGGGTTTTCCATCTTGTGTTTTCTTTCAGTTTTATTCTCAAAGCTAACCTCGAAGAACCCGTGAGACCAGACTACAATGTTTTACTGAAATTTGCTTTAAGAGGAGGCAAAGACTGCTGCGGTAAATCGAGCAGGTGACAAATGACTGCGGGGCAGTGGCCTCCAAACGAGTTCCGAGCGGCAGCACCCTGTCTTTGCGGGAAGCCTCTGGCACGAGTCCCGCACAGAGAACAGAGCGGACGCCCTGCCCGCAGCGGGCCCGGGGGCCGGAGCCAGCCGCGGCGCCAGCCGAGAGGAAAACCAGAAACTCTCCCTCCGAGGGTGACTCCTTCTCCTACTTGGTGGAGTCTCTTCACCAGCCTCCGGAACCCAGCCCTCCTACACTGTGACTCAACACGAAGGGGCTCTGCGCTGAAAAGCACCGTTTGCTGAAAGGTTTTGAAATCAGTCAACCAACCCGTCGTGTCCTGTTTCTGCTTACGAACACACGCGCACGCGCGCACACACGACACTGAAGTAGAACAGATAATGTGCAGTCTCGTTTTCAAACATAACTCAAACAGTTTTATGTCCATGAACTAGAGGATACGGCGTTCCTCGGGGAGACGGCAGCGATCTGGAGGATGGAGGGAGACGACACGAAGCTGGAACAGTCAGACACTGCCACTAGGAAAAAGGACGACGCGAAGAGCTCCATACAAATTCTCCTAAACCTCGTAATTTCCTATTGCTTTCAAATAGCAATGAACAGAAATAAAAACTTACTGCTTCTCCGAGTTTATCCAAGTTATCCAGGAAATATTTTACAGATTCACCCTAAAACAGAAAAACACAAATAGTTATTAGGGCTTAGAAATGGAAGATTTTGTTACAACAGTTTATATGAAACTGTCTGGCCATACGCTTAATCCAAACATACTTTGTTTAGTCACAAAATTCAGACGAACAACTAACCGTCCCGCAGACGTACACAGGGTCTGTCCCCTGCCCGAGTGCGGCGGCCCGGTTAGCGCCACCAGTGCCTTCCCTAGGCGGCCCCCCGGTGGTCCCCAGCGGGGACGGCATTACACGGATGCTCACTGACAGAACTGCCCACGCGTCCAAAGGGAAGACGGAATTAAAAGGTGAAAACTGCTTTTGAGATACACACACTACTACAATTTAAGTGTCTGCATTTTCTCCCCTTAAGTTTATACGAAGGGTGATTATCTTTAGTGTCGAGAGCAAATCAGAGATGAGGTGAGAACACCACAAAATCTTTTCGTAATAGGCACCTGCTTGGACAGGCATGCCTAGCTCCAGAAGGTTCTGAACACTGCTGCAGGCTTCCTGTCTCCAGGAGGTCTTTTCCTGCGTGAACCGCCCACTCTCTCTGGGCCCGGATTTCTACTAGACCCCCAGTCGGCTGCGAACACCTAACTGTAGGCGAACACATTCTCAAGAGGAACTACCTGAGCAGAGGACAGACGGCTACGAGGGGGGCCATGTGGGGCAAGAAGGGCGCTTTCTCCAGGGTGCTCTCGCTGCGTGTTCGTGTTCCTGCTGCCTACCCCCGCGGCCCAGCGCTCCCCCTGCCCACGACCACCTCCACGAGTTCCTGCAGGAAGTCCTTCTGTGACGTCCAGGGGACGTCGCTTGAGGACCTGGTTGACCGTAAGTTCTGATTTGGAAGTGGGAAGGGGGGCCGGCAACCAACCGTTTCTGCAACTCAGGTGATTCCTGGGACCACACTGAGTTACAGGTCTGAAAGCAGCAATTTTCAATTTTCTGGTCTGAGTCCCTTTATAGATCTGAAGATTCTTGAGATCCCAAACAGACCTTCTTCATGTGGGTTATAGCTATTAACGTTTATCACGTTAGAAAGTAAAACTGAGAAATTTTCGAGTATTTAAAATCCCTTTAGGGGCTCCTGGGTGGCTCGGTCGGTTGGGTGTCTGACTCTCGATCTTGTGGTTCATGGGATCGAGCCCCATGTCAGGCTCTGCGATGGTGGTGGGGAGCCTGCTTGGGATTCTCTCTCTCTCTCTGCCCTTCTCCCACTTGCGTGCTCTTTCTCAAAACAAGTAAACTTAAAAAAATAAATGAATACGAATTCCTTAAAGAGTATCAATGATAAACCCATTATATGCTAACATTTTAGTACAGCTCATAAAAGACAGTGAGACATTCATTTGCTTCTGCATCTGAACTGCTACTATACAGGTTGTTCTGGCTGAGTACATACACAAAATCTGGCCTTTCACAAAAATGTAGCTGGAAAAGGGAGTATTTTAATAAAATGTTTTCAGATAATTACAGATATTTTTGCTACTACACCAAAACTCGACAAGTGGTAGTTTTTAGAAAATGTTAGCTCAGGGGCGCCTAGGGGGCTCAGTCGGTTGAGCGTCCGACTTTGGCTCAGGTCAGGATCTCACGTTTCACCAGTTCGAGTCCCGCATCGGGCTCTGTGCTGACAGCTCAGAGCCTGGAGCCTGCTTCGGATTCTGCGTCTCCTTCTCTCCCTGCCCCTCCCCTGCTCATACTCTCTCAAAACTATACATTAAAAAAATTTAAAAAAAAGTTCGTTCACTGTGTACTAGAAACCTTTTCAATCTGAACTTCTGGTGTGACATTAAAATTCATCGGCTTGCCCTGTGTTTAGAACGGATCTTTGACCCGTCCGCCATTCTGTACCACCAGGCACTGGTCACACGGAACGGGGCGGCAGCTAAGGAGCAGGTCTCCCACACGGTGGCAAGCTTCCTGACACAACGTCAAGAAAATCACAGCCGTTAATCTCAGCGGAAGCCTCAAGTACTGGGAAACTGACGGGCTCATAGCGGGGGCCAAAACAAGCTTTCCTCGACTTTGATTTTCGCTTCGCGGCTCAAGTTTTATCGATGGCAGCAAATACTCCCCCTCCTTTTCCTTGAGGTGACGGGCTACCTTCATGTATTTCTAAAACACGTACTTTCTGTCCAATGCCCAAGTCTGAGTAAGCTGACTGTTTTCTCGGGTAAAATGGTATTCCATGAAAACTACGGTCAGTTCGGCTCAGGGTCCGGCCAGCCGGGAAGTGCCTCTCCCCTGCTTCCGCGCCTCCACGTGCCTCCTGCTCTGCCGTCCGGGGCACTGAGGAGGTGTGCACTTGAAGATTGAGATGTTTTTGGGGTTTTTTTTTTTGAGAGACATAGAGTATGAGTGGGGAGGGGCAGAGAGAGAGAGAGAGAGAGAGAGAGGATCCCAAGCAGGCTCTGTGTCAGCATGGAGCCCGACAGGAGGATCGAACTCACAAAACCGTGAGATCATGACCTGACGCTCAATCAAGAGTTAGACGCTCAACTGTCTAAGCCACCCAGGCGCCCCTCAAAGGTTGAGATCTAAAACCGTAATTTTTCGTGCTTAATTAGGGATAATCTAAAACGAAACTGGGGAGTATGTGTGAAATGGCAGCTGCACGGCGGCGAGACGACGGCAGCTGTTGGTCGGCGCCGATGCGTGGGTCGGGGCTGAGGCGCTGGCTCCGCACAGCCGCTGCTGCTCTCTGGACCATCGGTGCACGTGTGAGCACAGTGATGGAGGGAAGTGACGGCTCGGTGTCGTTATAAAGGGTGCTGACTTGAGGACTCACCCACAGAGCTGTGGGCCACACTCTGAGAACCGCTGCCCGCATGCGATCACGAGGAGGCAGGTAGGTGAGTGCCTGCGGGGGGGGGGGGGGGGGGGGGGGGGGGGGGGGAGGGTCTGGCCGATTTCCTCACGACTGTAAGCAGTGACAGAGGATTCTGCTTTTCTCTGGACCTTGTACAGTACTGACAGCATCTAAAGACTTGTAGGGGTGCCTGGGTGGCTCAGTCGGTTAAACGTCCAACTTCGGCTCAGGTCATGATCTCACAGTTCTTGAGTTCGAGCCCCACATCGGGCTCTGTGCTGACGGCTCAGAGTCTGGTGCCTGCTTCAGGTTCTGTGTCTCCCTCTCTCTCTGTCCCTCATACACTGCTTCTTTCTCTCTCTCTCTCTCTCTCTCTCTCTCTCTCTCTCACAAAAATAAACATTAGAAAAAAAGATGTAATTAGGAGATGGGAAAAATCTTCAAGGAATTCATTTCGGATTAATGAAGAGATTATCTGGGCAAATCTGCACGGATATTTTGCATTATATCATAAATTTTAATGAAAAAATTAATATTTTTGTGTTTTGACTGCAACATATAAGCCAAAGGAAATTTGGGCTTAGTCTATAAATAACATCAATATTTACATACAGGACTCTTTGCACAACCCAAGAGTATTTATTTATTTATTATTATTTTTTAATGTTTATTTTTGAGAGAGAGAGAGAGAGAGAGAGAGAGAGAGAGAGGCAGGGAAGGGGCAGAGAGAGGGAGACAGGATCTGAAGTGGTCTCCACACGGACAGCAGAGAGCCCGACGTGGGGCTTGAACTCATGAATAGTGAGATCGTGAGCTGAGCTGAAATCAGACGTTTGACCCACAGGGAGCCACCCAGGCACCACCCTCCACCCGAGGGGCCCCACCAAAAGTATTTAAAAAGTAAAATTCAACCAGATAATAAAAATTCCATTATACTGAAGTAGAGCCTCTCGGACAAATACGATAAAAGGTAAGTCGCTCTGTTTATATAGGACTCAGACTAACAAAACTGTTACCCTTTCAGTAACGTGTATATTGAATACTTATGTAATGTCAAATACCTTAAATGAAATTTAGCGAATTTCTAAAAAAGGTGTTTTTTTTGACTGGTAGTATCGTATATTGCCTTTATTGGCTTTTTCCTTGATTTTGGATTTAACAGAAATTCACTGGGGAAACTGGTAACTAGAAAAAGGTACAAAGAAGGAAGGAGGCAAGAGCCATCACTTCCGCCACTCAGGGGTGACCACGGCCAACACCTGGGATATTTTCCTCCAAATATTCCTGAAATAATACAGCCAGGTTTGCATCCTGATTATTCCACTTCCATAACTGGGAAGTAAATTTATGGTCACAATAATTTCCTAGTATGTGTTATGTAAAAAGCTAATAAATAAATCCACTGATCTAACGTTGGATATTTTAATTCTTTTTTAATAAGCATTCTTAGTATTTTGGAAGTAAGTAACACCGTGTGATAAGCAGCGCTGAGTACAGCTGTACGCGCTCCCAAACTGCGTCCTGAGCGATCTCGGAAGAACTACCAAGGCAAAGAGGGTCAGCATTTTTAAGCGACTTGCTACTCACTGCCACGAAGGTTCTACTGATTTGCTCGTAGCCCAGAGTGCGAAACTGTGATGAAGATGAGCTGAGCCGAGATCACAGGAGATGGTTTTGCAGATGTGTCTGTAATAAACTAAGGTGCAAACTCAGAGAAGCTCCCCACGGTGACAACCGACGCTTCTCATTTCAGAAACCCCAGAGCAAGGGGGACGGTGTGTGCCAGAGAAAACGACAGCTTCCATATCCAAATCCACAACAGAAGTTCAACCACACGAACACCTATCTCAGTTAGTACTCGTTCATCTCAACTAATGGTCAGATAGAAGGACGTTAAAGTCACCTTAAGATGAACACATCATCTAAAGCACCCAAGCTCCCCGCTTCCCTTTAAAGAAACAAATGCTGGGGTGCCTGGGTGGCTCAGTTGGTTAAGCGGCCGACTTCGGCTCAGGTCATGATCTCACGGTCTGTGAGTTCGAGCCCCGCGTCGGGCTCTGTGCTGACAGCTCAGAGCCCGGAGCCTGCTTCGGATTCTGTATCTTCCTCTCTGCCCTTCTCCTGCTCACGCTCTGTCTCTATGTCTCTCAAAAATAAATAAAAACGTTAAAAAAAAATAAAAAACAAACAAACAAACAAATGCTTATAACCAGCCCATTGTTTCTGGGGGTCTAGAAAAGTTGGTATGCTCTTTCTAGTGACCTTGCAAATTCAAACTTTTTAGAAAGTTGTGAGTAGTATGGGTGAAACTTTCGACGAACTTTTACCGTTTTTTTTTTTTTTTAAGTTTATTTATTCATTTTGAGAGAAAGAGTTGTGTGTGTGAATGGCGGTGGGGTCAGGGAGAGAGGGGGAGAGAGGGGGAGAGAGGGGGAGAGAGGGGGAGAGAGGGGGAGAGAGGGGAGAGAGGGAAGGAGGGAGGGAGGGAGGGAGGGAGGGAGGGAGAGAATCCCCACATGGGGCTCACGGGGCTTGATCTCACAACTTTTGAGTTCATGACCTGAGCTGAAATCAAGTACACTTAACCGACTGAGCTACCCAGGTGCTCCTGAACTGTCAACCACTCTAAGGAATTTGTTAAACAAAATGTTACAAACAAGAAGATATTTTACTCATCGCTACCTATGACAGCAAGATTTGGAAGTCCATTTTCCCACTTAGCAGTAAGGTAATGATTTAACAAATTTTGGTATATTAATATAATAACATTACGTATCATCCAATAATTAATATAATTGCCACATACGAAATAGTTACACCATTAAATCCTAAATTAAAGTAGTAGACCACAAAGTGAAGATTACAAAGAAATTACAACCCCTTATCTACAAATTCTTTTGGTAAGCTTGGCCCCAACACTCAACTGGGAGCAAAATGACCTGAAGTGATATTAGGTTCTTTAGTCTTTATTTCTCCTACTTAGTAAGACTATTCAGATGTTTTGCTGCAAAAAAACAAAAACAAAAACAAAACAAAACCAAAAACCCTGTGGATATTACAAAATAAATACAACTCGCATGGTATTACCTTTCTGAAATCCAAACATTCTTAATTCTGTTAACAAATCTGGATTCAATTATTTAAAGAATGGGTCTGTATTATGTATGCTTTGACTTAACTACTAGAATAATGTAAGTACGGAAAAGGTAACTTGGTACCTCAATGAGTGCCGATATTCTCTTTTCAAAAAAAGAAAAAAGGAAGAGAAAATCATTCTTATTTGTTCTTTTCTTGGTATTACAAATAGATAAAAAAAAGTTAAGGTTTTTTCCCTGTTCTGTTCTAACTTAACTGCATTCCCTAAAAGGGGACCTTAGATCTCTTAGGTTCAAATTACTACAGCTTTCTGTTTACTGGGAATTGATAATCTCACCCAAATCAAATGATACTAGAGAAATATGCATGTGTTCCTGTTATTAAATTTCAACTCCTACTGAAGGACGTTTCCTCAGTGTAATTTACACAGTCCTTTGGGCACCTGAGCCTGTAGAAAACATTCACAATTCACTCCCGCACATTCGAATGTGTGGATTATCTCTAATAATCATTTAAAGTCCCAAAGAAGGTGCCCGTGTCTGCCAAACGATTAGACTTTGACTATGCCTTGCCTTCTCCACTATCTCTCAGCCAGTATCTATTCAAGGAGTGTAAATACCTGAAAACATTATTCCTATGAAAACTACATTATGGTTAAAATAACTCCCCAAACATAAAAGGCTATGTTATGTTAATTTGCTGTTTTAGACCACAGGCCAAACTACTGATCCTTCCTTCCATTAGTGGGGAAACCCTGAGGGGGAGACTCAGGCCTGGCTCCAGAATCTTCTACTGTACAGACTGCAGACTAAAGCCTCCTTCAGTGAAGAGGTCAGCCCCCCCCCATATTTAAGCTACTGCAAAACAATGTTAAGCCCATGCACAAACGAACCCCTCACGCACGCGCATGCGCATGAGCAAACACGTGCTATAAAGGATGAACGCTGCTCTGAAGTGGGTCATTTAGGGGAAATTTCTCACAGTAGCTCTAGAGCGCTTTGCTGAAAAAGAGAGAGAGAGCCTTGTCTTTCTACAATGTCAAAAAAAACTCCAGATTAACATATAAACTGTCTTACTTGCAGTCTAACCACGAAGGCCAAGGAAAAGGACTCGGGAATCTGTCCTCAGGAAGCCCCGAGCTGCCGAAGCCGGCCCTCTGCTTGACGTGGGCTCACTGCCCTCCTGCAAACCCGCCCCTCCTCCGGAGCTTCCTCCCCAAAAGTGTGCGGTGAATGAAGTGTGAATTACCCGGGGAAATTTCCCTCAAACATTTTTTCTAACACTTTCAGAAGGGATCCCGAAGCCTTCCGGCGATCTATTGTTAACGTTAAGGGAAAGGTGGGGATTCTAATCCTTTTCCTAACACTGACCTGGTGAGTTTCTAAACTTCTCCAGGCCTCAGATTAACCGTCAATAAAAATGAGGAAGTTCTGTGGTTTGATGGATCATTACTGAAGTCCTACTCTAGGCACCAATTTCAGTTTGTACAACCGATTTCAATTTAAGTTCTCCTTTCCCTATTTCTCGGTGTCTATTAATCCTAAATTCACTTTTGCTGTGACTCATTATTAAGTGACGTTGCTCAGTCTCTTGGCTAATACGGAAGTAACTAATCTCGGGGACCAGGCCAGAAATACCAGGGGTCTGATGCTCGCTTTTGTCGGTTACGACTTGAGACTGCACTGGAACTTTCCCCAGACTGTCTGATGTTACTGAAGAGAATTTTTCATAAAATTGCAAAGAAAAGCCATTTCATACTTAAGACTTTTGAAATTTAAGATGTCTTCTGTCATCCCTTAGAACTTTCTCCTCGGTTCCCAACACTGACAGCCCGTTAGTTCCATGAACCGTGTTTTGCAAGCTGTGTCTAACACAGAAAAGAAAAGGAAATCCACGAGGACTAGAGCCTCGACGCCATCCCCCATCCACCAGAACCACGTTTCATGAAGAGTCTTTGCTTGTGACAGACTCAGAGGCCCTGAGTTTAAGGGTAATGGAGAAGCTGAGGACACAATTTAGAATATAGTTTTTATTAAACAAATGTGCAGTCATAGGAACGGCCTAGCAGTTGATTTGCCCAGTTACTGAAAAAGGGACAAGTTTGCTCAACGCTGTCTTCTGTGCAGCTAAAATGTATAAAGGACGGTATTTAGAATCTACAACTTTAAAAGGATGTGGAATTTAAGCTGGACTTAACTCAGATTTGTAAAAAGCAAGGCATGCATATTCTAGAAAGCAACTTGGCACTGTGTGGCAGGAGCCGTACGAACGGTCCTCCCCGCAGACCTGCAGGAAGGGCCCGTGCAGGCCCGGCGGCGGCCATTACCGTCGGGGCGCCAGGAAGGCCGGCTGAGAACCGTTCGACTCCTCCTCTTACGTGACCATGGTCCAGAGCAGGGGTCCTCCTGCTATGACCCGCAGGCCGGGTCCAGCCCCCCGCCCGTTTTTGTGTGGCCCATTTCTACATGGCTGGGGAAAAAAAAAATCATGAGACTTCACGACACCTGAAAATGATACGAAATTCAAATTTCAGTGTCCGTAAATAAAATCGTGTCGGAACGAGACCTTGCTCATTTGCTTACACACTGGCCCGGGCGGCTTCCGTGCCGCAGCAGCCGCGAGCGGTCACGACACAGGCCTCGTGCGGAACTCTCTTCACTTTGCACGACACAATGCACGGACGCAATGACAGCCTGAAAACGTCCCAATGTCACCCTGAGTGCCACAGCATGATTTTGTTGTTACTAGTGCATATCCGTCAAAACAAAAGGTAAAAGAGGACTTTAAATGTCCCGCCTTGGGGGCACAATGGAATGTGGATCGTTTCGCTCAACAAAATTCGAGGAGCAGCCCCGTGTTCACTGTGCACAGACACCGTGGCTACGCTAAGAGAATACTGTGTAGTCAACGTTACCAGACTAAACACTCTTCAAAATCATCCCAATTCAGGGCGCCCGGGTGGCTCGGTTGGATAAGCGTCTGACTTTGAAACAGGTCATGATCTCGCAGTCCGTGGGTTCGGGCCCTATGTTGGGCTCGGTGCTGACTGCCCAGAGCCTGGAGCCTGCTTCACATTCTGTGTCTCCCTCTCTCTCTGCCCCTCCCCCACTTGTGCTCTGTCTCTGTCTCTCTTTCTCAAAAATAAACATTAAAAAAAAACCATCCTAACTCACAGGAAAGTGAGAGTCAGAAAAAAAATCGCAAAATTTAAAAGGGAAAAGTTCATCACAGCAAGATTTCCTCGCAAGAGTAAAAGATGGAAGGAGACTGAAACTAACTAATGACAGTTTCTAAGTGGCTCGGACTTGCTGGCCATGCAAGGACCACCCTTACTGCTCGGTGGTCTTTTACTCTAGGAAGAGTCCCTGCGGGAGAACTACAGATGAGAAGACTGTGAAAGAAGCTGAGAAAACGCTCAATCAGCACAACCTCAACTGTAACATACCACGGTGTGTTACGACTGATGGCAGTCAAAATATGTGCGCAGCAGAAAAAAGACAAATTTAGAAAGACTGTAAAATACCCATACATTGTCTTATTAGGTACTTTGTGGGAAGTCTATGGGTCTGTCTTGTGTTACTGAACCAGAAGTGTCAACAATAAACTTAATTCACTCCCATGGCCTTAACCGTCATCAGTTCCATGAATTTTTGTAACAAATAGAAGCTGAATATGCTGACTTCCTCTGTTACGCAGTTCAAGAATTTAGCAGACACAAATTTTCACTGAGATTTTTGGAACTAATGGATGAACAAGAACTACCTTCAATTACTAATGCAGATCACTGAACGGCTTTGGAAATTAGCTTCAGGGAAGACTTGATTATACACCTTAAGGAATTCAACCCCAAATAAAAGGCCAAACAGTTTTTGCAAAACTTACACTGTGGTAATTTAACAAGTGGCATTATTTTAATCAGAGGCAATGTCAAACTGCTTTATAGAATTTCTGTGCTGTCGAAGGCTGAAACAAGAGGTGGGAGCTCCTCTGTCCTCACACGAATCTGCAGCAGATCTATTTTTCTGAAATCAAACGACAGTTCCGGTGCCCGCGCTGGCAGCACGCATCCACACTACGGTTCCCGAGGCATCTTTCAAACCCCGGTGCAAGTAAAAAGGACATTTTCATACTTTCAAAATCCGCTTCGGTGTGCGAGGAGGAGCTGCCCTCTAACCTTCCATTGGAAACGGACAGCCTGCGATGCGAATGACACGCCAAGAGACAACATCGAGAAGAATCTAGCAGAACTGTATAAATGTCTTCCGAGCAATGAGTGTGCTCAATTAAAATCACATGCTCATTTGGCAGTAACCACCTGTATGAAAAGACCTTTTTTAAAGGATGAAACGTACAAAATCTCACTACAAATCAGCCTTAGTGAATGAATATTTGCAACTGATTTTCATGAAAGAAAACACTGAAATCTGAAGCCCTCATGAAGCAAAATGTCCATCTCCGAAAGAATCCCATTGCTCTCATTAGTAAACCTACACTGCGAAACACTGTCTACGATTTTATTATTCTATATTGAATTTCATCGATAAAAAAAACACTTGTAGAAATTGGTGTTTTCTCTTGTTACATAAATACCTACATAACGCCCTTGATTTTGTCTGCTGGCATGTGAGGTTTAAAAGAGCATACTCAGACTACCTGGCCCTTTTCAAAAAGTTTTCTGACTCCAGTTCCAGACCCATGGTCATGGCCGGCAGTGCCCTGGCACCTCTGACGTGCTTGTCAGGAGGTCCCCGAGTCCACCGCAGACCCACCGCGTCAGAATCTTCACAAGCTCCGAGAAAAGGGCCTCTGACACACCCCTTCCAGCATCAGTTCAGATCCGGACACTCGTTTTACTCAAAACTGGATTTTATACTGATTTCAAGACTTCAAATCAGTTGTGGTTTTCTTAAGTCTCGAGAAAATGCCAAGAATATTAAGAAACAAGATTAGAGACTTACTTAGCTTTATCTTATTGTAAAAGTAGGTTTCAAGTATCACTTAAGTTCAACCAGGTCTTACAAATGAAACATTGGGCCTTGAAATGACAGCTCTGAACTGCGACGGAACAGCGGAATTAAGCCTATGAGTACAGCTTTCCCTTCCTTTCTCTTCACTGGCTCGCTCGCCCCACCGTGCTTTCCTCCCATTCCAGCTGCCTTCCTGGCCACATCCCTAGAGCCTATTTTCTTTCTTTCTTTCTTTTTTAATTGTGTTAAACGTTTATTTATTTTTGAGAGAGAGAGCGAGCAAGCGAGCGCAAGCATGAGCAGGGATGGGGCAGAGAGAGGGAGACACAGAATCTGAAGCAGGCTCCAGGTTCTGAGCTGTTAGCACAGAGCCTGACGCGGGGCTCGAACCCACAGACTGTGAGATCACGACCTGAGCCGAAGTCAGGCACTCAACCGACTGAGCCACCCAGGCACCCCCCTAGAGCCTATTTTCAAATGTCTGCCATAGTCCATGGCCTTCGGAGCGAACGCCCCAAGATTTTTACGGTCGAAAACTGATGAACCCGGTAATCCAGTTAGAACACTGTTAAGCTGCTAAAAAGCACAACTGAGACAAATTATTAGGACTGCTACTTCTGTTTTAGCATAGGACCCTCAAGAACTTGTTTAAAATCTCAATTAACAAACTGAGGGGAGAGGGGGGTGTGGGAGGGGGGAGAGTGGGTGATGGGCACTTGTTGGGATGAGCACTGGGTGTTGTATGGAAACCAATTTGACAATAAATTATTTAAAAATAAATAAATAAATAAAACCTCAATTAAACTTACAAAATAAATTTCCTTTGACAACAGACACCCAAACTTTGCATGATAAGGTAAAGCAATTCAAAGTGCTTAATAAGAAGCACTTTTTTTTTCTAAGTTTATGTATTTTTGAGAGAGAGAGAGAGAGACTGGGGCAGAGAGAGAAGGAGACAATCCCAAGCAGGCTCTGCTCTGTTGGCACAGACCCCGACGTAGGGCTCAAACCACAAACTGTGAGATCAAATCAAGAGTCAGACACTTGAGCGTCACTGACTGAGTCACCGACTGAGTCACCCAGGGGTCCCAGCACTCTTTTTACCTGGTAAACAGGTAAAAATTATACTGCAGGAGGAAAAGGTTAAATATAATTCAATCAAATGGAAGTCCAAAAAATGTGTAAGATTTTACTTTGCTACTGAATAAAATGCCACTGTTTATGCTTGTAAAGTGTCTAGAATTTAACTGCAGGACAATTAAGCATGTCTGTAAGTGGCAGAAAACTCACTGTGAAAAAAATAAGTCAATTAGAAAAATAAGTGAATTAAAACACGTATCCCATTTTTACGTGTTGAGGCCTTTTGTTATGAGACCAGCATTACCTAAAATAGTTTTCTGTTTTAAAAATAAACATAATGGCACAAGAAATATTAGAGAAAATCTGTGTTACCAAGGTAACTAAGCAGTGAGAAATTTTCTTCTGAAATCTAAGTATACATGTGATTCGGAAAATGACAGCATACCTCAAAGTTAATACCCAGTTTCTCTTTACATAGAGAACCAACCGCTAGCCGAGTGCTATAAACGGCAAAACACTTCCTGAAGAAGCACTAGTGAACTACAAAATAGATGTTTGTGTTCTAAAATGGCCAAGTCCAATGGCTTAAAGCTGTTTACACACTTTCCTTGCATAGTAAATCTTTTTCCATTTGCAAGTTTGGAATATTTCAAAGAGAAAAAAGAATCAAGAGAGAAGAGAGAAAACTAGAAGTCTGTTTACGCCTCAAACCGATCACACCTGTAAGTTACACTGCCATACTGCGCCGGCTCGGTTGCCGCAAGAAGGTTCGGTATGCCTGTAACACGCCTTTATTTTTCATCAGTGTCCTAATCCCCCAAACTAAGCCAGACTGAAGTTTTCTGAATGTTCATTAGGCAGGCTTCATTAAGCATACTTTTGGAGAAATCTATTCAAAAGGAAACATCCACTTGCTTTTAAAAGTGACCTATATGTTTTTGGGGGTGCCTGGGAGGCTCAGTCGTTTGAGCGTCCGACTCTTGGTTTTGACTCAGGTCATGATCCCAGGATCGTGGGACGGAGCCCCGCATCGGGCTCTGCACTGAGCGTGGAGCCCGCTCAAGATTCTCTCCCTCACTCTAACCCTCTCCCCAGGTGTGTGTACACTTTCTCTCTCAAATTAAAAAAAAAAAAAAAAAAAAAAAAACTAAAAAGATTATAAAAGTGACCTACATGGTTTTTAAATCCATAATTCATATTTGTATACACTGAATTTAAGCCCTGCAAATATCATGGGGAAGCCATATCTAAATAAGAAGCCATTAGGACGTATGCTACGAATACACTTTGTGGAATGGAAGACTTTCCACCTACCATTTACTCACACAGGTTTACCAGAAGACTCGAATGCCAAATATAAATCAGGTACAAACCAGAAAAGTTTGGGGTGAAAGCCAGTTAATGAATCAAGACTCTCTGTGTCAATCTAAGGATGTAGCTAATAACAAAGATAGAAGGTAGTAGTTTTTATTATTTTTAAGGACTCAATTTCCCATCTTACTTGTCCTTCCTCTATTCTCTTCACAGAGTCACACGAAAATATGAAAGTTACCTTGATATTGCTCTGCTCACACTATTTATCTAACATCTAAGATTCTAACATTTTACCTCTTAACATTACACATAATACCTGGCCTAATGATATTTTCGGGGTTTGTTCACAGTTTTGAAAATGACTCTACAATGAAAAGAGCTTGCAACCAGCCTACTTCAAATATTCGAAGTATACCTTCTCTACAAAGGGTTCCAGGTCTTTTCCCCCCATCAATTTGTTCTTCAAACTAAACTATGACCAAGAGGCCAGCTTCACACACAGCGTGGGCACGGGGGCAGCCCCGCCACCAGCCCGAACAGCTCCGCCCTCCTCTTCTTCCACCTAGTGCCCTCCCAACGCGCCCGCTCTGCCCGCTCTTCTCAAAGAACCTCTTCTGCCAGATCTTTGAGGTGAACCACCTTTTTTTTTTATTTTTAAATGACTTTCCCTATTTATTTTTCTCCAGAAAAAGAGCTTTATCAAGTACTGATGGGATACGCAGCCCGGGTTTGAACAGGGCCAGGGATCATCTTCGTCATGAAAGCCTATTTGAAGTACTGCCACTCGTGCCTGTTTGGTTCACAAAGAACAGACAGTATTTACTTATATTCAAAAATATACAAGCAGTTTTTCTTTGTCAAAGGAAAATAGGTCAATATTCAGTGGACTCCAACTGGAATGCACACTTTCAAGTTTCTTGCTAGCATTTTCTAGGTCCATCACCTAAAAATGCCACAAAAACCAACAATTAGTCAGTTACATTAAAAACTCCAGTGTTTGAAAGTAATTTTCCCCAAAGGAAATACCTTTCCAAACTCATCTAAGATAGTTTATAATAGACTAAATAGAATTTCAAAAAAAAGTCTAATTTAGGCAATTAATTTCCATTTTTCTTGCATATAAGCTATTAAAAACTAGTGCACGAAATTAAAAACAAGACACTTTTGGAAAGAACTAAGTTATCACTTTATTTTGTAAACCTCCTTTTTCTTGCCATTGCTCACAAATGAATAAATTCCTTTTTACGTCCGGTTTCTCAGACTTAGTAAGGATCGTCCTTTACGAAGAGTATTCCTGTAGTCCTACCAAATTCCAATTTCACGCGTAACAAAAAATATACAACGCAGCTTAGTAATTTTCCTACTACGGAAGTCACAAAAAAGAACAACCTTACAAAATTTATTAGAACCTTTCATCCTGGAGAGAGAGAAAAGTTTATCCGTATGTTGAGTCAGTACTTACAGACACATCTGTATCTTATACTTATGCCTAGGTACCTCATACATACAAGCTGTTCACTTTTGTTAACTTAAAGTATCAATTATTCTCTAAACCCCGTAAGAGAACGAGAGTCCCTTCCTTAAAAGAATACAGGTTTCAGAGTGGAGGTCAGCATTCCTATTTAAAATCATCCCTTAAAAGTTAAATACAAATTTTACATGTGAGGGAGACTTTCATATGGCAGAGACGGGGGGCTAGCTCCGACGCGGCACAGACTGTTACCCGGCTAAGACTTACCCCTTCCTCCACGCTACCATTTAGCACCACCACCTTTTGCTCATAAAAATATATATACAGGAAAGAATTTTCCATTTAAGGAAAAAGTTGCATCCATGTCTACAAGAACGTCTTACTGGTTCTCTGAGAAAATCACCTCCTCCAGGAAATGCTAACGTTGCAACATTAAACAAATGGGATACAAAATGGTACAGAAACTATAGAAAAGTTGATCTCCACATCCAATATTGTATTCAAATACTGGAAGGAAATATACCAAAATGTCAATAAAGATGTCTTAGGATGGTGGTTTAGGGGCTAACTGGATGATTTTCCGCAACAGATAAACATATTTTAAAATTTAAACTTCAGGGGCACCCGGGTGGCTCAGTCAGTTAAGCGTCCGACTTCGGCTCAGGTCATGATCTCACAGTTCATGGGTTCAAGCCCCGAGTTGGGCTCTGTGCTGACAGCTTTGGATTCTGTGTCTCCCTCTCTCTCTGCCTTCCCCCGCTCACACTCCATCTCTCTCTCTCTCTCTCTCTCTTCAAAAATAAACATTACAAACATTATTAAAAACAAATATAATTTAAACTTTAAAAACAGCTAATTAGATTCTGGAGGCTGTAAGTAATTCCTTCCAAAAACAAAAACAAAACAACTCTCCTACTTTTCAGTTTCCACGCAATGGTAACACTATAAAGCTGAAGAGCTTTCAGCTCTGGGGCACCTGGATGGCTCGGTCGTTTAAGTGTCCTACTCTTGGTTTCATCTCAGGTCATAATCGCACGTTTCATGGGGTTGAGCCCCTCATCACCCTCCTCATAGGATAGTATCCTCGTGGGATTCTTTCTCTCCCTCTTTCTCTGCCCCTCCCGATTGCTCTGTCTTTCAAAATAAACAAATAAACTTGAAAAAAAAAAATCAAGAGCTTTCAGCTCTGAAAAATTCTTCGAAGTTAAAATACTCTTTCGAAAAGGGACGATCACAGACGACCCCAGCAGCGTGCGGAAACACCGAGCTCTGCCAGAGCTGGAGTCTTCGGGAGTACTTTTTTTTTTTTTTTTGATTCTCAAAAAGCAATGACCTCAGTTGTTTAAAAGAAGGAAAAAAGAATATAGCTTTCCAACCCAGGACATACTTCCCAAATACAGTTTCACTTCCCTGCTATCTAAACAGAGGGGCCTGTGAGAACCCTTGTGAGCGTGCCCCGATGGAGAGTTCTGCCCCGTGCTGACGCGCCACGATGCGTCTTGAACCCCCACACTCGAACCTTCCGCAACCACCGCAGCGCTGATGAGCACCAACAATCAACACGCACACACGGATTCCGTGCCTCGAGTCACACAGCAGAGGAAAGTGCAGATCACTTTATTCCCAGCTTAGCGTTCGCGCCATCATCCTGCCGACAGAGAAGCCCCCCGCGGCCTGCGAGAGCACTGACCGCCGTCGCTTCCCCACATGCCCAGGCTGCGGGGCAGACGGCAGAGCGAGCAACCTGCCAGCGTTTCTGAACACCGACGAATGTGGGAAACAGTTCCAAACGTATACTGGCTGGCACGTCAGTCCGTTTCCGAGCCGCTGTTCGGGGTCATCAATGGAGGCAGGAAAGCACGTGGTGGGTACGGCACGAGGGCCACGGGGGCCCACGGCCCCGAGTTTGAGTCGTGGCTCTAACCAAAACTAGCTGTGACCTGGCCCGCTGTGGAGCTGCGTACCCGAGGTTTTATGGACAAAGTGAAGCGAACTGCACCCGCCATGCTCTTAGGTCTTTTCCAGGTTGGTAAGCACGTGGGGGTTCCGCATCCTCGGGGCCGGAAGGAGAGCAGAAGAGGCAGGTACTGCAGCCTTTACCGCATCGTTGGCAACCCCTGCTGGGTGACTGGCCCGCTCCCACTAGACAGAAGGGGCACACCGATCTCGAGTCCCGGGGCCCTGCTTAGCCCAGAACACAGCGTGCACGGGTTTGCAACGCATGCTCCCGAAGGAACGGTCGAGTTATTGCCCTCCCTAAACAGGATATGGTTGTAAGTAAAACTATCAAGTGCGGAGTGAAAACCTCTTCTGTGTTCCTCTGGCCTAACATTAACGTTATTATCAAGTGGCATTAACTCTGCTTCTGAGACAGTGAGAGTCAAGAAATCGGCTCATATGTATATATATATATACACACGGTGTCCTCTTGAACTCTGAAAAGGCTCGGAAAAAACCCACGCCGCTGAGCCAGGTGGTTGGAAGTAGTGCAAAAGGGAAACGAGACCAGTCAGCGAACCTTCTCTCCCTCCTCGCCTCCCTTCCCCCATCGGGCCCTTCCAGCCAGCCGCCTCCTCCCTCGCCAGGTCGCCTGCCGCAGCAACAACCCTCCTGTTGCCAAAATCGACCAACACGTTGGGGTCTTCGAGTTACTAGGCCTCCGTGGCAGGTGGCACCTCTGTCCACTTTTTTCTTCACTGACATACGTTTCTGGCTTCCGTGGCAGGACACGTTCCTGAATTTCTACCCTTCTGGCCATTTCTGCCAGCATCCCCTTCTCTGAACACTCTCACACGGTCTGGAGGTTCCTAAAGATGCTGTCCTGAGCCCAATTCTCCTTTACACCCTGCCTTCCCGGGGGCACACATCCTAGAGACTTTAAATATCGCCTGAATGCAAGTACCTCGGACATTTCTACCTACAGCCCGAAGCTCTGTTCCGGACTCCAGACTCGTGTCTCAAACCGTCTACTGGATCCCACCCGCGTCTCACAGAGCTCTGAACCTAGTGCGCCCAAACTAAAGTCGTCATCTCCTCCATCGAATCTCTTTCTCACACAATCTTCTCATTTCAGCAAAAAGCACCACCATCGAGCCGGTTGTTGAAATCAGAAGCCTGAGTCCCTCTTAGCAGACGCCTCCCTCATTTCATATCCGATTTCTCAGATCCCAGCGCTCTGCCCCACAAAGTGCACCCCGAGCCCACGGTCTTCTCTCCATCTTTCCGGCCACTGCCTGTGACGCGGAGCTCGTTCCACACTTGTCTCCTAGCCCGGGGGCCGCTCAGCACCCAGGGGTGCTCGATAAATATTTACTCACTGACGATGCAATTCCCATCTGCCTCCAGCTTCCACACCCCCGCAGGCTTTTCCCCACGCACGTCCTGCACACGCGGTGCTCCTGCTTCCTCCCGAACCTTCCTTCTCCTCGCCTGGCGGACCATTTCGCATCCGTGGGGTCCTAACCTACGGGTCCCCCCTCACACCTTCCTCTGGTTCCCTCAGGCTTCCGTTTCTTCAGAGCGTCCACCGCGTGGGATTACTCATTTGTCTGCCTATCCGTGTAGGTTCCTGCAACTAAGCAAGATCGGCGGGAGAAGAGATCACTTTCACGTGGTTCGCTAGCAACCGTCCAGCCTGCACAACAGGGGCCTGGTCACTAGCGGGTGTCCTGGTGTAACACACTACTCAACGGCCGCCGAGGGCCTCCCGCTCGCTGCTACCGGACTCGTCGCAGAACGACAGATCTGAAGTCGGCCACTCGAGGCCTTCTTGCCCACATCGTGTTTCTGATTTGCTCTTCACTTTCCCGATTTGCGAAGAGAACTCAGATTATCGTCATGAAAATGGACACTCGAAGTAATGCTCTATCTAAACTTTTAATGCTCGCAGGTAGTACAAAATATAATTACACATAAAAATACCAGAGGTGCCTACACGGTCCCTTCAAAAGAATGCATTTCTACAGAACGAAAGAGCCTTCTTTCTCAAAACAAAGATATCTTACATTGTAACAGCCCGGTGTACAAAATGCTAGTTCACAGAGACAACTTTGGTTTCTTACTAAATTGCAACACTAACCTTAAAACGGGTTGCAACATTTGCTCATAATTCAAAAAGTCAAGGAAAAAATTAAGCAAGTATACGTAATTCTCCTTGTCCTAATCTAGAACTGAAATGCGTCACATCTGTGTGGTATAAAGTCCCCACACGTCTGGAGCTGTAGCTAACGAACAAGGACGGCTTTACTGCACATGGAGTAAGTTAGTAACAGTTCAAAATAGCAAATCAAAGGGGCGTCTGGGTGGCTCAGGGCAGGATCTCGCGGTCCGTGAGTTCGAGCCCCACGTCCGGCTCTGTGCTGACAGCTCAGGGCCTGGAGCCTGCTTCAGGTTCTGTGTCTCCCTCTTTCTCTGCCCCTCCCCTGCTCATACTCTGTCTCTCTCTGTCTCTGTCTCCTTCAAAAATGAACAAACATTAAAAAAAAAATTTTTTTTAAATAGCAAGTCATGGGGCCCCTGGGTGGCTCAGTCCATTAAGCATCCAACGCTTGATTTTGGCTCAGTCATGACCTCACAGTTGTGGGATTGAACCCCACATCGGGCTCTGTACTGACAGCGTGGAGCCTGCTTGGGAATCTCTCTTCCTCTCTCTCTGTCCCATCTCGATCCTCCAATCTCTGAGTAAACAAATAAACTTAAAAAAATAGCACATCAGTAGTACTGCAATATCTTAAATGGCTAAATCACATTACTCTTTTAAGACAAGGTTTAAGGATAAATGGAATTTGCAGTTTTGTGAATACACATTCACTTACTTAGGTTTTTAGAAGTCAACAGAAAGGAATTTAGAGGCCAGCTTCTATCTGAATGACAATTAAAGCATAATCTTCGCATTTGCTCGGCTCCATGTAGCACTCAGCTGGCCAGGCCGGGAACTTGTGACTGACTCTCCAGAAACTCTGAAAACCTAGTGCGGTTTGCTCACTGCTAGCAGCTTCCATGAGTTTTTCTTTTACTTCATGTCAATAAACGGATACAACCACCCTTGGCATCGCAAGGCCCACGCAACTCTATACAACTCCTACTAGGCAGTCTCTCTTATTTAACAGAGAAGTAACTTTTGAAAAGATTCTCCAGGGAATAGGAAAAGAGCAAGCAGGATATTGAAAAGGAAAGTGAAAGTCTCTTATATCCTCACACCAATTATTCATTAGTCCAGTTCTTTTAACCCTAGAGGAGAAATGGTCTGTTCAAAGGCTAACGGGTTCCTATTCTCGGGCTCAAGGAACCCAAAGATACTGTTATATTTTGGCTAAAGGGTTTTGTTTGTTGACTAACATTGTTTTTAAATAACAAAATCAATAAAATGCTTTTTTTCTTTAGGGGGGCAAATCTGCAATTTGCTTATTTTGCTCCACAAGAAAACAGAGGAGTTCTGTTAGACTAGTGCTTTTAGCTGGGTTTTATACAAAATGATCAGAAGTTATAAAATCGCACAAAAAGGAACATGAAATCTTTAAAAAATCATTCTGTATTCTGTAAGGAACCTTTTTTTCCTCCTCGGAAAAGCAGCCCAAATACCCTCTTCAACAGGCACACTCGCAAAGCCTCTGGCGACTCCAGGCACAGGACACAGAGAGGAGGAGTGGGCAGGTGTGGGGAGAGGAGGGAAAGAAAAGGAAGCACATTCGGCGAGCGGCAGGGGCACCTGCACCCATGCCAAGGGTCACTTCCACACCGCCAGCAGGAAGATAAGGATTTGATTAATTCCGCCTACACATCAGCTCGAAAACCCAGCGAAGTGACATGAGAGGGAAACGAGACCCAACAGAGTGATACAAAGCTCAATTCTCCTTAGCAGAGACGACACATGGTCTAAGGAGAATGTAAGTAGAGCCCGCGTGTTTTAGAACCTGGGATATTCGTACTGGTAATCGACAGAGTGAATCGGATCAATGCTTATGGGATGGGTTCGTGTGCGTCTGGCGTATTAAGAATACCATCAGCCAATGTTAATAATACGGCTACTATGAGCCGGGCCCTGTGCCAAAGGCTTTACTTTACACGAATCATCTCATGTAATTTCCGCAGGTCCTCGGATAGCCCCCATTCTACAATTTCAGAAACAGAAAGGCCAGGGGACTTGTTCCCACTCACACGGTGAAGGGCGGAGCTGGGACACGAGTCCTGGCTGGTCAGCTCGTTCCACGTACCCCACAGCAGAGCAGGCGACCACAGTGAATGTTAAGGTCATCACATTTAAACCATTTGTAAAAATGGTTTACAACATGTGAAATAAATCAGTTAAGTTTGAATGTGGTTATTTTCGAATTTGCTTGGAAGATACGTGTAGCAAAACCAAGTACACGGGTCTTATGACTTAGACCTAAAGCCCAAAAAAGTCAACGAAGAGTAATTCTACTCAAGTTTTCTGGGTCTATTTTATAATAGTTGGGGATGAAAAGTTCACCTACGGCACTGATTTAAAAATCTTTTTTATTTATTTTGCAAAAAAGAAGAAAGAGAGTAAATTGGAAAGATTAAGGTAAACAACCACTACCCCTGCAACAGATGCGTAACTTTACCCAAGGCCGCTGGAGTCCTGTTCTCAAAACAAAACTACTGTTTCGCTGATCCCTATCAGCCCATTCTAATAATACTCTGCTAACGTGGCTGCCACAAATCCTCTTGGAAAAAGGCATCTTGCAGAAAAACAACATGTTCACAATGATGACAAAAGTAAACTCTATCATAGAGCTAAAACACACACACACACACACACACACACACACACACACACACACACACAGTACTTTCAAGCAAGGAAATTAAAACAATTGTCAATTTCCAGATATATGCAATTAAAAAAAATAGGTGGCTTCTAACTGGAACAAAAACCAACACGAACCACAGTCTGGAGTGCTCAGAAGCAGTGTAAACCTGTGACAGCTACACGAGAGACCGCAAAGGACAGTGTCCTTTGGTGTCCCGACAGCCCCTGGTCCACACCAAGTGCAAATCTGGGCAACCATATGCGGGACACAGGCCAATTTCCTAATGACACTTTCTTAGAAAAATACACAGCTGCCTCTCATGCTGGCTGCCATCAGACCTTCATGTTTCAGGGTACGCACTGAAAGCCATGTTCACGGGTGGAACATCAGATGAGGTAGTTTTCAAGGAGGTGAAGATTCAAACAGACTTTACCATGATGAACTGTACCGCTAAGTTAGTAAATCTACCATTAGACATCATTTAAGATTATTTACATCATAACTGTAAGCTTAACAGAGTAAAAAAGAAAATAGCACGAGGATATTATGAAAGGCTGGAACGGAAGAACTATGTGACTACCAGTGCAATGCTATGTATTCTTTTCTTTTCTTTTTTAACACTTACTTAATTTTGAGAGACAGTAGGAGCCAGGGAGGGACAGAGAGAGAGAGAGAGAGAGGGACAGAGGCTCTGAAGCTGGCTCCACGCTGTCAGCAGCAAACCCGATGCAGGGCTCAAACCCACAAACCCCGAGTTCATGACCTAGTCAAAGCTGGATGCTCAACCGACGAGCCACCCAGGCGCCGCCATGTATTCTTAATAAAACCTTACATATATTTAAGATAGAACTTTCTCGGGGAGTGTTATTTATTCGTGTGTGTGGGTGTCGGCCAGAGAGGCTGGGAAGGAAAGGAAAGAAGGCTCCATGGAAGTAACGACGGTTCGGCGCCCAGCGGCTGCGCACCAGGAGTCAGCAGATCCGGGTTCCAGGGTCTAGTCTATCATCACCTACTCGCTCTGTGAACCAAAGTATCAAGAAACTTCTCTGCATCTGAGTTTCCTAATCTGTGAAATGGAGACAACAGCATGTATTCTCTTCCTCTCGGCGCATGTTTTATTTTTTTTAAATTTTTTTAAACATTTATTTATTTTTGAGAGACATGGAGACAGAACGTGAGCAGGGGAGGGCAGAGAGAAGGAGACACAGAATCCGAAGCAGGCTCCAGGCTCTGAGCCATCAGCACAGAGCCCGACGCGGGGCTCGAACTCACAGACCAGTGAGATCATGACCTGAGCTGAAGTCGGCCACTTAACTGACTGAGTCACCCAGGCGCCCCTCAGCGCCTGTTTTAAAGGATTATATGATAATGTGCCTGACAGGGCTTTAAAAGTACAAAGCAATTTTTCTAAAACATAAGGTATTAAAAAGTGATACAATTATCAGCCCTTGAGTTGATTTTCTGGAGAAAGAAACTGGCACCTGTTTGGGGCTAACAGGACTAGGAAGCCACCTGGGTGGGGCCTCTGCCTATCTGTGAGAGATGAAGAGGGAATATTCAATCCAGGAAGCCTTTGGCAATTACGGTTTTCTTAAACTTGAGCTCACAAACCTCCCCCCCCCCCCCCCCCCCGGGCTGGGTGTACTCTAGTAAGGAATTCTGAAACTAAAGTCTCGTTTTCACAACAAAACTGTTTCCTTGCTTCATCCCTTAGTTGTTTAATGAACATCTTCAGAACAGCATAAATTACTACACCACTAGCTTTATTCAGCAATAAAGGTAACACAGAAAGCAGTGCAGTATTTTACAACATCCCTTCGGCACCCGGAGCCCAGACATCTCATAGCTAGTCACGCTTTTAACAGAAGAAAAAAAAAGAGACATAAACATGAACATGTCGATGTGATGTATCAAGAGATACACATCCGTGTAAATGCACACACGCTGGCTCAGAAATTTACGTTATTACAAGCACATGCCAAAGCAGCCATTATTTTTATTTTCTACTTATTTTTAAATGTTTATTTATTTTCAGAGAGCGCATGCATGAGCAAGTTGGAGAGGGGCGGGGGGTGGGGGGGAGAGGGAGAGGAAGGGAGGGAGAGAGAGAATCCCAAATAGGCTCTGTGCTATCAGCGCAGAGCCCAAGGCAGGGCTCGATCCCACAACCGGGAGATCACGACCTGAGCCAACATCAAGAGAGGGACGCTTAACTGACTGAGCCACGCAGGTGTCCCTTCTTTTTTTTCTAATGTACAGAACTGTAACTCCGGGTTTCTAAGATTTGGATAAAAATGGAACCATCTTCATCTGATCAAATTCACCAAAAGGAAATTCCATCTATAGAGTCCTAAAATTTTAAATCTCTACAGTTTTTAATGTTACAGATAATCCTTTTGTCATGTATGTTGAAATATTTTGTCATTAGACAATAGGTTTTTTGCAACTTGGAAGTCCAAGTCCTGATCTGATTTTACTCATAAAGGAACAGACAGACCAACTGCTTCTCTAACAGAAACATAGTATTTTGCAACAGAAAATAGTAATTGATTCACTTTTTAAAGCCAACCCAAATTACTGTCAAAGAATAAACCAATGCCTCGAACTCTCTAGTATTTCAAATCCATTTTGCAGTACCAATAAAGAAATAAATATTTTAGCCCAAACTGAAGTTCCTATTTTACTTAGCACTTGGCTCTTCGCTACAGGTCAATGCCTCAGGCTAAACAGTTACTCTGTTACACAGACTGAGAGAAGTTCTGTCTTAATGGATAAACTACCTCATCAGCTTGGAGAAGTGTAACTCTTAGGGAGCACAGACTGCACTACTTGGGTAAGAAAAACAAAGTCTAACTGAAGGTACCATGATTAAAAAAAACCAACAAACCAGCTTCGGTTTCAAGCATTGCAAAGAAAGACTGGTCATTACAGGAAGTTGTATTAATGCTGACAAGTTAAAGTGTTTATAGAAACTAGGAAGCTCTAGAGTGTCCCTCCCACTCCCACTTTCCTGCCCTATATAACCAGTTCTATAAACAGCGTTTATATTTCTGAAAAAGTAACTGTGTACTAAACATTTGAAACAATTAACTGGCAATGATTCCCCGCCGTTTTGTTAGGTTTGCTCCTTAGGTTTGCTCGGTATCTCCAGTTACATCAGCTCCCTGCCAACCCGTCTCCCATCTTTAGTCCTAGAAGTTACCAAATTCCCCAACTGCGGCCACACAAGGTTTTCCAGAGAAGGTATCGCAACCGCGCGGCGGCAGGCCCCAGCGAACGCACGGCCAGGGCGCAGCAGCATGAATGTTTAACCCGGTGCTGAACGAGACCACTTCTTATGATGTATTATCCTGTGAGCTCGTTTCTAAGAATTGGGAAGGTACCTTAAGCCAGAACGGCAATGTAAATCTTAGATTTTTCTTTTTCCACAGTAAACTATTTGGCTTACCCATAATGAAACTAACCAGAAAAGGAAATGTTTGCCTTTGGGAGCTTGGGAAAGAAAACATTCATGTTTGCAACCGAAGTTATTCCTAACAAATGAATGGCTGGCTGAAAACCTAAGCTGTGATCCTGCTACCCCATCTCCTGCTCCAAAGACTGATTGTAAGGCAGCTGTTCATCTGAAGCCAAAAAGCCATAAAGAGGCTTAAAAACTGTTCCCATTTGTTTTGTGCATTTCGATTTGCATTAATCAATTTAATAATCAATCGTTAGTTGAAACAAACAAAAAAGGCTACTTTTATTCATCTGCTAACTCTTCTTTTTCCCCCTGATGGTTTACTTTTTCTATCCAAGATTCAAGCATATACATTGTTCAACATAAAAATTATGATTATGTAATACAAGGACTTTCCATCTCCTAGAAAAATTAAACTACGTACAGAAGAGATTCCTATTTCTCAGAAGAAACTTAATGTGAGATGTTTCTTTTTTTCTAGAAGAACTTCATACTTCAGAATGCCTAAAAAATGGGTTAATAAAATAAGAGTCAGACTTATGCTAGTGAGTGAGAAAAAGACAGACAAGGCGTGCCAAGAGAGCCTCTACTTTAGCGGGAGAACCAAATACAAGGGTCAACAAGTAGAGTACAAGTGACCGGGGACGGCAGGAAGCAGGCACACCAAGGAGAGAGGACAGGATAGGGGGCCGCATCCCAGCTGACCCTGTGGCACTGTTCCTCAGGGCGGCCGAGGAGCGAATTCACCCAAACCGCCGAGCACGGTCTGCTACAAATAAATACGCGTCACTGGGTCCCATCCCAGAGTCCTGATCAGATCCTCCCGGGATGGAGCCTAGGGCTGTTTCTGTTTTGTCTTAAACCAGCACTGATGCAAGGGGTCCAGAGGCCACTAGTCACATTGAAACGAGACTGCCCTTCTTCTAGGTTACGGGTAAGACCTAACGAACAGATACAATGATGACAAACCCTGACAGACCTTGTAAAGACAGCCAGAGAGGCAGAAAATCTGGGTATGTGGACATTGAGAGGCCACAGGATGTGCGAGGCAGTCTCACGAATACACTGTTCGAATCACAGGAGACCTAGCTCGTCTTGACGCAAAGAAAGAGGCTGAACTCTGTTCTGGATGTAACGGAGAGTGAGCACAGCCTTCTGCGCAAGCCCACGCTATGTTTGCACAAGACTACCTGGGAGTCCGAGCAAGAGGTACTGAGAAATCCGTTTAATGGAGGAAAGAAGGAATGGATGCCAGAGATTTTTCAGGGGGTTGGAAAGGACAGAACTCGGGCTTCTGTGTTAGAGAAGAAAAGGCACTGACGAGGACTGCGAGGAAAATTTTCAACGAGCCAGTTGCCTTTCCAGTGTCCAATGCTACCCCAAGCACCGCACAGCCTCCAAAAGTCCGAGAGTCATGAACTCAGTGCAATAAGGGAGCACCTTCTCTGTGTGCCAGGCACCACCAACAACGCCAAGTACATCCAGGAAAAACTTCCCACCCTCCAGGAGTTTGAAATTACTTCTCAGGGCGCCTGGGGGCTCGGTTGGTTAAGCGGCCGACTTTGGCTCAGGTTATGGTCTCACAGTCTGTGAGTTCGAGCCCCGAGTCGGGCTCTGTGCTCACAGCTCATCAGAGCCTGGAGCCTGCTTCGGATTCTGTGTCTCCCTCTCTCTCTGCCCCTCCCCTGCTCACACTCTGTCTCTATGTCTCTCAAAAATAAATTTAAAAAGTTTAAAAAAAAATAAAAATACAATACAATACAACAAAATAAAATTACTTCTCTTCCGGAGGGTCTGGGTGGCTCAGTCGGTTAAGTGTCCGACTTCAGTTCAAGTCATGATCTCTCAGTTCGTGGGTTCGAGCCCCATACCTGGCTCTGTACTGACAGCTCAGCGCCTGGAGCCTGCTTCGGATTCTGTGTCTCCCTCTCTCTTTGCTCCTCCCCCACTCACTCTGTCTCTGTCTCTCTTTCTCAAAAATAAATAAACATTAAAAAAAAATTCTCTCTCTCCCTGTTCCTCTTTTCTTCTGTCCCCACTTTTTAAGAGGAAAAGAAGTATTTCTGGAACTTGTCTCTCCTTGTGCTCGATGCCTTCTTTGCTACAAAGCATCAGCTGGGTCAAGTCAAGACCATGCGGGTCCTGGGCAGTTTCAGCAATTTGTTCTGAATGGCGAACACTTAGGAATGCGTTCTCAACCAGGACGGCCTGGCAGTCTTGACACAAAACTGTTAGGATGTAAATGTCCAAATTCAAGCGTCAGTGGAGCCCAACGTCAAGTAAATGGACTCACGGAACTTTTCTGCAGAAAACAGACTACAGCTGTTCGTTCATTCGTCCAACCAATAGGAGCCGTGTGCTTTTACAGACGGACGTTTCTCCCCTGACCTGGGAGGATGAATGACATCCTGTGAAACCTGGGGGGGAGGAGTGGTTTGCCCACAAGATGAATTAAGAAAGGACCGCAAGCAGCACTCAAACCAGGAGGGACGGTGACAAGGGACAGGAGAGGGCGTATGGAGGAACTATCAACTACCAGATAACAAATAGTCACCAGGGACAGAAATCTGCCACGAGTCTGAGAACTGGAAGGAGGTCACTCGTCAAGTGAGATTCCTGATCTTCAGTATGTAAGGCTGCCAACGCCTCCATTTTCACAGGAGAGTGAGACAGCTTTGCTTTCCGCTAGTGGACAAATTACTGGCGAGGACACGCACACTCCTGACGAGAGCCGCACGTGAGACGAACGTCATCAAGTGCTCGGGCTGTGCGGCGCCCACGAGAACCGCCATTCAAAGAAAACAGAGATCCGGTATCAGTTTTATCAGAAGCTCTGACGAACACGTTCCTAGAACTTTTAACAACCGAGACTGGCTTCGGAGTCCGAACCGAAATGGCCAGGACCGCTGGCCGCACACCACCCTGTAGCCACGCCCACAACTGTGGATCCCTAAAGGCCCGTGACATCATCAAACCACTTTCTAAGCAGTTTTACTTTTAACTGTCACTTTTTTTTGGATCCTATTCTTCAAAGCTGCACTGCCTCCAAACTGCACGCCTGGGGACCCTTCCGGTCTTTGGCAAATAAAACCCAGAATACAATCAAAGCAGTCACAATTAAACTGCAAAACACTTGATTAAAAAAAATTGATTTCAATTATTACTTGTGTATCTTTAACGCCGATCGGATCCTTTCTTTTCCACCCTACCTTCAGTGCTGTGTGACAGTTACAAAGTTTTACGGTATTCTAAGATTATTCTGTTTTTTCAAAAGAAACATTTTGGGGGCGCCTGGGTGGCTCAGTTGGTTAAGCATCTGACTCTTGATGTCAGCTCAGGTCATGATCTCACGGTTTGTGAGTTCGAACCACACATCCGGCTCTGCGCTGACAGTGCAGAGCCTGCTTAGGATTCTCCCTCTCTCTCCCCACCCCCCTCTCTCTCCCCCTCCTGCCCCTCCCCAACTTGTATGCTTGCGTGCACTCTCTCTCTCTCAAAATAAATAAACTTAAAAAAAGAAACATTTTGTAAAACGTGCTTAGAAACCTTTAAAAAATACACACAGAGAATCTCACGGATATATAAAAAGTACAATGACTCAAATGGTATCAAGAACTTTAATCTCTTTATATATTAAAATTAACCTGTACTATAAAATGAGTACCTCCGAAGTCTAAACGACACATGTGAACAACTCGGTTCAGTTACTGAGCTCTCAGTCCAACAGTGAAAGATCAATTTTTTAGAAGGATGAATTTCATTGTGGCAACTGGGAGGAAATTATTTTCAAAAGGAGAATAAAACGAGGAGAAAGTACCCATGAAAATCACCATCGTCTTATTTGTGAAAAGAAAAAACGACCAGTTAAACATATCTGCTTCACCAACTATGGGGTTCAGCTTACTTTTTTCTCGCTTAGCTAGCAGCTCACCTATATAGCAATCCAACTTTCTTGGCTGAAATTCCAGACAGATACATTTTAATTGTGGGAGTCGGTGAAAAAAGGCATTGTTAGAATCAGCTACCGACAAATGCCACTAAAATAAACTGACAACAACATAAAAAAACAAATGTCTTACCAGTTGAAACTCTCGACGCCGGTCATAGGCGTTCTGTATGCCACTGTCTGCCCATAACGCTCGTATAACAGGGAGATACTGTAAAAAAACTCGCGTCTCCACCATTCCCTGGGCCACCATGGAGGACCGCGTGTCAAATGCCATCATCTTGTCTCCATTGAGTTGGTTTGAGTTATCTCCCCACGGGATGTGAAGCTTCTCTCGAGCATCCACCAGCACCCTCATACCTGGTTTAAAAAGAGAGCGAAAGATGGGCTAGGAGTCATTAGATATTCTCGCTGATTCTGTACCGGTGTTACCTGCTGAAACCTCTCATCTACTCCGGGCCCACCTCCTCCAAAAACGGAGACCAACATCAAAAACAGACACACGCAACTTCTCAGAGCTTAAGAAACCAGTTGTCCACAGCCATGAACTTAAAGCCTGGAAAAGTCAACACTATGAACACAATTGCTCTTTCTGAAGCATTTTAACACGTTCCAATTTATAAAATAACTTTTTGTACACTTTTAATAAAGGGTAGTCACAAGAGAACCACAGCTGGAGAAGGAAAAAGAAATTACGCTGCAGGCTCTGAAAACCACCGCAGCTGAGATTTTCTGAGCCTCTCGAAAAGACATTTATGAAATGCCAAGAATCAAATGTCATCACTCAGAGTTCCGTTTGTTCCCTGAGCACCCTGCTTTTTCAACCCAACACCAGGTCTTCTAAGAACACATTCAGAACTCAAAAACTTCTCCCAAACCAAGCCTCAAACCAGTGTTAAGTCACAGGAAAGCCTTCGATTTCCCTGAGGGGGAGGAAGAGCAACTGCGAAACGTGCATCGAAACAGAGCATTCGACCCGCAGAGGTTCATTCAAACCCAGTGTCTCTGATCACTACACTTCGGTCCGTCCTAACAGTCACGGGGACTCCTCAGGCACGGTCCAGATAACTGACAGGCCGTTTTGCTGCCAATCTTCTAATCACACCAACTCGAAACAAGTAGATGTCTCGTAACTTACATCTCATTACCCATGTTCAAAGGAGGTCACATCGGGAGCCGGGGCACAAAGGACCAGGTGCTTACCTGGCTCGTAATCGGGTAACGTGTTGACTCTATTTATTGACATAATTCCTGAAGTTCGTGCGGCTGCATCAGGATAGAAAGGTACCTTCAATTAAGGACCAGCAAGACGGGAGTCTGCAGCCTTGAAAGAGCCCTCAATTAGTTTTGTGCTAACCATTAAGATGGGAGGAATCCAACTGTACCACACAGCTTCACTGCAGCGGTCCCAGGGCTCAGAGCTGGCTGGCGACGGCGTGAGCCCGAGCCCCTGGCCGAGCAGCCCTCTCCCCTCCTTGCCCCCCGATTTCCCCACCCCCTGGGAGAAGTTTTCCTCTACTCGATCTTGGGAGGAAAAAAAAAAAAGCGACGGAGAAGGAGTTGCTTAAGAACTTCCTGAACAACAACAAAAAATCCCACTTAAAAAAACACGGCTTGCAATCTGTAGCCAACTCCGCCACAACTGCTACCCAGATGGCGGTTTCCCCATGCACCTGAACTATCAGGCTCTGGAACTCAAATCTGCCAAAGAGCCTTTCGTAAAAAGTCGAAAATACTTGATTCTAAGAATAAAACATGTAATTATCGCTGAAGTAAGAATAATTTTCTCCAATTCTCCGAAAGCGCAGAAATAAAATTCGCTTAAGGACAACGTTTAGTTTTAAAAACACTGACAAACAGAAGCAGAGTCTAGGATTCCAGCCGACAGGGAGTCACGGACTCAATCTGCACAGGCTTTGCCTCACTTTTTAGGCCAAAGCTTCTTTACACCAACGCACAATTTCATTTAAATAGCACAGCAAGGTGGGGGGGAGTGGTAACCCCCCTTCTGCCGCCAGTCATTAGGCAAAAAGGAGAGTGCAACGTGTTGCATAGTGATTACAGGCAAAACATCCTGCCCGACCGTGACAATAGGGCGAGAAACCACTGATGCTAATTTTTTCAGACTAACTGTATGGCTCTACTCTTTCCTGATGCCAGCACAGGGCACAGACTGCCCTAAGTTTTCGTCATCTTTGCCCGAAAGGGCCCAGCAACTGTCACCCTTCGTCCTTGACAAGTCTCAGGCAAAAGTTTCCTTCCTGAGACCATTCCAGAACTCCCTTGTTTAGGAGGCGGCCAAGGGAGCAGGGAGTTGGGAGCAGCCCCGACCCCATGTGACTCGGGTCACCCACCCCGGGCAGCGAGGTTGGGCAGGCAGCGCCGGGGCGGGGGATGGGAGAGTGTGGGTCTGGGGTTGGCCCTCGGGTCTCCTCCTGGCCTCGTCCGGAGGAAGACAGGAGCGATCACCCCGCACCCAGACTCTCGGCGCCCGGCTCGCCTCACTTCCCTCTCGGAGGAGGCGAGGCCAGCGGCGAGGCCAGGGGACCTGCTGTGATCCCCCACTGGAACCGGCAAGGGGGAAAGCGGGGCGCTCCCGGGCACCCTCTCCCCTGGGGGGCGGGGGCGAGGGCACCCCGGGCAGGCAGGACCGCCGCCCAGGGTGGGCGCGCCCCCTTCCCGCCCGCCCGCCGGGCCGGGTCCTCCGGCCGGGAAGAAGCGAACGAGGGCGGTGCCCGGCCTCGCGCCGGCCGCCTCCGCCCCCCGGCCCACCCCGGCCCGGGCCCGCGATCTCCGCGGCGACCCCCGCTCTGCACCTTTAATCACGTTGCTGTAGATGGTGGGGCGGAACTCCTCGCGCGCGTGCTGGTCGAAGTCCTGCCCGTGGATGATCCGCATCTGCTTCAGGAAAGTGGACTTGCCGCTCTCGCCCGCGCCCAGCAGCAGGATCTTCACGAGCCGCTTCACGTAGGTCTTCTCCCGGGACAGGCATTTGTCGATCTCCTTGGACTTGCGCTGCTGCTCGGCCTCGCCGCTCGTCAGCACGCAGCCGGGGAAGCACACGGACAGCACGGACCGCGACGGCAGGAAGTCCGCCATCTTGCCGCAGCCGCCGCCGCCTCGGCGGGCCCCTCCGGCTCCCTCCACCTCCTCCTCGGGCGGCGGGCGGCTCCTGCTACGAGGCTCGAGGGCGGGGAGCGCGGCGGCGGCGGCCCGAGCGCGCCCGGGGAGGGAGGGAACCAGAGAGGTGACTCGCAGGGCGGGCCGGGGAAGCCGGGGAGGGAGGGAAGGAGGGCGGGCCCAGGAGGGGCGGTGGCCCCCGGGCGTGCGCGCGCCCGCCGCCTCCCCGGGGACGCGCACGCATGCACGCACGCCGAGGCCTCTTCCCACCGACCCCGCTCTAACCCGCGGCCTCCCGCGCTGGGCCGGCGCGTGGAGCTCTAGCCCGGGTGTCCGCGGCCGCCGCCCGGCGCGCGCGGGGGTGGGGGTGGGGCTGTGAATGGTCACGTGGTCTGCAACCAGCCCGGGGAAGCGCGCGCGCGCGCGCTCGGAATCCGACTTTCTGTTTCCCTTTAATGAGCTGCGCCCGATGACTGGCAGGAGGGCCGCTTCCCGGAGCCCTGGAGGCGGGAGACCAGGTCCCAGACACTGCCCTTTGGGCTCTCCTACAGCTCTCCCTGCTGGGTTCCGTGCCCGCCGCCTGCTGTTAAGGTTCGGCGCCTAATTTCGAGGCCACCGGCTGGGGTGTTTATTCAGACCGCGGGCGCGAGTCAGGAAGGTTTTAGGGCCTTTTCTTAAGGTGGTTTCTTTGGCATCCAGCTCTCCCAAGCCCAGCATGAGACCCGAACAACGTCAGTCTCCCTCCCCACGCCCCCAGCTCTTTTTGGCACTCTCAGACCCCGCAAAAGACTCTCCCTTCAGGAGGAGAAGCTGGAGTTGATGTTAAATCTCAGATGTGCGAGGAGGGATTGTTCATGTCTCCTTCACGCCGCTCTGAAGTCCGTGGATGGTAGCAGCAGGAGGGTGAGCTCACGGCGAAAATCCCCCTAAACCGGACACAGTGAAGCAGACTCTTCCCTACAAGGAAGCAGATAAGCAAACAGACCGAGGACTGAAATTTTAGGTTTCCTGCCAGATTAGAGAGGATATGACCGGCCGAGGGACTTTTTTCTGTCCCGACAGCAGATTCAGGCCAGGAGACCTGAAAGGGCTGCCAGGGGACAAGCGACAAGTGCCAGCTGGGGTGGTGGAGAGACCGTGTGGCAAGGACCCCGGAAGCCAGCTTCTTTATTCTCAGTATTTAGTTTCGGGTGGAAACAGCCGGTTTGGTCGGTGTCTGTTCTGGGCAGTGCAGAGGTAATGCTCCTTGATTTGGGCCCCTGTGGCTGGGAAGCCACCTCTGTGTTAGGCAGTTGAGGTTAAGGGGTCAGCACTCCGAGAGGCTCAGGGCAGGTTTAAATTTAAAAAAATCGGTGCCAGTCAGTTTGCTGTCCGGTTGGCTTAGTGGCCGAGAAGCCCCATGACTCAGTAAATAGGCTTCAGTAAACAATGGCCATAGTAGGACTATGTCCTGTTGTCCAGGCCAAGCCCATAGGGTGGCCAATCTACAGTATACAAGGCAGGGTAGGTTCACCTCTAGTATCTCTGGATTGATAGGGTCAGAATCACCGGGCGGTGCCTTCAGGCAAAATGTACGGTAAAAGTCTACCCTGGATGGGAAATCTCTCTACAGTCTCATTAGTGGTCAGGAGGCCCCGTTCTCCAACCATGAAACGGCTGACCTCTGTCCACAACAGGGGAGCAGGTGTGCCCCCCCTACCCCGTGTCTCTGCGGGCTCCAGAGGCTAATCTGAACTCATTTGCGAAAACAGGAGGGAAACCTGGAAGTCAGGCAGTTAACATTACCGTTTATCTTTTTCAAAAGCGTGTGCAGCGTAATGGAGAAGCAAGGGGGTGCCCAGGAGGCAGGAAGGTATTCCTGCCCGGCCGGTTCATGTCATGACACGCAGAGCAGCCGAGAAAGCTCTTCAGAGCCCTGCCTGTACCCCTGTGTTGGAACCATGTTGGCTCAGATCGAGTCTAACTGCTCGCTCTAGTCAGTGTTTCTGAAAGAGAGACATCGTTGGGCCTAGCCCGAGGTTTGCCAATAGCGGTCCAACGGCTTCGGTTTAATAGTCAAGCCACCTTGAAATTATAAGTGTAAAAACGAGTGAGAGGTTCGGTGGTTCCTCAGAAGGTTAAACACAGAACTGACATGAAGCAGCGATTCTACTCCTAGGTATATGGCAAAAATAATTGAAAACTGGTATTCAAACAAAAAAAATTGTGCACCTGTGTTCATGGCAGCACTAGTCGGAAGGGCCAAAAGAGGAAAACACGCCATATATCCATCAACAGATGAGCGGGTAAACAAAAATGTAATGTATCGATCAAATGGAATTATTCATCCGTAAGAGGAAATGAAATTCTGACTGACACGTGCTACAATAGAGATGAACCCTGAAGACATGATGCTGAGTGGAAGAAGCCAGTCAGAAAAGGTCACTTATTGGAAGGTTCCATTTATATGAAAAGTCCAGAATAGACAAAGCCATAGAAACAGTGGGTTAATAGTTGCCAGGGGCTAGGAGGAAGGAAGACTGGGGAGTGACTGTTGATGGGTTCAGGGTTTCCTTTTGGGGTGATGAAAATGCTTAGGATCCAGGGGCACCCGGGCGGCTCAGTCAATTAAGCGTCTGACTTTGGCTCAGGTCCTGATCTCACGGTTCGTGGGTTCGAGCCCCGCGTCGGGCTCTGTGCTGACAGCTTGGAGCCTGGAGCCTGCTTTGGATTCTGTGTCTCCCTCTCTGCCCCTCTCCCATTCGTGCTTTCTCTCTCTCTCTCTCTCTCAAAAATAAATAAACATTAAAAAAGATTAAAAAAAAACAAGAAGAAAATGGTTAGGAACTAAGTATTGGTGATGGTTGCAGAACATTGTGAGTGTACTAAATGCCCCGAATGGTAGACTTTAGAAGAGTCAAATGATGCATTTGATATTATGTGAATTTTCCCACAATAAAAAAAAGACGAAGGGGGAAAATAATAAAGGCATCATGTAACACTGAGGTACTTACAGTGTCCAATGTTCAATGAATGAACGTGCGATTGTATTTGTTTTAAAGTAACAACGTAAGGTGTATCTTTGCATCAGAAGCAAAGCTACTCTGGCAGGTGCTCCAGGTTACACCGCAAGGGTATTAATGCTATTTTAATTTCCGGAGAGATCGTTTCATCACTAAAAAAAAGAAAATCCAAATTTTCTGAGGGCGTGAAGAGTTCGTTGGTTAGGACTGCACCTGCTGGGCGCTAGATTTCCAGAGGAGGCAGGTGTTAATCCTTTGGCAACCTCTGTACTGCTGTTAGCCAGTTAATGCACGGCCCCGTAGGAGCTGCGACAGAATGGTCGGTCAGTTGTAATGCTCTATGCGTTCTGGAAACCCAAGGTCTGGCGGCAAACAGTCTTGCGGGGTCAATAGCGAAGGCATGACTAAAAACGTAGAACTCCATTTCCGAGGGGCGCTCCTCCTCCGACGTGGTCCTCTCCGGGAATGCTGCCGATGCCGGGAATCAATTCCTTGTGACTCTTTCTTTGGGATGGAAAGATAGACTTCCTATCTTAGAGTCACAGCTTTTTTACAACGGAAAAAAAAAAAACGGTATCGTTAAGCTCATCCACCTGCCTTCGTGCCAAATAACTTTGGGCTATGTTCAAAAATCAGTATTCTCCATAAAGGACAAAAATGTGTCCCCTTCAGACATGCAAATTCCGAAGAATATGCCAAAGCCTCTAGGAGCTGTTCCAAAAGAGGCGTGTTTTTGTTTTGTTTTGTCTTGTTTCAAACGATGAGAAATCTAATTGAAATAAGTGTTTCCCACGTCAAGGTGACTACTCACCGCTCAGGATAGGGCGACGCCCACTGGGTATGTTTATGTAAGACTCCGGCACATCGCTTGACGGCTAAGCCTGGTGTTAATTTTCTAATAAGGATGACGACACAGCTCCTGTTTTCCCTCTTCAGTGATGTACCATAGGTGGATTCGAATCCTTTCTGAGACGTAAACACAGGCATGGATTTTTCAGATCTCTGTTTCCCGTCCCAGAGAAGGAAGGCGGTTCCCCAGCCCTCCCACTGGTGACACCAGTCCCTTCCACGTGGGTAATGCTTTCAAGGCCCCAAAGCACTTGGACCTCCTTTGTCTCATTCTCCGCTCACAACAGCCGGACTCGGAACACCCAGTGCCCACCTGCTCCCCGCCTGTCTCCCACTGGGTATCTGATGGGGAAGAAGAGTTTTTAGGTGACACCCCGGGAGCCTCATTCAGCCTGGCCGCTCGCAGAGCCAGAACCAGGGTCCCCGTCTTTGGACTCTACATCCAGCGCTCTTTCCGATGTGCCGGAACTGCAGGCGTGCCCGAAGTTCCGGCTGGATGAAGTTCAAACTTAAGAAGCTAACGGTGCTGACGCCTGAGGCACCGCAGGGTTCTAGTCGCGGAGTCCAGAGCTCACAGAGTCCAGAGTCCAGTCCGGCGGGTCTGTTTTTCCAGCCCCTTCGCAGCTGACTGTCATCTGGAAGTCTGCAAGTCCACCAGCTCTTCGGCTGATTCTAGAAAGATGCCTCAGTACTTTGAGCGCAGCCTCCGGTTTGTGAAACGTGCCAGGTGGCTGGCGTAGAAATGAGAACGGAGGAGCCAAACTTAATGGCAATATTTACACGACGCGTAAACCCCAGACGTTCCCTTAACGTGAGTGAGATACGCGCAGGCGCCTTTTTTTTGGCGAAGAAACTTGCCTCTCACGTGGAAAGTTTTGTAAGAAACTAGGCCTGCAGAGTCGGATTGCTGGTGGGGTTTTTTTGTTGTTGTTATTAATGGAAAACATGACTTTAATTACTGGCTGTGCTTTTCTCAGCCGCTCAGAAAGATCCATGAGCTCCCGTCGACCAGCTGTGACCTCGCTTGGCTTATCTGCACTCAGAAGCCTGTGCTGCCTTATAGACCCAGGCCAGCGCCCGTGTAAGCCCTTGCACCTTGCAGAGAGCATCGGATTCCGTTATGGGCAGGCTGTTGATGCGACGCTAACAAAAAGCTTTGCCCGTAAATCCGAGGTCCTTTCTGAGAAACTCAAAACATCCTGCTCAGTCCCGCTCCTTTATTTTCCCTCAGAGCTTTTGGTTTTATTTCTTTTAAGGTTTTATTTATTTTGAGAGAGAGAGAGAGAGTGTGTGTGTGTGTGTGTGTGTGTGTGTGTGAGAGAGAGAGAGAGAGAGAGAGACCCAGAATCCCAAGCAGGCCCCAGGCTCTGAGCTGTCAGCACAGAGCCCAACGCGGGGCTCGAACTCGTGAACCACGAGTATCATGACTGGAGCCGAAGTCGGACCCTCAACCGACTGAGCCACGCAGGCGCCCCCAGCCCTCAGAGCTTTTTAAAGATGAGGGATCCTCTTTATGTTTTATTGCCTGTGAAGGGAACCGCCCCTTGCCAGAACCAGGTAAGGGCTCTTTCACACTAAGTTCTGTGTCTCCGGGGAAATTTAAGGCTGCAAAGCCTCAATTTATTCCTGCATCTTAAAATCCTCTGCTCCCAACCCTGTGGAAGAAGTTTTCTATCACTCAGAACACCGGATTATAGCCTCGGACCTGTTGCTTCCAGGAACCACATTCCTGGCCAGCAGGCTAGCCCGGTCCCATCACCCGTCACGGCCTGTAGACCCAGCCTTGGCCTCTGTAAACGCCAGGGTGGGTCAGTCAGTCGAGTTGACCATCAAGCAGTTGGGGCTCACACGCAGGGGCCACTGGGAAATAAGGATCCATGCAGACTTTGTCAGAATGCGGCAGCCTGGCTCATGGAGCCACTAATATCATCATCACATCTGTCTCCAAACTCCCGGTCAGCTGCTCAGGAAAAGCAGGGCTAGCTTATGGTCGGATTCGGGGAAAAGGCAGCCAACTGCTGAGTCAGAATCCTAGCGCTGAAGGTCTAGAAGCTGAAACACAGTCACCACGGTCTCAGTCTCTTGCTTCAGGAATTAGCTTTCTCCTGGCTATGGGCGGGCTATGCCAGGCCTGCCTGGAAGATGAGGGAGAGACATGAAAGCAAAGGAAAGCCGCTCCCCTTGTCAAGCAATTTTGTCTCCAGTAATTCTGTTCTTAACGATGCTTTCCCGTCTTTGCAAACAAACAGAACCGTAAGAAGAAAAAGTCTCTTCGGTAGGAAAGTCCTCCATCTAACCCATACAAATCGTATCAGATGGTTTGCGAGTCATTTTGCAAGGAATCCGGTGTGGGTGCAGCCACTTGGGCAGAACTCCACGCATTCGAGCCTTGCCCTTCCTGTCTGTAAAATGGGGGCATTTGGACAGAAAGATTTGTCCCGAGGATTCAATTATAGAACAAACGCACTCCATTTCTGTCTGGAAATGAGAAGTTCGGTCTTAGACTCTTTGAGGAAGCAGCAGCCAAACTTCGTTAACAATGCTTTGAAAGTTTAGCGATATTGTCCCGGTCAGAACCGTCTCCTGCTCTTTCCTGGGCTCTTTCCTCTGAATTTGAAGCTACTTGCTCTCCTCAGGATCATTCGTAGCGGCCGACGTGTCTCCCGACAGGATCTCTTTCTGGTCGAAAGAATCTAACGCAACAATGAGCAAATGCATGTACATGAGGGGTCGTCACCCGAATTTGGACTCTGAAGAGGGGCGGGGTTTATTAGTTCCCATCAATGACGGGAGTGTAAGGGATCGGCTCAGAGAGCAGAGGTTCAGGTGGAGCTGTTGGCACAGTGAGTTAAGAGCATGGGCTTTGTTTCCCAGTCTGCACGGTGGGTGTAAGCATCTTAGAGCTTTGGGGGAGAGGTATATAAAGTGACAGAGCAGGCTTTTAGTCAACGTCACCATGTTTCCTTTCTGTCAGAGTGTTTACTTGTCCAACGGATGAACCGGTGTCTATGTCGTGAAGGTCACGGATAATGAGGGATGCCTCATGGACATGTATGTAGATACCTCTGACCACAAGCCCATGGGCTGATCACACCCCCACCGGTAGGCACCTCCGGATAGCCCTTGCGCCTAAAGGTGGGCACACCAGTGGTGTAGTCGCCCCTTAGGACAGACCCACACTCAGGGAAACAGACGAGGTCTGCTTGGGTAAGGCACTTAGGGATTCTAGTTCCCTGGCTTTTTGTCTGGGAGGGGCACAGGCTCTGGGCGGGTCCCTTGGTCTTGCCCGACAATAGGGACAGCATGAGGAGAGAACCAGAGCAGGACCCCGGTAAGCACAGGTGGAGGTGGGGACTTGCGTTGCCCGGAGCTGAGGGCCGTACTGTCTGGGAGGAGACAATGAGATAATATCTAAACTGCCCCCATTTTACAGAAGTGGGGCCTACACTAAACCTCAGAAACATTTGTTCTGCCCCGGCTCTTGGAAGTGGATGGACAAAAATGGCTGAAACACTGCACCGAGGTCATTCGCGAGCCAGTCCTCGGTTGGGGACTTTTGTGCCCCTCTGGTAGAAGCCTGCTAAATTTCTGGCTCATCACTGCCCCTTCCAAGGCCACCTGGGGCAAGAAGTCAATGAGTGCTTTTTTTTTTTTTTTTTAATTTTTTTTTAACGTTTATTTATTTTTGAGAGACATAGAGATAGAGCATGAGCAGGGGAAGGGCAGAGAGAGAGGGAGACACAGAATCCGAAGCAGGCTCCAGGCTCTGATGAGCCATCAGCACAGAGCCCGATGTGGGGCCCGAACTCACAGACCGTGAGATCGTGACCTGAGCCGAAGTCGGCCGCTTAACCGACTGAGCCCCCCAGGCGCCCCAATGAGTGCTTTATAGAAGAGCCGGTGCCTAAAGAATGCACCTTTGGATCAATCCTCAGCTTGTGCCTTCACCGGGGACTTCTGCCAAGGGCCTCGGGGAAAGCAAAGTTACCCCCAGAAAGTTAAGCCCCAGCTCCAGGAGGAGAGGGAACTTGCAGCACTGCCCCGGGCAGGGCCCGACGCCCTTCAGGCAACCTCATCCCCAGTCATTTAGGAGGGCCTGCGCGGGTAGGTGCTTAGATTTAGAAAGCTTGCCTTGGGTGGTTTTCTCTCTAAGAATCACAGAGTCTTCACTAATGTGCTACAGTTAAGGAATTGGGATTGGGGGCAATTTAACTTCGCCTGGGACAAACCTACTTGAGCCAAGGGACTCACAGGGAAGGCACGATGGGCTGTAATGGAAAATCTGAATGAACTGCATATCTCCATTTATGTCCTGGGTCTCACAAAGATTTGCTCCTCCATGGCCCCATTCTTAGTCATTTACCCTCCATAAATAAGGGAGCAAATAATAATAGTGGGCGCTTTCTCGATAGCCAGCTAGGAGGTGTTTCTGAAAAGCCGTCTGTCTAACCTCCCCCCCATCCCCCAGTATAATCCTCTCTTGGGATACTAGCATTTTCTTAGGGAGATTCTCTTGACAAATTAGTGTCCTGGTAAATTTCATATCAGCCATTTTTCTAGCTTGGCCAGCTTTGGCGACAAACGCCCCAAGTTCTCCCTGTTTTGGTTTCCAGAACTGTCTTCCCTAGCTATCTCCCATCCTTCTTTCCCCACCTCCTTTTCTTCAGGCTTCCCCTCCTTCCCTGCCCTCTCCCTTCTTCCTTACTCCTCCCAGCCCTTCCTTCCCGTCTCTCCCTCCCCAGGTTGGTGGAAGGCAGTATCTGGTCCCTCAGCACCCTCACTTCGCCCATCACCACACAGGTCCCACTGGCTCTAAATGTCCCCCCCTCACCACCACTCAAGAATTAGAAACCCTTCGAGGCAAGGACACAGCTAACTTCTTTCATATCTTCAGCATCTAGTGTGTCATATCGTAATGGCTCACTAAATGTATATAATTAATTTAAACGCGTAGACAACCATCTGCCTACTTCCAAGTTGCTTTCCTGCATTTCTGAGGGTGGCCAGCTGGATTTGCAGCCCTCCAGGATTGGAGGGGCCTATACAGGGAATGGAGAGAACACTTTCGGCTCGGCCCCACTTGTCAGAACCAGGGACCGGCCCGTGCTACACACTGTGCTCACTGGGAATGGCTGAAAATATCACAATATGGCCTCGTGAGTGACTTGCAGTAGCTGAAGGGCTCGCGTGGGGTGGGGTGATTAGAACACGCCATCACACGGTGGACATGAGTCAATCAAGTAGCCTGCTCACGGCGGGGCATGTGTGGGCCATGAAAAACGAGAACTTGGGCCATCCTTCTCAATGGCAGACAACTAGTAGGTGCCCGTTTCCATCAGGTACGAGCCGGGCTCACAAAGAACATGAATGAGAATTGGGCAGGTGCGGGTTCAAATCCCAGCTCTGCTCTCTCCTGTGTCTATCATCAGTATCCTGGCATAAGCCACCCAGACTTTCTGAGCCTCATTTTTCTTATCTGAAAAATGGAGTCAATTATGCCCACACCTCCCTCGGTGGCTGGGAGGGTTAATTGTCGTGACCTATGTAAAGCATGTGGCAAAACACCTGGCTCCAAATAGCTGTCGGATCATAGTAGCGTTTGCTGCTAGGCACTGGGGATTAAAAGCTATTAGAATGATTTTGTTATATAAATGTAAAGATTTTTGAGGGGCACCTGGGTATCTCAGTCCGTTAAGTGTCAGACTCTTGGTTTCAGCTCAGGTCATCATCTGTGGTTTGTGAGGTTGAGCCCCATGTTAGGCTCTGTACTGGCAGTGTGGAGCCTGCTTGGGATTCTCTCTCTCCCCTTCTCTCTCTGTCCCTCCCTGGCCGGCTCTCCCTCTCCCTCAAAATAAACAAGTAAACTTAAAACAAAGTAAATACAAAGATTTTTTTTTTTAAATGCAAAGTTACTTGTGCTAACTTTCAAATGAACTATATTGATCATTGCTTTAGGGAATCTAGAGTTTGGGCATGGTTATCTACTAGAAATATAATGCAAGGCACATAATGTAATTTAAAATGTTCTAGTAACCCCATTAGAAAAATTGAAAAAAAAAAAAGTAAAATTGATTTTAACAATGTAGTTTCTTAAGCCCAGTATACCCCAAATACCATTTCAATGTGTAAGTGATATGAGGATTATTAAAGAGATATATTCTTTTTTTTTTTTTTTGTACAAAGCCTTAAAAATCCAGTGTGCATTTAACATTTGTGGCAACCTCCGCTGAGATGCTGACTTGTCAGCAAAGGTACCTGGTCTGTATTTAGATTTCATAAACTTTAGAGTTGAAAAAGTAGATGCACAAACCGAGTTGTTTCAAACACACTGAAACATTTTCCAGTAACTGAGTCGAGTCTCCGTCTTTAAGTTTAAATTAATTAAAACGAAATAAAAATTGAAGTTCCTCGATGTCGTTAGCCACATTTCAAGTGCCCAATAGCTACGTGGGGCTAGGAGCTCTTTCCTGAGCCAATCCATGGGAAGTAGACAGAAACCTTGAATGGCTGGTTACGAGGAGAGGAGTGAGGAATAACATTCTAGCCAGGTGGGACAGTTTTAGGGTGAGCAAGCACCTGGTGTGTGGCCAGGACAGCACGGGAGCTGGTTTGATTAGGACCAACCCGTGGAGGTTGCACTCTTAGGAAGGAGGCTGAGGGAAGGGGCAGGATGGTGGGAGGCTTGGAGGCTGCGTGCTCGGGGGCCGGGTTGATGTCGGAAAGGCTTGAGGGACCAAGGTGGTGATGCTTATCAGAAAGCGATTCCCCTGAGACAAACAGCTGAACCCAGGCTCCGGGGACCGTGTATTTTATGGAATTTTTTTTTTTTTAAGCGAATGTATAATTTACAACACCCACTCCACCCTCTGAATCACATGGTGACCCTGGACTTTGCCCAGAGTTTCTGAGATTGTGAAAGATACTCCTTACTTCTAGGGAACTCCTTGAGGGTGCTGGGTATAGGCTGGAGCAGAGTTAAGGACTTCTCGGAAGTCAGAGGAAAGTCTAACCTTCCATTCCCTGGCTACTTTTTTGTACCCCTCGCATCTTCTCTGGGAAAAGCATTACTTCTACCCTGAGTTCAGGTTTTGTTAGATCTAAGGGCGGGGGGGTTGGGGGAGGGTAGGGGGAGGCTCTCCTGGAAAGGAAGCTACTTGTCCCCTCTCCGAGGTCCCCCCTAATCCTCAAATAGCCTAAAGCGCTGTAATCTATCTCCACACGCCAATGATCCAGACCAGCCAGCTTCCTTGGGCTGCTGGCACACAGTGGGGGTCTGGCCCAGGGACTATGAAGCACCCCCGACTCTGCATTGTGTGGATATGTGGGGAGTCCCTGCTTAGACCACACGCTGTGCTACACGTGGGGGAGTACAAGAGGAACGAATCTATGAGGAGCTGCCAGTGGACACGGCCAACTGGTCAACCAACCGTTACTGTGCTGAGTGATGGCAGCATGGCCCAGGACCATGAGAGTCAGAGCATCTCAGCCAGCCAGGGAGCTCAGTGTGGGGCCTCTCTGGAAGCACAGCTTTGAAAGAACAGCAGGAGGATGGGAAAGAGTGCCTTCTGGGCTGGGCAAGAACATCCACACGAAGACTAGCATGCATGGAAGAATGACGACCCACTAATGAGATTTCGGTGGTGTCCCATTGTCTCCCAGCTCTTGTGCGATGCCAGACACTGTCTGAGAACTCCGTATCTGCGAGCCTTCTACCCATTTCCCAGATAGGGAAACTGAAGCTCTGAGCAGTAACGTGCACTCGTAAGGTCAGGGTCGAGAGCTGGTGCTGACCCGATCCCAGAAATGCCTGACTCCTGCTACTCAGCTCACAGTGCCCTCGGAGCCTGCAAATCCCTCAGCCTCATCCTGGGAGCGCTTGGGGACCCCACGTCGATCTACAAACGTTAGGTTTTAGGATTGTCTCGAGAAGCAGGCCCAAGTCATGTCTTAGGGCTGGTCATGGGGCCCTCCCTGCTGCTGATAGGAATCACTGGAAGGGCTGAACGGGTGGTTCCATTGAGGACATGAAGGGGCTACTTGGGCGACTGTCATGGCTCTGCCCCAGCACTGCACTGTCCAGCGTGAGGCAACAGGGTGTCACGTACCACCAGCCCCCAGCGCGTCCGGGCAGCTCCGAGCCTCCCGACAGGGTGGGTCTGGGCAGGCGCTTCCTCCCAGTGCTGCCTGGGCAACAGATGTGGGTTTTTCTAGGTCAGGCGGGTCTCTCTTCAGCGGGCCCGAGGATGCACAGTTTGTATAAACTGCAGACGTTGCTGGCGCGCTGTGTAAACACAGACTATCTTCCGCTCCAGCGCTTCCTTTGGGGAGACTCTGCCTCCAACTGGGATACTTGATTCCAACCTTCTTATCATCTCGAAGCTTCCTACTCTGATATAAGGAAGCTATTAAAGTCCATTTCCTGGTGTTGCCTTGACCTCACCAGTGCACGCGCGCATTGAAGTGAACGTCCCTTGGAGAAGAATATTTTTCACCTTCAAAAATCTGTCACCCAGCCTCAGACGCCCCACATCAAACAGGCCTGCAGGCATTTTGAAAGTGCGTTTAGCCAAAGCCTTACGCCCTAAATGTTTACTTCCTACCGCAGCGAGTTTAAGCGTATATACTTGGCTCTGGGGCTCTTCTTAGCAGGCCCCGCTGCCTCTTTGACTCTGTTTCTAGACTTTTTTTTCACTCCCAATTGTCAGTCTTTCCCGTACCATCCTTCAAACAGGTCCTGCTCACCCATTTTAAACTGTTGTCCATACTTCCTGCCTCCCTCTCGTCCTTCTCATTGGAAAAGCCCTACTCCCTTCTCTTCCCAAGTGCTAACAAAAGGAATATGAGAAAAAATAAATGGCAAAGATCTAGCTGAAAAAAAAAAATCCAAATCCAAAAAAAATAAATAAATAAAAATCCAAGCACTACATTTTCCTCCTCTCATCTGAACTCCGACGGAACTCACGTCTCCTGCCGCACAACTTCGGACTTGTGGTCGCCAGCCTCCAGCCTGGCCCCCGGTGGGTCTCTACTGGTATTCACACCCTTGGGTCGTCCCCTTCCCCAAATGCACAGGGCAGGCCTGTGTAACCCATACGTTATCGTGACACAGAGTTTCTCAATAAAACACACCGGGTCTCTGCCTTGCTCCCTTGGGTCACTCCCCAGAGGAGAAGCCAGCCACGGTGTCGTGAGGACACTTAGGCGGCCCAGCACAGGGGTCCACGTGGGGAAGAACTGAGGCCTCCAGCCAAGTACCAGCGCCACGGAGCCAGCCACCTTGTCCGCAGGCTCCCGAGAGGCTCTGGGCTAGAACCGCACGGCCGTAAGTTGCTGCCTAATTCCGGATCCACAGAAAACAATGCGAAATAAGCGTGTATTGTTGCCTCAGGCTGTTAAATCTCGGGGGGGGGGGTCCTCAGTTACGCAGCAATAGATAACGAATCCAGAACCTCAAAATAAAAATGGCACTCATAATAACACTTCACGTTACCGAGTAAAGCTTGAGACGTACCAGGCGCTGCCTAGCACTTTACATAGGATATCTCATTTAAGAGTACAGCCAATAATAGTAGTATCAATGAACACTGATAAAGTGCCAGAAACTGTACGAAAGGCCTCACACACGTTCCGTCCCGTCTTCCGCGTTGGCCCTGGGAAGCAGGCGCTTTGATTAGTGTCATTCCCATGCTCCACGGAAGGACACTGAGACAGAAAGAAGGGTGGCTGTGGCAGGGCCGAGGCTGAGACTGGAGGCCATCCCGACTCGGAAGCCTGGGTCCCTCCTCACTCTTCCCTGTGTCGTTTCTGCTGTTCCGTGAGGGTCTCGGCTCCGCCACACAGACTCTAGCGACTGTGTGTTTTGCCTCTGACTCCCTGCCGCAGCGTGCACATACTACGGGCTCAATAAAAGCCTCCAAATGTGCTGCTCCCCTTAGCTCAGCACTCATTCCAGAGCAGAACCGAGAGTGATCGAGAGAGCGAGCGAGCAAGACAGTGTCACAGTGTCACGAAGAAGCGCGTTTTTGCACACGGACTCATGCCGGGAGGCGGTGCCCCCGGGGCTCCTGAGTTCCTCTGGCAGGCAGATTTCTGCAGGGAGAGGAACAGAGGGGGGACAGAGGGGAGTCTGTTTAAGAGGAGGCTTCTGGGGTGCAGCAGAGATGGGGAGGGAGGAGGGTCACGGAGAAGTGTGCGATGCAGGGGCAGGGTGAGGGGGATGAGGGGATTGCAGGAGCCCCTGGCTACCCAGCCGCCCCCCAGGGATGCTTGGAGGGGATGTGAAGTCCCGGGAGCAGTGAGTGTCACAAGCAGGCCCGGAACCAGGGCCAAAGAAGAGGAAGGAAACGGGGCTCTGACGGGGGCGCAGGGAGACAGGCCGGAAGGGGGGTTTGGGGCCACAGCAAAGGATGTGGACCAGGGGGTTCAGGCAGAGGGAGAGGCCGTAGCCAAAAGCAGGTTCGACTTGCACCCAGGAAAAAGCAGGTCGCCTGAACTGACTCCATCCAGAACAGGGTCACAGGGAGCGTCAGGGAGCGGACAGCAGTAGTAGCTGGAAAATCGGGTCCCAGCAGCCTCGGAAAAATTGGCAGCCCAGCATGGCCAGCATGAGGGCTGCCTCCTTCTCTGGGAGCCAACTGGGAGTCGCGGGTTTTCGAGGAAGATAAATTCTCTGGGTTTGGATGTAAAAAAAAAAATGTTTGGTGTCTGCAGAGCAGCCCTGGCTTTGAATCCAGAAGGGCTGCCCGCCCACCGAAAACAGAGGAGGCGAAAGGGCAGAGCTACTGTTTCCGCGGTGGAGGTGTGGCTGGTGTTACTGGAGAACGAGAGAGAGAGAGAGAGAGAGAGAGAGAGAGAGAGAGAGAGAGAGAGAGAGAGAGACGGCGGGGGGGGGCGGAAGGAGGAGGGGAGGCAGAGATGCCTCTTTTAGTCCCACTGGGTATGGGAGCATTGAAACTCCCAGCCTACACTCCGAAAGGAAAACCTGGGGATGTCCGAATCCTCCCGGGGGCTCGCGCCTTCCTTTCCTCTGCTAATCCAACATCAGTCACCTTCCTGCGCCCTTCCAGACGCCCTACCAGAGGGAGCCTACCCTGGGAAAGGCAGAGGCAGAAAGCAGCTGGGCGGAACTTCGGAAAACCCCTCGCAAAAGGACAGACACCCTGACCCGGGCTCCCCCCCCCACCCCCCACCCCGTCTGTTCCTCAGGAAAGTTGCTGTCTGCAGAAGCAGAAGGAGGGGCTGAGGGTCCGGAAGACTGGGTCTGGGCCTGTCACAGGAACACTTGGGGACACCCATCCCTTGGGGGGAAGGGGCAGGGAGAAGCTGGTGGCCAGAGTCTCTTAGGACCACCAGCCGGTATCCGTTTGGGCCGAAGCAGCCCAGTGCACTCCAGAACCAGCCTGCCTTGGGGGGGGCGGATCCCAGCTCTGCTACTTACTGTTGAAGGCTACATGATCTGAGCACGTGATGAAGAGCCTCCTTGACTCAGTTTCCCCATCTGTAAAATGGGGATCATATTCGTAGCTTTCCGACAGGGTGTCATGAGGATTCAATGCAAGGAAAGGTATGAGGGCTCAGCACCCTGGAGACCCCCAGTAAAGGTGGGGTACTCTCCTTGGCCGTGTCTGTGGCACCCCAGGGAGACCTGGCAAAGCCCATAGGCCCGGGGACATGGTGGAGGTGGTGCAACAGGGCTGGGCTCCACCATGCGGAATGAGGGCTCCTTTGGCCTCCCGGCCCAGAGCAGTTACAGGCAGGGGGGCTGGAGCAGTGCGTCGCCAGGGGTGAGGGACCCGTCTGGAATGCCTGCCCCTGGGAACCCCGCTTGGGTGCCTAGGCTCCGAGGGGCCTTGTGCTAAAACCCGCTCTTCAACCTGGAGTTGAGGTTCCCCTAGGATCCTGAGTGTGGGGTGTCTGATGGCACAGCCAAGGGAGCCCCTTCCCCTGCCTGAACCGGATAGACTGAACTAGAAAACAGCATTTGCGTTTCTGACCGAGTCTAGGTTGGAGACCCGAGCTTTGTCCCAGAGTCGAATGGACCTGCTGACCAAGAACGGGCAAGGTCTCCCACCAGGTCATGGTAACCGGGGTGCAGGGTGGGGCTACTTAGTGCGGCTAGGCTAGTGCAGAAGCGAGGCTGCGTCCTCGGCGCCTGTCCGTAAAGGGGCGGAGCCAGGTTGGGAGGGTCACAGCGGTGGGGCGGGGGGGCCACGTTGGAGGAAGAAAACTTCAGGGCAGGGAGAACAGCTTTCTCTACCGTTTAGCCGCCCTATGTCTCTCGCGTCGTCATGCCACAGAATGTATCTCACGGGGGAGCTTGGCAACGCAGTGTGATAGTTCTGTGTTGACTTTGGGACTTTGGGGCTGGACTGTTAGGTTCGAATCCCGCCACTGACTTCCTAGTTCCGTGCCTCTCCCTCCACGCCTGGGTTCTCAGGGGGTTGTCAGGAAGATGAAGTGCGTGGTCTTTAAAACACTGAAAACAGCGCCTGGCTCGGGGCGCCTGGGCAGCTCAGTCGGTTACGTGTCTGACTTTGGCTCAGGTCACGATCCCACGGTTGGTGGGTTCGAAGCCTGCATTGGGCTCTCTGCTGTCAGCGTCGAGCCCCCTTCAGAACTTCTGTGGCCCCCCTTGCCCCTCCCCCACTCTCTCTCTCTCAAAATAAATAAACATTAAAAAAAAAAAAAGGAAGCAAGCCCCTGCCCTCCCGGGGTTGGCAGTCCAGTTAGGAAGCCAGACTCTAGACAACACGGAGAGAATCGCATAATTATCAACCACGCTGTAGCATGTGTCAGAATTTTCTTCCCTTTGAAGGCTGACTAATACTCCGTTGTAGGTGTTTATTGCTTTTTATTTATCTCTTCATCCATCGATGGACACTTGGGTTGTTTCCACCTTCGGATTATTGTGAACAAAGCCGCTATGAAAGTGGGTGTATAAATCCAACCTTTTCCTTTAACAGGTAAAAAAAAAAAAAACAAACGTATAGTTAAGGAGCATGGACTCAGAAAAGACTTAATGGAAAGACCTACGCCAGCTGGGGGAGGGAGGAGGCGGGAACGATTTCTGCCCGAGGACGTGACAGATTGCCTGGAACCCAAAGAATGAGAAGCTAGTCGGGTCAAAGGTAACTGAAGAAGAGTCTTGGCCACACGGGACCACCCTGCGGCAGAAAGAGGCTTTGGTTTTCCAGAAATGGAAAGGGGGGTGGTGTGACGGGGCACAGAGGTGAAGAGAGAGAGGGGCCATGGGATGGGTCTTGGGGTCATGCAAGACTCATGACTTAGGTTCTTCCTCAGAGCTGCGGTGGAGCACTGATCCCCTCAAAGCAGAAAGGTGAAATGTCCAAATACAGAGTTTGGGGGAAAAAATCACTCTGGTCACCATGAGAGGAAAGAATTGGAAGCTGGAAGTGGGTGGGGCGGGACAGGAATGAATGTGGCCAGTTAGGCACCATTGTAGCTGCCCAAGCAAAAGATGCTGGAAGCTTGGATTGAGCTGGTGGCAGGGGAAATAATAGAAGTCGATTTTTAAAAAAATTTTTTATTTTTTCAAGCCTATTGATTGATTGAGAGAGAGAGAGAGAGCACACACGCGTGCATGTGCTGAAGTTGGGGAGGGGCAGAGAGAGAATCCCAAGCAGGCTCCAGGCTCTGAGCCCGACGCGGGCTCGACCTCACAAACCACAAGATCATGACCTGAGCCACTTAACCCACTGTGCCACCCAGGCGCCCCTGCCTTTGAGAATTTCTAGCCAGTGCTTCTGGGAAATTTCCTCCCTGGACCCGCTGCAAGAGTTCTGCTCTTTACGATGGAAAGGAAGGAAGGGAGACAGTCCTGATTATCAGCTGGGGTACTGGGGATGACTAGGAGGGCTTACTTAGGTCAGGTTATTCTGAAATCCCTTAAGTCCTGGCAGCCACCCACCTCCCTCCCTCCCTCCACCCCTCCCTGCCTCCCTCCCTCACCCAGGTCACCTGGAAATGATGGAGGTGCAGGGAGGAGAGAGGAGACCCAGGCATGCAGAATGAGACATCCTTCGACCTTCAAGCTGAGCTGATCAATTCAGATGCCCAGAAGTACGCCGATCAATTGTCTTGTAAGGAGAGCAAGAGGTTTAGCTCGAAGATGTTTTGCCACGCTGTTCTCCCTCTAGTAGGGATCCTGGCCTAAAATAAAACCATGTCGGTTCAAAAATACCACTTATGAGGCGCCTGGGTGGTTGAGCGTTCGACTTCGGCTCAGGTCATGATCTCACAGTTTGTGGGTTCCAGCCCTGCGTCGGGCTCTGTGCTGATGGCTCAGAACCTGGAGCCTGCTTCGGCTTCTGTGTCTTCCTCTCTCTGTCCCTCCCCTCATCACACTGTCTCTCTCCCGTCTCTCAAAAAATGAATAAATGTTAAAAGAAAAAAAAACAAATTTCAAAATATCACTTCAGTAGAGTTACTTATCTTGAAGACTGTTCGGATTGCTCATTTTTTCCTTTCTCCCCTACCTTGTGCAGTTCATCAAGCCACCTCCTACTCACCATTCGTATATGATTTATTTATGTCCCAAGTCATTTCAAAAAAGGAGTTGTTGTGGCTTACCAAGAGAAAAAAAATCCAGACAATAAAGCCAATAGCATATGAACTCGAATAGGAAAACAGAATGGGAGGGGGGAATTAAAAATTAAATGTTAATTCCTGTTGTTTCGAGGGAGGCTGATGGCAGATTGGGGGTCTTCTGCTGGCGAGGATGATACCCCTCTCTCTTGATCAGGGGAAAGGAAACATCGTGGATTTTTTGTTTTGGGGAGTTTTTTTGGGGGGAAGACTGTGTTTTTGGTACTAAACTCTGAAAGAAATTTCTCCTGTCGTACAAAGGAGAGGACATAGAAAGGATGATATGTTTAACACAGTTTTTAGATTAAATCATGATTGTTTTTCAAAAAGAAATTCACGTGGCTAGCTAGCTCTTATGATGACTTGTGACAAGAGTTAGACATCCCGACACTGAAGTTGAGGCCAGAGGTGCTGACTCAGCACGGGCATTTGATCAATTCTCGAAAGCACCCTGGATTAAGCTCAGACTGGCGAGAACTTTTGGATGCAAATGCTATTTTCTAACGTATTAGTCACTGTTTTGTATCTTTGTTTGAAAATGTAAACACTGTGTCATCCACGTTGTCATCGATCCAATCACTCTGAGTTTTAAAAAATTTTTAATGTTTATTTATTTTTGAGTCGGGGTGGGGAGCAGAGCACGAGCAGGGGAGGGGCAGAGAGACAGACGGAGACGCAGAATCCGAAGCAGGCTCCAGGCTCCAAGCTGGTCCGCACAGAGCCCGATGTGGGGCTCTAACTCATGAACCATGAGATCATGACCTGACCTGAAGTCGGACGCTTAACCGACTGAGCCACCGAGGTGCCCTTAAAGCTTTTATTTTTAAGTAATCTCTACGCCCAACATGGCGCTCAAACTCAGGACCCCGAGAGCAAGAGTCACATGCTCTGCCGACTGAGCCCCCCGTGTGCCCCCACCGTTCCGATTTTTAACAGTACGCAATGCTGTGTGACTCCTATGACATGCCACTAGACAACCTCTGTGCCTACACTAATGATTAACAGGGATTTGGGGACATGATCATTCAGATATGAATTCACTTAAGTTAGCTCTCTTTGATCCATTTATTTATAACCCTGTCTCTTTCCACAATTTAGTCAACACAGCAAGCAGAAGATGCATAATGTAAAATGGTAAATTATAAATTAAAAATCAGGACAAGGAAAACAAATTAAATATGGAGTCGAGTCCAGGGTGCGTATAGGGCGAGGTTGGCCAGAACGAAGATATGATGGCAGTAAAGTCCTACTATTGCTACCAACTGGCTGCACATTCGCTTCGGGCTTCCTGGAAGAGAGGAAGCAAAGTTCACTATTTTCCCCTCTGTCCACAAATGTCTGGCTGAAACACAATGATCCTGTTTCTATGACTCTCCTAATCTGTAGCCATTACCTCCCTAAAAACTAAGGATGATTTAATTTGCTCTTTGTGACGCCAAGAGTGGCCACCAGTGGCCTCTATTTCCCGTTCTGAGAGCTCTTGGGGTATCCCTGCCCTGCTCTGTGCTGCTTGTCTGTTCTGTCTCTACCCCAGGCTCCCACTCCCTGCCCCAAGTTTGTCTCCTTCATAACTTCAGCTCACCTCTAGCTTTATGTTGGTCACGGTCCTGATTCTCCCTTGGGGCTTCTCTTCAGATTTGGCCACGTCTACTGGCTGGCTCCAGCCATTTCCAAGAGTGAAAATCTGGTTTCCCAGGTAATCATCTTATCTCAAGGGCCACGTTACAGGTGCTTGGCCAGTCTGTGGACTGGTGGCCTGAGTCAGATACTGTAGTGTCGCCGATCAGTTAACCAAGGGTCGGGTAACAAGGTCCAAGGTATCAGCCAGGGATGGGGTGGGGGTGTGGAAGGAGCTGCGGGTGAAACCATCTTCCCTGCAGGGAGGTTTAGGCACGACAAGCAATCAAAGTCTTCATCTCATCGGGAGGAGCGATCGAGCACATGTGCGGAAACACTGGTCCCCCTCTCAGCTCGGTTGCCTCGGTTTATGAAATAAAGACTTTTGTCTTTATGAAAAATCTTTTCTTCTGAGTTGCTGAGGTCGTTCTCTTTGGAAGTACGTTAAAGGCACTGCAGCGAACAATCCTTTAAACAATTTTTTAAATGTTTATTTATTTTTTAGAGAGAGACAGAGTGCAAGCAGGGGAGGGGCAGAGAGAGAGAGACACACAGAATCCGAAACAGGCTCCAGGCTCTGAGCTGTCAGCACAGAGTCCGATGTGGGGCTCGAACTCGGGAATGGCGAGATCATGACCTGAGCTGAAGTCGGACGCTCAACCGACTGAGCCATCCAGGCGCCCCTGAACAATCCTGTAAACGTATATGAGGCAGATGGATTTCTGAACGTGTTTCACGAGAAGCCCTTCCTTGCTTTTTTAAGGACAGTCATATTGATTTATAGGATTTATATTTACACATCGTTTTAGACCCTGACCACCAGATAGAGCGCGTTACCTGGCAGCCTGTTAGAAGTGAAGACTTTGGCTTTCCGCCGACCTACTGAGGAAGAACCTACACTTAAACAGGCTCCCCAGAGGACTAGCGTGTGCATTACCATCCAAGAAGCACCTCATAGAGCAAACTTGGGGAAGGTCTACACGGACTGTGACCAGGAATTGAGGCTTGGAGAGGTGCTGTGCCTTGCCTAAAGTCCCCCCTCCCCCACCCACGAGTCAGGAATAGATTCGTGACGCAGGTCCGGAGTCCTGGTCGTATTCTCGTTCCGATGCCGCGATGTCTCCCACAGCTAGGAAATGAGCAGCTTGATTCGATTATTGCGAGAGGAGTAAATTAACATGTGATCAGGGTGACCGTGTTTTTTTATCATCCAAACATGGTCACTTTGAGACCACAGGAGGAACCACTTCAAGGGAAGAGACGCCAAGTGACACGGGTGGTCATTCTATATACCGAAAGCTTTTTCTAGTTTACAGAGCCCGCTCATGTCTGTGAACTAACCTAAACCACATAAATATCCATATTCAAGTTCTAACTTTTCAGTAAAGCCTGGTTCTCAAGTACACACGCACACACACACACAATAATATCTCACTATAATAGATAAATCATGATATAAACTAATCAAGAAAAAAGGGAGCCCAAATCAACAAAACAATCACAGATATACACGTATTTAAGATGATGCTGAAATTACTTCGCCTAACCCATTCCAAGCAATTTGAAAACCTGGCTGAAATGGGTGCTTCCCCGCTGTCTGGCGTATGCCGAGGCAGTGGCCTCGCTGGGGCTGGGAGCCGTAGCTCGTGGCTTTTTGTCAAGTCATTTCCCTATGAGTCAACCAGACTTCAGAGTTTGGTCTCTGAAACCATTTTTCCAGCGCTCTAAGTCAGAGCTAAGATATGTGGGTAGCTTGGGAGGAACTTGGTTCTTCCACCAGGATGGGAAGCAGGCTGGCCGAAGAGGGGCTTGCTGAGTGCACCCCTTCTGGCTAACGCCCGCCTGCCCACTTCTGACTCCAGCTTCCTCGGCCACACTCCGGCTGCCTCGCTCTAGAAATGAAACACGGGCACGTCCTTGGTCCTGAGAGTCTCGAGTCTTAGACCTGGGAGGTGTCATCCTGTCGGTTTGGTTAGTTCTAGACCCTTCCCTTTATAGAGGAAGAAATTGAGAGCGAGGGGAAGGAAGTAACTGGCAAGCTGAGCCTATTTTCATTTCAAGTTTTGTGTTTTCTGTGACACTATCTTTAATGATACTAATATTGATAGTAGAACACCTGGTATCTCTTCATTTGTTCACGCCTTTATCTCCCCGCGACAGCCCCACGAGGTAGGCAGGCAATCATTGCACTGTCCCATTTTACAGAAACTGAGACACAGAGGGGTTAAGTAACCTGCCCAAAGACATACAGCTAGTTAGTAAAGATCAGAGTTGAGATTTGACCCCAAGTAATCTGATTCCAGAATCTATGTATACTTTTACCTCATTTACTACTGCAAGAGTTCTCACGTCATTTTGAGAGGATACATATCCCTGACTGTGTATATAAGGAAGCCACTAGGCATGATAATTTTTAAGAAAGTGTTTCAAGAGACATGAGAGAGGGCCACCTGGGTGGTTCAGTCGCTTGAGCTTCCGACTCCGGCTCAGGTCATGACTCTGGCTCAGGTCATGATCTCACGGTTTGTTGGCTTGAGCCCCGTGTAGGGCTCTGTACTGACAGCTCAGAGCTTAGCCTGCTTCGGATTCTGTGTCTCTCTCTCTCTCTGCCTCTCCCCTGTTCACGCTCTGTCTCTCTCTCTCTCCCAAAAATAAATAAAACATTAAACAAAATTTAACAAAAAAAAGAGAGACATGAGAGAAACTATGGTTTACCTGATATGTACCACATGTCAGTCACTGTTAAAAGTGCTTTCACATGCATTAGCTCAGTAATCTTAAAACCAAGCCGTCCCCCACCCCGAAAAAAAGAACAATGAGGAAGAGGGTGCACTCTCCTCACTGATCAGAAGGGGAAAATGAAGTCCAGAAAGTTTCCATAACTTGCTTGAGATTCTAAAGCTCGGGGAAATCCAGGGTTCACAGCCAGCCAGCCTGGCAGGTGAGCACCGCACTTTGCCGCCAACCATATTCTGCTCAGTTAACTCCGCTATTCATTCCGTCCCCACAGCCCTTAACGGACAGGTGTCAATTCTCACCCCCCAGTCGCTTTTCTCGGGTTAGATGAGGACACTGACGCTCAGAAATTTGAAGCAACTTGCTAAGGGCCATACAGTGAGTCGGTGGCAGGCTAGCCAGGGCTCCAAGAGCCACGCTATACTGTCATCACTTCCCCCAGCTTTTAGTGATGCGGTCCGAGGCGCACTCTCTGCGACAGATCCTCCTGGTGGCGGGTCTCGGACACACGCGTCTCCCCTGAGACTCCGCGGAGTCCCGCGGGGGCCGGACGCCGCCCCCTGGCGGCAGGTGGGCGCAGCGCGGCGCATGCTAATGAGCCCGCGGCGCGGCGCGCTGATTGGCCGGCGCGCATTCCAGCTGCTTTCCCGGGGCGGGAGCCGAGGCAGAGTAAAGGGGCGCCGCCGGCAGCACCGCCCCCGGCCCGCGCTCGGGGCCGCCCTCCTCCCCCCGACGCCGCGGCGGGTGCGGGGCGCGCGGGCGCCTGCGCCGGGGGCTCCCCTCGCTGCGGTCCGCTGGCGTTCTGGTTCCGAATCCATCCGGGGTCCACGATGACAATCCGACACCAAGGCCAACAGTACAGGCCGAGGATGGCATTTCTCCAGAAGGTGAGCGCGGGGCTGCTGGGGAGGCTCAGAGCGTGTGGCGGCGAGTGGAGGGCAAACCTGTGGGCTTAATTACTGCTACGTATCGTACGTAATAACATTATCCGTTTAGGTGTCCCAGCCGCCCCCGGTCCTGAATGTGGGAGGGTGAGGAGCTTCGTACCGGCCCAGGCGGGACTGTTCTGAGAGTGTTCTTTCTACACCCTTTCTCCCAGCGGTTCCCACCAGCTCCGGTGATCCACCCGGTAACCTGCAGGCGATACCCGCCACCACCCCCCCCTCCCCGCCCCGTCTTGCCATCCTTGCTTTCCCCGGCTCACTTCCCCAACCACCTAGGGCAGTTTCCCCAGGATCAGCCCTCTTACCAACACTGTGAGACAGGTTCCATTATTAACCCCATTTTACAGGTGAAGGCACAGGTAAGGGCCAAGACGGGAAGAACTGGCTTGATAAGGTGATACAGTGAAGCTGGTCTCACTACAAGCACAGCCCACAGCGGGTCCTAGCCCCCAATTCTGGGTGAGGAGTAAGGGCAGGAACCCTGAGGACAGAGCCTTGAGGCTGAGATGGAAGGGTTTTCTGCTGTAGAAGGGGCAGGAAGACGGGGTGGTGGGGGTGCTGTGTGCCGGAGCAGAGGGGTGTGCGAGTCTGGTGAGCGAGGCTGGCCAGGCAGGTGAGGACGGGGCAGGAAGACCTCCTGTGTCTTCCAGAGGTGGCCCGATTTCCGCATAAAAGAAGCCCCTGAGGAATTTGGAGCCGGTGAGTGATGCGGTCAGATTCAAGTTCAAAAATTACGTTCAAGAGACCCTTCCGATGTGAGCGAGAGGAAGGATGGGACGTTGTCTTCTCCCTGAGCTAAGAGACTTCACACTCGAGTCCTCCTGTGTTCCCTCCAGCTGTCGCTGCCTAGGAAGTGACAGGCTGATCAAGAATCGGGAGAAAGGGACGGGTCAGAAGGCCCCCTTCTTTCTCCTGTGGCCGCCATGCCTCCATCTCGGGCCCAGTGCAGCTCTCGGCTAGACAGACCCACCAGCCACGCAGCTGCCAGCTCTGATTTCTGTTGCGAGGCCCGGTGACCGGCACCAGGGAGGGGACCCGGCTTGTGTAAGATGCAGCAAGAAGTGGCAGAAAGTCTACTACGCAGGAGGGTTGCCCGGAGAGGGGTCAGCCGATGACATGCCGTGGACATACGAGCACGGCCGGGCCGCCTCCTGTGGCCTCCAGCACACACAGGGCTCTGTTCTGGCTCCGGCCAACCTCCCGTGTCCTGGCAGCTCTGACCAGCTAGGGGGTGAGGTGGGCAAAACATTCCCCCGGGGCCTCTAAAATGTTTTTCTTTAAGACTTAGGGAGACAGGTGGGCCTGGCTGAGGACTACAGGGGGTTGGAATCTTAAAGGGACAGAGGCGGATGCAGAGTCGCCTACGTCAGGGGCGGCTGCGTGGCTCAGTCGGTTAAGTGTCCAACTCTTGGCTCTTGACTTCCGCTCAGGTCGTGATCACGCAGTTTGTGAGATGGAGCCCCGCGTCGGGCTCTGTGCCAACAGTACAGAACCTGCTTGGGGTTCTCTCTCTGCCCCTTCTCTGCTTGCTTACGTGTGTGCATGCTGTCTCTCTCTCTTTCTCAAAATAAATAAACTTAAAAAAAATAGAGTCGCTTGTGTCATTTATACATTCATCCGCGTCACAAAGATTTATCGAACATCTCTTGTGTTGCAGACATCCTTAGAGGCTGGCTAAGCAGACCTTCGAGGCATGGTCCCTGTCTACCGGCAGCTTCTAGTTTATCGATGGGAGACAGCCACGTCCACCACTCTGGTAGCCGCGTCCACCAACCACAGGTGCCACGGCAGACGCCTGCAGGGCGGAGGAAGTGCATAAGTCCGAGCGTTCGTTTTAGCCCGGGCGGAAGATCGGGAAGGCGTTTTGGAAGACTCCGTGGTGGCCTCGCTGGATCTCGAAGGCTGTGAAGGTGTTCCTGAGGCAGCCGGGGGGCCGGAGGAGGAGGAGGGCTTGCAAGCAGCCGGAGGCCTACTGCGCGTCGTTGGCGGACCGGAGCCGGGTGGTGAGGGCCCGTAGTCGGTTCTGTTTCTGAAGGGAGGTTCTGGAATACTTGAGAGAGGTTCTCGGTAGTTATTGAGAAGGTACCAAAAATGAGGACTCTTTGAGGCCCGACGCAGCTACCAAGGCACGCGGAATGTGGGCATATGAGCGCCACGGGGACGTGAGTCTCCCTACTAGGGAAGGGAGTGCAGGGGCTTTCGGATCCTATTACACCTTCGCACAACAAAGGATATGACTCATATGTCTCCCAGGGAGACCTCTCTGGTTTACAGGAACCCTCTGCTCCCGCGGACCTTACGGAGAGTGACAGCCACTTCGTGCGAGAAGAAGCCGGGAGCGTGGGCGGTGGGACGGCGAAGCCATTGCTTCGGATGCCTTCTAGGGACGGGCTGGATTCTTTGAAGGGCTCGAGGTCATCCTTGAGTCAGCTGGAGTCCGAGAGGGGCAATGCTCGGCCTGTCGTGGGATCACGTAGGCCCTGGGTGACCTCTTTCTCGTTTGTGGCCTCAGGAATTCGTTGTGGAGAGAAGTCAGGGTTCTAGAGAGCCGGGAAACTGTGGTCTGGTCGGCTCTGTGTGTGTGCGTGCGTGTGTGTGTGTGTGTGTGTTGGGGGGGGACAGTGTGGGGAAGGGCCAGCGGGTCTTCAATGTGTCTAATGAAAGGAAATGCCTCAGGTGGGTTGCACACGGAACACAGAGACGAGGGGGCCCAGAGAGAGGCCCCAGCAGCACCCTTTCTGGAGAGCTTTAAGAATCGAGGTGGACTTTCTCTCGTTGGCGGGCGGTGTTCATTTAAGACAAGGTGATGGCCGGGCTCCCCTCTCTGAGGCCTTAGGAGTCAGTCACACGTTCTGCGTTTCATCCTGTTTTTGGGGAACCCCTTAAGTGAACTTACCTGGGAAGAGGCCGGAGGAAAATGATTCTGTGCCCCGACGGGAAGTCTTGGCCGGTTCAGGCTGGGGTAACAGATCACCGCAGAGCGAGTAGCTTATAAAGAACGGAAATTGGTTGCTGACAGTGCCGGAGGCTGGGAGTCCGAGATGCCAGCGTGGTCGGGGCTGGCGAGAGCCCCCTTCCCAGTCGCAGACTTGGTGCTGTGTCCCCACGTGGTGGAAGGGGCAGGGATGCGCTCCGGGGTCCCTTTTATCGGGGCGTTGATCTCATGGGCGAAGACTTTCAGGGGTAAAGCCAGTGAGTCGCCGAAGTGGTAATTAGTGGAAGTTGATTGCGCCCGCACCCGAAAGACAGTTGGCAAACTGGGAGCCCTGAAACCAAAGCATGAGAGTGAGGCTCAGGCGAACGTTGTTATCAAGCGGCTTAGCCAGCGTGGAGGCAGTGACTGTTGCTTCTTCCCGGTGATGGGTTAGGATATTAGAATTTTCTTAAATGACAAGGAAATGGGCACTGCTTACCTCACGTCGTCCCGGGGAAACGGTTTTCACGCGTTGATTATAGTTTCCGGAGACGGCAGCAAGGAATGACCCAGGTCAAGTTAGCCTTGCAGAATAAGCCCCGTAAGTCAGGCTTTGTTTGTATGACTAAACTGTTTCGTTTTGTTTTTTTCCTGTTTGGGGAATTTTCAAGGCCGGTCTTCATGTGTTTTTTATTTTATCGGTTTCAACTTACAGGGGCGCCTGGGTGGCTCAGTCGGTGAAGCGTCCGACTGCGGCTCAGGTCATGATCTCACGGTCTGTGAGTTCGGGCCCCGCATCGGGCTCTGTGCTGACGGCTCAGAGCCTGGAACCTGCTTTGGATTCTGTGTCTCCCTCTCTCTCTCTCTCTGCCCCTCCCCCACTCACACTGTCTCTCTCAAAAATAAAGAAACATTAAGAAACTTTTTTTAACGGTTTCATCTTATAAATTTTGGGGAGATGCAAATATTCAGACCATAGCAACTCCGTAAAAACATACGTGGCACACACGTCTCCCCGGCAGAACTTCCCGTCCGTCCAAAGTGGGGCCTCCCTGCTGGCAAGAAGTCTGCCTCATTTTCTCGGGTTTTTAAAACTCGTTCTTTTTTTTAAATTTTTTTTTAACGTTTATTTATTTCTGAGAGACATAGAAACAGAGTATGAGCAGGGGAAGGGCACAGAGAGAGGGACACACAGAATCTGAAGCAGGCTCCGAGCCGTCAGCCCAGAGCCCGATGTGGGTCTCGAACTCACAGACCGTGAGATCACGACCTGAGCCGAAGTCAGCCGCCCAACCGACTGAGCCCCCCAGGTGCCCCTAAAACTCGCTCTTATTGATCTGTTTTGAAGGTTAGTTTCAAACTCTTCATAGATGGATTCTTTTTAAACACAAAGGGAAATAAAGGAGCCTGATGATATTTTTATCAGAGAAGTTTATAACTTATTTTAACGTTTATTTATTTATTTGGGGGGGGGAGAGAGAATCCCAAGCGGGCTCCTCACCGTCAGTGCAGAGTCTGATGCGGGGCTCACTCTCGAACCGTGAGATGATGAGCTGAGCCCAAATCAAGAGTTGGACGCCTAACTGACTGAGCCACCCCGGCACCCCTTTTACCAGAGAAGTTTAAATTTCTAATTGGCCAAGGGAATGAAGCTTCTCCATCCGCTGCTTAGACCGACCCCCCCCACCCCCGCCCCCGCAGGAAGAGGGTCGTTCCTCCAGTGAAGTAGTGTTTTCAGTAAGTTACGTATTCTCTGAAAAGTTATGAGTGAAAAGAGGAAGTATTAAGCTGTGTCATTAGCAACCAGTGCTACTTTAATGGTGCGCGTGCGTGTGTGTGTGTGCGTGCGTGTGTGTGTGTGTATGTGTGTGTGTCAGGGGAGAAGGTACCTCCGGCTGCTTCCGCTAGGAGTGGCCCTGGGTCCCGGTGTCAGGAGAAGCGACCTCCTTCTACCCTTCCAACACCCTGCTGGGCTCGCCCCTTTGCTTCTCCCCCCCGCTGCTGCGGGTGCCTGGCTGACCCAGCGGCCAAGGTGCTGCCGCTGTCCCAGAGCCATCTGTGAGCCACAGGAGAGTGTCCGTGCAGCTGAAGCGGGCAGCCAGTCTTGCACGAGGAGCCCCGCGTGCCACCCGGGCCCCGGCCGTCCTCGCGGGCTGGCCGAGCGGCTGGCGCTGTGTCTGGAACGGTTTCCGCCTGACCCCGGCTCTGCACCCGATTCCGGCCCTTTCCCGGGATGCTGGTTTGACTGCAAATGCTGGTTTCGCCACAGAACGGAATAGAATTGCAGCCCCAGGACCCTCTTCCACGCTCTTTTCCTCCCCGGGAAGGTGGGGTCTCCCAGCCTCAGGAGCCGCTGGCTGAGTACGAGGTGGCAGGAGAATTTTCCCAACCCAGGGCTGCCCTGCCCCGTTCTTTTCCTCCACGGCGGTCAGGTCAGCGTTCGCCTCTTTCCTCTCTGCCTGGCCACATGGTAGGTTCCCTTCAGAGTCCACTTCCTCCAGGAAGTATTCCCGGATCATCCGGATTACCTTGGCTCCCTTCGACGTCCTGGGCAGCTTGGGTCTGTATGACCCACGCGGGGCAGCCACACTTTCTCCTGTGCTTCGTGTTCATGTCTGTCCGCACGCCGCCATCCCGGCTCCCGGAGGGCAACGTTTATGTTCGTAGAGTCAGAGTGTAGGAAGCGTTCAATTAAATTCCTCTCTCTGGATTAGATCGTCTAGCTAAGTTTTAATGGCTGGTCCCTAAAGGGCACATTGTGACAATAATTTCCATCGCTGCCACCCCCACTCCGGCTGCCACCGTTTCTATGTTGCCTTAGAGAGTCTCCACTTCAAATTCAATATTTTCATTTGTTTTTCACAATGACCCTTTTATTTTATTTTTTTTTAAACTGATGATGCTCTTTTTTTATTAATTTTTTAATGTTTATTTTTGAGAGAGAGAGAAAGTGGGGCTGTGGTAGAGAGAGACAGAGACACAGAATCCGAGGCGGGTTCTGGGCTCTGAGCCATCCTCACAGAGCCCAGCGCGGGGCTTGAACTGACAGACCTCGAGATCATGACCTGAGCCGAAGTCGGACGCTTGACCGACTGAGCCACCCAGGCGCCCCAACAACTACCCTTTTAAATAGGTGGGAACGAGTATTCCATTTTTTCCCTCTGTGGAAAATACTGAGGCTCAGAGAGGTTCAATGCCTGGCCCAGGGTCACACAGCTGACATTGAAAGCTTCCCTGATGCGGGAAGACCACGCACGCAAGGGTGCAACTTTGTGAACTGAGGGCTCATACAATGTTTCGTAGACTGCGGCTGAATCGCAGGAAAATAGCTACTGCAGGATTGAAACAATTAAATAAAGAGGGAGCGAGAGGGAGAAGGCCAGACCCAGTGTCTTTGGGGAGGGCTAGGAGGACCGTGTTCACGGTCTCCACAAACCCTCCATCCCTCTGCTTTGCCGCGCCCTCCCCCTGCGAGACCCTCCCCATTCCCTGCAGCCTGAGGCTGCATTTCTGGTTGTTTCTGGACGCTTCCATGTGCACGTTCCAGCAACACGGCACAAAAAATCTTTCTCTTCCCAAGCAGGCTGCTGGTTTGGGGGTTCCCATTTTAGGACACCGATACCCCCCATTGGCTTGGCAGGGAGGCCGGAAACCCTGGAATCATGTTCTCTTTCCGTTGCCGAGCCGGGCCGAGTCTCCAAGGACGAGGGTCCACACCCGCAGGTCGGCCAGCCTCCGTTCTGTCTTTCCTCGCCGCTGCTGCCTGGACCTTGGCCTGCACCTGCTCGCCCCCCACCCCCACGTTTCGTCACCGTCTGTAAAACAAGAGAAATATGACAGTCCTCTCTGAGAGCTTTCAGTTGTCTGTTGTCATGGGCTGAGTTGAGTCCCCCCACCCCCCGGGCAGATTCGTACGTCGAAGTCCCAACCGCAGCGTCAGAACGTGGCTGTGTTCACGGGTTCTCTTCATCCGCTCGGGCTGCCGAAATAAAATCCCACAGACTGGGTGGTTTAAAGAGCAGAGATTTATTAGTTCACAGTTCTCGAGGCTGGAGACCAAGGTGCTGGCAAAGCGGGTTTCATTCTGACACCTCTCTCCTTGGCTCGGACGCCGCTGCCTCCGGGCGGTGTCCTCGTGAGACCCCTTTGCGCGTGCCCAGAGAGAGAGAGAGAGAGGGAGAGCTGACTCCAGGTCTCTTTTTTTATTATTAAAAAATATTTTTAAATGTTTATTTACTTTTGAGAGAGAGAGAGAGCAAGAGCGAGCATGAGCAGGGGAGGGGCAGAGAGAGAGGGAGACACAGAATCCAAAGCAGGCCCCAGGCTCTGAGCTGTCAGCACTGACCCCAGTGCAGGGCTTGAACTCACAAACCATGAGACCATGACCTGAGCTGAAGTTGGATGCTTAACTGATTGAGCCACCCAGGTGCCCCTCCCCTCCCCTTTTTTTAAAGTTTATTTATTTTGAGCGAGATAGAGCACTGGTGGGGGAGGGGGAGGGTGGCAGGGGCAAGGGCAGAGACAGGGAGAGAGGAAGAATCCCAAACAGGGTCTGTGCACAGAGCCCGACAAGTGGGGCTCAAACTCACGAGACTGTGGGATCATGACCCGAACCAAGATCAAGGGTCGGACGCTTAACCGACTGAGCCGCCGGGCGCCCCGTCCAGGTCTCTTCCTATAAGCACGGATCCTGTCTGACCAAGACGCCATCCTTATGGTCTCATTTAACCCCAGTTACTTCCTGAAAGGTCCCGTCTCTAAATACAGTCGCCCTGGGGATGACAGCTTCAACACGTGGATCACAGACGTTTCATTCAGAGACGGAACCTTTAAAGAGGCGATGAAGTTGAAATGAGGCCATTTGGTGGGGCGTAATCCAATCTGACTGGTGTCCTTGCAAGAAGAGGAGATGGAGACACAGAGAGAGACACCAGGGGACACTATGCGGAGGGACCGCCATTTGCAAGCCAAGGACAGAGGCCTCAGAAGACACTCACTCGCGGGCACCCTGATCTCAGTCTTCCCAGCCTCCAGAATGGTGAGAAAATACATTTCTGTTGTTTAAGCCACTCCGTCTCTGCTCTTCTGTAATGGCGGTTCGAGCAGACCAGTAACACTTAGGCCATGACGTTCATGGTCTTTTGGGCCCTGAATTCATTTGCTCTTGCCTACGCATACCATGCGCTTTGATCCTTTTGTGCCTTTGTACCGCCCCTCCCCCACCCCCCACCCCCCCAACCCCCCCTCACCCCCCCCTCTGGAATGCCTCTGTTCTCTGTGGCGAGGCAATACATTCTTACCGAATAGTCCACGTCCTCCCTTAGTCAGAACCAACGGGCCAGGAGCAGAAGTGATGATGCGTGTGGCTTCCGACGGGCAGGCGTGTGTTCTCCACATTTTTGTCTCTTCCCCTGCGCGGGGACCAGGAAAGCAGGTGCCGGATGCAGGAGCACGGGTGGGGGCGGGAGGAGCCTGGCTCTAGGGGTCACAGCCCCGAGGGAATGCTCTAGCTACTCCCTCACTTGCATTAACATTCGAGTAAGAGAAAGAAATGTTCGTTGGGTTAAACTTCCAATTCCACAGCATACTCCAGTCTGCGTTGGCTGAAGCACTCTCATTTTCTGCCAAAACCTGCATCTTTTAAGTCCCAGGTTAAATGCTCCCTCTTTCTTTAAGAGCCTTCCAGAACCAACTCACGCCCGGTGCTCTCCTTTGTACTTTGACAGCACTGGACGGCTATCCTACGGAGCTTAGTGTTCTGGGGGGTTTTGGTTAAGTGTCGAGGCAGGGACACAGAAGGATTAAGAGTGTGAATTCTGGAACCAGACTGACCGAGTCCACATCTCGGCCCTGGCCTGCCGTTTATCAGAAGTGGGACCTTGGATGAGTTACTTAATCCTCCAAGACCTATTCATGTTGGGCCCTCTAGTACCTACGGGAGCACCTGCTACAATAATTAATCGTCCAGTAGTATCTGCTTGCCAGCTTCCTTCCGTTTTGTCTCGCGGATGGAAGGATCAGTAAAAGACACACAGAACCAGAGACGGGGACCAGAATGTTCAGCCCGAGGATCCTGTGATTACGGAATCAGGGGCCCTTGCGACCTAACAGGTGGTGTAGCCGATGGCTCAGGCCGGGGCTAGAACAGACTACGGTTTTCGACAAGTTAATTCAAACTGGAGGGATAGAACTCAGAGGGAGGGAGGAAGGAACGATGTCACTTAAAAAACCTTTTAAAAAATGTTTAGTTATTTATTTTGCGAGAGCATGATAGAGAGAGCAGCAGAGGGACAGAGAGAGAGTGAGAGAGAGAGAGAGAGAGAGAGACAGAGGGAATCCTAAACAGGCTCTGTACTATATCTCATGAAGCGTGAGATCATGACCTGAGCCGAAATCAAGAGTCCAACTCTTAACTGACTGAGCCACCCAGGCGCTCCTCAGTGTCACCTTTTGAAATCACTTTCTCTGATGTCATCGTTTTATGCACCTGTCATGAGACCTGGGCGCCTGGGCGGCTCAGTCAGTGGAGCGCCTGACTCTTGGTTTTGCTCAGGTAATGACCTCACACTTCATGAGAGGGAGCCCCATGTCGGGCTCTGTGCCGACAGTGCGAATTCTGCTTGGGATTCTCTCTCTCCTCGTCTCTGCTCCTCCCCGGCTTGCTCTCTCTCTCTCTCTCTCTCTCTCAAATTAAATCAACAAACATTTCTCTCTCTCTTTTTTTAAGTTTATGTATTTGGAGGGAGAGAGAGTGTGAAGGAGGGGCAGAGAGAGAGGGAGAGAGAGAGAACCCCAAGCAGGCTCCGTGCTGTCAGTGCAGAGCCCGACACTGGGGCTCGAACTCATGAACCAGGAGATCATGACCTGAGCCAAAATCAAGAGTCAGACGCTTAACTGATTGAGCCACCCAGGCACCCCAATAAATAAACATTAAAAAAAAAATACATGCGTACCTTGGAGATCGTGGGGTTGGTTCCCCACCACCGCAATAAAGCAAACATTGCAATAAAGCAGGTCAAAGGAATTTTTTGGTTTCCTAGCGTACGTGAAAGTTATGTTTACTCCCTACTGTGGTTTATTAAATGTGCAATAGCATTATGTCTGAAAATACAATGAACATACCTTAATTAAAAATCCTTTATTTTAAAGAAGACCTTCTTGCGGGGCGCCTGGGTGGCTCAGTTGGTTGAGCGTCCGACTTCGGCTCGGGTCATGATCTCGCAGTCTGTGAGTTCGAGCCCCGCATCGGGCTCTGTGCTGACGGCTCGGAGCCTGGAGCCTGCTTCAGATTCTGTGTCTCCCTCTCTCTCTCTGCCCCTCCCCCACTCATGCTCTGTCTCTCTCTGTCTCAAAAATAAATAAACATTAAAAAAAATTAAAAAAAAAAAAAAGAAGACCTTCTTGCTACACCACGCTGTCATCTGAGCTTGCAGTGAGAGGTAACCACCATCACAGATCACTGTAACAAACAGAATAATAAAGCTTGAAATACCGCGAGAATTCTTACCCAACGTGACTCAAAGACGTGAAGTGAGCAAACGCCGTTGGAAAAACGGTGCCGATAGACTTGCGTGGCTCAGGACTGCCAAAAACCTTCAGTTTGTAAAAAAAAAAACAACAAACCAAAAACCATAGTATCTGTGCAGTGCAGTGCAGCACAATAAAACAAGGTATGTCTGCAGTGCTGTGAATTTTTTTCCTACCGTGATGAATTACCTTGATTGATTTTTTAGAATATTGAAATACTGAATCACGCGTGCATTCCTGGATAAACCCTAGTGGGATGCCTGATTTTGTTTAAGTTGGATACCTAATGTTTTATTCAAGATTTTGCATTTATGTTCATCAATGAGGGTATTTTGTGTGTGTGTGTGTGTGTGTGTGTGTGTGTGTGTATGTGTGTGTGTTTTCTGGTTTCCTCCCCTGACACCAGTCAGTTCCCCAGGTTTCAGACACCAGCTGGTGAAGAACAATTCCATTCCGTTCCGACACTATCTGGAGTTAGCGTCAGACTCCACACGTTTAAAGCCTCAGTCCCACAAGACCGTCCCCGCTTTAGATGCCAGGCAAAGTCGCAGGTCACCAGTACCCCCCTCCCGCGGACTGGCTGTACATCCGTAGCACCCCCGGCACCTGCTCCCATAATTCACTAGGCCGACGCACAGAAGTCACAACAGCGCGTCGCTCGCTATTGCCAGTTGATTATAATCAGAGACGCACGGGGGCAAAGTGCAGGAGGATCGGGCCGCTGGGAACTTCCAAGCTTTTTCGGGGCGAGGCGCCTTCCCGGACCCTGGCTGTGCTCGCCAACCCTGACGCCTTCTGAACCCATCATTTAGGGGGTTTATGGAGGTTTCACTATGTAGGCACGTTGATAAAATCATCGGACGTTAGTAATTAACTCGAGCCCCTCTCCCCTCCTTAGAGGTCAGGGGATGGGGCTGGAACTTCAACCCTATGGGTATCAGCCCCCAGGGCCTGGCCTCCAGCCATCTCTGCAGCATCCAAAAGACACTCGTACCACTCCTAAGATTCCGAGGGTTTAGGAACTGGGTGGCAGGAACCTGGGCAAAGCCGGATCTTCACTACTTTCCGAGGGCGGTAAGCCGTAGGGCGAGCCGTGAGGGAATCAGATCCGAGAGACCAATATTCCCCGTCCGGCCTCGCAGAGACCCTCTTAGCATCTCTTCTCCCGCCGCTGGGACTGTGCGCCTTGCTCTAGCTTGGTGGTCCCAGCCCTCTGCATCCCCTTTCCCCAACTGTCCACATGCTCAAACCTCCTGCCTCTCGCCCACTATCCCGAATCTCCCCCAGAGCTTCTAAAAGAATCGCAGCTCTCTCTGTGCTTGGTGGGTGATGTTCCCACGGAAGTCTGGCATCGTCTGGCAGAATCGTCAGGAACTGTGGTGGCGTGAGCAGCTCCGGTATCTGTTCTTCCGCATACATGTCTGGACTCCGCCTCCCGTGACGCAGCTCTCGGTGTCTGCTCAAAGTCTCATAGGTTGTTGGCGTCACCTGGTGTGAGCATTTTCTAAAGCACGGACATAAGATCTCTTGCTGGGTGTTATTTTCGTGGCTGCATTTCTGCACCCCCCCCCCCCCCCAGTCTTCTTTCTCCACTCTCCTCTCCCTAGACCCTGGGGATCCTAGAGTCTTGGGTCCTTTAATTATTACTTCATCACAGATGGGTGCTGCTGGGCTCAAACTCCAAGAGCTAGGTGTTCAAATTCTTGGAGAGTCCTCTGTAGGGTCCCTCTTCAAGTACAATAAATTATTACCGATGTAGATAGATGACAGCCATTGTTGGGAGCACGTATAAAATATACGGAAAGTCAGTCGTTACTGGAATTTAAAATTAGAAATGGCGAAAATATCTAAGAGCTATCTAAATAATTATAGTTATAATATCTCAACGGTGGAGAAATGGAATGTTGACAATGTGTCCTATGGAATTGAAGGTCTATTTGATTAGAAAATGACATGCCGTTAGTCTTAGCATCAAAGTGTCAAAGAGGAAAGGAGATTATTAAACAGATTCATACAGGTTTCAGGGGCGCCTGGGTGGCTCAGCCGGTTAAGCGCGTGACTTTGGCTCAGATCACGATCTCACGGTTTGTGAGTTCGAGGCCCGCGTCGGGCTCTGCACCGTCAGCGCGGAGCCTGCTTGGGATTCTCTCTCTCCCTCTCTCTGCCCCTCCTCCCTCTAAAAATGAAGAAACAGACTTGAGAAAATAGACTAATACAGGTTTTGGCTCTTGGATGGGTTACGCGGGTGTCGGAGGAAGCCATCAAGAGGACACTGGTTACCAGTTTACCCTGAGGCTGGACCCGGAGAATCGGAGGCTTCTCCTCGTCTCCCATCCTTGGCCTGTACATTCTGCCTGCCGTTCCCGTGCTAGGAGGCATTTTCAAGGAAACAGTCCGGAGGGAGCGATGTGTGTTGAGGTCATCTGGACGGTACACGTGACTGACCCTGTTAAGGCTTCTATATAAACGTTTAAGATTCTGCTGGGTGGCTGCGATGTACACTTACAGCCGCCCGTGACAAGCCTTGCTTGTTAAACCTACTACCTACCAATCTGGGGGTGTTTGCCTTTTTCTTCAGTCTCTGCTCATCCTCTGTGTACGGGAACAATTTCAGATTTCACCCAGGAAGCTCCCAAGGTTTCAAACCAACGACAGGCCTGATAGATACTTAAATTTCAGAAAGAGATCAAATATATAGAATGAAACCAGTGATCCATAGAAAGGACAAAGAGACTATCTAGAAAGCTCCCAAACCCAAACTTGGTGACCTGGGTGCGCTTTCAGGGAGGCACAGCTGGACAGAGGCTGGAGACAGAACAGCTGAAACCAAGTTCGCTGCATTGCACTGTGGCTTGAGAAAGAATGTGGGGAGAGCATCTCCGAAAGTGATGTTCAAAGACAAAATGGTTTCTCTTGCCTCTAGCACTGTGGGAAACAGTGCCTTTTATGCATGAAAATATCCAGCCAATCTAACAGGTATATCTGTAGAACTGAAGACACTCGGTGCCATTAAACGTGGGTATCATTCTCCTTGTTAATTCTGTGCTATCTGTCTTTAATGTGACATACCATAGCGTAAGAATCTGGTCTCCCATGCAGCTCTTCCTTCAGGAAGTAATACGTTGTTGGCAAATAAAATTATGCAGATGACTGAAAATTACATTTTTCACTAGAAAGGAATTAATGCACATTCTAGGTTTATACATCGGTCCCTTATGAATTTGGTTAGCATTCGTGTGTCCTCTGGAGCCTACTTACCTCATGCAAACTAATGAAACTAGGTTTCTGGCCCTACACAATGGAACAAGGGTATTCCAGCGTATTGTTACCCCATCTATAGGCAGGTTTTGCTTGAAGCTGCAAATTCGGTAACATACTCGGAAGTCACTTCAAAGTTCTCCGGGACAGAGGTCTGTGTCACACATGCGAGACTGGTGGTGAGCTGATGGCTGGGACACCTGGTGGCTCAATTGGCTAAGCGCCTGACTTTGACTCCAATATTCCGTTCCAGTCTTCGACTCTATTCCGGTATTCTGCAATGGCGAGCGGGTCGTGATCTCACAGTTCGTGAGTGCAAGCCCCGCGTCGCATCGGGCTCTCTGCTGTCGGCGCAGAGCCTGCTTGGGATCCTCTGTCCCCCCTCTCTCTCTGCCCCTCCCCCACTCTCTCAAAAATAAGTAAACATTAAAAAAAATAATAATGTAGGTCTTTCTGGGAGTCCCTGAACAAATTTCCTAGGTTTGTCATTAAGAAGCCCTTAACTGTAGAATTTCCACTTGGAACAATTCATGTCCCCCCCCCATAATTATTCCCATTATTTTGTAATTATATATTGATGATATTTGCTCAATAATATTGAGACATTATCTACTGTCCATGACGTACGTATGTAGGAGGAAAGCCAAGGAGGGTTCACTTCCTTTTCCAAACGTTATATGGTTTGTGGTACTTTGTTAATTTTGGACCCTTTCCCTGAACACAACTATCCTTACTGAAACTCAGTCAGTTCATTTTCAAAAAGGACTTCTGACCTGTCTTTTGAGACGTGACAGTGTCTGTGCCCAGGTGAATGATTTCTTTGTCGCTATTTCCCAAAATGTGTTCTGGGAAAAACCGCACCGGACAGAGATTAATAGGGTGTTACTCAAAAGTTTCTGTGGTCAAAACGCTTGAGAAACACCAGGCTAAACAGAGACAGACAAGTTCCATTACTGCCCGGCTTCTCAGAACGAGTTCGTGTTCTATTATTAGCTGCGCTAAGAGACCAGAGTTGAAACCCAAAACTTATTTTCGTTCATTGCGGTAAAAGCTTCATATAAAATACTCCCCGACACAATCTGTAAAGTAGTGTCAGAGAAGGTAAATCCATTTCACCGAAGAACCCACGCCGCTGTACAATCGCATGCATAGGGGACGGAGCGGACATTGTGTCCTCACTTTATAACCCAGGACAATCGAGTTGAAATGTTTCAGCAGTCAAGAGCCTGTGGCAAGAAGAGGAAAGAACCCGGCCCGATTCTGCAGGGAATCGGCAGTGGCGGGCCTCCCACTTACCCTCGGGAAGAGGACTTTCTTTTTTTTTTTTTTTTTTTTTAAACGTTTATTTATTTTTGAGAGACAAAGAGACAGAGCGTGAGCAGGGGAAGGGCAGAGAGAGTGGGAGACACAGAATCTGAAGCAGGCTCCAGGCTCTAATGAGCCGTCAGCACAGAGCCCGATGTGGGGCTCGAACTCACAGACCGTGAGATCATGACCTGAGCTGAAGTCGGCCGCTCAACCAACTGTGAGCCACCCAGGTGCCCGAGGGCTTTCTTTATCTAAGCCTTCACCTCCTCTCCCACAGGGAAGGCCTTTGGACCCCTTGCACCTGGTTCAAGTTGAACCTCCAGACCTCCTTCCAAACTACCCCCTGCGTGCTCCCCCTCTACCCCGTCCTTCCTGGCCACACTTCCTCATAGTTTGACCTGACGCGTCTCTCCTGTAATCGGCCCCCATAAACACTATTGGACATATTTTTTAGTTACTGGACTGTTTTATACGTCATAAACATATATATATTACTACATAATATATACTATAGATAATTATAATACATATTATAAAAGTATATAAAATATTAAATATATATATTATGTATTTATTTTGAGAGAGAGGGAGGTGGAGAATGAATCCCAAGCTGGCCCCAAGCTGTCCGTGCAGAGCCTGAGGAAAAGCTCGAAACCCAGGAACAGCGAAATCTTGACCTGAGCAGAAATCAAGTCAGAGGCTTAACCCACTGAGCCACCCAGATGGCCCTGGACTGTTTTTAAAAGGGGTAAGTAGACCGTTCTCTCCGATACATGGGAACGGACCCTATACTGCATATTCCTAAGTTGGGGTATGGCCATTATTTTCCACACGCCAGGTGGCCTCCAGTTTATAAAAAGGAAACGAGAACAAAGCTCTGGGGCGAAGCCGGAGGCATCGCTTCGGGGGGACAGGGGGCTCCGGGGCGGCCCCTCCGCGCGGCCTTCCTCCCCGCCCCTCAGCTCCGCAGCGCGCGGGTCCCTCCGAGCTGGCGCCCCGCGGCCCCAGGCCCGCCTGCTGGGACTCGCGCCCACCCCGCCGGCCCCTCGAGAGCTCAAGTCCGCACCCAGCCTCCGACCCCCGCTCTCCAAACGGCCGCAGACGGGCGGGTAGGGCAGAGCCGGAAGTGGCCCCCGGCAGAAGTCTGTTTCCCGAGAGTCGCGTTTCCTCTCTAGGAGTTTGGAGGTATCCTCACCTCTATGGTCTGGGCCCTGGCAGCGGTGGGGTTGGGAGGAAAGGGGGCGCGGGGACCCTGGGGTAGAGCGCGGATCTGTGTCTTCAGGACACTCCACCCGTGTGCATGTGGCAGCACTGCTGGCAGAGAGTGGGGATTGACTTCCTCATGATTTAGGAAAACGGAGATAGAGGTTCACCATGCACCTCCCTGCAATGTCTCAAGTTTTCTCGCTGCTTTTTCTTTCTTTTTTTTTTTTTCATTTTTTTAACGTTTTTATTTTATTTTTGAGAGACATAGAGACAGAGCGTGAGCAAGGGAAGGGCAGAGAGAGAGGGAGACACAGAATATGAAGCAGGCTCCAGGCTCTGAGCCGTCAGCACAGAGCCCGACGCGGGGCTGGAACTCACAGACCGTGAGATCATGACCTGAGCCAAAGTCGGCCGCCCAACCAACCGACTGAGCCACTCAGGCGCCCCTGCTTTTTCTTTTTTAAGAGTGCACCATATATTTATTTGTAGGATTATGTATGTAATCTCTACGTCCAATATGGGGCTTGAACTCACAACCCTGAGACCAAGAATCGCATGTTCTACTGTGCCAGCCAGGCGCCCCTCTGTTTTTTATTAGTGTCTGCACGTATACATTTTTTTTTATTGGCATGAAGTCTAACTTTAATACAACAACACAGCTGAAGTTACCATAAATAATTTTTTTAAAAAGGTGTTCATAGGAAGTGCCTTTTGAACTCGTACCCCAGGCCGTGGCTGGACCTGTTGCTCATCTCTTCTGGCCGACTCAACCCTTTGGTCCCCTAACTCTGCAGGGATGAATGGGCACACCAGTCCTTCCCTTCCCCCCAGGGCCCCAACTGGCTCATCTGTTGCTTCAGAGGTCGGGGTTAACCAACTTTTATATACTCTATTTGGATTTTCTGCTCTAAAAAGAGAAAGGGACGACGATGCAACTAAAAAGAAGAATCTAGTAAAATTAGAATTGTCTAGGTTTAAGCGTAATAGCATCGAACCCAGATAAGGGCGGGGCAAAATTGGTTCATTCTGGGCAAACCATGTAAACACGCGATCCTGTTGAAAAACTGCTTGGCATTCTATATCAAGAGCCACTCAATGCGTTTTAGGTTCTGGCCAATGAGAGACCATCTGCGAGAAATTGATCCCAAGCGAATAACTCAAGAGAAGGGAACAGATGCCCTCCCGAAGTGATTCTGCAGCGGGCCCCTGTTGATTTGGCTTGTCACACAGCCAGTTTTCTCTCTTTTCTTTTCTTTTTCTTTTTCTAATTTTAACACTATGATTCTTCTGCGGGGAAACCACCTAACTCGCAGTCCGCTTCCGGGGTGGGCACGTGACCCAGGTCTGGCCAATCAGGATGTCCCAGCACGGCCGGCGGTACGATGCGAAGTGAGAAGTGGGCCGCTCGGTTCCCAGACCGGGTTCTTCTGCTCCTTAGTAGGTGCATGGACTCCAGCTCGTCATTTATCTTCTCCGAGACTCAGTTTACTCATTCGTTGAATGGGGATGTTAATAATAGACGTCTGTTTTACAGGCTTGGGTGGAGACTAATGAATGAAGCAAGTATACTACTGCTCAGGTGGAGTACCGTGATCATTTTCCGCCTCCACGCCTCCGAGCAACTTCTTACCGCAATTCCTCTTTTAGTTTTCTTTTTGCCTTCCGCATACTGCCAGAGCATCTACTGCATGATCCCAGAATTTTATTTTATTTCTTTCTCACTGGAAATACCCAAAAGGCAGGACTGTATCTTATTTACCTTTATATCACAGGTGCTTAAGGCAGTTCCGACCCCAGAAATGGCGCTCAATAAGGGCTTCGTTGGCGTGTCCTCTGACACAGAGCAGAGAAGGTAGGAACAGTTCCTGAAAACGGAATTAATCCTAGATGATAAACAAAAGGGACCTGGAGAAAACCACGCGAAGCTAGAAACGTTTCTTACTAAAAAACGGCCTGAGGGCGCCTGGGCGTCTCGGGGCATGATCCCAGGGTTGTGGACTCGAGTCACACGTTGGGCTCTGTGCTGTGGAGGCTTGGGATTCTTTCTCTCTCCCTCTCTCTCTGCACCTTCCCTGCTTGTGCTCTCTCGCTCTCTCTCTCAAAAATAAATAAATAAACATTAAAAAATACTGGCCTGATTCTTGAGAATTACAGATTCTATTTTCTTTTTCTTGGCTGGGGATTTATTCTCATAGAGTGGGCAGATGAGTTCCAGGCATAGATTGGTGCCTAAGGCCGACTTTGTGAATTACCTAAGGCCGACTTTGTGAGTTACCTAAGACAGTCTTTGTGAGTTTTTGCTTCTTTTCCCAATTTAGAACTCAGCACTTCCCTTGGGAATTGGCAGGAAAAAATGACCCTTGCCTTCTGAGAGATCAGCTCCACCCTCGGGATATCAGACGCTGCCCTGCAAAACCCATATTCATGCGTGAAAATCACACATACAAGGTAAAGTGGAGAGGGGGCTTGAGGGGGGAAGGCTTCATTAGGTGCAGGGAGGGGTGGATCGGCCGGCCAGCAAACCTTTCTAGTGGGTGATTGCCTAACCTCGGATGGGGACATTGGGTGATTGACAGCACCCTCCATTTCTCTGCCACAGGCCCTTGGAGCCATACCCACCTGAGACTCAAAATTTCTTAGAGTTGGAAGAGACGGATGGGTTTATAATGTTTACCAGTAGATCTTCCCTTCGACATCTTAGACCACGGCCGCTTAAGCTGTGAGCGCTCCCATGAGCCCCCAGTTCCCTGGTCCAGGAGATAACCTAGTCAGTTAATGGGACAGTTCTAGTTGCTAGTAAGTTTCTCCACTCCGTCCTAATGTTGTTGAGAACTGACCTCTGTGTATCTGAGCTGAAACATAACGTGAAGTCTGAGGTTGGGGATAAAGAACGACGATAGTTTTTCTACTTTGCCAGGCAGAGGAGGCTGTAACAGTCTAAAGCCTTCAAAACTGCAGACTCCATCATCCCCACCCCCACCCTCACCCCCCAGTCCCCCTGCTGGAGGGGGAAAGATTGGGAGGGTTTATAGGAGAATACAGGATCTTGGCGGTTTTGACAGGAATCCAGAGTGTGCTGCCAGCCACGATGGTCATGTCTTCAAGGTGGTCTCATGACCACCTTGGTGCCACCAGCCGAGTCTCGTTTTTAAGTATACATTGAAGCCAGCAGAGACATCGAGTTCTTGCCATTAAGGATTTTACCGATAAAACAAATGAAGGGGTGCAGAATCCTTTAAGAATGAGGAAGAGGAGGGGAAGAGGGGAAAGGAAAAAAAGACACAGAGAGGGAGGGAGATAAAACATAAGAGACTCTCAAAGACTAAGAACAAATTGAGGGTGAGGAGGGGGAGGGAGGGTGGAGAGGGGGTGACGGGCATTAAAGAGGGCACATGTTGGGATGAACACTGGGTGTTATATGTAAACCAATTTGAAAATAAACTATTTAAATAATAAAAAAAAAAAGAATGAGGAAGAGGGGCTCCTGGGTGGCTCAGTCGGTTAGGCGTGCGACTTCGGCTCAGGTCATGACCTCGAGGTTGGTGAGTATGAGCCCCGAGTCAAGTCGGGGCTGCTTCAGATTCTGTGTCTCCCTCTCTCTCTGTCCCTCCCCCGCTCATGCTCTGTCTTTCTCTCTCTCTCTCGAAAATAAATAAACATTAAAAAATTTAAGAATGAGGAAGAGAAGAATTTGTTACGTTTAAAGTCAAGCCTTGATGAAGCCTTCATGTGTCCGTGTTAATTTCCATCCACCTCTCCGTGTCTATAGTGGTTTCACTAATTGCTCTTTAGGTAACTATCCAATTCAGGGTTTGCTAATCCTTAGCAATTTTGGGGCTACACCATGAATCTAACAGAAGACCTCCAACTCCCATCTAGTCTCTCTGGGGTCACCGACGTCACAGTGGGGTCACTGTGTCACACAGACACGGGCATGGCACGCGTCAGATCTACCTCCTCTGCCTCAAGCAAAATAAAACCCAACTCCAGAAACTGCTACTTACAAGGCCCTGGCTGCCCTTCTCCTTGGTGAGATTCAGTTGATTAGGAGGGGACATAAGATACACACCAATTGTCTGCACCCCAAAGCCGTGAGTGGAAATCGAGGACACAGACTCAGCGTGGGAGGAGGGGGGGACGGGGGAGGCTTCGTGCACCGTGCCCTCAGAGAGTGCAACTCGAGCTGGGCTCTGAAGCGGGGCAACAGAGGGCATTTCATTTGCCAAATGTAAGCACGAGAGGATGATCAGCAAAACAACCAGCACGAAAAGACATAAAGGTGGAGAAATCCACCGTGCGCTGGAGAAAAGGCAAATCTCGGGCCCGGTTAGAAAAGGACCCTCGTGTTGACGAGCAGTGAAACCATGGCTGAAAAATCAGACTGGGCTCGACCCCGAGAGAATGAACTTTTTGAGGGAGGGAAATGGGGGCCACTGAAGCTTTTTGATAAAGGGAGGGACGTTCTAACAGCAATACCTTGGGGGAGATTAAGTTTGCACTTCTGAAAATCGAGGTGTAATTCACACACCATACAAGTCTCCCTTCTAGCCTGTGCTGTCCAGTGGTTTCGGTGGTGGGAGTATATTCACAGGGTCATGGCAACTGTCACCATTGTCCAGTTCCAGAACATTTTCATCACCCGAGAAGAAACTCTATGCTCACTAGCAGCCACTCCCCATTCCTTCCTCTCCTGAAGATTTGTACTTTTTACAAAACACCCAGCCTTGTGTCTGTAAAGTGACCTGAGGTCTGAACCCAGAAGGACTGGCGACCAAACATCAACAGAAGAAGGGAAGCAGAATTAGCTTTTCCAAGGTTCAGGTGATGTATCTGGATATCTCTCTGTCTCTATCTCTCTTTCTTTCCAACTAGGGAGAGAGAGAAAGAGAAAGGAAGGAAGGAAGGAAGGAAGGAAGGAAGGAAGGAAGGAAGGAAGGAAGGAAGGAAGAAAAAGAAGAAAGGAAGGAAGGAAGGAGGAAGGGAGGAAGGGAGGAAGGAAGGAGGGAAGGAAGGAAGGAAGGAGGGAGGGAGGGAGGAGGGAAGGAAGGAAGGAAGGAGGGAGGGAGGGAGGAAAGAAGGGAGGAGGAGGGAGGAAGGGAGGAGAGAGAAAGCATTATTAAATCCACATATGGAAGCAAAGAGACATGAGCAAGGGTGAAGTAGGACTTCAAATGCAACTTCTGAAAAAAAAGTGTAAGTTATAGATGTTAAAAAAAATTCTTGCAGCAGTTAATGTTTTTATTTCCTTTGCATCTCCTTTATGGGTCATCTTTTTATGCCCTTTCAGACACAGTCATTCCTGGGGAAACCAAGGGAAAAGAAGAGGCAGGTACTTCCAGAAAATCCCTTGTATTGGAGAGCCTTAAGAAAGACGTATGCTCGGGGCGCCTGGGTGGCTCAGTGGGTTGAGTGTCGGACTGCGGCTCAGGTCATGGTCTCACAGCTCGTGAGTTTGAGCCCTGAGTCAGGCTCTGTGCTGACAGCAGGGAGCCTGGAACCTGCTTCAGATTCTGTGTCTCCCTTCCCTGCTCACACACTCTCTCTCTCTCACAAGTAAATAAACATTAAAAAAAGTGGGGGGAGAGCTTTGCTCTCTGCTGCCCTCTGGGCTCTTCACAAAAGGCAGCGATGGCTGCTGGAAGCAGGAAGACAGGCTGGGGGGACCCCACTGTGGTGCCTGCGCCGCCCACACTGGCAGGGGACAGAGTCTGGGGGTCAGTAGGGGACCCCAAGCTGGTGTGCATTCATTTTTAGCAGCCTCACAGGATGGGCGTGGCCTGTCTGACAAAAGAAGGGGACTTCAGGGGTGCCTGGGTGGCCCAGTCGCTTAAGCATCTGACTCTCGACTTTGGCTCAGGTCAGGATCTCTCAGGATCTCAAGATTTGTGACACGGAGCCGGGCGGAGGCTGCCTGGGATTCTCTCTCTCTGCCCCTCCCCACACGCTCTCTCTCAAAATAAATAAAAAAAAAAAAGGGGGGACTTCAGTGAGACTAATACGGACTAATACAACTGGGGTGCACCAAGTGGTACATTTTCCTGGGGTCTCTTCTCCTAAGGCGCGTCCTTCTTAGCTCCCCCCCCCCCCACTCTTGATCACTTGTGGCAGGAATGGAGGGGGTGTGTAGGGAGATGGTAGTGCACAGCACTTTTCAGTGTCTGTCACGTGGAACCCCGTTTTGGGGGCGGCTGGTTTAAGTTCAGAGGGGCCTCGCTTTGCAGGAAACGCTACGTTGCGCTCCGATGCTTTTAGGCGGATGGAGCTTTTTCGCTGTGTGTTCTACTCAGAACACTAAACTCCTACGATTTGCGAACGGGAGAGGACTTTTGAGTTCGTCCAGTCCGATGCTTTCTCATCACTAATAAGAAACTGGTGAATCAGAGCGATTAGGTGACTTGGTCAGAGATGAGGTGACTCCATCCGACTAATCCACAGGGACAGCCAAGGGACCGGTGGTTGCCTAGGAACGGCAGGGGGAGGGGTCGCAAAGGAAACTTCCGGGGGTTATGGGTATGTGCCCTGTCTTGTTCATGGGTGTAGTTTCCCATTCAATCTATGTGTCCACACATCAAAACTCATCAAATTGTGCACCTTCGATGCTGTGCTTTTTGGTGGATGTCAGTTACACCTCAATAAAGCTGTTTTTAAAAAGTCACACATCTGGTGAGAAGTCGAGCGGGGCCCAGAACACACACCTTGAGGTCTTCACACCTCCCCTTCGCCCCAGCGCTGTCTTCAAACCCAAGCCTACTTCGAGTTGTGAAACATGCCTTTTCTCATAATGTCATTTTTAAAGACTCCAGAGCTCTGAAGCGTCTATGACGTGAAATAATAACCACCCTTCACCACAAAGCAACCGGTGTCCGTCCACAGGTCCGGCGTGGCCTGGTCCGGGGATTGACAGCAACGTACCCCGCAGAGTTGGGAGGAGGCTGGGGACAGAGCCGGACCTCTGATTTTGTTCTGTTGTCCTACGATTAGCTCTGGTGGTGCTTGTGGAAGGTATGACCCCTGGGATGTATGCAAACACTCTAATTTAGGATAAGAAAGATAAGGATGGGGTTTTCCTAGGACTGTCCTTTGTGATGTAGTTGCTGGCTCCTAATGGGCCAAGGTAGTTTCTGAGCAATCCCTGGTTGAGGAAGAGGCAGGAACCTTCTAGAAAAACTTCAAGTCCTCTTTTTCTTCTGCTCTCCCTGATTGAACAGTCAGGGCTACCAGGTGTGGCCAGCTTCCTGAGGTCTAAAATAGCTTCTTTGTGGAGGAGACAATAAGTGAGAAGGGGGTGGGTGCCTCACCCACACTTTGCTACTGAGCCAGAGCTGACCAGCAGGTACGCGGAGAGGTTCTGTCTGGCCACCTGCTGTGCTCACTGCGGGGTGGGGGGGGGAATAAGGCCCCCTGATTTCCCTCCCAGAATAGATTTTCCTGAGCTATTGCCTCTCTAGCAGGTGCCAGGAAGAAACATTCATGCATCTAAGGTGTTTCTTCTCTATATGATTTGGTAGGATTGCCACGGTGATACACATAACAAATTCAAACAAGACAGGATTCTATGAAATGCAAACAAGGGATAGAATACAGCAGCGGTCCAGGAAGTCAGAGAGGTTCAAGGTGATTTCTGTCCGCGTGGGGGAGAGGTCGTGCAGGTGTGGGAGGCGCTGTTCCTGAGCCGTTGGAAATGCGTGAGAACACAGGACCGACTCTGAGAAGGACCCTCTGGGCTCCCGCGCTTTCGAAGCCATTGGAGCCGCCATGCTGCTGCTTCATGGCTTCCCTATCCTGCGTTCCTTCCCATCTCTGAATCCATTACTTTCCTCTGTGCGGCTCGGTGCTCCAGGAGGCCGACCCTGACAGGCCGCATCACCCAGGCTCGGCTTCGGGTCAGAACTGAGCAGGGGAAGACATCAGGCGAGAGCCAGAGTGTTTATTCCCCGGCTGTCGTCTCCAGCAATGGCTCTGTGCCTCCGAGAGGACAGCCCTGCCAGGTAGCCTCTCCACCAGGGCCCTGGTCCCCAGCCCTTTATGTCTGAATAATAGCGGTGGTCTCTACGGTTGCCATTCTCTGGGCGCTTCGACCCCCCTTAGCGGTTCCCTTAACCCAGCCCTACCTCTGAGAAGCCCCTTCACGAAGTCTCTCTGCCTGGAAGTGGTTTAAAGCATCATCACGTGGGAAGGAATGCTTAAGATTCTGTCTCCCCTCCAGGGTCTCCCCTTGGGCGTGTCCTTCTGAAGTTGTCATCACCTCAGCACTTAGCACAGTGGACCAAACTCAACTGTAGAGTCCACCAGGGCCTTTTGCCCTTAGACCTGGGTGTTAAAAGACACCGCCGTATGGATGGCCGCATCGCTGTGCCTGGATAAGGTTTATCCTCCGGGCGACAAGGTTCAGGCCCAGGTGGGTCACACTCAATAATATCCGGGGCGACATGACCCCAATTTATTTAGAGTCTGAAGGACACCCTTTTGTTAATGAAGGGGAGGACTTCGGTGACAGCAGTGACAGTGATGACAGTGGAATAGACTCCCTGACTGAGTCACGGGACGATGTCATTTTTGTCACACGCCCCTCTGCCATGTGGCTATCTTCTTCTGGGGGGTCAGTGCTTTTATTTTGAGGTATCATTTACAAACGTCATGCGGCAAGTTCAAGACTACAGTGGGAGGAGTTTTGACAAACTTATTTACCGATGTCACAACCCTTCTATCAAGATCTAGACATTTCTTCTTTTTCTTTTTTTTAAAATATTTATTTAATTTTTGAGAGGCAGAGCATGAGCGGAGGAGGAGCAGAGAGAGAGGGAGATACAGAATCTGAAGCAGGCTGCAGGCTCTGAGCTGTCAGCACAGAGCCCGATGTGGGGCTCGAACCCACGGACTGTGAGATCATGACCTGAGCCGAAGTCGGACGCTTAACCGACTGAGGCCCCCGGGCACCACAAGATCTAGACATGTCTATCGCTCGAGAAAGTTCCCTTACACCCCTCTGCATTTAATCGCTGGGCCAAGCTCTCTAGCTTCCCCGGCTACCACCAAAGCCGACCATCGTCCGATTCCCGCCCACCTACCTCTTCCCAATCTCCCGTGACCTTGCGTCCAGTGAATTCCTCGCCACCGCCCTTGAAGCATGCCGATCCTTGCCTCCGTGCCTGTCCTTCCCTGCTGTCTGATGTACTTGCAGGGAGCTCTTTTTAAGCCTGGGTGACTCAGGGCACCTGGGTGGCTCAGTCGGTCAAGCAACCGCCTCTTGGTTTTTGCCTCAAGTCACGATCTCGCAGTTCATGGGTATGGGCCCCACGTTGGGCTCTGTGCTGGCAGTGCAGAGCCTGCTTGGGATTCTCTCCTCCCCTCTCTCTCTGTTCCTCCCCCGCTTGCTCTCTCTCTCTCAAAATAAAGAAATAAACTTAAAAAAATTAAAAAAACATTAAAAAAGAAACCCTGGTTAACTCCCCATTTTCCTTTAAGATGCCTCCTCCAGAAAGTCTCCCTGAACTTCTCTTCCGCTCGAGCTGGGTGAGGTGCCCTTCTACAAAGTCTGTGTTGCACCGACTCGATCTTCATCGTATATACATTCTGTTTATAACACATTTTGGTTCAAGTATTCTGCTCCCCCGTTAGCCTTTGGTCTCCCGGAGACAGGGACTGGGTCGCATTCCCCTTTGAATTCTTGACTCTCACTGGATGCCAGGCATGCAGTGGTTTGTGGTTTCAATGACTGGGTGAATTACATCAGTTACATTTTTTGGGACACCGTCACAAACTTTTGACAACCCATTATGTGTTAAGCCCCTCTGGTTGCAAGAAACAGAGACTCGAGGGGCCCGGCTGGCTCAGTTAGTAGAGTATGTGACTCTTGATCTTGGGGTTGTGAGTCTGAGCCCCGCCTTGGGTATAGAGATTACTTCAAATAAAGTAAAATCTTTTTTTTAAACTTATTTTATTTTATTTTTTGAGAGAGAGAGAGAGAGAGAGAGTGTGCACAAGGGAAAGGGGCAGAGGGAGAGGGAGAGAGAGAGAGAGACAGCGTCTTAAGCAGCACAGAGCCTGAAGTGGGGCTCGATCCTATAACCCTGGGATCGTGACCTGAGCTGAGATCAAGATTTGGATGCTCAACTGCCTGAGCCACTCAAGTACCCCTAAAAGAAGACCGTTAAAAAAAAAAAAAAAAGAAACGAAGACTCAACAAATTAAGAGGATTTGTGAGGATACGCGTGCCCTTGGCAAGAAGCCTAGGGGCTCCTCGGTCGGCCTCGCGGCCCCTCCTGTGCTCTTGGCCCATTTACTTTCCTTGCTTCTCTTTTCCAGTGAGCTTCCTCTGTGTACCTTTCATTTCTGTTTCCTTGTAATTCACCTCGCACTTGGCCTCAGCTTTCTCTGGCCCTGACTTTACCTCTGCCCTCAGGTTGACATCTGCGAAGGTAAAAATCTAACGAGCTCATCTAAGCTTTTCAGCTCCAGGTCATGGCCACGGCCCTGGTCGGATGAGGCAAGGGTGGGTCCCACGAAGCAAGGTTGCTCGGTGACCAGGGTGGGCTAGAAGGGATGGAGAAGAGAGTGGCAGGCATTCGGTGGTCTCTCCTGTCCTCTTACTGAGCAAAATCTCTTGTATTTTTCCTGTTTTTGCCCCTGAATAATTTTTCTCATCGTTGATTGTAGGAAACCCGCATTTCTCCTTTCTGCTGAGGGTTTATAGAATGAAGGAGCGTTGAAGCTGGAAGGAACCTCGTAGTTCATCTGGGCCAGTATATCCCGGCCTGTGTTCTATATAAGTCCAGCCCCAAAAGACGCTCCATTAAAAAAAAAAAGTCATATTTGGGGCACCTGGGTGATTTAGTCGGTTAAGTGTCTGACTTAGTTGCCTGCTTAGGATTCTCCGTCTCTCCCTCTCTCTCTGCCCCTCCCCTGCTTTGTCTCTCTCCAAATAAACACACTTTAAAAAGAGGTCATATTCGGATATGAATATTCCAGCATTTTTCTTGGGTCCTTGTTCCCACCAGGAACGTACTTCCCAGGGGCCCAGTTTACTTAGTAGGGTCTCTGGTCTTTATTTATTTATTTATTTTTATTATTTTTTTTTAATGTTTGTTTATTTTGAGAGAGAGAGAAAGCATGAGCTGGGGAAGGGCAGAAACAGAGAGAGAGAGAGAGAGAGAGAGAGAGAGAGGGAAACACAGAATCTGAAGCAGGCTCCAGGCTCTGAGCTGTCAGCACAGCTGACAGCCCGATGCGGGGCTCAAACTCACGAACCGTGAGATCATGACCTGAGCCGAAGTTGGACGCTCAATCGACTGAGCCACCCAGGTGCCCCAGGTCTCTGGTCTTTTGCATGGATGGACACCTGTTGGGTCCTGGATTCTCTAAAGCAAAAGGGAGTGCTGGACCACTCTCAGAGGGGACCGGCCATGAACCCCTTGCAATTGTTTGCAAACTTGAGTCAGTGTTGTGTGAAGGTGTGTGCATGTGTCGTGCGTGCATGTGTGCATGCATGTGCACATGAATGTGTTTCCCGAGAGAATGTCCACAGCTTCCATCTTATAGGTGTGACCAAAGATGTGGGTAAAAGCCACAGTTTTAAAGGGACACTGATGGATGTGCCTGCCTGAACCAAGCCCTTTATTGTTCTCCTCCAACTCAAACATTTTATCTGCCGCGATCCATCGCCATCCAGTTAATATGAAAATAAGATGCTTTATAGACTCGGAAGAGTCTTGCTGATTACATAGGAGGGTCATTTTTCATTTTCTAGATTCGAAAACACTGAGGACCAGAGAAGGAAATTATAACTTGCTTAGGTCAGGCGGCTGGCCCAGTAGCGACTACAGCTTTCCTGTTTTTCTCTGCCCTTCCTCCCTTGCTTCCTTGCTTTATTCCTCCCTCCCTCCCTTTTATTAACCACCACCTTACCAATCCGCCTATGAATTGTTTTCCTAACCACTCCTAAACATATGCCGAGAGCCAAGCACTGTGTTACACATTACCCCATTAAATGATATAGCAACCGTCTGTTGGATATGACTATCCCGTTTCTCGTTTTTACTTTTCAGGTAAGGACATCGAGGCTTGGAGTTTAAGAAACTTGCGCAACGTTGCTCTGGCTAGCGGCAAAACTGGGATGCGAAAGACCGTTTATTCCACCGCGCTCATTAGTGAGGCTGCTTTGTCTCACTTCTGCACGTAACTCACTTCTGCCCCAGGTGGAAAGGCTCGCTTTCTGCAACAGATCCTCCCAGTGGCGGGTCCCGGACACGCGGGTCTCCCCTGAGACTCCGCGGGGTCCCGCGGGGGCGGACGCCGCCCCCTGGCGGCAGGTGGGCGCAGCGCGGCGCATGCTAATGAGCCCGCGGCGCGGCGCGCTGATTGGCCGGCGCGCATTCCAGCTGCTTTCCCGGGGCGGGAGCCGAGGCAGAGTAAAGGGGCGCCGCCGGCAGCACCGCCCCCGGCCCGCGCTCGGGGCCGCCGTCCTCCCCCCGACGCCGCGGCGGGTGCGGGGCGCGCGGGCGCCTGCGCCGGGGGCTCCCTTCGCTGCGGTCCGCTGGCGTTCTGGTTCTGAATCCATCCGGGGTCCACGATGACAATCCGACACCAAGGCCAACAGTACAGGCCGAGGATGGCATTTCTCCAGAAGGTGAGCGCGGTGCGGTGCCCCGGGCCCTGGGGGGGTGCGCGGGGTGCCAACTCTGGGAAGTGAGCGCGGGGTTGCTGGGGAGGCTCGGAGCGTGTGGCCGCGAGTGGAGGACATCCCTGTGGTCCGTTAGTGCTGCTTGATGATATTAAATGACTTGTTTGCTGTGAGCGTGTGTGTGTGTGTGTGTGTGTGTGTGTGTGCACGTGAGTGTTTTAAAGACCGTAATGATTAGGTTTACACATAACCTGTTTGTAGCGGGGAATCTGAAGCCAGCGGCGATGGTCCGTTGGAGGCTAGACAACAACCTGTTACTCTGGAGAGAAGGGTGCCGGAAGGCAGTCCAGCCGAGACTGTGTCAGATTTGAGACAGAATCCTGATATTATCATAAGGTTCCCAGATGTTGAATTAACATTTGTGCCATTTTTTTCTGATCCCAAACTGCAGTATTTTAAAGAGTGTGGGTGGCGAGTGTGTACACATTGACCATGAAAATGGTGTGATTGGTAGGGTAAAGGGACTCCCCACTCCCAGCGCCCCTAGGTTCCTCATCCAAGAATGTGTTTTTGTGAATCTGGGTCTGTCTGCGCTGGCGGCAGAAGTCGGAACATTTCCCCTCCCTCTGCAAAGGCTTTCTTAGACCAAGTGGCCAGGCACAGGGGATGCATCCTGTGGACACTTGGGACGCGCTTGTATCTCGTGGGGTGATGTGTTGGGGTCGAACTGGCTCATTTTGTTCTGGGCTTTTGAGATAACCAGTGTCAGAAGAGATCGACAAAGGCCCCAGGTCACTTGCCCACCCTTCGTCCCCGTGCACAGCCATTTTTCACAGGGCTCATATGCCTTCTTCGGCTTATCTCGTTGAGTAGAATTAGCCAAATGCTTTGTGACAATAAGAAGTCTGCCTTGAGCCCTTGGAGCTCAGCAGATGGGTGTAGTCAGTGACCAACTGTCCTGATTTGACTGGGACTTTCAATGCTAAAACCTGGATGGTCTCGGACACCCCGGGGACAGTTGGTCACACGTGGTCCACCTACTCCGAGAAGCGTGTGCCTATTCCAGGAATTAGAGGTGTGAGAATCATCCGTAAAAGAGACAGGTGGATGGTTGTCTCGCTCACTCAGAAAGAATCCTTAGAGCCTAGATTGCAGACACCAGTTTCTTAAAGCGTAAGAAACCCCCTCGGTCTGGTGTCTGAAAGCCGTGAACCGTCTTCCGGGATCTTCCCAGGACCTGCCTTCTCCTTCCAGAGAGTCATTGTCCGGAGACATTCTGGTTTCTCAATCTCGGACATTCTTTTCCATCATCACTGTTATCTGGTAGATTTTCTTCTCCTTGCCTGGCCCTTCCGTCTGGTGTCATGGTTTTCAGCCTCCCTCCGCCCCCTCAGTCTGTCTGCCTCCACTCTGCTTCCTAAGCACACCCATTTTCTTTCCTAAATCAACGCCGGTCTCCTCAGCCCCAAACCCTCCGCTGGCTTCCCCTGCACACAGGATGAAGTGCAGTCTGCTCAGGCCGGGCCCTCGGGACCCACCTCTCTCTACCGCCCAGCCGCCTTCCTTCCGCACCTGCCCTCCTGGGAAACAAAACAAAGCGGCCACAGCACTCAGCGGGGCTCTGACCTGGGTGACCTCCCTAACCATTCTAGGAACCCCGCCCCCTTTCAGACCGCAGGCTCCTCTCCTGGGAAAGCCCTCTCTCCCCTTCCCAGCTGCCGACTTCCCATCCCTCCTCCGTGAAGGCCGGTGCTCCCCACCCCCTTGGAGCAGAGCAACTTCCTTCTCTGTCCCACAGACTCCGCCCACACCTCCAGTACCCCTCTTTCCCGCTGCCTCTCGGAAGGGACCCTGTCTGGCTGTGTGTCCTGAGGTCCTCAGTCAGGTCACAGAGCTCCTTAGGGCTGGTCTCAAGAGCTCTGCCAGGGGGTCCTTAAGGATGCCCTGCCTTCTGGAGAAAGACCCCGGCCAAAGGACTGTGGACATGGGTGCAGTGTCATTCACCACTGAATATTTATGAAGGATGCCACGTCCCCAGAGAGGGGGTGGGGGGGGGTTGCAGGCATCATCCCATCGGGTCTGCCATCTGTTGATGGCCCACCAACAACAGAGAAGGAAACTGAAGGCCAGAGGGGCGTCTTGCCCCAAGTCATACAGCCATTTGGTGGAGGAACCAGGAAAAACACAGTACTGACCATCACCTGTTCCCAAACGTGACGGGATGCTCTGAGCTTGGGGCGGACTGGAGGCTGTGGGAAGGCCTGAGCTAAGTGCACAGGGGGCGCGGAGCTGAGAACAGGACGATGAATGGGCGTTCTAGAAAAAGAGAAAGACAAGGAAAGGTGTTCCAGGCAGAGGGAGCGGCATGTACTAGGCGTGCGTGTGTGACACACAGTGGACTGCTCCCCGTGGCTGGGGTACCCGCAGGCGCCTGTTCTAGTGTCGGTGTGTCCCCCCTGCGATGGCCGGGTCCCCATCCAGCGAGTCCTGGTTGCTGCTGTCCCTGGGATACGCCATGGGACTGACTCTCTCGGTGCCTTGTGGAGAAGCCTCCTGTTAGATGCTGTCCTTTCTGGTGTGGCTTCCGCCATTTAGTTTTGCTTGCGAACGGAGTGAAGAACCAGAAATAGGAGGAGGTGTGGGTGGAGCAGGGTACCTTTTGCTCGTATCACTCAACACACACACATAACCGTGCACTTACGCGGGAGGCGCTGCGCCGGGTGCCCGGGACGCTGTGGGGGTTAAGACTCAGCCCCTTCCTCCCAGGGCTTAGAGTCTCACAGAGAAAGCCAGATGCGTAAATAAGCAGAGAAGTGTTCTCAAGGTCATGGCGGACTTTGTTAGAGGAGACGTACGTCTGTACCTCTCTGCACAAAGGGGGGCACGCTTATGTGTATATATCTCGCGCATTGTGAGGGATGGGCAGTTCTGCGAGGGGAATCAGGACACGTTTCAGAAAGCGGGTTGTAACTGAATAGAGGTACAGGAAGTCTGTTTTCTTTGCCAGGAGGATGGGGGGACGAGTGACTTTTTAGGCAGGTACAGAGCACCGACGACGTGCGAGATAGTGTGCTGGTGGGGGCGCCCCATCAGGGGTTGGAACGGCAGAGGTCCGTGGAGGTTAAGGCTGGTAGGTGAGGAGGGCGCGGAAGTGGGGGGTTTGTACTTGGCGTGAGGAGTGCGACGCTTTGTGCACTCAGCGAGAAGTCATTTGATGTTTTAAAAATCATGCGGTTTATGTCTAGGAAGATGATTCTGATTTGCAGATCTGAGTGCGTCTTTACCCTGGTTGCGCTTTAAATATATAGATTGAGTGACTCAGTTGGGTAAGTGTCGACTCTTGATTTCAGTTCAGGTCATGATCTCGCGGTCTGTGGGTTCCAGCCCCGCGTTGGGCTCTGCGCTGACAGCTCGGAGCCTGCTTGCGATTCTCCGTCTCCTCTCTCTCTGTTCCCCGCCCCCCCCACTCACTCTCTCTTTCTCTAAGTAAATAAATATATGTTGGTATCCAGTCGCTGTCCTTAGAGTTTCTGATTTACTTAACAGGTAATTCAGTAATTAAGTGCAATGGAACCCAGGCACTGGTGTTTTTAGAAAACACTTCCAGGGGCGCCTGGGGAGCTCAGTCGGTTAAGCGTCCGACTCCAGCTCAGGTCACGATCTCACAGTTTGTGAGTTCAAGCCCCGCGTCGGGCTCTGTGCTGCCAGCTCAGAGCCTGGAGCCTGCTTCGAATTCTGTGTCTCCTCCCTCTCTCTGCTCCTCCGATGCTCATGCTCTTGCTCTGTCTCTCTCTGTCTCTCAATAATAAATAAAAACGTTAAAAAAAATAAACATTAAAAAAAAACAAAACAACACTTCCAGGCGATTTGACCGTACAGCTGCGGCGAAAGGTCCCGGGGACCTTTGGTAACATCTGGAGACAGTTGGGGTTGTCCCGTCTGGAGAAGAGGGTGCTCCTGGCAGCCGGTGGGTAAAGGCAGGCTGCTGCTCGCCGTTCGTCATTGCACAGGGCAGGCAGGCCCCACAACAATGGTCTAGCCTTGAGTGTCCACGGCGCTGCGGTTGGGGACCCCGGGCTGCAGGACACGCTCCCTGGAGGCGGGACACGAGCTGTTGGAAGGCAGATGCCAGGGAGGCAGAGGCTGATGGTCCGGAAGGGGGATTCGATGGTGCTGCGGGGCAGGCCGTAGCGGGCAGGTAAGGCACCTCAGAAACAAAAGCAGAGTCGAGGGATGTCCAGGCCATTCGAATGCTTCCTGGGCTCTTAAAAATATTTGTTTTTGAGAGAGAGACAGAGAGACAGAGCGTGAGCAGGTGAGGGGCAGACAGAGAGGGAGACACAGAATCCCAAGCAGGCTCCAGCTCTGAGCCATCGGCACAGAGCCTGATGCGGGGCTCGAACTCATGGACCGTGAGATCATGACCTGGAGCTGAAATGAAGAGTCTGATGTTCACCCGACTGAGCCGGCCAGGCGGCCCCTGCTTCCTGGGCTGCCGACCAGGGCGGGCAGAGCGGGATTTGAGTACCGAGGAGGGTATGGTGCTCGCGAGGCTGTGCGGTCGCCAGGGTGAGAAGGCACGGGTCAGCCGGCCTGGCCTCCGTGTGGCCGGGCTTGTTGGCCAAACAGCCGCGGGGTTCTGGGTCACTCTGCCCGTCTTTGTGGAGCAAAGGACTGATCTTTATCATCCCCCCGGGGAGCCTTCTGTGGCTTAAAGGAAAATTCCAGCCCGGGAGCTCCTGCGCAGTGAGTGACAGCTCCTTAAAGTGAGGAGTGGCGTGGGCGTGGGGGGTGGGGTGTCGGGGCGTCAAAGCCGTCCTGTCTGCTCCCTGCGATGTCGGGGTTCCCTGGCACCCCTGCTGTCACGCTGCAGCGAGTTGGCTTCCGAGAGAGGGAACGAGGGGCCCACGCCCGCCCCCCACCCCGCCCCCCACCTCGCCCCCCACCCCCGCCACTGTCCCCCAACACGGGGTCACCCGGTGGGGGCGCCAGCGCCGCCTGGCCGTGAGCATGTATCTGTGCCCGGGAGCGGGATTTGGCGGCGTCTGGCGGGGGAGCCGGCCTTGACATTTGCGGGCGGGGAAGGCCGGCCTCGGCCTCGGCCCCGAGGGCCGCCCACGGGCCGCCAGGGGGCGGTGTGAGAGCTGGCGGCCGTTCGGAGCTGAAGGGCAAGGGCTTGTCGCCTGGCTCCCGGGAGAGCCTGGAAACGGCGGGGCTTCTCTCTCCTGGGCGATGGGCACAGGGGTTTTTCCTCTTGGGGTGGACGCTTGAACCCAGAGTCTACTAGTGTGTTCTGGCTGCTGTGACGAAGTACCGTGGGCTCGGTGGCAACAGAAATGTATTTCCTCACCGCTCTGGGGGCTGGAAACACGAGACCAGGGGTGGACAAGGTTGTCGTTGAGGCTCTGAGGCCTCTCTCTCCTTGGCCTGCAGATGGCCGCCTTCTCCCTGTGTGGTCAGGTGGTCCTCCCTCCGTACATGCCTGTGTCCTCATCGCCTCCTCTTCCTCTTTTTTAAAAATGTTTATTTATTTAATTATTTAAAAAAAATTTTTTTTAACGTTTTTATTTTATTTTTGAGAGACATAGAGACAGAGCGTGAGCAAGGGAAGGGCAGAGAGAGAGGGAGACACAGAATCCGAAACAGGCTCCAGGCTCCGAGCCATCAGCACAGAGCCCGACTCGGGGCTCGAACTCACAGACCGTGAGATCATGACCTGAGCCGAAGTCGGCTGCTTAACCGACTGAGCCACCCAGGCGCCCCTGTTTATTTATTTTTGAGAGAGAGAGGGACAGAGGGGAAGGGCAGAGAGAGGGAGACAGAGCATTTGAGGCCGGCTCTGTGCTCACAGCGGACAGCCTGATACGGGGCTTGAACTCACGAACCTCGAGGTCGTGCCCTGAGCCGAAGTCAGACACTTTACCGACTGAGCCACCCAGGCGCCCCTGATTTCCTCGTCTTATGAGGACACAGCCCTCTGGGACTAGGGCTCACCTGATGACCTCATTTTAGCTCACTTCCCACTTCAAGACCCTGTTCCCCCTAGTCTACTCCCATTCTGAGGCGCTCGGAGTTAGGGCTTGGACATCCAAAGCCCACAACAGCCCACAGCGGAGTCTCTCAAGAATTTCCTTGGGGGGCTGGGGCGACCCCTCCGAGGAGTTCATACGAGGGAAGTTCCGAGGCAAACTGAGTGGAATCCCAGCGGGCTGAACTCCCTCGGAGTGTTCTCGAGGTTCACGTGACGCGCCCTCCCACCGGCCCTCCTTTTCTGGGAAGGGTGACATACCTGCCTGAAAGAAATGTGACTCCCTCATTGTGTTTTTAAAAATAACTCTCATTATTCCTCCTCTGAAGATTATTTTCAAACTCTTTATAACTAGCCTTTTTTTTTTTTTTTTTTTTTTTAGCGTGAAGAGAAGGAATCCAATCTGCTGACTTTCTATTGGGTTTCTAACTCATAAGGCCATGTCTGTCTCTTCTTCAATATCTCGGCCCCCTGTTCCTATGAAACATTTTATCTCATCCAAGAGTTTTTTTTTTTTTTTCCAAGTTTACTTATTTTCAGGGGCACCTGGATGGCTCAGCTGGTGAAGAGTCGGACTTTTGGTTTCGGCTGAGGTCGAGGTCTCACGGTTCACGGGATTGGACCCCATGTCGATCAGCACGGAGCCTGCTTGGGATTCTCGCTCTTCCTGTCTCTCTGCCTCTACCCCTCCCCGCCTCAGGATAAATAAATAAACGTTTTTCAAAAGTTTCAAAGAGAGAGAGGGTGTGCATGCACACGAGTGAGAGAGAATCCCAATGAGACTTGGTGTGAATGGCGCAGACGTGGGCTCCAGCCCGGGAACCGAGAGATCACGACCCGAGCCCAGATCAAGAGTTGGACGGTTAGCCAACCGAACCCCCCAGGTCCCCTGCGTTGAGAATGTTCGTTGGATAAATGTGGGATTTCACCTGGCAGCTAATGTGAGCGAGGGGAGGCCTGAGCCCTCACACCAGAAAACCAGGCATTTCTTAGCGTAGCATATAAATCCGAGGCTCCCGGTTGGATGAGAACTGTGGAAGGAGTGACCCCCGCCGCCCACGGCTCCTGGGTCCCCCCATGTCCAGGAGAAGCGGCCTCCTCTCGGCCCCTCCAGTGCCCCTTTGCTCCTTCTCTACTGCAGGCTCTCGGCTGACCCAGTGGCCAAGATGCTGCAGAAGGCCAAGGATGGCAGCTCTGACTGGAGCTGGATAGTTTCTGTTCTGGAACAATCTGTGAGCCGAGAAAGTGGCTGGGCGGATGGAACACGCACTCAGTCCTGCTCCCTTGTGTGAGCCTTCACCTCCAAGGCAGCTGGGTCCATCTCCGTCTATCGCTCTCTCTTTAAAATTTTTATTTTATTGTGGGGGGCGCCTCGGTGGCTCAGTCGGCTAAGCATCCGACTCTTGATTTCGGCTCAGGTTGTGATCTCATGGTTGGTGAGTTCGAGCCCCGCGTTGGGCTCTGTGCTGACATGGCGGAGCCTGCTTGGGATTCTCTCTGTCTCCATCATTTTCTACCCCTCCCCTCCCCCCCACTGGATAAATCAATAAACTTAAAAAAAAATAAAAATTTTTACCTTATTGTGGTAAGAACACCTACCTGGAGTATCTACCCCCTTAAAAATTGAAGTGTACGAACAGCATTGCTAACAACTATCTATTGTTAATAGATGCAATATTGTAGAGTCCCTCTCCAGAGCTTATTCGCCTTGCTTGACTGAAACTCGACGCTTGTTGGTTGGCAGCTCAACTCCCATTTCCCTGCCCTGAGCCCCCGGCACCGCCATTCCACTCTTTGATTCTGTGAACTTGCCTGTTGGGGACCCCCGCGGAAGCGGGATCACGCGGTCTTTCTGTGACTGGCTTACCTCACTTAGCGACAGGTTCTCCGTAGCCAGAGTTCTCCGGGGCCTCCTTACTGTGGAATACTGCAGAACTTCCTTCCTCCTAAGGGCCGGTGGGTGTCCCACTGTGTGTCTGTGACACTCCGCCCTGCTCCCTTGTCGATGGACATTTAGGCTGTCGGCTCATCTCGGCTGTGGTGAGCGGTGCTGCCGCCGACCCGGCAGTGCTGATATCTCTTCGAGACCCTGACTTCAAGTCTTTTCTATGGATACCCACAAGTGGGGTTGCTGGTAATTCTCGTTTTAATTTTTTGAGGAACCGTCATCCTGTTTCCCACTGCAGCGGCCCCATTTTCGCATTCCCACCAACGGTGCGTGAGGGTTCCAAGTTCAATCCCTTCCCTTCCCTGCGGAGAGAACCCCGGGGCCTTCCCAGGCCACCCCTCCCTTCCCGTTCGGCCTCCAGGCATATATTTTTTTGGGGGGGGGAATCTTCTCAGTCATCATTTTCTTTTCCTGGCTATTTCTTTTCCAATTCCAGTCTGCACCTTCCCTAATTTTTTGGTGCCTAATTCAGCCTGCAAGTGCCAGCTACGAAATACTCTCCGCATAGCCTGATACTAAGTGCTTTAAATGCTTAATCTCATGTAATCTCCGCCACATCCCTCCGACGATATAGGTACTGTAGTCAGCTCCGTGTTACGGAGAAGTGAGTCTTAGTGAAATTTAGCAGTCGGTCAAGCCTGTTTATTGAGCAGGGCTTTGAACTGGGCTTTTTCTGCGCCCCGATCGCTGGCATTTATCTTAGGTAACTTTTTTTTTAATTTAATTTTTTTTTTTTTACATTTATTTATTTTTGAGAGACAGAGCATGAGCAGGGGAAGGGCAGAGAGAGAGGCAGACACAGAATCCGAAACAGGCTCCAGGCTCTGAGCCACCAGCACAGGGCCTGATGCGGGGCTCCAACTCACAGACCATAAGACCATGACCTGAGCTGAAGTCGGCTGCTTAACCGACTGAGCCACCCAGGCGCTCCTTACTTAACTTTTTATTTCCATACCGTGTCTTCCCAATCCTCCACGGACCTGGAGTAAGTTTTCTACCTTGTTGTAACCCCCCCCCACAGTGCCGGACAGTTAGTAGTGTTCAATAAATGCCTGCATTTGAACAGTAAATAGAGCAGGGTTTTTATTCCCAGGCATCTAAACAGAGCCCTGCATGCCAGCTTTCAAAGCTGCATGAGTTCTCGGAAACCTACTGACCTCACGGATGCTAACCATAAGCGCTAACACAAACGTCTCCCGATAAAGTGTGTATCTGCATGCTGGTTCTGGATCTTTACGAGTCTGTAACGTTTATCTGTCCTTGTGAAGCATTTTTACACGATTGCTTAATGAGATATTCTAAGAGATTCCAAAACTGTGTCAATTACTTGGGCACATCCTGCCAGCGTCCCCGTTTTATGGTACAGGAGGGACATCCAGAGAGGTTAAGTGACATCCTGCAGTTGGTGGAGAAATGAAACCCCACGGGGCTGTCAGAGCCGTGGGCTTTCCTTTGCACGCACTGAGCTAAGTCTAAAAGGTCAAGGGCTGTACAGAGCGGAGGCGTGCCGTTTTATTAAAAAGCAGGAGAATGATGATATAACCGAGTTAGCGAAATGGAGGGGAAGTGGGTGGATCAGTGACCCGTTTCGGGTTGGGGAGCGGCTGGCACGCAGACGGGCTGGGGTTGAGGCCCAGCCCTCCGGGAGGGTCCAGCAGGCTGGAGGCGGGAGAGGGCTTCTGGCCAGGGGAGGACTGGAGGGCTCTTTGTTCCTACCTTTGTTCCTTCCTTCGTATTTCATGCTTCTGCTGCTGCTGCCTCTGGAGCCCGGAATGCCCCGGCCCCCCTGTGTCCCCGCTTCTCTGGTCCCTGGTTCCTGTTCATCTCTTGAAGACTCACTCCAGGAGTCCGCACTCCCGGCGCTGTTGCGTTCTCATGATACCAGGAACTCACCTTTGCCATTGTTCTTCCCGTGTCGTCCTGTAATATCGTTGCACCAGACGGTGCACGCCGCGGGCGCCGGGGCCACGTTACCTTGTCTTTGGTTTCCTGAGTCAACTGTGACTGCTTGTTGAGTGACTGACTGACCGTTGCAAGCACACGGCAGGCTTGGGGATGCATGGTTTCTTCATGAGTGAGCGGTTTCCCCGGGGGGACGTGGAGCTCGAAAAACCTCTGCTTTGTCAATTCCCATCATGAACATTGACAAGAGAAACACCCAGGTTGCCTTTCCTCCCCCTATATTCTCTTTATTCTCTTTTAATTTAAAAAAAATTTTTAAACCTACATCCCAGTTGGTTAGCATATGGTGCAATAATGATTTCAGGAGTAGAACCCAGTGATTCATCCCCTACGTGTAACACCCAGTGCCCATCCCAGCAAGTGGCCTCCTTAGTGCCCCTTGTCCGTTTAGCCCGTCTCTCCGGGTTGCCTTTTTTAGTGTGCCAACCCGTCCAGTTTGTTTTAAAATATCCTCCAGTTGATTTTACTTCCATTTAATTTTTTCAAGTGGAAAACTATTTTTTATTAATCACAATTAAAAAAAAGTATTCTAAAGACCACCAGGGCTGTCCTTGTGGCTGCCTCCCTGCGGCTCTCTCTTCCTCGGACAGTTTGCGGTTTCTGTTGGTTTCAACTCTCTCGTCGATACTCACGACGAATTCACATCTCTGACCCCAATCTCTTTCGAGTTCGGGACGTTCATCCCCCACCCCCTGCCGGACCTGGTGGCTCGCTCGGTCCGCGTTCCAAAGCAGAGGCGCTTGCTTTCAGAAGGTGCTCCTTCCTTTCCGTGTTCCGCATTTCCTATTTTGGTAACTGGCAACTCTGATCACAGGAGTTACAAACTTTGCCACCCTCGCCGAACCAGTCAATCACTTGCGAGTGCAGTTCACTCGAGTTAACTAGGGCTCTAAAAACCATCCCTTCCTATTATCTTTCATGCCCCTGCCTTCATTTATTTATTAATTCCTGCAGCAGCTGCTTAGTGTCACCCGTGGGTCAGGCACTATCCCGGGCAGTCGGAATAGAGCATCAGACAGTAACGGACACAAGACCTGCCTTTGAGGTGCCTACTTTCCGGGATCGAGGGAGTCACGCAATAAACAGTGCAATCCATAGGTAGATAGTTTCCTCCGTTAGAAGGTGAGAGCTATAGAAAAAGGAAGGAATGCCAGGGGTGGAGTTCCAAGTCGTAGCATTAAGCAGGGTGGTCTCGGGCCTCCTGAGAATGTTAGCTGAAGAAGGTGGTGAGCGAGCGAGCGAGCGAGCTTCACAGGTTCTTGGGAAGAGTGGTCCGAGCACAGGGAATAGCCAGAGCAAAGGCCCTGGGGCAGGAGGCTGGTACGCGCTTGGCACGGCCAGAAAGCAGCCAGGTGGCCGTTGCGGTTGGATCGGAGGCAGCCAGGTGGGCGGTGGCGGGAGAAGAGTCAGGGGGGAAGGGGTCCCGGCCACGTACACCAGCAGGGGAACCTTGCCATTGCCTCTGAGTGGGATAGCCTCTGCAGGGGTTCAAGCAGAGGAGTGACATCTTCCAGAATAATCGATAGACTTGCCCTGGCTGCTCTCCTGAGAAGAGACCTCGGCATGGAAGTGGCAGACATGGGAGGCTTTGCAGTAGCTTCGAATGGTTGTCCCCACTCGTGTCCCCCTTGGCAAACTTCCTCACTCTTCAGCGTTCTTCTGTCTGTCACGGACCACACTCTGCAGACACGGGCTGGATCACGCTCCTGGCCAGCAGTCGCTGCTGGAGCAAAATTCCCGCTCTGGGAATGGCATTCGAGGCCCTTTGTGGTCTGGCTCCCGCCTGTCGTTCCGGCTTCGTCTGCCCCTGTTTTCTGTGCCTCTCTCACTCTGGCTGGGCTCTGTCTTCCTGCACCTTTGATCCTCGTGTCCTCTCGTGTTCTTTCCAGCAAAATCCTTTCCCGCTGAGGGCCACCTTCGCTCCTAGGCCTGCGCAGCGTCTCCAGGCCAGAACGCATCTCTCTGAGCACCCCCTCTCCCCCCCCACCCCGCCGCTCAGCTTTTGAACCGGTTCTTCTGGTCAGCCAGCTTTTCGGGTTCTGTTTTGCAGATCGAAGCGCTCGTGAAGGACATGCAGAACCCAGACACGGGCGTCAGGATGCAGAACCAGAAGGTGCTGGTCACCAGCGTCCCTCACGCCATGACAGGTAACGTATCCTGTGACTTAGCCTTGGCCTGGAACCATCCACATGCAGGGGATGGCAGCCTATGGCTCGAGGCCCGAGTTCAGCCTGTGGCCTGGGTTTAGACAGAACGTTTGATCGGAACGCATCCGCGGCCCTGCTTGCGTATCACCTTCGGCTGCTTTTGCGCCACGATGACAGTTCCGTAGTTGTTCAGAGACTGAATTATGCCCCCCCCCCACCCGAGTGAAAATATTCACAGCCCTTTACAGAGTAAGTTTGCCGACTCCTGGACCACAGGTTCCTTGTGAGGAAGGGGTGAGAAAGGAAAGGAGAAAAAGAATCAGCAGGTCGCTTCGCGAAGCCATCCCCCGAGGAGGTCATTTAAAAAGTGTTTACTGTCGCTTTCTGTTCGCCTCGTTTTAATGAAATCAGCTAGCATGTTGAGCGCTATTTGGCAGAAAAAAAAATTGGTCTTTGCTCCACCTTTTTCTGATTCATACTGACACCTTTCTTTTTTAATTAATTAATTAATTAATCAATCAATTGAAAAAATTTAAATCCGGGTTAGGGGCGCCTGGGTGGCTCAGTCGGTTAAGCGGCCTGACTTCAGCTCAGGTCATGATCTCACGGTTTGTGGGTTCAAGCCCCGTGTCGGGCTCTGTGCTGACAGCTCAGAGCCTGGAGCCTGCTTCGGATTCTGTGTCTCCCTCTCTCTCTGCCCCTCCCCTGCTCACGCTCTGTCTCTCTCCGTCTCTCAAAAATAAATAAAAATGTTAAAAAAAAAACATTTAGTTTAGTTAACATACAGTGTAATAACGGTTTCAGGAGTAGAATTCAGTGATTCATAGAGCACCCAGTCCCTGAAAGTGCCCTCCTTTATGCCCATCAACCATTTAGCTGATCCCCCCCCCAGCCTAAACCCCTTCAGCACCCCTCAGTTTGTTCTCTATATTTAAGAGTCTCTTATGGTTTGCCTCCCTCTCTCTTTTTATTTTATTTTTCCGTCCCTTCCCCTATGTTCATCAGTTTTGTTTCTTAAATTTCACATGAGTGAAATTATATATTTATCTTTCTCTGACTGACTCATCTCGCTTAGCAGAGTACCCTCTACTTGTTGCAAATGGCAAGATTTCATTCTTTTTTCGTCGCCGAGTAACACTCTGTTGTATATCTACACCACATCTTCTTTATTCATTCATCCTTCGATGGACATCTGGGCTCTTTCTTTAATCTGGTTATTGTTGATAGTGCTGCTATAAACATTGGGGGCGCAGGTGCCCCTTCAAATCAGCATCTTTGTATCCTTTAGATAAAGACCCGATAGCACAATTGCCGGGTGGTAGGGTCGTTCTGTTTTTAATTTTTTGAGGAACCTCCGTACTGTTTTCCAGAGCGGCTGCACCAGTTTGCATTCCCACCAGCAGTGCGAGAGGGTTCCCCTTTCTCGGCATCCTCGCCAACATCTGTTGTTGCCTGAGTTGTTCATTTTAGCCACTCTGACTGGCATGGGGTGGCGTCTCACCGTGGTTTTGATTTATATTTCCCTGATGATGAGCGACGTCGAGCGTCTTTCCATGCATCCGTTAGCCCTCTGAATATACTGACACCCATCTTAACTACCCCACGGGGAGGGACGCCAGGGTCTCCTTTCTCTGGATGCGGGATAAGTGAGCATCAGTTTGAGGCTTAGAAGGGGCTGAACCGCGAAATAAGAATGAATTTTTATGAACATATTGCCTGTGTTGTACGAGTTTGGTTTTTCAGTGAAGAGTGTGTTTCCTCCTGAGACATCGTGTCTGCAGAAACAGACCGCTTCTCCAAGCACAGGCCTGGGACTCGCCGCTCTGTTCTGCTCCTCGCGCACCCTCCCTCTCTCCCCCACCGCGACCTGACTGTCTGTCCAGTTACCTGGGTAGCTCCAGGGCTCAGCAGCGCTGTCGGCCAGGCAGGGGAGAGGTTTCGTAGAAGTTTGCGGAAAGCGTGAGTCAGCGCTGGCCTCGCACTGTGCAGGGAGCGCTGGACGTTGAGTCAGGCTCGTTCTGAGATAGATTCTTCCAGGCGTCTTTTTCAAGCCGCGTAGCCCTTGTCTCAGTGTTGTCATTTTAAAAGCAGTAATAGCGGCGGGGGGGGGGGGAGGGGTTTGGGTGGGGGGGTTTCGGCTGCCGCTGGAGCAGGACGCAGGGAGGAGCCTCGGGTCCTGCGTCAGCGCCGATAAAAGCAGACTGGGCGATCGGTCCCTAACTCCTCAGATTTCAGGTGGCCCAGGACTTCTGGGGATGATGGTGGCTGACGCGGGAGCCTGCCACTCGATTAGCGCAGACCACGTGGGGCAGCTGCCGGTGGCCCCGTAATCTCCTCTGGTCTATTTCAGGAAGCAGGCAAGTGGCTGAGAGAACCGTCGGCTCCTTGGTGGAGAGCGCCAATCAATCTGCCGTCTGCTTGGGTCTCTCTCTCTTGGTCTGCGTACCTCCTTCGAGGAGGCCTGGGGTGGAAAGTCTGAAACACCCAGTCCTAGGATTTTAAGGAGGATTTTAGATGAAGAATTTTGCTTGAGAATAGCCAACCGGGGGAGCATAAAACTGAGAGCAATAGACGAGAATCCACCGAAAGCAGTAACGGTGGGCGTGTGGGCACAGGACAGAGATAACGTCTGGACTTTGTGCCCCAGGGCATGGAGAGGAAGGTAGAAATTACAGGTTGTCCATTCTTAGCCAGGCTGTGGGCAGGGAATTAAGCCCAGAGAGCGTGTGAGTGGGTGATAAGGGCCTTCCCTGGAAGGACCCGGAAGAAATGCCCCTTCACTAGCTCTGAGGAGCAAAGTATCTTTCCTGTGCAACCGTCCGGCCACTAGAGCACAGGCGGTGGGGTCTCAGACTCTGGTCCTCCTCCGTGGTGTGTTCTGTGGGCCAGTTCCCACGCAGGCACGGGCCCAAGGCCGGCCTGTGTAAAGCAGGCTGAAGGTGCTGGAAAGTGCGGTCATTGGGGTTTGCAAGATGGCATCTGAATTGGGGCGGTTCCTTCCGGGACATCTCGTCTTTCTTCGGGGGAAGCTATTGCCCCCCGCTCGTGCAAGGAGTCTGTTCTGCTAATGGGGCTGCAGGGCCCGGGTTGAGGAGGAAGCACACAGCTTCCTTGGGGTCCTGCAGCTGTTCTGGATTCTTGGTGGAGCTTGGCTTGCTTTGGCCCTTAGATAAATCTGAATCCTTGGGAGATGGGTGGGAGGGGGCGCTTCTTCTCTCCTGTTCTCTCCTGATCTCGTGCCTGTCTGCCTCGCCTGCTTTTTTATTCACAGCAGTCTTGGCTCTGCATTACTGTTCCCAGGCTGGCCCTGAGACCTGCAGAGCCCAGGGCAAGACTGCGTGGTGCCCACATTCCACTGTCCGAAGTTCTATATCAACCCACCGAGTGTTATTAACGTATGTCCCACCCTCCTGCTTCGACCAGAGGCCTCATTCAGAGGCCGGGTCTACATTTCGAATTTTCGGGCTCCCCAGAGGTCGGCCTGGGAAGTTGGGAGCCGGAGAAAACCAGCCCCTACCCTGAGCTCATTCCCACTTTCCCTCCCGTCCCTGGCTCTGATGTCATGTGACCAGGCTCCGTCTGGAGCCCCACAGACGGCCTGCCTCGGGTCTGGTTTTTTTCGGTGCTCAGACTTCGGCTCTTTACTTCCTACTTGATAGATAAGAGTCCATGCACAAATTATTTATTGTAAGGTAAGAAAATAAGCACCACGAGAGAGGTTAAGATGGAGGGCATGTGGGGGGAGGGGAAGCTGGAAACCCGGCTGGAGTCAGATCATGGATGCCCCTGAATTATGGGCTGTGGGGGGGTTGGACTGAACATAGCGAGGGGGGTGCGGCCGAAGGGAGGCCCTGAAACTTTTGAGCAGAAGAGCGACGAGATTACAGCTGAGCCTGGAGGAGACCCACAGCGTGGAGGAGGGCGTGGAGGTCGGGGGATGGGCTCGGAAGCTCTGATGATGGCCAACTACCTCTGGTTTGCAGGAAGCGACGTTCTCCAGTGGATCGCGCAGCGGCTTTGGATCTCCAATCTGGGTAAGAGCGTCGGACACTGCGTCAGCAAGGCCCAAAGAAACTCTGGGAGCTAGAGATGAAATGGAGGCTGAGCCTTTGTTTCTGGGAAAACTGACATTAGAGAGACCAGGCATTCATGTGTCCAACAACCTTCAGAATCGGAAGCGAAGGCGCGATAGATAATTGGGGAAGAAAAATGGTGGTTTCGTACAAAATACTGAAAGCACGTGAATCCCAGGCAGTTGGGGAAGAATCAGTCAAGACAGAAGTCTTGGAGGGGTGAGGCACACATACAGCCGGTCTCGAAAGAAGGGATGCTTGTGGACTGCGGAGGGGGTGGGTTCTGAGGGTCTGTCTTACCAGAGGGGAAATTAGCAAGAGCAACGATGTAGAAATGGACTGAATGAGGCAGAGAGGGGGAACGAGGGGAGGGAGAGATGACATACGCTGGGTATGGAGGACAGTGGAGGGACAGGCGTGTAGCTGGCATATTTGCAGTTTCCAAGTTTTATCTGGGAGACAGGCGAGAGGAGGCCATGGGGGAGTTTCGAGCCTGGCAGCATGTGTGATAATCATATGTGAGCTAGAATGTTTGCAGCACTTCGAGGGACGGCTTGGAACAGACAGAATCTGAGGAACAGACTTCCCACTGGAAGAAAAGGCTCTTGGTGTCACACGGCATAAAAAATGAGACTTGTCTGCGATGGGGGGAGTGAGACCTGAGGAAGGAGGGTTGGGGAGGAAGTCTCCCTGAGTCTCGGAGGCCGAGATACGGGATGGGAAGTTGTTTGGGTCCTTGGGCCCGAGGACTGCAGGAATGGAATTCTCTCTCAGTGATAGAAAGACACCGGCTTTATTGGTGCCTCTGAGAAAGAGCCGGGAAAGTTTTCCTTCAGTTGATGCAAATCCAGAAACAAGGCTGTTTCCAAGCACACTGGCGGTGGGTTCAGAAGTAAAGTGAGGTGGGGGGGGGGCATCCGTACCTGCGATGCAGGCAGAACGGAACTTGGGATAGAAGTTGACAATCAACATGGCCTCCTCTTTCCTTTCCTCTTTGAGCGAGGAACTCTCTGATGGTCAGAGACATTCTCTCCCTGCTCCTAGGGACTTCTCCTGACCCAAAGGGCCCAAAGAAGCTTCTCCAAACCTCTGCAGCAGACCACCCGTAGTACCCATTAACATCTGGGTTCACTGGTTACCCCCCAGACTTAAGAGTTGTCATTCTGGGGGGTTGGGCTGGGGAAGCGTTCCCCTCACCATGCTTCCCAGCTGATATTCGCCCACAGTCAAGTTCAGGAGCCACCATCCTCTCTCCTTAGATGAAGTGTTGTTTGGACAGGGGCACCTCTCCTGGAGTTTGGGGTGCTGTGTGGAGGTTGAGCTTCTGCCTTTGATATCTGCTGTTAATTTCCATGTCTTCACTGTTTCTTCTCAGAGGCACAGAACTTGGGCAATTTTATTGTCAAATATGGCTACATTTACCCCCTGCAAGATCCCAGGAATCTCGTTCTCAAGCCTGACAACAGCCTCTACCGATTTCAGGTGGGTCTTGGCTTTGACCTTGGTGTTAATAAGGGATTAATCTTACCTGAGAAGGCAATTAAGTGGCTTCACGTCCTCACAGATCAGAACTTTCGAAATGGGCGGGGAAGAGGCTAAGGTAGTTTCATCTCAAGCCAAAGGGCTGGGGCCCCAGGGGGACAGTCAGCAGCCCAGTGTTGTAAGCCCGTGCTTACATGGTTTTCTGGTTTCTCTTGTAGACGCCGTATTTCTGGCCCACCCAGCAGTGGCCGGCTGAAGATACAGACTATGGTAAAACTTCATCCCCTTATGCCTTTGGCAGTGCTTAACACGCTGCTTCTTCACTCGCTGCACTTTGGTGACATTTGTCTTGCTGTCACACGACCTTTATGTCCGTTCACATCTGCATTGGGTGGGTTCCCAGGGAAGGGAGCGACGGTCTGCTGAAGCTTCTCCCTACGAAGCCAAGGACAGCAGCCTCATGCATACAAAGACTGCAGATGCAGTTTTAAACTATGGTGATGATGGGAAATGTCATTGCTTCTTTTCCAGCCATCTATCTAGCCAAGCGAAATATAAAGAAGAAAGGGATTTTGGAAGAATATGAAAAGGTACAGAGATGCTTTCAAGTATAAGTTACTATAATCGGAATAAAGTCTTGAGCTGTTTTTTTCTCTTCCCCATGTGTTACATCATGTGTACCCTCATCATCCATCCATCCATCCATCCACCCCTCATCCATTTATCCATCCACTATGGAACCATCCATCCATCCATCCACCGTCTATCCATACCAGGTACCATACATCCATCATCCATCATTCATCCATCCATCCACCCACCGTCTATCCATCCATCGTCCATTCATCCACCATCCATCTACCATCCATGTACCATCATCCATTCACCATTTATCCATCTGTCCATCTATCTATCTATCCATTCATCTACCATCCATCCATCCATCCATCCACCATCCATCCTTCCACCATCCATCCATCCATCCATCCATTTAGAAGCAGCTTGCTGAAGTAAGTTCTTCCCCATGTCAAGTGTCTGTTCTCCTGCTGTAACTTAAGCCCTTGCCTCAGTGGCTACTGGACACACAGTAGCTACTACCTTCCTTTCGCTGTCCTAAAACAGTGCGACAATTAATACGCACGATAATGGACATTTTGTGGCCAACAGATATGAACTTCAGTTTGTGACGGGAAAACAATAGTGTGCCTTCTGTTTTAGGCTGGATGAGTCAGATTCTTCAAAGAACACACCCATCTCTCAAAAGGCTAGATTTCTGGGCAGACAGCAACAATCTTGCTGTGTTTTTATTCTTTACAAACATGTATTTTGAAGAGCCAGCATCACACCAATGTTAGGATTTGTCCTTGTGCATTTGTGATGCTCCGTTGTTGAATCCTGAGTTTCTGCATTTCCCCTCACACTCTTCCCCACTTCCTAATCAGATTTGGGATACATTTATTAAAAAAAATCCAAGCCAGGGTGTGGCTTTTATCGTAAAGGCCTTTCGAGAGTTTGGTGCTACCGTTTGAATGAATGCCCTTGCAAAGCTGGGATGGGAGACCATCTCGCTGTGTCTAGAGCCGGGGCATGCCTTCACTGACTTAGAGCTCACTGCCCTCTGCACATAGCCTATGTGGTGGGGCTTAGGGTTCTCTGTGTTCTCCATTTCTAGGAAAATTACAACTTCTTGAACAAAAAAATTAACTACAAGTGGGACTTTGTCATTATGCAGGCCAAAGAGCAATACAAGTAAGTGAAAGATGGCGTTTGCCTCTGTCCCTGCTCCCTCTTTTCCTTCTTTGTTTCCTTTCATTATAATAAATCTTGATTGGACTTTTCTGGGCTGCACTGGGCTGGGCATGCACTGGGCTGGGCATGGGGAGGACGAAGGCCCAGTCTGGGGTCAGGCGGACGAACACACAGGCTGTGATGCTCTGCTGAGATGAGGCTCTCACACAGGTGTTTGCAGAAGGAGCTGGAGAAACAACATTGAACTTGGAGGCTGCCTAGGAGGTCTCCAGGGGAAGGATGGTGGTGGTGGATGGAGAGGAAGGGCGAGGTGAGAGGAAGGATCTTCAGAGCAGAGAGAACCAGAGTCTGGAATTGGCGGAATGCCCACTTGATGCAGTTTTGTGTAGCCGGAACAGAGAGCATAGAGCCTGGAAGCCACAAAAGTGAGACCCGAGATGTTAGCAGGAGCAGATCGTGAGAGGGTGTTGTGCTAAGGGCCGTGGGGAGCCAGAAAAAGATCTTAAGTGGATTTACACGGTAGAACCACCCACTGCTGCTCTCATTTGCCTGCCGTCCTCTTCAGAACTGGAGCCAGAGGTCCCCGCGGAGGCCCCGCCTTGTCTATGAGAGCCAGACGTAAATGTTGCAGACAGGTGAATCCGTCAGCACGAGGCTAGGCTGTCGTAACAAACATCCCCGCAGGTCTCAGGAGCACGAAACCCCGGCTTCATTTCTTGCTTGTGCTTCATGTCCACTGTGGCTTAGCTGGGACCCGGACGCGCTTCGTGCCCACTCCAGGACCCATGCTCTGCCTGTCGCTGGAGTAGAGGGAGGCACAAGTGATGCATGTCTCCTGTGTTCACGATCCATTAGCCGAAGCAGCCATATGGTTGTGCCCCACTTCAGACTCCTTCGGGTGGGGGATGTGCAATCCTACTGTGTGCCCGTGATGTGGGAGAGGCAAGACTATCTGGGGACCAATACCAGATATTACCGAAATGGGGAAGTCCAGCTGGTTCAGCCTCACTTGCCCTGGCAGGTCTGTTGCTGGTGCCTGGCTGGGCTGGACAGTGGCATCTCATCCAACAGCCTTGGGCTCCGAGTAGCGGTGGATTGGTTAGGGCCGTCTAGAGAAACAGAAATAGTAGGATATGTACGTATGTATCTATATTGAGAGATCTGTGGTAAGGAATTGGCTGACACAATTACAGAGGCTGAGAAGTCGCAAGACCTAGGCTGGCAGGCTGGGGGGGGGGGGTGCGTCTAGAAACCCAGTGTGGTAGGTTCATCTGGAGGCTAGCAGCTGGAGGCCCAGAAGTTGATGTTTCAGTTGAGTCGGAAGGCAAAGAAAGACTGGTGTCCCAGCTCAGGGCCACCAGGCAGGAGGGATTCCCTCTCATCTGGGGGGAGATCAGCCTTTTTTGTTCCATTCAGGCCCTCAGCTGAAAACACCCTCAGGGTCACATCCAGAATAATGTTTGTCCAAATATCTGGGCACCCTGTGGCCCCGGTCAAGTGGACACTTAAAATTAGCCATCACAAGAGGTGAGCACTATTCTGCAGGAGTGCCCGTCCAGAGAAACGTAACAATTCTAATTGTTAATCTAACAGGCAGATGCTGTTATTGCTTCGAAGGGGGACCGTCTGCTCTGAGGCTTTAGATTCAGGTAGAAGAGCGTTACTGAGAGACCCGGATGGGGTCTTTCGCCGCCGACATGTCTCTGCCTGGGTATGCCTGAGGCAGAGCAGCAGGGGGGTGCTCTAAACTCCCGTCACTTGTATTTGTTCATAAAGCTCCATTTGGTGAGTTCCATGTCCTGTCTCCGCTTATCGTGGTGAGAGGGAAGTGCTCACCGCAGTAATTCTTGTCACCTCTCACCTCCACAAATGGGGAAACTGAGGCTTAGAGAGGCTAAAAAGTCCTTGGCAAGGTTGCTCTGTGAGGCCACGGTCAAGCCCGGGCTAGTATTACTTAGGTCCAGTCAATGCACCAGTTTGCAGTTTCTCCTGGGTTCCGCGATGGGCTGGAACCCACCCCCCCAAATCCTTCTCCACCTCTCCATTCTGAGCGGGATAGCCCAGCGACCCTGACATATGCCTTCCAGGGCTTCTAGCTGCCTGTGCCACTCAGGCCTATTTTCAGTGGCTCCCGCAGGCCCCACTGCTCAGACATGGCCTCAGCCTGGACGGAGCTCCGTGTTGCCATGTCATAGAGCATCCCCTCCTCCATCTCTTCCAGATGCCTTGGAATGAGCAATTCCTAAAAGGCTTTCTCTTTCTGAGATACTGCCTTTCCCGTCCTAATTCCATTGCTTAACTCAAAGGCTGCCCACCGATTTCAGATTTAGGGTGTGCAGTGGCTAATTCTATGTGTCAACTTGGCTGGGCCTCGGTACCTAGATGACTGGGCCACCACCCGTCTATGATGACCCTGTGAAGGTATTTTTTTAGATGAAATTAACACTTACATCAGTAGACTTGGAATAAAGCAGAGTACCTCCATAGTGTGGGTGGGCCTCATCTAATCAGTTAAAGGCTTTAACTAAAAAGACTGATGGGTTTTTTCATTAAAAAACTTTTAAAAATTTTTTATTTTTTAGAGAGAGAGAGAGAGAGAGAAGAATTTGAGCAGGAGAGGGGCAGACAGAGAGGGAGACACAGAATCCGAAGCCAGCTCCAGGCTCTGAGCTGTCAGCACAGAGCCCAACACAGGGCTTAACTCATAAGCAGTGAGAACATGATCTGTGACGAAGTTGGATGCTTAACTGACTGGCCACTCAGGCGCCCCTGCTGCCATTTTTGAAACAAAAATAGGGTCCCGTGACCCTTCAGAGAGAGAGATCTCTCAGTTCGAATGTCACATGCTCAAAGAGGCTTTTCTGATTAGTTGCTGTTATTGCACACAGATCATCCTCAAACTTGCGGATCAAAATAGCAACAGTCACTTTATCCTCTTTCAAGGTTTCTGTTGGTCCGGAATCTGGGAATGGCTGGGCTGGGCAGTTCTGGATCTGAGTCTCCCACGTGGTTGCGGTGCATGGGTTAGAGCTGGGAGCCCTCAGCAGCTGGCTGGGCATTTCCCGCCCTCATCCTGTAGCCTCGGACTGCTTGGGCTTCCTCACAACATGGCGGCATCAGGGCAGTCAGGTTGCTTACAGGTGGTTGGAAGCTTCAAGGGCAGATATTCCAGTGAGGAGGATGGCAGCTGTTCCTCCTCTTAGGGCCCAACCTCAAACATCACAGAGTGCCATTTCTGATATTTTATGTTGGGTTGAAACAACCGCAAGAAACCCACCTGTTTCCCGGGAAGGGAGGACATAGACCGTTCTCACAATGGAAGGAATGCCAAAGAATTGTAGACAGATTAACAAGCCCCACCAGGGCCATCTGCGATTCTGTGTTAGAGCGCCTGGACTTTTCCTTAGAGCTCAGAATGCGGTTTGTGATTTTATATTTATTTCTTTTCCCTAAGTTTATTTATTTTTTTATTTTAAACTTTTTTAAGTGTTTTTTTAAATTTGTTTTTGAGAGAGAGAGAGAGATTGAGAGAGAGAGAGAGAGAGAGAGAGAGAGCATGAGTGGGGGAGGGGCAGAGAGAGAGAGAGGGAGACACAGAATCCAAAGCTGACTCCGGGCTCTGAGCTGTCAGCACACAGCCCGATGTGGGGCTTGAACTCGCATACTTCGAGATCATGACCTGCGCTGAAGTCGGATGCATAACCGACTGAGCCACTCAGGCGCCCCTATTTACTTTGAGATAGAGAGCACAAGCGGAGGAGGGGCCTACAGAGGGAAGAGAAATTCCAAGCAGGCCCCATGCTGTCAGCACAGAGCCCAATACTGGCTTCAAACTCACGAACCATGAGATCATGACCTGAGCTGAAATTAAGAGTCAGATGCTAAACCGCCTGAACCACTCAGGCACCCCTTTATTTATTTATTTATTTTTTAATGTTCATTTACTTTTGAGAGAGAGCAAGAGAACTCAAGCAGAGAAGGGGCGGAGAGAGGGACAGAGGATCTGAAGCAGACTCTGCGTTGACAGCCCCCGTTGCGGGACTCGAACTCATGAACCTCGAGATCATGATCTGAGCCGAAATTGGATGCTTAACCGACTGAGCCACCCAGGCGTCCCTTATATTTATTTCTTGACTATTTGTGCGATGTTTAGACCGGAAGCTTCTCAAGGGCATGGAATATGCCTATGTGTCAACTCAGGCCGTCACGACAGAGTACCATACGCTGAGTGACTTAAACAGCAGAATTTATTTTCTCATGGTTTTGGAGACTGGGAAGTACAAGCTCAAGGTTACGGCAGGGTTTAGTTTCTGGGGAGGACTCTCTTTCCGGCTTTCAGATGGCTGTCTTCTTGTGTCCTCCCATGAGAGAGGGAGGGAAAGTGTCTCCTATTACTGGGGCACTAATTCCATCATGAGGACCCCCCCCCCCCGGCCCCCCGCGGTGACCTCCTCTAATTACCTTGTAAAGGCCCCGTCTGCAGAGACTATCACTGGAGGCTAGGGCTGCAAGACCGGAATCTGGGGGAACACAGACATTCGGTCTGTAGCAGTCTGTTTGGTTCCCCAACGTACCAGTTCTTTGAACATAGCGGGAGATCAGTATACTTGAGCCAATGACTCCTTAAGTGATACCGTTGCTAACCCTTGCAACATTGCACATTAGCCGGCACGTACATCTGCCGTCTCCGGCCTCCGGAGGGCACGCACGTCGCCCCGCGTTGCCTGGAAAGCCAGCACGACCGCCTGAGCGCGGGTCGCCGTGGAACTAGGGCGAACGGGGCCCCCGGCGCCGTAGTTCACGTTGCCCGGCTTCCTTGGGAGGAGAGCCCTGTATCATTTCCTATCCGTGATGGGGGTAGGGGAAGAGATACGAGGGAAAAGGAAGAGCCTTTTACCATTATAAGTCAGGTTTGGAAAAAACCCTGACTTGGCACGAACTCTTTGAAGCGACAGAGCGGAAGTGACAGGGAGGGAGACTCAGGGAACCCACCACCCCAACCCCCGCCCCGAGGCCCCGCATTGTCCCCGGCAGCGAGCTCTGGCAGCGCCTGCTGCCCCCCGGAACCGGGGGTCGACCACGGTGTTTATCGACGCGGGGAAATGTTAAGCCGGGGCGGGGGCGGGGGGGAGGGGTCCGATGTCAGCCCAGAATGTGGTCCACACTCGCTCCGGTGGCGATGGTGGAGGAGAGGTGGAGGAGATTCGGTTCCGGGGCTGCGTCGCAGCGACGCACTCTCGGGTAGGGCCGGACTCCGCCCCTTGCTGCCGGCGTGACCCTCCGCGGGGCGTTCGGTCTGTCTTTGCTTCAGTCCGCTGAGCTGCGTGCGAGGCGAGTCGGGGTCACGGGGGGATTGCGTGAGTTAACACGCGTGAACGTACCTAGCACGTAAGCCTGCTGTTAGTGTTTGCTGTCACTGTTACGATCACGGCGAACACAGATGGCTTGGAGAGGTGGGGGGAGTGGTCTGGGCGTGGGGGATGGGGTGCATCACTGAGCCAACGGTGCAAGGTCTCACCGGCCTTGTGGCTTCTGGTTTTTCAGGACCGGGAAGGAAAGGAATAAGGCAGACAGGTATGCGCTGGATTGCCAGGAGAAGGCGTACTGGCTGGTCCACCGATGCCCTGTGAGTATCATCCTTCCTGGCCCCGCCTGTCTTCTCACTCTGGCCTCACCATCCCTTTTGCTGGCTCCTCTCCCTGTGGGGCTGGAATTGAATTGGCAAGAGTGGCTGCTTAGTGTTGGGTTGGCATCTGAGTGCCTCTTGGCGGGAGAGGAAAGAGACGGCCCGGGTGGAACGAACTTGTGGTTATTCTCTTGGTCTGTTGGTGTTGGGTCTAAGTGAAGTCACCCCCGGGAGGAACCTGAATGAGGTTGCATTTTTTAAACATTTATTTATTTTTGAGAGACAGAGAGACAGCATGAGCAGGGGAGGGGCAGAGAGAGAGCGAGACACAGAATCAGAAGCAGGCTCCAGGCTCTGAGCTGTCAGCACAGAGCCTGACTCGGGGCTCGAACTCACAGACCGCGAGATCATGACCTGAGCTGAAGTCGGGCGCTTAACCAACTGAGCCACCCAGGCGCCCCGAGGTTGTGTTTTTATGAGAGGTGGGATTTTGTGTGTGTGCATCTGTGCGTGCATGCTCGCGTGCCATGATACCTTGGAAAAGGAACACGAGAAGAAAAAACTAGAACCCGGGCTCCATGTAAAATGCTGTAGGGAACTGGAAGTCTGCATAGCCCAAGCCATGCCTTGTGTCGCTTGCTCCCTCCTTTTGCTTTTCTAGATCCTTCCCCAGCAGCTGAGGTGGGAGAGGGTAAGAAGGAGTGAGTGTGTGCTGTGCCTGCTTGCTCAGAGCACATCGCATCTCTGGCTCGGGGACTTAAGTGGCCCAGAGAGACAAGCTGTGTATAAGTGATGTTACGGCTGGTTACTGGGAAATGGTAGCCCCACCCCAGCACAGAGAAGCAGGCTGTCACAGTCACCCACTGGGGTTAGCTCTGCTGCCTCAGTTTACTCCTGCGTCAGCCCCAGGTGCTGCCTGCAGGTCGCTACAGAGGTTGTGAAAAGTGAAGAGGTTAAAGCAAATGTCATTCCTCTTCCTCCACCACTTTTCCTGCCTGTCAGGTGGCCAAATTCTCAGAGCCCACAAGTGAACTGGGTCAGTCACGGCGCCAAAGCTTCTGGAGTTTTGAACTTTGAGCTCATCAGAGTTTGATTATTATCTTTATTTTTTTAAATATTTTTTTAATGTTTATTTATTTTTGAGACAGAGAGACAGAGCATGAGTGGGGGAAGGGCAGAGAGAGAGGGAGACACAGAATCCAAAGCAGGCTCCGGGCTCTGAACTCACAGACCGCGAGATCATGACCTGAGCCGAAGTAGGACGCTCAACTGACTGAGCCACCCAGGCGCCCCTGATTATTATCTTTCTAAACCAGACATTGCATAAGGTGGTCCGTCTGTGGAGTTATTGATTTGCACGCCTCGTTGCTGAGGCTAAGGTCCTGGGGTTGATCCCCAAGAAGCTCGTTGGGTTTTGCTTTGTGTCTGGTTTCCTTCCCCTAGACAAACCAGTGAGCTGACGCCGACACAGGTCCCCAGGGTCTGGGTGAAGGAGTGCCGCCTGGGATGACAGGGTCCTGGAGAAACAGCCGAGCACAAGTTCCCCGCCCCTTCCGTTTGTAGCTCAGGAGTGAGATCTTTGTTCAGCCCGCCTCCTGTCAGCTATTCCCCGCAACCACGAGGCCTGTAGGGAACAAAGCAAAAAACAGATGACCTGGGTTCCTCCCCATGACTCCCCGGGCAAGCTCTCAGCCCCCACCCCAGGCAGCTGGCTGAGTGGCTCCTCACGGTATGAAGCTCAAGTCCCTGAATCTGACCACGTGACTATGATTACTGCTTCCACCATCACCTCCCCCGTCTCCAGCCCCCTACCATTGCCCCCACTTCCTCCGCCTCCCCCGGTACCGGCACCATTGTGACTGTTGCCACCGCCATCGTCGTTGTCATCATCGTCATCACAGCAGGCCCAGCTGAGCACGTAACTGTGTGCCGGGCTCTGTGCTAGCATCCTTCTGCGTTCACGCTCTCATTTCGTCCTTGCAGCCGCGGGTAGAAGAGGGTGTTATTAGTCCCATTCTGCTGATACGGGCACTGAGGCTCAGGGGCGTGGCCAAAGTTGCCCAGCTAGTGAGTGGCGGAGGATCTGAGCCTGCAGACTGCGGAGCTCTCTCTCTCCCATCCCTACGCATTTAGGCCGCCGCCCACCGCAGTGTCACGTGATGTCTTAGCTCATCGAAGGCCTTTCTGTAACCTCCTCGGTCATTAAAACTTCGCATGAATCACTGTCGCTCCAACAAACACGACGCCAGGGTTCAAAGGTGCCCTAGTCCCTCTTTGGTAGCATCAGGGAGCCAAGCTCGCCACGACGATCTGACGTACCCAGGGGTCGTAAAACCCCACGGACACAAGACTGTTTTCACCTCCAGTCTCCGTCAGTCGAAACTGGACCAGTGGTCAGAGATGAGGCTGGGGTGCGTGGTGCGTCTGGGTCCTGCTCTCCCTGACTTTTTTTTTTTTTTTCTTTAATGTTTTTAAATGTTTATTTTTGAGAGGGAGGGGAGGGCCAGAGAGAGAGAGGGAGACACAGAATCCGAAGCAGGCTCCAGGCTCTGAGCCGTCAGCACAGAGCCCTATACAGGGCTCGAACTTGTGAACTGAACTACAAGAATATGACCTGAGCTGAAGTCGGATGCTTAACCGACTGAGCCATCCAGATGGCTCAATAGATTTAAATCTTTAAGGGGCACCTGGGTGGCTCAGTTGGTTAGGCATCTGACTCTTGATTTTGGCTCAGGTCGTGAGATTGAGCCCCGAGTTGGGCTCCCCGGAGCATGGAGCCTGCTTAGGATTCTCTCTCTCTCCCTCTCTCTGTCCCCCACCCCCTGTCTTGCTCTCTCAAAAAACAAAACAAAACAAAAAACCCAAACAAACCTTTAAATATAAGATGATATCCACATGTAGGAGCATTGTGAGTAAATTAATAAATTACTAAAATAGCATTTTCAAAGGCCCCTCATTGACCTAGGAAGGTGGCCCATCATATAATGTTTTATCATAAAAACAGACGGAAAACTCCATGCACCCTGATCCGGACGATACCGTCTCTGTGCCAGGTGCGCAGTGGGCAATGGGGGCATTTGAGTTACGAGCCAGGACAGCCCTCGAGGGGCTCACGGTCCGGTGGAGGGATGAGGGTGGACAGCGCCGAGGCCTGAGCGTGTGCCGTAGGGAATGCCAGCAGGGCGCGGAGGAGGCAGGGTCCCGCGGCAGACCGGGGCCCGGGGCGCCTCTCCGCCGAAGCGGTGTTCCAGCCAAGACTCGCCTCCCGGTGCGGCCTCCTCCCCGTCTCCTCCCCCTGCTTTATTTTGTTTATAGAACTATGTGGTATTTTCTTATTTGGTTTCTGTTCCGTGCACCGGAAGGGGGCTGAACCGACTACGTTCGAGAAAAGAGAGATGATGAGGGAGAGGAGGACAAGGCACAGGAGGGACTTGTGGCGTGTCGCCGAGAAGTGTCCATCAGCTCCCGGCCCGGCTCCGCTCTGGGATGCTGATTCTGGGGACGTCGCCTCCTCACGGAGCAGTTGTGGGGGGTACAGAGGTCCTTTCCTCACCTGAATTATGAGGCATTTAGCAGATTGCCTCTTTGACTTATGCCCAAGAGATGCCCTCGGGGCGTCCCAGCCTGGCGCTCACAGCGGGGGGAGGGGAGGGGTCGTCCCTCTGTGGGCTTTCCGAGTGCGGCACCAAGGGCGGGACGCATCCGCTCGTCTCCTTGTCTGCTGGCGGCCCACCGCGGGGATGTCTCTGCCCGTGTTTCCTGTGCACTGGCGGTCAGCTCTGGCTTATCTTCAGTCGAGCTCCCTTTTGTGCGCTGGGAACTGCATCAGCAGTGGTGACTGTCGTGGGGAACAAAGACTTTCTGCTACCCGATGAAGAAATGAACGAATGAGCGAGCCTGGGAGTCTTCTGAACCAGCACAGGGAGAAAGGCAGCCCCCTGGGGGGGGGGTTTGAAGGCGGGGCACTGGGATGGGACCACAGCTCAGTTGGGAGCAAACCGATACCTCGGAGATGGGAGGAGGAGGCAGGAGATGGGGCAGCCAAGGGGGCATGCGAGGCTGTCCACAGAGTGGAGGAGAGCCGAGATGGGCCGGCGCTGGACGGGCTGGCAGAACACTACGGCCCACTGGGTGGCGACAGCTCTGAGGCTCGGAGGTCATCTGGTCCTGGCAGCCGAGGGCAGCCCTGTGCCAGTAACGGTTATGCAGGTGTACCTACTAGCACTGGGGCAGCTGAATTTATATCCGAGCACTGGGTCAAGTTCAAAGGAAAGATTCAGAGAACTAATTCAAGACTGGAGGAACAACCCCACTGAAGCCACTAAGGTTGCAGAGGTGCCAGGGGCGTGGGCTGTGCGTGTCCGTCTTCGGTTGCCCTGGGGGGATTTCTTTGTACCCGACGGAGAGGGCAATTCCTAGAACTCACTTTAGGGAAGGGCACGGATTCTGAGGACTCCCCGGCCCGCCTCCGCGCTAGCTTAGATCCCACCGAGGGCTGGCTTGGACTTCTGTATTGTTCCTTGTAGCCCTTGTCCCTCACAACCGTAATTTATCATTCGTTTGGCTAATTGCCAAGTGACTGCCTTGCCCATAAGACGGGAAGTGCCTTGAGATGCCGTCTGAGGATGCCGTGAGGTGTCACACTGGCCAGGGGCTCTCTGGGCTGAGCACAGCGCCAGCCACGGGAAGCGCCTGAGGAGTATTTGTTGATGGAAGTCCACACGTGACAACTAGAGCGAGAATGGCCACTCCCTTCCCGTAGCTTTCCCCCCACCCACTTTCTACTTCTTTCTTTTTTCTGTTCCTTGCCTAGTCCGTGTGCCCTGTATTTGCCCCCATGGTAGCCTGCGGAGCTAAGTTGATTTAGCAAGTAAGATAGAGGATGCCCAGTTCAATTGGAATTTCGGATAAACAGCAAATGATTTATGTCACAATATTTTTATGCTTATTCTATATTTACATCAAAAAAAGCCCACATGGAATATATTTTTATATATTTTATGTAATAACCTTATTTGTTGTTTACCTGACATTCACATGAAATCGGGCATCGTATATTTTACTTGGCAGTCACACCTCTGAGCTAAAAATGTGGCAAATTCTATTGGGGTTGAATCTGATGGGGAGAAAGTTCAGTGGCCTCCGGCCTCCGCGTCCGTGTGGAAGGCCTGGTTAAGCACATGTGTTGAGAATTTGATGGTTGCCTAAACTAACAGAGAGGGAAGTGAAGACTCAACTTTTGGCCAAGGAATTGGGAGAGACCAAGCGAGACTGGCTGGAGAGTTGGTTGCCTCATGGAGAAGGGAACTGGTAAAGACTGAGGCCAGTCTGGGCCAGGCCTTTATACACTCGATCCGAAAATGAACACAAGCCCTTGCTCAGTAATAGCTACTGTCTGGGGAGAGTGTCACATGTCATCCTGCTAAATCCTCAACAAGAACTTGACAGGTAGGAGGGATTGTCTCCATTTCTCAGGGGTGGTAGCAAGTGTAGAGAGCAGAAATAATTTCCAGAATCTTCTTTACAGCTAGGAAGTGGCAGATATAGGATTGGAACCCAAATGTGCCTGACCGAAGCCTGGACTCTCCAAAGAATGGCACTGTAGGGTGGGGAAGGAGCACTGCCAGAGGAGTCAGAGTCCCATGGACAAATTCCAGTGAACTCTTATCGAGTTTGAGTTTTATCCATCCATCCATCCATCCATCCATCCATCCATCCATCCATCCATCCATAACTATATCCATTCACCTCACCCCCCAAACATACATCTATCCATCCATCCATCCATCCATCCATCCATCTGTAAATATTTCCATCCATTCACCTCCCCCCCAAACATACACCTATCCATCCATCCATCCATCCATCCATCCATCCATCCATCTTATAAATATTTCCATCCATTCACCTCCTCCCCCAAACATACACCTATCCATCCATCCATCCATCCATCCATCCATCCATCCATCCATAACTATATCCATTCACCTCACCCCCCAAACATACATCTATCCATCCATCCATCCATCCATCTATCTGTAAATATTTCCATTCATTCACCTCCCCCCCAAACATACACCTATCCATCCATCCATCCATCCATCCATCCATCCATTTGTAAGTATTTCCATCCATTCACCTCCCCCGCAAACATACACCTATCCATCCATCCATCCATCCATCCATCCATCTATAAATCTATCCCTGCCCAAACATACACCTAACCACTGATTCATCTTTCCTACTATGCCGGGCTCTGGGGGTGCTGTGGTGGTAGAACAAACCCATGAAGCTTACCAGCTCACCCAGAGCATCTTATAGAAGCTTACTCATGGGGTAAGCCAGGAGCCCTTCTTAGCTCAGCCTCATGGTTGGCAGCTTGGCCAAGACCCAAAGTGAATCATGATAAACGGGAGACTTCTCCAGTGGTGGTCCTTATGTCGTTTTTCTTCCCCCCAGCCTGGAATGAACAATGTGCTGGACTACGGCCTGGATCGAGTGACCAATCCGAATGAAGTTCAGGTAAACCAGGTAGGTCTCTGCTGCATACTTTGGGGCAGGGCCAAGGTCAGGTTCATAGGCTGGGAAGGTGTCTGTGTGTCTATTGCCTGTTTTTGTCTGTTGGGGCAATGGTGTCTCCCCTTTAAGGCTACCGAGAGCTCTCTTGTGATGCCAGTGTCGGGATGGGGGGAGGCCATGGATCTTGCATGATGGGAGATGAGAAGATGTAGGGTGCAGCTCAGTGCCAATGGGGTCGAGGTGGTTGGTCTTCAGACTTTTTTGAGGCAGTTCCTTTGAAAGTCTGATGGAAGTTATGAACACATGCTGCCCCCAAATGCCCAAACGTACATTTTGCACACAACTTCAGGCAGTTTCCAGACCCCATGGAGACTATAGGCTCCAGGCTCAGAGCCCTTGAATCAGCTTTGGATTTAAACCTTAACCCACGTCACCTAGAATGTCACATCTCAACAGGGCGGGACATTTGCAAAGATTCTTTTATGCTTTTAGTTTTGCAAGGACCCTTTTCCCAGACAGGCCGCCATTTATGACGGCTGGCCATTTTCCTACGACAGTGTTTTATTTAAAGCAGTGCAGTGCAGAAGCTGTCGAGACGGTGAGCATCGGGGTAGGGTTTCTCAAGCACGGCACTGTGCTTTGGGGCCAGCGAATTCCTTGGGGGATTTCCTACATGTTGTAGGACGTTGAGCGGTATCCCTGGACTCTGCCCACTGGGTGCCAGGAACTCCATGGGTTTCCCTGCCAGACTCCCAGTCCTGACAATCACACATGTCTTCAGACATTGTCCGGGGTGCCCTGGGGGACAAAATGGCCCCAGTTGAGATCCGTGGAGCCTCAAACTCACTTAAACTGATCTTAGATGGTTTCGTCGCTTTCTCTCTAATGTTCTCCTTGGGCAGCAAGGGTCAGAGACGTTTTAGCCTCGCATGTCACCTGTAAGCCGTGGCAGTGCCCACAGGCTTGAGTAGGGAGGTGAGAGGAATGTGCCAGAAAGGAGGAAGGAGGGGCATGGAACTCAAGATGGCCGTGGGGACCCCCAGTGCGTGAGACAGAGGTTTGAGTCCAGGGATGGAGTCTGGGTGGAGAGGGGACACTGAGTTCCCAGAGGGCGGTGTCCCCTGGAGCATTGCTAGGTCCCTTGGTCAACAACTTAAAGTGACCCTTCCTTCGATACATGTATGGCACTGTCAGCCGTCCCAGCTTTTTCCACGTTCCCGTCATCAGATGACAGATAATTGCTGAGGCCTAGTAGGCTGGGTTGCTATGGAAACAAAATTATCAAGGAAAATACTGAACTGAGGTGGGAGATTTGCTTTTTATTTTTTTTTTAAATGGATAACTGGCAGTTCTGGAAACCTCCGTGGTGTGGAGGCGGCGAGGGCACAGGGGGAAAGTGCATCACTGTTCTCTGACCCTGGGCAGTGGGGATTGGCTCCCCTGTGTGTGTGTGTGTGTGTGTGTGTGTGTGTCTGTGTGTGTGTGTGTGTCTGTGTGTCTGTGTGTGTGTGTCTGTGTGTGTGTCCGTGTGTATCTGTGTGTCTGTGTGTGTGTCTCTTGAGTGTGTGTATGTGTGTATCTGTGTCTGTGTGTATATCTGTGTGTGTGTCTGTGTGTCTGTTTCTGAGTGTGTGTCTGTGTGTGTGTGTGTCTTTGAGTGTGTGTGTGTCCTTGTGTGTGTCTGTGTGTGTCTATGTGTCTATGTGTGTTTGTCTGTCTTTGTGTGTGTGTCTGTGTCTGTGTTTGTGAGTGTGTGTGTGTCTTTGTGTCTGTCTGTGCGTGTGTCTGTGTGTGTGTGTCCGTGTATGTATGTGTCTGTGTGTCTCTGTGTCCTTGTGTGTGTCTGTGTGTGTCTGTGTCTCCATGTGTCTGTGTGTGTCTGTCTCTGTGTGTCTGTGTGTGTGTGTCTGTGTCTCTGAGTGTGTCTGAGTGTATGTATGTCTGTGTGTGTGTCTCTGAGTGTGTGTGTCTCTGCGTGTGTGTGTCTCTGTGTGTGTTTGTGTCTGTGTGTCTGTGTGTGTCTGAGTGTGTGTGTCTGTGTGTCTGAGTGTGTGTATGTGTGTGTGTGTCTCTGAGTGTGTGTGTCTCTCTGCGTGTGTGTGTCTCTGAGTGTGTGTGTGTCTCTGAGTGTGTGTGTGTCTGTCTCTGCGTGTGCGTGTGCCTCTGTGGTGTGGGAGGCCGGTAACTCCAGCTCTGGGAGGACCGCTGAGGAGCTGAGGGCCTGCACCCTCTGTGCTCCTCGGGGGTAACTTCGAGGAGCCCGGCCAGACCCCTCCTCGCGGAGGAAGCATCGTTTGGTGCCTGGGCGCTCAGGCCGGAGCAAAGCCTGCCTTCCGGCGGCCGCCGCCCGCTCGTAGCCAGATGCTGGCGAGGCTCTCGGCTCAGAGTCGGAGTGCCGGACGGCCTGCGAGGCCCAGGGCTGTCCCCGCCTGGGCGTGTTTGACACGGGGGCTCTCTCACTTTGTTTATTCTTCATCTCATCTCTCTCTCTCTCTGTCTTTCTCCCACCAGCTCTCTTTCTCCTGTCTGCGCTCTGGCTGCTCTGGAATATTCGGAAGAACGAAAAACCGTAATTCTCATGCGAGCGGGGCCTCTCCTGCTCAGCCGGCCCCAGCGTTTGTCGGGCCCAGCTGCCGGGGGCACGGAGGCTGGTGCCGTGTCGGATCTGTGGGCGACATTTCCCACCGTCTGACTAAATGTCCCCCGTTTTTCTGGGCCGATCTGCCCTGAGGGGAGAGGGTCGAGAGAACGAGAAGTGTCTCCGTGAGGTCTTGGGCTTTCAAATTTTTGTTTATTTCAGAGAAGAGCTCTCCTTGCCGGTTTGAAGAGAGAGGCTGTTTCTGAGAATTAGGTGAATTCTAGAAAAGATACCTGCTTTTCTTAAATGGAGGCAAACAACCCGAAGGAAAGGAACAGCATCAGGCATAAGAAAGGCTGTTAGGTTGGCAGGGGTCTAGGTATCTAGGTGGCAGGTGCGTCCCCTCCTCAGGCTGGTGGCCGCTGGGTGGTGTGGCTGCCCAGCCCCGGGGGGAACTGGCCGTGGGCCAAGGGCTGCGCCCAGAGAGCCTGTCTTCTCTCAGTTCCCATACCTTGTGGCACACTCGGCCCCCCATCTTCCCTTTATCTCAGTGAGGAGACGCCAGGGCGGCTGGGCAGCAGCCGGGCAAACCCGTGGGTAGGGGTTTGCCCAGGGCTGGCCCTTCCTCCCCTGACCCCGACCGGGCGACGATGGTCCCGTTGTGATGAGGGCCCGTGCGTCGTGCCGAAGAGAGCTTTGACATCAGGGCGAATCCCGGCTCCGCCGCTCCCTGACGTGTGATGTCAGGCTGGCTCTGCAGCCATTCAGAGCCTCGGTGTCCTTACCTCTAAAATGGGAATGACAAGAGCCCCTTCCTCAGAGGATTCCCTGAGATCCCTTCTGTGAGGTGTCCGGAATGGTATCTAACACATAGGGGTCACTCCACAGACGGTAGGTGGCATTATGGAACGAGAGACCTACTTTGTGGGTCCTGTAGACCCTCCGCCCTGTTTTCGGGGGCGGTACTCAGCCCATTTCCTCCTCCGCCCTCTGCACCTTCTTATATTTCCACTGGGTTGGGAGTGGGGGGAGAGGGATCCATGGCAGTGTTTCGGCCTCTCGTCTGGGCCGCTGAGCATCACCGTTCACAACGACTGGCATGCACACCGGTCTTCGGGTGAAAGACGGAAATATGGCTTCGTAGGGTGAAATACTGTGCTCTTCAGAGCCCTCGGCCTGGAGCCCTCGGCGAGAGAAAGCCCCCGCTTGCTCCCTCCCGCTGGGGACAAGCAGCTTTCTTCCTGTGACGGCGCTGGCTGGAAGGGACAGCTCTGGCTCCCGGTGGGCCCGGCCTGGGGCCGAGTGTTTCACCCCCTCCTCACCCCATCACAGCTTGGTTCTGACTCGAGGCAGCCTTACTGAGGGGACGAGTATTCCTGGCATCTCTATCTCCTGGCGGAGGAGGCGGGCCGAGAGAGTGTGCCGCTCATCCCAGACTCGCCGCTCAGAAAAGGCAGAGCCAGGATTTAAGCCTCAGCCCGTGGCCATCCGAGCCCCCTGCCCGACGTGTTCTCATGTCCACCGGGGGTGGGGAGGCTTCTGGAAGCATTTGCTTCCAGAATTTTCCTTCCAGGATTTCGCTGAATTCTTAACAGTAGCTTGCTAAGAGAGGTAGTATCAGTAACGTTTTTTATACGACAAAATGGAAACAGAGAAATTGAGCAGCTTGCCCCAGCGTGCCCAGACGGGACTACGTTTGGGTCTTCCCAGGTCTGCGAAGACCTCTCCCGTGATCCCACCGATACCCCTCCCTCCCCCAACCATGTCCGGAATTCCGGGTGGCACCCGGGGAGTATTGCAGGTGAGCGACCTGTGCATGGGCCCACGGCTCCGAGCTTAGTCCCCCCGCTGGGTTTAGTGCTCTCCTGCACCGTCGTAAACTCCGTCATGCCCTCTTTGGACAAGGGGCCCCGCGTGTGCATTTTGCACCAGAGCCTGCAAATCGTGTAATCCGCTCCTGGTCAGGAAGTCCGAGGCGGGGCCGATGGCAGCCTCGCATTCCTGTCTTCTTGGACGGCCGGCCGCCTCTCGCCTCTAGTCTTGTCTGCTCTGCGTTAACTACGTCAGTTCCCAGACTTCCTGGTTGCTGACTTTTGACCCTCTCCCAGCTCTTAGTGCCTGTGTTCCCTGGTTCCTCACGGCCGTCCTCATCTCATGTGTCACCCTGTGGCTTGCCAGACCGTCACCTGTTACCTCCGTGCGTCCCTGCCTGGCCGCCTGCTCCCAAGGTCCCTGCTGGCCCCTCCTCCTCCTCCCTTTCCACCTTCCTGTCTGCAGCGGCTCCAGGGCCTTGCACGGCGCGGCCTGACGGACCCCTTTCTGCCCTGTGACAATTGTCTGCGGCCTGCCCCCGGGTTTTGAGGCCAGCGAGCCGGCCACAGAGCTGCGTGATCAGGCTGCAGCTGCGTCCCTATTTGGGCAACTCCACAGGAGAACAATAACAAGTTAGAGTTCCAAGAATGCGTAGCATGTGAAGATTCCTTAGGCGGAGTATCTTGCTGTGGGAAAGTGTGTGCTCGGAGGAGGGATAAAGAAGTGCCTTCCCTCCAGGAGGGCCAGCTGTTGAGAAGGCAGGGGGTTTGTGCATGAATTCCAGGGAGAAAAAATGTTTATGTCTTATGTCATCAGGAAGTGGTTTTCTTTGAATTGCTTCGGAATGTGCGTGCGTGTGTGTGTGTGTGTGTATTTTTAATAACTTCATTTTAATGTTAAAAATTTTTTAAATGTTTTATTTATTTTTGAGAGAGAGAGAGAGAGAGAGAATGCAAGTGGGGGAGGGGCAGAAGGAGAGGGAGACCCAGAATCCGAAGCAGGCTCCAGGCTCTGAGCTGTCAGCACAGAGCCCGACGCGGGGCTCGAACTCACAGACCGTGAGATCATGACCCGAGCTGAAGTCGGCCGCTTAACTGACTGAGCCACCCACGTGCCCCTTTAATGTGTTTTTTATGGCCTTTGAGTGAGTAATAATAATACTGACACGTTTACGAGATTTAGCAAATGAAAATACAGCGTGCTCAGCTGGATCCGAATTTCAGATAAACAATGAATAACTTCTTTAGTGTAATTATGTGCCCAATATTGATGGGACCCTGTCCTTTACCTTGTGATTGGGGTAACACCATACCATGCCTACTCTCAGCAGTAGCGTGTGCACCCCAGTCAGTAGCCCCTGGATGTTGAGCCTCTCCTATAGGCCAGTCACCCCTGTGTATTATCTCATTTAATCCCCTCCCCCTCCTTTTATCCTCTTTTACAAGGAGGAAAGAGGCTTTGAAATGCTACATAACTCGTGCAAAGTCATATAGCCAGTAAGTGACAGAACCTGGAATTTGACCTGGGCCTGATCTGAAAGTCCATACTCTTTCCTCAGACTTCCCCGCTCCCCAATCAAACTCTCTGTCTTTTAGCAAAGTCTAGGACCCTCTCCTGTGCCACCCCAGTGTACACACACCCTTTACAGGAGTTACTCTGTAGATCCATCAAGAGGAAGCTGTTATTTATGTTGAAAGAAAGAGAGAGTGTGTGGGACAGGGACAGAGAGAGAGGGAGAGAGAATCCCAAGCAGGCTCCACACTGTTGGCACAGAGCACGACAAGGGGCTCCATCTCATGAACCACCAAATCATGACCTAAGCCCAAGCCCAACTGCCACACAGGCGCCCCTAGAAAGCTATTTTTAAAGCTAGAAATAACCTTGGGGTGCCTGGGTGGCTCAGTTGGTTGAGTGCCTGACTTGGACTCATGATCTTATGGTTCATGAGTTCGAGCCCCGCGTCGGGCTCTGTACTGACAGCTCAGAGCCTGGAGCCTGCTTCTAATTCTGTGTCTCTCTCTCTCTGCCCCTCCCTTGCTCATGCTCTCTCTCTCTCTCTCTCTCAAAAATAAATAAACATTAAAAAAATGAAAATTTAAAGCTAGAAATAACCAGTAAAATCCATGTGAGAAATCCAAGGTAGAGGCGGAGAAGCCTGAGGTTCGACCACCTCCCTCGCCGCGCTATTCCCTCGCCCAGGCCGGTAGTCCTGGAAACCAGAAAACAAACAGCAGACTGCCCCACTGATGCAGGAGCCCTAACCGGGTCATTAAAATCAAATAAAGCGAATTCATATATGAGATATTTTAACACCCCGGAGACTGAGAAAGTGGGCCGAGATCGAGAGTGTGTGTGATCATGATTGACTCGCCGGGACAACTCATGGGGCCCGGAGAACGTCAGGCTGGCCGAGAATCCGGCTCGTTGAGTCTGTGTTGGTTCACTCAGGAGCCCTGTGCTCGCAGGGAGTTTGACCTTGGGCCTGGGGCACTTTGCAGGAGGGCGTTTATGACGCTGGCTGTTGAACCCAGGCCTTGTACGGTTGCAGTCTTTACCGCCATTAGTGGTTTTCTCCCCGTTAGCTTTATTGAGGTGTCCTTGACATATAGCGTATATGAATTTAAGGTGTACGATGCGATGATTAGACATATGTGTAAATTGCAAAATGATGACCACAGTAAGGTTAGTTAACTCCTCCGTCCCTTCACATAAGTAGGAGTTTTTTGAGTGTGTGGTGATAACATTTACGGTCCACGTACTCTCTCTGACAACGTTCAAGTGTATGCTACAGGATCGTTAATTACAGTCCCCGTGCTGTGCGTTAGCTCCCAGAACTTACTGATCTTCTAGCTGGGAGTTTGTTTCACTGCCATTAGTGTTGATTTGAGAGTGTTTCCTGTCTTTCTGTTTCATCTTGTGATGGGGGCTTTGGCTCTCTTTTTGTTTTCGTTTTAAATTAAATGGCTGGACGGAGTCATTCCATTGTGTAGCACCTGTCGCTCGAAGGCAAAGAAGGAACTGGTGAAGAGAGTAGGCTATTTCTGGTTTTCTGGGATCACTCCTCAGCTTTGCCAAAGGAAGATCTAGGCTTGAATCCTGGCTCAACCCGTTACCGACTCGGAGATACTGAAAAAGTTGCCCTATAACATCTCAGAGCCTCCGTTTTCTTAGCTGAAAATCAGAATGATAAAACCCTCTCCCTTAAACTTTGTAAGGGATCAGAAAAATGTAAGTTGCCTTGCACGAATTGCTAACTGCTTGCTTTATGCAAAAATGCAGCTTCCCCTTTGAACAGAGGGGGTAGACCAGTAGCTACTATTCTTAGTCCACTTCACACTGCTAACAAGAGATTCTGATTGTACTAGATTTGAATGCAAAGCCACTCTGACCCCAGAGTCCTTTTCTACCGGAAGCGGTAGTCTTCTAAAAACACAGTGCCTTCTGTTAAGAGACAATGGGAACAGGTAAATAGTGTGGTTGCCAAAATAGGGACCATTTAGGGAGTGTTTTCAACATTTCAGGTGGAGAAATACTCTATTCTAATTTAAGTTTAGAATACATCTCCATTTTTCTGGGCCTCCAAGAAAGTGGCAGCCATCGTTTATCTGATTTTTTTTTTAAGTTTATTTATTTGGAGAGAGAGCGAGGGAGAGCGCACACATAGGGGAGGGACAGAGAGAGAGAGAGAGAGGGAGAGAATCTCAAGCAGACCCTGCGCTGTCAGCACGGAGTCCAACTCGAGGCTCATTCTCACAAACCCTGAGATCATGACCTGAGCCAAGATCAAGAGTCGGATGCTCAACCAACCGAACCACCCAGGCGCCCCCGTCTGATGTTTTCTTGAGCATCTACCGTGCACCAGAAATTATGCTAGAGGAAGACACGGTCACCTTGCTCTTAATGGTGCCTGGTGGGTGACACACATGTGAAGTAGAATCACACAACTAAATATTTAATTACAGTTGTGGTAAGCGCTGTGAGGGAAGAAGTCAGGGTGCGTGTGAGTCCAAAACAGAGAGACCTACTTTTAATTTTCTGAGATAACTCTCCCCACTCCCCCACCCAGGAGAAAGGATCGCCTGTGAAAAGCCATGACATAAAAGCAATCTAATGAGGCAGAATGGAACCCGGCATGGATTAGGAAGGAGAGACAAGGACGCGACATTCCAGATTAGACCTTCCTTCATTCCTTGACGGTGGGCTCGTGGGCCAGTACTTGCTTCGCTAACTGGCTGAGGGAAATAGTGTCCTCCTTGGACTTGTGATTCTGTTTCCAGGGAAGATCTGGTTGCGTTAAGCTGCTTGGATAATAGGAGCCAGGAATTGAGATGATCCACTTAAGGTACGGGAGTCAGCACCAAGCAGCCCCGGGACACAACTAAACCTCAAAGCACTGAGGCCGGGATCACCGACTGCGCCCAGCTCCCGGGAGTTGCACCCAGCAGAAAAGTGCTAACTAGGGAAGCACGTCGGACCGTAGAGTGCTTTAGTAGGAGACAGGTCTGAACGGTAACGGTTTCCAGGAGCTTCTAAGAGCCTATATACAGAGTCCTTTTGGGGAGCCAGGCTTTCTCTGCTCCATCTCAAAAAATCCAGAGAGAGGAGGCCCTGCAGCTCACTCCAGGCGTGAGCTCGCTTCAGCAGCTCCGGGGAGAGGACGGGGCCCCATGGGATCTTCCACGTCGCAGCTCAGCTCTGGGACTCAGCTTTCAGCGGATGCCGGTCTCGGGTTTTTTGGTTATGTGCTTTATGTTTGGCACTGTGGCTCGTTTGTTTGGGTTTTTTCCCGCGATTTGTATTGGTCAAGTTGTTATGAATCCCTGAGGAATGGATGCCACCATTCATTCAGAGCTGTGTCCTGTGAGAGAAGAAACAAACATTCAAGTCGCATACTTGCTTCCCCGTCTTTAGGTCGCATTCTATTGAAGATGGCCCTGAAGACACGATAGTAATTGCACCGAATCCCTGGACTTAGTCTTGAATTCATCTTGGCTTTTGGGAGAACAGCGTAAAGTTATAGCAGTGAATCAGGGGCGCCTGGGTGGCTCCGTCGGTTGGATGTCCGACTCTTGATTTCAGCTCAGGTCATGATCTCGCAGTTTGTGGGTTCGAGCCCCAGGTTGGACTTTTGAGCTGAGAGCTTGGAGCCTGCTTGGGATTCTCTGTCTCTGTCTCTGTCTCTCTCTCTGTCTCTCTCTCTCTCTGCCCCTACCCCCTCAAAATAAATTTTAAAAAGTTATGGTAGGAAATTGTATCTGTTCCCTCACCAAAGCCTCAGCTGAATGAATTCTCCAGTGGCTGTATAGAATAGGGTGGAGGTGGTGGTGATGGGGGAAATTCTATCTTTTAAGGAAGGAGAGGCGAGACCATTTTCTCATGGGCAAGGACTTTCATTTTTCAAATGGATGTTTGAACTATAATGACTTAATGGTATCTGTTTAATGGGTTTTGCTTCTTTGTTTTACAGAAACAAACAATTACGGCAGTCAGAAAAGAGGTAATGAGTTTCCCAGTCTCAAGGAAGTTTGATTTTTAAATCCTCTCACAAATTTTATGTACTTTGGCTTTATGCTCTGCCATCAGTAATGAAATGTGAAGCCATGTGTCGTGTTCAAACACTCGTCTCCAAATTAATGGACAGCACAGAATGACAAAGCGTCTCTCGTAAGATCCGCGTGGATTGGTGCTGGCGCTCGGGATAGGAGACACCCTCGGAAGGCCCAGGGTCTGAGGGACATGGGAGCAAATGCCACGGTGTCTGCCTCCCAACCCTGGCCCCTGCCTCTCCAGTTACAGAGCCGTTCCGAATCTCTCTGAACACGCACCCTACCTATTTTGGCCAGTTTTGTGACCAGGGCACAAGACAGAGCCCTGGGGGGTGTTGGCCAGTTTTGTGACCAGGACACAAGACAGAGCCCTGGGAGGCGTTGGCTGTTGAGGTTAGACCTGCTCTGTCAGCCCAGAGCCCCTGAGAGAAAAGCCAAGCATCTGTCCCCATGTCGCGATTTAATGTTCTTTAGAAGGTTTTGTTTTTTTCAATTGGTGCGTTTTCCCAGACTGATACATGATGGGCTACAGAGGCCCCTAATTTGGAGTTTGGGGTCACCAAACTCCTGTTTGGGAGGCCTGTGTCCTTTTAGTACCGAGGTGGGCGGCTTGAGGGAACGGAAGGGGAGACTGTGACAGATAAATGGCTCCTGGTTCTGGAGGCCACATGTAAGTGCCAGTGTTAGTGACACTCAAGGACGGGGACGTTGGACACCTTCTAACCGCTGTGTCTCTTCCAGATCATGTATTACCAACAGGCCTTAATGAGGTCCACGGTGAAGTCGTCAGTGTCCCTTGGAGGGTATGTCCCTAATTAGTTGGTCTTGCTGAGGTTCGAACAAGAGGAGGGCAACAGGAGAACTTCCCACTTTCAGGCCGACTTGGGTAGTCGCGGGTTGACATAAGATCCTCGGGAACTCTGAGGGACAAAACCAGTCCCTTGAGGATTAAGTTCCTGGCTCCTCAGTCTGCCCAAGTGTCCGGGTCTCCTCTTGGGTTAGGCAACATCGGGGATGGGAGGTTTTATACAAGTCTCATCTGTCTTGGGATCCACCGAAGTGAGGATGGAGAAGGAGGGAAGAATCGAAAGCTCACGGACTGTACCTTGGGCGTCCATAGTAGCCTGCGTTCCTGTCCTTGCTCACTCGAATTTATTAGAGACGCCCGAGTTATGTTTACTGGTTCGACGCACTATTAAATGCCCATCGTTAATTTTTCATTTAAAATCCAACTACGGTTAATTGGAAATTTACATCTGGTTTATTGAACATTCAAGGTACCTCGTTCCAGTCTCTCCTAGGACATTATTTAGGAGACACAGAAGGCTTTAGCGCCCCCCAAATGGAAGCAGTTATCCTTTTAAATGTGGAATTCACTTCAGGACTCCTTGGCCAACTCTAAGAGTTTCCTGCACACGTGAACATGGACTTGGCTTGTTTCTGGGGGGGCACAGTGCGGCTCCTCATTTATTTTGACCGCGTAAGACTCCAGTAATGGTACCGATCGAGATGGAAGGCGTGGTGTTTTGTCCAGTGCCTTTCTTCCAGTGTGGTTAGGAGTTAGGCTCTTCGAAATATCTTCGAATGTCTTTTTACCTCTTCCCCAATTCCTAGTTTGCAAACATACCACCTGCTTGATAAAATGTGCCCGGACCTCGCCCACGTTTTTCAATGACTTTTGACTGCAGCTCCGTCACAGATGTAAGGGTACCCCTATCCTCGGTGGACATTGACTTTGGGTTATAATGATAATCACTGTTTTATGACAAAGTAAAAACCTCTTCTCAGATGTTCCAGAAACCCAATTTAATGCAACCGAACAGAAAGAACGTTAAAAGAGACTCAAAGAACATTTGCTTACCCCCACTTTCTAATTTTTATGTGTTTTAGCACCTCATTTCCGTTATATGACATCATTTGTGTTTGGACCCATGGGATAGTTTTCTTTTTTCTTCCCTTCAGTTGCTCCGCTGCAGAGGTCTTGCTGAGAAATAAGAGGGGCTTGAGTTCTGCACAGAACTGTGAACCTCTTGCTCTGGTATATCTCTAGGGCGTGGGGTCCCTTCTATCAAAATCTCATGGCCGTGGGCAGACTTCACGGCAGGTGTCTCGTGTGTATACCACGGATGCAACTCACCACCTAAGGGGTGGAGGCACAGTAGGCTTTTCCAAACTGCCCAAACCCCAGGAAATGCGTTGCCTAAGAAGGTCTAACTCTCATAGAAGGAATTAGCTCTTGCTCACGTTTGCGAACGTGGGATTCACGCTTCAGCGAGACCTTCACAGGTTTTGAAGGATGCATCTAAGTTCCCAAACTTAGAGGCATTATCCCGACCAAGGGTAGAACCCGACACGGCAGCAGAATCTCAGAGAGACCACGGCCCCCTCATGCTTCCAAGCAGGTGCCAAGACGCTGGTTGGAACTCGTGCAGACGGAGCCGGCTTTGAATTTTGAAAACTCATGATAAAATATAAAGAAGCTTTATTTTAAAGAAGTAGGTACAGGAGAGAGATTGCAAAGGGATTAGATGGGGAGACCGTGTTTCATCTCACGAGTAGAACCGGGACAGATCCTGTCAAATACCTGGCATTCCCGAGGGCGATTAGAGCATTTTTCTAAGAAGACAGTGATAAGTACGTAGCTAAATCGATACGGAGAAAGGAAGACAGGCTGGTCAATCAACATGAGTATCGATTTTGTCTCTTGGGTGTTGAACTTCTAGGAAATCGTTTTCTGTTTGCTTTTCAGGATCGTCAAATACAGTGAGCAGTTTCTATCCAATGATGCCATCATGTCAGGCTGCCTCCCTAGCAACCCTTGGATAACAGATGACACCCAGTTCTGGGACTTAAATGCCAAATTGTATGTATTCGATATATTGGCGTTTTTTTTTTTTTAAATAGGTTTTCGAGTTACAATTCATGTGCCATACAATTCACCCAATTAAACTGTGCTATTCGGTGGGTTCTACTGTATTCCTAGAGTCGTGCAGCCATGACCACAGCGAATTTTAAAACATTTTCATCACCCAAATAAGAACCCCTCCCCGCTACCCCTCGGCCCTAAGCGACACAAAACTATTTTCTGTGTCTGCGCATTTGCCTGCTTTGGACATTTCGTGTGAATGGAATTGTATAATATGTAGTCTTTTTTTTGTGATTAGCTTTTTTCCCCTACTGATTAGCTTTTTTCTACTGGTTTATTTGTGTCGTATAATGTATTAGTACTCCATCCTTATGTATGGTGGATGATATTCACTGGAAAGGTACACACTTTTTTTATCCATTCATCGGTTGATGGACACTTGGGTTGTCTCGGTCTTTCAGCTATTACGAGTAATGCTACTGTGAACATTCACGTACACAGGTTTTTGTGTGGATGTATGTTTCCATTTCTCTTGGGTAGGGACCTAGGAGTAGAACTGCCGCCGGGTTAGATGGTAACTCTATGTTAACAATATATTATTTTGGAAAAGAAAACGACTATCTTTGTGGCTTTGCCTTTTCCACGTCTAACTAGAGAACGTGTAAGTTCCTGGAGGGCAGGGCCCTGCACCTGCCGCGGCCATGATACCACTCACTCCACGGCTCTGTTTGTGAGCATCGAGCGGTTGTCGCTGCTGATCGTGCCTACATGAGCCTGTTGTTTGCAAGAGGGACAAAGGCGGAAATGCAGAAAGAGAGCCTTGGCCGACGAAGGAAGAAGAGAAGGTGTAATAGTCATGTCAGAGGGAGAGACAGAGGAAGAGGGGAGGGGGGAAGGGGCCGGTAGGAGTGGATGAGGCAGGTGGGGTGATGGGAAAGGTAGACAGCATCAGGTGCGTACCACAGTTTCGGTCACGGCCAAGGCCATTACCACCTAAGGCGTGAGGAACCTGCAGGTAGCACAGATCCAGCCGGGTAAGCAGGCGTAGCTGGGGAACCCTTCCGCCTACTCCTCCTGGCCTGCTGTGGGGGGCTGATGGGTTAAAGGAGGGTGCTCATCTGGAGTTTGGGATCACTCGTTTACTAGTGTCAACCGCAGAGCCACAGACTCTAGAACCACCTTCCAGAAAGGCCTCCCTCCTCCTCCGGGGACTCTCGTTATTAGGGTAGTTTTCCGGAACCTACGCCCGTCTCCCAGGGTAAGTGACCCGAATCCCCTTGTGCACAGGGATGTGCAGTGTTCAGCTCTCTGTGGAGGAGAAGGTGGGGTCACCTGGCCAGGAAAAGGGTTGTCCCAGGAGCGTTTGGGAAGGAGACGTGGACAGCTGCTGAATTTTAAATGAAATGGAGAGTGCGGTAGTGCAGCTTGAGGCGGAGATTTGCTGGGGAAAAGAACAGAGGTGGCGTTTTGTGGAGGAGCCTTCTCTCTGGCCTCTGCCGGCCGATGCAAAATGGCGCCCCCATTGAAAACAGGAAGCCTTGTTCCGAATGGTTTGGCTCAGAAAGCCATATTACAATCACCTGGGAGACTTAAAAACCAAAAAGCAAACAAACGCCCATGTCCAGCGCTTACCCGCAAAGCCTCTTGCTTGGCCCGGGTCCCCTCTTATCCTCACCGGTGGTTCTTAAAAGCTCCTATTGGTTTTCGTCAGCAGCCGGGATTCATAATTCTGGTCTAGAGCAGCGTGGCTGCCAGTGTGGTCCCGGGACCAGCAGCTGCCACGTCGGCAGGAGACTTGTTAGAAATGCAGATTCTCGGGCCGCACCGATCCCTGTGAGTCAGAAACTCAAGGGATAGAGTCCAGCATTCTGTGTTTTAACGAGTCTTCCAGGTGATTCTGACGCATGCTGAAGCGTGCACACCACTCTTTTTTATAAATTTGTTTCGGATCTGCTTCTGATGTGAGCCTTCGTCTTCCCAGCAGTGACACGGGGATGATATAACGCGGGGATGACAGTGGTCAGTTCACAGAGGTCTCTTAAGGGCCCGTATGCAAAGGACAGCGCCTCACAGTGGGGACACTCTGTAAATGGTGGCTCTTAGTGTTACCACGGTATTCCTCCCGTGTTCCCAGTGTTGTGACAGAAGGCATACACGTGCGTGGCTGACTTCGGATCCCACGGACATGACCTGCACCCGGTCGCGGTTCTAGCTGCCGTGTTGGCGGGAAGTGTGGGGTCATGGACTGGGAAGCCTTTGTTTCCAAAGGGCTGTGTTGGATTCTGGAGAATTTCATAAGAAATGGGAAGAAAAGCCACCTCTTTTCCCGATTTTCTGGAATGTTAGGCCCCAGCCAGCTGCGCTCAAATGTCCTACCAGGGAGCAGGGAGACCCTTCTGAACACGGAGGTGGCGGGGGACTTGCGTGTTGGAGGATGCTGTGGGAGAGGGTGCCTGGGTGACCACAGGGTCCACCTGGGGCTCGGGCCTGAGGGCAGAGGGTGCCTGGGTGACCACAGGGTCCACCTGGGGCTCGGGCCTGAGGGCAGAGGGTGCCTGGGTGACCACAGGGTCTACCTGGGGCTCGGGCCCTGAGAGCAGGTAAAGGAGGAGCCACAGACTCCCTCCCACCAGATGCCAGGGGCGTGGGGCAGGGTAGCAGTGACTACGGCACGTGTCACCGGTGCTGCTCTGGAAATCCTCTCTGGCCTGGTGTGGCAGCCTGACTGGCCCTCTGCTGGCCAGTCTCCACAAGCCTCAGAGGGGGCATCCATGTTCCTTTTGCTGGAGTGCAAGGCTGTTGAATGTGGCATCCTTTTCACCTCTGGGCCGCCCACTCTCCCTAAGAGCCCCAGGGGACTTGTCCGAGGCTGCATTTTCCTAGCAAGTGATTGCATGGGTTGTACGTTCATTCAGGGATTGAGGGGGGAGGATGGGGTTGAGCCATGGGCGGTGGGACTCATGAGCTTAGTGGGGCTAAAGCCCCTCTCCCCCAGCCAGGCCACGCCCTGGCACAGCCCCTGCCTCGCATTGCGTGTCTGGTGCATTTACAAGTCGTCATCCTTGCAGGGTGGAAATCCCAACCAAGATGCGGGTGGAACGATGGGCTTTCAACTTCAGCGAGTTGATCCGAGACCCCAAGGGCAGACAGAGCTTCCAGTACTTTCTCAAGAAAGAATTCAGTGGTGGGTCTTTGGATTTCTTCTATATTTTTTGTTTTTGTGTTTTGTTTTGGTTTTTACAATTTTTTTTTTTTTTACTTTTAGAAACACGCCTATTATGTCTGGCAAAGGTTTCGAGGATTTCTCGGGAGATGGTTTCACAGCTCTGTGCCTGTGCACTCTTAACAGGCTCTTCTCGGACGTGTCCTTTCCATCCCAAGGGGCCCCGTAGCCGGGCGTGGGGATGGGGGGTGTTGGGTGTGCTACCATTACTAACATTTGCAAAGGGCTCCGTCCCCTCTGGCCACTCTCGCTTCCTCACCCTGATTCTGGGGTCAGAGTCCAAGAGTCCCGCACACCCTGCCGCCAAGCCCTGGCCGGAAGGGAAGCGCGAAAGCGAGCTCTCTTCTTTTTGCCCCGCAGCCTGCTTTCCTTCAGCTCCGTGCCGCTCTGTGCGTTCGATTCAGCAGGGGTGTATTAAAACCACATCTGCCTGGACGCCATCTCCAGAGGCTCCTTTTTTTTGGCGGGGGGGGGGGGGGCGGGGTTGGGGTGGGATCTCCGCAGGTCTGAAAACTCCCCGGGTGATTCTGATATGTGGCCGTGTTCTCGAACCACCTCCGCTCCTGCTCTGCTTTCTTCAGGGCACGGCAGGGGGGCACCGGTCACTTTTTGAAACACACCGCCCCGAGAAACATCTGGGAAAATGAAAGGCCAGATTAAAACCGGGTTTCTCGGGCCGAACATTCAATTGGCTTCACCGGCTTTTGCTGAAATATGTGCTTTTATGGGATTCGTTCGTCTGCTTAACCGAATCTTAACCCGCAGAGCATCCCGTTTGAACCTCTGATTCTCCGCTGCCGGCTCCCAGGATGCATTTGTCTCGGGGGCTGCGCCCAAACTAATCCCAGGGGACAGGCCATTAGCCTGTTTGCCTGCCTCATGCAGCACATTGTATTATAATACGGGTTCCTGACAAGCCTTCTCTCTCATCAAGCCTAATTGCCCTGATCCGATAAAACCCAGAGCAGTTGATGGGAAAGCAAGTGCTTTTAGCTGGGGCCCCGGGAGCAACCCGAGAATAAGAGGATGGGGTGCCATCTAGTGGCAAAACGACAAACCACACCCTGAGCGGATCCCCTGCATGACTTAGTGACCTCGAGATCCCGTTAAAGAGATTTCCCTGTTACTCAAACAGGACTTCTAATGGGGCGCCAGGGGGGCTCAGTCAGTGAAGCATCCCTCCTGATTTCAGATCGGGTCACGATCTCGCCCTCACAGCTCGTGGGTTCCACCCCTGTAGGGCTTTCTCTGCCTCCTCCCCCTCTCGAAATAGACATTAAAAAAAAAAAAATAGTACTTCTGGTGATCTCCTCATGAGATTCCCAGGGCTTCAGATAGAAACAGGGAAGATGAATGCTCAGGTCTCGTATTTAATTGAAATAAAAAAACATTGAGATAGACTTCACACACCATAAATTCACATACTATGTCGCTCACATGCCATAATCCTTTTAAAGTGTCCCAACCAGTGGTTCTTAGTATATTCGCCAAGTTGCACAGCTGTCATCACTATATAATTATAGAACATTTTCACCACCTCAGAAAGAAATCCCTTACTCATTAAAAGTTGTTCGCTATTCCTCTCTCTTTCTCTGCCCCCCACTTCCTCCTCTATGCCACCCCCGTCCTAGGCGACCCCTCAATTTATTTCCTATCTCCATGGATCTGCCTCTTCTGGGCATTTCCTATAAACGGAGTGATAACACTGTGTGGCTTTTTGTCTTCTCTCACACAGCACAGTGGTTTCAAGGTTCACCTCAGAGCACTGAGCAGTGCTTCGTGTCTTGTCATGACTAAGTAATATTCCGTTGTGTGGATAGACCACATTTTGTGTGCCCACTAGTCATTTGGTGGCCCTTGGGGTTGTTAAGACTTTTTGGCTATCGTGACTAACGCTCTGTGCTCATTCGTGTACACGTTTTTGTGTGCTCATTTAATGTTTTATGCCAATAAAATATTCATAACCTGAAATTTATCATTTTAACCATTTTTACATGTACAGTGTGGTGGCATTCGGTATCTTCAACGCTGCTGTGCAACCGTCTCCACCATCCGAATCCCAGAACTTTCTCATCTTCCCCAACTGAAACTCTGTCCCCGTTAAACACTAACTCCCCATTCTCCCCTTGGGCCAGCTCCCGGTGACCGCCATTTTACTTTCTCTCTTTACCAGTGTGACAGTTTTAGGTACCTCATAAAAGTAGAATCATATAATATATATTTTTGTCCACTTAGACTGGCTTATTTCAGGGTGCATCTATGTTGTAGCCCATGTTAGAATTTTATTCCTTTTGAAGGCAGAATCAGACACCTGGGTGGCTCAGTCGGTTGAGCGTCTGACTTCAGCTCAGGTCATGATCTCAGGTTGGTGAGTCTGAGCCCCATGCTGGGCTCGCTGCTGTCAGCACAGAGTCCGCCTCTCTCTCTGTCCCTCCCTGGCTCACACTCTCTCCCTCAAAAATGAATAAACCTGAAACCAAAGAGACTTAAGGCAGAGTCATATCCCATTGTAGGTGTAGACTACGTTCTGGTTGTCCATTCATCTGCTGATAGACATTTTTGCTTCGCCCTTTGGCTGCTGTGCATAATTGCTCATTTAATTTTAACCTAAAGCAACCAACTGTCTTTTGCCGGGGGTAAGGTGGTCTACATTGCACCTGATGTGAAACCGATGGGTCACTTAAAAGCATCGCTGGCCTGTTTATTCATGCCTGTGGCCTCAGTCCTCAGAACACCCCGGAAGTTCATGCCAAAGAGGGGGGACCTCTGTAGAATTATGGGACAGACGGCAACGAGTTTAGGGTCGTGCAGCTTTGTCCATTCCGAAGCACCTGCGAGCTTTCCAGAAAATGCTGCAAAAGGAGACGAAGGCGTGGTCTTGTCTATTTCCCCACACCACAGTGTGCTGTGATTTATGCATGCGCGCGCACACACACACACACCATGCACCCACCTACACATGCGCACACACACACACAACCTGCACACATGTGCACGCTCATGCACAGACAATTGCTGTCCCCCTGGTGCGATCATCTTTATTTTCTCAGGCAAAAATGACACCTAGGACGACGGCGCCTGAGTATTCACCTTCCTTGGGGGTGCCGTGGAGACGGATGAGAGAGCTTTAAGTTGAAAGGAGGCAATGGCTCAGGAGGAGTCTGGCTTTCCCTCTGGGCCCAGAGGAGGGGAGTCTGTCTGGCTCAGGAGACCCTCTGTTCTGCCCTCCAGTGGCCAGGCCTTCCCTGAGAGTCAGTCTGTCAACATTGCTGCTTGAGCAGCCTCTCTGGAAGGACCTTCGGCTGGAAAATGCCCTGCGGCGGGAGTCTGTACTCGCCAAGGAGGCTGAACATGAGCAAAGCAAAAGGGCGTTTGTGAAGAGAGCCCGTCGGGTAGCAGTAGATGTTTCGAAGCCCAATCCTACGCTAACTTGTTCAGGCAATATTTGCTACAGCCGGTTTCCAGGACGGGAAAGCCTGCAACAGTCCTGGGGGGGGGGGTGGTGATGACATGAGCTCTGACCTATGCCTCGTTGGGCAAAGGACAGCGTGCTCGGTAGGCAGGTGTGGCCGCAAACGCGGGCGGACACCGATCTGGCTCATTTCCAAGACCTCGGGGAGGGCGGTCGCAGGTTTGCGCAGTTCTCCCGGGCTCTGGAAGTAAGATACGGCTCATTCTCTCGAGGATGTTTTGTCTGGCCTCACAGGGCGCCCTGGTTTGCTCTGCAGAGGGAAGATGTTGGCGGGGCTGGGGACTGAATGCCCGCCCCCCAGCTGACCCGTCTCCTTTCTTTCTTCTTTTCTTCTCGCACTTTGGTTCCTGCTTGGCTGTCGTCTGTGTGGACACCCCCCCTTCCCCCCGCTTCCCGTGCAGGGGAGAATCTGGGATTCTGGGAAGCCTGTGAAGATCTGAAGTACGGAGATCAGTCCAAGGTCAAGGAGAAAGCAGAGGAGATTTACAAGTGAGGACCGGCCAGATTTGCGGGGATCGCTGCCCGGGAGGGGGCCTCCGCCGGCCACCCCCCTTGCGTTTGGGGTTGAGGTCGAATGGGAGGGACCGCGTTCCTGGCGGGGCCTCGGTCACCGCACCTGCCGTGCTGCAGGTGGACCTCTCCTCGCTCAGGTTGGGGGCTTCCTCCGGAGACAGTCTGGGAAGGCGCTCGATGTCCCCGCCCTGCCCCAGGGGGTGTGCTCAGGAGTTAAAGCGAGCTGCCCCGAGTCAGAGCGCAAAGTGCTTTGTCTTTGATGAACCCCCGTTAGATGTCCTGAGAGGGGCGTGCGCGTGTGAGAGAGGAGAGAGACAAGGGGCGGCGTAGGAAACCTTCCTATCCCCAGCCGCCTCACGGAAGTCGAGACCACGAAGACGGGGAGGTCCCCCCAACCTCTGGGACCGCGCCCAGCTTGGGGTGCGGACGTGTGCACGTCTCTGGTTTTGTACCTAATGGCCGTAGGCCCCACTCGCTCATTCTAGCAGTGAGCCTGTTCTGCTCCAACCATGCTTTTCCCCCAAACTACCTTCCCTGTTACCCAGGAACCAGGGGTTCCAGTTCAGAGGGCCTCAGAGGGCCTGCCTCTCATGGCCTGGTGGAGAGGGAGAGAGACCCGGCGCTGCCGAGGTGCAGAGCCGTGAGGTCCGCACCCGCGCTCCCCCGAGCAGGCGGGCCTTGTCTTGCTGTGGCGGGCTCCCTGCCAGTCCCCCTCCCTGCACTGGACGTAGCGGACACCAGTCTTGGGCCCCGAGTGCCCGGCGTGTTCGGGTCAGACTCACATGCGTAGCCAGGGTTGTCAAGACTGCACCGCTGTGCTGGGCCGGGCCCTGCCCTCGGCAGCCAGCCGACCGCGGCGCTGAGTGTGGGGCCCCCGCCCCTCTGTGCACTCATCCATCTGAACCTCTGGTGTCCTTCCGACGGACGCAGAGGGGACCGCTGCAACTTTGGGAAAGGCAGCGATAACACTGAAGGCAAGACCTCAAGGTCTCGAGCCTCATCCTTGGAGGCACCTGCACTTTGTCAACAATGTGCCCCCCTCCTCCCACACAAGGATGTGCACACCGAGAGAGACGGGGGTGAGGGAGGGATTGTGGTTCCAGGAAAGTCCCGTGACATCCTTCCCTGGAACAGTGGCACCTGACTGCCACACACACACACACACACACACACACACACAGAGCCCCTAACTCCAAAATTCTGCTGTAAGAAAACTAGCTGCCTTCACCTTTATATCAGCTTCCTTTCTCCCCGGGCTCCCCAGGTATGTCATCTTCGTCTGAATCCCCCAATTTAAAAAAAAATTTAATGTTTAATTATGAGAGACAGAGAGTGAGTGGAGGAGGGGCAGAGAGAGAGGGAGACACAGAGTCGGAAGCAGGCTCCAGGCTCTGAGCTGTCAGCACAGAGTTCGACGCGGGGCTCAAACTCACAGACCGGGAGATCATGACCTGAGCCGAAGTCGGATGCTTAACCGACCGAGCCACCCAGGCGCCCCTGAATCCCTGAATTTTAATGGACGGCCTCAGAGTGTGTCAAAACACTCCCGCAGCTCTAACCCCGAAACGACTCAGGAGGGGAAACGTTGGAGACCCACACGTGACTGGGTGCGGGTTCTCCCTGGGGCCCATTGGCAAGGACGCCCCAGTCATCCACCCTCGGGGCGCTGGGACTGTGGGTTGCTTCCCCACCCAGCGTTCGAGATTCATTTCTAAGCGCGCCGAGAGCGCCTGGCCGGCTGTCAGTGGAGCAGGCCATTCTTGATCTTGGGGCAGTGGCTTTGAGCCTCACGTTGGGTAGAGAGATGACTTGAAAAAAGAATTTTTCTAAATACGTCTAGGCTGGGCCAAGGGAGAGCAGGGGCCCTGAAACACCTGCCTGGAGGTGGGGAAGGTTGGCACCCAAAAGAGACCAGTTTGGTGCAATTATGGTCTAACCCTGCGGGGACTCGGGCGGCCTCCAAACACCAGGCAGTGCCTGGTTCCAGGTGGGCCCCAAACCCCGGTAGATGAGGCCGGAGGCATCACGTCAGAAATTGGATTCTTTATTCTAACGGCTGGCCTCGCCGCCACCTTTTTGTTCTCTCTCTGAGGGGTCGGGAACGCCAAAGTTAAATATTCCCCGTCTGAATACTGGCGCGACTGTTTCCTTGCTTCTAAGAAATGTTACTTGATAACCTGTTCTGAGGTTTTACGGTCTCCTAAAAAAAAAAAATAAACGCTTCATTCCCGGCGACCCGCTTCGTTCCGGGTGACCCGAGTCCTGTCAATCCCTCCCTCCCAAGCGGCTGTGAACTTTCACGAACCGCCTCGGGTGAGCTGCTTGGTAACATTTTCCTCCCCCCTCCAGGCTCTTCTTGGCCCCAGGGGCGAGGCGATGGATAAACATTGACGGCAAAACCATGGACATCACGGTCAAGGGGCTGAGGCACCCCCACCGCTACGTGCTGGACGCCGCACAGACTCACATCTACATGCTCATGAAGAAGGTGGGCCTGGCGGTCGGGGGCCGGGGAGCCCTCCCTTCCCAGGGACCCGGGCGTTTCTTTAGATACGGGAGCAAAGGGAGATGCTGGTGGCTTCGGCTCTGCTGGTGTTGAGACGCTGGATAGCCGGCTTCCACTGTCCACACTGGTCTGAGACCTCGCCGAGCCCCCGGGCTTGGTGGCTGGGAAGGACCACTTAGAGGGGCCGTGTGCGTCCTCGCGGGCCGTCGCTCTGTGGTGGCGGTACAGGCGGTCCTGCCTTCGGTGACAATAGCATTGCTGTAACGGCTGTTGTTTACCGAGGGCTCGGGAGGTGCAGTCTTGGTGCAGAGCGTGGACCCCGTGGGATAGGACTTGCTTCTCCAGAGCCCGGTAGTTTTGTCCAGGGTCTCCTGGAGGTGGGTCGAGAGGCGAACTGTGTCTGCCCGCTTCCAGAAGCTGACCTCTTAGTCTCTTCCTGAGGATGGTGGCAGTTCGGGTGGCCCTGGCCCTGAGCAAAGAGCCCGTGTCCGTGGAGGAGGGGAAGGCTGGTACCCAAAAGAGACAGATTTGGTGCGATTATGGTAAAACGCTCTGGGAATTCAGGATGCCTTCTGGGTTATTTTTTAAACATGTTTGTTTATTTGTTTTGAGAGAGAAAGGGAAAGGGAGAGAGAGAGAGAATCCCAAGCAGGCTCCCTGTGTCAGCTCAGAGCCCAAGTCAGGGCTCAATCCCACAACCCTGGGATCATGACCTGAGCCAAAATCAAGAGTCGGATGCTTAACTGACCGAGCCACTCGGGCGCCCCACATTTTGATTCTTAACGATGTGTTTTCTTTTTAATTAAAAAAAGAGGGGGCACCGAGGTGGCTCAGTTGGTTGACCATACGACTTCGACTCAGGTCATGATCTCTCGAGTCACAAGTCGGAGCCCCGCATCAGGCTCTGTGCTGACAGCTCAGAGCCTGGAGCCTGCTTGGGCTTCTGTGTCTCCCTCTCTCTCTGACCCTCCCCGGCTTACGCTGGGTCTCTCTCTCTCTCTCTCAAAAATAAATAAACATTAAAAAAATTTTTAATGTGTTTTTTATACAGCATTTTATAGAGATACCCAGGGAAGCCAGATAGTAGCCAGAAAAAAAACAGAGTCGTGGGTAATTCTCTTGCTTTTCTTCCTAAGTTCAGGGTAGAAAGGGATGTCCACGGGCGTCCAAGTGGCCTCCATGCTCACGGCTGTTCATTTTCCTCGGAGGCAGATACTGGGGGGGAGAGGTAGGATGCAGGTGTCCTCTCGTGCTTACTTGACGCATGCCCCCCTCGGTGGATTTTAGTGTGGGGGACTGTAGACCGTTCTCTAAGCCAAAGTGCAGCAGAATCCGCGGGAGGCTTGTTACGACTCCGGTTGTCCCGTCCTGGGCATTTCTGACTTAGTCGGACTGGAGAGGGGGCCTGGAGACGTGCGTTTGTAGCAAGTTGCCGAGTGAAATGGACTCTGCGGGTCCAGAGACCGTACCTGACCACAGTTACTTCAGCCACACATCTGCGTGCCGTTCACACAAGGGTACAGATTCTCTTTGCCGTCTGAGTGCCCAGGGAGGGCATGAAACCGGCAAGGAACGTGACTCCTCCCCTCTCGTAATTACTGGTTTTCTCCTGTTCCCCCTAGGATTCTTATGCGCGCTATTTAAAATCTCCAATCTATAAGGAAATGCTGGCCAAAGCTATCGAACCTCAGGAAACCACCAAGAGAAGGCAAGTGGAGTGGTCCGTAATTGCCGGTTGCCTGCTGTTTTGTTTACAGAGGAGGGAGGGCCTTTTCCAGCCAGATGGCCATGATTGAGGTATTTGCTTGATGAAAATATTGGGAACTGGGAAGGCTTCCTTAGGGGTGTGATTGCCTCGTTGGCTTCCCGATGCCCTGAATTCACCCCAGCAAGTTTTCCTTGGTAATTACTGCCCGTAAGTTTTGCTTCCCTTATGCTGGTTTGAAAAAGTTCTGATTATCAGACCGGTCATTACCCTAGAGCAAATGGAAGCACCTCATTGGTTTTTTAATTGCTACACTTCTTGGGGCGCCTGGGTGGCTCAGTTGGTGAAGTGTCCAACTTCGGCTCAGGTCATGATCTCCCGGTTCGTGGGTTCAAGCCCTGAATCGGGCTCTGTGCCGACAGCTCAGAGCCTGGAGCCTGCTTTGGATTCCTTGTCTCCCTCTCTCTCTGCCCCTCCCCTGCTCACGCTCTGTCTCTCTCTCTCTCTCTCTCAAAAATAAATAAACATTAAAAAAAGTTTTTAAAATGCTACACTTCTTCACCTTGAAACTGATTTGTGGGAATTAAATTAGCTACATCCTTGTATCCTTGGAATGTCCTAAGACCTTAGAGAGCATGGCAGACGACACCTCAAGAAAAATGGCGGATGGATGGGGCAGAACAGTGACATTCCAAGCGTTCTTGTTGACTCCAGGGACTGCCTGTCAGCAAGTCCCCGCTTAACTGGTTCGTGCTCACCGTCCTCATTGGAGATGTGAGCCGTCTCATCTGGCAGAATCCTTGTCCAAAGAATGCAGTGTTCTGAGGGGCAGTTTGAACCCTTTTCTGGAGGGGAAAAGGAAGACTCTAGGGAGGGACTGAAGATTCAAGAGAGTAACCGAATGACAGCTTGAACAAAGACGCGGGACTTTGCTGGGGGTTTTCCTAGTGACAGCACGTGGTCTTCCCCACCCCCCCCCACCCCCCCACGGTCCGTAACTGTTCTCCTGTTTGCCGGCCCATGCTGGGCTCTTCTCCAGAGTCTCCAGTCAATTCAAAAGAGGGGTGGTTGGACGGGAGCCTTTATCAAAGGAGCTTAAAAAAAAAAAAAAGCCCAAGTTAGTTTCATTCTGGAGGATAATGGCCCTGTTATGAAAAGGAGAGAAAGGAGGTCTTTGTGGTGCTATTCTTCTAGGTTTGCCCGGTAAGGAAGGGAGTTCAGTGTCCCTGGGGGCTTGAAAGCCTTTCCTTTAAGCCACGAGAAAGGGACGTAATCGCTCCAGAAGTTCTGCCAGGAAGTAGTGGGGAAGGAGAGGGAGTCCTGTATTTCTCTCTCCGGATATTTTATAAGGAGGGAGCAGACCTGAGGAATCAGCTGGCCTGTTTTCTGGAGCGCCCCGGGGGCGGGGGGGGCCATGGGTGCCGGGGTGGCCGCTGAGCTTGCCTTTGCTCTGGGGAACGGAGGTCTGGCCGTGGCCCTGTGAGTGACGACACACGTAAGACAATGTATGAAACTGAATTTCTCTAGAACAAGTTAAATCGAGCTCCAAACTCCGCCCCCCTGGGCTGGGCTGATGGGAGACCCAAGTTCAACCATGACTCGCTGGTAGGGGAGCCCTCTTCTTCCCTAGCATAGATACACGAATTCTCTGGGCTTTTGTGGTCCAGAGATCCGCGGTGGTCCCCGGTTTGAAGTCTCCCATGGCTGCTGAAGTGTTTGGGGGTGGCTCAGCTGCTCACCACTGCCCACACCACTCAAGGCCTGTGGAGCTTCCTCCTGGTCCCCAAAGCTGTGGGAGACAGAGTCGGGTTCCAAGAACCCCTGTTTGACTTCCGGAGAGTTCTGACTCACGTCATGCGTGCACACAGTACCACCAGCCCACCCCCCTCCTCCTCCAGGCCTCCCCCCACTTTCTCTGCTGGTCTAGCCCAGCCCTCTTGGACAGCCCGGCCCTTTCCCTCCTTCCCAGAATCTTGGCTTTCGAAAACAAACGCTCCCCCTCCGAGGCAAGAACCCTTGGGCTTCAAACTCTCCTTGCCCCCTTGTTTCGGAGAGAGCCCACGGGAAGTTAAGCTGACACACTGATTTCTAAACATTGTCGAAGGTTTGTCGTCACCACCACAGGCAGTGTTCCGTGCACCGAGCCTGAAAATCCGAGGGCGGCTGGTCCTCACTCCGGTCCATCCTTTAAAGGGGGGAGAGAGAGCTCAGGCTGGACATGCCTCCGAGGGCCCCCCCCCCGTGGCGCTCACCGGGAGAACGAGGGAACGAGCCCAGATTCGGGTCCTGCGGCCCCGTCTCCCACTAGGCGCCACGGTGGCCCTGCTGGGCGAGCCGTGGGCTTTCCACCGACCGCAGCCTGTCCTTCCCTCCAGCTCCGGTCTCCCGTTTATGCGACGCCACCTGCGCTCCAGCCCGAGCCCCGTCGTCCTGAGGCAGCTGGAAGAAGAAGCCAAGGCTAGAGAGGCAGCCAACACAGTGGACATCACCCAGGTCATGAGCAAGCTGGACCGCAGGAGCCAACTCAGAAAAGAACTGCCTCCTAAATAGATCTAGAATCGCTGGGGGGCGGGGGCGTGCGTGTGGGAGGGGCAAGTAGAGAAAGGCAGGGTCAGAGTCTAGAAGATTCTATTCCCCGTTGCGGGGGGGGGGGGGGCGGCGTGGGGAGGGCAGTGGGGTAGCCAGGTGCATGCTATAGTCCCTGGACCGCCTTCAGGGTCACGTCCCAATGCCACCGCACCTAGAGCTAGTCTTCTTGCTCCAGTTCGTGGGGGGGACAGGGTCAGCAGTGGGGGGCGGGGAGGTCACTTCCCTCATACTGAGGCGGTTCTTGGAGTGGGAAGCACAGGGAAGAAAACGGGCTGCTTTGCGTGGCACCGTTTGCTTTGGAAAATGAACAGGAAGACCCCCTCAGCCCCGAGACATAGTTCTTTCCGGTACATTCGTTTCAAATAGCTTAATAAAGCTCCCCACCCCGCCTCCCCAGTTCAGACTCCACTTCTCAAGCAGTCTGAGATGCCTCCACGAGGCATGAGGTGCAGGATCCCCTGTAGACACCCTTCCCCCGGGCTCCTCTGTGACACCTTCTGGAAGGCCCTGCGGCGACGTTCCTGTGGAGCTCGGTCTTAGTCACAGTTAGCGAGGGCTGGTGAGCTCCCTCCTTCCCTGCTGTCTCCCCGCCTCCTGACACCTGCTTGGGAAATGAGTAGCCGGTAGGGACGAAGGACTCAGCCGGAAGCCTCCAGGGCAGTCGAGGTGCGAGGGCCTTATGCCGAAGGCCGTGTCATTTTGGATAAAGGAAAGGTGATGGTGACTTCGTTCGTGGGGAGAGGGTTGGGAGACAGCTGGACGTTTCCACGATGAGTTAGGGTCAAAGATAATACTCTTGGATCTTTTCTTTTTTTTTTTTGTGGGGGAATGGGGGAGAGGGAGAGGGAGAGAGGGCATCCTAAGTAGGCTCCACACCCGGCCCAGAGCCTGATGGAGGGCTTGCTCTCAAGACTGCGAGATCACGACCTGAGCCAAAATGAGGAGCTGGACGCTTAACTGACCGAGCCTCCCAGGCACCCCTCCTTTGGATATTTTCTGGATGTTGGTGCTTCTCCCCTCTGTAGCTGTAGACTAGGCCGGCCCTGTGGTCAGGGAGGAGGGAGAGGACAGCTCACGTTCTGACCTTGGGAGGCCTACAAGGTCATTCATGAAGTCGGCCTTACCTCATGCGGCTGCGTGAGAACGCAAAGGCAACAGAACAAGTCGGCAAGCAAGGGGCCGACCTTACGCAGCAGAAAGACTCCCTCATCTAGCACGTTTACTGAATGTCTACTATGTGCCAGGCCGTGGTGAATACAACAGCCGTGGTCTCCGTCTCATGGAGCTTATAGTCTAGGACTGACCAGAAATAACGAAGCCAACGGTGTCAGTAGCCGTCGCTGTGTGACAGACAACTACAAGATTAGAGCGTCGTACAGTCATCCGTGTTTATTGCTTCTGGGTTTAGGGTCCTCTGTGTGGCTCTGTCGATCTGGGCGGAGCTCGCTCCCACGCCTGGGCCTTGACCTGTGGTCGCCTGAGCTGGGACGAGCGGAGCCATTCTTCTCTGCTTCTCGCGCCTCTCGTCCTCCAGCAGCCCGGCCTCGGCACGATCCGTGGCAATGGCGGACTGCAAGGGAGTGATGGAAACGCCTACGAATCTGGAGGCGCAGGCTCAGGTCTGGTTTCCTCCTTCCCTTGTTCCCTCGTTCCTCGTTCCCTTGGCCAAACCAAGTTACAAAGCCAGCCTAGTACCAAGGGGTGAAGAAATAGACTCTAGCTCGTTAGCAAGAGAGATTTTAAAGTCTTCTTGCAACAGACACGGAGACAGGGAGGAAGAAGAATTGGAGCCGCCACTGCCACCAACAGCACAAATATATGACGAAACCTGTGGAAAGTGTTTCAGAGGCCGTGGGTGCGGTACCGTGATAGGGAAGACGGGAGATGCGTACGCAAAGGAGGCCCCTCCAAGGCTGTGACAGAGACGCAGAGGCGGAGTAAAAGTCGGCCATACGAAGAATGGGGGCGGGCAGGGAGAACTTTCCGAGCAGAGGGGACTGCGTGGGTGAAGGCCCGTTGGGGGAAGTGGCTCGGGGTGAACTGTAAGGCCGGGCGGACGGAGCCTCGTGGGGGCGAGGGAAGGGGGACAACGCAAGGTTGGAGAGGTGGGCAAGGCCGGGTCACGGCAGACTTTTTCGGCCATCGTAAGGAGTCCGCGGCTCTTGGTTTCACGTTAGTGAAATGATTCCGTTCCTCTCTCATTCGCCCCAGTCACAGACTGGTTGGCACTCTCAAAGAACAAGCCGAGGTATGCTTCGGCCATCTCTCTTTTGAAGAATGTTGGAAGTTTTCCAAGGCAGGGAGGGCACCCCAAGAAGAAATTTCAGGTAACACGGCCATCGGACACTGAGTGACACAGGGCAGGGGCCATGTTGTCTGCCTCACTCGTCGCTTGGAGCCTAGTGCCTGAGACCCGACGGGTCCTGTGGGAACATGTATTCCATGCATGGATGAGTGAACGGAAGAAGGAAGGAAGGGCAGGGGCCCTGGATTTGCTGAAGGCCCCTTGGTCTCTGGTTCTACCACGAGCCATGGGGTCTTGAACGAGTCCCTTATGACCTCTGCTTCCTGATTTGTGAGGTGAGGGGTTGGGACCGGATCCGTGCTTCTTGAAACCGCCTCTGCGAGTTCCAGGAGGGCACCCAGCCTGGGGCCTCAATTTTACTTGGAGATTCAGAATGGGAGGACACTTAGGCAATTCGAAATTTTTTCACATTAAAATAATCATGAATATATTATGACTTAGAAAGCAAAGATGTACATGAATCTTTTAAGATAAAAATTGAAACCTCAAAGGCGTTTCAGGCTTGGCTGTGGCAGGTTTAGGCTTTGCCCTCGGACTCCTGGGAAAGGATGTTTACCGGGCCCTCCTGCTGTTTGTCCTACTTTCCTGGGAAAGTAAAACCAGACGGATTTACTATCCCTCCCAGTTACTCCGTATGAGCCGAGACCACATACCTGGCACGACGGCGGTGAGGGTGGCGGGGCGTCAGATACATCGTGAGCCCCTCGGGGTGCAGAGCGTGTTGGGTTCATCTCTGGCTCAGCCATCCACCGCCCACAAGCGAGTTGTCTCTCATCCTCCAGCCGACTCCCAGGGGCTCCGTGTCCGACACGTAGTAGGTACACCGCACACGTTAGTGGAAACCTTCTCGACGTCAGACGCCCAAGGACCCCAGCATCTAATGAGAGGCACAGGCATGTAAACAAAGTCAGCTTTCACTCTTTGTTGGATAAAGGCATAAATGAGGAATCTGGATAAATGCGTCTGGAGGTAAGTGGCTTCGCCCCTGGAAGGAACGTCCCCCTGTTCTCCAGAAGAGCCAGCGATGGCTGCCAGGACAGACGCAAAAACGGGCAAGAGGTTCTCTGCCCTCAAGGGGCCGGCGTGGGTGCCCGGATGCAAATGGCTGCGGCGTGAGACGGAGCGGGATGGAGGCTGGGTGGTGGACGGCACCCCAGAAGAGCACAGGCCTGGGAGAGGGTTGTCTGGCCCGAAGGACTGAGGGGGCTCCGCCAGGAAACTCTCATGTTTGGTAGTAAGGGAGCCCCAGGGCCCCATCCAGTTTCGAGGTTTTGTAGGATTGTCACCTGCTCCAGCAGGTGACAGCTGGTCCTGCTGGCTTTGTTCTGTGTGTTAGACATACCAGTGGCTGGGCAGGGTCTGTCTCCATCTCAAATAGCATCCGAAATAGTATTTATTTGGACAGGATTATTGATATGTTTAAATGACTGTGGTCGTCTCTGTTCTCTGTGTACTGAGGCACCGTCTCAGTTCCTCGACGCCATCTTTCAAACAGCTTGAGTTTCTCCACCCGTGGTGGTTATGTCTTATGCGAGAACGTAAATTACGGTGCAAAGTCCCAGGATTTCCTTTGTAGAATTTCATTTTCGAGCTTGACTTTTAGAGAAAGGACTGCTCTTCTTGTGAGGGTTGTGGCGATTCGAGGGCCAGGGACAAGAAAATATAAGAAGAGTACGTAGGATAATGCCTGGCATGTAATAAATGCTCGGCAAATGCTCGCTGCTGTTGTTATTGTCACCACCATTGTCACTGTCGCCGTCCTCATCCTTACCATCCTCCTCCTCCTCACATTGCCATCGTCACCATCGCCATCATCAACATCATCACTATTCTCATCACTGTGATCACCACCATCACCACCGTCACCGCCATCATCACCACTGTCGTCACTATCATCATGGCCACCGTTGCCACTCTCACCGTCACCACCATTATCACCAGCAGCATCACTGTCCTCATCCTCATCGTCACCACCATCATCACCACCATCCTCAGCAGCATGTGGTCTTAGAGTAACCTTGGGCTTTCTTGCATCCGTCAGTGTCGTCCGGTACAGCGATCTGTGATTCTTTATCATTCAGGGCGTTCCCTCGGGTGCATTTACAGCTTTGTTGACCTGAGCCACCTTACTTCTCTGCTCTCAGGGTCTTGCGGGGTGGCCTTCCCAGCTCTCCAGGGACCATCAGGATATATTTGCAGGGAGGAGGGTGACGCATTGATATCCCGTCCCCTGTCTATGAGATGGCTGACCAGCAACAGTGTGGTGACCGTTCCGTCCTTCAGTCCCAAGTTTTCTGCCTAAAGTTAGGGTCTGTTCAAGACGGTAAGGCCTTGGGCTGGGCTGGGCCAAACGAGATGGTGGGCAGGAGAGATGTCGTGTGCACCCGTGTGGATTTGTCTGCGTGGAGCCACCTCCGCTCATTTCCTTTTTGGAGGCAGCGGGGAAAGGGAAGGCAAGGAGGGACCGGAGGGGGCGCTGCGCACGCGGCGTGCCGAACCCGAGCGCGGCTCATAGGAAGCGGGAGTTCAGGGGGCCGCAAGGTCTCCTTCAAATCCTCAGCCAGTTTCTAGACAGAAAACGACTCGCACCTCTTTGCGCCATCCGCTTAGCCTTCCATTCAAAAGCCTGTGATTGTGATGTCACGTCAACGTATCCGCTCCATTCCGTGCTCTCTCCCCCTCTGTCGCTCCCTCGCCTAATAAAACAGCAGCACAAGACGAAACAAGCAGCTCTCAGAGCCTCACTGTGTCTCCGTGTGTCACATTTCTTTGCCATGTGCCTTGCACGCCGCTGCTTCGCTGTGTCACACCACTGGTGGGCGTGGCGCGGGCCGGAGGGGCTGGGTCTCTGCGGGAGGGGCCAGAGTCCTGGAGGGAATGGGGTCAAGAAGGCCTTCCTGCTTTGGGCGTCCAGGGCCAACGGGGCTAATGGCTATTCGCCCAGAAGAAAGGACCTTCTCGGGCCAGGTAAGTAAGGCAGGACAGTGGCCTCGACCTCACCTGACTTGTCATTCATCCTGGGAAAGAAAGTGTTGGGGGAGAAGGGTGGGGTGGGGAGGAGGGCACAGAATTAAGGAGGACAGTAAATGGGAGTGGCCCGTCCTGTCAGAAGCTGTAGGATCTCGGGCAAGTTGTCCACAAACCTCAGTTTTCTAATCTGTAAAGTGGGGATTATAAGTTCATCACAGGTTCTGAGTACGTGGGATTCAAGTGAATGAAATGGAGGTAGGGTGTCCTCAGTTTATTGAGGGAGGAGAGCTTTTTATTAAACAGTTTTTTTAATGTTTATTTAATACTGAGAGACAGAGACAGAGCACGAGCAGGCGAGGGGCAGAGAGAGAGGGAGACATAGAATCTAAAGCAGGCTCCAGGCTCTGAGCTGTCAGCACAGAGCCCGACGCGGGGCTTGAACTCACAAACCTCAAGATCGTGATCTGAGCCGAAATTGGACGCTTAACCTACTGAGCCACCCGGGGCCCCGTGGGAGGAGAGCTTTGATGCTGCTCTGCCCCTCTCACCAAGGCCTATTTCCTAGTTAGGTGTTGCAGCCTCCTCTCTAGAACTCCAGGTCCTGTCTGAACCCCGCAGGCAGCGGGATGGCCACGTGGATCAGCAGACCAAGCAGGGGCTTTGGGGTCTCGTGCTCCTCGGATCGGATTCTCATTTAGTCTCTGTGTTAGTTGTCTGTTGGTGTGTAGTGAGATAACACGCACCGCTGTTTGTCAGCTCACCGTTGGCCAGGCGAGGCTGGGCTGGGCTCCCTGCTCCCGGCCTCATGTTCAAGGTCACACCAGGCTGTCCCTGCTCCCAGGCTCACATTCAAGGTCACACCAGGCTATCCCTGCTCCCAGCCTCACATTCAAGGTCATACCAGGCTATCTCTGCTCCTGGTCTCTCGTTCAAGGTCACACCAGGCTGTCGTGTTCCTATCTGTAGGCTCTCACGAAGAATCTGCTTCGAACCTCTTTGAGGTTGTCCGTGAGATTCAGTTTCTCTTTGTAGGGCTCAAGGTCCCAGTTTTTTTTTGTTGGCTGCTAAGCCAATGGCCGCACTCAGCTCCTAGAGGCTGCCCAGTCCCTCGTCCTGTGTCCCCTGTGTCCCCACCTTCAAAGCCAATCATGGAGACTTTCTCTTTTGTCAAATCCCTGTCATGCCTCAAACCCTCTCTGACGTCCGTCTCTGGCCTCTAACTCAGGTCTGAAGGGTTCGTGTGACGAGTCAGGCTCACTCAGATAATCCTGTGTTACCGTCACCTATGCCATATCACGTCACCTGACCACGGAGCAGCTGTCATGTGACACTTCTGGTTCACACCCACGCTGGAAGACAGGGGCAGGAACGTTAGGGGCCACCTTAGTGTTTTACATGTCACTGTCCCCGTTGATTGTGAGAGTCTTGAGGTGGCAATGAGCCCCTCGAGACCTCAGTTTTCTGTTCTCTAAAATGGGGTGGTTACAGATATCTGATTATCTAGCACATAGTAGATGCTTAGTAAGGCCATACCCTTCTACCTAACCGTTGTCTCCCAAACCCTTAATTAGGGCCCAGCCCTCCCCTTTATTGTTATTCCTGTCAGCAGACTGTGTCCTAAGTGGAGACCCTTTTCCCTCTAGAAGGAGGGTGTTAGAAGCATAGTGCGGGGCTCCTCAAACTGGACCCCATAACAAAACCGTGACCTCGGGTGTTTGTTCGAAGATGCTTTCCCTGAGTTGTTCCCCCTGAGATTCTCCCTCCATGGGAGAATGGGGAGGCCGGAGGCGGGAGGGAGAACGGGGTCTCCACTTGCAATAGCACCCTGGGTATTCCGGGGTGCGCTGACATGCAGGCCATCCTGAGACGGCTGGCTAGCAGTTACACGGGCAGACTCTGCCGTCCATGCGCCCGGCTTCAAAGCCCGCCCCTTCCCCAGTGGCCTGTACTTGGGACTCGGTTTTCGAAGCACTGGTTTCCTCATCTGTAAAATGGGTATGATAAGGGTTGGCGGCCTCACCAGGTGGCTCTGGGAAGTCAGTGCGAGAATCCACAGGAAGTGCTCAGCCTAGACCCTCGCATGTTCCAATTGCCCACCGCGTGTTAACAATACCAGTTACGATTAGTGTGGGAACCCTGGGGCCCCGGGGCCAGGCCTCGGCTCTGGTTTGTTGGCCCGTGGGCGCCTGAGCAGAGGAACAGTATCAGTGGCTCTCGGCTGCCGTTTCAGAACGGAATCGAGCTTGAACCTCGGGGAGCTGGTGTGGGGAATGGAGGCACCCCCCCCATCCCCCACGGCAGAGACTTCTCTGGCCTCCTGGCCTTTCCTTTCCTCTAAAAGCTGTCCTTGGGTGTGCCCGCCCCTTCCTCTTCGGGCTGGGGCCAGCACCCTCGGGGGAGCTGGAAACCAGGCCAGACCCCACCGCAGCCAGCGACCTCCAGCTCAGCACCCGGAGCTGCCCTCCCTCGGCCCCAGGGCAGTGCCCAGGCCCCCAGGCCAGGCAGGTTTCTCTAAGCTGGGCGTCCGTGTGGCTGTGCCAGTTTCAAAGAGGGTTTGTTCTGCACTGAAGTCCTTTCCAGTTCTCTCTCAGAGGCAGTGATGGCCCCAGCTGTCCCAGAGGGTCCCCCTATACCGCCAGGACATGGTACCAGCCCTCAGCAGGCCTTTAGGACGGGGCATGACAAATCAGGCCGATGGGCCCTTGGAGGCCCCTCTATGGAGGGACGAGAGGTGACAGGAGAGAGGTGACAGCAGAGAGCCTTCTTGAAAATTCCAACGTTAACTTTGTCAGCTCAGACAAAGCTCTCTTGGGCTTCTTTGCTGAAAGCCCGCTGGTCCAGCACTCCCACCCCTCCCCCCTCCAGCTCCTTGACTCTGGGGCCACGGGAGCCCAGCGAGGTCGAGATGCTTCCCTTCTCCACCCACATGCCCAGGACGCCCGCTCTGCCTCCCCTCCCGCCACCCTGTTCTGCCTCGGGAGGCACGGATCGTGCCGGGGCTGGGCGACCCCCAAGGTGTGACCCGTTGGACACGGGGTTGGGGCTCAGGACAAGGTGGGTGGTCTCAAGCCTGGACGAGTCAGCGGGGTCCAAGCTGGGGCTTCTCGTATTGCCTCCACTGCTCTGTTAAAAGCGTTCAGATGCCTCCAGTCCTCAGGCTGGGAACCAAGGACAGAGAAGGGATGACAGGACGGGCGGAGGGTACCAAGCATTGTTCGCTGGGGGACGGGAGTCCGGGGCGTGGGACATCCAGCCTGGCCTCACCCCAGCACCCCGCGCCCGGAAGGTCAGTCTGGATGTGAATGTCCAGCTCCGGGCCCTGTGGCCAGGGCTCGGGGACCGGCAGGTCCCTTGACAGGGGGCCCGTGTGTGGCTGTGCCGTCCTTGTGGGGGCCTCTGGGCACCCTTCCCAGCTCCCCAGTGGGGTGCCCCACCAGGCTGTGCTCCAGGCGCTGGAAGGGGCTGAGTCAGCGGAGGGCCCTGTCCGGGAGCCTGCGAGACTCACCCCCAGCTCTCTCTTTCCTTGTCTGCAGCCGGGCCAGCACGCTGCTCCCAGCCCCCATCTGGCCGTCTACACCGGGACCTGCGTGCCCCCGTCTCCTTCAGGTCCCTTCTCCCCTTCCTGCCGCTCCCCCAGGATGCCTTTTCCCTCGCCGAGCCGCTTCATCCGGAGGCCCAGCAGCAGCATCTGCCCCTCGCCTATTAGGGCGGCCTTGGAGAGCTCCGAGCAGAAGGGGGCCGCTGGCGCGTCCGGGGCCTGCCCCGGGCCCTCCGACACCGACGCCGGTGAGGCCTCCGTGGAACCCCCCTGGCCCCGGCCCAAGGCCCGCGTGGCTCTGTCCTTCAGCAGGTTTCTGAGACGGGGCTGCTTGGCCTCCCCGGTCTTCGCCAGGCTCTCGCCCAAGTGCCCGCCTGTGTCTCACGGGAAGGTGCAGCCCCTGGGGGACGTGGGCCAGCAGATGTCACGGCTGAAGCCCAGGAGAGTAGCCAAGTAAGAACCAGAAGGGGCTGTTCCGGGTGTGAGCGTGTGTGCGTGTCTGTCCCTGAGTGAGTGGACGTATGTGGACGTGTCTGTGCATGTTTGCATATTTGCGTGTGCGTGTGTGCACGTACGTCTCTGTGTGAGAGCTTGCATGTGTGCACATATGTCTGTGTATGCCTCCGTGCACACCTGTCTCTGTGTGAACGTGCGTGTGCACACATGCCTGTGTACGTGTGCGTGCTCACACGTTTGCCTGCATGTGAGCATGCATGTGTGCACATACGTCTCTGTGTGAGCATGCGTGCGTGCACATGTCTGTGTGTGCATGCTTACACACACGTTTCTGTGTGAGAGCATGCATGTGTGTGCACACGTCTCTCTGTTGACCATGCATGCGCACACATGTCTGTGTGTATATGTGCCTGCTTGCACATTTGCCCATGTGTGAGCATGCATGTGTACACACGTCTCTGTGTGTGAGCGACTGTGCGCACATGTCTGTGTGTGTACACATTTGCACATGTCAGTGTGTGAGAGCACGCACGTGTGCACACATGTCTCTGTGAGCAATTGTGTGCACATACATGTCTGTACATGAGTGTGCATGTGTGCATATGTCTGTGTATGTGCGCATGTTTGCATATTTGCCTGCTTGTGAGCATGCATGTGTCACACATGCCTCTGTGTGTGAGCATGCCTGTGTGCACACGTCTCTGTGTGTGAGTGTGCGTGTGTGCACATATGTCCGTGGGTGCGTGAGAGTGCATGTGTGTGCATGTATGTTTGTGGTGGGCACCGAGGCCATGGGCTTGAATATGGACCAGAACAGGGGGTGGGGGGTGAGTACTGAGGATTCTGGGTTAGCGGACACTACGAACAGGCTGTTTGGCCGCTGGATAGTTTCCAGAAACTCAGCGTTGTCCTCCCCTGCTTCCTGAGAAGGAAAAGGAATGGGGGTCTTTCTTTTTCATCTCTTTCCCCCTTCCGTGCTCCACCAGCCCTGCCCCACCCCAGAACGCCAGTCTAATGAATCCATTGCACTTTTTAAAAAAAGTTTATTTATTTACTTTAAGAGAGAGAGAGCAAGGGAGGAGCCGAGAGACAGAGAAAGAGAGAACCCCAAGCAGGTTCCAGACTGCCAGCTCGGAGCCCAAGGCGGGGCTCAAACCCACAAACCATGAGATCATGACCTGAGCAGAAACAGAGTTAGACGCTTAACCGACCACACGCACTCCCGTGTTTGGCCTTGCCTGGTGGTGGAAAAGGAAAGCCCCATGCAGAGGTCTTAGGTTGCCATGGATACCCGGGTATGCACGGTGTCTGCCTCACAGTGGGGGGGGGATGTTTGGGGAGGGATGGATGCAGGCGGCAGACCGTATTACCTCTCTCCTGCCTCTGTCATTTGGGGAAGGGGAAAGTGGGGGTCAGGATCGAGGGTGAGCGTGTCTGTTGATTCTTCCCAACTAAACTTGCCCAGGGAATGTTCTAGGTTTGCAGCCCTGTCACACACACGGGCTTGGGGCTTTTAATAGACTCTTTCCTCAGGGGCTGCCCCTACATCATAAGGCAGTCTCAACAGACTGAGGATTAAGTGCAGGTATGTCCTAATGGGCCATCCCGAATTCATCAAAACCATAAAAATGCAAGCCCCTCGAACACGAAAATAAGGCATCTTTTGAACTAGCCTTCATTCAGCAGAGAAATCTGAGTTCCCTTCTACCTCCAGTGAAAGAGATCCACGGAGCCCATTGCTGCGCACGGAGCTTTTGGCAGACACACCCGTGCGTCGCTCCTCCAGGGACGTCAGGGCAAGTCGAGGATTTGGTGTCCCTTCTGTCCCTATGCACTTGCTTTCCTTTTGTGCCCGAAGCTTTTTCCAGATCAAAATGGACGTGCCTACGCAGAGTGGGACCTGCCTGATGGACTCGGAGGACGCCGGGACAGGAGAACCGGGTGACCAGGCCCTCGAGAAGGAAGTCGTCTGTCCCTGGGAGAGCCTGGCTGAGGGGAAAGCTAGCTGAGCCGGGGGTGTCGAACCGAGAAGACGCTCCCCGCAGACCCCGGCAGATGGGGCCACGGGCTCGTGGGTTCTCGAACCAAAGTGCATTTCGATCACATTAGGGGCCTGGAGAGATAAGACGGGATGGATTATGGGGAAGGGTGCACTGTCTGGGGTCCCGAAGGCCAATTCCTACCCTTCCTCCTGACCGTCCCTTCCTTGGGCAGAAGAAAGGCATGCGGACCAAGAGGACTTTACTTGCTGCCTTAAAGCCGATAAACAGTTAACTCTAAGAGTCTCTTGGACTGGAATGTTAGTATGCGTCTAGTTTTATTAGTTAGTTATGAGCTATTATTTATCAGTTTCTGGGTTCGATTTGTTTCTTCTTTGGTTTTAGAGACAAAGGGACATTGAGTCACTTTCAAGAACTCCCTCCCTGTCTAAATTGGTTTGTGCATGTTACTTCTTCTTGTTTTTTACAAACCCTTGTGTCGAGGGCTGACTTTCAATAGATCGCAGCGAGGGAGCTGCTCTGCTACGTACGAAACCCCGACCCAGAAGCAGGTCGTCTACGAATGGTTTAGCACCAGGTTCCCCACGAACGTGCGTTGCGTGACGGGCGAGGGGGCGGCCCCCTTTCCGGCCGCGCCCCGATTCCCGGGACGAGGGGCTCTCCGCACCGGACCCCGGTCCCGACGCGCGGCGGGACATGTGCATGTTACTTCTATCGACGGAGCTCCCCAGAGCGTGGCAGCATGCATGGAGCGGGTGTCGGGGACAGGCATCTTCCTAGGATGGCAGGTGTGTTGTTCGGATCTGCCAAGAAGGAGAAACAAGATGGGATTAGATGGGTGAGCGATTTAGCGGGGGAAACACCTGCGAAGGATAAAGAGCGCGAGCTGGAGAAGGGGGCGGGGGCCTGCAGACCAAGTGCCTGGCTGGCCTCTGGGGAAGGAAGAGCGGGCCGGTAGAGCCTCACTTGGCAATTTAGCTCCAAGTAAGTTTTGGCCGTGCCATTGGGGTGTCCTTGAGGCGAAGTCACCGTCGGAAGGGTTGTATGATGGGCAAGAATGATTCTGCCTTATCACCTCCACCATGCAAGGTCATTGGCTAGGAGCACCCGGGGGGAAGCGTGGCCCCGGGCGTTGGTGGCCATCGGTCCATACGCTCCCTGCAGTAGGGGATCTGAGAACGCATGTTCATGTCTGCTGCACGCAATCCGGTAGGCACCTCTGGAGGTTTAGGCCTCGGTGCACCCCCACCTCTTCTTGTAGTCATTTACTCAACTGGTATTTATTGAGCCCTTGCTGTGCACCAGGAACCGTGCTAGGCCCTGGGATTGCAGCTGCGGGTAAGACTCCTTGCCTCCTTGAGTTCGTCTAGAGCAGTGGTTCGCAACCAGGGATGACTTTACCCCTAGGGGACACTGAGCAGTGTCTCGAGACGGTTTTTGGGTGTCAAGACTAGTGCAGGGAATGCTACTGGCATCTAGCGGGTGGAAGGCAGGGGATGCCACTAAACATTCTGCAAAGCACGGGATCGTTCCCTACCCCTCCACAACGACAGATTCTCTTGTCCAAAATATCAAGGACGCTGTTGAGAAATCCCCAAATAGAGGTTGCAGGGGATGCCCTAGGCTGCTGGGCATGTGCCCCTTGTCATTGGTTTCTGCCCAAAGCCCTGAATTCTTGCCTGAAAGTGTCCTGCTGGGATTATAATTGATTAAAGAGTGGGTTGAGATTAAGGACTACATCGTCAAAAACATTTCTTACAAGTTGCATGGAAAGTTCTCACAGGAAAAAAATTTCAAGTGGGTTGCCAAACCATGCGTTCATTATACCCCTCCCCTGAATCCTCAACTTCATCAGATTTTAATTAGTAGATGAGAGCTCCTCACTTGCTTTCAATGTTGGACAACTTACCTCATTCGGTTCATAAATACTGGGGCTCCTGAGTCACCTGTCCTGACACTTCTAGAAATGAATGGTGGCTAGGTGCATGGCCAAAACCCGGACTTGCTGACCATGCAAGGAAGCACAGATGATTTAATACTGAAAGAGGGTGTCATTTTACGTTCTACGAATCCACTCCTTTGGACTCATAAGAGTTACTCATGTCGAGTTGAGGAAACTTTTCTCCTAGAGAGTACACAAAGTGGGCTGGATCTTTCTTGGAAGGTGAGTGAGCGGGTCAATGAATTTGATGTCTTTATTTGCAAAGCTGGTCTAAAATGAGGTTACGGGCAAAGCAATCCATACCTTCGGTCTCCTAGCAGCCAGTGTGGCCAGACTGTATACTAGTGTTATGGGGCTCCGCTCCGAAGCCCCCAGGGTCCTCAACCAAGCCCACATAGATCTTCAGAATCAACTGTCTGAGGCTGCAGGATTCCCTGATGGGTTTAGGTGAGGGCCAGGCTAAAATGCAGTAACAAAGAGACCCCAGAAGAAAGGAAGTGGTTCAAACATGAAGGAGTCTGACTCTGTCTCATAATTGCTCAAAGGAAAGAGGCAGTCCATGGTGAGTGGATTCCAGGGAAGAGAGGAAACCCAGGGGCCAATATATATATATTTTAATCTTGTTGCTTCACCCATCCCCTAGTCATCGACATGATTATTCTCCACCTTGTCTGGACATTAGAATCTGCTGGAAGCTTGAAAGATCTTGATGCCCAGGCTACACCCAGTCCAATCAAGTCATAGTCCCTGGAGGTGGAGCCCTGGCATCAAGATCTTTAAAATGACCTTCCAAGGTGATGCCCATGTCCAGCCAAGGCTGAGTCCAGCTACCACTGTCCTGGGGTAGTGATTGAACTTGGTTCACTATCCCCACGTCCATGTTCATGCTCAGAGAGACAACAGGAAAGGGGAAAGTGGTGGGGAGCAGCATCTTCTGAAGTTGACAACCTACATGTAGTAGGTACCATTTCCACTCACATCCCATTGGTCTGGACTTGATCACATGGTCACCCCTAGCCGAAAGGAGGCTGGGGAATGTACTCTCCAGTTAGGCCAGCTTCTGAATAGCTCAACTTCTGGAGTTTCTGATAATGGGAAGGAAAGTGGGGAGGACAGATACTGATGGACACTTAGTCTTTCTCACACTGAAACTATTACCCAGTCTTGGTGGAGGGAGCGCAAAGTAGAGTAGAAAAGGAGACAGTGTGGGAGGTGGGACAAGAGAAGCTAGAAGTGGCTGATTAGTTTGTATTTGGCCAAATATTTGGTCAATATCTATAAAATGCAGCTCCGTTCTATTCCATGGTTGGGCGGCTTTTCCTTCACTGAGAATGAATTCCTGCTAGGTGCCAAACGCCAGGTGAAGTACAGTAAAACCTTGGTTTGCGAGCATAATTTGTTCTGGAAACAGGCTCGTCCTCCAAAGCACTTGTATATTAAAGCGAATTTCCCCATGAGAAATAATGGAAACTCAGATGGTTCGTTCCATGACCCAAAAATATTCATATCAAAGTGATTACAATACCATCATATAATAAAAAATAACAAAGAAAATACAAAATGTAAAGAAAAATGAACAAATTAACCTGCACTTACCTTTGAAAACCTAGTGGCTGGCGTGAGGGAGACCAGAGAGAGGAGGGTTATTGTGTGGGATGACTTTCACTATCACTGACGGAATCACTGTTATCTCTTGGCTCAATGGAATCTTCTTCTGCATGGGGGCCATTGTGTACACTCGCACGGATGTTGACTATGGTATTAATAAACTCTTGTCATCTACTGTATTTAATGTAACCAGCAATAAGACAGCAGAGGAAGGGTTCTCTATCTGCAGGCAGCCTGACCTAGAATGAAGCAAAGCGTTCCTGAACTTACTCTTGTCTGGAAACGCAAAGGGCTGTCCATAGGTGCTTTGAAGTGACAAAAAATACACTAGTGCCAGTTGTGGGTACCTTCCAACATTCTGAAGGAAGAACCACCGATTTCTGCCAAACGCCACGTCCTGAGACGGAGCATCCGAGCATGGGAGATGGTCACCCACAATCCCGCAGTGTGTGTGTGTGTGTGTGTGTGTGTGGGTGTGTGTGAGAGAGAAAGAGAGAGACAGAGAGAGAAGAATCACTGCCTCGGTTGTGATCATGTGACATTCACCATCATGTAGTACTCACATTGCAAGACATCGCTCGTTTCTCAAGGTAAAGTTTATTAGAAATGCTTGCTCATCTTGCAGAACACTCCCAGAACAAGTTACTCGCAGTCCAAGGTTTTACTGTACTACGAGTGAAGCTGCTTCTCTCACGGAGCTCTCTTCTTGCTCAGAAGCAAGCTGGGGAAGTCAGATCTATGGGTCACCAGTAGACACGGGACTACGGGGTACGTGAGTGCTGCCCCGCCCCTTTCCAGCATGGGACAGCTCCTCGATTCCTTCATCTGCGGGCTGGCAGCTGATAATCGGACCTTCTTCATGGAGTTATTTGAAGATATGTAAAATGCACATACAAATTTTTGCCTGTTCAGAACTTTGTAGGGTGTAAGAAGGAAACACCCTTATCCACGCCCCCCGGCCCCACCCACCTCTCCCCATAAACCTACATTGTGCATTATTTTTATTTTCCAACCTTGGATGAAAGCTCTGGTGAGTCCCATAACTTCCCTGGGCCCTTTCAGATAATAAATCCTCTGAGCACGATCAGTGACAAGTGCCATCCCAGTCTAGCTGTGTCCACATGCCATTCAGACGTTGTGTAATGAGCAAAACTCAGGAGTTCATCCAAAAGCAAAACTTCTTTCCTCCTCCAGCTTGAGCTGAGCCAGGTTGGGGAAAGGGGTCTACTTCTCCTCTCTTGCCTGCCTCGCTTTGCTTTTCTTCTTCCCCACCCAACATGTGGCCTGCGGCTCCTGGAGGAGGTGCAGACTGGAGAGCCAGGAAATTCTCATGCAAAAAGCACAGGGCATGGTGCATGCTGGGATTCCCCTGCTGGCTCTTACTTAGGTGGGGTTTTCCTAGATTCTTGGGCCCTTCTGGCCTCAGCCTCCTTGGTCGGAAGGAACCCGGAGTCTCCTCCAGCCGGCTGCATGAGGAACTCATCCCACGACCCACACCTCTGCTGTGGTCATGTCCCCGGTTGCCTGGAGCGAGAGTCAAATGCCTGCACACTCATCTCCCTTCCGTGCAGACTCTTCAGACGCCCAGTGGGGCAGCCCTGTCCTTTTTCTCTCCTCTCTGTTGCATGGCTTCACCTGATCGCAGCTTTCCCCTGGTTCTTCCCCTCTCACTCTGGTGCACAAATCAAGCTCTCTGAGTGCCTGAGAGCAAAGCCCCCTGTTCCCCAGCGAGTGGGTTTGCAAGGATGACTCCTGGGCCATCACCTTTGCTGGGCCTGCCCACGTGTCCAGTTCTGTAGTTGGACCTGGTTGGCCAGCGGTTGGCACCTACCGTTTTATTCTTGGCCTTTGCAGCCTCCGCAGAAAGGGAGACAGAGAGAACATTCCATTATATTTGAACATTCCATTATATTTGTGCAAGTGTCAGGAGAGTGCTCATTTTCTTTCTCTTGAAAATCTACGAGCAGAGCCTTGTCTTTGAGGCTCCTAAGGTGGTTGTCCCTTTGCCTTCTGGGGAGGGGACCCTTGGCGGCCCACTTGAGGCTGAAAGTCATTGAACCTGAGAGGAGACACTGCTGCCCCTTGCTTACCTGCTAGGAAAGAGAAGAAGAAATATCTTTAAGGGGTCTGTCCCGGCCTGCTACTGCAGGGTTGCGGGGTGCAGAGAAGGTGAGCAGCGGAGGGTGAGGGGAGATGGGATCTCCACTCACCTCAGCCTCCGAGGCCCAGCCCTCGGCTCTGGGCAGCGTCTCCTCCTACTTCACCAGAAGAGGGAGTCCCCAGCTCACGGATCCCCAAAGAGAGGTGGCCGGGCTTTGCTCTTAGGAATTCAGAGCCCTGCACTGGAGGAGAAGTGAGAAGGACTTGGAGAGAAGTCTGGACAGGGGTGGGGCTGGGGGGCAGCAGGAAGGGCTGGGTGTCCCCTTCGAGCTTTGTCTTCCCGTCCCCAGCCCCGGAGCCCCTGGAACGGGCAGAGCTGGGGCCCCGTTGGAGAGAAGCCTCTTGCTCGCCGCTCTTGGCCATGGCCCCCCCTCCCCTGAAGGGTTCGCCCTGCTGCTGGGCTCTGGTCGGGGGGCTTCTGCTCTGCTCCTGCTGGCTTCGGGTGAGGGCTGAGGCTCTGCAGGAAAACCACAGGCAGAAACTCCCTCCCTTGCCTGCCTGCGGACCGGGGGCAGAATTCCCCTCGCTGGGGGCCTTCTCTGGGCGGAGCTCTGCCCCCCAGGACTGGCTGCTGACTGAGCCTCGTTCGGTGTCTACTTCCTCCCCCGGCGGTCTGTCACCTCCTCTGTGAAGCGGGTGAGACTGGAGGCCTGGGGCAGCTGGAGGGGCCCGAGCGCAGTGATATTTCAGCAAATACACGGCATCAGGAAACTGGATCACCAGGAAGCTTTTCTGCTTCTCCGCTGATGGGAGGGACCTGCGTGTGGCCATATGACAGATCATAGTCCATCTCCTAGTCAGCCTTATCACCCTCCCCCCACAGGAAGCCCCAGGCTGTCCTGTCCTGGAGTGCTCTGTCTAAGGGACCTGGGGATCCCGATAGCCCCAGTGGACAGGCTCACATTTGAAGACTCACTCTGTGAGTTCCTGCTTGAATTTAATCCTCACTACAGCGCTGTTGGGGGACGGTACCCCTGCTCTCCTTTGGAGATGTGATTCCCCACTCACAACTGGTAGGAACACTACCATTGATGCCTAGTGCACTTATTCTCTCTCTCTCTCTCTCTCTGGGTGTTATATTTAAATTTTGTAATTAAAAATATGCCTAGAACTAACTTGTGTTTACATTTTGCCCTAATTACTTTTGATGCTTTAAAGAAATCAAAGCATATGTCAGCAAATTTTTTCAGTAAATATTACAGTTATTAAATATTTTAGATTGGGGTCCCTCAGTCGATTAAGCATCTGACTTCAGCTCAGGTCATGACCTCACAATTTGTGAGTTCGAGCCCCACATCGGGCTCTGTGCTGACAGCTCAGAGCCTGCAGCCTGCTTCGGATTCCGTGTGTGTGTGTGTCTCTCTCTCTGCCCCTCCCCTGCTCACACTCTGTCTCTCTCTCTCAGTCTCAAAAATAAACAAGCATGAAAAAATATTTTAGATTTTTCAGGTTACACTTGATTTCTGTCCACATATTCTTCTTTGAAAAAAACACACAAAATGTAAAATCTTCATATACCTGACAAGGGGTTAATATCCAGAATATATAAAGAACTCCTACAGCTCAACAACAGAAGTACCAACAACCCAATTAAAAAATAGGTAAAAGATTTAAATAGACATTTCTCTAAAGAAGATATACACACGGATAATAAATATATGAAAAGATGCTTTAATCACTGCTAAATCACTAAGATTTAGGTAAATGGATATTAAGACTGCAATGGGTTAGGTTGGCTACTGTCAAAGAACCCAAAACACAGCAGGTGTTGGCAAGGCTGTGGAGACACTGTATTGCTGGTGGGAATGTAAAATGGTGCAGCCACTATGGAAAACAGTAGGGCGGTTCCTCAAAAAGTTAAAAAGAGAATTACCTTACCGTATGATCCAGGAATCCCATTTCTGGGTATATGCTCCCAAGAACTGAAAGCAGGAACCCCCAAGAGAGATTTGCACACTCATGTTCATAGCAGTGTTATTCACAGTAGCCGGAAGGAGGAAGCAATACAAGTGTCCATCAATAGACAAATGGATAAACAACATGGAATGCATCCATATAATGAAATGTTATTCTGTCTCACAAAAGGACATTCTGACACCTGCCACGACATGAACGAAGCTTGAAGACATTACGCGGAGTGAAATAAGCCAGACATGAAAGAAAAAAATATCAAGCGATTCCACTTCTATGAGGCCAGTAGGGTGGTGGTCAGGCCGCCAGAAAAACTCCATCTGGGCAGCGGCGGGCTTCGAATCCACATTTCTGAAGAGACCGAAGCCCAAATCCAGCGCCTCAGACGGCTCAGCTATGCTACTGCGTTCCGTAGAGTAGTCAAATGCACAAAAACAGAAAGTAGAGTGGTGTTTGCCAGTGGCTGGAGGAAGAGGTGATGGGAAGTTACTGTTTAATAACCTTCCCCCCCCCCCTGCCCCCATTATTAAACAATCATTGTTTAACAGAGTTTCCATTCGGGACACTGAGGAAGTTGTGGAGATGGATGGTGGTAACAGGTGCATAAAAATGCGCATGTATTTCCCTCCACTGAACCGTACATTTAAGAATACTTCAAGTGGTAATGTTTACATCGCATGTATTTTACCACAATAAAAAAATGTAACCAGTGTTCTTACCGCAAGGGCCCATGTAAAAACAGGCTGTTGATTGGATTCAGCTCAAGGGTCAAGGTTTGCCAACCTTTGTTCTTTGTTACGAGTTTCATCATTATTGTGTATTACAGTCAACGCTTATTTAAGTCCAGCTCCATGTTTTACCCAGTTCTTTGCTCACCTCTGCCCCTAGTATCCTACTTCTTTCCAGGTCCGGTTTTCTTTGTACTGAAGCGCATCCTTTAGTAATTCTTTCACTGATGGCTTTGAGAAGTAAATAGAGGGTTTTTTTTTTTGCTTGAAAATGTCTTTATTTTACCCTCATTACTGTTGTGTCCTATTGCTATCTTCCTCATTACCATTAAATGATTGTTTACCTGAGTGAAGAATGATAGGTTGGGGTGCCTGGGTGGCTCAGTTGGTAAAGCACACAACTTCTTGTCTGAGGGTTGTGAGTTTGAGCCCCATGCTGGGTGTAGAGCTTGCTTTAAAAAAAAAAACAAAAAAAGAATGACAGATTAAAAGTAACTTCCCTCTGCACTTCAGATATTATGTCATCATAATGAATGTCATACATTTTCTTTTCTAGTTGGGTCCTGAGATTGTCTTTGTCTTGAGTGTTCTGGGGTTTTCTTGCAGCATGTCTAGGCACAGATGGAAAACAATCTCTTCCTGGTCTGGTGGCGCTTCCTCAAGTCTGAGGACTCAGGTCTCGATTTCACAGTCGAAATTCTCAACCACTGTCCGTTTGAATGTTTCTCCCTCCTCTCCATTCTCTCTGTTCCTCTTTCGGCAACTCCTAGTATGTGTTTGTTATACCTTGGAGAGAAGTCCCTACTTTTTTCCCGGAGTCCCTTTTTCTGTCCTGAGCAGCCATTCTGGCTTTTCAGCTTGATGGAGGGGTTTTAGGCCAGGTCCCCCAAGTCTCTGGGCCCCCAACCGTCTCCTGTTTCTTTCTTTCCAGGTCTTTGTCACTTCTACCTTCATTCAGTATGATTTCTGCATTTTGTAATGGGGAGTCCTGTTAGCTCAGTTATCCTCTTGCTGGAACTAGAAGCCCATCCCAGGACCTTCTTTTTATCACAACACAGATGTCTGTCTCTCTTTCTCTCTTTCGTTCTCCTATTATTATACATATATATTTCATGTATGAAAATTTCTATATACATATGTAAATACTCCTCCAGCTGGGCAGTTATACTAGGTCCCTCCCCATTGTAGCTCCATTTTAATAGGGATGTCTGGTTCAAGGAAATGCATCTCCAAACTTAGAATGGTAGGCACCAAACAAGCTGTGGGTATAATTTGGGGGCAGGGAGATTTATACTCAGTGACTGTCTTATGAGGCTGACTCTGGTTGTGGCCCTGCCATGAAATGTTCCTTCCCTTTCCATCTCAAACACCCAAATGAGTCTATACCATCTGCCTTCAACATTCCATCCATCCATTCATCCATCCATCCATCCATCTGTCTGTCCGGTCGTCCATCCATCCATCCATCCATACATCCATCCATCTGTCCATCCATCCATCCATCTGTCCGTCCATCCATCCATCCATCCATACATCCATCTGTCCATCCATCTGTCCATCCATCCATCCATCCGTCCATCCATCCGTCCATCCATCCATCCATCTGTCCATCCATCTATCCATCCATCCATCCCTCTGGTGGATCCACTCAGGCCCGCTGATGTGGTATAAGGCTTAGTTTAAGCTGAAAACATCTAAACAAATAGCAGCCACAGGAAAAAAACCCCCACTTTATCTAAACTTTTTTTTCCTGACTTAAATAAAGCCTTTCAGAAATATAGCCTCCATAAATCCCCTCTCTCAGATGTTTACAGTTAGGGGCTTGGCCCCCTTGCACCTGGATGAGAAATCACATCAACAGAATCTCATCAAAACTTTCCATTCCTTTCACTTCTTTTGCTTGTCTTCCCTACTTGTTTCTCATCACTTCCCACCACTTGCTTTCCCTTGAAATCCTAAATCCTCTTCCTATTAAGATGATATATGAACCCTCAACTCTTGCTGTTTGAGGAGGTATTTCTTTGTGCAGTCTTATGAATGTGAATAAACCTTGTCTTTTCTCTGTTAATCTGAGGATTAATCTCTGTTAATTAATCTGCTAGTCTGTCTTTGTCAGTTAATTTGCACCCCCCCACCATTGAACATAAGTTGGTAGAGGGAAAATTTTTTCTTCTCCTAACATTTCCATCCATCTACTCACCCATCCATCCATCCATCTGCCTGTCCGTCCATCCATCTGTCCACTCATCCATCCGTCTGTCCATCCATCCATTGTCCATCCATCCATCCGTCTGTCTGTCCATCCAAGTTTCACGAAGTGCCTACTAGATACTTGCTGTGCCATCATGAATACAGATAGGTCCTGCTCTCAAGAATTCATAGTTTCGTTATAGAGAATACATTATTTACTTATTAAATTAAAAAAATTGTTTATGTATTTGAAAGAGACAGAGACAGTGGGGGAGGAAGGGACAGCGAGAGAGAGAGAGAGAGAGAGAGAGAGAGAGAGAGAATCCCAGGCAGGTTCTGTGCTGCCAGTGCAGAGCCCCATCTGGGGCTTGAACTCATGAAACGACGAGATCGTGACCTGAGCCAAGACCAAGAGTCAGATGCTTAACCGACCGAGCCTCTCAGGTGCATTGGAGAGTATACTTTTAAACTAAGGCTTAGAAAACGGTGTATTGGCAGGGGGTGCAGGGCTGGGGGGACACTGCTGTAAGAGACAGGGCGTCGTCCCTCATCTGCCTCAGTCGCACCCAGGTCCCACCCTCTCCTAGCTGAGTAGCCTTAAGCATTTTATTAAAGCTCTCCAAACCTCATCTCTCTGCCCCATAAAACTGAAATCAGAATAATCCTTGCCTCAGACAAGGGTGAGAAGATTATGAGCTAATTTGTGTAAAATGCTCCGATCAGGGCTCGATGAACTTTTGCTATTTTTATACACAAGGTGGTACTGAAGCAAAAAAGAGCCTCTAGAAAGTCTTATTGGCCTCAGAACGTGGCTCTGTGTATGCGTTGGGCTAGTGTGTGGAAAGTTTTAGTTCCCAGGAGGAACATGTGGTAGGGAAGGCCAGAACATACACACATCATCTCAGAACACTCACCTTCAAGAACTTGCAACAGAATGCGGTGAGATGTTACCCATGAGAAGCGAGAAGGCACGGAATGAAAGAGACATTGAAACTGAGGCCAAATATCTTTTGGGGTCCAGTTCCTGGAGTCCCGAGGAGCAATGGAAGAGCAGAGCGTACGTCAGCCAGCAGGGAAACATCGCTCCACGTCCCGAGAGAACCGCCGGCTTTGTATCCAGTGGGGCCCGAGGGGCTCAACCCAAGTCAGTAGCTTCTATTGTGTGTGTGAATTAGACATTAGAACGGCCTAGATTACTGAGTTCTCTGTTTTCCTGCAGAGCCCCAGCTCTGGTCCTTCCTAGTGCTGTCCTCAAGGTCCTCTCTCTCCTTTGGCTTCAAGGCAAGGAGAATCTGAAGCACCGTAGTAACGTGGCGCTCCTGGGATTTTTGGCCAAGCCTCTGGACTACTGGAGGGCAGGCCTCCGTCACCATGTCATGGTTGTCATTGAATTTTATTTGCATGGCTCATTACTCTCATCCCAATAAATGTCAACAGTGGGAAGGCTACAAGGCAGGAGTTGTGACCACAGTCTAATCTTTGTCCAGAGCCCAAGGCAGTGCCTTGGCTTGGGGTTTGGGGGCTTGGCGATGTTGGACCATCTATTAAGATAAAGATCTCCTGATTATTCAGCAAATGCCCACATAGGTTACTCTGTAAATTTAAGCTCATATTGCATATTGTGAATCGGTGACCCTTTTACTCCTTTTTTTTTTTTTTTTTTTTTTACATCTCTAGTATTTTTGTTGAAACAAGATGAAAAGCCAGTGACTTCATAGGAGTTGCTGGCTTGAGGTTTTTAGTGTCTTCCCCGCCCCCCCCAAAATCCCTACTGGTAATTTTATTGAAATATTAGTCATACTGGATTAGGGTGGGCCCTGAATCCAATGACTGGAATCTTTCTAATAAGAGGAGGTGACGCCTGGGGACACACTCCGCCATGTGAACACAGAGGCAGAGATTGGACTGATGTGGCTACAAGTCCAGGATTGCTGAAGGTTGCCGGGGCCACCGGAAGCTGGGAGGGGCAAGGAAGGAGGCTTCCCTAGTTCCTCCAGAGGGGGCTCGGCCCTGCCGACACCTTGGACTTCTGGCCCCCCGAACTCTGAAAGTATAAGTTTCTGTTCCTTTAAGCCACCCAGTTTGTGGCACTTTGTTATAGGAGTTCTCTAGGAGACAAATACATTATGCTTGGAATAACCTGGCTTGATGATTCTATAAACAATACTTGTTTCCAAGTTTTCCAAGTTTTCATGACAACAGTGTTGCGCAGGAACGCAAGGCGGATTCCTGTCGGCGCGTGTGTCCAAGTACCTCCCCGGGACAGAAATGAAAAAAAAGGGCTGGGCTAAGGAGTCTATTTTGGAGACCAATAGGCCACACCAGACTGCCATTTTATTTACGTTTTCGTTCTTGTTTCTTTTTTCACTTTTTATTTTTGAGAGAGTGGGGGAGGGGTGGAGAGAGAGTGGGGACAGAAGATCCAAAGCAGGCTCTGTGCTGACAGCAGCGAGCCCCATGGAGGGGCTCGAACTCCTGAACCATGAGATCGCGACCTGAGCTGAAGTTGGACACCCAACCGACTGAGCCACCCAGGCGCCCCAACCAGACTGCTGTTTTAGAAGACGATACTAGTTTAGATCTCAACCAACATGAATGTAAGGGCAATCATTTCTTTACATCCCCGCCCAGAGCTGATATTGACATTGTTACACCGTCTGTGCTGGTGTTTGCTCAGCAGCGAGGCTGCCAGGAGAGGAGCGCATTCTTCTAGAGGCCAGGGCTGGAGGCTGAGTACATGGGGCCCCAGTCCCCTTGCACCCTCCTAACCCCGGAAAGGATGGGACAGTGGGGACAACCACAGAAACCTGGGGCGTGTGCCTCCCTGCCTGTCCTCTGGGGCACCCCAATCTTGCTGGGGCTTTGGGTGTTTGTTTGGTGCCCCCGTCATCGGCGTCTGGTGCGCGGCTTAACAGGAAGTGGGAGAATCTTTATTATGACCTCAGTTGCAATACACTTTGTGTCGTTTCCATATGTGATTTATCTCCCCGAGATGGTGACGTCCTCAGGATGGCCTACTGCTTTAGTCATCTTTGCGTGGAAGCAAAAGACGCAGCAGAGCCCGGGTTCCTGGAAGGGGGAGAAGGGAGGAGCTGTCTCCAGCTTCCCAGGTTTATGTCCTTGAGGATTCTAGTCCCCTTATGTCTTCCCCAGCAATGCACTCTATCTCTGGAGACGTGAGTGTGGCCTCTCCCTCCCCACCCTGTATCAGGTCTCAGGATGTCAGCTACTGGGCAGGGCTGTCCTGATCCCCCAAAATGACTCAGGTCCCTCAGGCGCACCTTGGACCCTCGTCGTGGGGGGGTCCCATCCTGGAGAGGCTGGCTCCAGGGTTGTTGAAATAGAAGAGGCAGGTTCCGCAGACGACTGCTTAAAATTCACGTTGCCATAGCAGCGTGGCGTTAGGCCACGGGTGATCCGGCTGCACAGAGCTTTGATCTCAGGGAAGGCAGAGGTTTTTTTATTTTTTATTTATTTATTTATTTTTTTGCTCTTATGCCGATTCCGAGGGGATGCTGCCTTGAGGTCAAGCTTTGGCTTTGCTCCTGGGCCTGGGGATTGTCCCAGAAGCAGAAAGCTGGGGACAGGAAGACAGAGAACGAGGCTCTCAGAAGTCGGCTCAGCTCGGAGACTGAGATCCCAGTCTGGGGGAGTTGGCCTGAAACCCTCAGGGCAAGAGGCCTCTGGTCTGAAGAGAGGGTCTGTGCTGAGGGGATGCGCACGCCCCGCCTCACTTGAGAGAAAAGAACAAATGTGACGGTTTGCGTGTGGTTTTCGTAGCAGAACTGAGGAAGAGAGTGACTTATCAATAGAAGTGGCCTGACTCGGGGAGTCTCAGCGACATGAATATTTTAAGGATTCATTCAACACTTGTTAGGAGGACTTACTGTGTAGTTGTTGCTTGGCGGTGCAAGGACGGCTCGCATGGCTTCCACCCTCGAGAACTTTCCAAGTGGTCAGGGCACTAAAACAAGCATCACAATAGTACAAAGCAGAATGTAGTCGATTGCTTAGAGAATGCGGGGTTTCAGAGCGGGGAGAATTACCCCGCTGGAGTCCTCGGGGTTTTCGTAGATGAGTTTAGGTTGAACCTTACTTGACCAGGAGAGAGAAAAGGAAAACATTCCAACTGGAGGGACCATGAGGGCAGCAGTGTGGCAAAAGGGGAGTGAGGGGATGGGTTCGAGACCAGTGAGGAGTCCAGTTTATGAAAGGGGTTTAGGAGAGAGTGTTGGAAATGTCCGGGGGCCGAGCTCAAGACGAGAGACTTCAGCTGATCGGCAACGGGGGGCCATGGGAAGATTTCGAGCTCGGCCAAGGCTGATTGGAGCTGCACTTGAGAACGGTCTGGGGGCGGGGATCGCATGGGCTGGGAAAGGAGGGTGCAGCGAGTGTTTGAGGTCTCCCCAGGACCGCGGCAGGAAGTGCACTGCGCTTGGGGGACCGCGATGGGGGTGGAAAAGAAAGAACATTCCCAGGGGGCGAGCCGATCTGGAGCACGACGTGAGGGAAAGGGCAGGGGAAGTCGGAGAGGCTGAGATGTGGAATCCGGGGCGCTGGAGAGGGGAGCAGCCGTGGGAAGGGACCGGCAAGTCAAGAGGGGACATAAACTCACGGTGTTTGAAAGTGCTGAGTGGGTTCCCCGGAGAGGGGAGGGGAAGGGGGAGGTGACTTTTGCAGACTCCGTAGACATAATGAATGTATAGAAGGCCTGGTGTTGAGGGACGGAGGAGAGGAAGAGAAAAGACAGAAAAGCAGAACCCGGAGGAGAGTGGAGGTGAGGACGGCAGGAGGCACGGGCGGGGTTGGCCGGCAGCGTTGAGGACCCACTGGTGGCTGGAGAACCCGAATGTCCGCCGAGGGCGCCCGGGACTGTTGTGAGGGGCGTGGCTACTCCGCATCGCAAGAGTCTCCAAAAGCAGATACCTCAGCCCCACTACTAGCTTATGTGTTCAAACACGTGTCCTTCAGTCCGTTCTCCCTGTCAGCTCGACTGACATATTTGACCTCATGAATCACGTTTTTGGTGACCTTCAACCCTTTCTCCTTGTTTTCCAAGACGTAGTTGAAATTTCCTTGTAATATCGCTCCTCTATGGTGCGTAGGAAAACACGCCTTATCCTTGGACAACTTTTTCTTGCTCATTATTCCCCGTCTCCTCTACCCAGCACACGTGATGAGGGGCGTACAAGTAATATTATTTTTCCTTCCCTTGGATGTGTTTGTGATCGTTTATGTTTCCCCCGTATCTCAGTGGTTCCAAAATCTTTGCGCCACTGAAGACTTATTTATCATTCCATTCCACCCACATTGACCAGATTTGAAAGGAATTAAGGAAAGGAGTTTCTGTAATGCTCATACGTTTTCCCATCTTCTTAACTAAAAATTCCATAACTCCCAATCAGCCCTTCTGATCCTTAGCTCTTCGGATATTTTCAGGATGCTACGAGAATTCTCACACCGCAGAAAATGGGGGTGAGAGATGGAAGGACTGGGGAAGAAGCTAGGGGGGTAAGCTGAATGATGAGTAGCATTCTAAATATGAGACTTCTCTATGAACACAGTGAGGAGCCATCAAAAGATTTCAAATCAGGAAGGATAGGAAACAATTCACAAGGTTTCTTTTTCTCTTTTTTTTAACGTTTTTTTTATTTTTGAGAGACAGAGAGTGAGCAGGGGAAGGGCAGAGAGAGAGGGAGACATAGAATCTGAAGCAGGCTCCAGGCTCTGACGAGCCGTCAGCACAGAGCCCGACTCAAGGCTCGAACTCACAGACTGTGAGATCATGACCTGAGCTGAAGTCGGTCGCCTAACCAACTGAGCCACCCAGGCACCCCAACAAGCTTGAAATTTCTCTCCAGCAGCCATGTGGAGGGAAAAATGACGAGCCGCGCTAGGGAAGTGGCAATGGGGACAGAGAGAAACGGAAAGATCTGAGAGGTGAGTAGGTGGTCGAATCAGCAGGACTTGGGGAGCCATGGGGATATGAGAGAGTGAGGGTCAAGGGTAAGAAAACAGGGTTTGGTGGAATTGGATTCAGGGCAGGAATGTGGCAAAGTCGGGTCATACGGGATTCCAAAGAGGCGGTCTACATGGAGGCGGAGCGCTACACAACGGAAGGAATGTACGTCTCCAGGGAAATTTATTAGCCAGGGTATAAATTCATTCATTCAAATATCAGTGCCCTAAACATTGATCGAACATTAGATATACGGGAGAATGTCTCTTCCCTTGAGGAACAGAATGTCTCCTTAGGAAGATGGACGTATAAAGAAATAAATGTCATTGCAATCGACTAGAATAATAAGAGATACGAAGTTCGTTGTGGTATGTTTCCCTCAAGTTGTGTTTGTTGCTTCCATAACACTTCCTCAAAAAGTTTACTGGATCTTTCTGCCGTCCCTATACCAATATCATGACATTTTCCTCATGATAGTAATTTTATACTATCTTAATCATTTTTATTTTCTTTCTTAATAATGCAGTACGAGTTGAGGCTGGAATTGGAAAAGGAGGAGAAAAATACTATTTGTAGGTAATACGATTGTAAATACAGAAAACTCAAAAGAATCCCCTAAAGTTATTTACTTCAATTACGACTTTAGTAAGAGGATAAAAGACAATAATTCAAAGTTCAGTGACTTTCTGGTTTACAGGTGTGGTAGGTTTATTATTTGTGTAAACTTTTTCTTTCCTTCCCCATTCTTGCAATGACTTCCCTGAAGCCAGTATATACTTCTCACCCTGTGAGCCTGTGACTTGCTTTGACCAAGGGGAGTGTGGGAAAAAGTGACAACGAGCCAGCGCCTGGATGAGGTCTTGAGAGCCACAGCAAGTTCCCTTAGGCCTTCCGCCCTCCAGTCTGAGAAGAGTGTCTCACAGGTGGCCCGGGCTCTTTTGGACTGTGTCCAGGAAAGAAGACCAGAACTCAAACGAAGGCTGGGGTCCAGTCTAGCTCACCGAATTCTGGGCAAGACAAGACATACTGCAGCTGACCTACGGAGTGTGAAATGCATGTTGGCAGGTGCAAGTATCTGAAATACAGTATTTACTAAAGCACTCCCCCGAGCCCCATGCATGCTAAGTTTTCAAACGTGGAGAATGGTTAAGTGAATCACGGAACTTCAATGATGCAGCCATTAAGGTTATTTTTATGAGTGGCATTTAATGAGGTAAGAAAATGCTGATGCTATGACAAGGGAAATAGCAGAATACAAAACTGACTGTGTAATATGCTTTTAGCAATAGAAAAATGCAATTAAAAGCTAAATCGTGTGAGGGAGTGTTTTCGGTGGCTTATTTGAAGGGCATGCATTATTTTCCCGTGTGGACAGTGGTTGCGAATTCTTAGTCATGGGTTGAACTTGGTCCATAGTCATATCTGGCACAGTGTTTTAAAACTAAGAATTCGTCTTCAATATTTTTAATTTTTTAATGTTTAGTTTTGAGAGAGAGAGAGAGAGAGAGACAGAGAGAGACAGAGTGTGAGCAGGGGAGCGGCAGAGAGAGAGGGAGACACAGAATCTGAAGCAGGCTCAGGGCTCCCAGCTGTCAGCACAGAGCACGACGCGGGGCTCGAACTCACAGACTGTGAGATCATGACCTGGGCCAAAGTCGGACGCTTAACTGACTGAGCCCCCCAGGCGCCCCTTCAATATTTTTAAACTGGAATATTTGACATATAAATTTTGATTTCCATGCTCTCTTGAAAATTCGGGTCCTCTTGATGATCTAGAAGCAATGTTCTCTCATGGCCACTCCTAATTCAAGCTGAGCAGCGGCTCCCTCAGAGAGGAGAGGCGTCCCCCCCACATGATCTTTTCTCTCACACGGAGCCCTGGTTACATTACCGACTTTGCTCCGTAGGCACTTGCTCGTGCACTCCCTCATTACACACTGAATTTAATCCCTGGGTTCTGTCAGAGCATCCAAGGCTCCCTCCCTCAACCACACCACTTGGGCTCTTTGCCATCGGCTTATGGAATTTGTTACTATCATCATTGCAGGAAGCATCGAGGATGTGGTTCTCTACAGTCCACAGGAAAAAATGTTCTCCACACTTAATGCCAGAAAATACTTCTTTTCCCTGGTCATGATTTTTTTTTTTTTTCAATCTCATAGATGCCATGAGTCATATGACCAATCATGGCGCTCTCAGCACTGGCTTCTGGGAAGATCAGGGCCAAATCTTTCATAAAGTACGGTGTTACCTTTTCACTGCTGGTGGGAATGCAAAGTGGTGGGGCCATTTGAAAAAACGGTAGGGAGTTTTCTCAAAAAATTAGAAATAGAGCTACCCTATGACCCAGCAATCACACTAGTAGGTATTTATCCAAAGGATACAAAAATGGTGATTAACCGCAGTGCTATTAACAATAGCCAAATTAATGAAAGAGCCCAAATGTCCAACGACTAATGAATGGATAAAGATGTGGTATATATATATATATATATATATATATATATATACACACACACACACACACACACACACACACACACACACACAAGCAATGGAATATCACTTGGCAATCAAAAAGAATGAAATCTTGCCAGGGGTGCCTGGGTGGTTCAGCAGGTTAAGTGTCTGACTTCAGTTCAGGTCATGATCTCACGGTTTGTGGGTTCAAGCCCCACATCGGGTTCTGTGCTGACGGCTCAGAGCTGGAGCCTGCTTCAGATTCTGTGTCTCCCTCTCTCGAACCCTCTCCTACTTGCACTCTGTCTCTCTCTCTCAAGAATAAGTTCTTAAAAAAAAAAAAGAATGAAATCTTACCATTTGCAACAACATGGATGGAACTAGAAAGTATTAGGCTAAGTGAAATGAGTCAGTCAGAGAAAGATAAATAGAATATGATTTAATCATATGTGGAATTTAAGAAACAAAATAGATGAACAAAGGGGATAGGAAGGAAAAATAAGATAAAAGAGGGGGAGACAAACTATAAGAGAACTCTTGAATACAGAGAACAAACTGAGGGTTGCTGGAGGGGAGGTGCGTGGGGGGATGGGCAAAATGGGCAAGGAGCATTAAGGAGGGCACGTGTTGGGAGGAGCACTGGGTGTTATAGGTAGGTGATGAACCACTAAACTCTACTCCTGAAACCATTATTACACTACGTGTTAACTAACTTGAATTTAAATTAAAAAATAAATGAAATAAAATTGTCTCCAAGACAGAAAAGAAAGTGAAAATTCTCTAAGAGTTTAAAAAATTTAAAGCGCATTGTATCAGAGCCATGCGGCATACGCTGTATGTATGGAAGAGGAACAGAAGGAGATGCATTAAAGCATCAAGAGCCACGCTGTAGGTGGGTTTCCTAAAAAGCAGACCCTGAGATAAGGATTGATGTGCAAGGGATTTTATGATGGGCGTACTTCTAGGAGAAACCCGTCAGGCAGCGGGAAGAGCAGGATAGGGAAGGGTAGACGCCAAGTAAGGATACGACTTGAGAAAAACGGAGAGTAACTTCAGTATCTTCTCCCAGGGGAATTCTGAAATGGAAGCCATGCCTCACTGGGTTTTATGCTCCTTTCCATATGTCTGTACGTGCGATCAAGGTCCACCAATTTAAGTGTTATTTCATCCAAAAAACGTCTTCACAGAAGCATTGGGAAGTACTGACGTTGGCCGAGCCAGGTTGACCCATAAAGCCAAGCCTCACATGAGGACAAGTCCTAGTTTCTGACCTGGTGGCCGACTGGCTGCGTGCTGCTCTCTCGCTGGGGCTTCTGCTTCGCTGTGTCTTCCGGTCAGATCATCGGCACCGGAAGGGCTGGCTTCCCCACAGCACCAAGCACGGTGACTGCCATCCATGATAAGAAACACGTCTCTCTGCCAGAAGGTGTCCTCTGGCCATGAGGGCATGCTTGGTCTCCATGTGGGGCATCCTGGGAGTGCCAGAGCGTAATGCCCAGGCAAGAGCCTACCTGAGGCTGGGTGTTTGTGGACCCTCCAGCTTCCATACCTCCAGGGGGACGACTCTGAGGCCTTTCCATTGGGTCTCTTAAAGGGTCCCCGGGGGGTTTCCAGTGGTCTCATTAATTCATGCTTCATTGGCCTTCCTCCGTTCTTGTCTCATTTACCTCGTTACTCACAGTACTTTCTGGAATCACCCCCCCCATAAGTTACTTATCCCATATAAGCTGCTTGTCCCCCAATAAACTTGTCCCAAGCCCTTGTCTCAGGTTCTCTTTGGAGGCAGAAATGCGGTGATGATATACGGTGACCCAGGACACTCATATCTGAAACGGAAGTTTCAAGAAACAATACTTACCCTATCCATCGAAGGACCCTGGCATTTTCTTTCTCATTCTATTCTGCAGGACCTGATCCCCTGGAGGGATTCAATGACCCTCTTACGGGTCTCAGTCTGCAGTTTGAAAAGCACCAGCCCAGAGGGTGAGCGGATGAAGGAGAACTTGATGATAAGGGCAATTTTGCTAGCCGAACTCTTCGTTAGGGGCCACGGTGACCAGCTGACGTCAGCTTGGGGGGCTTCTCACCGCCTGTGGGCATCTCCTTTTTGGCACATTTCCAGCCAATGCTTCTGTCAAGGGGCTACTTCACTGGCCTCTGCTGACCGTCCTGGCACAAATCCAAACGGAAACAATGTCCCCCTTTTCTGGGAATCGTCCTTCGGGTCACCTCGGAGAAGACCGGGGCTGGGAGTGAGGGCGGGGACAGCCATCGGGAAGGAGAAGGAGGAGGAGCGTTGTGGATTTTCAAAGGTCAGCTCGAGAATGGTTAGTGGACGCTTGGAGATTTATTCCGAGTGCCTTTCCTGATTGGAAAAACAACAATAAGAGAGGGAAAAAAAAGCGCCCCAAACCCACAAGTGGGGTGGAAGTTGAAGAACACTTTGATTCATAAGGAAAAGGGCTTGAATAATTGATGTCGCCGCCATGCCAAAGATAATTTCAGCCCTCTCTCTATCTCACAAAGACATTTAGCATTGATTGAGATCAAAGTATCTGGAGCCCCTGCTGTTGGGCTGAAAGGCAAAACTCACAGCGGCCTTTCTCCGCTCTGATAATGTCGTCTTTATGTGGTTAATAAACTGCACACTTCAGTCAAACTATATCATTACAGAAGACTTAGGGAGCTAATAATTTAAAAGCAAAGAATTGCCTCTGTTCTTCACTTTGAACTAAACAACATTCTGGTGAATGAGGAGGACATCAAAGTCTTGTCACTATTACCAGTGTGGATTGAGCAGAAGGCCGCACAGAGTGGGTACTTCAGTCATCAAGAGGAGGGAGAGAGAGAGAGAGAGGGAGAGGGAGAGAGAGGGAGAGAGAGGGAGGGAGGGAGGGAGGGAGAAAGATGAAAGATATTGGCTTATCAACCCAAAGGCAGTACCAGGTGTTTTATTGTTATTTTTTCTACCGCGCAAGCATCAGGTGGTTGGCTCATCAATGAGTGTCCTTGTTACGTAGATGTACGTGAACGGGGGTGGACTCTTCCTTTTTCAGCTTGGCCCCATTCTGAACTTTGTCTCGGCCGCCTTCGGGTCCACCCACAGCCCGAGTACTCCTCTCGCTACTTCTCGGTCCTCCCCAGTTCTGTTTTCCAGCTTCCTCAAGTGAAGGGCAGTAGCCCCCTCTCCCCCCACCATCTCCCTCTCTTGGCACTGGCTTGTATGGCTCGCAGGGCCTCCTTGGCCGCCATGGCTGCAATGGCTGGTTGGGTGAGGGCCTCCTGTGCACGGGTCTTTGGGGAGATGCAACCATTTGGAGTAGGGGTTTTCTGGAAGCCCCATTTCACCAGCACACACCTCTATCCTACCTGCCTCTGTTGTAAGTTTATTTATTTATTTATTTATTTTTTAAAGTTTTTATTTTGAGAGAGAGGGAGAGATGTGAGTGTGAGTGGGGGCAGTGGCAGAGAGAGAGGTTGAGAGAGAATCCCAAGCAGGCTCTGCACTGTCAGAGCTCAGAGCCCGATGAGGAGCTCGAACCCGTGACCTGTGAGATCGTGACCTGAGCTGAGATCAAGAGTTGGACGCTTAACTGCCTGAGCCCCCCAGGCGCCCCTGTTGTAGGTGGTTTTAAAGAGCGACGTCACGTACGTCACCAAAGCCCTCCCACTTGGCCTCCTCCCCAACACCACTGTCGGAAGAGTGTCTTAGGAGAGAGTCACAGAAGGGACACTCATGTGGGTGATTTATTTATTGAAGGAGGTTCTTAGGAGAAATACCTTGGAGGAAGTAAAGGAGGCAGGAGAGAGGAAGGAGCCCAGCAAAGAGGAACTGGTCTCAGCCCATCGCAAGGGGGACTCTGGGGCTTGAAAGACACCACAGATTTTCCCTCCTTGAGGCCGGGGGGCTAGACTTTGCACCCTATATCCATCAGCCATTGGCCGCAGGCTGCCTTGGGACTTCTCAGGAAGGTGGCTCCCATAGGCCAAGGTTCCCCGGATAACAGTGCAGCTGTGAGCCCTCTGCGGTCAAGATGGACAACAGCTGGGAGCAGGTGTGCCAGCCTGGCACAGGGCCCTGGGCACGGTCCTCTGGGGGGCAAGTCAAATGAATGGTCAGAAGACTTTCGAAGATGTGCGTATCACTGAATCCAGAAGGTCGTGTTTTGGTTTTAATCCTGAAGAAAATAGAGATTTGTAAGGAGCCGAGCTGTTATCACCGCCATCATCATCTTATCCGTCTTGACCATGAGTTTGCTGAGCACCTAACAGATCTCATTTGATTCTTTCTTTTCCTTAATGTTTATTTATTCATTTTTGAGAGAGAGAGAAAGCAGGGGAGGGACAGAGAGAAGGAGAGAGAGAGAATCCCAAGCAGGCTTGCTCTGTCAGTGCAGAGCCCGACGGGGGCTCAAACCCACAAACTGTGAGATCATGACCTGAGCCGAAATCAGATTTTTAAAAAGAAATTTTTTTTAAATATTTATTTATTTTTGAGACAGAGAGAGACAGAGCATGAGTGGGAGAGGGGCAGAAAGAGAGGGAGACACAGAATCCAAAGCAGGCTCCAGGCTCTGAGCTGTCCGCACAGAGCCCAATGTGGGGCTCGAACTTGCAGACCGCAAGATCATGACCTGAGCCGAAGTCGGACGCTCAACCGACTGAGCCACCCAGGGGCCCCTCGTTTGATTCTTTCTTTGACTCTGTGAAGTATTGCCAATGATTTCACATCAGGAAACTGGGGCTTGGGGAGGTTTTTACCCCTGCCTTGAGAGAGGCGTGTGCCCCTACGATGTTCATTGCAATGGACTTGCAGTAATAAGGGTTTGGGAATGATGTAGGTCCCCACACTGGGAACAGGAAGGTAAATACTCCCCCTCCATACAGTGGCACAGTACACAGTCAGTCAAGATGTCCTAATGCCACGGGGACAGGTCCCTAATGCATTGTGGAGTGGAAAAACTAGGCCACAAAGCAGCATCACACTGGTGTGTGTGTGTGTGTGTGTGTGTGTGTGTGTTTTAAGAGAAGGGCACCTGGGTGGCTCAGTCTGTTGAACATCCGACTTCAGCCCAGGTCACGATCTCAAGGTTCATGAGTTCGAACCTCGCGTTGGGCTCGCTGCTGGCAGTGCAGAGCCCGCTTTGGATCCTCTGTCCCCCTCTCTCTCTGCCCCTCCCCTGCTCATGCTCTCTCAGCAATAAACATTTAAAAAAATATAAAGAAAGAAAACATGAAGGGATGGTTTTGTATCTGCATTTCCTTTTACCCTTTGCCGAACCTCCTCCCTACCCAGGATCCCTGGTGTTAAAGTTCAGCTCTTTGGTGCCTGTTGCCTCAGGGAAGGGAACTTGAACGGAAGGAGTAGAAACGGAAAGACGGAAAGACGGAAAGTCGACAAGGGCTTAAACAGCAGAAGGCATGGTGGGGGGTGGGAAGGGGGAGGGGGAGAGGGTTGGAGATATGCTGGAGGGGAGAGACACTGAGAGCTTAGATGCTAGAGTGTTCCAGAGAAAAAAAAAAACTCTTGAGCCCTGTGTGCAGGGACGTGGAGGGTAACTTCAAAGGCTCCGAGAACCAAGGGGGCCTGAGGCCTGTTCCTAAGGGGCCCGGACCCCAAAGTGGGAACACTGGGGAGGGAGGAGGGCCCTGCAATGAGACCTCAGGCGGCCTGGCTGGCACGCCCTGGCTTGTCGCCACTCTCCCGGGACCCACGAGGCAGACGCAGGGGACCTGCGGGGCCTGCCCTCGGGAGTGAGGCGTGACGGGCAGTGAACCGTGTAGATGGGTGCCCACGTCCATGGACCAGACCCGCTCGCCCCTGGCTGCCTCCGCTCCGTGTCTTCCTGTCCTCCACCTGCCGTGGGAATTTGGATATGGCTCCAGGGAAAGGAGAGGGAATTGAATTGAGGAGACTGAGGTCCTGCCTGTCAGCAGAAATCGAGCGGATCTAGAGGAAATAAAGATTTGTTTCTTGCCCACCTGAAGCTGTGGGCTGGGACGTATACCCACGAGCGCCCAGGAGAGGATCAGAAGGGCACGCCGCAAAATTATGACGCAGCGGTTATTGCTGAACGATTTCTTCTTTCTGTTTGGTGCTTTCCTGTGTTTTTCGTGTTTTTATTTTTTTGTTGGTTTTTTTTTTTTTTTTTTTTGGCAATAGAACATTCATTAATTTTGAAAACGGGAAGAAAAAGGGACTTCAGATCCTTCACTGACAACACCACCAGCTCATGTTTAGTAAGGAAGGAAACTCCATATGCCGGGCACTGGGCTGGCCAGTGTTTTTCTTTTTTAAGGAAGCCATTAGTATTTTATTTTAGTTTGTATTGAGGTAGAATCGACACACAACCTTCCTTGGGTTTCAGATGGATAATCCAATAATTTGACATCCAACATCCGTATCTGGAGAGAAGTATATGACCAGCAAGCGGGCTTGGCCACGCTGTGGTACCCGTTCGCCCCTCACAGCTGCCCTACGGGGAGGGTACGATCATGACCACATTTTGCAGATGACACAGTTGAAGCCGACCTCACATGGCAGAAATGCGCTAACAGCACGGGTCTCTCCGGCTCCAAGCCTCGTTCCCTTTCCATCACGCCCCATTGTCTGTCAGCGGAACGTTTCCTGCTAAACGCGAAATTAGCCGAAGCATCTGGGATGGGTTTAGGGATTCCAAGCGAGCACAGGTGCCGAGCAGAGCTGGCCTTGCCAATAAACAGAAGAGTCCACACAAAGGGCCGGCCAGCATGGGGCCTGAGGACACAGCTGTCTGTACAGTGTGAAAGGAAAACTTGCCACGATGAATTATATTGATGTAACAATGAAAGAATCGTTTTTGAAAGAATTGAACTGTTATTAAAACACAAAGGCACATGAATCGCTTCAACATTGATCTGCTCGGTGTAATTTCTGAACTAGGCAGTATTTTTTTCAGGTACGTGCTCATGGAAGTTTGACATAAATAGAGAAGCTCACACCGAGACCCGGTATACGGCTGGATGAATTTTCTCAAAGTGAGCATGCCCTGTGGCCGGCCCCCGGATCAAGAAATAAGCATTTAGAGAAACCCAGAAGTGCCCCCCGGTGCCCTCTGCCAGCTACCTCCCCCTTCCATGAGCCACCACCCTGACTTCTAACACCTGAGATTAGTCTTGCCTGTTTTTGAACTTTATGTAGATGGACTTTTCTGAACATCGTATACACGGATCATACGGAATGTTTATGAGATTTATCCACGATGCGTGTGTAAAATTTGTTCATGCTTATTGACATACCGTATTCCACAGCTTATATTAATTTTGAGTGACTGTATTTAATGTCCGTGAATATATATAGTAGAATTCCCCCATTCTTCTGCTGACAGCGGGCGCCTCTGACGGGGTCCCCGGAGGAGCCAGGAGTGACTCAGAAGTTACTCATAAGGCGGTCAGACAGGGTTTGCGAAGAAGAAAAGCACGTGGGGGCTCCAAAATGATTTTGGTCCTCATCCGGGCACTATTTATTGAGTTTCTTCAAAGTGTCAGGCTGTGGAGGTGGTGCCGTGAACGCAGCGATAAGTAACTATTGTTCTTTTCTTCGAAAAACTCGGTCCAGCTGGAAAATAGTCATGCATATAACTAGCAGTTACATGATGTGATAACAGACAGAAAAACACCCCTGTTGTTTGCCTACCCGACCGCTCTATTCCATTACTCCTTTGTTTATAGAGTCCTGAGGTTTTACCATGCGTCCACGTTCTTAGGACAGGTGCATGCCTCCCGGTCCAAGGGATAAGCCACGACTAGATCAAGCCAAGTGTAATCCCCACTTCTAGGAATTGTTTAGGGGTGGGGCGTGTGACTAGATCTGGCCAACGAGATCTGGCCTCCTCCTTCCTGCCTGGAGAACGATGGCGTATAGACATGGCATTTGGAGCGGAGGCGGCTGTCCCAGGACAAGGCCAAGGCTGAAAGGCCAAGTGCTGAGCTCTGCAATACGGGAAGAAAAAAGAGCCAGATTCCCAGAGAGCCTTGTTGAACTTCTGTGCCAACCCCAGAAGGGTTGAACTTCTGTGCCAACCCCTGGACTTCCTGTTAGGGGAGATCACCAGATCACTTCAGCCCCTGCGAGGACTCCACAGTCTGGGAGCAGGAGTCATCCCAGGGGACACTCGCGTGTGGATGGCTGCAGGACCGTGGGGGAGAGAGGTGCGTGTTGACCGTGGAAACCAACATGGAAGGCATTGGGGAGCAGATTTCTGAGGTGAGTCATGGAGGATAACTAGGTGTGTTAGAGAAGGAGTGGGGACGGGAGAGTCGCAGTCCCATGCAGGGGAAAGGGTCCGAGCACGAGCACCTTTGAGTAACAGGTCAGAAATCCAGCAAAACCCGAGGCCAGGATGCATTGGGCGTGCCTAGAAATCCTGGCTGGGGTGAGGTCGTGCAAAAATGTCCGATTTTACCTCGAGGTGAACTAATTACCCTAGCCTACTTTCATTTTGGCAGATGCTCTGGGATTCTTCAAGCTCTGATTTTAATCGTGACTAGACCTAAGATTGATTAGGAACCTTCAAACAAGATGTTTGTTATTAATGGTAAGCTCATGTCCTCCGGAGTTAAGATACCTCCAGAGGGGCAGGGTACAGGCACCAAAACAGTTTAACTACTTGAGTCGTGCCTGAGTCAGAATATGTGTCCTGCTGGTAGAGAATCTTCTCTACAGAAAGCTCTAGATTTGTATGATTTACATTTGCAATATGGCACGATCTGTGACATAATATTTGCATATTTGGGAGGTCTAGCAATGAGAAACACCTTTTGCGGAGTCACCCAGCTAATTGGAAGAACGGACCAGGTAACTTCCACATCTTCTGGTACCTCTGCACCAAGTGATGTCTCATTTATCACCATACCAAGGAGGTGAAAGAGGGACCAGGAGCAGTGTATACATCATTAACTCCTGGCTTCCAGCCTCTATCCCTGTTAGATCCTTCTATCGGTTACCTATTGCTGTGAAACAGACTCTGCCACAACTTAGTGCCTTAAAATAACAGATTCATCTATTTCGCTTGTGAATCTGCAATTTGGACAGGACTTGGAAGGAATAGCTCATCTCTGCTTGGTGTGGCTTCAGCTGGGGTAGCTCAATAGGGGGCTGAAGGATTCTGTCTGGAGACGGCTCACCCATATGACTGGCAAGTTGAGGCTGGCTATTCTTGGGATATTCAGCCTCAGCCAGATCTGTGGGCCTCAGGGCCTGTCCATATAGGCCTCTCCCTGGGCTGCTTGGGCTTCCTTATAGTATGGTGGTCATATTCTAAGAGTGAGCATCCCAAGAGGACAAGGCAGAAATGAATGACACTTTCATGACTTAACCTTGGATGTTACATGGCCTCACTGCTAACATACTCTATGGGGCAGGCAGCCACCAGGTCCACCCAGGTTTAAGGGGAGAGGGAGTAGCAAGGTTCTAAAGAGCGTATGGGGAAGAAGATATTATTGCAGCCATTTTTAGAAAATGCAATCTCCCACAAGCCTTTGCCATGGGCCCTGGAATTACTTCACAAGTTCATAAACTTCATCTTTTATGAAGATAAATGTGTCCTAGGGAAAAGTGGAGAAAACCATAGCTGCAGCCCTGGGACAGAATAGGTACGTCAATGTCATGGTCAGGTGCCATTTTCGTGTTCTCCGTATCTCTCCCTCTGGGTGAAGAACCCTCCCTGTCCATTTTGCCCTCTCTCAGTCAGCTACCGCTATGATCCTGGCCTGACCAATCAGAATATTGATTCCATTTTCCTGGTCACAGTGATTGGTTCAGGAATAGCCTCCTGACCCAAGCCAGGCCTATCGGAGTCATCCATGAAGCCTCAGCCAGAGCTTCTGCGGAGTCACTGGCTCTGAGGATCAGGTGAGCTTAGAGCTACTTTCTGTGCAGCGCCTTTTCTAAGGTTCTGTGTGTAAGAGCCTGCCTAGGAATGAAGCCAAAACCGAGGCACGCAAAGCTGAGAAAGATCTCTGATCACATGGTTTACAGACTTGTTTTCAACTCTACACAACAGCAAATCTACCTGTGGAGTTTTTGTTTATACAATGGACCCTTGAACAAAGAGGATTTGAACTGCATGGGTCCCTTTATACGTGGATTTTTTTTTCAATAAATATAGTACGGCACTGCAAATGGATTTTCTCTCCCTTATGATTTTCTTAAAATTTTTTTAATGTTTATTTATATTTGAGAGAGAGAGAGAGAGATAGCACAAGCAGGGGAGAGGCAGAGAGGGATGGAGACAGAATCTGAAGCAGGCTCCGGGCTCTGAGCTGTCAGCACAGAGCCTGACAAGGGGTTTGAACAAGGAACCATGAGATCATGACCTGAGCCAAAGTTAGACATTTAACCAACTGAGCCACTCAGGGACCCCTTCCTTATGATTTTCTTAAGAACATTTTCTTTTTCTCGCTTATTATATTGTAAGAATATAGTATATAATACTTAGATGACATATGCATCCCTTGACTGTTTATGTTGTTGGTAAGGCTTCCGGTCAGTAGTGGGCTATTAGTAGTTAAGTCTTTGGGGAGTCGAAAGTCATACTCGGATTTATGATTGTGTAAGGGATTGATGCCCCTTCCACAACCCCCTGAACAACGATTCAGGGGTCAACTGTTTACAGCAATAAATTCTCTTTGGGGTGTAAGCCAGGTTGAGTTGAGTTTCTGGCAGGTGCAGACAAAAGTGTTCTAATTTATGTAGTGAGCTTCCTACTCTGAATTAGAAGTTTGCAATATTCTCCTTGGGAAAAGGATTCGAGTTCCAGGACATACAGTCGCCATGTAAAATAGTCCCTCCTCCAAAACAGACAAAACAGAGGCAAGCCTGGCCTCAAAAAACAAAAACAAAAACAAAAACAGACCATGGTTAAGCAAGGCTTGCATAGCTCAGGAAAGATGGGACACATTGGGCTGGTTCTGTCGTGTGTCTGACACCCGCCTCTGGTCATTTTGATTGTGATACGATCCATTCGCCTCTTCATCCATCCGTCTCTACATTTTCCCATCAGTTAAACACATATTGATCGAGTTAAGTAGCTGGCCCTAGCTTTCCGGGAGGGAGGGCTTGAAGCACGAGGTCAAGGTCAAATGAGCGAGATATTTCACTTGGGTGCCTGGTGGGTAGGGCTCAGCCAGCTGCCCTCCTTTTCATCAGATAAAAATAAGGAAATCTGACTTAGACACTTGCTCATGTCCCTTTCAGTGCCCTTACTTGATGATTCAAACAACTTTCAACTTTGTGATAATTCAGAATGTGATCTGGTCCAGTTTTCTCGTGCCTGAGGTGGGAAAACCCAAATACAGGGAGCCTCGTGCCAAGGCCTGACATCGACTTTGCGCCTGGTGACGGCACCACTCCAGAAGCAGGTGGTGTGGTGACAGGCACCGTGGGTGGGACCCACACGGGCACAGGGAGGGCGAAGAGAGCTGGGAGCCACAGAGAAGCTGCTCCTGTGGTTTTCCCCACCAAAGGATTGACATGCAGAGACTATCCCAGAGACAACCCCGTGGGACACGATTCCTGAGCGGTGGCCCCAGGAGCGTGTGAAAGGCCTGTTCCGGGGGGGTGGCTCACCGGGGGTGCCCGGCTGCTCTGCCCTGACTTCTCTCCTCCAAAACCGCAATTGCGGGCTTGTCACTGCTTTGCTTTGGACCAGGGATTATGGAGCTTAAACTCTCTCCTTCAAGCCATGTTCAAGTTTTTGACTTAAAAGGGAAATGTTTCATTTTAGGCCAAATGCATCCCCCCCCTTCCCCCCTTCCTGGAAAGAGAACAAAGCAATTCAAATCAGAAAACAGAGGGAACTCCATGCACACTGTCCGCGGGGACCCGGCTCCCAACTGGATCCTACGGAATTTGATTGAAGTACAACTGAACCCCTCCACGTTTGTTCAAATGTCATTTAAATAGAAATGTTTCAAATCTCTGCCAAGGAACTGCCCAGGGGGTGGCGTGGAACGGAGTCGGGCCCTCACTGCTCTGTGGGCTGCCGGGCCAGAGACCATGGGGGCGGGACCCGGGCGAGGCTGACTCAACCCTGCTCACAGTGGGGGTAGGGAAGCAGTGGGAAAAGATGGGGGTGGGGGGTTGGGGGAGGGAGAGGAAGCGAAGCAGGGGGTGGGGGTGGACTTTCTGGGCGGTTTTTACTGTACAGGTACACGACATGAACGAGACACAATATGCCCGCATTTTGGCATTCTTTTCTATTTCCATTTACTTTTGAAAGATGGAGACAAAGCCAAGGCCTGGAAAGATTCACGATCATCAGAGCAGGGAGTCCTCAAGGTTTGGCTGGTCACCCCTTTAGTGTCATGACAATTGAAGCCTCAACGCACCATGCCGCGGCTGTTTTTAGCTTGTCAGTTTGGAAAGAGGAGGACGCATCTGGCTTGCCTGGGCTTCGTCAAGGCAATTGGGTAGGACCTGGTTGGGGAGGGGGGTGACGTGCAGTGCTGAGCGTGTGGGTCTTGGTTTCCTTACCCAGTGTGGTAAAGGCAGCCAGTGAGGTCAGGGGTTTGATGCTGTTGATTCCCAACCTTGGGGGTTTGTAGGCATAGCCATAGTGAACCCCGACGATGCCCGACGGGGAGGAGACTGGGCATCTTATCCTTCCCTCACCTGTAATGGCTACCTTTTTAGGTTTCGTATTTTCTAGTTCTGGGTAAAATTTTGTGGCCCCTGGTTTGGACATTCTAGGAGATCAAAATTGGGAAAAGATGAGAGTGGGATCATTCCCTCTTTCCTGGGGACCCATTAGCATGGGAAGGAGTCAACTTACTCAACAGGACCTCTTTTGCCAAGAGGCTTACCTGGCTGTTGGAAAAAACCCATGTTGCTACCAAGGTGCAACATAAGGATGCTTGACTCATGTCAAGTCATCGTGACATGAGTATGTCTGATGCTTTTGTTTGTCATTCAGCCTTTGCTCAGGAAAGACTCCAAAGCAGTCATTTCCACATTTCTCAGGATGAGGACACCTCGAAACATCAAAAGGCTGTTGCAGACCCCCAACTAGTAGTGGCTGGATTTTCCTTATGTGTAGACAGAAAACGCAAAAGCCACTCTACATTTAAAACATTTAATAATTCTTTGAAATAAGCTTGCATTTTATCACTACATCTACTTAGGTTTGAAAAATCATCGCACATGTATGTGTTAGGCATTGTTTATTCATTCTAGACATAACGCTCAGTATCAAGACAATCGAAGGGTCTCTACCATTACTTCAGTGTTTACCGATTAGTGACCATCCATATATACAAACTTGCTGTTGTATATAGATGACACATGACAACTATGTGGAGTCTCTGTCTCCAGGCTCCCATCCCGTGCATACTCCATCATTCCATTTTTTCCCCCTGCTGAATCTGAAATGCACCCTCAGAATCCTTCTGAACACAGGACTCCAAGAAATCACTACCGATCTGTGGGAGCTGACACAGGAAGCCACACATACACTCACTTCCTTCCTCTGATACAGATTGCAACTTCTTAGAGGGTAGGGACCAGGGGATGCTTGCTTGGCATTGTGCTGAGCCTAAAGATAATAACGAAAGACTTCTAGAACTTGGAAAGGGTTCTCACGTGGGCCTGGTTTAATCAGGATTGGTCAGTCACTTATGCAGATGGACTTAAGAGACTCTGAGAAGGCGCAGTATTGGTGTTCCTACAAGATGAGCCTCCCTGGGAATTGAAATGATTAACCTAAAGATGTATGAGAAGAGCAGTCTAAGAGTCACTAAAGTGAGATCCCCCCTGTCTTATAGACCTTTGTTCTCTTATCTTTGAGAATCTCTTAAAGCAGCAGGATGTACTCAAAAGGATACAATACATTTCATCACTGTGTTCAGCCAAGAAGTAGCTCGGAGGAGTCCCTTTTAACGAAGAGCACCGACGGAGGTGGTAGGTCCTTGCACTGGGAAAGGAGCCGAGATGTGAAGGAACTGTAACTCAGCTAAGTACACGAACCACAGATCTTCAAAGCCGAAAGAGACCCAAGGCTGATCTCTACAGACGAGAGGGCCGCATTGAGTGACCACATATGATTAATTGTAGCATTAATTAATAGCAATTTAATTTGGTGCTCCCATAACTTTGGTCAAATTTCATTTGACTTCGGCTCAAAATCACAGAAGATATACCACTTAATTTCAAGATGGCATGCCAAACCCCAAATCAAAATTCACTGTGCATGTCAACACTCTTCGTGATAGATTAGACTTGATGGAAATGAGTTCATTCTTTTCCAGTGGCCATGGAATGATGCCGAGGCAAATGTAAAATGCTCCTGCATTGGCGCGGCTTGGATGGAAATGCTGTGTCATCCAGCTGTTACCACGGAGCCATGGCCATGTCAGCGTTTAGTAGCCTGTTTAAGACAATTAGTCTATAGGACAGATATTGTCCTGTTCCCATTATCCACGTGCTAACAAAGTTCCCTTACCTGCCCGTAGCTTTTCTTCCCCTCCCCTTTCAGAGATGAAAAGACATGAGATCTAAATCCCCACTGGCCTTTTTGGAGGAACTGGCAAGCCAGTCCTAAAATTCATATAAAAATGCAAGGGGCTCAGAACAGCCAAAACGATCCTGAAAGAAAGCAAAGTGGGGGGACTCATTCTTGATTTCAAAGTGTACTACAAAACTCTAGTAATCAATATGGCATAACGATAGACCCACGGATTAATGGGCTAGAATTTAGAGTCCAGAAATGAACCCGTACCTTTATGATCAATTGATTTTGACCAAATGCGCCGAGACGATTCAATGGGGGAAAGAGTAGCCTCGTCAACAAATGGTTCTGGAACGACTGTGTATCCGCATGCAAAAGAATGAAGTTGGACCCCCACCTGACCCAATATACAAAAATTATTTTTTTAAACATAGTTTATTGTCACATTGGCTAACATACAGTGTGTAAAGTGTGCTCTTGATTTTGAGTAGATTCCCATGGTCCAGTGCTTACATACGACTCCCAGGGCTCATCTCAAGTGCTAGTCAAAGACCTAAATATAAGAGCTAATATTTTTAGAAGAAAACATTGGTAAAAATCTTAGAAGAAAACATTGGTTAGGCAATGGTTTCTTAGATATGACACCGCAGGCACGAGCAGCCAAAAAATTTTAATAAATTGGACTTGATCAAAATTAAATGCTTCATAGCACGCTATCAAGAAACTGGAAAGACAATCCACAGAATGGGAGAAAATATTTGCAGATCATACATCTGATAAGATCTAGTGTCCAGAGTTCTTGCAACGCCAAAATGAAAAGACAAAGAACTCAATTTAAAAATGGGCAAAGGAGGGGCGCCTAGTGGTTCAGGAAGCGTCTGACTCTGGCTCAGGTCACGATCTCATGGTTTGTGGGTTCGAGCCCCACGTCAGGCTTTGTGCTGACAGCTCAGAGCCTGGAACCTGCTTCGAATTCTGTGTCTCCCTCTCTCTCTGCCCCTCCCTCGCTTGTGCTCTGTCTCTCTCAAAAATAAATAAACATTAAAAAGAATAAAAATGGAAAAAGGATGCGAATAAACATCTCACCAGAGAAGACATACGAATGGCCAATAAGCAGATGACGTTCAACATCATCCATCGTCAGAGAGATGCGAGGAAAAGCCACAATGTGATGCCACTTCATGGCCACCAGGATGGCTGTGATCAAAAAGAAAGACCATAACAAATGGTGGTGACGACGTGGAGAAGTATGGCTGGTGGGAATGTAAAATGGTGCAGCCACCTTGGAAAAGAGTTTGGTAATTCCCTCAAAAGTCCAATATGGAGTTCCCATAAGACTCGGCAATTCACTGTCAGACACACACCCGAGAGAACTGAAAACCGATGTCTACACAAAACTTGGTGCACGAATGTCCACGGCAGGATTATTCACAATGGCTCAAAGGTGCAAACAGCCCACCTTCCATCAGCTGATGAATGGATAAAAATATTCCTGCGAGGGATTATTTTTCCACCACAGAATGAAACGAAGTTCTGATATACGCTACGGCATGGAGGAAGTTTGAAAACATGACGCTGAGTGAAACAAGCCAGACACACAGGCCACATGTTATAGGATTCCATTTATATAAGTGTCCCAGATGGGCAAATCCATGGAGACAGAAAATATACTAGTGGTTTTCAAAGGCTAAGAGTTGGGGGTGGGGAGGCAATGATTGCTAATGGGTACAGAATTTCTTCTAGAGGTGACGAAAATATTCTGGAATTATATAGTGGTGATGGTTGGAGAACTTTGGGAATACCCATGGAATTGTATGCTTTCAATGGGTGAGTTTTATGATATGTGAATTATATTTCGATATTTTAAAAAGACTATGGGGATGAATTTGGGAAATGGATTAGAAGACGGAAGGGGGCAAATTAGAGCTTAGGCGATATCAGGACTCGTTTCTCTTGTCCACATTAGCATTTTTCATAATCATTAAACATGACTGGGGCATGCAAGAGGTCACCTGTTCAAAGCGACAGTGGCCCAAACTAGGTGACTGGACATGCATATTTTGGTCTTGTTTCTTCTGTTGCTTCGTGATTTTAATCTAGTCATTGGACATCTCCTGATTTTCTCTTATGCACGTAGGTAGTTTGGCGTAGAAGAAAGAAAATGAGCCTCAGTGTCAGAATCTTGGCTCTGCCCTTTACTTGCTGCAGGATCTTGGGGGGTTTATTGGGCCCCCATCAATCTGAATTTCCTCCTCTACAACATGATTGGATGGGAAGGTTGACTGTCAAGTTCCAGGCACCTGCTCTATATCCAGTCAATGTCCATGCTTGGCTTTCCCTTCTCCTCGTCTTCCCAGAGCGCTGAAAGTTCAGTGTTTATACACGAGAGAAGGGGAGTAGGGGAAGGAGGCGGGGTGCCCCCACTCAGGCTCGAACAGGAAGAGGATCTGTTCACAGCCGGGTCTAGATTTCATCTGAGGGCAACTTCCCCTGAGCCCTACAAGAATTCAGCTGGACCAAAAGACTCAGGGCTGGCAAAGCACCATAAGCCAGGTTCACTATGATGCGGTTCTGGGAATCTGAGCCTCTGTTGCTTCCTCCTCCCCCTGGAAAAGTTCAGACTGCTTGCCAGGTTCCTAAGTACCTGTGCCACTGCCCTGGCTGCTGTGATATCACTGGGTTTCTCCGAGTGACGTCCCTGCCACCCTCTCATCAGAGAGAGCCCTCAACAGAGGCGGAAACTGAGTCAGACGGTCCCTTCCAGAAGCCAGCCCCCTCCCCTTCGCCCTCCCTCCGCACACTCTGACCTGCAAGCTGCTTTCCATTCTCCTTCTCTGTCAAGCTGTGAAGAGTATCTCTTCCCAACACTTGTCAAAAATTAAAGCGAGACCTGCTTTCAAATGTTCCGTCTGTACTCGCCAGCCAGGAAGGCAAGTCTGTCTCTAAAGAATTTGCATTTACAGTTCCAAAAATGCGCTTGTGCAGAGACGAAAGACTGTCTTCTCACTTTCAAGCTGGGTTTGGCGTGACCTCTCAGTTTTAATATTTTCAACAGAGTGTCATTCGGTGATTCAGCCGCATTCGGAGACAGGAGAGTGAATGTCCCTTCACGCACACGCAGACTGGACTGGGCGGCAGATGGGAGGCTTAGCCTAGAGCCACCCACTTTCCTTTCTTGTTTGCTCTCACCCTTTATTTAATTTGAAAAATCTCCATATAAACACTATTGTTTTCATGTCTCCGTTTTAATTTCTGTTCCGGTTAAGGGGGTCAACACAAGCTTTCTTAAGAAGCTGGCAGCGTCTCTGTGTCCTAACACCGAAGCATCCAGCCGGGGAGGGGGGGGTTCTGTCTCTCTCCATCTCTCGCATCCAACCCAGCACCCCACCCAGTCCCTCCCCAGCTCAACAGCTCCCACCTGGTCACCACCGAAGCCACCAGGTCCGGATTGTGTCTGAGGGCAGTGTCCCTGCGAGAACTGGCAGGTGGTGGTGAGCCGTCCCGCGCTTAAAAGCCAGCTCAGAGCGGTGACTCTCTGTGACAGGTGCAGTCCCGCGGGAGGCCAGCAAGAGGGTGTCTCGAGCTTCAGAAGTCCTGTTGATGGTCCTGGTCCCCGGTTCTTTAGCTCTGTTACTCCTTCCCCTCTCCATGCCCGGAAGGCCACAGCTTGACGAGTAAGTGGTGGTCACTCCACGGCTTGGCCCCTAGATCATCAGCTTGTCACAATAATCAGTGCCGCCCCGGGGGGCCCGAGCCATCCTGCCCTCTTTGGCTTAGAGTTGGCTCAGAAGTAGGATTTCTTGCGACAGCTTCACTCAACACCCCGACGGGCCTGTGGGCGCAGGATGGGGAGCAGGCTGACGCAGAGGCGGCCTCCCCGGCGCCCGAGCAGGTGTCCGATAACCTCCATCGGACCACCCTCACCGTGAAGAGCCCCCCCCTCGGGTTTGGGGGACCAGAGGCCAGGCTTAGGAGAAGCTTTGGAGGGACCCACCGGCTGCCCAGGGCCCTGGGGCCGGCTGGGGCTCAGGGGCCGGAGTCCACACTGAGAGGGCACGTGGGGCCTTTGTGCAAGGCCTCAGTGGTCCGCTCACTTACCAGTGTTCCCCGGCACACACCAGGGAAGAGGCTCGCGCCGGTGGTCACAAAGCCAGGTGGTCGCAGAGCGGAGGCCTCTGAGCTCTGGGTCCCTGCACGTACCCCCACACCACCTGCAACAACAGACGTGACCCCTCGGAGACCCAGGAGACGTCCGGCCGTCAGCGCCTGCTTTTAACTTGTAAAAGTCTTTGCATGGCTCCTTCCGCTATCTCGTTTGCTTCTCCCAGGAGATCTCAGATGGTGTGGGGGGTAGGAGTGAGGGTGGGGGTGCGGGTGGGAGTGGGTGGGTGGGGAGATGCTGGACCTGGCTCGGGTCTCTGCCCCCAAGGGACCCCACCAGCCGTGGCGTGGCAGGCGCCCATAAGTGTGTGGCAGCCACCCTCTTCTGAGACACCCCCTTAAAAAGGCCTTCATCTGTGGCATAGACATAGGGGGATCACTGTACCAAAGAGGAATCTGATGGAAGGAGTCCCTCAGAGCACCTGCCAAGGCTGCCGGCACCGGGTACACAGTGAGTGCTTCTCCCCAGCGGCCACCCAAGCGTCTCCCACAGTGGAGGCCACCAAAGATGTCCAAAAATTCTTTGACATGTTATATTTTGCCTCAAAAGAAAATCTTCATGGAAAATTACATTCTACTTCATGACATATCCTTCTTTTCTTTCTTTAAAGAATTATAGTAAAATGCATATAACACAGAATTTACCATTTTAACCATTTTTTAAAATGTTTATTTACTTTTTTAGAGAGAGACAGAGAGTGCGAGCAGGGGAGGGGCAGAGAGAGAGGGAGACACAGAATCCGAAGCAGGCTCCAGGCTCTGAGCTGTCAGCACAGAGCCCGACTTGGGGCTCAAACTCATCAACCGAGAGATCATGACCTGAACCAAAGTTGGATGCTCAACCCACTGAGCCACCCAGGCGCCCCCATTTTAACCATTTTTAAGCATGCAGTTGAGTGGTAGTGAGGACACTCACATTGTCGTGCACCCATCACCACTGACCATCTCCGGGGCTTTTTCATCTTCCAAAGTGAAACTTCATACCCAGTAAGCAGTAACTCCCCGTCCTCCCTCCCGTAGCCCCCGACAGCCACCATTTTCCCTTCTGTCATTATGAACTTAAGTACCTCATATAAGTGCAATTACCGTGCTGGTCTCTTTGTGTCTGGCTTCTTAGCATAATGTCCTCCGGGCTCACCCACGTGGTGCGGCACGTGTCAACATTTCCCTCTTTTTAAAAGGCTGAATAATATTTCACTTGATAAATAAATATAAATATAGAATAAAGCATATACGGTGAAACCTTGGATTGCAAGTAACTTGTTCTGCGAGCGTTCTGTGAGCAAACATTTCTAACAAATTTTAACTTGATAAATGAGCGACGTCTTGTAATACAAACAGTACGTATCGCCGAACGACGCATGATCACAACTGAACCAACGGTTCTTGAAATTTGCTTTGATATACGAGTGCTTTGGATTATAAGCATATTTTCAGAATGAATTATGCTCACAAACCAAGGTTTTACTGTATATGTTTATACATACATACATATAAAACATATATATGTGTACACACACATATATGTATGTATAACAGATTATTCACAACGTAAAGCCTGCGAGGGCCAGGTAGTAAGTATTTTACGCTTTATGGGCCATATGTCCTCCGATGACGTCATGAAACTACAGAATTCTGGCGGTAGTATGGCCAGACATCAGTGAATGGAGGTGTCTGTGTTCTGATAAAGTTTTATTTACACAAATAGGCAGTGGGTTGGATTAGCCTGTGGCGAGTGGTTTGTAGACCCCTGGTCTGGAGGTCGATATGGTATATAACTTGAGAGCATAGGCTTTGGTGTCCGTGGGCTGTTTTAGTTCATACGAGAAACCGTTTTCCTCCCCAGGGCTCACGTGTTCAGCTGGGCAGAGACAGAGCTGGGTGCTCTGCCTAGAACTACCCTCAGGGCGGATCTTCGGGTCCTGTGGCTGAGTCGGCATCCTCTGGCCAAACTCCTTCTCCCAAAATGACCCATTCTCTCTCAGATGACTTGGGTCCCTCCCAGTACCGCCGACCGAAGTTTGCCGAGTACATCTGTGAATGACTAAACGACAGTTGTGTACCAGGTTTTTCTCCAGCAGGTCCTCGGTCCCTCCACAGACCCAGGTGGAGATAGACACGGATCGGGGGGGGGAGGAGGGAGAGTTTGGGTGGGGCCACTCCAGGTGCCAGGAGGACCAGCCCTGGGCCAAACAAGAGTTCTGTGTCTGGTAAAATCTTTGTGGTTGCTTACAAAGTGTCTGTGTTCATTTTCCCTTCTTGGAAGGGATTTTACCTGAGTGAGACCCTTGGGGCTTCCCTCGGGATCCTAGAGATCCTCGGTCTCTAAACTGAGAAGGCCGAGCTATGTCTGATGCCTTCTGCTGAGGTCTCAGGAGTGGGACATATGAGCCTGGACACCTGGTAAATCGTGCAACCTTGAAAAAAAGATTTCCAAGTGGGGACTTTCTTTCCTGCCTTCTGGAGAGGCTGAAGACATTTTTATTTATGTATTTATTTGTTTATTTATTTATTTATTTTTAATTTTATTTACTTTGAGAGAGAGAGAGCACTAGCAGGGGAGGAGGTGGGAGAGACGAGGAGAGACAGAATCCCAAGCAGGCTCTGCGATGACAGCATGGAGCCCAGAGCCCTACTCAGGGCTAGAACCCACAAACCTGTGAGATCATGACCTGAGCCAAAATCAAGAATTGAATGCCTAACTGATTGAGCCACCCAGACACCCCCTGAAGACATTTTTTTTAAATGTTCATTTACTTTCGACAGAGAGACAGAGTGTGAGCAGGGGAGGGGCAGAGAAAGAGGGAGACACAGAATCTGAAGCAGGCTCCAGGCCCTGAACTGTCAGCACAGAGCCTGACGTCGGGGCTCGAACTCACAAACCGTGAGATCATGACCTGAGCCGAAGGCGGTGCTTAACCGACTGAGCCACCCAGGTGCCCCTGAAGACATATTTAAAAACAACTTTATCAAGGTATATTTGATATATGGTAAGCTGTACCTGAAATGTAAAATTTTGACAGGTGTCTATACCCATGAATCCATCACCACAACCAAGAGAGTGAACGTATCTCTCTCCCCCTAGAGTTTCCTCATGTCCCTTGTTAATCAATCCCTCCCCGTCTTGCTCCCACCTTTCTTCCAAGTAACTAGTGATCTGACTTTCTGTCATAGATAAGTTGGCATTTTCTAGAGTTTTCTATAAATGGATTCATAAGTGGAACATGTACTCTTTATTGGTTCACTTCTTTTACTAAGCATAATTATTTCAAGATTCATCCATGGCATTGAGTGATTAATAGTTTGTTCTTTTTTATTGCAGATAGTATTCCACTGTTTACATATACTACAGTTTGTTTATTCATTCCCTGTTAATGGGCATTTGGGTTATTTCCAGTTAATTGGGTCAAGTTGGTTGATAGAGTTGTCCAAGTCTACTGTATCTTTGCTGATTTTCTGTGTCCATGAATTATCCATTATTGAGAGGGGAGTATTACAATCTCCAATTACCAAGGGAATTTGTCTCTTTGTCCATTGTAATTTTCTTCTTGCAGTTCTATCCAATTTTGCTTTATGTATTTTAGGCTCTGTTATTAAGAACATAAGTGTTCGGGATTTTTATGTCCTCTTGATTAATTGATCTCTTCATTGTTATGAAATGAGCTTGTTTGTCATTGGTCTATAGCCTACAAGTCATCATTTTGGTTGGTGAAAACTTGGTGTCACCAGTTAAAACTGTGGGGACTGGGGTGAGTCCAATCTAATGTGGGAGGCCAAATCACACTCATGCCTAGGTTATTCTGATAGGCCGTGCAACACACTGTCTCCAGGTTTTCCCCCATGTTTTTCCACTGGAAGAGACCAAATGGAAGCCACGTTCAGGGTGGGGCAGGGTTAAGGCTGGGGGTCCAGGGCTTGGAATATCTTGGCTTATCACTGGGCACACTCCTCAATCTGGTGACATATGAAGATCCAAGAGTGGCAAAGAGGGCATGGCGACCTTGTCTAGACTCTAAATTTATTTTTAAGAGACAGGTTTGTTGGAACTAGGGCTCAGACTATTCAGTGTGTTCTGAGATGATGCTAAAAGGATCTACTGTACCGGGGTAATAGCCTAGGTTTACAGTTTCCTGACTAATTCCACTATAAACTTAATTGCCTTTTTTTTGGCTTTGAAGTCTTAAGACTCCCCTTGGCATAGGGCTCGCTGGTCCACACACACACCCGGAATCCTGGCAGGAGGTCATGACTGAATATCCAACTGCCAAGGCTCCTTGACTCATACTCCAAATGATCACCTCTGCCTGGCCCAGGAGCTAGACTCTCTCTCTTCAGGAGGTGATGTCAGGAAGAAGCCGCTTTGCCAGCAACACGCCGGAGCACTTGGAAGCAAATGCCCAGGAGTTGCTGCTTCCAAGCCCCGTCCTGAGTCCTGTCCTGAGCACTAGGGATTCCAGCTCGTCAGCTCGTCTGCCCAAGCCCACCGCTCCTCCCTGCCAGATGCTTTATGGACGTTGTCCTCGATCTCATTTCATTCCCACTACAGCCCCTGGAAGCTAGGTAATAAAGTACCCATTCTACAGAAGAAGACACTGAGGCTTGGGTACAAGTCGAGGAGCTGTTTGAGGACACTGGCGAGTTGCTGTAGGGCTAGGGCTCAGATTCAGGTCACCTGATTCTAAATACAGCTTTCCATTCTGCCACACAGATCTGTATTCATTTCTTGAGCCGCCATAATAAATGACTACAAACTGGGTGGCTTAACACAACAGGATTTATTCTTTCTACAGTTCTGGAGGCCAGAAGTCCCACATGAAGGTGTTGGCAGCGTGGGTCCCTTCTGGAGGCTCTGAGGGAGAATCTGTTCCATGCCTCCCTCCAAGCTGCTGGTGGCTGCTGGCGATCCTTGCTGTTGGCTAACTTGAGGGCGCCTCCTTCAATCTATGCTTGTCTTCGCCTGGGCCTTTACATGAATTCCTTCTTCTGATAACAAGGATATAAGTTGGAGAGTCGGAGGCCCTGCAGGAGGAATAACTGAGGTCACCCAGGGATGGTTTAGAGTCAGGCGCTTCTAGGCTGGGTCGTGGGCAGTCAACTCCCGACTTCCCACACCTGAGCTCCCTCGTCTGGAAGGCGGCGAGAGTGATGGTCCACACATATGGGCTTCTGGGAAAAGTGAAATGTATGTAAAGTGCTTAGCCCCCGTGCCTGGCACCAGCAGGAGCCCTGTTAGTATCAGTTATGGACAGATACAACTGACAACATGGCTCCCATCTCATTGTGACTGAAACCCAAAGGCCTCGCCGTGGCCGACGAGACCTTCCATGGTCCGGGCCCAGTTCCTTCTGATCTCACCTCCGCCCCAGTGGTCCCTCTGTTCTCTGCATGTCAGCTGTCCCGGCCCTGGGGTTGTCCTCTGTGTTTGCCCAAGGCCCTTTCGCTTGTAGTTTTCTCTTCCTGGCTCTGGTCTCTCTTTAAAGGCCATCTGCTTGGGGCGTCTGGGTGGCTCAGTTGATTTAAGTGTCCGACTCTTGGTTTCGGCTCATATCATGATCTCACGGTTCATGAGTTTGAGTCCCGGGTTGGGTTCTGTGCTGACAGGGCGGAGCCTGCTTGGGATTCTCTCTATGCCCCTCCCTTGCTTGCTCTCTCTCCCTCTCTCAAAATAAACAAATAAAAATAATTTTAAAATTATTTCAATCTTTATTTTTGAGAGACAGAGACAGAGCACGAGTGGGGGACGGGCAGAGACAGAGCGAGACAGAGAAGCAGAAACAGGCTCCAGGCTCTGAACTGTCTGCACAGCGCCCGGCATGGGGCTCGAACCCATAAACTGTCATATCATACCTGAGCCGAAGTGGGATGCTTAACCGACTGAGCCACCCAGGTGCCCCGCAACTTAAAAATTATTTTAAAGGCCATCTGCTTTGAGACCTGTTTTGGCATCTCCATTTAAAATGTTATCCCACCGGGGCTCCTGGGTGGCTCAGTCGGTTGAGTGTAAGACTTCGGTCAGTGGGTTCGAGCCCCATGTCAGGCTCTGTGCTGACAACTCAGAGCTGGAGCCTGCTTCGGATTCTGTGTCTCCCTCTCTTCCTGCCCCTCCTCCACTCATTCATTCTCTCTCTCTCTCAAAAATAAATAAACATTAAAAAATGTTTTTTAAATAAAAAAATGCTATCCCATAAAAATACATAAGTAAATGAAAATGACATGACATGACATAACATGACATAACATAACATAACATAACATAACATAACATAACATAACATTCCAGTGTTCTCTGGTATCTCCCTTCCCAGCACTTCCGGCTTCATGGCCTGCTTTATTTTTTTCTGAACACTTATCATTAACTGAGATGTTCTATATCTATTTCTCTGATGATTTATTTCTGTCTCCTTCCACCAAGAACACAAGCTTCTCAGGGCTGCTCTGCTCATCACTGAATCCCTAGTGTCCATGATAATGACCGGAGGGTATGATCTCAATAATTCTTCGTTACGTGCGTGCACGAATGAATGGCTGAAATCTGACCGGTCGGCCCCAGGTGGCAGCTCGCTGCGTGTATTCAGTCCTGCCCCCTCTGCCATCTTTTAAGGGGACAAATGAGAGCGAGCGTCCACCATCTACGTGTGCGCCTCTGTTCGTTTCACCGACTACAGTGACAGTGAAGAAACAGGCTGCGAGGGGTTGAGTCAGTAGTCTAAGATCCCACCGTTCATCACAGCAGAGACGGAAATCAAATCGGTGTCTGTTTGTCCCAGGGCCTGCCTGGTTTTCAGCACCGCGAGCTGAGGCGTCCCTCAGCTCTGGCTTCTACAAGAGGAAAACATGGGCAAAGATGGAATTTTCCCCCATGGGGGGGGGCTCCATGGGAAACTCTCCAACCTCGGCTCCCAGAAGAGGGTCCTGGCCTCTGGAATTCTTGGCAGGAGGCAGGAGACTGGATCCTCCTGTCACTGACCTTGAAGAAGCGTCTTCAGAACTCTTTTCATCTGGAGTCCCCTGCAGCTTCCAGCCACCCGCGTGTTAAATCGGCAGACCCCCTCTCATATTCGACATTCTTTCCCGGAGTTCCTGACCCCGGCAGTCCCTGCACGGTGCCCCTGGCATTCCTACCTCTGCGCTTGGCGGAGGACTGGGGAAGGGGTGCAGGGCGGGAGCAACCAGGAGATGTCAGCCACCCCACCGGGGGCAGGGCGCGGCAGCTCCTCCGCAGCTCTGTCTCCGAAAACCCATCTCTAGGAAAGCATCCAGAAGCTGCCAGGAGAGGCGGAGGCCCTTCAAGGACGTCTGGAATGGAATCAGGAGCCATAACACTGAGGCGCTGCTCATGGCAGCCCAAACTCAGGGGAACTGCCCACCGCACAGGCCAGAAGAGTCGTCTCCCCACTGCGCGTGGTCTCCACTCACCCGGTGGGGCCTCTGCACCCCGGACTTCCGTGTCCATCCTTTGTTGCTCCTCAATCCGCCACGGCGTCTCCGTTAGCACCAAGCTGCAAGTTGCTCGTGGAACCCACGTACGGCTTGGTGCTTGCTCCAGACAGGCCCTTAGTCCGTCCACCTTCCTGCCAACCTGGACAAGACCCAGCTCACATCTCAAATCCTCCCTGAAGCCTTCCCAGGTTCACCCTGCCTCAGATCCTGACCCCAGTTCCAGTGTGCGTGCACGTGCGTGCGTGTGTGTGTGTGTGTGTGTGTGTGTGTGTGTTGGGGGGGGGGCGTTTCTCCCATCACCAAGCAATTGACTGTGACTCCAGCCGGGTGTCCTACGATTTCACTCAGGTCTGACACTATTTACCTGGAGAAGAAGGCATCAGAGGCCCCAGGCCCACAAGGCTGCCTCGCCTCCTTTCAGACGCCAAGCTCGGACGATCACCTGCGCTGCTGGCCGGAAGTTTCGACGACCACCCCCACCTCACCCCCACCTTCCTTGGGTTCAATTACTTTGCTGGAGCGGCTGGCGGAACTCAGAGGAACGTTTTACTCACGGGATCACTGGCTTATTGTCAAGGCTGTAACTCGGGAGCAGCCGCGTGGAAAAGACGCGTGGGGTGGGGTGTGGGGGCAAGAACGTGGAGCCTGTGCATCCTCTCCAGATGTGCTACTCCCCCTAACCTCCAAGCGTTCGCCAACCGAGAAACTCTTTGAATCCCCCAAATTAGGGTTTTAATGGAGGCATCGCTACCTAGGCATGTTGGACCAAATTGTGGGCCATTGGCGATCGATTCAACCTCCAGCCCCCTCTCTCTCTCCCCCTCTCCAGAGGTGGGAGAGGCCAAGCGGTGGTGGTGGGGACTGAACTTTCCCACCCTCTCGTCGCCGGTTGGGTCTCCTGGCAATGAGTCCCCGTCCTGGGGTTCGGTCCAAAGGCATCCCATGAACATAACACAACTTGTCTTCATGGCTCTCATCTCTCAGGAAACTCCAGGGGGCTTCGTAGCTCTGTGCCAGAAACAGGACCGAGATCAAATGGCTATTTCTCATTAGAACTCACAATATCACAGGGCTGGACTCAGGTCTCTCCAAACCGTATTCCAGGTCGGGGACCAAGGGTCTCTCTAGGGCACAGATGTGAGGACGGCCCTCACTCCTCGGCTCAGGATAGGCCCCTGGGTTTTTGGAGCTCTTGGGGACCACCTCACTTTTCCTCCAGCCTCGTGTTTGCCACTCCTGGCCTCAAGGAGCACTCGGCCCCCCTTCTTTGTCTTGGATTCCTCTCTTCTTCCTCGAAGACTTTGCCCATGCTGTTCTCCCTGAGTCTGGGGCTGGATAGCATTCCCTCCAAAACTCAGGTGCCCCCAGATCCGCAGAAAGTGACCTGATTTGGAATTAGAGTTGTTGCCGGTGTAGTTTAAGATGAGGTCCTATCAGAGTAGGGTGGGCTCCTGACCCGCTATGACGGGTGTTCTTATAAGAAGAGGCATAGAGACACGCAAGGGAGGGTGCCAGTGGGAGCATGGAGGCAGAGACAGAATGACGTAGGTAGAAGCCCGGAAACGCCCATGAATGTTGGGACAAGGCAAGGAAGTCCCCTCCCCGAGAGCAGGGCCCTGCTGACTCGTTGACTTTGGACTCCTGGACTCCCAAACTGTGAGAGAATAAATTTCTCTTGCTTCAAGCCACCGGTTTATGGCACTTGGTCATGGCGGACCTCGGAAATTAATACCCACCCTGTCGTGGACACTTGCTTTTCTGCCCTCCAACCTTTGTTCTTTTTTTAACATTTAGTTTATTTTTTAAATTTACATCCAAGTTAGTTAGCATGTAGTGCAACAATGACTTCAGGAGTGGCTTCCTTAACGCCCCTCCCCCAGGTAGCCCATTTACTCCTCCAGTAAACCCCTGCTTGCCCTCCATATTTAAGAGTCTCTTATGTTTTTGTCCCCCTCCTTATTTTTATATTATTTTTGCTTCCCTACCGTTATGTTCATCTGGTTTGTATCTTAACGTCCTCATATGTGAAGTCATAGGATATCTGTCTTTCTCTGACTCATTTCACTTCGCATAATACCCTCGAGTTCCATCCACGTAGTGGCAAATAGCAAGATGTCATTCTATTTGATCGCTGGGTAACACTCCATTGTATATCTATACCACATCTTCTTTATCCATTCATCCATCGAGGGACATTTGGGCTCTTTCCATACTTTGGCTGTTGTTGATTGTGCTGCTGTAAACATTGGGGTGCCTGTGCCCCGTCGAAACAGCACACCTGTACCCCTTGGATAAATACCTAGTAGTGCAATTGCTGGGTCGTAGGGCTAGTTCTATTTTTAATTTTTTGAGGAACCTCCATACTGTTTTCCAGAGTGGCCGCCCCAGTTGGCATTCCCACCAGCAGTGCACAACAGACCCCTTTCTCCATGTCCTCGCCAACATCTGCTGTTGCCTGAGTCATTAATGTTGGCCATTCTGGCGTCTCCAACCTTATGTTCATTCCACCTTCTGTTGGCCTCGACAGCCCACCTCCTACTGAGCCTTTAGTCTCACTGCCTCAGACCTCACTGTCTGACCTCTCCAAACCAGGCGGGATCCTCCCAACACGTTTTAGTTTTTCTGCCATGCAGCGATTTCCTTGCGGCTCCTCGGGGACAAGGATTCCAGGCCCCTCGACTCAGGTTCCTCGGACCGTCGACCGAGACATTTCCTCCGAATGGGTTCTGTGGTTGTGCTCGCCACGAACCCACATGCTTTCTCAGAGCCCCCCCCCCCCCCCGGACTATCCCCATTCTTCCCCGCTCCGGGTTGGTTCCCACCCTCGCCGGGACACTCCTCCCCTTCCAGACTCAGATGGAAACTCACACCTCCAGGTGCGGAGTCTGGAGTAGCTGCCAAGGGGCCAGATGGCACAGCCGGTGGAATCAGCCCCTCAGGGAGGGAAATTTGGCCCACGGGACATGGGAGGGAGCCGGGCGGAGAAATCTCCTTCTTCCTCTCTTTGGGGGACTCCCCTGGAGCGCGTTTCTTCCTTGCGGCCCTTCTGGAGAGGTCCTGCGTGTCCCGCAGGGTAACCTCATGGTAAAGTGGTAGCCAGTGAGGGGAGGCATGGCTGGACTTTTTGTCCCTCACCGCCCCCTCTTCCCTCCTTCGCCCTCACTGCCCTGGGCTCACACCTGACAGAGAACATCGCCACTTTCGTCTTTGCTTCGGGCTTCGTTTTAGAGGGCCCGGTGGAAAACAGTGGTCAAATAGATTCGAGAAATATTACCTACCGTATCCTGATCCCCTGCTTTGAGACTCTCAGTGCATGTAAACATCTCAAAGACTCTGAGACGTTCTGCAGTAAAAACAAACAAACAAAAGACCTGTTTACCTTGCGAACTACCCTTTCTGAAACACTGACTCAACGGTAAACATGATTCCAAGCGTTTTGCGTGGATTAACTTGTTAAAATTCCCAAGGTAACCCTCCCGGGTAGGTCTTATTCCATTTTGCAAACAGGGACACCCAGACCAGGGCGCATTGAAATAACTTGCCTAAAGGGCAGCGTCAGCAAAGAGAGAAGCGGGGGGCAGAGTGCGCACATACCGTCCTGCCGTGTACATCCTCTGGCTTTCGCTCAGAATTGCCCTTATATTTGGATGATGATTTTAAAAAGAAAATCAAACCCTATCGCCTGTTAATATCAACCGAGCTGGTTCTACTGGAAATAGTTTGCTCAAAGTTTATCTTGATTTCCTGCAGGGATGTCAGTGCGACCAGCAGTGATCCTTCCGCCCTTATCTGCTCAGAGACCTAGCCCAACCTCCCTATGAACTCACGGCGTTGCACGACAATAAATATTTGTAGGAAGGGAAGGAAGGATAGAGAAAAGGAGGGACAGGTTGTCCTTAGAAAAAGACCAAGGTCTCTGTCTTAAGAGCAGGAACGCTGGCCAGAAATTCAGTGGCACTTTCGAGTCTTGGCTATGGCCCCCGTGTTGAAAGAGAGTTTTTGACTACACGGATAATCATCGGTTGGTCTACTTCTTTGTGGCTTCTAAACACAGGAATGGCCAAGAAGAAAACTAAAAGAGGCCGCTGTGATGATGAGCTATAGGATCCTGGTTTCTGGGAGTAGAGCTGCCGTGTACAGTCGCATAGGTTGTGCACTGCATAACTGTAGGGATTTCTGTCGCACGACGGCCCATTGCACCGTTGCCCTGAGCAGGAACCACACTATACACCACCCCCAATGCCGAGGTTTGGGCGGGGTAGAGTGAGGGTAATTGCAGGACTATAATCGTTACAAACACAATCTGGCTTATCTGAGTGGCTCAGGGTGTAGTCCGTGCCATATCACAGAGCACCAGGAAGTTCTGACACTGGCGCCTGGCAGCCTGCCCTGTCTGAGGCAAGGCCTGAGTTCTAGCGGGAGTGGGCAGTGGCATCGCCCTGACGACCTGGCACGGAGTACCCGCTTCCTCCCGGCGTTATGTGTAGCTCTGACTCGTCTCTGTCCACATTTTGGGGCGGGATCGCTCTCTGTTGCGGGGGCTGCCTGTGCCCAGAGGATGTTTTGTGACATCCCCGGCTCTGTCTCTAGTCGTCACAACCAAATGTCGCCTTATGTGCCCTGGGGACAAAACAGCCGGGGTGGAGAAACAGTTTCTCTAGAGGTGTAGCGGGCCAGCTTTGGCTCCTGAGGCCTTGAAATGTCATTGGTCCCACTGAGACGGGCTCAGGGTGTAAAACACGCACCTGACTTCGAAGCAGACGAGACAAACAGAGTGTGAGCGCCTCGACAATAATGGGGAAGCAGTGATCACGTGTTAAAATAAAAATAGTCTGGATAGATGGGAGTCCGGAAAATACAGCATTTATTTCGCCCTGCTTTCTTTTTACGTTTTAAAAATGTAACCCCCTCCCCCCTCCCCGGAAAGGTAAAAACACGTACGGTCTATAATTATGTTTCTCTCAGACAGATCGGGGTGGCGTGTCCCCTCCCCGCACTCGGTTCTTCCGGTAGCATTATGAGGTTCGTTTGCTGGGCACGTCCCTCCTCCGTTCCCAGAGAAATTTCTGGTGCCTCTGAGCCCCGGAAGACCACGCTTGGGCCCGCCCCCTTTAAAAATGCCCCAGGCTCGAAACTTCACCCCTAGTAAAACCCCCCTGGGAAGAAAGACCTGGTATCCTGTTCCTCTGTACCGGCTGGTCACGCGCGGCTCCCCCGCCCCCCGCCCTGTGCTGCAACTGCATTTTGTGCCTACCAATCACGTGGCCCTTCTAGAACCACCACATTGGTTCTTTTCATTTTTTAAAAAATTTGTTTAACGTTTATTTATTTTTGAGAGACATAGAGTGAGCAGGGGAGAGGCAGAGAGAGGGAGACACAGAAACCGAAGCAGGCTCCAGGCTCCGAGCTGTCAGCACAGAGCCAGACGCTGGGCTCGAACTCACAGACCGTGAGATCATGACCTGAGCCGAAGTTGGACGCTTAACCGACTGAGCCACCCAGGCACCCCCTCCCCACATTGGTTCTTTTTTTTTTTTTAATATTTTTTAACGTTTATTTATTTTTGAGAGACATAGAGACAGAGTGTGAGCAGGGGAAGGGCAGAGAGAGAGGGAGACACAGCATCCGAAGCAGGCTCCAGGATCCGAGCTGTCAGCACAGAGCCCTATGTGGGGCTCGAACTCACAGACCACGAGATCATGACCTGAGCTGAAGTCGGCCGCTTAACCGACTGAGCCACCCAGGCGCCCCCCCCACCGCCACATTGGTTCTTAACCCTCATTCCTGACTCTCATCCCTTCCTGTGGCACTGTTCCAAAGGCGGTGCTCTGAATCTATTCGTGCTCATCTGAGAAGCTTCAGTGGCGGCCTCGTGACACCCATGAAGCCCCAGGTTTTCAAAGCCTACTGCAAACCGGCCACTCCCGGGGCCTTTTTGGTAAGGGGATTACCTTCCTGTTCCGAACACTGGGGTCTATTATCCAACGTGGTCTCTTCACTTAGCCCTCTCCCCTCCTTATTTCTGCCTGTTGAAATCTATTCATCTTTTAAGACCTTTTGAAATCCCTCCTCCTCCAGGAAGCCTTCAGAGCCGACACTATCCATGGTCTCCTTTCTCATCTGAACATGTCTGCTCCAAGTGCTTGGGGACAATTATCTGATGACCTGGAGGAAACTCTGGTGTGGAGCTCTTCTTCTTCTTTTTTTATTTTTTAATTTTTTAAAATGTTTCTTTATTTTTGAGAGAGGTAGAGAGACAGAGCTCGAGAGCGGGAGGGGCGGAGAGAGAGGGAGACACAGAATCCAAAGCAGGCTCCAGGCTCCAAGCTGTCAGCACGGAGCCCAATACGGGGCGCGAACTCCCGAACCGAGAGATCATGACCTGAGCCGAAGTCGGACGCTCGACACGCTGAGCCCCGCGGGCGCCCCTGGTGCGGAGCTATTCTTAACCGACCGTGTCACTCCTTAGCTTTTCGCGTGTTCAGATCTTTATTCATGGGATTTATAAATTCTTTGGACTTGCCCTGTATGAATTTACTCACTAGAATAACCAGAGAGGGGGTTTTAAAATTGGGGGTCTCCATCTCACCTTGGAGGGGCCACGGTGACCATATTTAAGGGTCTTGCTGTTTCCTAAAACCACAACGCTGTGCGAGGCCCTTTGGGGTCTTCATGAACGTTTGTTGATAGATTTAACAGAGAACGAGGCTCCCGTTCAGAAGAACAAATCAAACGGGGTGGAGGGGGATGCGGTTCAGGCAGGATAGAACCTTGGAAGTATTTAGAGCACACCCTGGAGACGACCGTCCCCCACACCTGCGTGCGACCCGCCCCAGTTCTGACGTCCTTCTGTGGGAGGGGGGGTGGTGCGGGGGGAGGGGGCGTTGACCCCCGCTCTTTGGCACAACATCTGAGCGACAGTCTGTCTGGCCGGCTTCTGGATCAATGGTTTCCTGGGAAGTGGGCTCCTCTCTTCTCTGGCCACCTTCTAGCTCGACATTCGAACTGGTGGATCACGGCGATTCCCCAGGATGGAGGGCCTCGTTTCTCTGTATCCAAAGGTGCTGGGCCCTGGATTTGGGGTGTAAACTCTGAGTCAGAGAGGGACAGCCTGCCTGGCGGGGTGGGGGGGGACGGTCCTTCCTGAATACCACGCTCCCCATCCAGCCAACCTGCCCGGGCTGTCACCCGCCCTCCATTTGCATTACTGAAGAGTCGCCTCGCGTTTATTTGGCTACGGATCACTGTCCCCTCCTTCCCGGCCACCAGGCCAAGCTGCCAGCAGCCTCGCCAAGAAGCTGACGCTTTGCAGTGAAACTCGCCCCTCTCCTTGGGCTTCGTCCTCAGAGCAGGACGAGAGAAAGAGACCAGGGACCTCGAGAGTCTTTTCAGGGGCCCGTCCGGCCTGGCCGCCCAGGACACCCTGCGGCAGAGCTGCGTCCGAGGGGCGGCCCCGGTTCCCCGGTTTTCCGGGGCCCTGTGCTTGGAGCGGCCGGTAGGTGTCTCTGTGACACACTGTTCCTGTGCCCGGCGCTCGGCGGGACCAGAGCCAGAGACCAGGTGCGGGAAGGCCTCCCTCCCTCTCTGGCCAAGCTGCAGCGCCCGCCTTGTCCAGGGGTGTTCGGGAGGCTTCCTCGGGGCCCTGGCTTCTTGGGAGGAAGCAGGAGGGGGCAACTTAGGGGCCGGGAGGAGGCCGGGAAGGCAAGGCAAAGTGCGAAGGGGCGGAGGAACGGGAGAAATCTCGAGTGTGTGCGGGGCGGGGGGGGGGGGGGGGGGAGGTGGGGGGGGTGGAAGAGGACCTGTCATCGAACTGGGGGCCGCTGGTCCCGCAGCAGGTGGGTGGGAAGGGGCGGTGGGGAGGGGCCCCCGAGGAAGGTGGGGGACAGCGTCACAGAGAAGCGCTGGAGGAGAGGCCGCGTTTGCATCCTGGCTCGCACTCTGACAAGCTGTGCGGCTTTAGGCAAATGACTCAACCTCTCTGTTTCCGGGGATTCGTTGGCAAACTGAGAACAGAGCACCTCAAAGGCTTGTCGCCAGGACAGCCCACATCAACAGGGCCCGCCGCATCGTAAGCGCTCCTGAAATCCGCCCGATTTCTTACGGAGCCGACCAGGCAGGCAGGAGAGGCTGGGGCAAACTCGACCGCCCTTTTGCTCCTTTCCCCCACCTTCCCATGCCCGCTAAAGACAGGAAGAGGGAGCCAAGGAAACAGGGCAGTGGGCAGGAATGTCCTGTTCCCTTCCACTGTCCAGAGAGCTCGTCCCACGAGGTGACTGGGGACGTCTCCGTGGTGAGGGGAGATCCACCGGCAGGAGAGAAGCAGTCGGAAGCCAGGTCTGTTCTAAGCGGCAGGCTTTGTAGAGAGGCACCTGAGGGGGTCCCGAGGGACTGGTGCATGTCGGGGGCGGGGGGCCTGCTACTGAAGTGGCATCGGGGGACCAGGGGAGTCCCAAGGATGCTAGGTGGCCAATGACTGCTCACCTTGATAGAAGGAAAAGGGCGCAAATGAGCTCTGTTAGCCGACGGCCGGCGGTGTGTGTTTCAGTAGGGTGAGAAGCATTTCTCAAAGGGACTGACGAAGCTGCCACTGTTTTCTTGCACCGCCTCATGGTGCTAGTGTTCATGAAATACATTTTGGTGTGTGCGTGTGTGTGTGTGTGTGTGTGTACACGTTACGTATAAAATCTTTTGATTTGGAATGTCTCTGTAGTAGTCAAGCGTGAATAGCCATATTCACTCAGGTCGTGCTATAGGATCAAGTCTACACGGAAGCACATTCTAATTCCGTGTAGACCACTTAATCCACGCCGAGTCACGTATACGTATTTAACAAGAAGGATCCACACCGAAGGACAGCGTTTACATCTGCATGGGGGGCTTACGAGTTATTTTTATTTCCTTCTCATGCTTCTCTGCCCTCTGGAAGCGTTCGACATGAACACATATGTCGACGGGCAGAAGGAAAAGCCGTTCTTTATTGGGTAATCAGAGCGGTGGCATCTATTTGAAAGAAGGCCGCTCCGCTGGGGATAAACGGCCGGGCCCGTCTCTACTAATGACTGAAACAAAAGAAGGGAGGTTGAGCTCATCAAATCCTCACATGATACTAAATTTGGTGGGGTGGCGCATACTCGGAAAGCCAAGAATAAAATTCAGAACAACCGTAACAAATTGAAAACACGGCTCTAAAAGACCAGATGAAATTCAATAGCACAATTATAAGGTGATATATTTAGGGCTAAAAGCAGCCATCGTGTGTTTAGGATGAAGACAGGGTCAGCTTCCCGTCGGTCCCAACCACCAGGTGTGCCCTCACTAGGTATTTGACCCTGAGCTACGGTTTGGGGTCCGGACACAGGCAGGTTTAGGAGAAAAAAGACGCAGTGGCGATCGCTGGCCACAGGCTGAGGAAAAATGAGCAAGAGGGTCGTATTTTCTGCCTACGAAATCCTCACACACAAGTCCGGCGTGAAGTCTGATTCTTTAGTTCATAAAAGGGAAGGGTCTTTGAAATCAGGACCACCCTTCCACTCTAGAACTGTGCCCTCCCTACGTCGGGATGTCGTCTGTCCCCTGCCAGGCTCAGGGAACATTTCAATGTCGTGTCCAAGTATAAGAGCATGCCTGATGTTTTTACCACCATCATCTTTGCTGCGATGCAACTAATTGGCTGAAGGGCCATTTTGCCGTCAAAGATAAAATCACGCCTTTCAATGGAAGACGAACATTTCTTACAAAGGACATAACGAAACACAAAAAAAAAAACGAATCAAATCAGGAAGACTTTATTGCAAAATGCAAACCATGTGAACACGTCTCAAGCGTGTGTTGATTCGCGGCAATACTGGGCAAAAAACTGGTTTATGTTTTGTGGATTGTACCTGAGCACTTGTTTTCAAAGTCTTTTATTCCAAGTATTATAGGTATTTTTTGTTTGTTCGTTGAGGGGTCTCCTCACTTCTTTCTTTTTCCTAAAGTTTCCTGCTTCGGTAAGAGAGGTATCACCTTCCAAATACCGGGAATCATAGGTGTCAGGGAGCTTCGGACTACATTGTGAAAACCTCCATCGTATTGCCCCCTCCACATGTCTGTTGTTGGTGTATCATGGCACGTCTGTTGGAAGACGTTCCAAAGTTCCATGGGAAGTGTGAGTTCAAATCCCGTAACGCTGTGTAGACTATCGTGAGGGTTAGGAGTGACAGAATAGAGATAACGGGAGTACCGCAGCCAGGAGAACTGAATCCAAACCGGCAGCCCGTTGATTAAACCAACAAACTGTCAAACCGGTTACCTTTTTTTTTAAATCATTTACGGCACAATCGCTTACGAGACGGAAATGCTCATGGCCAAGATGCTTTCGGACAAACTACCTGGCGCCGTGTAAGAGGCACTCCGGGGCCTGCCACTGGGGAAGCAGGAGAGTTAGAACTTGGGGGACATTTCGCTGGTCGCCGGGAACAATCACCTTGAATATTCGCAATCTGAACCATCTCCAAAAAAGCCCGTCCTGGAAAATCCGGGGCATCTGGGCGTAGTCAACGGAGTGCCTCGCCTTCTTCAAAGCCTTTCACGTGTGGGTTCCGCACACGTGAAAAGCCTGTGACGTGCCCCAGCCCCCCGAGTCATCCCCCATCACCTGCTGGATCGGGTCTGTGGCACCTCCCGGAAGGGCTGGGAGAGGCTGGAGGGTGTCCCGGCAGGAGCCACAGAAATGATCCAAGCCGTGGAAACGAGGCTCCGTGAAGCCAGGTTAAAGGAATTGGGAGTATTTCGCCCGGAAAGAAGCCGGGGAGAGTCTGCAAAGCCCGACTCCAGCAATGAACCGCAGCGAACCCCGTGTCAGCCCTGAGCTTGCTCCCCTCGGAAGGGGCGCGACCGAGAGCTCACAGAGACGGTGCACGCACTGCGCTCTGGGCTTCCTGTTACTAAAGAGCTTTGCGTGGCCGTCTGGTTTCCGGGGGCGCCGCGGCCCTGGGCCGGCCCTGCCTTCGCGTGAGGCCCAGTGTTGGCGTTCATGGCGTTGGTGCCCGTGGGATTCGAGCTCGCGTGGGCAGTCTAATGTCCTCGCAGCCTCCCTCCTTTAGGAGGGCACCCTCGCGTCCCAGGGGACAGCAGGACACTCGTGCGGTGACTGCTGAAGGAACACTTCGCAGATGACCAGGGCGCTAAGCGGCCGGCAGCTTTGGTTGGCACAACACACCTTATGCTATGGAACACGACCGCCTCCCCCAATGCCTTTGGGGCTGAATCGTGTCCCCTCAACATTCCTACGTTAAAGTCCTAATCCCTGAGGCCGCAGATGGTGACTGTGTTTGGAGATGACCCCTTTAAAGAGGGAGTTACGTCGTTGAGGTCCTGAGGATGGCCCTAATCGCACATGACTGGCGTCGTCTGTGAAGGAGAGACTGGGGCACTGACCCCCACACACGGAGCAAGGACCGTGGGAGGGCACAGGGAGAAGACGGCCGTCTGCACACCAAGGAGGGAGGCCTCTCGGGAAACCAACCCCCCCCCAGCCCCCCGCCGTACCTCCATCTTGGATTTCCAGCCTCCAAAACTATGAGCAAATACATGTCTGTCCTTGAAACCAGCAAATGAAGAAACACATGAGGAAGTCCCTAAACACTTTTCGGAAGAGACGGCCGTGTCTTGGAGGGTCCCAGGAACTCGCCCCCTGTCACGCGGGCAACGAGACGCAGAAAGAGATTCAAGCCCCTTTCTCAGGACCTGGAGCCCCCCCCGTGTTCCTTGCAATACCTTCCAGGAACACGGGCGGAGTTCACCCCCACAGAGACATCGGATGACACTCACCCGGGAGGTCACACCTCGGCTGACACAGGCTACCTTCTGATTCCAAACCTCGGCAGGCGGAGGCCTTCCCACGCCCCATAGGGCTTTGCGAGAAGTTTTCACAGTGAGGTGAAATGGCGGGGGGCGGGGATGACTTCGCTCTAACTGCAAAACAAACAGGGCCGAGGGCCTGGCAAGGTGCTCTCAACACACGAGTCTGAGAAAGCTCTGCCGGCCCCTCGGGGGGGGATAATAAAACGGACCCGAGTGTGGAAACACAAATCCAGGCCATCTTGAACTCTGGCGAGATCTCGCAGATCAAAGAGGAACACGGCGGCTGTGGCCCTGCCGGGGAGGCCGTGGAATTAGGCCTTGGTAATGAGACCTCTGCTGAAGGGCAGGGGCGTGATTACCGCCGAATAAATAAAAATAGGGGATTAAGCGTCACAGGGCCTCGCTTGGGAGTCCTAGGCCAAGGGGGAGATGGGGCTTGCAGGAGAGAGAAGCCCCCAGAGCAGGGGGGCGGGGGGGAAGGGAGAAGTGCCGAGGGGAAACCCAAAGACAGCTGGGATCTGGCTTCCCCGAAAGAATGGGGAAGTGGCCTTGGAGGGGGCTGGCAGATTTGCCTGGGGAACCCGGGCCACAGCAGCCGGGTCCTCCGTTTCCCCCAGGGCACCGCTGATGCGTGACTTCACAATGACTGTCATCCACGTGACCTGCTGTGTGGACAAGTGCCTTATGTCCGTTCTGTCTTGAGGCGTCCCCGACATTCCAAGAGAGCCTTATTTTAGAGAAGAAACAGAAGCACAGAGAGGTCAAGTAACCAGCCGGAGGTAACACAGTTCCTCAGTAGCAAATGCAAGTCTCCCACACGGGGCCAGCCCATTCCAAAGCCCCTGCTCTCTCTCCACCTCTCTGCCTTCTCTCTGCTTTTCAATCTTCCCAGAGTTCAGCGTGATATTCTGTACCGAGGATGGGGGCCCAGTTCTGCTGCATTGCCTGACGGCCGCGGTGAAACAGAACCCAGAAGCCTGGGGCGCCCGGGGGGCTCACTTTGTTAAGCGTCCGACTTCGGCTCAGGTCATGATCTCACGGTTCATAGGTTCGAGCCCCGCATCGGGCTCTGTGCTGACAGCTCAGAGCCTGGAGCCTGCTTCAGATTCTGTGTCTCCCTCTCTCTCTGCCCCTCGCCTGTCCGTGCTTTGTCTCTGTCCCTCGAAGATAAATAAACGTTAAAAATTAAAAAAAAATCAGAAGATCTATCTCCCCCCTGGACCAAGTATTATTGGGTGTTTCTCAAAGAATCTGTGATGACACGTGGCTCCTCAAAGAGGGTTTCTGTGGCCAGTTCAGTGGGAACCGTACATGTTACGGCCTCCACTGTGAGAACCGCAAAGCATGCTGGCACGTATAAAGCACAGAGGATGCCTGTTGTCCCCACCGTGTCCCCAGTGCCCAGTCCAGCACCTGACCCCGGAGGAGCTCAGCAAATAGGTATTTGCCAACTATGAGTGAATGAAGGGACGGTCATGGCACTGAAACCTGTCCGCTTGGTTGAACACAGCGGCTTAGCCGGCTCGGGCCGCTGTAACAAAATCTCATCAATGGAGTGGCTTAACCATCGGAAGTTAATTTTCTCATAGTTCTGGAGACTCAAGTCCAAGATCAAGGTGGCAGCATGGTCGGCTGGGATGTCGCCTCTTGGGTTGAAGACAGCTGCCTTCTCTCTGTGGCCTCCCCTGGCCTTTCCTCAGTGTGTGTGTGGAGAGAGAGAGAGAGACAGAGAGAGACATAGAGAGAGATCCTCTTCGGTATCTTTTCTTAAAAGAATACTAATCAGATCGAGACCCTAAATGTACAACATCATTTAACCTTCATTACTTGTTTTGAGACTCCATCCCCAAATATGGCCACGCTGGGCTCCAGGACCTCAATATATGGATATGGGGGTGGATATGGGTGGCGGCATAAATATTCAGTCCATAACACCAGTATCTCAATCTTACTTATCTAGCAAATTCCTTTTTGATGCGTAACACCACAGTATGGTGGTATAGGACGAATGTATTTCCAGAGAAGCCAGTAGAGGTGAACGCTGTCTGACAGGAGACCCAGGTGACTGTGCCCAGCAGACGAACCCCCCCATCCCCGTGCCTGGTTCTGGCACGTGTTTCATCGAAAGTGGACGCAGAGTGGTAGGCGGGTGTGGGGTTTAGCTTCCAAGATGGCCGTCTCCTCTCAGCGCCCTCACTCGGGGGGTGGGGCAGGGCAAGAAGGGGGCGCGGGGAGGCAAGGGCAGGGGACAGAACTCTCTCTCGTCTTTTCTTATCAGGGCACTCACTCCATCCTGAGGCCCCGCCTTCATGACCTAACCGCCCCCCAAGATGGACCTCCAAATGCCATCGCTTTGGGTCTTAGGGTGTCAACATATGAGTTTTGGGGGAGACACAAGCATGTAGTCTTTAACACTTAGGTCGAAAAGGATCCTGTTCCATTTTCTTTTGTTTTTCCCCTTAGAGATTGGGAGGGGAGAGAGAGAACGAGACAGACAGATTGCAGACTGAATACGCCCAGGCTGGCCTAGAGGCAGGCATAAAATGACCTGATAGGACGGATGTCCCCAAGATCAGGGCAGGAGGCAGAAAATGGGGAGGAGGGGGTGTCAGCGAGTGACCGTGGGAACCAGGATTCAGCTGCCATCTTGCGCCAAGCCCATGGAGTGACAGTGGGTCCCCGTGCCTACAGATGGGGCTGGACAAGGCCGGCAGGACCAGGGCTCAGCCTGGTGCTCACAGGTGCCCCTGAGTGACAAGGGCTAGGGTCCCTGGGGACTCCCTGGGGAGTTGCGTGTCTGGGCTGCTGTTTCCTGGGGACAGGAAGCCCCAAGGCACCTCCGCTCCGAACCGCACTGGGGTTCCCACTTCCCACTGCCTGTCCTGTCCTTGGAATTTCTCTGCCAAGGGAACCCCTGTGAGCTCCCTCCGACAGGGACTGCATGCAGTTCCATGATTCTGGAGGAATCTAGGGAGGCTTGGGGCCCATCAGCCGGGAAGGCCGAGAGGAAGAAACCACACGGCCTCTCCTTCTCTTCTCCAAAGGGGGGGCCCGGTCCTGTTGGGTCCCTGGCCTCACGGCAGTCCGTCAGTGTGGAATATTTTTGTTCCATTCATGGGCCTCTAATGGAATCAAGACCAGGCTATTTATATTTGCAGATGGTGCAGACTTGAGGGGACATCAAATGCACCAGATGTTGTTAGGACAGAGGAAAATTAGTGAACTTGGCTCATAGAAATCAAAGAGCCCCCCCCCCCCCGGAGAAGGCTCTCTGGGCCCAAGATGCAAGAGGCTCCAAGCGGACAGATGAGAGGAAGTTCGGGGATGGGAGACCCGCCGGATTCGGTGCCGCTTCTGCAACCCGGGGACCAGAGTTTACTGGAGCTTGTTTTGCTGGGGGGGGAAATGCAGTCATTGTGTCTTCCCATTGTTCCTTCGGAGACGACGCGGGGGACCGGAGCAGCGGGCGGCTCATCTCCAATTATTTTCAGCCAAGGGAAAAAAACAGATGGTAAATAGCACCGAAAAAAAAATTTTTTTAAGAATTAATATTAATAAAAGATGTGTTGGAGGCTCTGAGCGAATCCTGGGCAACCAGAGCCTGCCTCGTGTGCGGGGTCGGGGTTGTGGGGGGAGGTGGCGGGAATGGGGAGCCCGGGATGAGGGGGGGGATGACAGGCACCGGCTCCCCGAGGGCCCGCTAAGGTGCCAGGGGGTGGTGTGGGTGGCGGGGGGCTGGAGCCCGCATGCCACGAGGCGCCTGTCAAGTCTCCGAGGCCCACGGGGGAAGAGGGCGGTGGGGGCCCAGGCAGAGGGTTGCCCAGGGCTCGTGAGCAGCCCTGGCGCCACTGGGCCCCCCTCCCGCCGGGTGTGGCCCAGATGGCTCTTTTGTGCAGCCGCGACACACAGAGGAGGCGGGCGGGTGTCCTCACCTCCCTGGCCAACGCTGGCCTCCGTCCCCGGCCCCGCGCGGCCAGCTCCAGCGTCCATCTGTCAGCAAGTGTCCACCAGCTGCCCAGCCGTCCTGTGAGTGTTTGGATGCCACGTTCAAGCGGTGGGGGGGAGGGGTGTTCAAGCCACATTAATGTCTCTTTCAGGATTTACAGACCTCACAGGGGAGGGGAGAGGGACGTGACACACACATGTGGGTGCAAAGCGGGGAAAGCAGGTTCCTGGGGACGCTCGTGTATTCCACAAAAGCTTCTGAGCGCGCATCAGGAGCTTGGGACTGTCCTAGGCCCTGGGGACAGAACAGATGGGGTCCCTGCCCTCCAGGAGCTTACACTCCAGCGGGGGAGAAGCAGCAGTTAACTGCAGACACACGTGTAGGGGAAACACTGTTAACTGAGATCAACGCATATAAAATGCCAAACGGTGACAGTGCTATGGAAGAAAGAACTAGAATATCATAAGAGCTACGCAGGCGGTTCTGTGGAGTAGATATTCACCGGGGTCTTGGGGTCTCCTCCTCACTTCTGTCTCCCTGCACCGCGGAGCTCAGGGAGGCGTGAGCTTGGGGAAGAGCCTGGAAACAGCGTGTACCACAATCACATGCAAAAGGCATTCGCATGAGAGAAACAACCCACCTTACGAGACGGAAACGCCCGCCTGGGACCATCCCATTACCATGTCCATTTGGTCTTGTTTCCTTCTTAGCCTTGGCCGCTGGAAAGCTCTGGGCAAAAGCATGGTTGACTTCCAGCAACAAGTGTCTCTTAAGAAGGACTCTTGCCCCCAGCTTTAGCTTTTCTCCCCTTCTCTCCTGTTCTGTTTCATTGCCTCTAACTGATATTTTATTTTATTTTATTATTTTATTTTGTTTTATATTTTATTTTATTATTTTATTTTATTGGTTTTTTCATCCGATATTTAAAATTCATATTTGATCTTACTTTATATATGTGTGGCTTTTTTGCATGCTGTGTGAACTCTTTTCTGAGACCCAGTGGAGACTATATCAACAAAATGGGATGAACGTTGATGCGGTTCAGTTAAGACCTAAAATCATCCTTGCTTTCTGGGATCCTAGATGGAGCAGAGTCGAGGATTCTGGAAGCAGAATAGACAGAAGCCGTCATAGACATTATTTGGGATAATTGACGACATTGGAATGGAGACTCTAGATGAGATAAAAGCATGATCGTAATGGGAATTTCCTGTTTGGTAACTCACTGTGGTTTTGGAAGAGAATGTCCCTGCTCTCAGGAAATGGACCCTACGAGGGACACAAGGGGGGCCGTTGGGAGTCTCAGCTGGTTAAGTGTCCGACTCTTGATTTTGGCTTAGGTCATGATCTCTAAGTCTGTGAGTTTGAGCCCCACATGGGCCACTGTCAGTGTGGAGCCTGCTTGAGATTCTCTCTCTCTCTCTCTCTCTCTCTCTCAAAAATAAATAAACATTAAAAAAATTAAGAAGGGGCGCCTGGGTGGCTCAGTTGGTTAAGCGGCCAACTTCGGATCAGGTCATGATCTCACGGTCTGTGAGTTTGAGCGCCGAGTCGGGCTCTGTGCTGATGGCTCATCAGAGCCTGGAGCCTGCTTCACATTCTGTATCTCCTTCTCTCTGTGCCCTTCCCCTGCTCGTACTCTGTCTCTATGTCTCTCAAAAAATAAATAAACATTAAAAAAATTAAGAAAAAATAAAAGGGAATCTCAAAAAACAACTTTGTGTTGCCTTCGACGCCCCCCCTTCTTGCTGCCTGTCTCCTACCCTCCCCAGGCCACAGGAACCCCCCACCCCTGCTTGAATGCTGAGAGGACCGACTTTCGGGGCTGTTCTGGAAAGGACGGTTTCTGGATAATGGGACGTGGTCTTCTTCGCTTCCCCTGGCACCGACGTGGATCTAACACTTCCTTCCGCGTCGTCCTCAAGTGCTTCGGCCTTGAAGCATTTTCTTTCGGAGGCTTTTCTTAATCCACTGGAAGAACACCTCGGCGTTTCTCATCCAACCCTGACTTCTCGTCGTTTGCAATCGGGCTCAGGAGAGAGTGTTGCCAGCAGAGGGTCATCACGGACTCTCTAGAATCGGAAATAAGTACCTTCCCCTGTCTCCCACAGCCTCCGCCGGGCTGGGAGTCACCTCCAGCCCAGCCCCACCTCCCTCTGCCTCCTCCTCACATCTCACTCACACCCCGGTCAAGGTGGCCTTGGTGGAAAGCCCTGGAAGACTGGTGTGAGCCAACCCGTACCTGTTGTTCAAGATAAGGCAGGCAAGGGGCTCCTGCCCCACCTCTGGCAGCCTCCAGCCACCTGGCACCTCCTGCCCCACCTCTGGCTCTGCCTCCAGCCTTCCCACCCATCTCTGACCCCCTCAGGCTGCTCTTAGACCGCCCCTGTCCTCCAGCAGGGGGGACCGGAGGCGCGGGCTCAAGTCCTGTCTTAGCCAGCTGGGCTAAGCGGCGGGGCTTACTTCGATGTCTCTGGGCAGTCAACGTATGTGACCTTCATAAGGTGGCCCATCCTTGACCCGGGCCATCTGTGCCCCCTTACTCCTTAACAAGCTTGTATTTACTTCCCTCCAGCCTACAGACCAACTTGCACTGAGGTCGACTTCAGCAAACAGGCGGCCGGGGTGCCCTTACCCGACAGACCACTCGTGGTTAATTTGGACCTTGTGACAGTCTGCAAAGGCTGCGGGAAAGATCACTGGCATGAGGTGGGGGAGGGGTAACAAGAGGTGCTAGAAACATCCGCGTCCCCCTCCCGTAATAACATTGAGCGGGACCACGAGAGCGACGGTGGTTTACTGGGCGCGCACTCCAAGCCAGGCCCCCCGCTAATCCTGCCCCAAAGCATTTGAGACAGGCTGGTGTCTCGTGCACATCGGGGCTGAGCCCTGTGGTGTGGACGTAGCATGCACGCGGCCCCGTTGTTGGTGAGTGGTCTCCACCCCCAGCCCTTTCATCCTGAGTCACAGCCGCTTCAAAGAGCTCCCTACCCCCGCCCCCCCCCCAAACAGTCCAGGGTCAGCAAGTGAATAAGACGGTGTGTGCCTGGACATCGGAGGACGGGGTGTGTCAGGCCGGCCGAGATCCTTGGCAGTTCAAGGTTGCGTCGCAGCTCGCGGGTGCCCCACATCTGAGGTCACCGCACTGGTCAGTGGATGCACAGAGTGAAGAGGGAAGCTGGCAGGGGAGGGGCCCCTCTGGCTCAGGCGATCCAGGAGGGCCCCTCTGAGGAGGTGACTTTCGGGCTGAGAACCGAAGGGAGAAGAGAATCTGAGTGGAGAGTCCCTCAAGGGCAAGGCCCTGGAGGCAGGACCGAGCCCTTTGAGTCCAAGGGTCTGCAAGTGGCCTACAGTGGCCGGAGAGAGAGAAAGGAGCTCAGGCCGGGGCGGGGGGGAGAGGGTCTCACTGAGGGGCCTTGGTGGTCTGTGGAGGGCTGCTGTTTTATTGGAGGGTTGCTAGCAGGGAGTGGAATGTTCCGACTCCCTCTGTCAATGGCCAGCGGCTCTGGAAGCCGGTCCGGCGGAAGCTGGGAGATGAAGAACATTGGGGCAGAGGCCGCACCTCTCTCGCTGGGGAGGAGAGAGTCCGGAGCCCCAGGCTTACGAAAGTAAAGAGTATGATTCCAGGGCAGGTGCCGCCGCGCGGCGGAGGCTGGAAGCCGCTGGACGAACCACAGGAAGCCTGCTAGGATGGCCTGTCCTACTTGGACGTGACGCGACGGTAAGGCCGTCGTGGACGCTGCGCGGAGGCTCACCACGGGCTCTGGTGCCCACCCGAGAGTCGCCTCCGGAAGCAGCCCCTCGGGGAGCTTGAAGCCCCCTCTGGCTGGACGTATCTTCGCGGGCGACCCTTCGTGTGGCAGCGGCAGAGAGACCCGTCCCCGATTCCGCCGGGCTGCAGGCCCGTGTGAGCTCCCGCCCCGCATCCAACCGCGAGCCAGTTCGGAAGACGCTTAACCCCCTCACCCGGGGGAGTCGGGGGCGCCCCCCGAGGGGCCGAACGAGGCAGTGAACGTTAGAACTCACACACCGGGCAGGGACGTGAGCGCTTGTCTCTGCCCCAAACGACCCTGGGAGGGACGCGCTGTGATGAACTCCGAATCACCCCGAAGGGGAAACCGAGGCACCAAGTGGCTAAGAACTTCCCCACCGAGTCACAGGCACGCAGAGCAAGCGAGCCAGTGGGGGTTGGGGTCAGCCAGCCATCAGACCCGCACTGTCTGACCCTATCCTGTCCCCGAGACGGCTTCCTCCAGGTGCCAAGGGCTCGTCGTCCCCTCCAAGGTCAAAGCTCTCGGCAGCGACAGACGGCAGCCCAAGGCTTCTCTTGACCAGAGGACCACGGGGGCACGCATCCTCAGAAACTAGGCCGACCGGAAAAGGAAGACACTTCAAAGAGAGGAGACAAGGCTGTGAATTCTGAGAGGCCGGAGCATGCAGTCAGGGTGTGCGCACAGTCCCGGGGCGGCCAGGACCGAGGGGACGTGCCTGCCGCGGCCTGGCTTCTCCGGGAAGGAGGGAGGCCGGTCCGAGGGAACCCCCCGGTGCTTAGCGGCTGACACAGGAAAAGACAAGCCCTTCTGTGGGAAAATCAAGGATGGCATTGACCATGGCCCCCACCACAACAAACCTATACTTAAACGTGATTAAAGACGCCCTCTGCAAAGGGGATACCCCACGGCATGGCCAAGCATGGGGGCGCCCTCCCTCTCCCTAGCGCTGCTACAGTGGTTTCTGTGGCGTACTGTGTTCTGAACCAGACCAAGTCTGCCAGGCCACGTTCCAGATGTTTCTTTTTCCCCCTAGCAGCCTGGGCCTCACGTATGCCAAAGGAAGGCCAGACTCGGAGGCCCCCATCTCTGAGCCAGGCTCACTTCGAGGGGCGAGGGGTGGGCAAATGCTGGCCATGCCTGGGATTCTTCTGTGTATTTCTTTCTTTTTTTTTTTTTTATGCTTATTTTTATTTTTGAGAGAGAGAGAGAGCCAGCAGGTTAGGGGCAGAGAGAGGGAGACACAGAATCCGAAGCAGGCACCAGGCTCCGAGCTGTCAGCACAGAGCCTGACATGGGGCTCGAACCCCCAAGCTGTGGGATCATGACCTGAGCCGAAGTCGGATGTTTAACCGACCGAGCCACCCGGCGCCCCCCTCTTCTGTGTATTTCTTTTTTTTTTTAATTTTTTTTTAGCTTTTTTATTTTATTTTTGAGAGACATAGAGACAGAGAGTGAGCAAGGAAGAGCAGAGAGAGAGGGAGACATAGAATCTGAAGCAGGCTCCAGGCTCTGAACCATCAGCACAGAGCCCGACGCGGGGCTCGAACTCACAGACCGTGAGATCATGGCCTGAGCCGAAGTCGGCCGCTTAACCGACCGAGCCACCCAGGCGCCCCTTCTGTGTATTTCTAACCTCCCCGCCAGGCTTTCTGAGTCTCGGAGACATTCAGTCTCCCTTCTCCAGGGAGACACCCTGGGAGGAGCAGAATCTTCCTCGGTGAGCAAAGAAGAGAAGGTATGTGTGTCCCTTCCTCGTGCCGGGCAGTCAGAAGAATTAGTGGATTACTTGGAAAACCCCGTCTCCTGCCCCTCGCCCCCAATTCCACTCAGAAATAGAGACAGCGGTTTCCAAAGTGACCGCTTTCCCTCCCCCAGGGTGGTCGGAGGGAAGGCATTTCTGCCTCTTAATGACACGGACACCGCTCACGTGCGTGATGACCCGCACGCGTGTGTGTTTGCACACCCTCGCACATCTGCTGTAATTAGCACCCCAGGAAAGAACGATTCCACGCGTCAGGAAACACCAGCCTAGACCCCGGGGGACCGACAGGCCAGAAACCTTACGCTTAATTCCCCTCTTTGGAAGAGAGGTCTTTTAGGCTACCGTCTGATCGTCTCCACAGAGGAGGCCAGCTCTGAACCGCTTTGGAGAAATCTGTTCCTTTACCCCACACCCTCCCTCCCGCCTCTCCCCCCACCCCCTCCCCCCGCCCCCGCAGCGATAAGGCATCTGTAAACACTCTCTGAAACTCTTTCTCCAGCCTTCTTGGGCTGGTGGCTTTGAAGTACCACTGCAGGAAGACCTCCGTTTGAGATGAAAATGTCTTTGCAGACTGATAAAGACGCGTGGACCCGGATAAAATCCACTCCGTAACAGGGATTAGCGACCCTGCGGTTTGTGCGGATGGAAGACGGATGCGAAAACTGTGAGGTCCGGATTCGGTCAGAAGGAACCGGCCAGACGCCAGTCGCCCACCCCCACCCCCGCCCCATCCCACGGGTGGGGGTGCCCAGCCCGACCCCTTCCCATGTGGGGTGTCCTTCGGTCTCTTTAGGGCTTGTCCTCTATGATGTGGTCACCAGATTTCCTCAGGTGCACAGGTCACCCCGAGAGCCTGTTAAATGCAGATTCTGGGGTTCTGTCACCCACAGAGTCTTATTCACGTGGCCTAAGCTGAGCCTCCATACCTGGGTTTTTAGTAGGACCTCAAGAGCTTCTTTTCTTCTCTTTTTTAAATGTTTATTTATTTTTGAGAGACGGAAAGCAAGGGAGAGGCAGTGAGAGAGAGAGAGAGAGAGGGAGAGAGAGAGAATCCCCAGCAGGCTCCATGAAGCCAGCGCAGAGCCTGACGCGGGGCTCCAACTCACACACCGTGAGATCACGCCCTGAGCCAAAACCAAGAGTCGGAGGCTTAACCTGCTGAGCCCCCCAGGTGCCCCAAGACCCCAAAGGGCTTCTAATGCAGGTGATCAAGGCCAGACTCTTAAAAATAGTTCTAGACCAGAAAAGAAAGCAAAAACAAATTAGTTCTAGACCAAGCCGTCAAGAGCAAACACCACATAAGCAGGGCTGTGGGCTGGTGACGTGTCCTCCCACTGGTGGGGAAAATACGGCACTAGTAGGGATAATGAACAGCTGTGGCCCCTGGTCCTCTGAGTACCACCCGCTGCCTCACTTGCCCTTCTCTCCCCCAGGACCTCCCGGACCCTCCACAATTCAGACACCAAAGAGCTGAACGCCTCACCCAACAGAGAGTCTGCTCTGATGGGCAGAGTCTTACCGATTGTAAGGACCTTCACTATCTCCCTACGCGAAGGGCTCGTCCGATGCGAGCAGCCCCAGCCCGCGGCGGGTGGTGCCCATCGCTTGATTGACCGCATCAGCGACATCGCTAGCCGCTCTCTCCTGCTTGTGGTCTCTTCTTCCCTTTCCTGGTTTTCCCTCCATCTGCTGCTTCCTCTGTGCCTCCTCTCCGTGTTGTCTCCTTCTCCCGTCCAGCCCTGGGTGGCGACCTAAGCACCCAAGTGCCAACAGTCGCCAGCGTGTGGTTTCCTCTCTCCGCAACGCCAGGCATATTTCGTTGTCAACTGACGTCTCCGCATGGATGTCTGGGGGGAGCACCTCAAGCTTTACAAAGACAGGACAGAGCCCCTGGGTCCCCACTCTGTCCCCAGCCTACCCCATCTCGGGAGGTGGCACTCCCTAAGCTAATTTGCTCAAGCCCAAAGTCCAGGACCTTATCCCTGATTCTGGTTTCCCTCATCACCTGTGTCCGGTCCATTGGCGACTCTGCCAACCTGTCCGGAATCCACTTGCTTCTCCCCGCCTCCCCCACCACCCCTAGAGTCCCCCGCTATCGCCCCCCTACCATACTGCCCTCCCTTCTCTCTCGTCCCTTGCAATCCATTCTCCACCTGCTGTCAAGGCGGTCTTATTAAAAGAATCCGACTGGGGTGCCTGGGTGGCTCAGTCGGTTGAGCGTCTGACTTCGGCTCAGGTCAAGATCTCACGGTTCGAGGATTCGAGCCCTGCATTGGACTCTGTGCTGACAGCTCAGAGCCTTGAAGCCTGCTTCAGATTCTGTGTCTCCCTCTCTCTCTGCCCCTCCCCCACTCATGCTCTGCCTCTCTCTGTCTCAAAAATAAATAAACACTTAAAAAAATAATAATAAAAAAAAACAGAATCCGATTATGTCGCTACTTTGCTGAAATCTTTCCAGCGGCCTCCTCTTGTGTTTAGAATGAGACCCAAATTCTCTATCAAGAAGAGATATCAAGGTATCAAAGATACGTTGACCTCACTTCAGGCCACTCTCCCTCTGGGCCCCCCCAGCCCAGCCTCCGGCCCTCTTTCTCTTCCTTGGAACATCCCAAGCTCATTCCTGCCTCAGGGACTTCGCGATAGATCAGCTGTTGGCCCGGAAAGATTTTTCCCGGTGGCGAGTTTCTTCTTGTTCCGATCTCAGCTTCAGTAGACCTTTCCTGACCTTGCGGACTAACGTAGCTCCCCAGCACCCCCTCGGTCACGCTGTTTGAATTCTTTGCAAAGCACTGACTCCTAGCAGATGGGGTGATTGTTTACCGGCTCGCTCAGTTGTTTATTGTCGGTCTGTCCAGCTCAGTTCCCTAATAAGGACACTGTGCTTTGGGAATTCGTATCTTCCTTCCTTCCTTCCTTCCTTCCTTCCTTCCTTCCTTCCTTCCTTCCTTCCTTCCTTCCTTCCTTCCTTCCTTCCTTTCTTCCTTCCTTCCTTCCTTTTTCTTCCTTCCTTCCTTCCTTCCTTCCTTCCTTCCTTTCTTTCTTTCTTTCTTTCTTTCTTTCTTTCTTTCTTGGTAAATTTTCTTCCTCTTCCCTTTTGGTCAAATATTGCCCCTTTTTGCTAGAGTCAGTACTCCCAGCTCTCCCCTACGGTTAATACACCCAGAGCCAGGAAAGCAGGAGGCACGCTCACTAGCATTGTGTGCAAAGTGAAAGTCAATAATTCTGAGCGAGGCAGAGGCTTTCTAAAACTGAAAAGACACCCACGGTCAAACGCGAGGGTTCCCAGGTGCTCGCTTGGGGCTCAGCAACGTCAGAATTACTTGGGGGAACGTCTGAACGGTCCTGCTTCCCCGGAGGGCCTGTTTCATCAGTGCGGAGAGGCCGCCAAGAATTCCTGTTTGTCAAGAAGCAGTTCGCAAGTTTGGTGACCACTGGCTGACCGCACGGGCACGGGGATGCCCAGTGTAGACCCGCAGAGAGAGGTCTTCGCCGCCTGTCTCAATCCCGTCACTACCGACCTTGTGGGACAAGTAAGTCTTTGCCGTGAGAGGCCGGCCTGGGCGTCCTGAGAGGTCAGCGACTCTGGCCTCAACCTTCCAGACGCCGCAGCCCTCTCTCCCAGCTACGACAACCAAAAATGTCTCCAGACGTGGCTCAGTTTTTCCTAGGGGGCACAAAGGCCCCGAGTAGAGAAGCTGGCTCCAGGGTTTCTGCTGTGTTCCGGAGAGCTGACGGGAGACCTCTGCATTCAATGATCCAGAAGCTACGGTCACCCAAGGTATACAATGACATACGTGGTCACTCCCAAGGCCAACTTCTGTTATTCATCAATGATCGTCAGAGCCGCTAAGGGCATGTGGGCCGGCTAATTGTGTGCGTGGAAATGAAGAACAGCTTTTAACTAATCAAAAAGAACTAACCTGCTCAAAGCTCATTTGAAGACTGCCATGTTTTAAAACTCAACATGACTTAAAACAGAATCCTGTAAGTTCCTTTGCTAAAATACTTTCAGGATATATTAGGTATAACAATAGTTTGCTACATGAAAATGGCTTTGAAAATCTTAAAAGTGTTTTAAAAGAAAAGGGACTTTTTATTTTTTTTTTTCGCGAGGCATTAAATTGTATGTGAATATGACAGATTTCAAAGACTGTCAAAATAACGAATTTACATCATAAATGCACTGGCTTTCTTCTTAAAGGCTTTTCCCCCACTCAGGAAGGCATTTAATGGTGAGCAGGTTCAAAATGTCGCCAACTCCCACTGGTACAAAAGGGAGGCGGTCCCCACCAGAGTCTCCGGGCTTCAGATAATGTCTCTGCCTGTTTTCAAGTTAATAAACTGCACTCCTGTCAAATTGCAGATAAATGAAAGAGACGGCACCATTGTTTCCTCCCGCGTCTTGCTCAGAAAGATATCTCCCAATATTTCGGGAGGACCAGTATGCCAAAAAATAAACTTGAAATAAAACCACCCCGCCGTGACTTTACCGGATCAAAGACAAAGGAATCTCCACAGAAACACTTTTCTGAAGTTTGTCGTTCGGATAGCGGCTCATTAAGGAGCTTCTAATGCATTTGATTGTTTCAAAGTTGGCCATCTAAATTTTTAATCATGTGTGGGTGCAAGATAGTCACGGGGTTGTACCCAAACACGGCAAAGCCTTTATATTCTAAAGAGTCATGTCAATATAATTTTTTTTTCCTGAATAATCAGCAGGTAGGCCTGGGGAGGGGGTGGCTTCAAACGGCTCTGCTCTTTGATGGAGGGGTGGACAGATTTCTGAAGTTGCCTTTTGAAAGAGAAATAAGTCTGAGCGATTTGAAATCTGGATTTCTTTCCTTTTTGAGTGAGTGAGGCTGCCACTCGCTTTTCTTCTCTCTTTTTCCTCTCTTTCCCCAGAAACAGACTGCTATTAATAATGGAGGGGACAATAGGGCTTAACTGGGAATCCAGTCTCTTCAGCTGGGTGTCTCAGACAAGGGGCACAGTCATCTATTACCATGCTTGGGTTAGATTTTTTCCGATACTAGGTTTTTGTTATTCTCTCCTCTTTGGGGACAGTCTGTTTTCCTTTCTCAAGAACCTAATATTTGATTGGGAACACGGACGGGCATGGGAGCTGGCTACACACAGTTCTTTTTTTCTTTTAAATGCTTTATTCTTTTAAAGTGGTCTCTATACCCAACATGGGGCTCGAACTCATGATCCTGGGATCGGGAGTCGCACCCCCTACCGACTGAGCCAGTCGGGTGCCTCTATGCACACTGTTCTGTAGCTCTTGTGTGGTCCCAGGGTATCAGCCCCTTCTCGCTGTTGGGAGTGGAGCCAAATGTATATGGTCCAAAGACGAAGGGCAGGAAGTGGCTTGGGGGGACCTTGTTAGGGAAGATAAGGTACAGCTCACCTGGACTGGAAGGATCTTGGGAGGCCACGAGAACCGTCCTCTGGCCTTGAGATAGCTCTTAATCCATTCCTTATTTTATTTTATTTTTGTTTCTTTCGTTTTGTTTTGTTTTCGCGCATGTGCTTGTGTGTGTGCACGGAGGGGCTGTGTTCACATTCCTTGTTTATTGAGCGTTGACTCCACGCTGGGCTCCGTTCTAAGTGCTTTCTTTGGATCCGCACATGTAATCGTCGCAACAGGCTTGTGGGGCAGATTCTTTGATTATCCCCATTTTGCAGGGGAAGAAACTGAGACCCAGAGCCAGTGGGCTGCAGAGCCGGGCTTGACCCCAGGCACTCGGGCTCCAGAGCCCATGCCATCGGTACGTTCCTTGTTAGCACTTTTTATAAAGTGAAAAATTGGAAACGACCTAAGTGTCCAAAAAAAAAAAAAAAAAAGAAAGAAAGAAAGAAAAAGAAAAAGAAATGTCCTAAAAGAATTCGCAGTAGATCCACAACATGTCACAGCCGTTACACGTGACATTTGAAACAACAATCAGCGACAGATAACACAATCCTGTACTACGTAATTAAGATAAGAAAGAACTTACAAAATAATAGACATAAAATGAGATTTCACCCTCTGGTACGTAAAAATAAACATTCGCAGAGAAAGAAGGGTGTCGTGAATGTATTAGCCATAACAAAATACTGTAGGACTGGTGACTTAAACCACAGAAATTATCTTCTCCTGGTTCTGGAGGCTACGAAGTCCAAGGTCAAGGTGCTGAATGAACAGGATCCTAACGAGGACTCTCTTCCTGGCTTGCAGACAGTCGCTTTCTCACCGTGTCCTCACGTGGTCTTTCCTTAGTGTGTTCCTACGGTGGTGGTGGTGGCGGGCAGGGGTCTCCTCCTTATAAAGCCACAATCCTATCTAATTAGGACCCTGCCTTTATGACTTCAGTCAACCTTAAGTACCTCTTAAAATCCCTGTCTCCAAATACAGTCACATTGGTGCTTCAACATATAAAATTTTGGCAGAACACAATTCGATCCGCAGCAGAGACCGAAACGTTAAGAGTAGTTTTATCTGAAGGATGATGATGGAAGGAGATGTTAATTCCTTTATTTTCAAAAGCTTTTGTAATAAACCTAATTTACTTGGTGTGATAAGAAAAAAAAATTGTTTCTAAACTTCAGACTTCTGGCTCAAGACGACTTTAACCCAGTCTATGCAGATGAAGGCGTCACCTCCAGCAAACCTGCCGGGTCCATTGCTCCACGTCTGGGGTTATCTCATGATGACACAGCCTGTCTCTGTGCCTCAGAGCGGCCAGAGAAGGATGCAGATAGGAGCTTCTCCCATGGCGGGCTCCCGGCAGGCTTGAGTGTGCAGCTGGCGTTGTGGGCTTGGGGAGAGCCTGGTAGGAGCCACGCGGTGGCCAGGACCTTGGTAGATGGCATCTTTTCTGCAGCCATGTTACCTAGAAGCAGAACCAAAGCATATTAGGTAAGTGGTAACTTGAGAAACAAAGCCCCAAACCAAATGTTTGGGGCTTTGTTCAGAAGGATGCCAACGAATCGACACACAGCGTGAATGTCTGGGAGGAAAAACTCACCAGACTGGAACAGTCTGAGCTTTGGGGCCAAACCTCGAGGTGTGATTGCCACGCAGGAGGCCCTGGGTGGGGGGTCCCCACTTCCTGCTTGGCCCCCTCAAGCAGAGAAGGTGGGGGTAGCTCTACCTGACTGCCCTCGCGTGGTACCAAGGATGAGATGCAGGTTTCCACACCTCTTTGTGTTGCTTCCCAAACTTTAGATTCTTTCTGGGGCCGGGTCTGCAGACTTAGACTAATTTGCACAAATGGGCAGGAAGCGTAAAAGCAAACCTGGGGCTGTGCTGTTCTTTGTCACCGAGGTGCAAAGCAGGACCCCAGGTCGGGAGACGCGTACCCCAACCCTCATCGGCCAGGGACTGCGTGTGCAATTTCGGGCAGGCTGTTCCATTCAGCTTGCAAGCGGGAATAAGGATATGGGCCTTGCCTACCTCACGGGATTGTTCCGGACACACTGCTGCTCTTGCTTATGTTGTATTCTTGTGGCTTGTGCAGTGCTTGGCGAAGAGATACATTTGGAGAAAGAATCCATGGTGACATGGAGGTTGAAACCACTTGGCCCGAGAGTCAAGACCGCTTGGCCAAGTCATTGTGTCGGTAGCAGAGTCAGAGCAACTTCTCGCCAGCCCGGCCAGAGGGTCCCTAAGGGTGGGAAATTATGCGAGCAAAGAATCCCCCATGAATGTTTCTGTGGGGGAAGGGGTACAGAAGGCCCATCCCCCCTTAAACTCTTTAGGACACAGTGAGCATTCAGCAAATATATCATGAGTGATTGAGTAAAGAAAAATATGAGTAACGTCTACGAAAGCGGCTATGTATAAGCAACCTCAAACTTTGTGGCAGAGACTAGCTGGTTACTGTTTTTCTGCTGGCCCCATAGCTAGGCAACAACGCAGGTGTGGCGGTATAGAAGCAACGAGCACTAAGGTTGGCCATCAAGATACCTGCGGAGCCAGGTATTAAAGGTGACAGAGCCATCAGAGGGAAGGAGCCTGGGTCCCCAAATCAGACGAAAGCCTGTCTCCAATTAGGTGAATCTGTGTTGGCTTTATGTAAGTAGGTAATAAACATCTATCTTGCTTGAGCCGTTGTACACCTTGCGGGTTATTCAGCACCTGGGGCTGTCTTAACTGACATGCAGCCCCTGGTGTCATTCGTACCATTGATCTGAAAGGTTCCCGGGGGCCATGGGATGCTGGGGCGGGAGCCCAGGTGGGCCATTCTGGAGTCTTGTACACACTTCCACAGCCATGGCTGTAACAGAAACGAGCAATCAAGAGGGCTGGAAGCTTGTAGAAATATAGTTCCGATGATGCATTTTCAAATGGTCCCGGGGAGGAAGCAGAGCGGGGGGGTATGCCTGAAGAGACGGGCTGCAAAGGGGATTTCAAAAGAGCTGAGGTTTTAAAGGACTCGTACAACCCAAGGTGGAAAGGAGTTCACAAGGATGAAGGCAAGGAAGTCGTGTAGAGTCGGAACAATACTGGTGGGCAGCTGAGGCTTCTGAGAAATATTTTGGGTAACTTTTATTTGGGGCAAGGCTTGCCCCTGAAGAAGACAGGGCGTATCTCAGTGGCGTACTGTAATTAGAGCTAGTTTCTTATTCATAACAGTTCAAAGAGGGGGTCCTGACTGGCAGGCAGCCTTCCACGTGGTGATGTAGGGATCCAGGCTCCTTCCGTCTTGCGTCTCCACCTTCCACCGGGGTCTCAGAGCTTCTGCCGCCACTTAGCGGAGGCAGGGCAAGTGGAGGTGAAGAAGACCACTCATGACCTAAGTGATGCTCATCACTTCTTCTAGATTCCATTGGAAAGAACTAGTCACATGGCACCATCTTGATGCAAAGGAGGCTGGGAAATGTATTCTCTGGCAGGGCAACCCTTCCCAGACACAGCCCTGTACTACGAAAGGGAAAGCAGAAACCGTTGGTGGACATCTTGCCGTCTGTGCTAAAGATTGTTAATTGATAGTTAAAAGAAAGGAATCGAGAAAGGAGCAGACCTGCTTTTTGGAGTCTAGTGGCAGAGGGCTATGGATGGAGTAGGGAATATGAAAGCCCTCATCTCCTCTTGTTTCTCTGCCTGGGGATTTCTCTGCTTAGGAAGAGGAGAATCAGACTGAATAGAGGAGACTGTACATCGGCAGAAAGGAATCCTGACCCTACCTTGAAGAGCTACTGACTTCAGATGGATTGAATCTCCTGGCCTGGATGGTTCTCCTCCAGAGATCACAGGGGGCTTGTGAAAATGAGAGCGACAAAAGTCCCTGAAAACTAAAGATGAGACCATGCTCTCCTGGTCGTCACAAAGAGAGGGTCTCTTCATGCACGCTCGCTTGGCGGATGGACAACCGGTTTCGTGTTAAGTCCTAAAAAGTCCTAAAAGCAACGTTTTAGAGGACAGTTTGGATGCTCTTAAAAAGGTAGATGGTGGTGGGTAAGAGTCGGAATAGGTTCTGGAGACCAAGACAGGACAAGCTGACCTCAATCTCATTTCCTACGGTCATGATCTGGAAAACCGAGGAGACCCAGTGAACCCTGAAAACTGAGTGGTATACAGAATTTGACGAGATCTCTCATAAGTTCCAAGGGAGACTCTATGGCCTGGGAGATGGTAAATTAGGTGGATTTGTAGCAGGTTGATAGCTCCTACTCAAAGTGTGCGGATAAGTAGGGAGTAGGAGTAGGGGCTGCTAACCCGATGCCTTCGGGAGTGAAACCGGTATCATCAATGAGCAAGAGCGGGCTGGGTGCTTGGTACTCGGGCGTGGTAGGGACAGAGACATAATAGAAAGCCTGTATCTTGCAGTCACAACCTATGCGACCACCCAGAGCGGCTCTGGCCACGCCTAGCTGATCGCCGCCATGTTGGCCTGTGGATCCAGTGTTGAGATGTGGTCCGTCTTTTAGGAGAAGTCAGAAATCCAGATGTTGGCCCCCGATTCAAAGTTTAAAAAAAGAGAAAACACGACACAGGCCAAACAAAACATATCTGCAGGCCGCATTTGGCAACCGCGTGGTCAGTGCGTGACCTCGGACCCCAGAAAGATTTCTAGTAGCACAGGGCTATGTCGTTGGTTTGGTTCTACTTAACGTCTTTATCAATGACTTGGACTAGGCTCTAGAAAGCAGGCGGGGCAGATCGGCTGTTGACCCAGAGCCAGAGGGACAGCTGGACGAACCACGTGGGATTCTGATGAAGTTCAACAGATTAGGACGGGACCTGAACCGCACAAGAAGGAGCTCTTGGATAGACAAATATAAGCTCGTGTACTTGGGCACCCCCCCCCCAAAAAAAAATCAGTTGTACAAGTATAGGACGGCTTAACAAGAACGCATGTTGAGGAAAAAAATACCGTGGAGTCTTCGTTGCTTGAAATCAATATGAAGCAATAATGTGACGTGGTCGCCAAAAAGCAAGGGCAACTTTGGACGGCACCAAAAGAGGCCAACCGTGCGCAGCTCAGGCCATCTGCATTTGGGGCGCCGCCTTCAGTTCCAGGAAACCCTCGAGGAGGGGCGTGGAGAGAGACCTGAGCACATTTGGAGGCTGTTAACCAGGATGGGGAAAGGGCTGGAAACTATTCAAATAAAGAATGGCTAAAGATGTTCGGGCTCATTTGCTTGGAGACGCTCGGAGAGGGGAAGCCTTAGAGACTCACAGAGGCGGGCCTCCAACATCGGGGCAGTCGTCACGCGGATGGGGCATCAGACTTGTTCCTTACGTCTAGACTCATGCCAAGGGGGGCAAGGGTTCAGGGAGCCGGAGTCCAGTTCGATGTTCAGACGCCTTTCAAACACATCTGTGGTGAGGGGAGGAGCTACCCATAGGGGACATCAGCCCCCCGCTCCACCCTTAAAGACGGAAGTGTGGAGCCGAGGGTGGGAACGGGGTAGAGGGGCTTCTCCCTAGATGCTTGAAACCTGTTCCTTCTCTCCTCTGCACCATGACATGGGCTCTCTTCCCCGGCCGGGAGGTTCTTCCCTAACTCGTTCTCCTGATAGCTTCGACTCAGATCTCGAAAGGTGACAATGCAAAAACCCAAAAATTCCTGGAGTGAGCATACGGTTAGTCTTCAGAGGCCGCTGGCTCCCAGTTCAAGAAACCCAGAAGGACGGAATGCCCATGCAATGAACTACGGAAAGGGCATTTCAGGGGGAAGTTGTAGAAGAAGCAAAACGCAGCCAGGAGAGAGGTTAATAATACACCGTTAACTGAAGGAAAGGAACGGAGCTTCCAGAACCGCAGGTAAAAACGTGAGCAAATATATTAGGTAATATTTATTATTTGTTGTAGTAATATGTGTTATATAGGTGGACGTACAAATCATAAAATACATCTCCATATGACTTGGTTATGAACAGATGGAGAGAGAGAGAGGAGCGTATACAAGAAACGCTAACAGCTCTCTTTGGGTGAGGCGTCCTGAGTAATTTTTAATTTAGTGTTTTTAATGTTCTGTCTTATCCAAATGTCTGCATGGAACATATGTGTGCTGCTTACCAAAAAAGTGAGATTTCTTTCAAAAGGGAGACAAGAGGGCACACCTGGCTTGAGGCTGACCCTTCCGGCTCGGGGAGTTGACCCCGCTGCCAGGGACTGGCAGAACAAAGGGACCCCAGTGCCCACAGGTCCTCAGGGATCCCCGCAGCCAAAGGGTGAGGTCTGCCGAGGAGCTCGGGCCTGGCCAGGTTCCCACCAGCGTGAGGAGCCGCGCGCCGCCCCGGGGGGGCCACCATGTGGGCAGGAAGTTCAGTTTCTTTTACTCGCCCACCCAGCAGGAGCGGGGCGAAGGATTTGTTGGGAGAGCAGGAAGAAAGAGCGGGGACCAGAAAGTAGGTCGCCAGGAAGTCGAGGAAATAAACAAAAGGGCTTCTGGGAAGGGGAGGCTTGCTTTGATCCTGGGATGGGAACGGGAGGCACAGGCTCTGGGAAGAGGGACAGAGCTTCGGTGACATCCTCGGCCCACCGCGGGCCGACACAGCTAGAGTCTTCGCACAGCCCGGATGGATGGGGGAAGGGGCCCAGGAGTGGCCCCACCAGCCTCACTCCCAGCCACAGGCCCGCAGTGGGCCCTCCGGGACCTCCCCCACTCCCGCCTACAGCCGGCCCCTTTGCGGGGGCCCCCCGACCCCCCACTTCTGTACATGCTGATCCCTCTGCCAAGGCTCTTCTGCCTCCTTAGAGAGTCAGTACAGCTCTCCGTTATCCAGAGCCCAATTATCCCTATTACCTTTCTTGGTTTCTTATTAACCTTTTAGAAACTGTTTCTAAAGAGACAGAGAGTGCCAGCGGGGAGGATGGGCGGAGACAGAGAAAGGGAGAGGGAAAGAATCCCAAGCAGGCTCTGAGCTGCCAGCACCGAGCCCGATGTGGGGCTCCATCTTACGAACCACGAAATCATGAGCTGAGCCAAGATCAAGAGACGAAGAGTCGGACACTTAACCGACTGAGCCCCCCGGGCGCCCCGAAAATGGATTCTTCTGTAGAGCCTCCAGAAAGAACACGGGCCTGCTGACGCCTTGACCGCAGGACCTTTGACCTCCAGAATTCCCGGGGATGATAGATTTGTGTTGTGTTGAGCTGTTAAGTTTGCGGTAATTGTTACAGCAGCAGCAGGAAACAAATGTACTTCCTGTAGGCCAGACTTGTCCTAAGCAAGTCATATCATGCTTCTCCTTTAATCCTGTTTCCTCTATTACGGGTGAGGAAACTGAGGCACAGAGAGCCTAAGCCAACTTGCCCAAGGTCACGGAGCTACTAAGGGATGGAGCCCACATGTCATCTGGGTCCGTTTGACCCTATCGTCCAAGCTATTTTTATCCCCCTCCACCAGCCTGCAACATTACAAAAGGAGAGTTACACTGATTTTTTATTAATTATGATTATTATTTTTAATATTTATTCATTTTTGAGAGAGAGAGAGAGAGAGAGTGGGGAAGGGGCAGAGAGAGAAAGAATCTCAAGCGGGCTCCACTCTGTCAGCGCAGAGCCCGGTATGTGGGCTCGAACTCACGAACGGTGAGATCACGACCTGAACCGAAATCAAGAGCCAGACGCTCAACCGACTGAGCCACCCAGGTGTCCCTGGTTACACTGTTTTTAGAAATAAAATCTTCAGATCACCATACTAAACGAAGAGAATCGTCAGGCAGGTAATTCAAATTGTCAGACAAACTCAGTGCCTTTGAGTCAGGTAGGGTTCGAATCCTTGCTTTGTCATTTTCTGCCTGTACAACTAGCAAGTTCCTTAGCTTCCCTGACCCCGCTGCCTCATTTATAAAATGGTGACAATAATAATGCCAGTTTTAGAGAATGGGCCTGAAGATTATCCACTCGTTCGTTTATTCAACAAATACTATTGAGCACCTGCTCTGTGACGGGTCCCAGAGTGCTCAGCGGGTGCATCAGCAAACAGAACCGAGAAAAATCCTGCCTGCGTGGGGCCTGGAAGCAAAGATACGGCGGGAGCAAGGAGCACGCCAGTGCCCAGATCTTGGTTCTTTTTTTTTCTTTAATTTTTTTTTTTTATGTTTATTTTTGAGACAGAAAGAGACAGCGCAAGCAGGGGAGGGGCAGAGAGAGAGGGAGACACAGAATCTGAAGCAGGCTCCAGGCTCTGAGCTGTCAGCACAGAGCCCGACGCGGGCCTCGAACTCACGGACCGCGAGATCATGACCTGAGCCGAAGTCGGACGCTCAACCGACTGAGCCCCCCAGGCGCCCCCAGATCTTGGTTCTAACAGCATCCTGCGATACGAGGAGCCGGAGCTTCTCGGAGACATGGCTGTTTCTAGGGACCGGGCGGGGAACGTGCGAGATGAATGTGGAGACCTTGTAGTGCCAGAAAGAAGAGTGAAGAAGGGTTCAGAAAACCGAACGATGGGGACATGTCGTAGCTAAGTAGGAGCCGACCCGAAAGAGCTCCCAGTGACCAAAGGTGGAAGAACTGAGCAACAAGGTAAAGAAATAACAGTTTTGGATTATAGTTTAAGGTATAAAATAAACATCCACGAGGCTATGAATCCGTACTGATAGAAGAAAATGATTGAAAAAATAACTAAACGAGAGAGAAAAAACAATCGTCCCTCCAGCACAGTTCCCTGTAATTTATGTGGGTACTTGGCTATCAGGAGAGCAGGCTGTTGCGTTCATTTTATTTTTTTTTTATTCTTTTTTTTAAGATTTATTTATTTTTGGGAGCCAGAGAGACAGAGTGCAAGCAGGGGAGGGGCAGAGAGAGACTGGGACACAGAATCCAAAGCAGGCTCCAGGCTCTGAGCCGTCAGCATCAGAGCCCGATGTGGGGCTTGAACTCATGAACCGTGAGATCATGACCTGAGCCGAAGTCGGATGCTCAGCCGACTGAGCCGCCCAGGCGCCGTTGTTGTGTTCATTTTCTAAGGCTGCCGTGACAAAGCACCACAGACTGGATGGCTTCGACAACAGAAATTAATCTTCTCACAGCTCTGGAGGCGGGAAGGCCAAGATCAAGATGTTGACACGTTTGGTTTCTTCTGAGACCTCGGTCCTTGGCTTCAGACGGCTGCCGCCTTCTCCCTGTGTCCTTACACAGTCTTCCCTCGACCTATAAATTTTGGGGAGGGAGTACATTTGGCCCATAACTGCTGTATTTAGTGACTTGCTTCCCAAGAGTAGACTAAAGGAAAGTGGGGGGGGGGGGAGTGTAACTTGACAATGGAGAAACCTCGTGAACACTACCTTAGCCAGGGGACCAAGGTCAAGATCATTAGTGATAAGTCAGGTTGACAGTATGGCCCTCAATGGGATGGCAAAATGGCTTTTTTACTTCCATGGTCTTCTTTCCAAAAAAAAAACCCCTTGGCCTTATCTCAGCACAAGAAAAACATCAGATAAACCCATACTGAGGAACATTCTACAAAACGCAGGAGCAGTATGCCTCAAAACCTTGACAGGTCATCACAGACCAGGAAAGTCTGAGAAACTATCACAAACCAGGGGATACGAAGGACACACGGGGTCGAAAAGCAACGTGGGATCCTGGATGAGCCCTTGGAACAGGAGCAGGGCGTTCGAGAAAAATTAGTGGAGCATGAATAAAGTCTGCAGGTTTGTTCATGGCAACGGACTTTTATTGTTTCCTTAGTTGTAACAAACGTACATGATAATACAGGAAGTTAACAACAAGAGAAACTGGGGGTGGGGCGCACAGGGATTCTCTGAACTACTTTTGCGACCTTGTCGTTAATCTAAAACTACAGTTGACCCTTGGACAACGCAAGGGGTCAAGGGCACTGACCCCCCGCGTGGCCGAAAATCCATGCAGAACTTTCAACTCCCCCAAAAGTTAGGTACTAATATTCTACTGTTGACCAGAAGACTTACGAAAATACATTTATAGTGCTGTACTGCATTTATCCAAAAAATATATATACTTGGATATATATATAAGTGGATCACACAGTTCAAACCCATGCTATTCAAGGGTCAACTGTATTCTCAAATAAAAAAGTAAATGGGGCACATGGGTGGCTCAGTCGGCTAAGCATCTGACTCTTGACTTCAGCTCAGGTCACGATCTCACGGTTCGCGAGTTCGAGCCCTGCCTTGGGCTCTGCACTGACAGCGTGGAGCCTGCTTGGGATGCTCTCTCTGTCCCTCTGTCTCTGCCCCTCCCCTGCTTGCCCTCAAAATAAATACATTAACTTTCAGAAGAAATTTTAAAAATAAAATAAAAAGCTGGACTTGAAAACATATCTTGCCCACATGGACTTACGTTCTGTTGTAGGGCACAGGGACGATCTACACCAGGTCATAGAAAAGTACACTACTAAGTTGTCTGGTGTGTTTAAAGGAATAAACATATGTTGAATAAAAAGAACGGGGTAAGGGAAGAGGGAGTGGGGCAAGGAAGGTTAAATCCAGTCTATGAAGGGCTGGCACCGGCTGGTGCTTAGTAGATGCTCAATAAATCACGGCCATCCTTCTCTTCTTTGTAATTATGCCGCCCTACCTTGCAGATATTTTCGTTTGGAGGATGCTCAAATGAATTGTATTATATAAAATACATAATGGCGGCACAGAGAAACCACCCCGAAGCTCAGCGGGTTGCAAAAGGAAGCCGGATTAAAGTATTTGCCGGGGAGAATCCACAAAATGAGAGAGTAGAATTTAGCAGCGCGCCTCAGACTTATGGCTGCCTGGCCCTTTAAAAATCTTCAGGGGGCGCCTGGGGGGCTCAGTGGGTTAAGTGGCCGACTTCGGCTCAGGTCGTGATCTCACGGTCTGTGAGTTCGAGCCCCACGTCGGGCTCTGCGCTGACGGCTCGGAGCCTGGAGCCTGCTTCAGATTCTGTATCTCCCTCTCTCTCTGCCCTTCCCCTGCTCATACTCTGTCTCTATGTCTCTCAAAAATAAATAAACGTTAAAAAAAATTTTAAAATCTCCAGGGAGGGAAGCTTACAAGAAGTCAGTCCACCTGCTCCGGAGCCCAAGATTTGAGCAGTTCTATTTTTAACCTTCCCGTGAGCAGTGATGAATAAAATGAAAATCCAGGAGAGAGGAAGCCAGAAAGAGGAACAACCACTTATGGAGCCCTTTGGACATGCAAGTCCGCCCATCGAAGTCCTCAGGATAATCCCGCAAAGGAGGTTCTACTATACCCATTTTACAGACAAAGAAACTGAGGCCCAGAGTCCTTGAGAGGCTTGCCCGAGAGTCACAGGACTTAACATCAGTGCCCCCCCCCAAACCCTTCCTGCCTTTCTTCGACATCAGGGACCAGCGCGCAGGCAAGCCCGTGGTTTATTCCATCCTTAATAGCCACGGAGGCTCGGCGCCCCACGCTCCCTCGAAATAGGTTGGCCAGGCGCCCCCACCCCGCCCCACCCCTGCCCGTGCCAAAGAACCAGAAAGGCTCCATTTAACGTGGTCCCACAGGAAGCCCGTGTTGAAAGCAAACACACACAGAGCCGATGATGGTGACTCACAACTTGTAACCCTCCTCCTAACCAGTTGCATAAACTTTTCCAGCGTATTGAAGTCTTGTAGAAATAGTGCTTCATGGGAAGACATCAAGGAGAATGTTCCAGGAGCCGACCAGCAGACCCTACTCCGCGTCGTCAGCCCCTTTTTGAGGTTTCTCTCTCTCTCTTTTTTTTTTTCCCCTCAGCAATTCCTTTCAAAAAAAAAAAATTTTTTTTTTCCCTCACCATTGACCTTGTTAGAGTTGCGAGTACATTTTTCCCCTTGCACTGTGGCACTTCTGTAAACGTTTTTGTTCTTTGTTCTACTTCCTGCGCTCTTTGAGCCTGGCTGTGATGTGTGTTCAGTGGGGCCTTTCTGATCCAATTGCCCCTTGCCCGTACATCCTCTCCCCAGGTATCAAAAACGAGGGCAGTGGGGCCTGGAGGGCCCCTCATTAGAGGGAGGCGGCCCCGCTCCCCCACCAGTCACAAGCAGAGAGGGCAGAACCGACTCCACCAATGACCAGTATTGAAAAGAAAGCTCCAGGGGTGAGACAGAGACACAGCCTGGCAGAGTCAGAAGCAGAAGGTTAAAAAAGACAAGAAAAGCGAGGAGAAAAAAAAAAAAAAAGAAAGAAAGAAAAAAGAAAGAAAGAAAAGAGAAACCCACAAAAGCCTGCTTTCTGACTGCCTGAGTGGCTCCCTTTCAGGACCTGAGGCTTTTCCAGAAAAACCGTGCTGGGAAGACGAGACCGTTTCATGCCGGCAAAGCTTCCCTCTGAGGGCGACACCTCGGGCCCGTTGGCTATCCGTCCCCAGAGCGGCCGGCCACACTCGACGCCCCGCACCGCAGAGGGGGGACGTCCCTGATCGGCGGGGACCCTGCCGTGCCCGGCGGAGACCGAGCTGGCGGCCGGCTCCTGCAGGAGCAGCTGGTCCAGGAACTTTGCTAGGACCCACATGAGTCAGCCTGGGGGCGGGGGGAGCAGAGGTGGGGGGAGCGGGGCCCTGGAGCGCCGCCCAGGGCGGCTCGGGGGGCGGGGCGGAGCCCCGGGCAGAGAGAGGCCGCGGGCGGCGGGGGCGCCGGCCCGCGCTGCGAGGGACGCCGCCGATCCCGGGCGGTGCGCGCGGCGCTGGCTGTGGGCAGCGGAGGACCTGGCTGGCCGCCCGGCCGCCCGGGCGTGGCCCGAAGCAAGCCGTCCCCACCTTCTGGGCTCTATTTCCTTTTTTGGTAAAATGGCAACAGTGCCCTCGACGTCATTCGGCGTCGGATCCGTATTTTCTTGAGCACCTACTATGTGCCGGCTGCTGGAAACAGAACGAGGACAAGACGACGAGATGCCTGCCCACAGAGACCCCTCGCTCTGCTTGAGGAAGGCGGACACGTGAACTGATGATTAAAGTCCGGCATGGGGAGGGCAGTGAGAGTGGCGTGGGCAGAGTGAGGGGATAACGTGGAGGAAACGGATTACTTCTTTCTAGGGAGGCCATTAAAGCTGACTTTAAGGGGCGCCTGGGTGGCTCGTCGGTTAAACGTCCGACTTCGGCTCAGGTCATGATCTCACAGTTCGTAGGTTCGAGCCCCACATCCGGCTCTGTGCTGACAGCTCTGAGTGTGGAGCCTACTTGGGATTCTGTCTCCATCTCTCTCTACTCCTCCCTGCTCATGCTCTGTCTCTCAAAAATTAAATAATAAACATTTAAAAAAATAAAAAAAAAAAAAGCCGACTTTAAGTCTTGATGAATAGCTTAGGAGTTTCATAGTCAGATGTGGGAGAGAGAAAATGGCATTACAGCCCAGAGATGCATTTTGTGTCAAAGCATGGAGCCATGCTCAAAGAACTGTGATATTTTTTGTAGAGAGAGAACACAGACTAGACGTGTGTGTGCATGTGTGTGTGCACGTGTGTGCACACGTGTTGCAGGTCTTGGGTGCCGTGAGGAGGCACTTGCTTAGGGCCCCCATTCAAGGGGGCACAAAAAGACCCAGTCATCAAGATTAATAAAAAGTTTGTTCAAGGTTTTGAAAACTCAAAGTTAAGGCAAAAAGTCCATGATTTAAAACAAACAGAACAAACAAAAAACAGTAACATTTAAAATAAAGCTGAGGTTGGATCACACACCTGCAAGACTCACCTTCCCCACCTCGCTCTCACCCTGTTCCTGCCGGATCCTCTTACCCTTCTCTTCAGCCCAAATAGGAGGGCTCGCGAAATGAGATTTCTGCGTAGCCGTCCAGTGAAACACAAGCATCAGCTTCTCCTCTTCCAGGAGCGTCTTCTAATATATGGGCGGCGGGGGGCGGGGGGCGGGGGGTGAGGCAGACTCGGGGGGATGTCAGGCTGTCACTCGTAACTCTGGGAATGCCGTGCTGCTGCTATTTTGCTATCCTGGGGGCAGGGGGGAATGGTGCTGGGAAAGACCCTTCTTCCCTGGACCACCCCAGCCCCCCAGCATATATACATCACCTACATAGGGCTGGCTGTGGTTTGTGCAATAGATGTTACTGACAGTATAGAGAAGAATAGGAACAAAATCAATGTAGATAAAAGCATCTCAAACCGAATGTAAAATATGAATGTTTCCAGGACTGTAAGGGAGATGGGGGAAGAGAAAGTTTACCAACTTTCAAGCTCTACTTCTCTGCCTTAAGGTCTTCTCCTCCCTTCTTAAAAATTTTTTTAATGTTTATTTATTTTTGAGAGACATAGAGACAGAGCATGAGCAGGGGAGGGGCAGAGAGAGAGGGAGGCACAGAATCCGAAGCAGGCTCCAGGCTCTGATGGGCCATCAGCATAGAGCCCGACTCGGGGCTCGAACTCACAGACCACAAGATCATGACCTGAAGCTAAAGTCGGATGCTTGACCGACTGAGCCACCCAGGTGCCCCTTCTCCTCCCTTCTTAAAGCATACAGTCACGGGGTGCCTGGGTGGCTCAGTCGGTTGAGCATCTGACTTCAGCTAAGATCATGATCTCACGGTCTGTGAGTTCGAGCCCTGTGTCGGGCTCTGTGCTGAAGTCTCAGAGCCTGGAGCCTACTTCAGATTCTGTGTCTCCCTCTCTCTCTGCCCTTCCCCCACTTATGCTCTATCTCTCTCTCAAAAATAAACAAATATCAAAACAAAGAAACAAACATACAGTCACTTCCTTAATCTCTGTCTCTCTTTGGGAAAACATTCCCTCCTACCAAAAATATTTGTCTCATCTGGGAGCTGTGTCACTACTCACTGGTGCAACCCATGAGACACAACAATTCCTGAAATAGAGCCCCCAACCATCTGAGTCACTCGATCTGGAATAAAACCATGAGGGTCTTCAGTGGGACAGTCCAGAGCAAGGGAAGATCTTCCCCCTCATTCTTTCTGCAGTCTTCAAGCTCCTGTGGCTAAATTTCTGTACAGGATACATATATCTTCCATGAATATCCTTCTCAGAGACAGTAGAACCTGAATTCATATTCAGGATAATATAAGTTCTCTAAAAATAACATAATTGGACAAAAGATTTCTGGTCTTTTAGAAAGAGATATATAGGTAGAGTGGTTTCTATTTCCCTTTCTTTGATTCTCCTTCTCCTTCTAGAATATGTCCACTCATCTCTCCAGGTATAAGAAAGTAGACTGGTAACATTGCCACCACACACAAAGTCATGTCCTCTTCTTCATGTCTATTTTAGTTACATGAACACTGAGCAGTTTTGAAATTCCACTTTTTCTCTGCTTTAGCTAGATAAAACCTTCAACAGGTCTAGCGACATTTTCCCCCATCTCTGTAAGCAGGAAGGAGTAGCAGTATCAAGATTTATTTTCCTCAATCCAGAGAAACCCTTCGAGAAGGTGGGGAAAGAGAGAAGTTGTTCTACAAATTATATCAGGTCCAGTATCCATCCCTCTGCCCATAATTTAAGACTTATTATAGGCCTAAGTACTTTTTCCTAAGTAAGACTGTAGATCTCAACCCAAATACATTAGTAATTGCACCAAATGTAAATGGACTAATTTTCTAATTAAAAGGCAAATATTTCAAGCAAGTTATTTTTTATAAAATGGAACCATATGATTTTTCCAATAGACGAATATAAAATGTAAGGATACAGAAAGGTTCAAAGCAGAAGGATAGAACAGGGTATGCCATACAAACATGAAACATAAGGAAAACTTGTAGAACAATATTAATTGATTTTAAGGGAGGAAAAAAGCATTACTAGAGATAAAAACATTTAAAATACTAAGAGTCTAAATTCATAAGCAAATCATATAATAATTCTAAATCTTCATGCAATAAACAAGACAACTTCAAAATGCATGAAGCTACAATTTTCAAAACCAAAAGAAAAAAAATAGATAAGTCCGCAATCAGAGATCTTAATATATCTTCAAAGTTACAGTAAAATGAAGAGAATCAGTAAGAACATAATAGATTTGTATTATAATAGAACACATGAAAAATGTGACTTACTCTAAGTGTACATTATCAAGGATTCATGAAAAAAGTGATTTAAAAGATGATTATATGTGGGGGTGTCTGGGTGGCTCAGTCGGTTAAACATTGAACTCTTGATTTTGGCTCAGGTCATGATCTCACAGTTGTGAGATGGAGCCCTGTGTCATCTGCTTGGGATTCTCTCTCTCCCTCTCTCTCTTCCCCTCCCCTGCTCTCTGTCTCTCTCAAAATAAATAAACATTTTAAAAAATGATTACATGCTGGGTCATAAAACAAGTCTCAATTCTTTTCAGAGTATTGAAACCATACATAATACGTTCTCTGATCCCAATGCAATTAAGCTAGAAATCAATAATAAAAAAAAACAACACTAGAGAGAAAATCCCCATGTTTATAAAGTAAACAAAATACACTTTTAAATAACCCATAGGTAAAAGAATAAATCAAAATGGGAAAAAAACGAAATATTTTTTACTTAGTGAAATTGAAATATAATACAATATAAAATTTGTGTGATACAGCTGGAGTGATGGTCAGAGGGATTGCAGAGCCTCAGTTTCATACATTAGAAAAAAGAAGTTCTGAAAATCAGTGATCTAAGTACCAAACTTAACAAGTTAGAAGAAAACAACAGTAATTAACCACCGTCCCCAAAGTAGAAGGTGATAAGAAATAAAACTCGGAGCAGAAATTAATGAAGTAGAAAATAGACATAAAATAGAGTCAATAAAACCGAAAAGCTGGTTCTTTAAAATAACTAATAAAATTTCTTTAAAAATTAAAAAATAAGAGGGGTGCCTGGATGGCTCAGTTGGTTGAGCGTCGACTTCGGTTCAGGTCACGGTCTCAAGGTCTGTGACTTTGAGCCCCGCATCGGGCTCTGTGCTGACAGCTCGGAGCCTGGAGCCTGCTTCGGATTCTGTGTCTCCTTCTCTCTGCCCCTCCCCTGCTCAAGCTCTGTCTCTCTCTCTCTCTCTCCAAAATAAATAAAGATTAAAAAACTTAAGAATTAAAAATTAAGAAAAGAGAAGGCAAAGATAAACAAACAGTATCAAGAATTAAACTTAACAGAGGATATCACTACAAATCCTAAAGACTTAAAATTATGACAAAAGAAGATATTATGAAGAAGTCTGTGCCAAGAAATTGAAACGTAATGCACAAAATTTTAGAAAAATTTACCTTACTAAAACTGACACTAGAAGAATTGAGGACTGCGAAAGTCCTAAATCTAGTTTAAAAAATGGTTTTAATCTGTGATTTAAAATTTCCCATTTTGCAAGACCCAGGTGTAGATGGCTTTACCAGCAAATTTTTTTCAAATGTATAGGAAGGAATAACATCAATTTTACCCACGCGCCTCCAGTAAATAGGAAAGCCGAAATGCTTTTCAACCTGATTTGTGAGGGCTACGCGACCTTGACACTAAAACCTGACAAGGTCTTTATGAGAAAGCAAAATCAGAGATCCGTACATCTAAAGAACACAGAGGCAAATTATAAACATGAGAATGGCAAGCCAAATTCGGAGATATAAAAACAAGACGATGCATCACCACCAAGTTGAATTTATTCCAGTAAGGCCAGGTTCACTTAAAACTAGAAAATTAATCACTACAATTCACAATATTAGGAGCATAAATATGAAAAATTTTATTATTACCTTAATAGATGCAGAAAATGCGTTTGATAACATTTTGCCACCATTTATTGCTTAACACAATTTAAGTCTCTGGGGCGCTTGGGGGGCTCAGTCGGTTAAGCATCTAACTTTTGATTTTGGCTCAGGTCATGATCTCACAATTGTGCGATCAAGCCCCGAGTCAGGCTCTGCGATGAGCACGGAGCCTGCTAAAGATGCGAGTGCGCTCTCTCTCTCTCTCTGCCCCTCTTTCTCACTCTCTCTTTCAAAAAAAAAATAATTTTTAAGCCTTCATGAACTAGGGAGAGAAAAGAACTCCCCTAGCCTGATAAAAGTGTTTAAAAAAAATCAAATCAAAACAAAACAAAATCCTCACAATTTACTGCAAATATCATATTTCATGGTGAATGTTAAAATCACCCCTTCGAGACCAGGAAAGAGACGGAGGTGTGCACTATGAACAATTCTACTCAGCATTATACTGGAAGACCTAACCAGTGAAATAAGACAAGAAAAAGGAATAGTACAGCATTATACTGGAAGACCTAACCAGTGAAATAAGACAAGAAAAAGGAATAGTACAGCATTATACTAGGAGACCCAACCAGTGAAATAAGGCAAGAAAAAGAAAAAAGTAAAAGGACTATTATTCACAGATAGCATAATTATGTTTGTAGAAAATTTTTAAATATATTGAGAAATTTAAATGGTAAAAGAACTTAGAAAATTATTGGGATATATAAAGTCAATACACAAAATAAATTGCATCTCTAGATGCAAGCATCTAATAATCAGAAAATGAAATTTTTAAACATCTTACTTAAAATAACATGTAAAGTCATTCAAATCTAGGTTGGGCTACACTAGTAAGTGTTCATGACTTCTATCGGCAGTTACAAAAAATTCTTGCGGAAAATTAAAGATTTAATATATGGAGAAAAATACCACACTCCTACATCGGAAGATTCAGTATTATAACGTTGTCAATTCCCCCTAAATTCTTTAGATTCAGTGTAAACCCAATCAAAACCTCAACAGATAGTGTGTGTGTGTGTGTGTGTGTGTGTGTGTGTGTGTGTGTTGGCAAGATGATCCTAAAATGTATCTAGGAATGCAGACAGGCAGGAGTAGACAAGACAATGACAAAGTCTTTGTCAAAAAGACAAAAAGAATGACAAAGTGAAAGTATTTGCTCTACCTGACGTGAAGATATTAATTGCTATAAGACATTGTGGTGATGGTGAGCTGTTAGACAAATGACCAAAATAACAAATTAGAGAGCCCAGAAACAGAAGCAGATGCCTATGTATATGAAAACTTGATTCATTAGGAAGGTAGAACCATAGAACATTGCAAAAAGCGACTTTTCTCAATAAACGGTGCTAGGTCCTTTGGACGTACGGATGGAACAAGACTCATCTTGATCTTTCTTCAGACGGTATACAAAAATCAACCTCACGAAGCTGGGCCCTTCCCTTACATCGTACATAAAATTAACTCAAAACATTAAAAATCTAAATGTGAGACCTAAGACTATAAAATCCCTAGAAGGAAACAGAGGAAAAGCTTCATGATGGTGGATTTGATCATGATTTCTTGGATAGGACCCCCAGAGCGTAAGCAACAAAAGCAAAAACAGACCAATAAGACCACGTCAAGCTCAAAACCTTCGGGGCCTCCCAAAGGAAACAATCGACAGGGTGAAAGGATAACTTACAGAATAGGAGAAAAGAGTAGCAAATCAGAAATCTGAGAAGGGGTTAGCACCCAGAATCTGCAAATGATTTCTACATCTCTAGAAGAGAAGAACGAATAACTCCATTTTCAAACGGCCAAAGGCCTTGAAGGGATATTTCTCCAAAGAAGATAAAATAGCCAGTAAGGATATGATATATTCCACGAATCATTAGAGAAATGTGAACTGAAACCACCTCGCCCCCATTAAGATGGCTGCGATCAGGAAACTTAAAATAGGGGCGCCTGGGGGGCTGAGTCTGTTAAGCGTCTGACTCTTGGTTTCAGCTCTGGTCATGATCTCCCGGTTCATGGGTTTGAGCCCCATGCCCACGCTGTCAGTGCAAAGCCTGCTTGGGATTCTCTCTCTCCCTCTCTCTCTCTGCTCCTCCCTTGCTTGTGCTGTAAACTTAAAAAAAAAAGAAAAGAAAAGAAAAAAGAAAACTAGCAAGCATTGGCCAGGAGGTGGAGAAACTGGAAGCTTGGGGCACTGTTGGTGGGAATATAAAATGGCGCAGCCGTCACGGAAAAGAGTAGAGAGAATCCTCCAAAAATTAAAAATAGAATGATCCAGCCAGCCCCCATCTGGGGACACATCCAAAAGAATTCAAAGCGTGATCTCTGGCGTTCACACACCCATGATCACTGCAGCATTATTCACAATAGCCAAGAGGTGGAAGCAAGTTCTAGAGACATGTTGCACCACAGCGTGAATACAGTTAACGCTACCGAACCGTACAATTAAAAATGGTTCAGGTGGTACATTTATGTTATGTATCTTTACCACAACTTAAAAAAAATCAATTCCAGACAGATTTTAGATTTCAATATGAAAGGTACAACACAGGGGAAAATATCTCCATGATCTTGGAGTAAAGAGAGATTTCTCCAGAGAAACAGAACAGAAGCCGGAGTTGGTACGGCAGCCAACAAAGCGGGATTTCTTCTTCTCCGGGAAATCTCGGTTTCGCTCATAAGGGCCGTCTGACGGATGGGATGCGGATCGTTCGGATTCCGGAGGACAATCTACTCGGAGTCAGCTGATGGTAGGCGTTAAGCACATCTACAAAACACCTCCATGGCGACACTCAGTCATCTGGCTGAACAGCTGGGGACGTCGTAATCTTGGTTCATTGAGCTGCTACAGCAAAATACTCCAGACCAGGTGGTTTCGAAACGGGAACACGCGTTTCTCACAGCTCTGCAGGCTGGGAAGCCCAGGCCAGGGCGCCAGCACACCCGGGATCTGGGGAAGAGCCCTCTTCCCGGCTGCACACTTCTGACCTCTCCCCGTGTCTTCAGAAGAGGGGAAGGGTGGGCAGATTCTAGAAGGCCTCCTTTATAAGGGCGTTAATCCCATCCTTGGGGGCTCTCCCTTCATGACCTAGTCACCTTCCCCAAAGGACCCACCTTCTAATACCATCAGTTTGGGGGTTTAGGGTTTCAACATATGAATTGGGGGAGGTATAAATATTTAGGCTGCAGCAACGTGTTTTAAAAGCACAGGGTTGGGGCGTCTGGGATGGCTCAGTCGGTCACGATCTTGGCTCAGGTCATAATCTCATGGTCTGTGAGTTTGAGCCCCGCGTCGGGCTCTGTGCTGACAGCTCAGAGCCTGGAGCCTGCTTCCGATTCTGTGTCTCCCTCTCTCCCTGCCCCTCCCCAACTCACGGTCTGTCTTTGCTCCCTCAAAAATAAATAAATGTTAAAAAAAATTTAATAAAAGCACAGGTTTGATTATGACTCACCTATAGAAAGGCTAATGGACTGGGAGATGAGTGCCGTTAAAAAGACAATGGTTAGACTCACAGGTCACTAGAGGAGGGCCCCCCCAAGAGAAGGGTGCGTGGAGGGGCACATGGGGAAGCACCAGGGTCAGTCAGGAGGCAGAGAACCCGAGGGGAAAGCATGGGCACGAGTCTCTACTGCGGTTTCCACAGGATGGAAGGGGAATGGATGAGGTGGGGTAAGCAGACTCGGGATTGGCAAGCCTAAAAAATCCCAGCAGGCTCCCGGGCCCAGGGCTGCCCCTGGTGGCCTGACACGTGGCTCGGTGGTGACCGGGGCAAAGGACGGTGCTCCTGAGCGTGAGGGTCTGACAGAGGGGCTGCTGGCGTGGGCTCTGGATTGGCCGGCCTGCACCCGGAAGGCCTGCATACGGAAGGCGTGCGTGCAGGGGAGTCTTCTGTTCTCTCTAGAAATCAGCCGAGCTTGGCCGAGGTGGTCACTCCAGGGCCAGCACGGCCCTGAAACGTTCCAGCATTGGAATGTAGAAAGTAAAAGGCATGGTCGATGCCTGCGGCCCAGCTGAGCGGACACATAACACGAACCATGGCAGTGGATCAGGAAAATGGCGGGAAGGTGCCCACCACCACGTGAACGATGGTTCTCTCTCAGAAAGCTGGGAGACTGTGGGATTTACTCTTTCCTTTCTCTCTTCCGTAAGTTCTAAATTTTCTCTGTGAGCCTGAATTACTTTTCTTATCAACATGGTGAGGGCGAGGGGACCGGACTGAAAACTGTCTGCGGCGTCCGGCGTGACTAGCTAAGTCCCTAGCCCCGTGGGCGCGTGCTCCCGTCCGGGCTGGTTAGAGGGGACGCGGGCGTCGCCCTGCCCCTCCCTCCCTGCCCCCTCTGTTCCCCGGAGCACGGCAGCACCCTCCTCCCTCCCTTCCCGGGACACCAAGGGGGCCCGAAGCCCGCACCGGATGGTGGGGGCCTCCCCGCAGAGGGCCTGCGTTAGAACCTGGGCTTTGGATGTGTGTGTATGTGTGCGTGTGTCTGTGTTTAGAGTGTGTGTTAGGAAGTGTGTGTGTGTAAATGAGCGTGTAAAGGTGGGGGTATGTATATGTGAGTCTGTGTGTCAGCAAGTGTATACCGCGCTAGCGCGTGTATACCTGTGTGAGTAAATGAATGTTTATCTGCGTGTTCACACCGAGTGTGGTGTGTATGTGAATGAGTCTATACGTGTGAGTGCCAGAGAGAGAGAGAGAGAGTGTGTGTGTGTGTGTCAGGAACAGGGAACCAGAGGGGAAGGGGACAAGGCAGGAGGAAGCACGGTGACCCCGCCTCTGTGTTGTGAGGGGACAGGCCACCACACGGGAGAGCCACAGGAAGGAGACCCGGCTCTGCCCCAGGGTCCCATGTGCGTCGTCCCAGAGGGCAGGTCTACACCGCTGACTGGGCTGGAGAGACGTCTCCACCACCACGGAGCCCCTCGGAGGCCAGCAGTACTTGTCAGCCGAACTAGGGGTGCAGGTGTGCACTGGACTGTCACCTGCCTGGGGAGGACACTGACATTCTGGGGGCCTCTCTGCCCAGGATGCCAAACGGCCTGCCCGGTGCAGCTCGTCCCTCCCAGCACGCCAGGGGACGGGGCGGCCTGTGCCCCCTGTGCCCCAAGTGTCCTCACGGCATGCCGGGTCCCAGGCCTGCCTTCGGAGAGCGTAAACCATGGCGCCACGAGGCGCTGCTGCAAAACTGCGAAACCAGTCTTCAGAGAACGCGGGCGTCTCTGCTGGCGCTCCCACAGGGCAAAGGCGACCGCAAAAGCGGGGTCAGGCCCGTGCTCCACCTCTCCCGGCCCCCACTTCACCTGCGTCTGCCTGGAGCCAGGATGACACGAAGGGGGTCGGGAGGGGCCCAGGACGGGTGGGGGGGCCGCAGAGGGAGGACAACAAGGCCCTTCCTTCAAAGGGGACGTCCCTCCCCTCTGTGATGAGGAGGTCCTTCCTGAGGGGAATCACCCCCAAAGTGATAAGGCTTCTCTGAAGGGGGGCTGGCCCCCGGTGACACTCTGCCTTTGAAGCCGACCCTTGAGAGCTGCGGGGGCTTCGCGGGACGCCCCGGCCCCCTCGGTGGGCAAGTCTTTGAAGTGTCTGGCGAGGCTGGGCCTCTAAGGGGCTGGCTGTCCTGAGCCAGACACGTGGGGAGGAGGGGAGAGGGGAGAGGAGGGGAGGGCAGGGGAGGAGGCAGAGACCAACAGCTCCTTGTCTGAGGTTGGACAGGAGCCGAAAAGAGCAAAGGTCCAGGGAATACTCCCCAGGTCCTTGTCCCCACCCAGCTCTGCTGGCTGCAAGCCCCAGCAGCTGACCCCCGGGAGCAGAGGGGGCCCCCCAGGAGCAGAGGAGGCCCCCCAGGAGCAGAGGAGGCCCCCCAAGAGCTGAGGAGGCCGAGGCCCTGCAGCTGCTGTGGCAGGAGCCAGACCCCAAGAAGGCGGCCAAGCTGGGCCCGGCACCGAGCATCCCTCTTTCGTAGGAAAGAGGAAGCCCCTGGAGGGACCCCCCGCCTGCCCAGGCCTGCCGCTCCCAGGGTGGCCCAGCAGCACGGGCCCCACCCCAGGCCCGCGGGGCCAGGAATAACTCAGCCACGAGCCCCTTGCCCCTCTCTGGGAAGAATAACGGACCCCCCTCTGGAGTCTGACTGGCAGGGGACACGCACTTTCTATTTTACAAAATGCCTCCCTCCCCGTAACTGCTGGCAAGAATGGGAACATTATCCGTGTGCTGTGTCGGAGACCAGGACGTTCACCCGGGTGGGGGCAGGGACAGCGAGCCGCAGCATGGTGGGCGCGAGACTCCAGGAGGCAGCACGGACGTGGGACCGGGGCTCAGGCCTCCCGAAAGTGCCGCACGACACCACACCACCTCGATGACCACTTAGCAGTCTGGCCAGGTGGAAGGACGCCGGACCTAGATGGGCTCCGGCCTCCTTGGATACGTGGCTTCCTTCCCTGCGGGGAACATAAGCCATCACCTGAGAAGGAGATGTTACGTGGTGACGCGGTGACCCCTCGGCACCTGACTCCACGCCCTGCCCAGGTCCCCCCATCCAGGCAGGGAAGGAGAATCTGGGAGGAGAGCGACCAACCCCCAGCTCGACTTAAACCCGGCCAGGAAAGCCGCCTGGCTGTCTCCCGCCCCCGGCCCTGGCAGAAGGTTTTTCCAGAGGAACCAGACAGCCTCCCGAACACCCCCAAGATGCACGGAGTCTCTGGATCTCATCTGTCTACCTCCCTCCTGGGCCAAGACAAAAGCGTCACTCTGTGTCTGACACCGAGGCCTGAATCGCTCTCGCCCCCCCCGCTGCCAATTACTCCCAACCTTCTCAGCCTCCTCCCTGGCTTTCTTTTTTGCTTGGTGTTATTTACCACGGCAAAATGAACACAGTAACAAGCTTCCCACTCAGGGACACCATCCCGCCCGAAGAATCTGCGCAAACTTTTGCAAAACTTGGCCCCGATCGAGGTCTTGCCTTCTGGGTCTTGGTCGCTCAGGGCTCCCAGAATTTCTGCGTGACCAACTGGTGGCGGACGGGAGGGGAGGGGAGGGGCTGGAGAAGAAACACAGGACCCAGACCAGCCCCGAAGAAAAGCAGCCCCATCAGATACGTCTCCCATAAAGGGTTTCACGGAGCTGTTTTTAAAATCTACATTTAACAATACGAAGTACCCCGGGCTTGTGTATTTCAGGCATAATGTCTCAGAAGCAAAAACTTACAAAGGTCTCTGATGTTGCTTTTTCAGACTTTTTTTTTTTTCCACGATATGAACTTTTTTCTTTTTTTTTAGGCCTGTGCTTTCCAGTGGGCTCTCTGCCGTCTCTTTTTCTTGCTGAAGCTGCAGATGTACATTAGGGTAGTGTGAAAAAAGCTAATTACACCGCGGAGGCTCGGCGGGAGGCAGGGAAGGCCCCGCCGAGCGCACGGGATGATTGATTTGCACTGTCACACGGCTCTGCTGGGTGTCATAACTTAGTGACAAATCAAGGATTACAGTGACCCAGAGTAACTCTCTCCCTTTGTTGTTGGGCAGACATCAAAGCAGCCAAGCATATTAGTGTTTTTAATAAGTAGTTAAGTCGGGAGTAGCTTACAGTTTAGAATTACTTTGTGTACAACTGGAGGTGTTGGGGGGTGGGGAGGGTAGGAGAAAAAAACAACCCCAAATCATTAGTCGGATAAAAAAAAAAACCAAAATGAAATAAAACAAAAGAAAAGAAAATGAAATGGAATGGGGCCCATGCGGCGGGAGCAGGTTGTTTGTAGGGGTGGTTGGAGGTTTTGCATTATTTGTTGAAGCCACACAGAGGCCTGCTGGGGCAAGGCACACCGTCTGGAGATTCGGTTTTCTGGGGGAAAAAGGACTACGCACGCTACCGTTCTGGGAGGGGGGAGACGGCGGCGTGCTTCATAAGCAAACGGCTTCATTTAATCCGCGCAGGAGGAGGCTGGGAGGGTCACGTTGATGTGTTTGAGGACAAATATCCTGTTCCCCAGCAATCAGGATCATAAAATGGTCGGGGCAACTCATCTTATCTCGAATGTACACAGACCCCTGACGACAGCTGCGGTCGATGCTGGTTCTTCTCGGCATCTTTACCTTGCGCGACAGAGCAGAGACCCGAAAACCAGAGCAAGGCGGGAAGCTACGCTCCGTTCCTGCGATACGGTCATTATCACCCTGGTGATGCGAATGGTTTCCGAGGACGAGGACTGGCTCCTTGGAGGATGCGGCTAGGGCCAGGGCCCCGATGAGGCAGGACGGCCGTCATGCTCTGTGGGGTGCCAGGGCTTCCTCACTGCCTTTCAGCAGGCAGAGCCCCCTGGACAGAAGGACTCTCTGCCCAAACCTCGCGTGAATGCCTAAGAAGCACGGACGGACATCAGAGGCGGGGCGACCCAGCTCGCGTGGTACGGGAGAGGCACGTCTTGGCTGTGTGACTCTGGGCAAATCCATCAAGCTCTCTGGGCCTCAGTTTCTTCATCCTGCACAACTGGAAATAATCCTTTCTCTCTTGCTCAGTGGGTTGTACACATCTAATAAAACGATGCTGATGAAAATATTTCAGATTCCCAAGCATTGTGTGACTCAATCAGACAACAGAAGCATGGGAGGAGCCACCTTGTCACACGGATTCACTCATGTGGGCACCCCATGACAGATCCGAATCTTCGGAAGCACGTCCATGGAGATGCACTTTGGTCTGTGTTGTGTATAAACTCCACTGGGGTAAACAATGGCCTTGATTTTCATTTGTGTGTATGTATGAATCTATGTATTCCTATTTGCATCCCAACGAACAAAAACAAGAACAATAAAAACCACAGCCGTGGATTTAATTCGTATTATTATAAGAAAATGAGGGAACAGGCAGGCTGTAGGTAAGAGGGTGAGGGTGAGGGGAGGGGGCTCCCCAAACCGGGAGGCCCCAGCAGGTGGCTGATAGAGCAACACTCCACAATACAGCCCCTATGGTTACGTATTAGCCAGGTGGGTTCCAAAGTGGGATTTTTGTCAGTTTGCTCGGGAGGCGAGATAAAGCTTTGAGGAATCGATGGTCCCTCAAACAAATTCATGGTGACTGAACAGCCAGAATGTCCCATCCCCCACCCAGAGCCGGTTCCATTGCATACCTGGGCCCGACACTCTGGCTCTCACGTAGCACTGGGAAAAATCCCATTGACAGGTTAGGATTCCCTCTCTTTTTATTTAATTGTATTATTATTATTACTTTATATACTTTAATTCACATCTGAGTTAGTTAGCATATGGTGCAATGATGATTGCAGAATCCAGTGATTCGTCCCCTACACACAACACTCAGTGCTCATCCCAACCTTGACTCTTTAGACTGCAAACCATCTCCCTCTCTTTTTGCAATTAAGGGCATCACAGTTTACTCTACTTAGGGCGTTCCATTCTATGGCGGAGAATTGAAGAAGTGCCATGTATTAGCAAACGCACCCTGCTATTAGCAGTAGGCTCCTTCTGTAGGTGCCCAAGTGCATCGTGTTATGTTGATTCTTATTAAAATTACAGAATTTCTCTTCAAGAATGGATAGCTGCCTTTGTAATGACTACAGAAGATACTTTTGAGCCCCCCCTAGCCTGGTGTTCCCTTTCTCCAACCTTCCAGAGAACTTTCTTCAAATGAAACCTCCCATGGGAAAGAGTTCTGTCTTATCTAATAAGTCAGATCTGCTCATAGCACTCCGGGCCAGCAATTCCACTCCTTGGTCTCTCCCACACGTGTGCCGGGAGACAGGGATAGGAATGTTCCATCCAGCAGTGTTCACGATAATAAAAAATGGAAAACCTTCTCAATGTCCGGCAGCGGCAGAAGAGACAAATTGTGGTCATTTAATGTAAATAAACGCTATTGACTGGCAAACACAGACTACAGCTGTGAACGTGAACTGGAAAAGAAATCTCAAAACCAGAAGGTGATGAAGAAATGCAAATTCTACAGGCGCCTGGGTGGCTCAGTCAGTTAAGCGTCTGACTCTCAATTTTGGCCCAGGTCATGATCTCACGGTTCGCGAGTTCAAACCCCACATCCGCACCATCAGTGGATGGTGACTGTGATTCTCTCTCCCTTTGGTGCACACACATTCTTTCTCTCTCAAAATAAATAAATAACTTGAAAAAAAGGAATGCGAATTCTAGAAGACAACATGCATGTCACTTTGTTCATATAAAGTACAAAAAAGAGGCAACAGTAAACAATATGTTGACTGGGTACACATACATGAGTATTGAAACTGTGAAGGGAAGGAAGAAGACAAGGAAGGAGGAAGGGGAGAGGGCAGGGAGAGTTCCTGGAGAGGTGGTGTCCCCCCAGTTCAATGGGGCTCAGGCTTAGTGTGTTGGATGCAGGGGTAAAAGGCTGTGAGGGTGATCTAGGATCTTAGGAGCTCCTTTATTATTCAGATACATAGTTAGCAGGTGCCAAGAGTTTGCTAACCACAGTGCTCACTGAACTGGCATATTTTTTTCTATAGTCCTTTGGAGAAACCAAGGAAGATGAAGGTGGTTCACACCAGGGATCTGTTAAAACAAAACAGCATCTAGAAGATGGTCTAGGGCTGGCAGGAGTTAGGGTGGCCTCCTCCACCTTCCAGATGGTCCACATGCTGCTCACAGATGCCTCAAGTGGGACGAGGGACTCAAGTGGTGGGGGCCAGGAGTGAGGGGTCTCAGTTCTGGTATAAGGATGCAGGTGGGTGGGAACAATAGCCCACTCAGACAGTGGACAGTCTAACATGCCAACATCAGCGTGAGACCGTCCAGTGAGAGAACACGCCTGGCGGCAGGGCGGGCCTCGGCACGGAGTACTGTAGACACCACAAAGTGGACAAAGAAAGAGATGTATTCATTCCTATTATTCACCTTACAAGTGACCTCCTCAGAGGGACCTCTCATGTTTACCAGATCTGTTTGTGTGTGTGTTGACCGCTGGCCTCCCCAGCCTGGCCTCTCACCCCTGTCCCTGCTGCCGGGACATAAACTGAACTCCCTTTCCATTGGAGGTAATCAGAGAAGCATCCTTCCAAAGCTCCCTCGGTTGGGATAGTGTTCAGATAGATGTCAAACACAAGAGCCTCACACGGATCTGTAAGAAATAACTTTTAAATTTTAATTTTTTTTAACATTAATTTTATTTCTGAGAGACAGAGACAGAGTGCGAGCAGGGAAGGGGCAGAGAGAGAGATGGAGACACAGAATCTGAAGCAGGCTCCAGGCTCTGAGCTGTCAGCACAGAGCCCGATGTGGGGCTCGAGCTCACGAACCGTGAGATCTGACCTGAGCCGAAGTTGGCCGCCCAACCGACTGAGCCACCCAGGTGACCCAGAAATAACTTTTAAAAATCATCCCGTGAGGAAACCTACGATGTTAGTAAGAATAGTTGCCTCTGGGAAGGAGAACTAAGAAACTGAGGCATAGGGAGAAATTTTTTGCACACTTTTTGTCCTATGTGACCGTTTAACCAAGCATATGTATGTCTTGTATTAAAAGTTTATTTTAGGGGCACCTGGGTGGCTCAGTCGGTTGTGTCCGACTTTGGCTCAAGTCAAGCCCTGATCTTGCCATTCAGAGTTTGAGCCCCGCATCAGGCTCTATGCTGACAGCTCGGAGCCTGGAGCCTGTTTCAGATTCTGTGTCTCTCTCTCTCTCTCTGCCTCTCCCCTGCTCGTGCGCTCTCTCTCTCTCTCAAAATAAATAAATAAACATTAAAAAAAAGAGAAAAGTCTCTCTCTCTCTGTCCCTCCCTCCAAAATTAACAAAAAATGTTTATTTTAATTAAAATCTCAACACCTCTCCTTCTGCCTCTCCCCATCTTAATTTCCCAGAGTAAGTATTTCGGACTGCCTCATTTAAAACCCCTTGGGCCTGACTAATGATGTTTCGGGGTTCGCCTCCAAATCTCTCCTGTACATTTGGAATTCAGACAAATTATGTGGCTGTTTTCTTGGATTTTCTTTTAGTCCCTTCACCTTCCTTTTCCCTGGAGGGATCAGGAGACATTTCCAGAACAATTTTTGAGAAATGATCAGCTGGTCTCTACAGCACCAAAAGTAATGGCCAGATTTGTTTTTCCGAGCACCCGTTTGCCGGAATGTGGGGCTGAGCACAGAAGGGCGAGCCAAGCTTTCTTCTCTTACCTGCTAATGTCCTTCTGGGTGGGCCTCTGTCCCCAGGCAACCCAGCACAAGCCTCCCCTGAGGGTGCCAGCCCCCTCCCATCTGAACCCGGGAAGAGTGTCCCTCTCACATAAGGAACCAGGTAGAGGGGGTTGTCCACCCTCCGTGCCAGTTGGCCAAGTTCCTCTCTCGGCGAAATCAGGAAGCTCATAAAAAGACTTTATCTCTGGGTCACCCGTGCCTCCCCAGTTTCCACCCGCCTGGCGCCTGGGAAAGGACAACAAAGGGGCGTAGAGAACAATGACCGTCTGTGAGGCTGAGCCTGCACCAGCAGAGTCATGGGAACCCCAGGGTCTCTGTCCCTCTCCTCCCTTGGCCAGGAGCCCAGGTGGCCAGGTGTCCTTCCTGGTAGACCAGGAGGCCCCGGTGGCCACGTGTGCTCCCCGCTGGTGGCCTTGCCCACGTCCCTTCTTGAGTGTTACAGCCTTCATAAAGAGCCTGGCAGGTGGGCTAGTTTTCTCCTTTGATTTCTTAGAATACTCCTGGTGTCACCAACCCTAGACTATGCCATTTTGGTTCTTACCACCCCCTCCCTGGGCTGGGCCGAAGACAATACCAGTAACATGTCACATCCCGGCCCTCACGTCTGCCATTCTTTCCAGAGGCCCCCACCGGGGTTGGACACTGACCGCTGAGCCTGCTGCCCTACGGTTGTTAGGAGATGGCTCCTTCCCCTCTGCCCTGCCTGAGCCTCACGGCTACCTGTGAAACACCGAGACATCCGGGCATTTGTTTCATTACAGCCTGTCCTCCTGGACCCTTGGGGCAGGTACGGTGGCCTGAAGGCACCTGCCCCCTACCACCAACCCCAACCTCCAGGCTCTCCGCGGCTGGATAACTTCATACTCTTGGCTTTTAAATTTTACATTTTCCCGTCTGCCGTCTCACGACTTTTGCCACGAACCTGAGAAGAACGTAAATGCGTATTTTCAGATCTCCTTTACGGACAAATGAACTGAGGTGCAGGCTTGTCTAAGGTCATTACCTGTCACGTGAAAGAGCGCGTGAAACTCCTGACTCCTCTCCCACGGGTTTCTCTATCCGATGGTTTGCTCAGAAACACTTCCGGTGCTTGGGCCTCCTGTACTTCCCACTTCCGGTCACGGACTGCCAGAGCCCAAAGGGGCTTCCGGTGTGGGCGTGTCCCATCCCCTCACAAGGGAAGTTAGCCCCAGAGAGGGGAGGGGCTTCCCAAGGTTACACAGGGAGGGGGCGGCCAAGCCGTCTGGTCCCGGGCCTGCTGGCGCTGGGGATCCGAAGCCTTTTCTCCCTATTTCCCTCCTTGCCTCTGCCCAGCCAGGGTGACCAGGCGATCCTTGGTGTCTGCGTGGCCTTCTAAGCCGCGTGAGGAGGCACTGGAGGGTCCTCGTGGACAAGAAGGGCGTGTCCCGGAAAGAGGGTGTGCTGGGACAGGAGGTAAGGAGAAGGGCGAAAATACCAGGCTCCGATGACCCACGCGGGACCTCAGGAACACCCCTCGTCGTGTACGCGGATTGTGGGGCCGGCTCGGGAGACCTCATCCAGTGAGAGAAGTAGAAAGTGTAGGTGCTGCGGCACCACCACGGTTAGGAGGAGCAGATCGCCGTCACCTGGGTTCCGCGACAGCTCCGCCCGTCATCAGGAGTGTCTCGTGGACCTCGTGGTACATCACGCTTGACCGGTGTCCTATTTGCTCAGTCTAGGCAGCGTGGCCAGAGCTTCGGGGTGAGAAGGGACTTGAAAGGACCGCGCTGCTCAGAACGAAACCAAGACACACGTACCAGATAGATTGTGTCTTGGCGACCTGCCCGTAGTTCCGCCCTTTTCCGGCATCTGATATTAGGTGACACCGAGTGGCCACAGGGGCCACGTGCGCATCAGCCCCCGGGGCAGGTAAGTTCTGCAGAGGCTGCACTGAGTGAACTGCCCGCTGACCTTTGGTTCCAGAGCGAGAGCTGCGAGGCGCCCCCCACCGGAGGCGGCGAGCCAGGGCACGGCGGCAGCGCAGCGGAGCTGGGAGTAGCTGGAAAAGGGCGAGCTGCCAGCTGGTGGCCTGGAGACGGGGGCAGTGTGGGCCTGGCATTTCCTGAGCCCCTGTGATGGGCGGGCGTGAAGTTGACGTCCCCCCGACTTCCACTGGCTGTTCCCCAAAGTTCCCCACCCCAGTTAGCATAGTGCGGAGCTGACACAATTACTGTTTTGCAAAGAGGCTTCTTTCCTACCCTCCAGCCTTTCCTTCCAGCGGAGCGATGCCCTAAAGTTCCTCCCATATGGAAAATTGGGAAGTGTATAAACAGCAGTGAAATCTTTCCCCTCGGGGGGGGGGGGGGGGGGTGGCTAACAACCTATGCATTAAACAGACAAAAAAATTCGAAAAATGGAATGGAAACACCCTATTAACAGTGCCTATCTTTGGTGGGCGGGACAAAGTCTAATTTTTTTCTCATCTGGTCTTCATTTCCAAATGTACTATAATATATATATATATATATATATATATATATAGTCACTATATGCTAAAAATAAATATGTAATAAAAATTTTAGAGCCGCTATGGCTCTCAAAACAGTGGCCTTCGTGCAGGGAGTGCCTGGAGGGGGATCCTTCCCCGACAGAGGGCGGGTTCCTACACTGTCCCCAGAGCAGGCCACCCCCGCTCCGGGCTCCTCCATCACTTCCTTAAAGAGCTTCTCATTCTCTCCCGTCCCTGTAGAGTCAGGGTCTTATGAGAAAAGCCAAATTCCATTATCTTCCACCTTGGCTAAATGGCGAGAAAACAGACTGGCCCAGGCAGCTGGCTCTACTTTGAAGTCCCAGCAAGTGCTTCGGAGTGTCTCTGGCTCTCGCCGTCTCCCCCTCCCCTTGCTCCTCACCAGGCATAAAGTACCCGCAGACCAAAAATAAATCTCTCTTGAGACAGCTCAGGTGCAGCGCGGGGTTTGAACGGCCAGTGCCTCGAGGAGCTCTGATCTGGATGTCTTTAATACGTTAAAAAGCTTTAGCTGCTTTAAACACAGAGCCACCCTATGACCCAGCAATGCCACTCCTAGGGATAGACCGAAGAGAATTGAAAACGTATGTTCACATAAAACCTTGTACATAAATGTTTACAGCACCATTATTCATAAAAGCAGAAAGGTGGAAACAACCCTGACATCTACCAACCGGTGGATGAATGAGCAAAGCCTGACTCCCCCACCGCAGTGGAATATTATTCGGCAATAAAAAGGAGCAGAGCGCTAACACAAGCTATGACCCGAGTGAACGTTGAAAACATGACGCTAAAGTGAGGAGACCATGCTGTATACGATTCCATTTGTAGGAAATGTTCAGAACAGGGAAATCTATAAAGACAGAAGGTAGATTAGTGGTCGCCAGGGGCTGAGGGCAGGGGCGGGGGAGGTGGGGGGTGGGGTGGGGGGCGTGGGAGGTCAGGGGGAGAGAGCTCCAGTGCACGAGGTTTCTTTTGGGGGTGATGAAAATGCTCTCAAGTTGTGGTAACGGTCACACCACTGGGTGGGGTTGGCAAAAATTACCGAATTGCACACTTTACATGAGCGAAGCGAATCGTACGGTATGTGAATTTCATCGCAGCAAAGCGGCCCTCGGAAAGCTTCAGCGGTGTCGTCATCGATCAGCCACACACGCTCACGCACACGCTCAGGTTCACACTCAGGTTCACACTCAAGTGCAGGTCGGGTAGCAGCTCCAGGCTGGGGTCAAGGCAGGAATTTCAAGGGCGACTCCTGTTGCGAGGCAGCCAGGCCCGCACCCCACGTGGAAGGCAAACATCCGGCTCAGGAGGCCGGGGGCCAGAGAGGGCTTGTGCCAAGAAGGGGGAGCCGGCCCCGGAGCGCTCCGCTGACCTCTGGTAATAACCGCTAAGTCAGGTGCAGGGGGAACGGGGCGGGGGTGGAGGGGGGGGGCAGTTGGGGAGTGGGGGGAGGAGCACACACTCAAAGGAAACCGGACTTTGCCATGGGAGCTGGATTCTCTCTTCTTTCAGGAAAACCACTCTGTTCGGGCAAGCTGGCTGGCCCATCTTCTCTCACCCCCCCCACCCCCCGCCGTCTCTGGACTGGCTCCGCCCCCCGGCTGCCTGCTCTGAGGGCACCCTCTGTGCCCTGGTTCTCTTGGGTGCCCTTCCTCCCGGATTGCTGACACAGAAAGGTGGTGAGACCCTCTAATCACCTGAATAGAGTTCTGTCAGCAAGGGTGTGTGTGCTTTATGGATGTCGAGCCCTGTGCTTTGAGACACTTGAATTTTTGAACTAAATTGTAAACCAGGGACAGGAAGTCCTTTGCATCAGCCAGAGGCTGACCTGAGACTCCTTATTTTCCATTAGAGAAAAGATGGGACAGAAGGGCTGAGTGTGTCACTCAGTACACGAGGCCACCTTTGCAGGAAGGTAGCCGCAATGGGGCAGAAAAGGCCAAGGGTTAGAATAAAGGCGAGACCACTTACCATATTCTTTATCGGTATTAACTCGTTTGAGCCTCCTGATATCCCATGAGCCTCGGTTTGCTCATCTGTATAATGGAAGCCCAACTTGCAAGCTCTTGGGACAAGTGTAAGTTTCCAGAAACTTACTACATCATAAATATTGGTTCCTATCACCACTACCATTCTTTTGTAAGATATTTTAGATACTGTGAGCACCCTCTCATTTGACCCTGGCTGCAAAGTATTATCGGTCCCCTCTTAAAGGGATACTGAGAGGAGCGCCTGGGTGGCACAGTCGGTAAACATCCGACTTAGGCTTGGGTCATGATCTCTCAGTTTGTGAGTTCAAGTCCCGTGTCTGCCTCTGTGCTGACAGCTCGGAGCCTGGAACCTGCTTCAAATTCTGTGTCTTCCTCTCTCTCTCTGCCCCTCCCCAACTCGTTCTCTCTCTCTCTCTCTCTCTCTCTCTCTTTCTCTCAAAAATAAACAAACATTTAAAAATAAAAGGATTCTGCGGAAACTGAGCTCAGGTCACCTACCCACAACTGTGTGGCAAACCGACGGACATGGGACAAGAATCTCTTCACCCAGGATCTCTCCCAGGACCAGGGGTCTCAACGTCCAGTTGCATCGGGACAACATGGGCGCTTGTCAAAATCGGAGTCAAACTTCCCAGGGCGGGGCCCAGCCACGTGCGCTTTTAAGTTTCCTCCAGGTGATTCCAGTGCACACCAGAGCCTTATGAGTCTCTGCACTGAATCAAGTAGATCTTGGAAACAGAAAACCTAAAAGCAAAAGAAAAATGTAGCCAGAAAAACTAGAGAATAAAGGAACTGAAACGTGGGATCGGTGTATCTTATGCTGATGGCTAACTTCATGAGTGTTTCCTTAGTGCGGGGAGATTGCTGTGGGGGCTTCGTAGACGCTCCGTTAACGTATCGGACCCCCGAGCCACCCTCTGAGGTAGCTACTTTTGTTATCGTCATTTGACAGAGGGGAGAATTTAAATTATGGACCCAAAGTCACCCAGCTAAGAAAGAGAGCCAGGAGACTATCTTCACCGCCTCGACAGACCTGTGGAGAGGAAGACAGGCCCGGAGCGTGAGAACAGAGGCGCCACGGAAAGTTCGCATGGAACAACGCTAGGTCGAGGTCCCCGATCTACGTCCTGCCGGGGTATGCTGGCGTCCCAGAAACCCAGCTGGGGGCTGGCCCGGTTCGGCTGAGACTTGGAGGAAAGCTCATGGGGTGCCGGTGGCAAAGCGGCCGTCCCTGCCACCTTGAGAGGGCGCCTCCCACTGGGTGTGATGGGTTGAACGCCCCCCCTCCACCAAGATATGTCCATGTCCCAATCCCTGGAACCTGTGAGTGTGAACTTATTTGGGAAAAGGGTCTTTGTAGATGCCATTAAGCCAAGGGTCTTGATCTGGATTGTCCAGGCCTGAATCCAGCCACAAGCGTCCTCGTAGGAAGAGGAGACACAGAGAGGAGGACACGCCGTGTGAAGACACAGGCAGAGCTGGGAGCAGGCAGCCACAAGCCCAGGGTTGCTGATTGTCACCAGCAGCTGGAAGACAACAAGTTAGGAAACCTCCCCTGAAGCTTTGGAGGGGAGCTGGGGTCTGCCAACTCCTTGATTGTGGATTTCCAGCCTCCAGAACTGTGAGAGAATGACTTTCTGTGGGTTTAAGCCTCCTGGTTTGTGGTAACTTGCAATGGCCGCACTAGGCAATTATACACTGGAGAAATAACAATCAATTTAACAGACATTGCCCTCGTGTCTCCTCAGCATTCCTTTTCCTTTGATCCTGGTTCCCAATCGTCCCTTCCTTGAGAGACCGCCTCACCAATCTCCTGCCAAGTGCTTTTGGTGGCCCATCCTGGCCCCAGACACAGGGAGGGGGCCTGTCATCTAGGACCGGCCAATCAGAGAGCCCCAACTCCTGGGCTGCAGTGATTGGTCCAGGGGTGACTCATGACTCAAGCCTACCCAATCAGAGTCCTTCCCTAGATTTTTGTATTACTAAGCAGGCAAAGGTTATACTTCTTTATCTGTTGGAGCTGTGAAATTGGTGTACGAAGAATCCAAGCCGCTAGGGGCACATGTACCTGCCGTATGGAGAAAGCCCATGCGTGGTAGGTAGGAATGAGGCTAATATGTAAAAGAAAATAAAAGCAAGAAGGCAAGTTCAAGAGCGAAAGGACCTCGGTAGTGTTTACATTTCTGGAGGCAGTTGACCCTGGAGCCAGCACCACCGTTCCAATGGTTTGTGACTTGGGTTCTGGCGTTGCGACCGACAGAGCTCAGACTAACGCAACGGGTTTAGAGCAACTGCCACTTCCCCCAGGCAGAGCAGAGGCATCTGGGAACAAACTTTACTGCACCGCTTGCATCTCGTCCTTTCTGAGGAAGGTTTGAGGACAAGATCAAGGGCTGGCAGCGTTATGTGTTGAAGAAAAGGGAAAGAAACCTGCTGGAGAAAATAGGTCTCGATTTTCATGGCATCAGTCGGAATGTCCCAGAGACTCCGTGGAAACCATTTCCAAGCAGGAGAATGTTCGTTCTTGTTCGGCAGAGCTTGGAGAAGAGAAGAAAAACAAAAGATTCAGACAGGGAGCCAAGCCGGGGTGGGCACAGAGGCCCCGTCCCCCTTTCATGGCCACACGAAGCCACCTAGCCATCCAAACGCTGGCCCCCGGATCACAGTGACATCTTCCTTCAGGCGTTTCCTTCCCTGTCAGGGCTCTTTGGGTTCCTCGGCCCAGATGTTGCTAATTTCCCATCTTTTCAAAGCTCTCCGTCGCATTTAAAGTCAGAATGCTTCCTACTCATCGCTTCTGAATTTGCGGGGGAGGCAATCACGGAGTTCAGCGGGCCTTTTCACACAGAAAGTACGTGAGCCAAGCCGCGTGCGAATGTGCGGGCGCGTGCGGGCCCACACACGGCTTGTCATTTCCGGCCTGAGTCCACCTCTCGGCTCCGCCGTGCGAGGTCGCAGGAGAGACTCGGCAGTGCCTCCGAGAAGGGTCCCTCGCGTCTCCTTCAGGAAAGCAGCTTCTTCCCCACAGTTGCCTTCTGAAGTTCACCGGGTCTGCTCCGCCGCCCTCAACTGAGCTAATTACTGGTCAGCCAGTGGCCACTTTGCACTGGCCGCTCACCAGAGGCCCCGTGAGGAGCTCGTTTGCCGCGTGACTGTGTCCACGCGTTTCCACGTGGCGAAGGGCTCCTTCTCGCTCCCTTGAGGCAGAGCAGAGAGGACGCCCTTCCGACGAAAGCGGCCACGAGGAAGTGGAGGAAAGCTGGGCCTGTGCCCTTCTGACAAAGTTGACCCAAAGTGAGAGGGCTCACGAAGAACTGAATTTGGCCGCTGCTGTTCACCTGGAGGAGAAAACTGATTTAGAGAAGACAGAGCAGGTGGAATGGGGGTGAGCCATCGCTTTCCTTCCAGCTTAACCACTAAAATCTCAACCCATTCTTGGTCACCTGCAGGGTTCCCCATCGAGTCTACGTATGGATCCTCCTCAGAACAGCTAGCTTCAAGTGGGGGCTGGAACAGAGAGGGAGGAGGGGTCCTTCGCTGTCCTTTTTTTAAGTAATAGAGAAAAAGAGAACCCAATAAAGACCAAAACAGGCGATGCTACTCATCCCCGAGGTAACACATTCCCCGTAAACATGCCCATAATTTCTGAACCAGGAATGGAGGTAAGTGGTCTTATGACTAGGAGTATAGGTGGAAACTGTGGGGAAGAATGGCTTCAATTTGACAGTCCCAGAGAGTATAGGGTGGTGGTTCTCAGTGGAGGGAAATTTTGAAAATTTTTTTAAATGTTTATTTATTTTTGAGAGAGAGAGCATAGGCGGTGGAGGGGCAGGGAGAGCAGGGGATGGAGGATCCGAAGTGGGCCTCAAACTCACAAACCATGAGATCACGACCTGAGCCTAAGTCGGACCCTCAACCGACTCAGCCACCCTGGTACCCCTGGTAATTTTGAATTTTATCTATTGGCTGAAGGCCAGGGATGTGGCTAAGTCTCTGCGATGCACAGACCACCCCCCCACCCCCTGCAACACACACACACACACAAAGGATTATTCAGTAGGAGCCTCGGCGGTGCCGCTGTTGAGAAACTTTGGCTCTGACTAGTCCCCGGCCCTACCTGAGCGCCACAGCGCAGGGATGCGCAGTCTTCAAGAGCCCAGAGAGGAGAACCAGGTGCGTGTGTGCCCAGGAAGCCTCACAGCAAGTTAGCGGTGAGACGCTGGGCTGCGCGGCCGTGAGGCATCAAGGCTCGAGCGGGCACTGGAAGGAGCCAGAACTGAAATTTTGAAGAACAGGTCTCAGGGGAGAATGGAAGAGGCCGGCCCAAACAGAGAAAGTTGGGCAGCTGTGCAGAAAGAGGCAGAGATCGGGGGCCCCCCGAGGGACACAGAAAGTAGGCGTCTTGGTCTTGGGCAGTTTCCTGCACCCCAAGTGGCCCTGCCGTGCGGGGGTTTCATGAGGCACCCAGGTCAGCACGCCAAAGCCCTGCTCTGAGTCGGCGTGAATAGATTTTTGTTTCTCAATATCAGAAGAGCTTTGACTCACGCCTGCCAGTTGTATTTCTTGAATACAAAACTCCCTGTTACGGTTGTGGCAGGAAGCTGGACTCCCAAATATGGAGCCGCCCCAAAGATGGCAGGTCTAGGGCGAGCTTTGCTAAGAGCCAACTTTCCACCAGCCCTGACCTCACATGGCCCACGACGCAGGGGCCCACGCAGGCTGCGGCCGTTCATGTATCTTGAAGGTTCAGAAAGACCCACTGCGCGTGCACACGTCACCCTGAGATGCTGACACGAGGGTGCTGAGCTGCTTTGGTGCCATGCAGCCCTTCTGAGAATAATGCCTTCGAATGATTTAAATATTTCTAACTGAAGAAAGCGAAAATACAAAGGATTACAAAGACAACCCATCACAATGGAAAACAGTTCTCAGGATATTTTAAAATCGAGACATAGCGCTCTGTGTACTTGTTAATTAGTACATTAAGAAACTCCAGGGTCACCTGGGTGGCTCAGTCGGTTAAGCATCCGCCTTCAGCTCAGGTCATGACCTCGCGGTTTGTGAGTTCCAGCCCCACGGCAGGTTCTGTGCTGACAGCTCAGAGCCTGGAGCCTGCTTCTGATTTTATGTTTTCCTCTCTCTCTGCCACTCCCCTGCTCATGCTCTCTCTTTCTCTCAAAAATAAATAAACAGTAAAAAAAAAAAAAAAAAAGAAAGAAAGAAATGCTAGTGCCAGGTTTATTATTTACCTATAATTTCAGACTAGTGATGAGTATATATAACACACAAAGATTATTGCAACAACTATAATATGCTATGAAAATATCTATTCGTTTTGTAGGCAATAGAGTAACAGATACCACTCATACGACTATGGTTTGCTTCCTGCTTTTGTAACTGAAGATATGCCAAATTTCCATTTGTGAAAAGAAAGATATCCTTTATTGTTTAATAAAAACAAATACAGATTTAACCGTTAACGGAAATAAAAGCATATTTTCCCCCCACCATGAGCATGTGGTGGTCCCCGGACCACAGACTGAGAATCTCTGACCGCTAGGTCCCAAACAGAAGCAAAACAGGTTTTTGGAGCAGGAAAACAGCTCTCGAAGAGGAAGCAGAAATATTTTATTATTCTAAGGCTAAGCAATGAACAATGATACCTCCCCAAGGCAAATTAACTTATCAGCTTAGTTCTTCCCACCTTGCAGCACTCGGAGCATAAACAGAAGAGGTAAGCTTTGACGGAGAACTTGAAGCCTAGAGGATACGGAATCGGGAAAACAAGCTTGGCCCATTTGGAGTGGAGCAACACTGCCAGATGGAGGAGGAGCTGTCGTTGGGAGCAGGGATACCTCGGAAGTACTGCTGGCCCAGACCCAAAGCCACTGTCCAACCGGAGGGAAGAGCCCAAAATGGTCACCAGAGATCAAGTTGAGGACTGAGAAGAGAAGAAGGGGGGGACGAAGTGGATGGAATTCAATTCACGGAACAAAACTTGTGGGGGTGGGGGGTGAGGGGTGGGGGCGGAAGGCTGCAGGCAAATACCTCTGTTACTGAAATCCAAGTTCTAGATTCTATCGGTGGCTGAAGGTGCCTGAGAAAGGTTGTCTGCGTTTGGAGAAGAAACAAAATTGTCTGAACACACCGCAGCCGACGGAGCAACCGATGAGGAATTAGAAAGCCTGAGCTTTAGTTTCTAATTTGCCTCCCTCATCAGAGAGGGCCACCCAAGCCAAGTCATTGTACTGTTCGGGGCCTCGGTGCTCTCATCTACAAAATGAGAGTGTGGAGCACAATCTCACAGGCAAACCTTTTACCATGTCGCGATCAGCCGGAGATACTCACATCGGCACCGTGATGCCCGGTTTTGGCTGCACACTGAAATCTCCTGGGTCCTGACCCCAGGGTTCTGGTTTCATTGGTCTGATATGGTCTGAGCATTTAGATTTTTTGTAAAAACTCCCCAGATGATTCTAAGAGACAGCCAAGGTGGAGAACCACTATTCTCGCATGGATTAGTTTCTCAGATTGATAGACGGGGTAGAGGACCGAGATCAGACGCCGGATAGGGAAAGGAAGATCATGTTCAGTAGGACCCAGGAAGTGGGCCGCCTCAAGACACGAGAGGGCCCAGGGAAGGCAGTGGGCATGGGGCAAGGGTGAGCAGGGAATGAGGTAGTCTGGCCTGGAGTAGGAGGACAATTCTGTCTTATTAGCTGGGTAAACCTGGACCAGCCACTTCCCCTTTCTGAACCTCAGTTTCCTCATCTGTAAAGTGAGCGTGTGTATAAAGGGAAAGCAAACCCAAACCAACATGTATTGAATATTCTTTATGTGCCGGTCCTGTACCAGATTCCATGCATTTGCCATCCAATTTCCTTCTCACACCGTGCTTGAGAGGTGAGAAACCGCTGTTTGAAAAGCTACCTAACCCCTTCTTCCGTACCTCACTGAGTTACTACGGGGCCACAATGAACCCATGCGTCTGAAATAAGGTGGCCTGTTTTAGCAAATAAAAACACAGGATGCCCGATGAACTTTGCAATTCAGATAAACAGCAGACGCTTTCGTTAGTGTAAGCATGTCCCAAATATTGTTTTGACTGACAGTCTGAATTTGATGCTACTTTATTAGTCGTGAAGCCTAATACACAGGTACGGTTTTATTGGGTAGTTTGGCTTCCTATCGATAATAGGTTTTTCTGTATCAGGGATATTAACCCTCTGACATGTGTCCTAAATATTGTTCCTATTTGTGCTTTATTTTTTACTTTTTTTATAGGGTTTGTTGTGCAGAAGTTTTTAATTTTTCTGTTGTCACATGTTCCGATCTTTTTCTTTATTGTTTATAGCATTTGTGCCATGCCTAGAAGTTTCCGTCCAAAGATTATACACATTTTCACCCTTGCTTTCTTCTAGTACTTTTATGGTTTGCGTTTTCACATTTAAAGCATCTGGAATTTACTTGGCAGAACGATGGCATTTTTTTTTTTCCAAACAGCTAGCCAGTTGTCCCCATAGCATTCAATAAATTATCTTTTCCCCATTCGCTTGAAAATGCCCTTTATCATCTACTGAGTTCTGAGATTTACACGGGTATATTTCTGGGACCTCCAATTGGTTATTTTCCTTGTATGACAGCATTTAAATCACTATAAGTTCATAACATGCTTTATTACCTGAAAGACTACCCCCTTGTTTTCCCTTTTAAAGGATTTCCTGGTTATTCTTACCTTTCTGTTTTCCTGATGAATTTTCAAATTATTCTATCATGCACCCAAAACTCTAGTTGAGCTCTTTATTAGAGTTGGGTTCAGTTTTCAGAATACTTTAGGGAGGAAAGATCTGTTATCAATAGTGTATCTGTTTATCCAAGAGCAAAGGATATCTCTGCTTTTATCATCTTCTAAATTTATGATTTTCAGTAAAGATAAGTGCTTTCTTCATGTAAGTGCCTCACCGTTCTTACTAAATTTGTTCCTAGCATTAAAAAATATAGTTTTAAATGTTTATTTATTTTTGAGTGAAAGACACAGAGGGCGAGCAAGGGAGGGGCAGAGAGAGAGGGAGACACAGAATCTGAAGCAGGCTCTAGGCTCTGAGCTGTCAGCACAGAGCCCAAAACAGGGCTCCAACTCATGAACCCTGAAATCATGACCTGAGCTGAAGTTGGACGCTTCACCGACTGAGTCACCCAGGCGCCCCCCCCCCGATTCCTAGCATTTTATATTCCATTTATTTTCATTATATTTTCGATTTGGTTATTGTTTGGACATGTACGAGGTGTTTTATTAAAAGGGGCCCCTGGCTGGCTCAGTTCCTAAAGCATGGGACTCTTGATCTCAGGGTTGTGAGTTCAAGCCCCACGTTGGGTGTGGAGATCACTTAAAAAGTAAAATCTTAGAAAAAAAACAAGGAAGAAGGCAGGAGTAGAAGAGACAAAGACAAATTGATCAATGTCATAGTTTCCCCTGAGTCTCTTCCAGAGAAGGTTCGGTTCATCATGGTGATGCCCCTAAAGGAAAACACATAGGTTCAGGGACACGAGTTTCCAGATTGGAGAGACAGAAGATGCAGATGCAATCTCCCCCACCATTCTAATCAACTGTTTGTCACCTGCTGTGAGACCTGGAGCAAAACGATCTCATCCCTGTCTTCAGGAACATCCTCCATCTTTGCCCAGGCCAACCCAGGCATCCCATTGGCTCTCAGGGCAAGCCCCGCCCCTTCCAGCAAGGCCTTCTCTTCCGGTGTGAAGGGCCTCCGCTGCCTGCCTGGCAATTCGCTCCTTGCCTTTTCCTTCCTGGGAGTCTTCGCGAGAGTCTGCGCCTCTAAAGGAAGTCTGGTGGCTTCCTGACACACGCGTTTGCTTCAAGATTTACATTTTCGATTTCCTTGCCCATTTTCTGACTGCATACATAAAAGAGAATTGTAAATGTTTAGAAAAATCAAAGTCCTCCTTAGACACCTGCAGTTCCACCGTGTGAGCGTTCTCTAGTTCATGCCAAAGAAAAGGATGAAGACATGAGGTGCAGCAACCTGGCCGTTTGGTTGCTGAAGTATTCCAGACTTTATTTCCTCTCACTTTGGAGTAGCATCAAGCTCTCGGGGCAGTCTGGAAGGCTGGCAGGCACAGCTTCCTGCTTTCCTTGGCGCTGAGCGGCGCGGGGAGCCCACCCTGGTCTCACCAACGTGAAGATAAGGTTGAGGAAGGAGGGGCAGGGACAGCAGCCAGTGCCCGGGGTCTGGCCAGGGTCGGGCCGGCAGCACCGGGCACTTAACTAGACACTCCATGCCCCCCCCCCGCCGCACCCCCCTCCCCAGGGCCCACTTGTCTGACCCTTCCTCTATCCCCCCATCTTTCTCTGCCAGTTCCCTTTCTTTCCCACCTCCACATTCTGACCTGGGGACCTAGCTGCCAGCTTTCGAAAAATAGCGAACATTTAAGTGTTAATTTAAAAAGAAAAGCAAGAACAGTGCTGTCATTTCCATTTTTTTTCCCCCAGACGGGAGAAAGCATTTGCGAGGACTCCCAGGGTCATCCCTAGGATAAGCTGCAGAAGTGGAGTTCACTTAAGGATCACAAGGAGGCCAGCGCTCTGGTCGTTAGAAGGAAACTTGCTGGGGGCGGGGGAGGTGAAGTCTGGGGCTTCCAGGCTCGGTGATGCTTATCCGTGGGCCACTGGGGACTAAAAGCCATAGGCTCATGTCAGCTGACTGCAGAATTCTCTACAGGTTCTTTAGCCACTGATTTTCACACCACCCCAACCCAGATTAATAAGAGAGTGGTACTATTACATTTCTAGTTGGCATCCCTTTTCCCAACAAAACCCACAGCTGTTCCCACCGCCACGCCTACCACTTGCCATTGGAGGTGGAAAACCCCACCCCAAGAAACAGGTCCCTTCTGGGGCCCCTGGGTGGCTCAGTCAGTTAGGTGTTCGACTTCGGCTCAGGTCGCGATCTCACAGCTCATGAGTTCGACCCCGCGTCAGGCTCTGTGCTGCCAGCTCAGAGCCTGGAGCCTGCTTTGGATTCGGTGTCTCTTCCCCTCCCCCACTCGCGATCTTTCTTTCTCTCTCTCTCAAAAATAAACATTAAAAAAAAAAAAAGTTTCCTTCTTTCAGATGCCCCACCTTCTTTTATTCAGAGAAGTCTGAACTATAACAAATCAAATTTTTCCAGGTCTTCCAACTTCCAAGTACAAGAGAGTGGGCCATGTTATGATTCCCCCAGAGCTTAAATGACACACTTCTATATTTTGCTTTCTATTTCAAGGGAGGACCCTATTTGGCCGTCTTCATTCCCTGGGCAGGGACAGAAGAAAAGCTCCTCCTCTCCAAGTCTTTTCCCTGTTAGATGCAGTCTTCTTGAATGCCACACAGAATGTATATGACAGAAATATCTTTCCGAGAACGGAATTCAAACTCCGACTCCACATACTCTTAGAGGCTACTTGCTTAGCTGTAGGCCTTGTTGTACAGGGCTTCAGGAGACAGTTAGCAAGAGCCTGGGACTGTTTGATTGTGTGAGAATTGGGGTGCATGGTTTGAGCTATAACAAGATCTCGCCAGTACAGTAAGTTTGGAAACAGGAAGGTTAAAGAGAAGGGACTTCTGGACGAAGACTCAACTCTCCTCCCTAAGACAATTCACAGCGATCTTCCATTTTGGCCCACTTACACGCCATTCATGGATCCCAATTTAGTTCAAGCTTCTCACCCTTCAGCCCGGCCTCTAAAAATAAGAACATTGGGACTACCAAGGCAGAGTGGTAGGGAAAACAATTTCATGGGCTCTCTCCCTCTCCCGACCTCGTAACTTTTATTGCTTTACAGTTCATTGTCTCACTCTTTCCCCCACCGCCTACCATCATCCTTATGCTCACACAGGTCCTGTGGGAAACTCCATTAGGGGGGCGGTGTGGGTGATTCATGATCGTTTGGAATGGCTGCTGAACAATGAGAGTCTCAATGAAATACCCGGCTGGGAATATCAACTCCCCCTTTAATATTCCCTTTTTCTGGCTCGATATGGAGTAATTCCAAGGCTCACCACAGCTAGGGCTTGAAGTCTTTCTTTGATTTCTGCTTCCCGTCTAGTGTGCATTCCCTGGAACAACCCGGAGATGAAAGCCAGGTAGCAACAATGCAGCATGTCTCTGGGACCAAATGATAATTGGGAAATCCCAGTAAGTCCCTTCCCTTTGGCCCTTAGTTCACATATGGCCAGCACATTAGAGACCTTGTCCAAGAGACCAGCTTGGGACATAGGGTGGGGGCAATATCTGTCATTAACTCCGACTACCTTTCCTCAAATAATCAGGCATCAGGGCCCCATGTGCCTTGGCTCCATGGCAGGTTTGGCCATGTCACTGGTTTTAACCCAACCTGATGTCCCTTCTAGAATGGTCCACGCTCAAGGAGATAAAGTAGCTGTCTTTATGAGTGATTGCTTCCAGACTCGACGAAGAGAAACTCATGTGTTTGAAATGCCTGCGGTCCTTCTCCATTTCACCATAAAGTAGCCAATTTAATTTTGCACAATACTGTTTGATAACAACCATGTGTGTGTCTTCTGTATTTATATACTCAGGAAAGGACCTACTTGGTCAGTGTGAGATAATTTCACAAGAAAAATGGAACCAGATGCGACTCCCTTTTATTTGGCTCTTCAAACTCCAGCAATCTAATTCCCAGGGTCAGTCGTTACTTGGGTTTTCAGTTACCTTGCAGAAGAGGATCCTTTTACACTACAGCGTTTGCTTTTCCAAGGTCCCTGACACGCAGGAGTGGGCAAAAGATTTTAGAAAGCTGGTCCTCAGCCTAGAACTTTGCAACATTTGCAGGTTAATGATTCAGTGGGATAGAAGTTTCCGCTTTTTGACGAGAACATGTCTGTCCAGTAGTAGGCTTATCCACTTCAATTAAACTATTCTTCTAAGTACTCAGAATATACGAGCAGTGTGGGCCTTTCAGTGGGCCTGAAGTCCAAGGTCACATAGTGCTAGGATGACTCATTCAAAACTCCAAAGCACAGGAGTTGGGCAGAACTGACATCAGAGAAGGGCAGGCTTTTCTCTCGTTTCATCTTATTTTCTTTTCCTTTTATTTCCATCTCAACTTGTACTGGGAAGCCTGTCATGTACAGTGGTACAATTTGTACACTGTACAAAAGTGCTCAGCCAGAGGAGTGAATGGGGGCTGAAACCCAGCCCACGCTATGCTTGCTAAGCTATGTATCCCAGCATGGGGCATAGCTACCTGGAGGAAGAGACACCTTTCCCCATCCTCCAGCGGGACTAACTGGTCACCAAGTTGGCACACCTGGGGCTGCATCTATCCAAAAGAAGCACATTTTTCTAAAAGGCTGTATGTGATAGTTGTGCCCTTGTATGCTAGCGATAGCCTGAAATATGAAAACGCAAACGTCAAAATGTGTGTCATCTACTATCTGCTCACACAAGTACTTTTCAATACGCCACATTCCTGTATCCTGCCCTGTCTTTGGGAGGCAGTGTAAGCCATCAGGAGAGGCTTTAGACCCCAGACGGCAGATATGTGGCACTTGTGCTACTACTCTTCCTAGTGCAGACATCACTAATCAATTCCAGAATTCCTTCACTCTGAGCCCAAACTGGTCTCACAATCCTCCACTCAGCGAAACATTCTTCTCCGTCTCTACCAACTGAATGGAGTTGACATACAAGAGTAACCCTATCTGCCATCTGTCTCGGCTAGCAATTGCTACAAGAATGCCGCATAACAAACCACCCCCAAAAACCCAGCGGCTTAAAACAAGAATCATTGATTCTTGCTCACTCACCTTGGAGGCACCTGGGGTTTGGCCGATCTCTGGTGAATCGGGCAGGCTAGCAGTGCTCTGCTTCAAGCTGCAGTCCAGCTGGGCTTGGTTCTTGCCATGGTTTGGGCTCAGGTCTGTTCAGCGTGTTTCCTTTCTGGGGTCCCTGCTAAAGTGTCAGCAGCACAGCCAGAGAATACTCTTCTCATGTTGAGATTAGGGGCACATAAGGGAAAGACCAGGCACGCGAGCACATCTTTAGTCTCTGCTTCTGTCAGACCCACTCACATTTCACCGTTGAAAGCGAGTGATGCGGCTGAGCCCAAAATTAAGGAGCGGAAAGTATGCGTCACCTACTCCAGGACCAAGGCAAGGGCAAAAGGTTATGACCAAGCATTTGGGAGCCACCACACCACTTCTGTCCTAGACAAAGGGGCAGGCATGGTGTCGAGCCACATTTAGTGTGATATCCCCTACTTGGCTGGTGCCCCCTGAATATCATTGTTAAACTCATTTTCCCGAGCCGGACAATCAACTTCTTTGCTCAGGTGGGTGGATAACAGAGAGGGCTGAACTTCAGAGCCCGAGATGCAGAGATAGCACAGTTCTTCTTATAGCCTGGCCAGCGAACCCAGTGATTAGTGGTAATTAAGTTGGATCCGAGACAGGTGCTTGCTCTAGGAAATGCGGACATAAAAACAAGTGAGAGGGCCAGGCGGATTCAGGGGGCCTGGGCTTCCAGGTATGTGATTTGGAAGAACTAAGAGTGGAGGAGAAGGGGCAGAAGTGACGGTGGCCTCGAGGCGCCCCGGTGAGAAGTAGGCGCGGGCATGGAAAGCGCTGCTGATGGGACAGGGCTTTCATTTTCCCTCATCAAAAGTAAAACATCCCTTCAGGCCTCACCGTCTTATCTCCGTCATCAAAGGTTAACCCAGGAAATTACAGAGCCCAGGTCCTTCCCTCCAGGAGTCCGTGATGGAAGCGATGGAGGTAAAGATGGGGTGTGGAGGAGAGCATCTACTGCTAAACAAGCTGAGGGGAGGGGTGGGGCAAGGAGGGTGGGCTGCCCAGGAAGGTCCGTGAGTGGTTGTTCACCTCAGCTCCGTTGAAGGTCAAGAGCTTTGCACCAGCTGCCTTTTTTTTTTGCAATAGTGGATGTAGAAAGGAAAAGTGTGGTGGGAGGAACCGTGGCCTCCCAATCAGACATCTTAATAAAAGGAATTAAGAAGAAGAGCGATCACCGAGTCTATGCACCCTCCCCTCCCCCAAGACCAAGCCAAAGCTAGCCTGCCCAGCCCCGCCGGGGTCTCCAGTTGTGTGATCAAGCCCTGTCAGGCTAGGCTTTCTGGTAAGTACCTTCCGTATCACAGCAGACCTGTCAGGTAAGGACTAACATCATCCCCTTTTGTAGATGAGGAAACTTGAGTCTTCACTGAGATGAATGACTGGTCCACAGTCGCGCTGTTAGAGAATAGCAGTGAGGATGGCACCCAGGCCATCCGGGTTTAGCGCCCGAGTCCTTCCTCGCTGTAGGACGTGACTGCTAAGAGGTATCACTCGCTTTAAAGACAGTCCGGACGCTGCATCGCTTTAGTCTGGCCCAGCGGCAACTCCCGGATGCGATTGCCAGTCAGCCTGTGAAGGTTTTGGCCGTCCGGAAAACCGACACGACCTCATCTTCCACCTCGTACCGGAGAGTGTGTTTCCTAAAGCAGCCACGGCCCTCGGGGATGCTCTTTTATCCGACGGGTCCCAGGTTTTTCCCTGCGCGCGCTGCAAAGTCCCGGCATGTTTTCTTTTGGAGAGAAGTGAAGTGTTAGTGGCAGCCAAGGGGAGGCTGAGGGAAATCTGCTCTTCCCTTTCAAGCCAGGTTAACCGAGTGTGGTTTGTAGGCAGGTCGGTCATTGATTTTTTTTCCCCCTCTCTTCTCCAGAGAGCACTGCCATAGTTACATGGATAAAAGCCGGGGAATAAAGACAGAATTGAATGGTCCTGGTTGAAAGAGAACGTTTGAAACAGGCTAGAAGCCCCCAGTCGGGGGCTGGTGTGTAAGGTGATCCGTGTGCTACCTGAGGAAGGTGCCCAGCGTCGTGTAGATGTGGTTGCGAGGGAGGGGGAGGGGGGATGATTACCATTCCTTCCAAAAGCCAAAAGGAAACTGCGGGCTTTCGTCTTCCTTTTTTTGTTTCTCGCAGCCTGTACCCACTGTGGTGCAAGTTCGAGCTTGGAATTTCTTAAAAGCATTGAGGGTTTTGCTTCTATCACGGCAAACTCAATACAACCCACACTCACATCTCATTGTCGCTGAGGCTCCAGTTGTGCAAACGACTGGCTCAAAATCACCATGGAGGGTCTATCCACGCTAGCACGGGTTGGGGGAAAGAAAGTCAGGTTACCTGAGTGTGCGGCATGCCCTGCTCTGGGCCCCTGGGGACGCTTTGGGAAGAATCGCCTCCCAGTCCCGAGGTTCAGGGAAGCCAATTCATCTTTGGTAAAAAGAAAGCAGAAGAAGAATGGCAAGGTTGCGGAACGAGAAACATCCATTCACAGCCACAAATACTCTTGGGTGTGCCCATCCTGTGCCAGAGACGGCACCGTAATGCGAAGAACCAAGCCCATTGTAGCCACTTTTCATGAGGACCTCGAGAAAGAATATTAACAAAAGGAAACCAAAAAATGGGCGAACTAGGTTTTCTTTCCAGGTCAGAAGACTCAGGGCTTTGAATGGGATCAACGGAGAGAAAGAGAATTCTGTGTGTCAGATTTTGTGACAGTTGACATCCCCGTAGCCCTGTGCGGCTTCTGGAACAGACCTTCGGTTAGCCGGAGTAGTCAAGACAGAGATCGTTCTCTGGACCCACGGCCAACAGAACATAGACTAGGTGATTTTCCAGCGTGCAGGTGGTTCGGGCTGAACCGTCCGCACTTCTTCGTCTGGATTGTCTTGTGATCCAGAGCAGTTATTTTGGAGGTTAAGAATTTAGTGTGAGCAGAACTATTCACCTGGACCAAGAGAACCCCTCAGTCGTGGCCTCATTATGCTGTTCTCACTTGTTAACCACCTCGGGATCTAGTTAATCCTCTGCTTTTTTTTTTCCTTCCAGATTTCTTACCACATGAAAGGATTTTCACCTCCAGCTCTTCCTCCCTATGCTCTGTTGTGGTCGCCTTTCAGAAATAACAGCTCCGTCTCAGCCCTTACTTAGCTGGAGAGACTCGGACGTCTGTCTTCAGTCACAAAGGTCTCTTGAGCTCAGCTTTCAAGACCGTCTCACGGGTCAAGCCAAGTTCTGGGGAAGAGTGAAAATCAAAGCAGCACGTGTGGCCAGATGCGTGGGGCTTAGGGCTTTCGGATACACAAGAGTCTTCAGGCCCATCTGTGCTCTGCAGATGGTGGGCCCACGTCTCAAGAGCAAGAATATTGCTGCACTTTTCTCTCGTAGCATATGCTGCTGATAGACTTTTCTCACCAGAAGGATCTTCTCCCCACCCCGTCTTTTAAACTGGGCCTGTGGGGGCGCCTGGGTGGCTCGGTTAGTTAAGCATCTGACTCTTGATTTCAGCTCAGGTCATGATCTCACGGTTCATGAGTTTGAGCCCCACATCAGGCTCTGGGCTGACAGCGCAGAGCCTGCGTGGGATTCTCTCTCTCTGCCCCTCCCCTGCTCATCCTTTCTCTCTCTATCTCAAAATAAATGTAAAAAAAAAAAAAAAAGAAAGAAGAAAAATAAATAAATAAATAAACTGAGGATGTGGCCTAAGGATTATATCGACATTCCCTCCTTTGCCAGTTGGCTAAGTGCTAGTCAATGAGGTATAGGAAGTGGTATGTGCTAACGCCGGGAGCATTTTTAAAGGAAAGGAGCGTTCTCTTATTCTCTCCCCTTTTCTCCTTCTTCTGCTGAATGCAGACGTGATGGCCAGAACTAAGGCCACACTTCTGGTCCATGAGGACAAAGGCCACCGCACAGGGTGGTGGCCCTTAAACTTTTTGGTCTCAGGACTCCATTCACATGCTTAAAGATTCTTAAACATTAACCAAAAGCTTTTATTTGTGTAGGTTATATTGATTAATATTTCCAGGATTAGAAACGAAAACAGGACAACCAAAAACTCAAGTGCGTATGAGTGAGCACATACTCCACTGGCTTTCAGAGTAACAGCGGTACCATTACGGAGCCTCTAGAACATTCTGCTGTTGAGACAATGAGAGTGAAAAGGCAAAAGACATCTTAGTGTCGCATAAAAACAGTTTTGATCTCACAGAACTCTTGAAAGAGTCTGGGGGCCCTCATGTTCCCTGGGGAGGACAGCGCAGGGAACTAGAAGGTGTCTAAGTGTCGGAGGACTTTGTGGAATCAGCGAACGTTGTTTTGGACATAGACAATCAACCTCTGGACTCTTCATGGGAGAAAAATCAATCTTCCTTGTGGGAGATGCTGCTATTTGGGACCCTTGTCCCTTGTGAACAACCTAACCCTAAATAGCACCCTCTCCTTAGAGGTTTAATGGGATGCAACCTGTGACTGTGACCCTATTCCTCTCAATTTCCCCCTCCCCAGAGGCTAAAAATAACAACGTACATTCTCAGGCAATTCGAACAATTGCACTTGAAAAAAGACAAGACTTTTCAGGAAGGCATTCCTTTTCCTCCTTTGTCAGTTTTTAGGCAAGAATGTCATCCTAACTTTAACCCCCACAGTGAGGGGAGACATAAATGAAAAGTCCGGGCCACAGGATTCCGCTTGCTGTGGGATTGCACCTGCCTGGTAAAAATTGTTCCTGAATATGAAAGCACAAAGGTCGGGGCCCACGTTAACCTTCCCAACACCTCAGTGAGATATGTGCCATTATCCCCATTCTGCGGACGGGGACGCCGAAACGTGAAGGAGCTTGCCAATCCTTATTGTATAGTGTTTTCCATTCTCAGAGCATCCACTCAGTGAGCGTCTGAAGGCTCCTGTCCAAGCATCCCTAACCCTTTCATCGATCGTAAACTCATTAATATCCTTCCAACATCCCCTGAAGCTTGCCGTGTCTGTGGAAGAGAGGGGGAGGTATGTGGCGGAGAGAAACGACTTCTTCAAATTACAATGTCCAGCTGGGACCTTCTCCCCAACTCCCGCTGTGAACTCCCGTCTCAGAGTCCGATACCAGTTACATTCAGGGCAGAGTCTAGCAGCGCTCTCCTCCAGGATGTGTAGTACATAAAGATCCAGGAAACACCTCTGCCAGGCCCGGCAGGCTTCCAGCTTCGCCCTGTACCCTTGTGGAAGCGCCCTGTGGAAGAAGTATTAAGACGCATTCAATGGTCCCTCCAGCCTCTCTGAAGGTATTTTCAGTAGGTCTAAAATAGACTAAGAGAAGGAAGAGCCACCAAACTATTTACATTCCTCTAATGCCTCTAGGTGGTTGGGAAAATGACTGTCCCCCAAATCCAGTGACACATTCTGCTGCAAAACATGATGTGACATTTATAGCTTGCAAGAAACTGCCATAGGAAACACTTGATCCATCCCTGACTGCAATTGGTTTTTTTTTTTAATTTTTAAGTTTATTTATTTATTCAGAGAGAGAGAGAGAGAGAGATAGAAAGAGAGAATCCCAAGCAGGTTCCTCAATGTCAGCACAGAGCCCGATGCGGGGCTCAAACTCACAAACTGTGAGTTCATGACCCGAGCCAAAACCAAGAGTCAGACACTCAACCATCTGAGCCACCCAGGTGCCCCCACAATCAAGTTTTTTAAGTGCTGGAGGTGAGGGGAAAGAAATAGAAATAGGGCACCTTTTGGGGGGGGTGGGCGTGGTACTCATAAAAACAAAATAGTCAAGTTAAAGATAGCAAAATTGGTCATATTACAAGGGAAAACATATAAAGTAGGTTAACATAATTTTTCAGAATAATTAACTTTTTAAAAAATGAGTGTTGAGTTTTTCTTCATATCGCTGCCCCACAGATAATTTCAGCAAGGTGAGAATGTGTCTCTTATTGAAGAATGGGCAAAGATAAATCTGATGTCTCAGCATAAAATAATACATAGCATTTACAAATGTCCAATGTGATATTAATACAAATAACACCAAAGTATATAAAGAAATTATCAAACTCAATACCCCAAACACAAACAACCCAGTGAAGAAATGGGCAAAAGACATGAACAGATAGTTTTCCAAAGAAGACATCTGTATGGCTAATAGACACATGAAAAGATGCTCAACATCACTCATCATCAGGGAAATACAAATCAAAACCACAGTGAGACACCACCTGACACCTGTCAGAATGGCTAAAATTAAAAACACAAGAAAAAATAGGTGTTGGTGAGGATACAGAGAAAGGGGAACCCTCTTGCGTTGTTGGTGGGAGTGCAAATTGGTGCAGCCACTCTGGAGAAGAGTATGGAAGTTCCTCAGGAAACTAAAAAATAGAACTACCCTATGACCCAGCAATTGTGCTATTCGGTATTTACCCAAAGGATATAGAAATACAGATTTGAAGGGATACATGCACGCCAATGTTTATAGCAGCATTATCAACAATAGCTAAAGTATGGAGAGAGCTCAAATGTCTGTCAGCTGATGAATGGATAAAGAAAGTGTGGTATGTATATGTGTCTGTGTGTATATATATATGTGTGCATAGACACATATACACATATATGTACATATATACTATACTATACTATATGTATAGATGTATATATATCTGAATGTTACTCAGGGATCAAAAAGTGAAATCCTGCCATTTGCAACGAGTGGATGGAGCTAGAAGGTATTATATGCTAAGCAAGATAAGTCAAACAGAGAAAGACAAATACCATATGATTTCACTCATATATGGAATTTAAGTAAACAAAACATGAGCATATGGGAAGGGTGAGGGGAAGAGAGACAAACAAACCATAAGAGACTGCTAATGTTAGAGAAAAAACTGAGGGTCGATAGAGTGAGGTGGGTGGGGGATGGGCTAGATGGGTGATGGGTACTAAGGAGGGTACTTATGATGAGCACTGGGTGTTGCATGTAAGTGATGAATCACTGAATTAATTCTACTCCTGAAACCAATATTGCACTGTATATTAACTAACTAGAATTTAAATTTAAAAATAATAATTATTTAAAAAAATACAAATAACATTACTCTTGCTTGCACTTTTTTTTTTTTGTCTTTCCCTTTCCTCTTCCTACTTAAAAGAATTGTTCATGGACAAAAAAAAAAAACCACAAAAACCCAGCCACGTCTTTCAAAATTACAAACCCCAAGTACCATGATAAATGACAATTGCCACAACTCTCCACGATGTATCTGTACGTGGAGTTCATGAGCGACCTGACACTCTTACAGAGATGAATGGAGACCAAGATGGATGCCTGGTTAAATGTCTGACTCTTCACTTTGGCTCAGGTTATGATCTCACAGTTCGGGGGATTGAGACCCACGTTGGGCTTTGCACTTGATGGTGTGGAGCTTGCTTGGGATTCTCTCTCTCTCCCTCTCTCTCTGCTCCTCCCCTGCTTGCTCACTTTCTCATAAACAAACAACCAAACAAACAAGCAAACATTAAAAGAACAAACATTAAAAAAATGGAGACCAAGATAATAAACTCTTGGGTTCTCTATCACGACAACTGCATCCACCGTCAACAACATTGAGCATCCATTTTATTATAAGTAGCAGTGTAACTGGTGACCCTTAAAGTAATAATTGTACCTTGAGATAGTTGCACCTCAAATAATTGAGAATGCTTGCTCTAAACCAAGGCCAAGCGTGATCCTGAACTGACGTCGGTCCATGAACTGTTGTTACTGTTCCTGACTGCATAAGTACAGAAATTGAGAGTGAACATAGAAAATTTTATAGCAGTTTGATTTTTGTCATGATATCCAAGCACATGATCAATGGACTTGTCTCGCTGAACAGTGTGTAGAATTTCTGGAGCTGTCCTACTCAAATGGTGAGTCACACTGGTGACAGTTGCCTACGATTCTTATGCAGTAGGACCATGTATTGGTCTGTGACGGACCTAAAAGGAAAACAAAACAGAACAAAATTTAAAGAGAATTTTTTTTTTAAATTTTTTTTAACGTTTATTTATTTTTGAGAGACATAGAGACAGAGTATGAGCAGGGGAAGGGCAGAGAAAGAGAGACACAGAATCTGAAGCAGGTTCCAGGCTCTGAGTCGTCAGCACAGAGCCCGACGCGGGGCTCGAACCCACAGACTGTGAGATCATGGCCTGAGCTGAAGTCGGACGCTTAACCGACTGAGCCACCCAGGCGCCCCAAGAGAATTTTTTAAAATAGCCACAGAAAGTTTGAGAAGCACTACAGTAGCCCATTTTAATTTGGGGACCAGTCGGAGCCATTTATCCTCTATAGAGGTATTGTGCTGATGCAAAGAGCTGAGTATGGAGGTTTGAATTCTTAATAAGAGAGGCCCCTTAGGCAAACCTGTCCTTCCGACCTGGGGAGCAGGCATTTGGGAGAGAACTGGCATTGGTTTGGAAGAGAGGAATCTGAGCCTTGCTCTGGGGACTGTCAGGTCAGTAAATAGAACATGAGTGGAATCCATCGTCTGGACTCAACCCTAAGGCCAACAATTTAATTCCCTGACTGCCTTCAGATCCCCAACTTCCTACTTCCAGAAGTCTTAACCCGAGGCAGAAATCTCTTCCCTTACAAAACTCTTTTTAGGAACAATACTCCATCAGAGAGAAGATGGTGTCAGTTCTTTTGTCATTGAGTGGCTGAAGAATGCCCATAACCAGTTTGCTCATCTAGAACGAGTTTCATGTGTGATGTGATGGTGGTGGTAATCCTCATCTTAGTGAATTTTTTTGGTTATTTCCTACGTTTATAATTTTAAAAGTGAGTTTGTGTTGATATAGTCATTCAGAGGACATGCCGCAAAAGGGTGTCCAAAAACCTTTGATGGCTTGGAGGTATTGTACCCAGTGCCATTCTCCACACCCTCTCCTTAGCCCCCTCTTTTGCCCCTGGATCTTCCAAAAGCCAAGTTGGAACCAAATTTTCAAGAGAAAAATGTTCCAAACCACAGTTTAAGAATAGTATGTTCATAATTACGAAATATTTTTGATCCGTAAATGAAAACCCCAACACATATTAAATGCATGGAGAAACAGACAAAAGAATGTGAGCATTTGACACATTTCATTTTTAAAAATATGCAGACTTCTAAGAAAATGTCCCCGCTGCCTATGTCTTAAATATTTGCTTTTACTATTAGTCAGCAGTAACATCCAAGAGAGGAGAATAGTTTGAGGGACATTTCTTCAGCCAGAGTGCTACACGCTCCTTGTCCTTCAGTACTTTCAGTAATCGTGAGACAAGAGTTAAGCATCTCTCAGTGTTGAATCCTCATGGAAAGAATAAAAATTCAAGAATTCTCTTGAAGGCATAGTTTTGGATATAGAGCTGCCTAGAAATGGGGCGTACTCAGAAGACGGTAGCTAAGCTTCCTTCAAAGTTGAAAGCTCCAGAATAACTAACTTTAAATTAAGGTTGGATTTGTTGATGGATTGAGATAAGCTTAATTAAAAATGCTTTTCCTAAATGTCCTTTGAACCTAAGTGAAGTTTGCCAGGACCCTTCCCTTGAATAATTTATCAACATGTAGACCACAGAACTTTCCTTTCCTTCCTCCTTCCCTCTTGTCTTTCCTCCTCCTTTCTATCTCTTTTCTTCCCTCCACTTTTTTCTTTACTTTATTCTTTCTTCGCCTCTTCCTTTACTTCCTTTCCTCCTTCCTTTTCTCCTTCCATCCTTCCCTTCCCTTCCCTTTCCTTCCCTCCCCTTCCCTTCCCTTCCTTCCTTCCTTCCTCCCTTCCTTCTCTCTCTTTTCTTCTCTCTTTGCTCTCCTTCTTCCTTTTTTGCATTTCCTTCCTTTTATTTCTCTCCATCCTGCCTTCACTTTCTTAAAAATCTTTCTGTGTCTTGGCTTCTTTCCATTACTTCTTTCTCTTTCTTCTTTCCTACTTGTCTTTCTTTCATTCTCTCTTTCCTTATTTCATTAAAAAAAAAATCTGGGCATGTGTGCAAAACTCTTTTCCCAGATTGACTCCATGCAGTACTTATTCATTAATCTAAGCTCTGAAACTAAAGGAAAACAAAAAGCTTACAATCGGTTCTTATTTCCAAGGCAATAAAATGTCTTGATAGAACACAACTTAGTAAAATTAGAAAAAATGTTAAACTTGCCCCCTACTAGTGCTTTCCTTTGCAAAGTTGCTCTGTGCAAGTTTCTTTAAAACCTCAGAAGCATTAAATCTTCATTAATATAAGCCCAGTGTATTTACGGTGTCAAAATATGTTTTAGAAAAGCCAAAAGCAACCGTTACACAAGTTGCCTCATTATCAATAATCTAACATCATGCCTTTTATGTGTCATTTCTTTACACAATATACTATCATTGATGACTTTTAGCAAATACATCATGGCAAAGGATTACTCTCATCAGAGACAGCCCTTTGAAAGGGATATGCTAATTTCTAGGGAGCAAGAAAACATCAAAACAGTGCCAGCAAATAGCCAAGGGACTTTTATATCTTAATATCCTTCAGAAGTGCTTTATCTCCTCGTGCAACGTGTATCATAGTATAAACAGGAAATGAAACAGCCCCAGCATCAAAGAAGCATGGGCCATGGTTGTAATTTCAGATCAGGTTTAATAAAGGTTATCTACAGTAGGCTAATCAAACAAAAGGGTGCATGTTTTAAAGAGCCATTTGATAATTTCCATTTAAGTTGCCCTATCAAAGAGATCCCCAACAATATCTCAGGACTTCTGCTGAATCTCTGCACCTTCTTTCCAACGTGACTTCCCCCATTGGTTGCAAGGCTGTTTTGATGTCCTAATTTTAAGGTGATTCTAGTTTTGAAATGATCGGCTTATCGGAAGTTGGCCTATTTTTATGCACGCCTTGTTTCTGAGCGCAAGAATCAAAAATGGAAAAGAGGCTGGCGAGGCACCCAGCCGTTCTATCCAGATCCGCAGACAAGCAAAGGCGAGTTTACCTGTCTGTGAAAATACTTGGTGCCTCCAATAGCTTAAGCCCAATCTAAGCCTAAGGAGGCATCGATCCATGGCTTCTCGCCAGAGCGTGAACTTGGGGGCAACCGCAAGAAACGGTCCTTCCTGTATGAACTCTTAAGTAGTACCGCCTTTGAGATTCTGCTTTAGGTGCCAAAAACTGCTCTTGGAAATGACCAGGGAAAGGAATCCAATCTTCTCCCTGCTCGGTGCTGGACATAAATGCTTTCGACAGTCATGAACTTGGAGATCTCCAGACAGACACCAGAGGCAAATTGTTCAGTAACAGATGCAGGCTTGTGCTGAGAGTCTTTCTGTTGACTTGGGTGACACAGCACTGCACCCTCCCACCCCCACCAGCCCCTGACCACCCCACACCTCTTCACCCCTGTCCCCTGCCCTGGCTCCTCCCCACTCCCCTCACCTCACAGCAGGGAGGGACCCCTTCCAACTTTTGCACATCAAATATACCCATTGCATTCCCTCCCAGAGGACGACTAAGGAGCTGCCAGAGGAGCCGGGTCACCCGATGAGCTGTCTGTGCCCCTTCTTCTCAACAGGGAGGACGAGCCAGGGAGGAACCTGGACCCGGCTTAGCTGGGGCCCCAGTGGGTCAGTTTAATAATTATTCCCTTCAAAGCATTTCCAACAGATTTCAGTATCCCGTGGCCAGTCTCTCAGTTTAGCCTGCTCCGTGAGGGATGGGGGAGGAGTGGGTAGGGGGCTTTCTGGCCGAGGATGTCCACAGTTTTGATTGGTTCCCCCATCACTACAGTGTCTCAGCTCTCAGGACCCCTGCCTGCCCAGCGAGGAATTCTTGCTTTTCCCCAGGCCTTGACCTCAGCTCCTCTGCAGACCTTAGAAAGAGGTGGGGAGGGAGTCTTCTGGCACATTGCCGGCAACCCGTCCATCTCAGCCCATCAGGAAGGGCCAGGCCGTGTCTTCCCCCAACCCCCAGCTGTTGCCATGACAGGCCTCTGTGCCGGGCGGGGATTTGGAAGGGGGGGATCCAGGCAAACCAGACACTGGTGGCCAGGGCAGAGAGGGTCAGCGCCATGGCTGGGGCCATGCCATATGTGAAGGCCCACAGCTCCGGGCTGAATCAGCCAATGGTTGCCCATCAAGACTCCTCCAGCTCTCATTGTTGAAGCAGCTGGGGGGCGGAGGGCATTTCGTGCTTTGTTGAGAGATATTCTGTCTTTTTCATCTCTTCCCTAGTCCTCTGGCCCCCAACAGAGACCTAACTATGCCCGGCCCAAGTGCACCACGTGGCTACGAGCTGGGACTACGTGAGAGCAATGTCGATGGCCCGGAGTCCCAGAGTTGAGTCTCCCGTCCCCAGGACGGTCCACACAGCCTCCCCCTCCCCTCCGGGCCCAGAGTCTAGCCCCCACCGGCAAAACTCAGACTTGACAAATTCCCACAACCGAGCAACCCAGCCCATCCGAATGCCAAGCCTGCCCTGTAATCTCACGGCCCTTATATTCTGTGTGTAGGAATCTGATAAAACAAAAACTCAATCACTCCCACAAACAATGCAGCCTGCAGCATCCACTCAGGATAACAGATCAAAGGCAGCACGGACAGACGGAGTCATAAACATCAATCTCAAACCCTTGAGACTTTATCCCTCGATCTCAACCCCACCCATCACAAGCAAGTATGTACAAATGGAGTCAGACAGACCCGGGGACGACTCTCAGGACAAGTGTAGTGCCCATCTGTGGAAGCCAGCCATGGGAAAAGTTCAAGGGAAAACAAGCTTGTCGCAGTCAGTTTTTAAAGGCTTGCGTATAACTGTGGTTCTGTAGTTAAGCTTTTAGTGTTTTCCTTCCTCGTAACTTAACTTTCAGCGAGAGGGAGGTGGCAATGGGCAAGCTTGTGAGGGTTGAAGCCAGAAGCAGCTGTCTAGTACCGTTATTTTTAATTCCCTTTACTCAGCGAGTAGTTTGAAGACATTCCACAAAAGCACAGAGGGACGCCGAATAGAGTTCAGAACCCACTCTGTCTTACATGAATATAATATTCTACCCCTCAAAGAATCATAAATGCAATTGATCATTCTCTCCACTATGCCGCTGTGTTGGTGACTTTGGGGAATCAGAGTGACCCATGAAAACGTGGACGGACCAAGATTTCAGTCTAACTCTGTCGTTTATCAGCCGAGAGAACCTTGATTTCTTCTGTTAGAAACCTCATAGGCTTGCTGTGGGGATGAAGTTCACAATAATTATAATGGCAAATTCATTGAGTACTTAGCGTGCAACAGGCCTAGGACGAGGCACGTAAGTTTTCTCATTTAGTCCTGTCAACTATGCCATAGGGTAGCTACTATTATTGTTTGTATTTGAAGATGAAGGAACTAAGGCACGGAGAGGTTAAGTAAGGGGCCCAAGGTCACACAGTTGCACAAATCTCAGTCGAGATTTGAACCCAGACAAACATGCATACATATCAAATGAGAATGTGGAAGGGCAAGTAAAAATACCTAAAGCTGTGCTGTCCAATACGTAGTCACAAGCCAATGCAGAGAGCACAAACATATACCTTTGCCATTGTTGCAGAAAATTCTGTTGGTGCTGAGTGCTGATTAAACAGCAGCTATCAAACGTTCTTAACAGTGGGATTCTTTTTTTCTAATAAAAATTCATGTAAAACCTCAAAGTATCAAATAAACAAAAGCGTCATTTAAATTAAATTATCCTTGGGGCTCCCGGGTGGTTCAGTTGGTTGAGGTTCCGACTTGATTTCAGCTCAGGTCTGATCCCAGGGTTGTGGGATCGAGCCCCGTGTCAGGCTCCACACTGAGCTCGGAGGCTGCTTAATATTCTCTCGTTCCCTCTGCCCCTCTCCCCTGCTCATGCTCTCTGTCATTTCAAAATAAAAAATAAAAATAAATAGAACGAATTAAATTACTAATGTCTTTTACAAAGTCCAGTAAAGTTAACATTTGCTGACTACACAGTCGCTGAGAATCATTTATGTCATTTACTTTCAAACATTTTCATTGTGAAATATTACCCTGGCGCACACACACAAAGCACAAGACATAAATGTACAGTTTAATGAATAATTATAAGGTAAGCGCCCACGTAACTGATAACTGATGCAGGCTGGCTGGGTCCAGGGACCCAGATGCGGGTCCAGCAGGGTGGAAATCAAATGTGAGCCAAGAGGAGGTGAGGGCGGAGTTTACTGAAGGTACAGAGAGAGTGCAGATACAGAGTGTCCTGGAGACTTGGAAAGAAAGGACGGCGAGTCTTGTCTTTATTTGGCATCTGGGGTTTTTCCTGAGGATTGTGGTCCAGCATACGTGTCTTCTCAGGCATCCAGGAACCAAGACAAGTGTTTAGGTGTTCCGCATAAGTCACTTCTGCCCTGGAGCCAGGGGTCTTGGTGAGTCACTGGTCTTAGAACATGTTCAGGATGAACTCGCCTGGTCCCTCCTTAGATGTTATCTGCTGTGCTGGAAGGCTCCAAAGAAATCATTAACTCCTTGACCTTTACAAAGAGGACATGCCTTACCTGTTCTATAGGTGTGTGTAAGGTGGGTGGGGGTGGGGGGGAGGCAGATCCCAGCAAGAAGAGAAGCAGGAAAAGTTTCAAAAAGAGTAATCGTCTATGGGGTCCCTTCGGTTTTCCTAAGTCATAACCAGCACCCGGGTGTTAAGAAATCGAACTTGCCAGGATTTGAGACACTCCCTCCTCTGTCCCCTCCCCTTCCTTGCTGTCCTTCTCCAATCACATTTCCTTCTCTCTGCCAGGGGTCACCACCACCACCACGAGGCTGTTTCAATGGACGAACACAGTGTGAAACTGAGGGGTATGGATACGAGATCTGTTCGTGAGTTAAGAACAGTTTCTATATTTTTTAAGTGGTTGGGAAGAAAAATCAGAAAAATAGTATTTCATGATGTGTGAGAATATATGAAATTCTAATTTAATAATTATTAGAACAAAGCCATATTCCTCGCTTTACATATTATCTGTGGCTGCTTTTGTGTTCTCATGCAGAGTTGAATAATTGTGACAGAGAGTGTATGTCCCCCAAACCTGCTGAGATTTACTATCTGGCCCCTTACAGAAAATGTTTGCCTACCCCTATTCTAAATTTTTTTAAGTGTTTTTATTTATTTTTGACAGAGAAAGAGACAGAGTGAGAGTAGGGTAGGGGTAGAGAAAGAGAGGGAGACATAGAATCTGAAACAGGCTCCAGGCTTGGAGCTGTCAGCACAGAGGCCAACATGGGCTCGAACTTGGGAACCGTGAGATCACGACCTGAGCTGAAGTCAGATGCTTAACCAACTGAGCCACCCAGGTACCCCTGCCTGCCCCCATTCTAGATGACAATTCACTCTTTCCTGCTTTCTTTTTCTTTTTCTTTCTCTTTCTTTCTTTCTTTTTCTTTCTTTCTTTCTCTTTCTTTCTTTCTTTCTTTCTTTCTTTCTTTCTTTCTTTCTTTCTTTCTTTCTTTCTTTCTTTCTTTCTTTCTTTCTTTCTTCCTCTTTGTTTTTTTGTTTGTTTGTTTCTCTCTCTCTCTCTCTCTCTCTTTCTTTCTTTTAGAGAGAGAGTGCAAGCAGGGTGAGGCAGAGAGAGAAGGAGGGAGGGAGAGAATCTCAAGCAGGCTCCATGCTAAGAGCGTGGAACCTGACTTGGGGCTCGATCCCATGACCCTGGGATCACGACCTGAGCAGAAATCAAGAGTTGAACGCTCAACCAACTGAGCCACCCAGGCACCCCAGATGACAGTTCATCCTTAAACCCCCCTCAGCATCCAATGTGTATGTTATTTCTATATTTTCACTTTGTTTATACAGTAACGTGAAACTTGGGATACCCACAGGTAAGAGGTTGACGGTGGTTTGGTTTTTATACAACGCACCTTGCAATTTCGGAATACTCTTTCATTAAACCGATCTAAAGACTCAAAAACCAAATCTCTTGACATTTTATCCCCAAGTTGAAACACACGCAATTTCTAACCTTGGCTTAAATTCCTGATCGACGATAAAGAAGCGAGAGAAGGAGCACACTTCGCTTAGAATAAAACCCCCCAAATATCAATAATAAAATATTATCAGGATGACATGTTGTAAGTTTACTTGTTGTTGTGTAACTGAAGATAAGGCAAGGCCAAGAACACGCACCGAGCAGATGTCCTTGAATTCTGCCGACTTTTGCTGCGGCAATGCTTAATTTTATGTGAGCGAGATGCCAAGCCTGAATTTAAAAAAAGACCAGCTCCTCCTTCCTAATCAATGACACATGGCCGAAAACTTCGAATCTGTGCCCAGAGACGATAATAAATGAAGACATGGATGGTTTCTGGTTTGTTACAATTTGGTCCACGGCACCCACGAGTAGACCTGTTGGTTTTAACTAGAGTTTAAAACAGTCTTATTATTATTATTATTATTTTTTTAATTTTTATCGCAGTGGAGTTAAACGGTTGGAGAACTCCCAACCACTCACACAGACTCCACCAGAGTGTTCCCGTGAGGAGGGAAAGAGCTGGAATTTGTTGTTAAGGATTCTTAGGCAGTCATTCTCAAAAAGCACAGGCCACATTCTTGTGTATCTGGATTCGGGAGGGAGACGCGATTGTCGTGACACAAGACTACACGAAGTCAAGCCCAACAAAGCCTTGGCCACGGAGCCGCGCACTGACCAAGGTTGAGAAACACCGCTCTGGGGTTGAGCCGGTGGTCATGAGCAAGCTTGGGGGAGGGAGGGAGAAATTAGCACCAGCAGGCAATGGCTTTAGACTCGCGGTGCCTCTCCCTTCCCGAGTGTCTCCTAATGCTAGCCAGGGTCTCCCTCTCTCCGTGTCCGTGTCCCTCATTCCTTCCCTTACAGACAACGTCTTTCCTCCGGCCGCTCTGCCCCCAGCCCCGCCCAGGGCCTGGCCCAGTCACACCACCTCTCCAGCAGACTGCTTCTGGAGGGCCCTACGCATACCAGGTGAACGCTAAGAACTGAGGCTGCCCTGAGACCATGAGTTCCCGTGTTGCCTCATTCTAGAACTGCTGTTTCCATTGGCTCTTCAGCAGGCAATGAAGGCTGATTCCATATGCACCATGGTGCTATCTCCATAATTTCTGCTGTATACAAGACTCAAGAAAGTTTCCTTAAATAGGCCTTTCTAGTACTCTACTATCTTTACTAAAATTACAGAAGTATTTATTTTACAAGGAAACTGTATACCGTTGCCTTAAATGGAAAACAAGCCAGACTGCCAGGCAGAGAAGGTTTCTTATAAAAGTAAAATCAACGAGGAGGCGCCTGGGTGGCTCAGTCGGTTAAGCGTCCGACCTCGGCTCAGGTCATGATCTCACGGTCTGTGAGTTGAGCCCTGCGTCGGGCTCTGTGCTGACAGCTCGGAGCCTGGAGCCTGCTTCAGATTCTGCGTCTCCCTCTTGCCCTGCCCCTTTCCTGGTTACGTTCTATCTCTCTCTTTCAAAAATAAATAAACATAAAAAAATAAAATAAAAGCAATAGGAACAGATTCTATCTGGGTGTGAGGGTGCTGAGCCGGGGTTCTGTTCTCTCTGCTGTTTGAAGAGAGAGATTAGCAGGTTAGGGAGGACTTCCAGCCACTCTCCCCAGAGGTGGTGAGGAACCACCGCGGTTGAAACGATGTTGCAAAGACTCAGGCCTGCCCTGTGTGATTCCCCACTCTTGGGGCTGTATTCCTTTACAGTCGAAACCACCTCCCTTCCTGGTACCACGCAGGTCCCACTCGTTAGGAAACCATGTAGATACAAGCACAGAGTCCGAGGCTCAGGGAGGCTGTGGACGCCGATCAGCTCCTCGACCCTGGCGAGTCCTTAGCACCTGCTCTACCGCTCTGGCCCCTTCCTGTACAGTAACAGCCCTGACCTGGGAGGGAATGTTGCCAGGATTAAATGAGATACGACATACAAAGTTTCTAACACGGTTCGCGCCACAAGGTGAGTACATTCATTTATTCGAACCTAAAATGGGCCGAGCACTGGGCATTGAGGATGGCACTGTTAACAAACACAGAACGAACTCCGTGTCCTTGGGGAGTTACATGCTGGTGTTGGCTGTGACCCCTGGAAACGTTCCAGTGGAGAACACTTAGATCACTCCTGGTCTTCAGGAGGCCTCATTTTAGTCAGAAAGAAATGTGAAGCATGCCCGGGGGCTTACCGCAGCTTTCTGCATATCATGCCCTCTCCCTAACTTTCCTGTCACCGAGCTGACATCGTTTGTGCCGAGCCCAGGCTCGGATGGTACGAGGAGGCAGAGCGTTTGGGAGCGATTAGGTCATGAGGGTGGACCTCTTGTGAATGGGATTAGTGCCCTTACAAAGAGGCACCAGAGAATTCTCCAGCCTTCTCTTCCATCACACAAGGGCTAGACAAGAAGTCACCCGTCTCTCACCAGAGAGAGACTCTCGCCAGAGCTTGACCGTGCCGGCACTCTCGTGGGGAGCCTCCGGCCTCGGAAAGCACGAGCAACGAATGTCCACTGTCCGTAAGCCACCCAGGCGTGGCCATTTGTTACGGCCGCCCCAAACAGACTAAGACGGGCCACCCCCTGGTGGGGGAGGGGTGTTCTCCCGACAGTAACAAAAACTCCAAAGCAGTCAGAGGCCTCTCATGCAGCATCCTTTGCACCCGGAGAAATGTCCCAGTGTTCCACACCACGCCCGAGAGTCACTCTGATACCCCGATGGGGTCACACACCCAACCCTGAACCAACTGTGAGGCCAGGGGACCGAATGCGCCGGTTTGGCTAGCCCAGGGGATGACCGTCTCCCCAATACCAAGTGGGTTTCAAACAGACCACGGACTTTGGGGAAGGGGAAGGGAGAACTGGAGAAGGCAAAGGATTCGTCGCAGAGTGATGACATCATGGTTTGGACTAATTAGCACATTCTTGACTATTAAACTCAAAAGCACCAGACAGAGGTCTCCTGCTGGGGTCACAAAGCAAGACACTGGGGCGGCAGGCAAGCACACCAACGGTTGAAGCAGGCCAGCGGGGAGCTGTTGTGTCCTGTGGGTACGGGCCGGCCCAGAGCGACCAAACCCTGCTCTCGGCCTTGGGCAAGGCCCGCCACGAGAGAATGTGGGCCCAGAGGTGCCAGATTTTCAGATATTTCAAGGGTAGCCAGAAGGCTGGATTTTCATACGAAATCGCCCCATCTGAAATGTTGGAAACAAATTCAGAATGTTTTGGATACTACATGGGCCAAATCGCACACATCTGGGGGCCAGATGCAGACATGTACCAGTTCGCCACCTCTGATAGAGACCCGCCCCCTTATTCGACACAAGGGGAGACCAAACCATTCCAGAGATATGGTGGGGGGACTTCCCTGAAGTCCCGAGGCCGATCAACAGCAGAGCTGGGGCTGGGACTAGAACCACATCTCGCTACCCCAGGCCATTATATTTTCTGGCCCACTACGCTCAGGAAAGAGCCCCCCTCCCCTCCCCCCACCCCAGGTGCCCAAACCAAGGATGGCAAGCCACCGGCAACGGGCCAAATCTGGCAGGTCGGGTTTTTTGTAAATAAAGTTTTATTGGAGCCCAGCCACGTGAGTTTGTTTACACATGGTCTGTGGCTGCTTTCGCCATAAGACAGCGGAATCGAGTGGCTGGGACAGAGACCATCTGGCCCACAAAGCTGAAAAGATTTACCGTCTGATCCTGGGCAACAAAAGTGTCTCAATTCCTGCTCTAGACCCTTGACATTTGCAGATGGTACATTTCTTGTTTCAACTCTTCATGAGACGTCCCAAGCGTCCAAATCGTATTATTTAGGCACACATCCGAATCCCACTTTGCAAGGCTGGGGAGGGGAGGGTACAGGTTGCAGGGTGGGGGAGTAGTGAGTAAGCCCAGCAGCTGAAGCTTATCTCGTCTTATGTGAGTTACTCCTGTGAGATAATGGAAAGGAAAACCATCACCGCCTCCACCTTCTCCGCGGGAAATAGCCCTGAAAGAAAAAGAGAATTAAGTGGAAATGCGAAAGCTCTTATAAGTAAATGTAAATTTTATTTTTTTAAGTTTATTTTGAGAGAGAGAGAGAGCACACAAATGCACAAGCGGGGGAGGGGCAGAGAGGGAGAGACAGAATCCCAAGCAGGCTCCGCATCAACGGCACAGAGCCCGACGTGGAGTCCGAACTCACAAACCGCACGATCATGACCTTGAGCCTCAGTCAAGAGTCGGACGCTTAGCCAACTGAGCCATGCAGGTGCCCCAATGCACAGAAACTTCAGCTAAATGGTAGGATGTTGGTGATAGCAGTGAACAGGACACACACACACACACACACACACACACACACACACACACACCCCTCTTTGAAAACAAGAGACTTTGATTTGTCAAGCAGTTTCAGAGAACGCCCAAGAAGCATAAAAATTGCACATCCAACAAATGAGACAGCGTGGATGTGGGTGGAGAGGTTGCTACTCCACCAAGACTTGACTTTTGCAGGAAGCATGATCTCAGGAATATCTAAGGGCCTCTGTCGGAGGGACCTGCCTTCCCCCTGGCTTCCTGCTTCTGCCGGGGTGATGCCTGGCCTTCCCTCCCGCTGCCTCCCCTCTCTGCCCCTCCCCCCCATCCCCCAGCAGATGGACCGCTCTAATCCAAGTGAGCTTGGCGGGAGGAACTGGGCCGGAGGAACGTGACCTCCCGCGCTCACCTCGGCCACAGAGGGGCAGTACATTCGCATCCCTTCTCTGCCGCAAGGAAGGCCCTTGGCCTGCGGTGGCAGGAGGCGGCACGGCTCCACCAGAGCGGGAGTGGGTAGGGGTGTATGACTCAGGGTGAACTATCAGAAAAGCTCATTGTGGCCGGATGGCTAAGCTACTCCTTTTAATCCAGATTTTATCACTATTTCCAGCTCTCTCCTCCCATTCTCCATTCTCTCTCTCTCTCTCTCTCTCCATTTGGAACTTGGAAAAGAGAAAGAGGCATTGTTTATTTGAAGCAAATGGTGTGAAGCAGCTGTTTTTACAAAGCATGTTATAGGGGGAGTCGTCGGTTATGACTAAAGTCACGTTTTTGGGGATTTTAATGTCCCCCCGCACCAAATGTCAAGCGAGACCCTTTGTGACTTGGGCCCTAGCACTGACCAGGAGCCATCGGCTATCAAAGCAAGAGAAGCCCAGCCCACGAGACGTTTATCACTACCCAAGAGTCAGTAGATGAGCAGTATGTGTTCATCTAATGTATACATTAAAAAAAATCGTTGAACAAAACACCACAAAATTGTTTGGTGCCCTGGAGAGCTCAGGCCAAGATACAGAAACTCTTAAATGAAGTGGATTGTGTCTCCGGCATTCGTATGTGATTTGAACCCCAACGTAGCTACTGCTCCGTGGCTTTTTGTTAAATACTTATGCAAATCAAAGCTCCTTGGGAGCAACATTCCCCGGGGCCCAGCAGCCAAAAAGTAAGATCATATTGCCATAGAACATAGGCATGAACATGAACAACTAGAAAATAAAAGCTACTTTAAAAACCTGTGTGTCCTTTGCACGTCGCGGTCTTTCCCGTTAAGGAAGGGCCATTCTTCCCTAATCGCTGAAGCTCTGAGAATCCACCAGAAGACAGGGGCACGCTGGTAAAAACCATGCACAGAGTGATTTCTTCTGGTCTTTCGTTCTGTGATCAACTCCAGCCAGTCAGACGGCCAGTGTGTAAGGTACGTATTTATGGGTGTGCTTATCCGTTTACATTCGTGTAGTGAATATTCATATGAAACACACCTATGCACATAAATAGATGTATAGATAGACAGCATTTCAATTTTAATTTTCCTGAACACGAATCAACGGACAGAGAAAAGATGATGACCAGGACTCTTCTGGAAGGCCTAAAAGTAGTGGGCTCTGTAAACGGGTGATGAATTGCAGGTAGATGAACTAGTTGGATCGATCAGGAGAACAAATTAGTGACACCCATCAAGAACTCTCAACGAGTTGGATCCAGCGGTATGCATCCTAGAATCTTTTTTCCCAAGTCAAAAATCAGGATACTAGAAAAGATGTATGCACCCCAGCGTTCACTGCTGTTTTATTTGTCATCGAAAATAAAAGGGGTGGGGCTGAAGGCGGCCATCTTAAGTGTCCAATAACAGAAAGACAAATAAGTAAATCCAACCAATCACAATTTTTTAGGGGAACAGGGACGATAGTTGACAGGAAAGACAAAATGGCGGAGCAGTCCAGCCTGCGACTTTTGAATTTGATTGTGGGGGTTCGAATCCTGGCTTTACCACTTACTCACGGGGTAAGCTGAAGTTCGCTTTTCCTGCCTCGTTTTCCTCTTCTATAAAATGGGGATAATGTCGGTAACTTACCTCAGAGGGTTTTGTAAGGATTAATTCGGTTCGGACAGGAGGTCTTGAGAGCGGTCCCTGGTGTGTGTAAATGTTAAACGTTTTTAAGAAGATGGAACATTTGGCAGTCATGGGAAAATACCTAGTGATACATGGAAATTTATGAGTTCATTTTTAGTTTAAATTGAGGTATAACTTACATAAGGTAACATTCTACAAATCTTAAATGTACAGCTCGTGAGTGCGTACATATTTATAGTACCGTGTGATTCCCCCACAGATAAAGGTATCCAACATTTCCAGAAGCTTCCCTTCTCACTCAACACCCACCCAGGAGGTAACTACAATTCTGACTTCTATCGCCATGCATTTATTTTTCTTCTTCAACTTCATGTAAATGGGCTCAAACAGTATGGAGCCTTGTGTTTGGCTTCTTCCTCTCTATTAGATTCATTCATGTTGTTGCACATAGCTGTAGTTTTTGTTTTTATTTTTATTTTTTAATGTTTATTTATTTTTGAGAGAGAGAGAGAGAGTAGGGGAGAGGAAGAGAGAGAGGGAGACACAGAATCCAGAGCAGGCTCCGGGCTCCAAGCTGTCAGCACAGAGCCCGATGTGGGGCTCGAACTCACAAAGTGTGAGATCATGACCTGAACCAAGTCAGCTGCTCAAACAACTGAGTCACCCAGACTCCCCAAGTTTTAGTTGTTTTTTTTTAACTTTATTTATTTACGTAATTTCCGTACCCAACGTGGGGCTCGGACTCACAACCCCAAGATCATGAGTCACGTGCTCTCCTGACTAAGCCAGCCAGCTGCCCCCAGCTGAAGTTTTTTTTAAATATTATTATTACTGCAATTAGTATCCCATAGCACAAACAGAGCACTTTTTTTTTTTTAATCCTTACTACTATTATTGGATATCTGGCTTATTTTCAGTTTGTGGTCATTATGAATAAAGGTGTCATGAACATTCTTACACATGTGTTCGCATAAACACTTGACTATTGTTATGGGCTGAAGTGTGGCCCCTACTAAAATCATGTGTTAAAGTCCTAACCCCTCGTATCTCAGAATATGACTGTATTTGGAGACAGGGTCTCTGTAGAGGTAATGAAATTAAAAATAGGCCATTAGGGTCAACCTTAATCCAATATGCCTGGTGCCCTTATAAGAAGAGGAAATCTGAGGGCGCCTGGGTGGCTCAGTCGGTTGAGCTTCCAACTTCGGCTCAGGTCACGGCCTCGTGGTTTGTGAGTTCGAGCTCGGCGTCGGGCTCTGTGCTGACAGCTCAGGGCTTGGAGCCTGCCTCAGATTCTGTGTCTCCCTCTCTCTCTCTCTCTCTCTCTCTGCCCCTCCCCTGCTCACACACCCTCTCTCAAAATAAATAAACACAAAAAATAAAACACAAATAAAAAAATAAAAGAAGAGGGAATCTGGACACAGACACTAACGGAGGGAAGGGATATGAAGACACGAGGGGACACAGCCATCTCTCACCCAGGAAGAGACACCCGGAGCAGAGCCTTCCCTCACAACCTCAGAAGGAATAAAGCCAGCAGACTTTGACCTTGGACTTCTAGCCTCCAGAGCTGTGAGAAAATAAATTTCTGTTGTTTAAACTACCTCATCTGTGGTACTTCGTCACAGCGGCCCTGGCAAACGAATAGAGGCGTATATACAGCTAAGAATGGAATTACCAGGCCGCAGGGTCTACAGATCTTCCTCCGCCTATGATGGGATTAAGTCTCAATAAGCCTGCCAAACACTGAAAATATTACAAGTCGAAAATGCATTTGATACGCCTAGCCCAGGGAACATCGCAGCCGATCGCCTCTCCTACCTTTAACGTGCTCAGAGCACCCACTTAGCTCCGTTTGAGCAAAATGATATGACATAAAGCCTGTCGTATAATTAAGTGTTCAGTATCTCGTGTGATTTATTGAACAGTGCACTCAACGGGAAAGACAGAATGGTCCCGTGGGGAGAGAATGGTGGCCCTCGCGTTCGTTGACCTTCACGGCTGTGCGGCAGCCGGGGTGGGGGGGCTGTGGCTCACTGCTGCTGACCGCCTTCGAGAGACAGGATTGGGTTGCACATCGGCAGCCTGGGAAAAGATCCAAATTCAAAACCGGAAATGCAGATTCTACTGTCTACCTACCGCTTTGTGCGCCGAGGGGAAGTTGAAAAACCATAAGGCAAAAACCATCCCGAGTTGGAGACTGTCGGTATATATGATTCATTCTGGTAAATACTAGTTCTGAACAGCGCGTGTGAGTTACATTTAAAACTCGGGGAAAATTATAACACGTCATGTCTTCGGTTTTGTGTGTATATAGATATAAATATAGATATGGATATTTCCAGATAGAAATAAAGACAAATATAAATCATTGGTAGAAGGAAATTCGTCAGAAAGCTTAACGTAGAGTTTTCTTCTTTTTGTCTATTTTTTTTGTAATTAACACGGCTTACTTAGGCAATATAGATATACAATACTTATTACAATCTTGATAGTGGCCGTTCTGAGCGATGGGGTCAACGGTGACTTGTATTTTATACAACACTGGGCTTTATATTTTCTGATTTTTCTACAGTAGACATAACTTACTTTTTATAACCAGAGGAGGGAAATGTTCCCAGTAATAAAAAGAGAAAAGCCAGGAAAGAAATACATTAATATGCTGTTGGCGTTGATCTCTGGGCCTTCACACCAAGGAAATCGGCAAATACTCCAGACCGCGGCTTCATTTATTGTTCTCTTGACTCTCTCAATGGGAGGAAGTGACCAAAAAAAGGTCAATTGTTTCTGCAGGTCAAGGTTAAAAGTGTGTCTCTTCTGTCACCACGACATCACAATAACAAAAAACTTGAGATTTAGGATTTTTGCTGCTTTTCCTTTATCCGAATTATCTCATTTTCCACATGATACAGTGACTGTATATTACTTATAGTTAGGGGTCCGGGGAAAACTCTTTCTCCTAGAAATGAACAGGAAATAAACTGCAAAGCTGGGAGTTCTAGAATGCATAGCAATATCGTATGCCAACAAATGCCGACAACAAATATTATAACAACAACCCTATCTATTATTTTATGTACCAGTAAGAAGGAAGACACTTCCGACCAAACTGATCCTTCATCAGGCGTACGGTGCATGCAGATTTCAGAGATATTCACATGTGAGAGCAAAAAATACATCTGAGAAGTGACGACCTTCGATGGGAAGCATCACACACATCGTGGAAGAAGCAGAGGGGTTTCCAGACCTCGGGGCCTGTGCAGCCCTCACCGCCACACGGCCGTAGAGAGGATGGGGGCTGGGTAGGAGGAAGTAGAACCCAAGTGGAAGGCCGCAGCTGGAAGAGCTGAGATCCTTGCTCTGACCCCACTCCCTGGTGGCCAAGGGTGAAAGAGTCACCCACTCACCACGTGGTTTCTTCTCTAGAGGACACCCACTCACGGGGCAGGGAACGGTGACGTTTAATTGGCTGTAACGTCTGGAGGACACTTTGAAGATGAAAAGTGCCAGGTGGCTAGCAACACCATCCACTTCTTAAGATGATACATGGAATAATAATAAAGTTCTCCCCCACTGGGCCTTTCATCCATGGATTTCAAAGCACTTAGCGAACCTTAATTAACTCCCGACACCTCTATGAAGTAGGCATTAATAGCCTCTTGGCTGAGATGGAGAGACAAAGGAGAGCAAGTGACTGGCCCAGGCCCTCAGAGAGTCAGAGACAAGTCATTCTGAAAGCATTCGTCCCTGGGACCCACGTCGGTCTATACCTCCTCTGTGCCCGGCCTCTCAAGAAGCACGAGAGACACCCCAGCTGGGGCTGGCGGGGCTCACAAGTGCCTGTTGATAAACTTCAGGGAATTTTGTCAGCCGGTTGTGAAACGAAGCCGTTGTTTAAAATTCAACGATATTAATGCAAAATGAAATGAATTATATTGAAAACAGAAGCGGTAAAAATTCAACACATCACGACATTTTACTATTATCCGTGCTCGTCAGGTGATTTACTTCTGTAGTATCTGTAAGGTGCAAATAGCATCGCGCGGGTGCGCTGCTGGGTGTCACTCCCCGATTTCCTGTTCAGTGATGTGCCTGTTGGTCACCTGAAATCAGCCCTGCTCGGAGCAGATACACGGCAGAAACTGACAAGACCGAGGCTTGATTTACTGTTCTTTGGGCCATCTGCACTTAAGGAAGCAAGAGGGAAAACGTTAATGATGCAGGTTCAAGTCAAGAGTGTGTCATTTCTGTCACTTTTTCCACGGCGAAGAGCATACAAGAAAACATTGGGCACCTAGGTGGCTCCGTCGGTTGAGCCTTCGACTTTGGCTCAGGTCACGATCTCACGGTTCGAGGGTTCGAGCCCCGCGTCGGGCTTGCTGCTGTCGGCACGGAGCCCACTTTGGATCCTCTGTCCCCCTCTCTTACTGCCCCTCCCCCGTTCACGCCTTCTCTCTCAAAAATGAATAAATATTTAAAAAACAAAACATTGAGGAAATACTCTTCCAACATTCAAAAAACCGTGATCCCATTCAGCAAAGGCGCCCCTCCCGTCACTGACTAATGAGGAAACGCCCACGTGCATCCACGTTACTTCCTTTTCATCTCGTTACATCAGTAAGTGAAAATATCGGTCAACGGGCATGTCGGGACTATCTTTCTTCACCCGCAGTCACGGGTTGGCTGCAGACGGAGAGCACGACAGAGATTTATGAAAGCCTTCTGTGGGCCTCAGCTGGCTCTATGGAATAGACAATACAAAGAATTTATATTTTATTTAATTGCACGTGACACATTCTTTATGTTACTACACTTGATTATTATATGGGTTTGTTTTTTTTTCAAGAGTCTGATTTACTAACGCCCCATTGGTAGACCCACGCATGGGCAAGGCTCAGGCCCCGTCTTGATCGAACTGCCGGACAACTGGTCCTTCCAGGGAGACACGCTACGATGGCAGCTTTAGGGTGAAGCTGGGCTTCTGGGCCCACCAGCTACCCGGGAGGAGCCCTCGTTCTGTGTTCACAGGATCAAACATTTTGTAAAATTCACAAAGATGTCTGAATAGTGGTTGTAAGGCCACTGCCTCTTTCCAGTCTGATTCGCCCTCTGTTTCACGGCGCCCCATGTCCACTAGCATTGGAGCGGCCTTGGCAATCTGGGGATCCAGCCAAGAACTTGAATGGGGATGCACTTAGTTTGAGTTCCGTGAGACGTATTTATGTCACTCACGATCACGTCCACATGTAAGGAAGTCAATGTTAGGCATTATGGCGGAGCCACGGTCTCCAGGAAGAAGCCTACAACTCACTGTGCCAATCCACTCAGTGTGTTGAGCACCAGAAATTGCGGGAAGTGGATGATAAATAAGATTTGAAATGTTTAGAGACAGAAGCCGGTCTATGGGAAATCCTTCCGGTTGTCGGATGTGTATTGAAGCAGAATCTCTGATTCTCGTTAATGTCTGGTCAAAACAAAAGTCCTCTTACCTCCTGATCAGAATAACCCAACGACATAGCCTATGCAATTATTAATGCACGTTCTTTTCTTTTATTTATTTACTTAAACAAACTTTTAGTGTTAAATATTTTTAAAATTTTTTAAATTCCAGTAGAGTTATCATTTGTGCTATCTTTTGACGGAAATTGTATAAGGCAGGATATATCAGAATCCTGAGTCTGGATGGCACGAGCCTGTAGGAGTACCACAAACATCAAGAATGTGAGGTTGCATATTGCAGTGTCCCCAACATTAAATGAAAACACATCTCAATCAGTCTGCGACCCAGAAGGATTTCATTATCTTTCTAGTTTCCTATAGAAAATAACGTGGCAAAATCATTGTCCTATGAAGAGGCAATTTAAGAATACGCAGTCAAGGGGTGCCTGGGTGGCTCATCCCGTTAAGCATCCGACACTTGGTTTTGGCTCAAGGCATGATCTCGCGGTTCATGAGTTCGAGCCCCGCATCCATCTCTGTGCTGACAACGCGGAGCCTGCTTGGGATTCTCTCTCTCCTGCCCTTCCCTGCATCTCTCTCTCTCTCTCAAAATAAATAAACTTTTAAAAAAAGAATATACAGTCAAAGCATGTAGGAATAAAATATAAAGGTGAGTCAGGGAGTTGTTTAATGTAAACATTTGTAGTATTTGCCAGCTTCTAAAAGTTTGTAAATTTTGCAATTAGTTTAATCCTTCTAAATAAATATGCGGTTTTATACCGAATTCTACATTCATAATTTGGATTCTTTTTCTTAAAGAGGACCTCCCCAAATGTATATAAATTTCAGGCACCATGAAACCCAGGAGAGCCCCCTGCTGGGGTAAACACCGGTGAGCACCAGGAGGGGTGGGGTGGAAGGGGGACGGGGAAGTTTGTGGGGAAGATTCTTCTGACCTGGATACATTCTGGGATGAGTGGGAAAGGGGGAAATTAAACCAGAGATTGCTGACCCTCCCTCCCCCCCACTCCCTTTGTTCCTTCCACCTTCTCTGGAGATGGGCAGTCAGAGGCTCAGGGAGACAGTGAAGAATTCAGCCCCTCCTTCCTTCCCCAAGAGAAAGGGCAAGCCTAGATGCACTCTCAGATGCTGGGATATGCCCCACTGTGGAAACATCCCCCCCCCCCCCCCGCAGAAGGCAGAATGACACTCCGCTCCCACCGCTCACCCCACCCACATGTCATATTTGGGTCCTAGATTGGCTGTAATCCACCATGAAGAAAGCAGCATGCGGTTAAAAGGTTAAAAGGTAAGGATTGCCAACCTGCAGGGGACGACAAGAGACATGTGAAAAGGGCATCGTGATTTAAAACAAGAGCGTCACAATTTTAAAAAAGAAATATAGGGGCGCCTGGGTGGCTGAGTCAGTGGAGCGTCTGACTCTTGATTTCGGCTCAGGTCATGATCCCACAGTCATGAGATCGAGCCCCAAATTGGATTCTGCATTGAGTCTGCTTAAGATTCTTTCTCTCTCTCTGTCTGCCCTTCCCTCACTCACACTGTCTCTCTAAAAAAAAGAAAAAAATACATATCTACACACACACACATATGTTGTGTATATGTGTGTGTACATATGTGTATGTATATGTGTTTATAGTATATGTATGTGCACCTACATACGCATATATATATATTTATAACTTAAGAGTGTGTGTGTAAAGAGTATTCCAGAGCGCCCGGGTGGCTCAGTCGGTTAAGCGGCCAACTTCAGCTCAGGTCGTGATCTCACAGTCTGTGAGTTCGAGCCCCACGTCGGGCTCTGCGCTGATAGCTCAGAGCCTGGAGCCTGCTTCAGATTCTGTGTCTCCCTCTCTCTCTGCCCCTCCCCTGCTCACGCTCTGTCTCTATGTCTCTCAAAAATAAATAAATGTCAAAAAAAAAAGAGTATTCCAGACAGATTCCAAAGTACAAGGACGTGAGCACAATCCCATATCCTAACAAGCTCCACCGAGGCCTGACCTCATCCAAGACCTCCTTCCAAAGACTTCCCAGAGAATTTTGAGTCTTCACAGTGCAGGATTGGGATTTAAACTTTTCCGTGAGAATAAAGTCCTGCTGTGTTAGGAAAATCCTAGACTCAACCCCGAGTGTGAAAGCAAGCAGCACCTCAGATCACCTCTTGCCATCTGGCCCCCATCCTGAAACCTTGGCCCTGACCCCTTCGGCCCACGTGTCTGGATTACAGCAGGTTTTGGCCACTGAGTGGGATGATGGGACAGTTCAGTCCACTGGGTCTGCCTGACTCTCAGACACCCACTGGACACTGGTTGGAAGACAGGCCTATCAGAGCAGTGAGTTGGAGGATGGTTCAAAAGGAGCTTTCCCAACCAACGGAGCCAAAGGCCAAGCAGAGAGGGCCAACATCTGTGGACTGGACAGTAGGCGCGCCTGCCAGTTCCGGCTTCCCCAGCCTGTCCCCTCCATGCTCATCCCTTCCCCCCCACCATACTGTCACAGAAGCAACCATTTTAGGTCACCCGTGATTGGTCAAAAGCAGGTGCCTGGGCTGGGCTGGCCCAATCGCCCAGAAATGTGAGAATTCACCCTTGAAAGAGGGCCCAGTTTTCTGGTGACAGAAGTTGTGTGTATGAGCCTGTGGAGCAGTGTGGCTGGGCCACGCGTAGTCCACAGTATGAACAAAGCCCATGAAAGGAGAGGGGGACAGGTGGAGGCGAGACGGAACGATGCGGGGAAGAGATATCTCAACAACGTCTCAGTTCCTGGTTCCAGGTGGTCCCGACCCTCTCTCCTGCTCTCTGCCTCTCTTGCCCCTTGCAGTTTCAACTGCTCTTTGGATTTCATATTATTCCTCTGTATTCTTCCAGGAAAGAAGAGCTAGCTTTTTTGCTGAGCCAGTCGGGCTTCAGTAGCTTGAATTAGAATAGTCCTATTATAACTGCAAAGGATGCTAAGTTGATTCTTTCAAAGAGCTTTATGGGGCTTCTACTTAAATGTATGGTGTGATGTGTAAATTGTGGGCACATGGTTCCTGAACACTGAAGGTTAACCATCGGGGTGATGCTTGAATCCCAAAGATAAAACCCAAGCCCACATCCAAAGTCAAAAAACGATTTCACACAGAGTTAGAGTTAGAAGTAAACTTTTAAGGCCGCCTAATCCAGTTCACATCTGACACTTTTCTACTTCCCAGAGGACTTCAACCCATTTTCAGAGAGTGTTATTATAGAAAGATCTTTCTAGGTTGAAACGAAAATCTGCTTTCTTATAACTTCCCACCACTGGTTCTTAATTATATACCCTGGAGCTCTACAAAATGGATCAAAGTCTTCTTCCAAATGATAGCACCTGAAATACTTAACATCAAAATACTGTTATTATTATTCCTATTTATCGAGCAATTACTACATGCCAGTGCATGTTCCTTGCTTTTAATTCTCATTGCACGCTGAGAAGGCGACAGTCTGCAGAGCCTCATGTTACCAATGAGGACCCCGGGACTGCGTGGGATGGAGCCGCGGGTGGAGACTGAAGGGAGACAGGTCTGGAGCTGGGAGATGGATCCTCATAGGTTACCATCTTCCAGCAAGAAATTCCTGGGAGCCTAGAATCTGAACCTGGCCTTCCAGGTCATCCTGGACTTCTATACATCATGATGAGAAGATGGGGCACACTTCACAGTGTGCTGGCTTGATTTATTGCTTTGAATGTCTAAACATTTGGGCCTGTGGTCGGTGGGTCTACATACATACTCCTGCTCTGAGTCGGGAAAACATTAGGGACCAGTCTGATGGAAACTCCAGGAGAGACCATCTCTTGGTGAATAGCAGTGGAACATTCTCTTCCATTTCAAGTCCTTACTGTTTATTCTTCAGAGTCCTATTGCCTCAGGGGGCTCCTACAAGGACAGGGTTGGTGGGGCTTTGCCTTTTATCCACGTTTCCAGTCCACTGTCCCCAGCTTCTGCCCCTCGTCTCGGATGCCCTAGGCCAGCCAGCGTGGCTGAAATCCCAGGTCAACATGTGGGGAGCACATCCATTTTCTACCCATGTATAATCAACCACCCAAAACACACTGGGGTAAAACAACCACTATATTATCCTGACAGTTTATATGGGCAGCAACTTGGATGCCGTGAGGGTAGCTCTCTTTGTTTCACAGTGTCTGATGCCTCAGAGAGAAGACTCGATGGACTGGCACATCTGCCAGGGGCTGGGATCGTCTGGAGGTGTCGTCACTCACACATCTGATGGTTGGTATCAGCTGTCAGCTGGACTTCGGCTGGGCCGTTGGCCTATGCATGGCCTCTCAGTGTGGTCTTTCCACATGGCTAGTCTGGGCTTTCTTACAGCATGTGGCCGGATTTTGAAAGACCAAAGAGAGCAAGGGGGAAATGCATGCATTTTTGTGTTTTCACTTCAGAAGTCACCTAATATCACCTCTGCCATGCCCTATTGGTTGAGGCGGTCACGAAGGTCTTCCCAGGCTTGAGGGAGAGCATGTGGACCCCACCACTCAAGGGGAAGATTGTCACAGTATAAAAAGAACATGTGGGATGGGAGAGACTGCTGTGGGCATTTGGGGAAAGAACAATTTGCCACAGGGAGTAAAGAAGGGGGAACCAAGAAACACTCAAAGAGATCCTACTCTGTATCAGATTCTCTGTACCAAGAGCCACCGACCGTACCAGGTGGGGGTCCCTGTTCTGATTCTGCAGATAAGAAGGCTGAGACTCAGATAGGTTCAGATACTTATCTGAGGCCACACAGAAAGTGACGGTATATGCCAGTGGCTCTCAAACGTCAGTGAGTTCATTAGTGGACAACCAGCCCAGGAGATTTCAGTTCAATAAATCTGGGAAAGGACCCAAGAAGTCACATGTCTAACAAGTTCTTAGATGGTGCTGAGGATGCTGGTCCAGGGATCACCCTCTGAGATCTATTGGCATGTAGTTTTTTGAATCCTCACCTGGGTAGACTTCTACCGTGTGGTACAGCATGCCATGGAGAGCGATGCTATCCCTCACCCAGGATCGGAGAAACAAGATAATCACCTGTAAGCACCAGATCTTTAAATCCCAGAGAAAAGCTTATGTATGCATGAAGATAAGATTTTCTTTCTCCCTAGCCCACTTCTTTCTCCCTTTCTCTACTCGCTCCTGAGAGTCTGTAGTAGAGCAGTATGAAGACACAGACTTCCTCAGCAAAATAAGCTTCTGAAGGAACGCTGTGAGATGCCATCAATAATAACACATAAAGATGTATTTAATTTAGATATGCTTCACTCTGAAAACCCAAAGATGTCCTCTTCCACTGATACTGAGGGTTGGAAGTAAGAGATGTGACTGAAGCCCAAAGGACTTGACCCTGAGGCTCCTTCATGGACTAAGACCCTATGGAGAGGCCAGAGAGGTCAAGAGAGGAGAGGATCCTAGGTGGAGGAAGAGAAAGGGTAGTGAGTAGTCTTAAGAGTTTTCTACCCTGTATTTCTGGTTCTTTCACGTCTAAAATTGTACTTTCTGGCCCATCTATTGTTGGGAGGGAGCCGGTAGGTAGTTCTTGTTGATAAATTCAAGAAGTGGTGTTGCTTCCATGTTGGAGCATTTAATTGCCAATGAGAGATCCTTCAGGACTCTCTCTTCCCTCTGCTACAACGGCTGCTCATGTTCATGACGGTGGCTGCTGTATCAGCCTGGCACAGAACACTTGCCAACCCGTGATGGACACATGCAGTGAGTGAGCCACAGACATTTGCTGAGATTTGAAGGGTTTTTGTTACTGCAGCAAAAACTAGCCTTTCCTAACTGATACAGGAGAAAAGAGAGAGAAGGAACATCCAAGTATCTCTCCAAGGAGCATTATGAACAGAGCCAAACGAGACTGATTGGAATAAATCAATCAATATTTTTACCATTCTCTGGAGGCTGTGAAATTTGTGACCTTCTTATGGTGAGATTCTTCTTCATCTCTCCAAATTTTGCAGGCTAATCAAAGGGGATTTGGGCTGTATGTTCTCCATCTTTCCCGACCCCTACCACTTAGATTTAACCTAGTTCAGCAAGATCTGTTCACTCCCACATGGATCTTGTCTGAAGGGTAACTTTGATACTGGCCTGTAGCCAGACTCGAGACTCAGATTCTAAGACTCCCTCCCCTTACTTACCCTCGGCTCCGGGTCTGCTCACAGCAACACGCTGTGTCTTCTGCAGGTTGGCAAAGATGCCAAGTCTTTGTCCATGTGGTGCAACTGGTACTCCCCCTCCACCCTCTCACTGAGTATCCTTTGGAAGATGCCCGGGGCTAACAGCCAGCATGCATGGCATTCCTGAAAGTGTGCTTTGCCAGGCAGGCTGAAGGGGAAGCTTTGTGCTGCTAGGTTCCCAGCTCCCAGCACCCCACCAATGATCAAGGGGCCTGGTTCAGACCATCACCTCGCCTGATGGAAACAGAGGGCCTGAGTCCAAGCAGAAGTAGCTGAGACCCAAGCCCTGGGGGTTGGGGGGTGAGGAGGGAGAGAGCTGGAGCTAGCCCGAGCCCTTCCCCCACCGCCATCTGCTCCTCAAGGTTTTTACTGCTATCTGCTATCTTGAGTTTTAAAAATAAACTCAAGAGAAAAAAAAAAAAACAACAAAGCAAATTAGTGGAAAAACAACGTGAAAGGTTGATATTTATTCTATATTTAGAATCTGATGTTTTAAAAATATTTCTTCACCATCTTTAGCTCTCTGGTCCTATGTTTCATCAAACATTGAAAACTTGGAAACTTCATCAAACCTTGAAAAAGAGAACCAAAGAATGTTGGCATGCTCTTAGTGCATTTGGGGTCACTCTAGGAGTCTCTGACGTCTAGAAGGCCTCTGTGCCGTCCTGACATCATGCCAAGCCCTACCCTAGGCTCCATATAGACCTGAAAATTCCTGTATAGACAGTAGCCTTTTTTTTTTTTTTATGCCACCCACTACATTTGAGCATACTCCCTATATTTGGATTATTTCCCCCTTCATGGCCTGCATTTCCCCAAGATAGGAGCCAAATACCTATTTTTCCATCCTTCTATGCAACAAGGTCATGTGACTTAGGCTCAGCCCATCAGAAACACCTTCATGGGATAGGGATTCAGGAGTGATTCCAAGAATCAGGCCCAGCACAAAATCCATTTAGTAAAAGATGGCTGTGTGAACCTGTGGTTTCCAGCGTAGACCCCAAACCGCCAGGGCCAGAGGCTGTATCTGCAGTGGGGCCCTGGGCTCTGCCTGCCATTGTCCCGAGGAGCGGCCAGATGGATGGACTAATTCCCTCATTCCAAAAAAAATATTAAGTGAGCACCTGCTGTGTTCCAGGCAGGACATGAGAGGACTCTACCCTCATGGGGTTTACGATACATTCAAGGGGATAGACTTTCACCAAATAATCCCAAACTAATGTAACGTTGCAACTGAAGCAAGTGCTCTGAAGAAGAAAAAGATGGGTGCTTCAAACTTGGGAGATTTGATCCTACCGGGGAGGTAACAAAGGCTCACTGAGGAAATGACGCATGAAGCAGAAACAATGTTATGTGGTCATCAGACGTCCATTTTCCTGCTAGCCACATAAGAAGATTACATTTCCCGGCCTTTCTTGCATCTGGTGGGCCCCTGTGACTAGGTTTTGGCCAGTGGAATAAAGACAGAAATGAGGGAAGCCATTTCTAGCAAATATCCCGCCTACAATCTTCTACACTGTCACTTGGCCATCCCCAAGATGGTGGAGCCAGATGATGGGAAGATTCTGGATCTCCGAGTGGCTGCTTCGAGGAGTCACCTGGGAGAGCTGATAGATACAGCAGACTTTCATGGTAGTAGGAAACAGACCTTTGTTGTGTTAAGCCATTGAGTTTTCAAAGGCTGTTTGTTACCACAGTGTAGCCTACCTTCCCCTAACTAATACACTGTTGGGCAGAGAGGCATAGAAGGAATAGGGGTTAAATATACAAAGAGAGAGGAGATGAAAACATTCTGGGCAGAGAGAACAGCCCTATGCAAAGACTATTGGTGGGAGGGAGAAGGCGAGAAGGAGAAACTGGAAAAGGCCAATGAGGGTGGACGAAGTGAGAGACAGCGGGGTTCAGGACGAGGCTATGGAGGTTGGCAGAAGAATGAACCACTGGCCAAGTGAAAGAGTTATGTCTGCAAGAGTCGTGTGTGCTCACATTCCCACTGCCCAGATACCCTGGCTGGGGTCCCGTCTGTTTGTTTTCAAGCCAGAGACCCTGGAGTTCTTCACTGTTAGCCTTCCTCACTCCCAGATGCTGATGGCCTTGAGAAGAAGCTGTACTTTTCCATTCTACAGTAAGCTGCCCACATCAAAGCGCAAGAAGCCACAGGCATTTGGGGAGTCGTGGGTCAGATATTTAATTATTCTAATCTAGAAGTCTATTCTCCCCACCCTGCCAAGAACACAAAGTTCCTTTTTGAAAAATAGGATAGTTCGTTGGAAGGCTTGAATCTCATCCTCGATCACAAAGCTCTCGGACTCACCTCAAGACCTCCGGAGCTTGAGGACACGCAGAAACTGCCCCTCACCCACAGTCACGGACCAAGCAGGGAGCCTCCAGCGCTCGCAGGCAAAGATGCGGAGGGCGGTGTTCATTGTCTGCTGTTTTTATTTATTTTTAAGAAGAGCCACCTTTAAAATGGAGAGATGAGAGCGGACCTATATTTCCAAACAACTTTTGTTGGTCTAGATTAAATCAGATAAAGAAATTACTATAAAAATATTGCCTCATCTACAAAGCTTAGGATATTTTTTTCCCTTTTGCTCTTTTTTAATCTTTGAGAAAGATAATGAAAGAGGAAGCTTGAAACCCCATTTCTATTGATGTTCGAACATACAACTGCTGGATTTAAGAACCAGAGGAGATCAAAGCGGATGAGTCCCATTTCGATAAAATTATTGCAGCCCTGGCAGAGGGCGTGGGGCTCATTTAGGAACTCGGCGGCGAGAAGTTGTTAACACACCTTCATTTGAGCCAAGGACAGAAGGAAAAATGCCCGGGATTCTGGGGGATTAATTAGGAGTGTGGCTAATAACATTATAGCAGCTGCACATGCGTTTGGCTGATGCCTTTCCCGCAGCAAAACTTTCCATCTCTCAATATAAGTCCCATCCAAAGGAGAAATGGATGGTGGTGACTCTAGCCTAGTTCCAAAGGAGACTTCTGTTCTGAAAATTTAACTGGCCTCGGGTCATTATATCTGTTCTTATTGGAATCTGGGAGGAGAGAAACAAAGAGTGGGAAACATCGTGGCAGGCAAGGAACCCAAAACAGTTCCTATCGGCTTTGACTCAATTGCTTACTGTTTCCCTCTTAAAATGGATAGTCCAGTAGATTTCTGTTTTCCCTCCACCCACCAGAGGAGGTGGGTCTTCTCGTCTGACACCTGATTATCCAGAGTCTAGCCTGTCGGACAGGTGTAGCAAAGCAGGTGGAAATATTTGGGCAACACCCACCCAGGTGGGTTCTTGTGAACACACTCAATGGCCATGTTGCTGGCTGGTGCTGATATTAAGAACCGATGATCCAGTTGTTGTAATAGCGCTGCACAGTGACAGATGGTGGCTACGCTTGTGGCGAGCACGGCCTCGTGTATAGAGTTGTGGAGTCATAAGTTGCACATCTGAAAGTAATGTCACGTTCTGTGTCAACTGTACTCCAACTTAAAAAAAGAATGAAAGGAAATCATAGTGAAAGAACAATAGTATGAGAATTCACACCCCTTCAGGTAGAGATGAAAAAGCACCGTTGTTTGTATTAAATAGCGACATGAACATTTCAGGGTGCTGTCCTGATCCTTTACTCCTAAATCCATGCCAATTTAGAGAGCAGGGTATTAAGAAGCCTCGATAATGATAATAACCCTTTTCACCCTAAATTAGTCATTGCAATTGAAAACAAACACTCACGGATGCAACTTTCGACAATCGGTTGAAGTAGGCTTCGACACATACCAAATGATTTTGGTCTTGGCTTAATTCACACGTCACCAGGACGGTGAACTAGTTTCAGAATGTCTGTAGAGGGGCGCCTGAGTGGCTCAGTTGGTTAAGCGTCTGATTTCAGCTCAGGTCATGATCTCATAGTTTGTGAGTTCGAGCCCCACGTCAGACTCTGTGCTGACAGCTCAGAACCTGAAGCCTGCTTTGGATTCTGCGTCTCCCTCTGTCTCTGCCCCCCGCTCACACTCTGTCTCTCTCTCTCTCTCATAAATAAACATTTAAAAAAAAAAAGTCTGTAGAATTGTATTTTAAAGCATGATTTGTCCCTGCTTCCCACTCTAATGAAAGTAACAACAACATTACTAATAGCTAGAACTGGCTTCGCGACTAGGAAGTCAGGCACTTTATACACGATGTGCCATGTGAGTCATTCAGAACTTGGAAATGAACCTTCACTTTAAAAAAATTGCCATCTCCCAACCTTGGTGAGACCTAGGTTGGTCTACCCACAGCCGAATGAATGCATTGATGATGAAGGCAGTATTTCTAATGTAGCAGCAAATAACAGTCCAAATTTTAAACCAACAGACAAAAAAAGCCAACTCTTATTCTCCCGGTGAATGCTTGTTTCTCCCATTTTGGAAAACATTAATAGAAAAACACCTCACTCTTCAGTGCAACCTATTAATAACAGTAGATAACGTAGTTACCCCACGTCGTGTTCTTGCTAAATGAGAGACACGGAGCTAAGCGTTTTACATACACCATCTCAGGTAATCTTCGAAACAACCCCATGAAGTATGTACTTCTGTCCCGTTTTTCAAATAAGGAAAGCTGAGAATCAGAGATATGAAATAATTTGCGGAGTTCACGCAGCCTCTGAGTGGTAGAGCTGGGGTTTGAAGCCACGACATTCCAAATTACGTTCCATGTTCACCGTTGTGTTTCCCCTTTACCAGACCACAGCTATGAATCCATCATGACTCTTCGACCCCCGTGGGTTCCTCCTCCAGTCTCAGTCTTCAGCAAGCCACCAACATCCAGCCATCACACCCAGAGACCCGAGAGTTTTGTCTTCTGTGTTTTGCCCTACCCACCTTTATTTAGTTTTGAGAGAGAGAGAGTGCAAGCAGGGGAAGGGCAGAGAGAGAGAGGGAGACACAGAATCTGAAGCAGGCTCCAGGCTCTGATGAGCTGTCAGCATAGAGCCCCATGCAGGGCTCGAACTCATGAGCTGTGAGACCATGACCTGAGCCGAAGTCGGATGCTTAAACGACTGAGCCACCCAGGCGCCCCTGCCTTACCCACCTTTTAATCCGTCATCAAACCCCAGTTCCCATTTCATTATCTCTTAAGTGAGTGCCCCCTCTCCACCCCCCATGCCCATATTTGGTTCTTCTAATAACAAGCTACATGAATGTAAAGACATAGCATTTGTAAACAAAAGCCACTCGAAGCATAGCCAGAGGATTGCTGCAAGGCTGAAAACCCCCCATTATGGGCAGGAGGAAGAAAACAACAACAAGAACACAACAACAACAACAACACTAAACTCTATCTTGAACATTTTAAATCCTGCCCCCACCCCCATTGCAATACACGCCTACATCTCTCTGGCTCTGAAAACTGATACACCTGTTTTGGAAAATAATTTGGCCACATATAACAAGCACCATAAAAATGTTCGTCTCCTTTGATCTGGTAATCCCACTCCCAGAAATCTACTGGAGGGAAATAATTCAGAGGAAGAAGAAGAAAAGGGCTAGTTGTATATAGGTGTTTCTTACCTCTTTGTAATAGCAAGAATCTAAGGGCAAAAGAAATGTCGAATGATTGTGGAAGAGGGACGAAGTAAATTTCAGTGGGATTAACTCGGTGGTATATCAGGCGAATGCAAAAATAATAAAGATGGTCGCTAAGTAGAATGTTGGAAAACATACAGGAAATAACGCTGAATGAAATATTTATGCTCCGCAATTGTCGCTACATAAAAACTTATATTTTTACCGATGAAAAATGGAGAAAATAAATAATGTAAATGACTGATTCGCGGGGTCGTGGACCTGGCTTCTTTGATGCCTTAGGGCTGGATGAAAATATTCTTGAGCTCTTTCGATGCATCCTAATGAAGGCAATGGCGGTGACCATGAGTGGGGGACCCCAACCCCAGACCTGTGGAAGGAGGCGCTTCCTGTCTCTCTTGCAGTATGGCATATAAGGAAATCCCCCAGGCCCCCAGACACTGACATGACTGTCCTATGTCAGGAACAGCTGGCAGAACCCTCAGAGACCTCACCATCCGGAGATAGAATCAACCCTTCGTCCCTCTTATGCAGGCAGCCCTGGGTCCTGGTCTCTCAGAGCTAAGGATAGAGCTTGTCCAAGGTCCAAACAGCAAGTCGAGGCTCCCAGCCACAGAGAGGAGCACTGGTCAGGATCCTGATGAAGGCAAGCAGAGAATTCAAGAGATTTCTACCAAAGATGGGATTCAGACCCCAGAGGGCATTGAGCCTGGCCTCACTGGTCTGCGGCCAATCATGGGGTGACTCCGATCTTGGGGCCCAGCCAGTCTGCTTCTCTGCTGCGCCCATTCAACCATCCACATGGCCTCGCCCCCTTCTGTCTCTTTTGTGCCCTTCCTCCCTTTCATCCTGTTCTTTTCCCTTGGCGTGGCCCCAGTCCTGTCAATGACACCCAAGGGTACAGTCTAGTCCCTCAGCGGGACCCAACACCCACCCATGGTTGACTCACCAGGATGGATCCCTGAAGATGGGGTGTTGGACTTATCTGTCTCATCCCTACTGAGCAATCCCAGCCATGGGTGAGCCGTCCTGTGAGGAAACACCACTTCTTTGCAAACAGGTGCCCAACAATGCCTTTCATCTGGGTGCACACAGAAGGGACCGAGAACCAGGGCTTTGATCAAAACACAGCGGACGGGAAGCCAGCGGGAGCTCCACTGTCTCTCTCTACCATCTTGGACTTGTCTTCCAAGCAGCTGCCTTTGGGTTTTTAAACAGCATTGTTCTGGGAACAGGGGGTTTTGCCAGGGCTGGCACTGGACTCAAAGGAGTTTGAAACTGGGGGGCTCAGAATCACAATGACGGCTCTTAGCCTTTCCTCTCTTGGCAGGTGTCGTCCGTCCATGAGAAGATGGACAAATCCCACCTACAGAGAGACTCACTGAGGAGAGGCCAGAATTAATTAGCAAGATGTTGTTATAAACCACAGTTCCTTAAGCAATGCACTCATTACTTTCAAGCCCAAAGGTAAATCAAAGTAGGCTAATCCAGGATAGACTCATAAGAATCTGCTTCAAGGAAGACAGAAATATTCTGTTTCCGCATGTCACTTGTATGTCAGTCGGTTCACCCACCTTCCCCGGGGCCGGTAGATACTCAGAAGCAGTTTTAAATATGCTACTTGCCCTCCTCAATTTTGAGGCATTCTGTTGTTATTGTCATTGCCGGCACTGCTTTCAGGCAGTGCATCTCGACCTGGGCACTGTTGACATTGGCAGTGACTCGTTCTCCTTCGTGGGGACCGTCCTGTGCATTATAGGGTGGTGAGAGGCTTCCCTGGCCTTGACCTTCTAGAAGACAGTAGTACCCCCACCTCAGTTGTGATAACCAGCCATGTCTCCAAACACTGTCTGGCGTCTCCTGGGGGGCAAAACCGCCACCCCACAGCTTGAGAACCATTGATTTGGGGGTGGGGGGAGAAAAAAGGGGACGTCTGCTCACTTGAAGTAAAATTCAACCGAGCTCCTGCACAAACGGTCGCTTCCCCATAAAGGGACCCCTCTGAGAACGGCACATGGGTCTTTCGGTTGGAACTTGAATGGAAAGATAAAGCTCCGAGCGCTGAAATATCTAGAAAGGAGAACGCGCTAGACAAAACAGGCTCTTACTGTCAGTCACGTGACACATCTGCGATGTCATTGCTTTTAAAATGGCCCTTGGGTGGGCAGGGATTCTCACAAACCTACCCGACAGATAAAGTAAGGGAACTTTTTCTTTTAAGGAAAAACAAAAAACAAAAAAAATAAAAAGAAGAAGAAAAGAAATTCATCTCGTGGTGTCATGAAATGAAGCCCCAGAGAACATTTCTGGTTGTGTTTGGTGTTATTAGCTTGACGGACTGTCTGGGCTGCAGAGGAGCTTAGAAGATTAGTCAGAAATGAAGGTGGCATTTCTGAAATTCTTATGTATGTCGATGTTGTGTAAAGTGATATCCGTCCCCATTGTTTTACCTGTGGCCTTTCCAGCTGTACCTGTGAACAAAAGCGAGGTTCACAGAGAAACTGGTCTGAATTCCTCTCCCCCAGGGAATCTGGAGATTGGACTACAAGCATATGTTTACTGGTCTGCAAGGGACGTCCTGTTTATTTAACAAATAAATATGATGATCATTATGGGCCAGGTGCTGCCCTACATGGTTCTTAAATATTAATCCATTTCATAACAGTTCTGTGAAATAAACGCGACCCCGGTTTCCATTCTGTAAGCGGCATCACAGAGGCACAGAGAAGGGAAGCAATGAGGCCGAGGACACACAGCTGGGAGGGGCAGGGCCACAATGTCACGATGCTTTGGGGAGACCTTAAAAAGCAGATGAAAAGCTGGACTCCGCCTTCTTGTCCCATTTCTATCTCTTTCGATTTGCCCTTACGTCGACGGCTTAGCTTTGCTGGGCCCAGTTTCCCCAGCTGGAAAAAGGATGGACTGAGATTAGCATTTCCCAAAGTATGATGTAATGACTGGTGGATAAGAGATTATTTGGGGTAATATATGGATAGACATTTTTTTCATTGTTATATATTTATTTTCCTGTCTATAAATATATATAATGTATATATATATATAATGTATATATGTGTGTGCATACTATATGTTATATATACACACACATATATATAATAGATAAATATTCTCTTTTTCTTTTGGTCCCTACATATATACACAAAATGTCCCAAACCTGTGATATCAAGGCTGTTGTGGTGTGGGATGAGACCACAGTGGACAGTGGCATCGGAGTTTGGAGCTGAGTTCGGGACATAGAATCAGAAAGCTGACAAGGTGGGTCCTTGACATTCACAGACTCCACCCTGCCGACATCGACACGGTTGGGTGAGGGTGACTCCATCCCCCCACACCTCGGTGGATTTCTGCCCCCAGGCCTGGCCACGCTGAGTGCCCCGGAGACGGGCACCTGATCCAAGACAGCCAGCGAGGCCTCCCAGGGCTTTTGCTGACACAACGGGAAAGCCCAGAGCTTCCAGGAGCATCTTGCCACCACTTAGAGGTGGTAGGGAAAGGACAGAGACACAGAGGGGCCGGGAGAGGCAGACAGTGACCCCTCCCCCCACCCCAGGGCACCATCTGAGCCTCACAGCTGGCCAGGCAGACACCAGATCTACCCCAGGACCTTTCCTTTGGGTAAGACACACGTCTTTCCCTGGTTTGACTTTGGGTTCTGTTCCTCGCAGAGTCTCGATTATCACAGGTAGGAAGGCGGTCTGGGGGCTTAGTGACCAGCCGCTATTTCCTAGTACAGGTGGTGACAGCATCACTCAAAAAGTCGTAGCAACTTTGGTGGGAAAAGAGGAGAGACACGGCGTCACGTCCACTCTGTTGCTGGAAACGACAGCTGTGTGTCTCACGATGTGTCAGACAGCACGGGGGAGAGAAGAGAAGCAAACTTCAGAGTTGACTTCCCCAAGCCTCAGTTTCTCATCTGTCAAATGAAAACACCAATGTATCCTGAATAGAGTCATCCTGGGCTAAATGGCATGACATAAGCCACCTGTCCTGACCCAGCAAGTGGCCACGATTGCCATGTTGCCCTAGTGTTTTATACGAGGTATTGAGTGTGATCCTCACACCAATCCCAACTCTTAAAAACCATCAACACTATTCTACTGCAGAGGCACCGGAATTCAAAGAACTGAGATGACCTGTCCGCTGTCATTCAAGTTAGGTATGACTCACCCAACCCAAGTCCTGCGTGCCTTGAAATAACATCCCAGGGTCCAAAGCGTGATCCCAAGGAGCCGATCGTCAGAGGCAGAGGGGCGTGGAGACCACCGGCGGTGGCGAAGAAATAAACAAGATAGTAAAGCCAATTCCCCAAAGAGCTCTTCTTACATCCTGCCCACCTTGGAAAGTTCCTTGGAAAATCCTGGGGCTAAGGCCTGGAGGAAAATCAGCCTCATGGAACAAAGGTGTAGAATAATCCAGCAAAGCGCCCGGTCCTGATGCATCCAGAGGAGCTGACATGAATACACGACCACAGACCCCAGATGTTGTTATGGTTGGATTGCACGAACTTGGAAAGTTCCGGCATGAAATGCCTGGACGATAACAATAGAAAACAGATCAAAAGCCCAAAGAAAGAAATGAGGAGAAATGAAAAACAGAAGGAACTGCCCGGAAAGATGAAAGTGGAGAATTTCGATTTGACACCAAAGCGGAGCCAGTGTTTAAGGTTTTGCTGGCAGTTGACCCATAGCCGGATGAGATTTTCTGCAGCATTATTAGAGGTATGAAGTTACCATCTTTGAGTGGTTTTGTAGACTTCTGGGATCTCAGGGTCAAAAGAGTTCCCCAGCAGTCTTCTAAGATCACCTCTCTCTTTAAATAATCTTGGAGGTGATCAGGGCTTGAATCTGCACAGACTCTGTCATGAGGGGTTCCTTCATAAAGACCAGGGAGGTCAGCAAACCAGAAGGTGGACTGAAGACACAAGCCCCCTGCCAGGTTCATATATTTCATGGTACCATGGGTCAGAACACTCTCCGTGTCACAGTTCACATGACAGAGAATGCAGTTTACACTGACTTTAGCAAGTGAGAAAAGGTATCGGCTCAGATAATGGAAATGTTAAGAGATGCTCTAGCTTCAGGTATGGTTTGATCCAGGAGTTTAAAAGATGTTACCTGGACTCAGTCTCTCTGTTCCCCTCCATATTTGCTTTATTCTCAAGCTTCACGTACCAATGCGATAGCAAATTTCAAGCCTGTGTCCTTCCGGTTTGAGCCCAACAAGTCCTAGCAAAAGACTCATCAAGACCCACGAGTCCTAATCGGGTCATATGCCCATCCCAGCAGCAAGAGGAACAGGATGCTCTGATTGACCTGAGTCCCATGCCTGTACTTAGAACAGGTAGTAAAGGCAACTCCATCCCCAGATTGAGAACGGATATGGGTGTTTCTCCTGAAAAAGTGGGTTCCCATCTTTGGAAGAGGGTAGATGAATACTGGAAGTCAAAACCAAGGGAAGTCCACCATTCCACATCCCAGCCCTGTCCCCTGAATATGACTCCCCTTTCCCCCCATCATGACAGACTAGAAAGTAACCCCCCATCATGACAGACTAGAAAGTACAGCATTACTACCTGGTGCCTAAGTATCAGTGTCATGTATCATCCAAATAAGAACCAACTATTGGCACCTTTCTTGACTACGCAGTGTCCTAGGCAAGGGGGTCAGGGACACAAAGGGAATTATCCTGTAGAAATATCATGGAGAAACCCACACTCTAGTAAGGTTGAGGAGAGCATTGGCTTAAAGGAGAAATATTAATATTAAATAAATTAATAGTACATTTCTCATGAAACTCCTTGGCTCCTTAGTTAGGTCTCTTGGAAAGAGACCTGCTCTGCCTCCATTTCATGCCCCAAATTTTAACTAATGACTTGACAGTTAAACATACACATTGTACATTTAATTTTATATCTGAGACTCCCAATCTCTGGAGGAGCTTTTCTTATGTGACATTTTACAGAAAAGCTCAGAGAGGTTGGGTGACGTACAGGAGCTCACACAGCTAAGAGGTGGCTATGCTCGAACTTCAAATCCGCTCCTCCGCCCCCACCCCAAGCCACAGGAACCTGCCAGAAAGAAGTCACAAACTTTGTTGCTCGTCCTGGATACAAAGGAGGCCAGAGATCCAAACAAGAGGTCATCCCAAGACAGAAGGGTCAGAAGCCACTTAAGGCCCTTATTACTCTCTTTCATCCTCACTACTCAAGCCACAGGTATAGCATTGTAAGCCTTCCTCCACCTGAATTCCTCCAGTCGACAGCATCTGTTTGCTTTCTGTTTGTTTGGCCCGCTACTAGAATGCCAGGCACTGGCTGAGCCTTGGTGTTACTGAGACAGAATGGTTCCTGCCTTCCCGGAACGTGTGTTCCGGGAAGGCAGGAAGAGAGGAAGTATCGGCAAAGCCCTGTGATGAGGGCATCGGTTAGGAAGTGCACAGCCAGCTCAGGGAGCCAGGAGAAGAGCTGAGAAGACTTTCAGGAAGAGGGGGCCTGATCGGGGGAGGGGTAGAGAGAAGGTGGGGTCTGCCAACTATCAGAGTTGAGAAGAAAGAATGTTCTGGTGAACTGGAAGCCGAGAAAAAGGCAGGGAGTCAGGGAGGCAAGGCTGGTGATTCTGGAAAGGCCAAAAAGGGTACAAAGGAGACCAGCCAGGCAACCCCTCGGGCCCTAGGGGTTTCCAGAGTGGACACAGACTTTCACTTCCCGCTGATGCGTTGGCTGTGGTCAAGCCTGCAGGCCAACAGAACTGACGGGAAGCTGCAGAGTCATGCGGGTGAGGCCAGCGGCCTCTGGCGCTAGGGCAGTATGGCGGAGACGGGGGAGGAGGCTCAGGTTGGACAGGGACTGGGGCAAAAGACACCCCAGGACTAGGAGGGCTGCAAAAGGAGGTGCCGGGGAGTGGGGGGGTGAGGTGGGAGTGGACAGGTGGCATCAGTATTTGCGCCCGGAGACAGCGAGAGGGATGCGGGCACGTGGGAGGGGGAGGCCGAGAAGCCTGAACAGCGTGGTTTCCAGAAAGCAGCGCGAAACCCTCCGTGGCAGGAATGGAGGGAGAGACCCGAGCCATCCCCGGATAGCTGTGGAAGCGCAGCGCGCAAGCGCGGTGGCAGCTCCTCTGGTACTGGATGACACGACCTGGGAAGAGTTTATCCATGAGAAACAGAGCCAAGTATAAAGTCGGGGAAGACAACACTTAAGCGGTAAGGGGTACCAGGAAACCCAGGAGAGACAGGTGTCTTGGGAATCAAAAAGTTGTTTTTTTTTTAAGTTTATTGTTTGTTTTTGAGAAAGAGGAAAGAGAGAGAGAGAGAGGGAGAGAGAGAGAGAATCGGAAGCAGGCTCCAAGCTATCAGCACAGAGCCCAGTGTGACCTGAGCCAAAGTTGGAGGCTTAACCAACTGAGCCACCCAGGTGCCCCAGGCGAGAGAAAGCTTTTTCCAGAGAGATCAATGCTCAAAGGCTGCTAGACATCGGGAGAGATAAGGGCAAAATGAGGCTGATTGGGTTTTGCAACCAAGAAGTCCTTGGTCTCTTTGGTGGGCGTGTCAGGGAAACGGCAGGACCGACAGCCAGCAAGCAGTTGATGAGGAGTGAATGGGAGGGGACAAAGCCATGGTGGCTGGGGACAACTCTTTTCAAGAAGCTAATCAGGGAAGGGATGGAGAGAGATGAGGCCACGGGATGGAGAGAGGGTCTGGAGCCTGGAGGGTGAGGCTGTTGTTGTTTTACGATGGGGAAAGGCTTGGGTGTGTTTACATGATATCACAGGACCCCGGGCACTCTGACAGGGATTGATTCTGAACTCATAGGATGGAATGAGTGTCTTGCTCTGATGCTGAAAGAAAGAAGAGGAGGAGGAGTCGAGATTTAGGTAAATGTGTTGGTGCGAAGGCAAGACTTTGAGAGACGTCAGCCTGATAACCTAGATTTTTTTTTGTCAAAGAATCAGGGGAAGGAGTGTCTGCCAAAAGTGTGGGGCCAGAAAGGGGCCCAGGCTGGGCTTGAAGACGGTGGTAAAGATTCTGAGCAACACGGGAGAGGACAAGAAAGGCAGCCAAGCAGTGATGGGATCCTTGCATTTGAAGCTCTGAGGCCCTGTGCCCCAGAGCAGCCCAATTTGTATGGTTTTCAGATCTTATGATCTGGAATTTGTGGCCAGGCCAAGGGGTCTGGGCTGAAATATTTTACTTCTATAGAATGAATTAGCCAAACCGATAAAGACAATAAAATAAAATTGAAGAGAAATTGTTTAACATCCTCAAGGGAACACACTTTTCAAGGATGTTGGTGGCATCCAGCGACTGACCAAGGGATAAAAAGTTGGAAAAAGACCTTATGCGCTCTTGGAGGTAGGTCCTCACAGTTCCTCCTTGACAACACTTCTTAACCTGGATTGTTTTACTCAAAGTCCTTGACAGTTAAACCTTCCCAAATGTACCCTGACTTCTATTATTTTTTTTTTTCAATAATTCAGGCTGGGCAATGGGAATGAGTAAAAACATTTTCTAAAATCGAATGGAATTTTACATTAAAAAAAATAAATGGATGCTGAGAACCAGACCCCCGGCATACGTGAGAGTCCTATAAGGTAAGCAGTGGCACTTTGGGCATGTGTCTTGGACTTGGAGTGACAGTCAACATTCTAGTCTCTGTCCTTCTAAACCCAAAATAGAGCTGCTGAGGATGGAGAGGGAATAGGAGTGGTTAGCCCATGGTCCCCCCTACCAGCTTTAAGGAATAGAACGTTCTGTAAGGGGAGTGGGGTGGAGGGAAAGGTTGGTCCCCTGAAAGGAACCACTGTCTAGCAGCAGGGACCCTGTTGGTGATAATATCTAGAGCTAACATTTATCGAGGGTCCCTCTGGCCCGACTTTGTGCTTAGGTCTTTACATGGGCTTTCTCAGGTGATCCAAACAATAGCAGGCGACCTCGTGACCATTATCATCATCTCCATTTTGGAGATGAGGACACGAGACCCTTTGAGGGGAGGTAACCGGTTCAAGGTGGCACAGCCAGCAGGGGGCAGAGCCGGGATGGAAGCCCAGATTTGCCTGAGTCAAGGCCAATGCTTTACTGCCCTGTTTATTGTCCATCCTACAGAAAAGGTGATACCACGTGTAACACTTTATTGCCAGAAAGATATTAACCCATTTGTTTGTATTAACAAATGCGTTTCTGCATTTCTGATCACCTGTGTATGTGTCTGTTCTTCAGATTCTCCTCGGAACGTGTTATAACGTCTTAGTGAAGTTCCCTCATTAATTAAGGAGTTAAATAGAATCTTTGATGTGTCCATTTATATTTGCTTGACTGTCACAATTTTACCTTTTGAACATTACCTTGTAATAGCTGGCATGGAACAATGTTTACGCTACAGACTGGCAAACTGCGGATTGTGAGCCAAGTCTGGCCAGCTGCCTATTTTTGTAAATAAAGTTTTATTGGAACTCAGACCCAACAATGACAGAATTGAGCAGTTGCAACAGAGGCCGTATAGTGTGCAAACAAAATATATTTACAGACTGGCCCTTTACAGAAAACGTTTGCACTGGTCCCAGCTATAAATGAAAACGTATCGCCAAGCAGGATTCCAAGCGTGTGTTTTACATACACGTGGAACATAGAGACAGAAGTCTAGGAAGATCTATGACCAAATGTGATTTACAAATCATCCTTGATTTGAACACCCTGCCTTCTTACCTCAATAGCCAGCCACGGCAACGGCTCCTTTTAGTATTAAATGGAAGTCCAGGCTCAGAAAAGATTGTCATAAGATCTTTAACATAAAATTACTCATTCAAAAATTTTTCACAGGGGGGTATGCCTTGGTGGCTCAGTGGGCTGAATGTCTGACTTCGGTTCAGGTCATGATCTTGTGGTTCACGAGTTCGAGCCCCACGTCGGGCCCTGTGCTGACAGCTCAGAGCCTGGAGCCTGCTTCGGATTCTGTGTCTCCGTCTCTCTGCCCCTCCTCACTCATACTCTGCCTCTCTCGCTCTCAAAAATAAATAAAATATTTTAAAAAAATTATTCATGGGGCGCCTGGGTGGTTCAGTCGATTAAGCATCTGACTGTTGGTTTTGGCTCAGGTCCTGATCTCGCTGTTTGTGAGATCAAGGCCTGTATCAGCCTCTGCACTGACACCAAGAAGCCTGCTTGGGATTCACTCTCCCTCTCTCTGCCCCTCCCCTGCTCTCTCTTGCTCTCCCTCTCAAAATAAATAAATAAACTAGAAATAAGAAAGAAAGAAAGAAAGAAAGAAAGAAAGAAAGAAAGAAAGAAAGAAAGAAAGGAAGGAAGGAAGGAAGGAAGGAAGGAAGAAGGAAGAAGAAGAAGAAAGAAAGAAAGAAAGAAAGAAAGAAAGAAAGAAAGAAAGAAAGAAAGGAGGGAGGGAGGGAGGGAGGGAGGGAGGGAGGGAGGGAGGGAGGAAGAAAAGAGGAGTAACTTAAAAAAAATTATTCACAAACTTTCTACATCATGGCCGACTGTGACTGGGGTGACCAATCTGTCCTGGTTAGCCTGGAACTTTCCCAATTTTAAAACTGAAATTCCCATACCCGACGAACGTCCTCAGTCCCAAGCACACCAGGACAATAGGTCACCCTAACTGGAAACCAGACCACACCCTGGCTGCGATCCTGGCTCTGCCGCTCACCAGCCATTCGTCCCGCAGCTCTCGTCAGGATGAGGTGAGGTCAGCATGCGAACAGCTGCTGAGAAAACCTTGACCGTCAGTGCAAAGACTTACTATCACTTTGTCCCTGAAATAACATCTTGGATTGACTAGACTTTGTGTCATGTTATAAATAGGATGAAAGAAGAATTAGGAGGAGCTCATATAATTATGAGGGAACTGTATAATTTGTTGTCCAAACCGGGGCAGTGTTGAGTATGAAAGGGGATTTCTTATGAATTATACTGGGGTGACAGTAGTACACCGGGACAGAGGGTCACCTGGTCATGGACCACAAAATGACTTGGGAGCAGGGCGGCTTCATCAGTGTGCAACCTGTTCAGCGACAAGGGCCTCACACGTAGAGACCTGGGCATGGTTTAAGGCTCTTGCTGTTGCCATCTTAAAATGCTTAACCTTGGGGGCGCCTGGGGGGCTCAGTCGGTTAAGCGTCCAACTTGGGCTCAGGTCATATCTCATGGTTCATGAGTTCAAGGCCCATGTCAGGCTCTGAGAGCCTGGAGCCTGCTTCAGATTCTGTGCCTCCCTCTCTCTCTGCCCCTCCCTGCTTGGGCTGTCTCTCTCTCTCTCTCAAAAATAAATAAACATTAAAAAAAAAAAAAAAAGAAATTCTTAACTTTGGAACGAGGGGCCAGCTGGTTTTAAGCCCAGCTGATTCAAATCCCCTGGACCGAAAAGGGGCAGCAGGTAATCAGGTGAACGAAGGAGCCTGGGGGTCCCGAGCTCAGAGCAGGTGCTGGCCTGCAGGGAAGGGCCCGCCCGCACAAGCTCAGAGGTGTTCCCGGGAGCGACCTCATGCCTGTTTGAACTCTGGTTTTGTTCTTGGCCGACATTTCCACAGCCTGGCAGAGGCTTGGGCAGCTCGGTGGCTAGATGAACCCTGGAGGGTATTTGCGTCTTAGTCATCCTGCGAAGTCAACCCTACTGATCTGGCACCCCCCCCCCCCCGCCCCGCTAATGGCTGTGAATGCCATTTCCAAGGGCTTTCGAGGGCAGTAACTGTAAAATCCAGTCCACTGTCTTAATAAACCAGAACAAAGCCAGGCAGCGCGCTTTCGCAGACAGGTACAGCTGCTTCAACCCCGAACGAGAAGCGGATCCAAAACTCGGGGGGGGGGGAGCCCTAATAAATGGCAAGGAGCCACACAAATGACAGACCGCTCCCGCTCGATTGGGGCTGGGGGTGGGGTGTGTGCAATGGAGACCAGCACTTCTGGGTCCCCACCGTTCCCATCAGTTCGGGCAATTTCTCAGCCTTGCAATAGGTATGACATTGGGGCTGGGTCATTCTGGGTTGGGGGGCCCTGTCCTGTGCCCTGTCAGACATTCAGCTGCGTCCCCGGCCTCCCCCAACAGATGCCACTCGTACTCCCTCCCCCATCCCCCACAGCTTAATAACCCAAAATGGTCCCCAGACTTTGCCAAATGCCCCTTGGGGAACAAAATTGCATCGTTCCCTGTCCACAACCCTCTCCCATGGGAGACACGAAGCGGGAGACAGAGAGGCTGCCTTGCCGTGCCCCAGGTCCACTTAGGGCAAGCCCCGGCTCCCCTCGGCCCCAGCGGGGATGCGGGCACCGTGACTGGCTACCCCCTGCTCCCATGCTGTTCTTCTCTGTGTCCTGGGCTGGACTGGACAGTGACAGTCTAAAGCCTGTCCCTGGGAAGGGGGACGGCTGTGCCAGCCCCGGCCACCAGCACGTTCCGGCCCCCGCCTGTGCTGGGGTGCTCTGAGGGTGCTCACATGGGCTCTGCCGCTGCCTGGGTGGCTCCCAGCACCGGGTCTCTCTGCTTAAAAAGAAGCACGGGAATCAAACTTCAGCGATTTATCGATGTTCTTCTGCCTTCTTCCAAACCTTCCGGAAAGCACACCTGTGGACGAGGGCAGCAATTAACATTATTATCCATCAAGAATCACAAATAAAACCCAATGACTGTTGTGAATCATTAAAACCATAACCACTTCAAACATCGAGGGGTTTGTTTTCTCTGATCCAGAGAGGGTGTGGAGAGGATATATGTATGTATGAGTTGTATATGCTGTGTATGAGTTGTGTGTATGTCTATGTATATGTGTCTATGTATATGTGTGTGTACATGTGTGTATGTGTGTATATATGTGCATATATGTGTATATGTGTGTACCTGTATGTGTATGCGTGCATATGTATATTGTGTGTACATATGTATATGTTTGTGTACACGTATATGTGTGTATGTGTGTGTATGTGAATATGTGTGTATGTGTACACGTGCATGTATATATGTGCATACATGCGTGTACAAATATATGTGCATATACATGTATATGTGTGTATGCATATGTGTATATATGTGTATATGTGTATGGATCTGTATGCGTATGTGTGTTTGTATATGTATGTATATGTGTGTATTATATGTGTACATGTGTGTGTACATGTATATGTGTGCATGCATGTGTGTATGTGTACATGTATATATGCATGTGTACCTGTATATGCATGTGTACATGTATGTGCATGTTTGTATATGTGTGCATGTCTATATACATGTATGTGTGTATATGCATGTGTGTGTGTGTGTGTATATGTATCTGTGTGCATAAGTGACTGTGCCACTTTTCAATTTTACTGCTCCATACCTCTCTCCTAGAGACAGAGAAATTGGACCCACTGAAAATCACATAGTTCTGAAATTGGCCACAGGGAACCAGTCTGGGCAAGAACACCAGATGGGACAGACCCCAAGCAGTCCCTACGGAGACAGAAGATCGAGGGACCCCTCTGCAGCACATTGTAATAAGCTAAAAATGTTAACTCGTGCTTTTGATACCATACCAAGTCCCCCAAGAGAAGGAAAGAGAAACATGCCTGCGCACACACACCCCCCTGGCCTTTGCCAGGCTTCATGGTAAAACGATCTGGGGAGGAAAATCACGAGGGAAATAGAGCCAGAAATAACTGCTTTGGCCAACTTGTAGATGAAGGCAGTGCTGATGGGAAGGAAGTCTATTTATTCCAAGAGGGGCTCCCCATAGAAGAGTAAGCTTTGGAGTCAGCGCCCAAATATAGACACCTCTACAGATAGGGGCCACCCCCTCCCTAAGTCTGCTGAGAGCTCTAGGGTCACTGGTTCCAGAAACCACTGGGGGTCCGTCCTCGACAGTGACCGGGTGGCTCCTAATGGCTCAGGAGGCTTTTCCTGGAGGGAACTTACATCTCGTTGGAGTCTCGGCTTTTCAGGCAGTCTTCTGCCAGGGCTCTGGGCTTTTTTTTTTTTTTTTTAACTAAATCCATTTAATACTCCTGCTTATTCTCCAAAATGCCTTAGATCAATACCTACAACTCGAATCAAGTCTCTCCCACCCCCCGAGGAAGGCCCTGTCTGGCTCTGATCGCTACTGATCCTCCTCGCTCTCCTGTAGTTGAAAAGTGCCTTTTGTGGGAGGAATTTAAAAATAATTACCGCCAAATAACTTCGAGTGGAATTCAGATTGGAGCCCATTGTGCCATTTCATGCTTTCGTGACATTCTTGCTCGGGAATGAATCTTTTATGAAAGCTCTATTTTAAGTCGCACCTTCCAGAACCTTATTTTTGTCTCAGAAAGGAAAAGGCAGAGGCAGGAGCTGAAGGCTTCCGATTTCCCGTGAGCTTAACTTGGCTCCGCGGGAGGGTGGTGGGCTCAAGCAGAGGAGGTGCTGGCGGTGCGCGAGGGCCCGGCCGTTTTTTCAATCAGGCTGTTTTATGCAACTGCAAACAAGTTCCCCAGGACTGAAGCACGCGTCCGCTCTTCCCCCGGGGGTGGGGAATCGCGTGTGATCTCAGGCACCAACTGCGGACCAGTGAGATTTCTCACCTCTGCCAGGGAACAACCCCTTTGAATTCCCAACACCTCGCGGGGCCTGGAGGCTGCTTCTGGCCCTCCGTCGGCCGACCCGGAGTTGTTTTTGCAGGTGTGGGGGCCGGTTTCCACGGAGCCTTTCCCGCCCACTCTTGTCTGTTCATTCCGCAGATTTTTTTTTTCTAACTTCTGTTAGGAAGAAAATATCCCCGACCCTGGAAATAAGGCGAAGAGATGACTCCATGCCCTTGCAAAGTGCAACAGAGCATTATTTAACAAGCCCTCCTGGACTTGAACTCTGAGATAGGGAGTTATATGGGAAAGGTCTGCTGGGGAGGGGGATGGGGGTGCTCGCGGGGGCTACACCTGTAAGGCAGGGAGAAGGAAAGAGAAATCGGGCCAGAGAGAAGCTGGCCTGCAGTGTGGATGCCTCAAGCCCATCCCACGGAAAGTTCTGGACCTGGGGCGGCCCTTCGGTGTGGTCCCGAATTGAGGCAAGAGGATCAGGCTGTGTCGCTCCTGTTCAAAAGCACCCACGGGAGGGGGAGGGAGAGTGTAACCTTGGGGAGGCAGCTTCCTTCCACGTCAGACAATGCCCGGTAAGGTAAGAGCTACAGACAAGCAGCAGCCGATAGTCACAGCGGCCAGGGGACCAATGTCAGGTGCCCAAGGAAGGGTCTGGGCAATACCAGGGGGTCATTCAGTATGAAGCCAGTTTGAATTCTTATTCATTTTGGATTCAGACCCAGACTCTAGGGGCGCCTGGGTAACCCAGTTGGTTAAGTGTCTGACTCTTGATTTCAGCTCAGGTCAGTGTCCCACGGTTCGTGAGATGGAGCCCCGTGTTGGGCTCTGCACTGGCAGCACAGGGTCTGCTTGGGACTCTCTGTCTCCTTCTCTCTCTGCCCCTCTCCCATGCTCTCTTTCTCTCAAAGTAAATAAATAAACATTAAAAAGAAGACTCAGACTCTAGATGTTAGCTTCTAGGAAACTGGTAAGTTTTCAGTGATGTTTGTCTGGAAGATATGCAAACAGTTCCTGTCCGATGGAAAAGATCGCCCTGGGGGCAATTAACAGTTTGGAATTTAACTTAGCAAAGTCATTTCCAGCAGTTTTTTTCTTTTTTTTAATGTTTTTTTTTTTTTTTTTTTTTGAGAGCGAGAGAGCCCAAGCAGGGGAGGGGAAAAAGAGGGGGGACAGAGGATCCAAAGTAGTCTCTGTACTGACAGACTGACAGCAGAGAGCCAATGTGGGGCTGGAACTCACGAACCTTGAGCTGAAGTCGGACACTCAACCTATTGAGCCACCCAGGCACCCCTAGTAGATCTTCTTTCAGTGACAACATCCACAGCAGTCTCTTGAGAACTCCTGTGAACCAGCTTTGCTGTCTGGCTGGTTCCCTGGTTCATGAATTAATAATGGAGTGGGGTGGGTAGGGGCACCTAGGAGGCCATCTTTGCCTCCCTAGTCCCAGCCCTGGCCCTATTCTCACTCCAGGAACCTGAGTCATGTTCTGAATTTCTTAAAAGTTAAACTTTTTTTTTTAATGGTTATTTATTTTTGAGGGAGAGAGCAAGCAGGGGAGGGGCAGAGAGGAGGGGGACAGAGGATCCCAAGAGGTGCCTGCGCTGACAGCGGAGAGCCGATGCGGGGCTCGAACTCACAAACCGTGAGATCATGACCTGAGCCGAAGTCAGACGCTCGACAGACTGAGCCCCCAGGGTGCCCCTGAGAGTTAAACTTTGACACCTCTGGGCACCTCTTATACTATCAGTGTTGATTCAGCCACACCCTGGTGAGGTCTGGGTGTCTGCTGGGCTCTAGTCCTCACTCCAGAGTGGCTGGAGACCAACGAGTGCCTGCTGTGTTCAAGGCAGTGTCTGAGACACAGGGGTGAAGCTGGGAGGCCGTCCGGTAGGGTAGGTAGGAGCTGAGGCCCTGGATTCAAATCTGCTATTTACTGTTAGCCTTACGGTCCTCGGCAAATGACTGAAGAAACTCTCTGAGCCTCAGCTTGTACACCTTTAAAAGGACGCTTAGGGAGCCGATGCGTGTGAGGTGCTTTGTCCAGGGACTGCCAAATAATAAGGGTTCAATAAATGGCAGCTCTTAGTACCAGCCATTCTTTTTTTACTGTGGTCAGTAGATAACACAACATTTAAGATTTTAGCAATTTTTAAGTGGACAGTTCAATGGCATTAAGTACATTCGCAGTGTTGTATAACCATCACCACCATCTATTTCCAGGACTTTTTCATCATCCCCAACTGAAAATCTGTGCCTGTTATGCCCAGAATTCGGGGACCCCAAAAACCACCAGGGAGCCGAGTCCAATGCAAGAACAAAGAGCCTTTAATCGAGCTAGCTCGAGCTCAATCTCCTACCTGCACCGACGCAGCGGTGGGTCGAGAGAGAAAGAGAGAGAGTTTTCAAAGGTGCAAGAGTTTTAAAGGAGGAGTGGGAGGAGCGATGGTCGTGGCCCTAGCTGATTGGCTGAGGTCAGGGTCCTGTTCCCTTCCAAGGCGGGAAACAGGTGTCTCTATTTGGGTGGATACGGGTGCTCTAAGGATTGGTCCCAGCTGGTCTGGTGAGGGATGGAACCTGATTGATTTGGTCCATCTTCTACTTCCTAGTCTTTTGGAGTCCCGATTTGCCCTAACATGCCCACGAAACACAGACTCCCATATCCTCCTCTGCACAGCCCCCGGCAACCACCCCTCTACTTTCTGTCCTCTGTGAACTGGACTACTCTAGGGATCTCATCTAAGGGGAACCATATGATACTTGTCTTCTTGTATATGACTTATGTCACTCGGCATAATGTCTTCAAGGGTTGCCCACGTTATACCGTGTGTTATCGAGTCCTTCCTTTGAGGGCTGAACAATATTCCATTGTATGGATACACCATATTTGGTTTATCCATTCATCCATTGATGGACACTTGGGTTGTTTCCACCTTTTGACTCTTGTAACTAAAGCTGCTATAAACAGGGGTGTACAAATATCTGTTCAAGTCTCTGCTTTCAGTTTTTTGGGTGTATACCTAGAAGCAGAATTGCTGGACCACGTGGTAATTCTATGTCTCATTTTTTTTTTTTTGAGGAACCGCCATATTGTTTTTCCACAGTGGCTACACCTTTTGACATTCCCACCAGCAATGCACAAAAGTTCTAATTTCTCTACATCCTCATCAACATTTGTCATTTTATGGTTTCGTTTTGTTGTGTTTTGTTTAACAATAGCCACCCTAATGGTTGTGAAGTAGTGTCTCACTGTGGTTTGAATATCTATCTGAGTCCTTTGCCCATTTTTTCATTGGGTTGTTTTTCTCATTGCTGAGTTGTAATAGTACCTGCTATTCTTAAGAGGAAATCTCTATCCAGCGTGCACACACACACACACACACAATTACACAAACACACTCTAGACCATGTGATGGACTTGGAGGGGGACAGATCTCTGAAACATGAAATAAAAAAGTGCCACAGCAGTGCATAGACCTGCCTCGGATTCGGCCGCTCCGGTCAGGGGTCAGGCTGCCCACCTAGGCAGAATAGTCCAACCAGCCGGAGCACATCGAGACACTGGCTTCCTGAGAGCAGCATGCTCTGACCCAGTGAGATAAGTGGCCGCAGATGAAGCAACTCAAACACAGACAACTTGGCACACCACGCACCCACCGGGAGAGGACTTGATCTTCACACACCAGGCTGTGGACTGGCCTCATCGATCTCCTTTGGCAGAGAAGCTGAACAAACTGGGGCCTGTCCTTCTCACCCTGCCCGAAGCCAGGCCAACGAGGGAGCAAGTGACCAGGAATGTCTGAGTTTAAAATAGGAGACCCAGTGCCAAGACCAAGGCTTCTCTTTGCATTAATTAAGGATAGCACCCTGGTTTCTTCTAAGTCCAGACTGGATTCTTTTGGGTTGTGCATCTAACTCAATGCCTGGAACATTAGAAGAGATTTGATAAAGTTGCATTGGACTTGAGGGCCCTGGGTGAAGTCTGGGATCAGCCCACAGGAAAGTATTTCTGTCTCCTTATAAGGGAAACCAAGGCACCCACTTGCTGAGAATCTGACACAGATTTGCAGATATCTGAAGTACTCGCAGGACAAAACATTGCATCTGCATTAACCAGAGCCGCCATGATAACTCACCACAGACTGAGTGGCTCAAACACCAGAAATCCAGTGTCTCACAGTTCCGAAGGCTGGAAGTCCAAGATCAAGTGTCGGTATGCTGGGTTCTCTCTGAGGACTGTGAGAGAATCCGTTCCAGGTCTCTCCCTTTCTAGTGATGTTCTGGCCATCTCTGGCATTGCTTGGCTTCTGCTCTGTCACTCTGATGTCTGCCCTCACCCTTACATGGGTTTCTCCCTGTATCTCTGTACCCTCATGTGGCCATCTTCTTATGAGGACATATAGGACACACAGCCATGTAGGACCAGGAGCCCATCTATCCTAGTATGACCTCGTCCCAGTTTAACTAATTATATCTGGGATGATCCTATTTCCAAATAAGGTTATTCTGAAGCATTAGGGGATTAGGACTTCAGCATATGAGTTTAGGGGGATATGTTCAACCCATAATAGCATCCAACATCTCCACCAGTCCTCTCCTTTCATTCTGAAATCCAGAAAATAGGACCAATATTTCCTTTTTTAAAAAACTTTTTTTAATGTTTATTCATTTTTGAGAGACAGAAATAGAGAGCAAGCAGCGGAGGGGCAGAGAGAGAAAGAGACACAGAATCTGAAGCAGGCTTCAGACTCCGAGCTGTCAGCACAGAGGCAGAAGTGGGTCTCAAGCCCAAAAACCAGGAGATCATGACCTGAGCCAAAGTCAGACGCTTAACTGACTGAGCCACCCAGGTGCCCCTCTCATTTACATAACAGGGATGAAAAGAATCAAATGGCAGAGTTGTTGAGATAAGAAGATAAAACATAGTGCTTAATCCAGAGTGAAAGCTTAAACACATCAGTGCAGGAGAACGGTAACAGCCACTGTTCTCTATAATAATAAAGACCCAATTTTTAGCAGGGCATATGGCCACTAAACTTCCTCTTGCTGCTAAGTGTGGTCATGTGACCAAGCTTGGCCAATGGTATCTAGGCATAAGTATCACGTGAGAGCTTCCAGGAATCGTCATTAAGAGAATGCTAGTGCACCCTCTTTTCTTTTCTTCTCCACCTCATGCATCCACCTTCCTGCTGCTGATGGACATGATGGCCAGAGCTGGTGTCTTAGACCTTGTGGTGACACTGAGAATGGAGGCCATGCATGGTGGACCAACATGATGGAAGGATCCCAGTCCACTGGGACTTTCTAGGGCAAAGCCCCCATACTGACCTTGGACTATCTGCCTTTGGACTTTTATGAAAGAGAGAAATAAACTGGTATCCTGTTTAAGCTGCTGTTACCTGAGGTCTCTTTGCTTGCAGCTGAGCCTAATCCTAACTGATACGAGGGGCTCCCTTTGCTGGTTCGGAATAAGTGACCACCGCACACTTGTTGGACTGAGCTACATCTGTGGTGTTGTCGGGAGTCTGAGACTCATGCATATACACCAGCTTTCGTTGTCAAGTCTTCTGAGTCTTCAGGGTTGAGTGTTTCCTTGGTGGACAGCGGAGAGGCTGGCACCCTTCCTTTGGATCCCATGTCCCTGTGCAGGTTGTGGTGAGTCTATGCTACGCTAATGCAGAATAAAACCCTTTCTACCCTCTGGGCACAACAGAGCATGTTACTGAAGGCCCATTGGGGTAGTTCATTTTCTGTGAGCACACGCAGGTGAGTGAGGGAAAAGAATAGAGAAAAAGCAATCCAATCTCTTGAGCCCTTGCTCATTCTGCTTCGTCTCCCAGCCTCTCTGGAATAATAGGGCTGCCCTTCTCGAGCACAGTCTATATACATGATTAGTAATTCTGCCAGCCAGGGGACACCTCTCCAATTTAGCAGATGATGCTCGCTGGTTGGCTCAAGGCTCACAGCTATGGAGTCAAAATTTGAGTCTGCAAAGTTCCAAAACCTGAGCTCTTCCCAAAACCGTATTCAACTCCCCAACGCTGTGTCTTCCTTGCTGTTGGGGAAACTATGCCATCCAAGGTGTACACTCACGTTGTGGTGGTGGCTCTGAGTCACCGTCCATACCAGAGCCCACCACAATCCAAAACACACAGTATGGCGGAAACAGGTAGGCTTTAAGATCCAAATCCCCACTGCCCTCGCTTGGCAGCTCTATAGCCTTGGATGCCTTCCTTGGCTTCCCGATATTCATTTCTTCCTCTGTAAACAGCAAGAACACTCATCTTAAATGTTTCCCATGAGGCCTAATTGGAACCGATGTGATAACTTATGAAAGTGCCTGGCAAAAGAAGGGGCTTAGTAAATATAAACAGTAACTCTCTTCCCTTTGGTTTTGTCTAGAAATCCTGCCTAGTAAAGAATGTGGGGACAGAAATGGGGCAAGTCTAAATTAGCTGTCCAAACAGTCTCCATGACCATCATGCCTCTTGCCTGGCAGCCTAGTGGAATTGAGGGACGTGAGTTAGAGAGGCAGAAGACCAGGAGCCGCTTGCTAGCTGGTTCACCTTGGGCAAGAAACGTAACCTCTCTGCAGACCTCATGAGATCACACACATGAAAGAATTTTATCAAGTATAAAGGGTGAACAAACAGAAATGGCCACCCGAGTGCTCAGATGTAGCCTGGGGGTGAGGGGGGGAAGAAACCATCACTCCACATGTGTTCTTTTTAGAGGACAGCTGGACAAAGGACTCTCCTCCACAAAAGACTGGGGAAGGCAGTTTGGTTAATGGTCCTTCACCCAGAGGCCAAAAGGTGAAAGGTCACAAGAAGGCCTTGTCTACCAGGGGGATTCCTGCTGAGAGGCCTGGGGGCTAGTTGCCCTTGTGAGGCCCAGAGCAACTGGCTCTCTATCCAAAGAAAGGGACACTTTGTTTTCAAGATTCCAGGGAGGCTGAAAGAGAAGGAGGAGGGTGGACAATACACTGAGCCTGCCAGAGTCACCCTTGCTTCCTGACTGACTCGCTGGACACTCAGCAGAATCTAGAGGCTTGTTTGTTGATGTCCGTCATTACTGTGATTAACTAACCTCTCGAGTGCACGGTCTAAGGCCCAGCGCCCCACTAAGGAAGCACCCCGCTAAGGAAGTCTCACTGAATCCTCGTGACAACCCGATGACAGATTGAACCACCTTAACATCTCCATTCAGCTGACCTGGTGACTGAGGCTCGAGGAGCCTTCCTGAGTGACCCCAGTGCCAGCCCGTGTGAGTGCTTTCTAGACATCAGACTCTGCTAGGCTATGGCTGGAGAGACCGAAATGACCCTATCAACGTCACCAGCTTGAAGCCCAGGGAGCAACAAGGGTTTAAATAGGAAGTAGGATGTTCACAGAGCTTGGGACCCCCCCCCCAGCCACCCCGCCTTGTTCCCTAGCTCAGCAGAGGAACCACCATTCAGCCACCACCCTGGGATTTTAGAGACTTGAGAGTCAGTCTCTCTCACCCCAACCCTTACACTCAGCCACCTGTGCAGGTCGGTCAGTTTGACCCAGGGTCCCGGCTAGGAGTGCCTGGGAGTCTGCATCTTCTGATCCCCATCGCCAGATGTCCTGAAGAAATCAGCACAAGTCCTGTTGCAGAAAAATGGGTAAGATCGTGACAAGAGCCAATCATTCCAGGTCAACACGATCGAGCTGCTTGGGCTGCTTTGCTTGACCAGTGTTTCACGGGTTCTTATTCCCTCCTCCCAACAGCTCTGGGATGTGGTTTGTGTCCCCACTTTGCAGATGTGGAATCTGAGGTTCAGGGGGAGGAGGAACCTGCCCAGGTCACACGGTGAGAGAGCGAGACAGCCAGATGTTCTTAATCCAGGTCGTTACCATCCAGATTTACAGACCGGGGGATGGGAATGGGACAAAGACGCTCCAGAAAGTCTTCTCTAAGGAGGAATCTTTTGCACTTGGAATAACCTTAGTATGGGCTTGGAAGCCAGGCTGCCTTGGGTTCGAATCTTATCTCCACACTCACTAGCCTCAGGGGGTCAGGTTCCCCTATAAAACAGAAGGGAGAATAGTACCTATCTCTTGGGACTAATGTGAAATTAAGTAAGTCGATGAAGATAAAGCAGTTGGGATAATGGTGTTATATTGTATCATGCAAGGAGAGTAATCTTAGCCCACTGGTATCGCTATTGAAGGATGATGACAATTCGTTGAGCATCTATTCTATGCCGGGCACCATGTCTGATGGTTCCCTGGACATCACGCTACAGCTCACTGCTGTATTGCAGAGGCCTGGCTTTTCAGCCCCACTGGAAGAAACTCAAACCCAGAGAGGACATGGTAGCCAGCTGCCACAACAGCACCCCAGTGTCCTTCCCCTCCTGGTGATCATAACCTTAAACACCCTTCTCCCACACGAAATAGAGCTGATCTACTAACTAAGAGGTTGTTGTGAAAATGACAGCGTATGTCCTCTGAGGTCCGAAAACACACACAGCAGCTTCCACATTGCTCTCTTAGATCCCCAGTCTTGGGGAAAGCCAGAGGCCGTGTCCTGCACATCGGAGGAGGAACTGAGCCCTCCTGTCCGTGGCCGGCCTTGATTCACCAACATGTGAGTGGCCACTGAGGTCACCGATCTTCCAACTCCAGCTGACATCTTGACCAACCTCGTGAGAGACCTGCAACCAGAACCACCTGGTGAGCCACTCCTGAACTCCTGAACCACAGAAACTGTTAAGATGACACAATTTTTTTTTTTGTCTCTAAGCTTTGGGGTTATACGGCAAATGATAATACAGAAGATGAGCGATTTGGATAACAGGATTTAAACTCAGGTCTGCCTGGCTCCTGTCCATGCCCATTCCCACCACATCCTGGTCAAGGAGTGATTTCCAAGGTAGAAGAGAAGAGGAAGGAGGCTCTGGGTGGAGGTATATTGCCTCCTGTACTAGCCTGTCCACCGGAGTCCAGCTGGCTGGAGAGGCAGACCCATAAAGATACAGTGCCGGAGGCTAAAGCGAAACCAGCCTGATTCAGGAGCAGAACTGAGGGCTGCCTCCAGGTTGGGGGCAGCTGGCCGACCGCCTTACTCTTTATTTGCTGAGGACCTGAGGAAGGGGCTGTTCATCTTGTTAGAAGCCCCCAGCCCAGGTCAGTGTCCATGGCAACACTCGGCATTCAGAGCTTCCTCTAAGTCTGGGAGCTGGCCAAGTAGCCAGCCGCTGCTGTCCAGATGTGCCCTCCCGCATCCTAGGGCTGTCACTTTCCCCCAGGCAAAGCCACCCCAGGCTGGGCACAGCTGCCTCCTGAAGGAGCTCTGCTAGGGGGAAGGCAAGGGGCCCTTTCCCACCCCTCAGCCCAGAGCCTGGAACTCAGCCTCTTTCTCTTTGCTCCCAGTTGCCCTCTGCTCAACAGGGCACTTGACCTCTCCTCTGGGAAGGGCCTAGTAACCACCGAGCCAAGTGCTCCCAGAACCTTTCCCCAGAGCCAGCCAGCGTTCCGGGCTGTGGGATCGCCAAAGCACCCTGGCTCGCCTTGAGAGTGTCTGGGGAGCTTTTGATCCTCTGCAAAAAAGAAAAAGTATTTATTATCAGAGACTGTTTGTCCCAGGTTTTAGTGTCCTCAAGGGACAAAGTGAATTCTCTCTGCAGTTGAGAAAGCTTCAGAATCGGAAATTAAAGGGGCGGGCAGGGGTAGGCATCGGTCGGAAAGCAATATCTATCACCCAGGACGGAAGGGGGGCTATGAGCCTCGTGGGGGCTGCAGGGCCTGGAGGCCCAGCACTGTCCCAAGAATCCAGGTCTATCTCACCCCAAAGAGGAGGGGACAAGGGGAGGGCAGATTCCGTGGGCACCTCAGCCTCTTTGCCATCAGCTTTGGTGGCCATGGTTGGTTTGTCTGTCTGTGATCTCCTGCCTTCACCCCTCCCTTTTCTATCCCCCCCTCCCAACACACAGTAAAAACCTTCTCTTAGCATTCATTGGGGAGAGGACACCCCACACATCTCACAGCTCCCCAACAAATCCCTGAGGTTGATGATGAGAGCTCCCTCACTGAGAGCTTTTAACCTATTCCTTCGAGTGAGCCTCACGTTTTAAATAGGAAGAAACTGGGGCTTTGGAATCAAATGGACTTGGATTTCGATTCTAACTCTGTGGGCCCGTCCGGGTAAGCTGGGATGAATCCCTGAGGTCCTCAACCCTAGAGAGCTGTTGGAGGATAAACAGATAACAAACGCAATGACCAGTGCAGGGCCCAGCGTGGGACAGAAGCTCAAAGACAATGGCTGTAGTTAAGAATAGAGAAACTGAAGCCCAGAGGCCATTTCAAGGTCAGAGAGCCCAGACCACGCCCCAGGCACCAGGTCCCCATGCAACTTGCCATTTATTTCTCTGAACTGGCAAGACGTCTCCTGTCCCCATCTGTAAAATGGGGCTGGGGCTACTCTCTATCTGTACGGGATCCGTAAGGAAGAATGAGGCCAGTGTGGGTGGTGGTTGATCATGTGGACTCTGGAACCAAGTGCCTGGGTTCAAATCCAGGTTCTGTATTTATGGACTCTGTGACACTGGGTAAGTTATCCACACCTGGGTGCCTCAGTTCTTCTGTTTGCAAACTGCAGCCAAGAAGGGTAGGCTTCTTGGGAGGAGTCACGTGGGTTAGTAATCAGTAAGCAAACCATTATGCTGACGTCCCGCTGCCCACGGTGCCCTGTGCCACAGAGACCCAGGCTAACCAAGCACAGGGAAATAGAAGGAACCAGCCGAAGAGCGAGTGCCTCTGACCCTGATCCCACAGAGGGCTTGGGGACACGGACGGGCACTGCTGGACGCTGACCAGACAGGGCTGGGACGGAGAGAGAAGACCCAGCAGACTGGAGGCCGGCTCTCCACCCCCCCACCCCTCCCCCGTCATCAGCCCGGCGTTACATGATGGGTTCCTCCTCTCCAGCACAAGGAGAATGGTGGGCACACAGCCCAAGCTCTTGGGTAACCTGGTTTTGAGCAATTCTCTAAAGGAATACAAAGTCCCAAAGGAGCACATGTCGGCGGTGTCATTACATCCTCTAGTTTGATCTCTGTTTTAAGGACATTCATTAATCTCTCCCACTCTATTTTTAAACAGCTCATGCCTAGCCATCAGCCAGACGCTGGCCCCTCTCCGAGACTGGACTATGTTTTCTGATTTTTTTTTTTAACCACCTTTTTTTCGGTCGTTGTTAGTGATAACTGAAGCGATTTCTTAATGCTCCTTTCAGAAAAGGGAACTAGACATCACTTCGTGTCCTATCAACAGCTTGCAAACTACGGAAAAGCAGGGCTTTCTCTTTTGCTAAATTAAGACAAAATGCGTTATCCTGCCAACAGCGTGTTCATCCATTTCTGTTTGGGGATTTTCACCCTATTCCGTGATTGTGTCTTCAAGAGTCAGCCTCCCCAATGTCAGCCTGGGAAAGAATACGTTCTTACTCCCTCGTTGTTGTCGTGATTTCTGTTTCTGTATTGCCAGCGGTCAACACAGTGCCTGGAAAGTGAGGGTCTCCGGGGATGTTTGTCAGGTGAATGCTCATTCTTGCCATCCCCGCCCCCACTTCCCTTCAGCGAGGTATATGGCACATTGGGGGTAAGTGGTGAGGATAGAGTTTTGGACAGCTCACACAGTTACCCTCTCCTCTTCTGACACAGAAACCCTCTTTCCACGGGGGGACACATCTCGTGTGGTTCCCATGAGGTGTACCTTGCTCATGGAGTCAAACATGTGACCCCCAACCAGGGCAGAGTTCCCCACCCCCGTGAGCCTGGACTTGTGAGCTAAAAAAAGTCGCCCAGAGCACCCCCAAAAGAGTAGGACAACTGTCCGATGCAGTAGGCACTAGCCACATGGAACTACTTACATTTAAATGTACAGCTTTCACATGGCTCTGTCTCTTGGGACACTTGTCCATGGAACCCAGCCATGCTGTGAAAAACACACCACGTGGAGAGAACCATGTGAAGAAGAGCCAGGCACTAACCGAGCAACCAGGCGATGGGCACCACCAATCTGCCATGAGTGTGCCATCTTGAAAGCAGAGCCTCCGGTCTGCAGTAAAACCAGGCCAGGCAACACCACATGGACTGGAAATGAGACTTCCTCACTGAGCGCCATTTAAACTGTAGAATCAGGAGCAATAAATGATTGTTGTTCGAAGTCACTACGTTTGTGGGTGGTTTGTTATGCCACGATAGATCACTAGAACAATGACATTCTGACTTCGATTTACGAAAGATACTCCTGTTTTCTTAGAGCAAAGCCTCCGTCCTGGCTTCCACTGGTTCACATGGATTTATTTGACTTGCAACTAAAGAATGAAAACCATTGAAGGCCCCTTTTCCCATTTTAGACAGGAGTGGGGTGAAGGAAAACAAACTAAGGCTGTCTTTCTGATCTGCACCCCGCCACGTGCATCTGTGCAGCAGGAACTGTGAGCTTTCTTACTCTCTTAGAAACTAGTTATGGGACTTTGCACACAATGGAACACTCCACCCTGGACATGACCATCAGCCACACGGTAGTCACAAAACCAAAAGACTGCTTTGATTGAGAGCAATGATCTGTCTTGGCACAGGCTGCTCTCCCCAGCACTCATTACATAATACTGCAGGTGTGTAGGTTCCAACCACCCCTTCAGCTGGTGCAAAGGGAAAACAAAGGCCTGAAGTCTGTGACTTGGCTTCTTACACCACACCCTCAGAGATCGGATTCTGAACCACTGCCAGGACACTCAAGACTCGAGGTGCCCTGAGGTTGAGCTGGGCCGTCAGCCGCAGACGCTAGGGATCTGTCATCAGGACAGAAGCAAGAAGGAACTGGAAAGAGCTGTAGTCCATTAAAAAGTTCCAATCAAGATGTACCCATGACATATGTTCCCCACAAATCCCATCACAGCGAAATCTCTATGTCATGTAAGATTTCCAAGACCCGTTGGCAAGAACCCATGTACTGAATTCCAGGGCAATCAATGAATTTCAACAGGGCTTTGACACATGTGGCAATGAGACTTGGCCTATTATCGTTTCCAGGGATGGGGAAATATTGGCGTCAAAGAGGCCAGAACATACAGCCCTTGCCTTGCATCTCCCCTCACCTGGCTGTAGAGTAAGGACGAAAATTAAGGCCCAATATCGTGAGTTGCCTTGACATCTGGGCAAACTGGGAGGGTTCCGAATGGCCTAACTGCCAAGTCCCCCTCCCCAGGGTGGGCCCATGGATAAGATCCCCCTAACCAAACAACCCCCCTTCCTGAGAGGACCAGGCACACTTCCTGATTATCCCTGAGTAGTGGGTTTCAGTTCCCCGCCCGCCCGTGGGATTATTCAGAAGAGTCAATGTATTCTCCCATGGAACCAGGGGGCACCTTACCCTTTTGAGTCTACAAAGCCTGTCTGCCTCCCGAGACCCCTGGTTATTCACCCGGTGCCCATGTGCAACCTCCACGTGGCCCTGTGTAGTGTGTGCGCTGTCCTCCTCCCCTGGGGTGTGAGTTTCTGTGACTAATAACCTGCTGTTGATGCATTCGGTCATGTGTTGTGCATTGCCATAACCCAAGGGCAGGAATCCCTTCCTCACCAATGGGATGCACAGGAGGCAATTAAAACAGTAGCCTTTGAAAAAGCTTCTGGTGTCTCTTCACCAGCAGTGCCGGTGGTACTGGGAGTATTGGAGCCCGTCTGCTATGTAGTAGCCTTTGCTTGTCCTGGGCCTGGGCTCTAAATGCCTCCCCCTTGGTACTCTCTTGGACAGTGCCCTCCGCTCTTCAAAGAGCGCCACCTCCATTCCCACCTGCTGTCCTGGCAGCTCAGGGAGTCAGGTAGGGGAATGTGATTATCGCCCCCATTTGACAGGTGAGGGCCTTGGACTTGAAGGAGTTCATGCACTTGCTGGAGGCCACACACTTGATCTGGAAGCACAGACCACATCTTGGCTTTTGTGGCATGCTCCCTGGAGGGCATTGGGAGTTCTGGCCCAAGGCAAACAAAGGTGACTCATTCCTTAATTCTTTCACTATGGTTACTCTTGGGTAATATGATCAGAGAAACTCATCCTTCTGTTCTTTTAAAAGTTCCCAGCCTTGGGGCGCCTGGGTGGCTCAGTCGGTTAAGTGTCCAACTTCGGCTCAGGTCATGATCTCAAGGTTCGTGGGTTCGAGCCCTGCATCGGGCTCTGCACTAGCAGAGTGGAACCTGCTTAGGATTCTCTCTGTCTCTGGCCCTGTCCTGTTTGCTCTCTCTCTCTCCTCTCTCAAAATAAATAAATAAACTTTAAACAAAATAATAGTACCCAGCCTTTCAGAAGGGAGGCAAGACTCATGATCAGAATACCTTCAAGTGAAAACATGGTTCCAAGAACCTAACTGTGTTTGGTTTACATTGGGTATTAGTTTCCTGGGGCCTCGGTAACAATCTCAAACTGGGTGCTTTAAAATAACAGAAATGTATTCTCTCACAGTTCCAGAAGCTAGAAGTAGGGAACGGAGACGTCACAGGGCCGTGCTCCCTCTGACTGCTCTAGAGGAGAATCCTCCTTGCCTCCTCCGGCTCCTGGTGGTCCCATTAATCCTGGGTGTGCCCTGGCTTTAAGCTGCATCACTGCAATCTTTTTCTGTGTCTTCACATGGCTTTCTTCTCTCTGCATGTCTCCGTGTCCTCACCTCTTCAAAGGACACCAGTCATTACATTTACAGCCCTCCCTCATCCAATATGATGTCATCTCAACTTAACTAATTACACCTGCAAAGACCCTGCTTCCAAATACGGTCACATTCTGAAGCTCTGGGTGGACACGCATTTGGGGGGACACTACTGACCCCACTGTACACATTGTGTTCATGGGTGGTGTGACCAGAGGCTCACTGGGTTATCCAGTGCTGAACCCAGCTAAGTATGTACACAGCGTCAGTGGCTTCTAGTTCACCCAGAACATTCTCACCTCGGTATGTCTTCTAAACCCACCACCTTCCTCCTTCTTGAATAGCTCCTTCTCGCACATTCCCCGCGTGGGTGAACAGCACAGCCACGTATTCAGCAATCACTCGTGCCAAAAAACCTGAGGGTCAATCTCAACAGCTCATGCCCCACCCCCACACTTCCTCCACCTCCAGACCCAATAGTCACACAATCTCCTATGTGCTTATTCTTACCCCTGTCACCGTCTCTCGACTCCTCCTCATTACCGCCCTATGTCTCCGCCCCCTTCCACCCGGACCCCTAGGGAAATTTCCCATATCCATCCACTCTGCACTGGAGTCATCTAAAATGCAAAACTGCCCAGGGCATTCTCCAGATCCCTCTGGATATCACTTGAAAGTAACGGATCCTTGGGGGCACCTGGCTGGCTCAGTCACTACAGCGTGCGACTCTTGCGACTCTTGATCCCGGGGTTGTGGGTTCAAGCCCCACATTGAGTGTAGAGATTACTTAAAAAAATAAAATCTAAAAAAACCCACCAATAATAATAGTAATAGATCTTCTGCTTCAGGAAAACATCCATGGGCACACAGCACACCATTTCACAGAGTTTCAAGGGGTTCACAAGATCCCGTTATGCAGAGGGCAAGGCTTCTCAAACTTTAAGTCACCCAGAAATCTTGTTAAAATACTGGCTCTGTCTCAGTGAGTCTGGGGAGGATTAGAATCCTCATTTCTCCCGGCGCCCAGGCGAGGCAGACGCTGGTTGGTCTGGGACAGCACTTTGAGTCGCAGGGACCGGGGGAAGACTTATCACCGTGACAGCCTCCGATTATTGTATCATCTTATTTAATCCCTCCAGCAACCCTACACAGTTGGCATCATTGGCCCCATTTTACAGGTTAAAAAACAGAGTTTTAGCCAGCGCCAGTAAACTGCCTGGGGTCAGGCAACTAGTCCGCAGCAGAGCCAGGATTTGAACCCAGATCTCCCTGTCCCTAGATTCTTTGCTGTTGACCTCACATTAAAATGCCCCATAAGCCTTGCTCATCCCTTGTGGCATCAAGGCAGACAGGACTGTCTTCTACTCCGGTACCTGTGCCAAGAATTTTGCTCATGGCACTTTTAATATACCTGTCACGATTATTTGTTTGCGTTTCTGCCTTCTGGGTCTTTGACTCCCCAGCACTCGGGCAATGTGCTGCACGTAGTAGGGGCTCCCTAACCCCACAGGTGGCCTCCACCCCAGAGAGGTGGCTAGAGGGCCATTTGGCCCCAGCCTGTGAGCCCTTAGCTGAGAACCGGACCCCTGCTCCGTGCCAACCACTCACGGGGGAGAAATGGTGAAAAAGCTGGAGAGACAGACTCACGAGGAAGTATGAAAAAGGCACCACAGTCCCCAGATATGTTTAGCTTGGCTGGCACACAAAGGCGGGATGTGATAAGGGCTCCAAGTCGGAGGCGGCAACATAGAGGCGAGAAAATTGTGACAGTGGCTGACCAGGAGGGGTCCCCACCCACGGGGAGAAGAGAGAAAACAGAGGCCGCCCCAACATGGGGTCTGTGCTGCAGGAAAACCGGCTCCTGGAGCTGGGGCCAGCCTCCCGCGGTGGGGACAGAGCGGGGAGCCCTCTGTGCAGGCTCCCCGAGGCCTTGGCCCCCGGAGACTAAGTGCTCTTTCCTCCAGCAAACACCCCGTGCCCACCCCAGGCCAGGCATCCCAGGCGTCCCAACAGGGCTCCCGCTCACTCAGCGAAAGAAAGTAACGTCTCTGCTCTCAGGCAGCTTATATTCTATCAGGAAGAAGCAGTCTCTGAGGCCTTTGCCCTGGTGCCATGTCCCTTCTTTCTAGAATGTTCTTTCTTGGGATACCCATAAGGCCAACTCCCCCGCTGCTGTCAAGTCTTATGCAGATGACGCCTTCTCTGTGAGAAGGTTCTGGAACATTCTCCCTTGTTTTCTACGGCAACCATACTACTGACCACCTTGTCTAACACCACCACCCACGTGAAGCCCACCACGCCCACTGCCACCGCCACCCGCTCCTCCGTTCTGTTCCATTTGCTCCGTTTTCCATTTTGCGCTCACACACTGTCTAATTACTGGGTTTGTTGTATCTATTGTTTATTGACTGCATCTCCCCATCAGAAAGGCCTCCGTGTCTCTGTTATCCACAGCCAGGCGGTCTGCGGAGCCAGCAAGGCAACAGGACCGGGGACAGAGCCACACTGGGTTTGTCCCCTGGCTTCAGGGTTCCTGTGTGTGAGTCGAAACACCTCTTCACCTTGCGTCCCTCTTGAGTCACCTTTGGGCCTCTCGTCCTCCAGCCGCTCCCAGGCTGGGCTCCCCCAATGGTAAAGAAATAAAGAATCATCAGGCTAATGAGAATGGAGATGATTGGTGGAAACTCCCAGCCACACGGCAGACAACTGCCTGTTGATTTATTGTAGGAAAGACGTAAGTACCGGTCTCTACGCTGAGCAGGCACACTTGTTCTTAGTGTGAGGCAGCTGCTGAAAACACAGCATCGGGGGTGTTCACCCTCTGGAGGGGTGCAGAGGGAGCCGAGATGCCAAAGCGTCACCAGGAATGAGCGGTGGTTAAAACAAGAACTTTCCCTTAGCCCGTTAACCTGGCTACCATGAAAGGAGCCCAAATAACCAGCAGGGTTAAGTGTGAGTCAAACATCCATGAGGCTCAAATCCCAACTGCCAGTCAGTACTGCGTGACCTCGGTTATGTTGGTAGATGATGCCAAGCCTCAACTTTTCCATCTAAAAATGGTTTTAACAATAGTTCCTTCCTCACTGGATTGTCGTGAAGTTCAGTATGAATGTCGACCGCTTAGCAGGCGCTTCAGGTTAGCCATTGTTATGACAGAGCGGTGTTATGTTAGCAGCCGTGAGAGACAGAAAATATGAGAGGGATGGTTTCTCCCACTAGGGACTCAGCATATGGTCGGAAGATAATATGGGGCCCCCATAGACTTAGTGGGGTTACCTCCACCACCAGATAAGGGCATCTCCACAACCCGGTCTGGTCTTTGAGTCAGTTTTATGACACCTGCTACAGTGCACATGCCTGCTGGTCCGCCTTTCTTTTCTGGAGTAAGAACCACGTCTTACTCATGCCTCCCCATTCTCCATCCAAAACTAACACGGTGCTTTGTACCAGCAGGCATCCGACATGTTTGCTAATGTGGAAGCGAAGTGCCTCGGTGTAGACGGAGGTAAACCAAGGTCCCTAGAGGTTATAGGTGCAGCCCAGGGCCACACAACTATTTATAAGAGCCCCGGTGCCTGGCTCCAGCCTCACTCATTAGCCCTCGGGGAATTTGCTATTCATATTCCCTGGTACGCTGTGACCCAAGAATGTTGTTCCATCATCAGGAGGATGGAGGAACGGGGCTTATCATGAATGAGACAAAGCTCAATGGCAAAAAAAAAAAAAAAAATCTGCTGTCTGAGCAAGAGAGACAGAAGAGGAAATTCTAGAGAACCCAAGAAGTACTGAGCAAGAATGAAACATTCCTATCTTGTTAAAGGTTGAGCTTTGCCATTCTGCCCCGAGTTTTGAAGCCCCAGGGCTTGGCAGGGGCTGTGGGTGGGGGAGGGGAGACTGGAGCCTGTGCCAGGCAGGAGGGTGGGGGTAGGGAGGGCTCCAGCTCCTTCCACTTCCACCCTAGCTTTAATCCAAGGGCTCTGCCTTTATCGCTTTTATTTGTATATATTTCTGGGTACAATTTCCTTTGAACAAAGGCATCTGTGACTAAGAGAATGTTTGAAAGGCACTTACTATTTCCAGTACAAGATCAAGGCAAAGAGAAATCAGAAATGGCTGGGAAAGATAGGGCAGGCCTCCGGGACGAATGGTCAGAATTTGGATGGGGAGAGGGAAGAAGAGAAGGGGCCCTGGGTAGGAGTGGGGAGACCACCAGCCAGGCGGCTGTGGGACAGCAGGAGAAACAAGGAAGTAGGGAAGAGGGGATTTGGTTTGAGATGACGGATCTTACTCCATTCTCCAGAAGATTCCTCTGGGGTCTCACTGGTGAGGTCCCCTGTGTAGCAAGACCAGGTTTTAAAGCCTGTGATGGCACTTCCCAAAACCTGGTTCTGGAATATTCTAGGCATCTCCCACCATCTTCAGGAAGTCTATAGTCTGTGATGTAATCTGGGAAGTTCCAACAGAATCCAAGTGCTCAGAAATATCTTCCCTGCCCTGCTGCGCCTGACCTCCTTGCCCCAAGGATTCGCTCCCTAAGGTTCCCAAGGTATCTCTCCTCATTAACACACAAGCAACCAACCCAGCAGTTGTACCCTTGGGTGTTATCCGGAGAAACGAAACTTATGCTTACCCCAAAAACTACACACCCACAGACTTGAACATTCATGTACCCGAATGTTCTGTACCCGAACATTCATGAGAGATCAGTCTGCAGCAATCCCAAACTGAAGACAACTCCTTCACCACGGCCACCATGTCTGTCACCATGGTCATTCACTATGGGTGAATGGTCTACATACTGTGAAACTCCACTCGGTAATAAAAGGAGTGAACCATTGCTATGCACAAATAGTTGGGTGGATCTCAAGGGAATTCTACTGAGTAAAACCCCAATCTCAGAAAGTCACATACTGCTTGGTTCCATTAATATAACATTCTGGATGTGACAAAGTTACAGAGGTGGAGAACAGACTAGTAGCTGTCAGGAGTTAAGGATGAGGAAAGAGTGAGCATGGCTATAAAAGGGTAACACTAGAAAGTGTGGGGGTAATGCAACAGTTCTCTATCTCTAAGATTTTTTTTAAGGTTTATTTTTATTTGAGAGAGGGAGTGGGGGAGGGGCAGAGGAGAGTGGGGGGACAGAGGAGTTGAAGCGGGCTCTGTGCTGACAGCAGAGAGTCCAATGCAGGGCTCAAACTCATGAACCATGAGATCATGACCTGAGCTGAAGTCAGAGGCTTAACCAACTGAGCCATCCAGGTGCCCCAACAGTTCTGTATCTTGATTGTGGTAGTGGTTATGCCCACCTACACCTGTGGATAAAACTGCATGGAACCACACACCCACAGACTTGAAGACATATAAAGCTTTATGGATTGTACCAATGTCAACTCCTTGATATTGCACTATCCTTTTGATACTGTACTATGGTTATACAAGATGTTATCATTGGGGAAAACTGAATGAAGGGTATGTGACCTCCTACAAATGTTTTACTGTTTTCATCTTCGTTGGGTTTTGTTTGCTTGTTTTTGCAATTTCCTCTGGATCTGTACTTCAAAATGAAAAGTTTTTAAATACCCAGGTATTTCTGGGAGGGGTAACACTTGTGCTTCAGTTAAGGTCTTATAAATTAGTCAAGTCTTTGGCAGATAGCAGAGGAGATGGTAGGGAAGGGAAGATCCTAGAAACTCAGCCAGTATCTCAACTCTGTGGGGCGACTGCCCTGGCCCCAAAGCCAGTGGAATGTTACAAAATTAAAACAAAGCAAAATACCACCAGCTGAAGGTATTGTTAGGTTACTTTGAAGCAGAATGGTCCAGGGGTGTGTGCTAGAGCAGGTTGGTAACATTTCTTCTCAACTTCAAGTTCAGTGAGTCATGTTGTGGCTCATAATTAGCCCAAGTGGGGGTATTTACACCGCAGAAATTGGTAGCTGCTACAAATTAAGGTGTTTTTTGTTTGTTTGTTTGTTTTAATTCAGAAAGCCAATTGTTAAATGTTCACCACTATGCTGTTGAGAATATCTGACCAGAATTGTCTTGGACATTACAGACACTTATCAGCATCTAAAAAGAGGTCCTATAAGGCAAGGGATCCCAAGACTGGTTAGTGCGGTAAGCTAAATAATGGCCATCCAAATAAATTTACATTATGATCTTTAGAATCTGTGAATTGTACCCTACATGGCAAAATAGACTCTGCATGTGAGATTAAATTAAGGGCCTTGAGAGGAGAGATCAAAATGGATTATCTGGGTGGGCTCGGTGTAATCACAAAGATCTTTATGGGAGAAGTGGAAGGAGCTGGAGTCAGAAGAGAAGGCACTATGCTAACAGAGTAGGTTGGAGTGATGCACTTTGATTAAGCTTTGATGGTGATCTGGGGCCCACAAGCCAAGGAATGCAGGAAGTTTATGAACTGAAACAGATACGGAAATAGATTCTTCCCCTCAGAGCCTTCAGAGGGAACCAGCCCTACTGATACCTTGACTTCAGCTCAATCAACCAATTTCAGACTTGTGACCTTTAAAATGGTAAGAGAATATATCTGTGTTGTTTTAAGCCACTGACCTTGTGAAAATTTGTTACAATAGCAATACGAAACTCAGGGTGCCTGGGTGGCCTAGTCTGTTAAGTGTCCGACTCTTGGTTTTGGCTCAGGTCATGATCTCACGGTTTGTGAGTTGGAGCCCCGTGTTGCACTCTTCGCTGACAACATGGAGCCTGCTTTGGATTCTCTTTCTCCCTCTCTCTCTGTCCCCTTCCTCCTCTCAAAATAAATAAATAAACTTTAAAAAATAGCAATAAGAAACTAGTACAGTTAGGAATTGGTTTATGAATGCCAGGTCTTCTCAGTCAACATTTCTGTAATTCTCCTGGCTTTTCCTTCACAGTCACAAAATAGCTGCTGTAACTCCATGTGTCACACATCCTCACATAACCACACCCAACTTATAAACTAACTTATGACCTTTCTAAAAAGGAAAAAATCCTTCCCAGAAGCTTCCAGTAAACTTTAAATGGGTTTGTGTCTAAAGCCATCAATGGCAAAGAAAATGGAAGTATTGTGTTTGGCTCTTCCCTGCTCAATATTCTTCCTTTGCTTTTTTGTTGTTTTTTTTTAATGTCTATTTATTTATTTTTGAGAGAGAGTGTGTGAGTAGGGGAGATGCAGAAATGTGGGGGGAGACAGAGAATCTGAAGCAAGCTCCTCACTGTCAGCACAGACATGGGGCTCTAACCCATAGTGAGATCATGACCTGAGCCAAGTCAGACACTTAACCGACTGAGCCATCCAGGCGCCCCAGTATTCATCCTTTGTGCTGAGAAAGGGTTCGTAAAACAAGCACATGCCCAGTATTTGAACACCGTTGGGTCTCAGGACGGAGGGTAAAGATAAAGTAACACAGCTCAGCGATCCCCAGAGGTCGTGAGGTTCTCAGGTATACAGACAGTCTTCCCAAGATAACAGCTTCTTTCCACTCTGTGCTCAGAATGTGGGGACACTTTGGGAGACTAGAGCAGAGGCAGAAGGACTGAGTAACATTTACTGAGTGTATGATGTGTGCCTGGTGTCTTCCCTACCACCTCACACTGTGTCTTCACCATATCCCAGAAGCTCGGGGACCCAGAAAGTTCTAGAAATTTGTCCAAACATACACAGTCTGCCAGAAACCAAGCCTTTCCATCTACAAAGTTCACAGGCTTTCCATGACCATGGCTTCCCAGATAAGTATAAGCCTCACTCGCCCCCACCCCCCCACACACACTCACGTCTCCTTCCCGTGCTTCCCACCTCTGGGAGCTGATTTGAATCAGGCATTGCTGTTCACCAGACTTAACACTTCATCTAGAATTCCAGGATCCTGAGTCTCTATGAGCCAAGAGCTTCAAATGCCTTCCCTAGTCTTACACACCTGCCCGAAAAACCTCATGCCCTCTCCGGTCACTTACTCCAAGTGTCGCCACCTCCTAGCTTCCAGTCCAAAGGAGGAGAGTGCCTCTATCCCTCCAGTCATGCGATTGGCCAGAGTCACTCTTCCCCACCTTGGCTCTATCACCTGTTGGCTGCGTAAACCCTGGTCAAATGATTAGCCTGTCTGAGTCTCAGGTCCTCGTGTGCAAAATGAGGTGATGGAGCTTGTGGGAGAACTCGGTGAGAGAGCAGTGGGATTGCCCATACTGGGGCACCTGGCCCTTAAGAAGTTCTTAAGAAATATTAGGCACTTGCCAATAGAAGACTTCAGGAGACCAAGCTCAGTGTGTGGCAAATTCTAGATTACAGGGGAAACCAGACCTAAGGGTCTGAGAAAGGACAGGCCTCTTTTGCCCAGAACACACTAGGACCTGCCTCGTTAGGTCTTTAGTGCACCTTGGAGTCACACAAGCACCAGAGAATGGCTCCATCTATCGTCCTCGGGCCCTGAGGAAGGGAGTGAGCACAGCTACATTAAAGCAGTGAACCCTGAACACACACACTGGCTGGAGGAACTGCTGAGGACCCAGCTCTGTTTTTCTTCGACAGGTGTGATTAGTGCGCTTAATTTAATGCATCTTCATTGTCACCTAAAGAGAGGTGACAAAACGGCAGGTGACTTTTCCGGTTGCACTCCACCCCGGATGGTGCCTTACGGGGAAAGGTCTGTATCACCAACAGCTGATCTTCGCTGGGCACCGATACTCATCAGTAGCCAGAGGTTCCTCGTTTGAACCACGGTTGATACGGAAGCAGGGAAGCTAGAGGGATTTCATCAAAGAAAACCGCTTTTGCTCCTTTTCCTGCTTCTCTTCTTGCTGGGATCTGCCTCCCCCCCACCCCCACCCACCTTACACACACCTATAGAACAGGTAAGGCATGTCCTCTTTGTAAAGGTCAAGGAGTTAATGATTTCTTTGGAGCCTTCCAGCACAGCAGATAACATCTAAGGAGGGACCGGGCGAGTTCATCCTGAACATGTTCTAAGACCAGTGACTCACCAAGACCCCTGGCTCCAGGGCAGAAGTGACTTATGCGGAACACCTAAACACTTGTCTTGGTTCCTGGATGCCTGAGAAGACACGTATGCTGGACCACAATCCTCAGGAAAAACCCCAGATGCCAAATAAAGACAAGACTCACCTTCCTTTCTTTCCAAGTCTCCAGGACACTCTGTATCTGCACTCTCTCTGTACCTTCAGTAAACTCTGCTTTCACTTCCTCTTGGTTCACATTTGATTTCTATTTTGCAGGGTCCCCTCTGGGTCCTCAGCTCTGGCCAACCTGCATCAATAGAACTTGTTTAACTGAGGGCTGCTTTGTTTAAATGATGGCTCCTGTCTCCATTGGGATAGAGTACTTGCTCATTAGTAGTTATCAGTTGGAGGCTCACAAAACTATCACTTATTAGCTACATGAACTTGCACTGGGCACTTAATCCTCTGAGTCTCAGTTTCCCTTTCCGAAAATAGGTATGATGCTGGAGCTGGCTGTCCCGCCTGCAACTGGTTTTCTGGAATAAGATAAGAGGTATAGACAAAGAAGAGTTTTGTGAACAGTCAGACTCTGCTGCAAACCAGACCACCGTTACCAGATGGGCTACTGATTGCACACAATGGGTGTGTTCACAAGTGTGTTCCTGAGGACTAAGGACAGGGGCAGGATATCCCCTTCTGATTGTTCAAAATCCATCCTCCAGAGAGACTAGCTATCAACTCAGCAAGGAGGCCCCAATACGGGTGTAATCTACTTGATCTATTCATCACATGATGCTGGCAAATCCATTCATGCCTTCAGCCCTCAGTTTCTCCGGGTACATAATAAAGGAGTTGCATGGGTGGGGTGACCTACCTCTTGACTCTGACTTTCCATGGCTACTAATAGACATGAAATTTTGAGGCGCACAGACGCTGGCATCCACAATCACACCACTGTCTGAGAGCAACTGAATCACCCTGGGAAGCCCTGTGCTTCAGCTTATACATCCCCACAAGAGCCTAGTCTACGGACAGGCAAGGAAAGAGAGGCTCCGAGAAGGTAGTCTTCCCAAGACCACATTAATGAACGATGGGTCAGGACTTGAACTTGGGCCTGCCTGCCTCCACACCTGTATTACTCCTTCTTTTGCCAGGGTTCCCCAAATTTGCAATGAGATATTTCTATGTCATTTTGTAGGGAAGCCAGGTATACTCTCTAAAGCCCTCTAGAAGGCCAAGACTACAGTCACTTAACGGGGTGAATGGTTAAGCCCCCAACATACAACACCCTGCGTGTAAACTGCACCCAGAATCCAAACCTTTCGAGACAGGGGAGGAGAGGCCGCAGGAAGGACAGAGGCCCAGTGGCACCTGCCAGATCTGCAAAAGACGGAAGAGGTTGAAGAAAAAAAGAGTAGGAAAAAGGTTTGCTTCCCCTCCCCCCTTCCCCTAGTTGAGAAGCAGGCAGAGAGAGAAAGAGATCAAAAACCACTAAAGGTCCCTCATGTCAACCTCTCCCTGTTTTAATTAAGCAGCCAGTCCACACACCCACCCCCTCTCCCTCAAAAATGCTTTGCACTCAGCAAGAGCTGCTTCCCAGCGGCTTGCAGTTAAGCCTTCAAACAGCCAGCAGCCTCAGGAAATGCCAGCCGCCCACAGGTGCGGGGCGCGGCAGGGCCCCTCCCGCAATCCCCGCACCCAGGCAGAACGGTCACGAGATGGACCAAGAAGCTGCAAGAACATTCCCTGGACTCTCCTCGGCGGGGCCGCGACCCACAGCAGTGTGCCTCCAACTGCAGTGCCCCTCAGTAGGAAATGCATTTTCTGTGTTGATCCAGGCCGCTCCTGCAAATGTCCATGTGTATAAAACTCAAATCTCATAAAACAGTACTCACCACCGTGACGTGCCGTGCAGTCGTAGTTTCCACTCTTTTCTAATGCGGGTGGCAACCAAATACATCACTCCCACCTCTCCGCGATGGTTTCCTTTCGAAAACCTAGCTGCTGGATGAAACGAGGCCCTGGCCTGGTCTCCTGAGTCTTCTCCTCTCCTCTGCTAGGCTGAGGTCCCACGCTCCAGCAAAGTCTGGCTGGTTCCAGAATTCTTCTAGCTCTCCTGCACCTCCAGGGTTTGCCCAGATTCCTTGCATAGCCTGGAAGTCCGTTCCTCTGTCCACTTCTTTTTCCTACACTTGTGACACCACCTCTGTGAAGTCTTTCCTGTATTTCTGATTTGTTCCACTAGCCTTTGGCGAGTACCTCTGTTCTCCACTGATCATACTAGGCATGGTTATCCTACGGGGGACAGGGTGTGAGCCCTCCCAGATGTGTTCCTCCTGTGTGGCCAGTGTCTCACAAATCACAGTTTCTCCACCTGCATGTGGATGGAAGAGGGTCGGCAGAAAGGAAGGACAGGTGGAGGCAGGGTCTGAACCCCCTTTCGGGGGCAGGTCGGGGTCCTCGGGAAGGAAAGTGGCATTTACTGAGTGTCACCTGTGTCAAGGGTAGTCTACCCTGGAGGTGAGATGTCTAAGAAAACCCTTAGTGATGTCCCAGTGGGCTTTCTGGGAGGAGAAAAGCAAGACCTGTTGGATCTAATCTGGAAAAGGAGGAATGAAGTGGAGATCTCAGAAATTGGAGGTGGGAAGGGAGCTAGGAGAGGAGCCCCCCCCACCCCCCCGCAAAGGTCTGCCACTGTGAATGGGGCCGTGGATTGCCCTGTTTCTAGAGCAGTGTCCGCCCTTGAATCTAGAGAGTGCCGCCAAACCCTAGCCCTTAGTTACTAGTGTCAGGAGCCCTTCAGGGCCAGAAGGAAGTGAGACAGAGGCACTTCCCCACTGTCACATGGATACTAAATGGGTTAATACCTACAAGGCACTTAGGACAGGGCCTGGTGCAGAAAAAGAGTCCCATTCATTTTATTCCCCAAAACATCAACCCCTCAAAGTGAGTATTATTGTCTCCATTATACAGATGAAGCAGCTGGGGCTTCAGGGCTCCAGGACAATCAGTTCAAAAAGAGCGAGTGTCTTGGAATCAGTTACAGAAAGAATGTTTGTTGAACACCTCTCCGGTGAAAGGCACCAGAGAATTCAGGGCTGTCTACAGGCCCCTCCTTGCCCGGAAGAGGTGGGCAAGTCGGGCTAGAATCAAGTTGGGCTAGAATGCAAGTTCCGATAAAAGCTTTCTAAATGCAAAAGAGCAGAGACAGCCTGGGGGTAAAGACGGTGGGAGAGGAAAGGATTTGAGCTGGGCAGGGAAAGCTTTGCTGGTGAGCCCGCCTTGGAATTTCTAATCAGGTTTGCTCTTAGGTGTGGGGGGGAGACACCATCGGGATGCAGAGGCTAAGACGCTTGAGTTATATTTGCATCTTGCACCCTCAGACCCTGCACTCGCTGGTCCTGATCGCAGATAAAGTCCCTTCTGCGCCAGGGGAGGTGGAGGGATGCAGTCATAAGGGCCGCACATGGAGACTTTTGATCTCCAGAGGAGGTTATGTACCCCGTTTCCCTTCTGCCAAGGTGGAAAGAGGGGTCCACCCCTCTTCATGATCATCGTTAAAGGGAAACATGTGAAGGCACGGTTAGAAGCCAGTGGCCCTCAGCCTTGGTGGCACACTAGAACCCCCTAGGGAGTCCAACCTCACCCCAATTAAGTCCGAATCTCTGGGGGTGGTGCCCTGGCATCAGGTTTTAAAGCTCTCCAGGGCTGCCGTGTTAGTGGGCATGAAAGGCAAGATGAAGCTCTGTTCTTTCATTAAGAAGAAGAAAAATAAAAAAATAAAAAAAATGGAAGTGGCCAGAGCCTCTCTCCGGGCGAGGAACAGAAAGCAGGCAAGAACTGGCTTCTCCTTGTGATCTCGGTCCAAACCCCTTTCTCTCTCGCTGAGGGATTCTCCCAGCAACCTCCCAGCAACCAGCCAAAGGATGCTGCCCTGAATTCTCAGTTCTCAGCTATAGAACAAAGAAGTCTTTGGAGTTTAAGAAGAGGCTTCTCAGCTCTCTGGCCCCTGGGCTTCTAGGATCTAGAGCCAGAGTCCAGGCTGCCCCATCTAGAACACAAAGAGCCTCTGAGCCTCTGAGTAGGACTGTTGGGGTGGAGGACTCCAAAGGTGGCACCTCTGATCCCTCCAAACACCTTGTTCTGACCCGAAAGCCAGCAACTCACCCCCAGGATCCCTGGACTCTGTTAGGATCGCAGGTAGTGAACCACAGACCCCGCCCCCATCTCACCCTCCACTGGAGAAAAATCTGCCTAAATTGGACTTGATCAGTGGGAATACCTCTCTTTGTCAATGCCAGGGTCTCTCAAGTGTCCTGCTCCCCAACTTTGTTCCCCGGGGATGCTCGTTCAGACAGGCAGAAACCTGGCTTGTCTGAAGTGGTCCTGAATCCCAATCCCCTTGGGTTGGGAGGATAGGAAGAGAGTGCTTGCAATGGACTTGGGTCATGGGAATAGGGTGAGGGGTGGAGGGGACATTTGGCTCCACCTTCTCTACTCTCTGCATCCTTGGTTGCAGGAAATACTGAGTGGCAGTCCCCCAAGCCTTAGTTTGGGACACTGCTAATTACCCTTTTTATTCCTGCAGTTTTAATGGTTCATACTTTTTTTTTTATGTTTATGTATTTATTTTGAGATAGTGAGTGTGAGCCGGAGAGGGGCAGGGAGAGGGAGGCAGAGAATACCAAGCAGGCTCCACACTCAGCACAGAGCCTGATGCAGGGGTCAATCTCACAACCGTGAGACCATGACCTGAGCCGGGATCAAGAGTAGGATATTCAACCGACTGAGTCACCCGGGTGCTCACTCTTAACTCTTAAGATGCCTCTATGCGTGTTTCTTTTCAGGGTCAATCTGTCTTCTCCCACCTCGCTTATTCTTTTGGGACTCTCACCTTCTGTTTATGCTCCAGTCCTTCCGCTGGTGGTTCTGTCTGATGACTTCCAAGACCCACATTCCATGGACATTTCCACTCCTCTTGACCAATATCTCAGCTGCTTTGATATCGCCTCCGCCCTTTGCAGTTGTGGTTGTAGCAGGGAGATGCCAGGGAAGACAAATCTCCTCGGCATGGGCTTGAGGCCTGATGGAAGTAGCCATCCCTAACCTCCTTGGGCCGCCTTCTTTGAAGACCACCATACTTGGGGTGGAAAGAGCCAGTGAGTTTGTCCTTTCCTTATCTTTCCTTCCTTATCTTCCAACTGGAAGTCAGGATTGTCAGGATGGGTAGGTCTTGAGATAAAGTGACCTGTGATGCCCTGGTCTTCCCAGTGGCTCCTGTAACAAGCAATTTTTCCTATTTTCTTTCCTTTGGAGACTTGGGGTTAGTTTGCAAAGGAGCTGGTAGCCTGGTTGTTCAATTTTAAGGGTGCACAGCCCTGGAAGAAAACACCAGCTAAGAAAATGAAACACCTATAGAAGGCAGACAGGGAAAGGTAAGAAATGGCTAAATTTGTATTGTCAAAAAATTTAGTAAGAGAAACAGAAAAAATATTAGTGAAAAGTTATGAGCTCACCTATGCATCTTCAGAACATTTATTGTTCTTAATTGATTTGAATATGTTTTTTAATGTAAAATTTTTCTGTGTTAAGGAGGATGATTTCTACGGGTAGAAAGAAAAATGTATACAACTACGTAGATTAAAGAATAAAATATTTGAACATGTATGACAAAGTCAATATCCCTAATATATTAAGAGCTCTTATAAATCAATAAGGAAAAACCCTCAGAAAATTCCAGTTTAAAAAGAACTTCAGAGAACATGAATATGTAATTAACAAACAAAGACATATACATGTAAAAAGTATATCCTACCAAGTAATAAAATAAGTCCAAACTAAAATAACAATGAAATTCCATTTTTTCCTATTTAGTTTACTGTCACTTATTAAAAACAAACCCTCAACGTTGATTAGAGTGTGGGAAACAGGAGTTCAGATTCAACACTAGCAAAAATATAAAGTGATACAACATTGCTGGGGGCAGTTTGTTAGTATGAATTAAATCTTTTTTATCCCTTGACTTAACCACTTTCATTTTTAGGAATGTCTCTTAAGACAATACTTAGAATTGTATATGAAGATTTGCATATAAATATATTAATCACAGGGTTCTAATGATATTTTAAAATTAAGAAGAACCTAAACCATGAGAGACTTTTAAATACAGAGAACAAACCGAGGGTCCATGGGAGGTCGGGGAGAGGGGAGAGTGGATGATGGGCATTGAAGAGGGCACTTGTTAAGATGAGCACTGGGTATTGTACTGAAGCCAATTTGACAATAAATTATATTAAATAAATAAAAATAAAATAAAACTAAGAAGAATCTAAATGTTTGTAAATAGGGAATTGGCTTAATGTAGTTTGACATAAATATATTGGATAGAATACTATACAGCCAATAAAAATCATATTTTCAAAGAACATTTAAGGATATACAGAGATGTTCGCAATGTAACATTGTAAGTTAAAAAAAAAAAAAGCAGGCCACAATACTTTGTGTGCGTTGGAAGACAAATGTGGTTGAAAAAAAAGAAAAGAGAAAAAAGCTGAAGGAGATTGGGAAACTAAGCCCATCTCTGAGACAAACACTTCACCAGATGGATAGACTCTGTGAGTGCTTCCCTCTCGATATTTTACCCTCTCCCCTGACAGAGGAGGTAGGGCTCTATGATTGGCAGTTCACCAGAATCACGTGACACGGGGCAAGGAAGTTCCCCAAAGGATCGACTGCAGGATAGACAAATATGTCCACATGTTTGCAATTGAGGAAGTTGGCTGTGGTGGTAGTTGTGGGCAGGGGGCTGCAGAGGGACACCGAGGGGCATTCCCAATGACAGTCTAACCATGTGCCTAGACAGACACCTACAGAGCAGGATACAAGACACTAATTTTTAAAGGTTTCCCAAAAGCTTCGAAATAAGGGAAAACCGGAAATTGTTGATTTCCTTAATTTTATTTTGTAGTTTAGTATTCTATTTATTTGACTGTCTAGTATTGTCTTTCTTTTCCTTATTCCTTATAGTTAATTTGTGGTTTAGTATTGTTTTCTTTTGAGTTACATGTGGCAGGGCAGAGAGAGGGCACGGTTGTGGTCTGGCACTCGTTATCACTCTGTGTCACCCCGAGACTGATGCGCAGGGGGTGATCTGCAGCCCACCCAGAGGAGACGGGCAGCTACAGGAGCTTGGTCCCTCCTACCTGGGGAACTGAAAGGTGGGAAGAGGTCCACATTCTGGACAGTTCCTGGGAGACTGCCAGCCAAGGCTTTCAGACCAGAGCTCAGTACAACCCCCAGAGGCCAAAGTGGGAACAAAGAGCCAAGATGGGGAACTTGGGACTCAGAGGACCTATGTCTGACTGAGGAGGCTCCAAGGAAACCAAGGGATTCCCTGAAGTATTCCTCCATGTCTTCGGTGTAGATTTTATGCCAACACCTCCTGCCACGACTCTCATTCCACCCCCACCACCAGGTCCTGAGGTGCTGGAAGCATTGAAGTGAGCTAATGCAACAGAGAAGATGAAGGCAAACCCCCCAGATGGGGGTCAGAAAGCCCAAGTTTTCATACAATGATACACTTGTGTCTGGGCACACTGGCTATGAGGTTCCGTACCAGGAATTTATTCTTAGGACCTCATGCAATCCTCAAAGCATTCCCATGAGGTTGGAATGATTCTTCTCTTTCACAGAGTAAAAGAACTGAGTCCAAAGTTAAGGGAAGGGAGGAAATAAACATTTATGAAGTACATCCTGTGTATCAGACTTTATGTTCTTTGCATACATAGTTTTGACAGCAACCTGGGCTTTGTTTTGCTGTTTTGATTTTATAGATGAGGAAAGGAAGCACAGAGAAGATGAGTACATTGTACGAGGTGACTGGAGAAGATTAAGTTCAAATTCAAGTCTATTGGGCCTCAAAACTCACTTTTTTTCTCTCTCCCTACTTATTAAATATTTTACCCAGCTAGTAGGATCACAAAAATAACCATTAAAGTAGCTAACATTCATTGGACACTTTCTTTTTTTTTTTAATGTTTTATTTTATTTTTGAGAGAGAATGAGTGGAGGAGGAGCAGAGAGAGAGGGGACCGAGGATCCGAAGCAGGCTCTGTGCTGACAGCAGTGAGCCCGATGCGGGTCTCAAATTCATGAACCCATGAGATCACGATCTGAGCCAAAGTCGGGCACTCAACTGACTTAGCCACCCAGGCGCCCCATCATTGGCAACTTTCTATGTTCTCAACTTGACATGGTACCTGCTATAGATTGAATGTTTGTGTTCCTCCAAAATTCCTATGTTGAAACATAACCCCCAAGATGATGGTATTAGGAGGTGGAGCCTTTGGGAGATGATTAAGTCATGAGGGTGGCGCCTTCATTACTGGGATTAGTGCCCTTATAAAAGTGACCTGAGAAAGCTCCCTTGCCTCTTCTGCCCTGTGAGGTTACAGCTAGAAGATATCATTTCTGAACCAGAAAATGGATTCTCACCAGATACTAACTATGCCCGTGTCTCGATCTTGGACTTCCAGCCTCCAGAGCTGTGGGAGATAAATGCTTATTGTCTACAGGGCACCCAGTCTGCGGTATTTTGCTAGCAGCCCCAACAGATGAAGACCAACCATCTCGTTTTATCCTCGCACTAACCCTCTGAGGAAGATTCTGTTATATTCACTCCCATGTTATAGAGGAAGAAATGGAAGCTCACAGGGAAGTACTCATGGCCACCTAGCTGGCAATGGCAGACCAGTCTTCTCAAGCTTGAAGTTCCTATGCTCTACTCTGCTGCCTCGGCCCTTTGCCCTAATCCTAGCAGGGTGCTCTTCCTTGTCCGTGATTCCCCAAGCTCCTCAGGGCTAAGGGACAATGGTGATGGGAAGTTGTCTGACAAAGAGTTGTGCAGGGACTCTGCCATTTTGTCACTGTGACCCGGACAAAGTGCCATCCTTTCTCATGTGTATCAATTCCCAAGGGCTGTGGTAATAAAATCCCACAAAGTTGGTGGCTTAAAACAACAGGAATTTAATTTTCTCAAAGTTCTGGGGGCCAGAGGTCCCAAAACAAGGTATTGGTGGACCATGTTCCCTCTTCTAGGGTGAACGTGAAGATTCATCTTTGCCTCTTCCAGCCTCTCATGGCTCCTGGCATTCCTTGGCTTGTGACTGCATCAGTCCAATCTCTGTCCCTGTCTTCACGTGATGTTCTTCCTTGGGTCTCTGTGTGTCCAAGCCTCTCTTTTGATGGCTGATTTCAAGCTTCTAACATAACATTACTGGCATTGGCATTGGGAAGACATGCACAGAATCTCTCCTAAGCAGGTATGAGCTAGGTTCAATACACCACTGCATGACCACCACATACATACTGGCTACTGGCTTTTCTCCCAGTCACCCGCTCTCAAACCTTAGAAGTATCCTTGACATTCTCCTCTCCCATTCACCCTCACATCTAGTAAATCAGCAAATGTCATGATTTACAAAAGAAGCCCTAAAACTCTTTAAGGTAGATGTCATCAGTTAAAAAAAAAAAAAAAGAATTAACAGCACATAGCAAAAAAATAGCAAGATGGTAGAGATTTAAACCCAAGCATGTTGATAATTACATGAAATGTAAATGGTCCAAACACTCCAATTAAGAGGCAGAGATTATCATCAAAATGGATTTTTTAAGAAAGACCCACTTATTTGTTGTCTATAAGAAATACACTTTAAATATAAAGACATAGATTAAAGGCAAAAGTATGGAAGAAGATGCAACATACATAGGAAAGCTAGCTGTATTGATATCAGACAATAGTAACTTCAGAACAAGGAATACGATCAGGGATAAAGAGGGATAATTCTTAATGGTTTAAAGGTCAATTTATCAAGATATATCAGTCAAAATGTGTAAAAACTAACAAAATTAAAGCAGAAATAAATAGAAATCCACAACTGTACCTAGAGATTTTAAGCCTCTTTTTCAGAATTGGTGGAGCAGATAGATAGAAAATCAGTAAAGATATAGAAGACTTGAATGATGCTGTCAACCGTATTGACCTAATTGACATTAATAGAACACTCTACCTGTATCAGTACAATACACATTATTTTCAAATGCACATGGAGCATTCGTCAAGGTAGAACATTTGCTCTACCCTAAGTCAGCTATCAATACATGTAAAAGGGTTGAACCCATAGATGATATTTTCTGAGAACAGAATTAAATAAAAAAAAAAACAAGAGAGAAGTATCTGGAAGATCCTGAAATATTAGGAAAGTAAACAATATACTTCTAAATAGCACATGAATCAAAAGAGAAGTCAAAGGAGAAATTAGAAAATATTTTGAACTGAATGATAAGGAAAACACAATATATCAAAATTTGGAGGATGCACCTAAAACATTTGTTTAGATGCAAATGTATAACTTTAAATGTTTTACAATAGACAAAAGATCTAAAATCAACTATTTAAGCTTCTAGCTTAAGCAATTAGTTAAAAAAAAAAGAGCAAATGAAGCAGAAGGAAGGAAAAAGTGAAAACAAGAGCAATAAAGAAATAGAAAATGAACTTGCAGTAGAATAACTCAATGAAACCAAAAGCTAACTCTTAGGAAACATCTAACACTCCAACTGGAGTAACTAAAGGGAAAAAAAAGAAAAAACATGTAAATCATCATTATCAGGAATGGACAAGGGACATGATTACAAACCCTATAGATAATGCAAGGATAACTAGAAACTAATATAAACAATTTTGGTTGATTAATTCAACAATTTAGATAAAATGGACAAATTACTGGGGTGCCTGGGTGGCTCAGTTAAGCATCCAATTCTTGATTTCAACTCAGGTTCACTGACTAGATCTCACGGTTTGTGAGATCTAACAGGGCAGAAAAAATGGATGAATTACCTGAAGGTCAAAAATTTACAAAAGTGGCCCAAGAAGAAATAGTCAAGCAGAAAGAGCCCTTATCTATTAAGGAAATTTAAATTGTCAAAATGTAAAAATGATTTTTTCTGCAGAAAAAAACTCTAGGCCAAATGGCTGCACTGGTAAATTCGAACACTTTAAGGAAGTTATTTGTCAATCTTTCACGAATTCTTTTGGAAAATAGAGGAGAAGGAACCACTTCTCAACTCACTAGCAGTTCAAACCCAACAATAATTAGAATAGATAACACACTATGACCAACTGGGATTTATCCCAGGAACGCTAGAATGGTTTAACATTTTAAAATCAACCAGCGTCAGGGTGGCTGGCCGGCTCAGTCTGTAGAGCATGTAACTCTTGAAATCAGAGTCATGAGTTCGAGCTCCACGTTGGGTGTACAGATTACTAAAAAAAAAAAAAATGAATAAACTTAAATAAAATAAATAAAAAAGAAAAATCAACCAATATAAATCATCTGATTCATAATAAAGGGGAAACACTAGGTGGTCACATCAAGAGATGTAAAAAAATAACTATTTGACAAGGTGAAACTTACTTTCATGATAAAAACTCTAGGAAACAGAAATAAAAGGGAACATCTCCAACCCGATGTGGAGTGTGTACCAAATCTGCCACTGGCCCCAAACCTAACGATGAATGACTGAATAATTTCCACTTAAGACTGAAAGTGAGCAAGGATATCTGATCTCATAACCTTTATTTGACATTTTATAGCAGGTTCTATTCAATGCGCAAAATGATTGTGTACATAGAAAATCTTTATGAAAGTATTTTTTAAAAGCTAACAAAAATAAGTGAATTCAGCAAGGGTATATGACACAAGGTCAAAATAAAAAATCAATTATATATCTATATACTATCAAAGAACAGTGAGAAAATAACACCTAAAAATACCATTTATGGGGCATCTGGGCAGCTCAGTCGGTTAAGCATCTGACTCTTGATTTCAGCTCAGGTCATGATCTCATGGTGCGTGAGTTCAAGCCCTGCACTGGGCTCCGCACTGACAGTGCAGAGCCTGCTTGGGATTCTCTGTCTCTCTGTCTGTCTCTCCCTCTGTGTGTGTGTGTCTCTCTGTGTCTCTCTCTTTGCCCCTCCTGTGTACTCTCTCAAAATAAATAAACTTACAAGAAATACCATTTATAATAGCATCAAAAAAATCCCCATGAGATACTTAGGGATAAATTTAAGAAAATATACCCAAAATGTGTACACTGAGAATGTACAATTAAATTAAAGAAGGCCTACGTAAATGGTAAGACATGCTGTATTCACGGGTTGGAAGACTCAGTGTTGTTAAGATGTTAGTTTTACCTAAATTGACCTATGGATTCAACTGGGGTCCAATAAAAATTCCAAAGCTTTTTGATAGAAACTGACAAACTGATTGTAAAATTTGTAGAGAAATTCAGAGGGCCTAAACTACCCCAAAACATTTTTTAATGATTATTAAAGAATAAATTGGGAAGACTTATACTACCTGATTCCAAGACTATTATAAGGCGACAATAATCAAGACAGTGTGGTATGGCATAAAGAAAGATAAATTTGTTGATAGAACAGGCTAGAGAGTCCAGAAATAGACCCACACAGACGTATGCCATTGATTTTCTCGTGAGGATGCTGGGATAATTCAACAGGGAAAGAAGAGCTTTTACAAAAATGATGCTAGAAAAACTAGATATCCATATGAGAAGGAAATTAACCTTGAATCCTATCCTACATCATAGACAAAAATTAACCCGGTATCAATCCCAGAGCTCATCGTTATGAAAGCTAAAATCATAAAAAAAAAAAAAAAATTGGAGAAGAAATAGAAAAAAAAAATTTTCGATCTTGGTGTAGATAAAAGAAGAATAAATTAATTTGACTTCGTCGAAATTAAAAATATTTGCTTTTCAAAAAAGTCACTGAAGAATTAAAAAAGAAAGCCAAGGACTGGTAGAAAGCACTTCAAATTCAAATGTCCAACGAAGGACTTGTATCCAGAATATACAAAGAACACTTATAACTCAGTCATGTGAAAAGCACGGATCCAATTTTAAAAATAGGAAAAAGATGTGTTCAGATATTTCCCAAAAGAAGATATATTAACAGCCAATAAGTGCACCAAAAGGTGATCACTGTCCCTAGTCGTCTGAGAAATGCAGGCACTGGCAGGTTGAGAATGAAAGAGTCTCATCTTCCAAATGTCGAAGGGGATGTGGGTCGACTGGAACTCTCATACATTTTCCCACACTTTTAGTGGAAACCACTTTGGAAAAGAGTTTGGTATTCTTCTTTTTTTTTTTTTAAGATTTTTTTTTTAATGTTTATTTTTGAGAGAGAGAGACAGGGCATAAGCAGGGGAGGGACAGAGAGAGAGGGAGACACAGAATCTGAAGCAGGCTCCAGGCTCCAAGATGTCAGCACAGAGCCCTACGTGGGGCCCGAACTCACGAACCGTGAGATCATGACCTGAGCTGTAGTCGGATGCTTAACCAACTGAGCCACCCAAGCGCCCCGAGTTTGGCATTCTTCTTAAAGAATATGTTTACAGAATAAAGTTAAAAAATAAGATTTTTTTTATCTCCGTGATTTCACTTCCTACTGAAGAGAAGTAAAAACATACGTTCACCAGATGTGTAAATGGCTGTTACTAGTAGCCTTGGTCACTATGTCTCCATGTTGAAAACAGCCCGGGGGTGCCTGGGTGGCTCAGTTGGTGGAGCATCCGACTTCAGGCTCAGGTCATGACATCAAGGTTCATGAGTTCGAGCTCCAATCAGGCTCTCTGCTGTCAGCACAGAGCCTGCTTTGGATCCTCTGTCTCTGCCTCTCTTTGCCCCTCCTCTGCTCATACTCTCTCTCTCTCAAAAAACAAACAAACAAACAAATAAATAAATAAAACATTAAAAAAAGCTTTAGGGGCATCTGGGTGACTCAGTCGATTAAGTATCTGACTCTTAGTTTCGGCTCAGGTCATGATCTCACACTTTCGTGAAGTTGAGCCCCGAGTTGGGCTCTGTGCTGGCAGCATGGAGCCTGCTTGGGATTCTCTCTCTCTCCCTCTCTCTCTGCCCCTCTCCCCACTTGTGCTGTCTCTCTCTCTCAAAATAAATAAACATAATAAATAAATAAATAAATAAATACTTAAAAAGAGAACTTCAAATGAAAAAGAATAAAGAAAACAGCCCAAAAGTCCATCAACATGCGAACAGCTAAAACCAGCTGTGGTACATCCACACAATGGACTAACACCCCGCAAGAAAATGGAACACACTATTCAGATGCTCAACAGCAGGGACGAATCCCCTACAACTGCACTGAGCAAAGGAAGCTAGGCACAGAAGAGCACATTTTAGGGGCGCCTGGGTGACTCAGTCAGTTAAGCGGCCGACTTCGGCTCAGGTCACGATCTCGCAGTCTGTGAGTTTGAGCCCCACGTCGGGCTCTGTGCAGACAGCTCAGAGCCTGGAGCCTGCTTCAGATTCTGTATCTTCCTCTCTCTCTGCCCTTCCCCTGCTCATGCTCTGTCTCTATGTCTCAAAAATAAATAAACGTTAAAAAAAATTTCTTTAAATCTCATTTAAAAAAAAAGCACATTTTATAGGATTCATGTATGTGAAATTCTGGAACTGTTACCTGTGGGTGATTTTGCCCTTCAGGAGACACTTGGAAATACCTGGAAACACGTTTGGTCTGTCACAAGCTGGCAAATGCTCCTGGCATCTGGTGAGTAGAGAGGCTGAAGAAGCTGTTAAGTATCCTACTTTGCCCAGGTCAGCCCTGTGGCAAAGAATGACCCCAAATATCCTTAGTGCCGAGGCTGAGAATCATCAGCTAAGTTAATCTACAGTGATGGGAAGCAGATCAGTGATGGGCATTGGCTGGGGGTGGGAGAGCCAAGGTCGCCTGTAAAGGAGTGAAGAAAAGGGTTTATATCTTGATTGTGGTCAAATGAAGCATTGTATTTTTATGGACATTATACCTCAGGAAAATTGCTTCTTTTTTAAGCAATGACTCTGAAATCCTTTCTCGTCATTCCCATTGGTCAGGTAACTTAAAAGTGCATGGTCGTTACTGTTAATGACCCTGAGCAAATCTCTCCATCCTAAACAGCCTGGAGATACAACCCCTCGCGTCCTACAAACCTGAATACAGTAAAACCTCGGATGGCGAGTAACTTGTTCCGCGAGTGTTCCACAAGACGAGCAAGCATTTCTAATAAATTTTAACCTGATAAACGGAGCGATGTCTTGCAATCCGAGTCACACATGACCCTGAATGTCACAGGATCAGGACTGAGCCAATGGTTCTTGAAATTCGCTTTGAAATACGAGGGCTCTGGATTACAGTGTGTTATGCTTGCAAACCAAAGTTTTCCTGTACTTGCTTCCTAATTAGAATCTGAGGAGATGGAACAAAGAAGGGAGCAAGAACAAAGATGTCCCTTGGTCAGTCGATAGTATTATAGTATTGCAGACACACATGTGTGTACGTGGACACACACCCACAGCCATTGATTTGCGCATGTGCCGTTTGCTTGGTGCCCGACACAAAGAGATACATAATAAGTGTTAATAACGTTCGCCCCAATCCCACACTCTGTCCTTTCATCTCTACACTCCTTGATGTTTTCATAAAGCAAAAGACTCCTTAACCTTTTAGCTTAGGGTGCGGTCTTTTGGAACGAAGGCCTCGTGAAGAGAAAGCAGCTTCCAAGGCACATTAGCCTATGGAGTCTTTTTTGGTGGTGTCCCCTGGCTAGCGGCTTCCATTTAAAATCGGCCGTGGCGGGAGCATTTACACCAGGGAAATTGGCAAAAGCTACAAATGAGGAGGGCTTATTGCCTGCAGAGTTGGTTGTTCGGCCTTTTGCCAGCACACCACGGCCTCTGACTCAGAAAGAAAGGAAATTCGTATGAGAAGAGAATGCACATGGGTGTGAACATGGACGTTGCGGCTTGGGATTTATGATTTTTTCCTCTTAGGTCATAAACACAGTTGCAATTGCCCTGAAAACCCATCTTCCCATAAAACATGAGGGTGGGGTGGGGGCGGAGCCTGGATATATTCCACTTGGTGGTTTGAAAGAACATCGTAATTGGTAGCACAGGGGGCTTCAGGTTAAGCAAAACAAAATGTTAAAAAAAATTTTTTTTAATGTTTATTTATATTTGAGCAAGAGAGGAAGAGAAGAGACAGAGTGTGAGCAGGGGAGGGGCAGAGAGAGACGGAGACAGAATCCAAAGCAGGTTCTAGGCTCTGAGCTAGAGCACAGAGCCCAAAGCGTGGCTGGATCCCACGAGCCATGAGTCGGGCACTTAAGTGACTGAACCACCCAGGCACTCCCAAGCAAAACAAAATGTTTATTTTAAAAGCCTGTATTGAGGATAAAGCTGAATGGAAGTACAGATTTGGGTGAGATCTTAGATCATGTCCTCAAAAGAAAGGCAAGGAAGCCCTAATTTAAAGGAGGGTCTAGGGGCACCTGGGTGGTCACCCGGTTAAGTGTCCGACTTCAGCCTAGGTCGTGATCTCACAGTTCGTGAGTTCAAGCACTGCGTTGGGCTCTGGCCAATAGTGTGGAGCCTGCCTTGGACTCAGTCTCTCTCTCTCTCTCTCTCTCTCTCTCTCTTTCTCTCTCTCTCTCTTTCAAAATAAATAAATAAACTTTAAAGAAGGGACTGGCCACAGCTTCTGCCTGATCGATGTGTTTTCCAGTGTTTCAGGATCCTGCAAGGACATGGAGCCCAAGACAGAAGCACTCACCTTACTCCTTGGCTGTTTTTCCAAGCCAGCAAGGCCAGGGCAGAAGGAGGGAAACATTTCTCAAAGCCCAGAGTCTCTGGTGAGCTGTAGCTCTGCCGTGAGCTGCCTCTAGCTTTCTGGGTGCTGAGCTGGCCCATGAGACAACGCTCACTTCCATCCGGCACGGAGAACAAGGAGACTCCCCCGATATCCCAGGCACAGCTCAGTCAATATCAGCAAAACTGAGGCCTTGGACGGGGGAGCCAGGGAGTCCTGTGGTTTGAAGGCTCTCCTAGAATTTATTTTAACCACCCTTAAAATGTGAATCTCCGCTCCCCCACCCCCAATCAAGGAAGAGTTCGGGGTCACTACAAGATACTGGTCCATGTCCTCGGGCTTGGAAATCAGACCCGGAAAACTGAAGGCGGATGCTGGGAAGCCCCCCTCCGCTACCCTGGGTAACAAGGAAGAGCAGAGAGAGGTAGAGAACCAACTTCCAGCAGCCCTGGGCCAGTGCTGAGCCCAGAATCTAGGCCAGCCCCCCTGCTTCTGAAAGAACCCTGGGCTCCTACAGGTCCCATAGGACAGAGCCTACTGAGGTCACCACCATCTCAGCGCCCCCGCCCCCCACCCCAAGCGGAACAGGGGAAAGGGCGACCTGGTCTCATGGATTTGATGGGGTGGGGGCAGACCTCTCTCTCTCTCCCTCTCTCTCTCTCTCTCTCTCTCTTTCTCTGTCTGCTGCCATCACCCTCTGATAGTGGGATTTTAAGAATTTGATCAAAAAAATAAATAAAAAAAAAAAGGAAAGCAAGCAAGCAAGCACAAAAGCAGGGAGGTGGGGGGAACCCTAGGTAGAAATCAATGAAGCCTTTAAACCTTCCACGCTGAAAAAGTCTGCATTTCTCTGTTGTCTTTGGGAACCCGCTGAATGGCTGGGAAACTGTTTTTAATAAACAAGAGTTCAAACGCTGAGGCTCCGTAGCCAGCAGTCACGCCTTAAACTCTAAACTTTACATGAAAACTCTCCCATCCCTTTGAACTCGCCTTCCCTCTCCGCCGGAGCATTCCAGTGTTTATGCATTTTTTGAGATTGCTGGCAGGACTGCTTTGAATACTTTCCCTCTCTTTAGCAACCTCCTCCCTTCAGAACCCATTAATGCCCCACTCAGCAACATCAAGGTATTGCTTTGAAGTCCCTTCTGGCTACGGGCCGCTCACACTCTTTGGTTACTGTGCAATCAAATAATTAAATGGATTCTCAGGGAAAAAAAAAAGTCATTCTTTTCCTTGGTAATTAAACACTGCAGGTTGGACAGGAGTGCTGGGTTGCCAAGGGAGGGAGGGTCTATAAAGACTTGGAGCCCAGAATTCCTTGCTCATGACCCCCAGGGGAGAAAAATAATAACAGGAGAGTCCGCTGCTTGGTCCTCACTTCCCTTGAGCTCTGGCAGCTTCCCTGGGCCCAGGACCTCCTTTCCGAGAGAGCGGGGTGGGGGGCATCCCTGCCAAGAGAGTTCCTTTCTGGGGTGGGGGGGGTGGCCAAGGTTGTGGGGGCATCTCAGGACCAAAAAGTGCCTGAGAGGGATGGTAGCTGCTGGAGGCCAGGGAGCAGGGCTTGCCGGGTCCCAGTGTGATTCTGCCCCTAATATGGCTGGGAGGTGGGGGGCAGGCAGGGGAGGGGAAGAGGCAGGAGGGGGAGGACAGTAAAAGGAGAAATGGAGCAGGAGGAAGGAGATAGAAGGGGGAAAGGAGGGATGGAGGAAGAGATTGGGAGAGGCTGGGGGAGAAGGAAGTGGGGGGAGGAGGAAGAGGGGGGAAGAGAAGGGGTGAAACAGGGAGAGAGGTGAGTGAGGAGAGTGAGAACTAAGGGGACTGGGGGGGAGGGGGCTGGGCAGGGCAGGGGAGGTAGGCGTGGGGGAGGGGCGGGCCAGTTGGGTGGGAGGGGCCAGCAGACCATCAGCTGCTGCGGGTGGTACTGGTTTTGTGTCCCTCATGCCTCCCCCAGGGTTAGCTTCTCCCAGATTGAAGGGCCCCCACTTTCAGCTGGGGTGAAGACCCCAGGTCCTCTTCGCCACCCGCTCCACTTTGTAGCCTCCACTGTCCACCCCCCACTTCTCACTCACCTTCTCGCCTCTCCCAAGACTGCCCTTCCATTATTCTCCTGATCACTCCCTGGGACCCTGCAAGTCCCAGCCCGGAAGTGGCCTCCCTCTGGGTCCCCAGACCAGTGCTATTCAGACACATCTCACAGGGAGTTTTAATGTCTTCACCGGATGCGCTCCAGGTTGAGGACCATGTCTTCATCGTCTGCATGTCCCCCAACCCCAACCCCTGGCACAGGCACATGGTACCTCTCAGGAGGTGTTGGTGAGGAGGGACTTCATCAGAGAACAGTGAAAGTGGCCTCAGGTCCCAAGAGTCACGTTACATAAAGGCCATTGTATAACCTAAACCTTTGGTTGCCAGCATCTAAGCATGGCATGCTTCATAACTTCAACTTGAGGTATCTCTTCATCATCTATCTGTTTCTCAAAGCCACCAGTTTCTCCTCTTGAATCTCAGTCCCCTCATTTCGGGCCATGTGACGCTTATACCTCCAACTCCAGGAGCTTGGGCTGTCTGCCATCCAAACTGGCCTTGAGAACAGATTCCCCCTTCCCTCGGGGACAGGAGCTGTATCATTAGTCAAAATTCTTTGGTCGAGTATGACAAAAACCCAAGTCAAAGCGACTTAAGAAAAAAAGAGATGACAGGATTTACTGACTCACAAGGCTGGGCCTTTGGACATTGAATCTAAGGATCCAAGGGACGCGGACAGAACTTCTCTCTGCCCCACCCCTCCATCGTGTGGCTCTGAATTGCTTCGTTGTCTTCAATGGCAAGTAAGCTCCCTCCAGTTCTTGGCCCCCAAAAGCTCCAAGATTTTGTCCTACCATTCTAGAAGCCCCAGTAGAAAGAGAGCACCCTATTCTCCAAACTCCTGGCACAAGTTCCATGGCTGAATCTCACTGGACCAACTTAAGTCACGTGTCCATCCCCGAGCCAATCATGGTAGCCAAAGCGGTGGCATCTATTAATTGGCCAGATCATGTGCCATTTTTATAGGTAAGTGTTGTTCCCCAAAGGAAAACCAAGGGGCTCTTATCAGGAGATGCAAACACGGGTCCCGGGCCCAAGAAAATAAGAGATGCCTGCTGCAGGAACAAATCTCACTGGTGTCATTTATGGAGATTCTTGGAAGGAGGTGACTGGGAAAACGCTGTGTGTTGGAGGCAAAGGGTGTAGATACACCAAGACAAGAAAGTAGACTTCATCCGATGTTGTACAAAGGCGGGAGCAATGAAACTCGAGAAGCAGCAGTCGAATCAAGCTGAGGTGACCCACGAGCAGGACTTCCCAACGGGTAAGGGGCGGGGCAGAGCAGGCAGGAACTCCAAGCTACTCCTTCTGGGTATAGAATTATTCTAAAATTCCTAGTGCATCAGGAATCTATGCGGGCCCTCACCTGCCTCCTGCCTCCATGGAGGAGAGGCCATGCTATGCTTCTTATTGGAAAAGGTGGTTCAGGTAGAGGAATCAAGACAGATCTGCACGGTGACCAGGGCGGTTTGCAGAAATGGCCGCAAAGTCTGCTTGAAACGATGAAAATATTCACACATGTGGAGATTTACCCTAAAAGATGACGAGAGGCTCAGAGCACTTTACTGAGTAAGAAAGCAGGCCACATATTGGAAGGAGATACACCTGAACGTTATCAACTGGTATTTCTGGGTAGTGGGATTATAGGCTGGTTTCTTTGTCTTTTGTGTAATTCCATGTATTTTTCAAATTTTGTTTTACCATGATTTTTATTTTCGTGTCGGGGGAAAAAACGCTAAAGGGAAAACACTCTACAAGCCAACTTTTTCCTACCAGAATCCACTCTTCCATTTAATTCATTTTCTCACTGTCTCTCTGTCCCTCGCCCTGGGGACCTGGCTGTCCCTCCATCTGGATAATTGGCCTCTGGCTGAATGGGAAGCAGGTGGCTCAAGCAGTCCTGTCCTCTAAAGTGAGATTGGGAGGGGTCTCTGCTTCTCCAGGCGAGGCCAGGTTCCCACTGAGCCTGGCCAGGGACCGGGCTCAGATGGAAGGCAGCTGTGACCCTCCCCCAGAGCGTGCCCCTCCCCCTTCCCTCGCTCCCTGGGCTTTTTCAGCCTGGATGAATGAACAACAAAGGCCTGTGGCCATCTCCGGCGTGCCAAGAAGTGGGTGTCATCTGGAGGACGCCTCAGCCCAAACCTTTTAAGTTGACAAACCATGTTGATCAGAAGACTAATTGCTTCTTGCTGTCTTCAGCCCGCCAAGAGCTTGACAATGACTCACAAATCATGTATACAATTGATTATCACCAAGAGATTTTCGCCCTGGTGGAAACAGACACCCAGGCACCCACTGCCTGGTTGGGGATGGGAGGTGAGGCTCGTTAACAAATGAAGGTCCCTGCCAAGACACAACCCCTCCCCTGAAAGTCCATAAGAACCACCTGTTCACCACCATGGCCACCAGTGACGGGGGGGGGGTGGGGGGGGTGGGGGGTGGGGCTCATCCCTTCCCTTGGGAAAATATGGCAGCCTTACCATCACAGACCTGCACCACGCTCAGAATCCCAGAGAGGGGAGACTTGGACAGCTCACCCAGTACGGATGCAGCCTCCAGGCCAGAAGAGGTCCAAAAGCCATGGAAGATATACTGGCTTTCTATTCCCCCCCTGGAAATCCTTGGAGAAGAAAATTCCATAATTTCTCCCAGTGACCTCTTTCAGGGTTTTTTCATATCCTGGTCGCCAAGACGGTTTTTGGAGAGAGAGTTCCATCTCCTGCTCTCCGTAGTGTCTACCACGAGCACAAGAGGGAAAAGGCTCAGATTCTAGTTTCATCTTCGGGTGGTCAAAGACCAGCAACCTGGGTTTTCTGGTGTGACCCAGGCTGAGGAGAAATGAAACCAGAGGCGCGTGAAGTCGTCAGGATGGGATGTGCCCAGGATAACTGGCTTAGCCCGCATGGGCCCGTGAGAGGAGGCAGGCAGCGAGGATGTCGGGATGCGGGAGGCCGCCATGAAGTGACTGGCGGGCAGCTGCAGAGAGGAGATCCTGCACGTGGTCACAGTGCATTTCTCCTTGAGGTGATTATTGGAGTTTTTCTCCTTGAAAGAGCTGTGCCTTTCTTTGCCTGTTAGGACAAGACAAATGATAGGAGTCACGGTTTTATCAGCCGGGAGACAGACACCACTCTAAGTAGTTGTTATGGGTTGAATTGTGTCCTCACAAAAAGTTACGGTGGAGTCCTAACTAACCCAGGACCTCAGATGGTGACCTTACTTGGAAATAAGGTCTTTGCCGATGTCCTGTTAAGATGAGGCCAGCTGGGCCCTGATCCAATATGAGAGCTGTCCATGTAAAAAGGGGAAACTTAGGTATGGTCACAGACAAGTACGGAGGAAGGACTGGGGGATAAGACAGTGGGAGAGGGGTGCCCGCGTGGCTCCGTGGATTAAGCATCCGTCTCTTGTTTTCGGCTCAGGTTGTGATCTCATAGTCGTGGGATGGAGCCCCGCGTTGGACTGTGCACTACGTGCAGAGCCTGCTTGGGATTCTCTCTCTGCCCCTCTCTCTCTGCCACTCCTCTGCACATACTCTCTCTCTCTCTCTCTCAAAATAAAGAATAGACTTAAAAACAAACAAACAAACAAAAAAACAAACCACAGAGAACACTCTTAAAGCTGGAGTTTTGCAGCCAGAGGCCAGGAATGCCTGGGACCACCTGAAGCCTGAAGGGACAGGAAAGGCTCCTTCCCCTCCAGGTTTCAGAGGGAACGCATCCCTGCCGAGACCTTGTTTTCTGACACCCAGACTCCAGAACTGAGACAATAGATATCCGTTGTTCTAAGCTACCAGTTTGGGGCACTTTGTCACAGTAGCCCCGAATGAGTACGACTTAAAAAAAATTTTTTTTTAATGTTTACTTATTTTTGAGAGAGAAAGAGAGACACGCTGTGAGCAGGGGAGGGGCAGAGAGAGGGAGACACAGAATCCGAAGCAGGCTCCAGGCTCCGAGCTGTCCGCACAGAGCCCAACGCGGGGCTTGAGGAGGTGAACCTCGAGGTCATGACCTGAGCTGAAGTTGAACGCTCAACCGACTGAGCCACCCAGGTGCCCCATGACACATTTAACGTTTTAACAGAAAGTAACTTAATACAAGGTATGAAGTGCTTAGATGGAGCCTTCGGGCATGACTCCCAAATCCCCTACAGAGCGCAGCTGGCCACGGGCACAGCCCTGTTATCAAGAAGCAACCACAGCTGCTTGCTGCATACCCAGCTGGACACCGAAATGGGGAGCCTGGACATCTGTCCCAGCTCCACACCTCTCGGTACCAAGGATGCTGGGAACAGACGCCCATGTGGCTGCGGTGAAGCCCTGGGACTCTGTGACTTTGTCAGTCGGCAAACAAAAACCCAAGGAAGGCATCTCTGTCTCCCCGTGAGCAAGGCCCAGTGATGGAACCCACTTCAAATCTAGACACAAAGCAGTCTGGAAAATGCAGAGTTTAGCTTTCCAATCTCTGCAATATAAGAAAGCACACTGGGAGCAAAGAGGAAGGAAGGTTGAGCGGCAATCCGAGGCACCTACCGCAACTGGAGTCGCCAGTTTAAATGCCAGATGCCCAGTTAAGTTTGAACTTCAGAAAAACAACAGATACGTTTCTAGGATAAGTGTGCCCCAACGACTGCATGGGACATACTTATATTAAAACATTATTCATCGTTTATATGAAATTCAAATTTAATTGGGCATCCTGTATTTTAATTTGCTAAATCAAGTAACCCTAACCTCCATGTGGAGGACCCTCTTCCTGGGACACAGAATAGAGCAGAGGCTCACTCTCAGATCAAATTTTAGAAAATCTGGTTGGTAAAGTGGAATCACGATGCGAAGGAAGGTGTGGATCCCTCTATTGAAATATCCGCACCACCTGGGAATTTCCTGTACAACCAAATTAAGTTCCTGTACAACCAAATTGTTTATTAAAGGTTAAAAAATAAGGAACACTTTTCTTTTCGAAACTTTTTTTTTTTCAGGTTTATTTATTTGGGGGGGGGGGATAGTGAGTAGGGGAGGAGCAGAGAGAGAGGGGGACAGAGGATCCAAAGCGGGTTCGGCACTGACCACAGAGAGCCTGAGTGGGGCTAAGACTCAGGAACTGTGAGATCCTGACCTGAGCCCAAGTCGATGCTTAACCTGACTGAGCCACCCAGGTGCCCCAAAAGGAACAGTTTTCTTTACGAAAAGCAGTAAAAAGAAAAAGAAAAAAAAAGAATCTTACAGATTATTCAAATAGACTGGAATATCTTCTATGGGGTAATTGCCAATTTCCTTCTTTTCGACAGCACGATTATGACCCCGGCATATTTGGGGGTAAGGAGGAAGTAGAACAGGATCCGTTTCCCAAAGCCCCACAGTTCATGCCTCTCTATATGAGCCATCACCTTAAGTGAGAGTCCACACAGAATTTCCAAGTATTGCGTAAGGTCATAGATTTAATAAAGGAAAATTTTTAAAAAATTTAAATGTTTACTTTGAGAGAGAGAGCAAGCGTGTGCCGCGCACACATGTGAGTAGGGGAGGGGCAGAGAGAGAGGGAGACACAGAATCTGAAGCAGGCTCCAGGCTCTGAGCCATCAGCACAGAGCCCAACGCGGGCCTCAAACTCACAGACCGTGAGATCATGACCTGAGCCGAAGTCCGACGTCTAACCGACGGAGCCAAAGCTCTGCTCTAGCTGAAAGCCCTCAGTCAAGCAGCTAACAGCCCGTTTGTCTGCCACCCTCTTGGCTTTGTGCCAGGGGCAAGGGAAGGGGGATGCCGGAGCCCAGAAGTTGCAGCATCAGGAATGGGGAGGGGTGGGGTTTCCGAATGAGGAGCTAATAATAATACAGGCGGTGAGGAGGGGGCTCCCAGGTCCCCTGGGACCCCGAGTGAGACCCTGAGCCTCCCTCCGCCCCCAGCAACCCCGGAAGGCGAGCTCCTTTCTCATCCCCACTTAACCGATGAGGAAACTGCGGCTCCCCAGCGCGACCCAGCCGGAAGTGGACTCGGCCCCGCGGGCTGCGCTTCGCCTCTGCCGAGCTGGTGAACAATTAATCTGGGACACGAGGTCAGAGCGTGAGGAAGCACCGGGGAATGAGCACTGCGTGGGTGACGCCCACTGGAGGGTGGAGTTCAGAAAGGGGAGGATCCAGGAGCACTTGAGCAGGCAGGACTCCCGTCTGGAGACCCCGGATTCACACGGACCTGTCCGCCGGGCGGGTCTGGGGTGGGCGGCTGCGGAAAGGGGGAGCGGAGGGCTTCCGAAGAGCTGGGTTTTGGGCGGTTCGGGGACAGGGAAGAAAAGGCAGACTTCGGTTTCCTTTGTCCTGGACCCCTTTAAGAATCTAGTAAACCTAACAACCCTTTCCTCAAAGGCACAGGTGATGCCACAGTGTCAAAGGCTGACAAACCCCAGAAGGCCACCCAGCCGGGTGGAGAGCACCTCGCGGTTAACATGTGAGCGGCGGAGGGAGAGAACCTCCTAGAACAGCTGCACACGGAAGTGACCGCCTGGCCCGCTGGCCTTCTCACAGGGGCCACGGCCCCCTTGACGGGGTTGGCACAGAGACCGAGCCCGGGTTTGCCTGAGTCCCAGGCCTGTGTTTTATCTCATTATGCTTATGGGATGAATCAAAAGGCCTGAAGATTAAAAGCCAGAACCTCCTACCTACACCGCACACAGCAGGCTGCGTCTGGCGGATTGGAAAGAACCTCACGATTTGGCAGTGGGTTTGGGATACGCCTGCTGGGAGCCCCTATTCCAGCCGGGTGGGGGCGGGGTGCGTGGGGCCCCATCACTAGGACCAAGGTCAAGGACTCCTGCAGCCCGAGGACTCCTGCAGGGTCCCGATTCCCTGGCCCCCTGGCCTGGCCCCGCCAGCGGCCACCCCCTCGATGCCTGCTGACAGGACGACGCTGAGGCTGGCCAGTTCAAGCCGGCCGCTAAGCCCACGCAGCCAGGACCCCGGCCCTCTCCTACCCTGTCAGCCTCACGTGTTGCAGCCGGGACAGAAAGCCAACCAAGCAGATCTGCTGCAGACCCCCACCTCAGGAAAGCCCCATCTAGGAGTCCAGAGGACCCTTTTTTCCTAAAATGGGCCATTATGGGACTCTTGTACGGAGACTGCTCTCCCAAATCAGAAATACAGCCGGGCCTCCGAACCGCTCAGCACACTGGGAGGTAACCAAGTTTGCGGAGTGAACAACTGTCGGCCGACGCCCACGGCCGCGCCAAGTACACTGTCCAGGGAACCACGCACGCAGTTTTCTTGCCGAACCACCTTTCCAGCCCAGACGCTTACGGAAGGTATCGTCGGAGCTCACACAGAGCCACAGAGAGGGTGGCTGGTTAGCATGGAGCTCAGGGGCCACGAGCTCCGTCAGACATTCCCGATCCAAGCACCATTTCCTGGAAACGCAAGGAAGCCTGGGAGAGGGCCCTCTCCAGTCCTCATCTCCTGTCCCTACCTGGCCAGATCAGAGGGAGAGGCTGCATTGGACACGGAGGAGGTTGTCTACGGCCCGCTCTGTGACCGGAAAATCCTCAGCCAGTAACCAGGTGATTCTGAAGAAACGGTTTTTCCAAACCCCCGGGCTGGGTGAGGAGAGGTCAAGGACAGTCAGAGCCGGGCGCGAGCGAGGTGGGAAGATCAAGGGCCGCCGTTCGCACGCCAAAGGGTGCCTCTGCCCTGCCCCCACCCCCGCCCCCCCCCGCGGATTCAAAGACGAGGCCAACGTTTTGAAAAATATAAAATTTTAATAAAGGCTACATCTCTTAATTACAATAATTATTGTACCAAGTAATTTTCCTTAAATGAACTCTTCATAATGCATAATTTACAGTATAAGTAGAACAAAATGCCATGGCAAAAGTCGTTGAGTACAAGACTTGTAATAAAAAGGCATAAAATATATTTATACATAAACCCCTTTCAAAAAACAAGGGAAAGCTTGAGCCCTCAATATAGGGCGACACACGGAGCAGGACCCCGTGCAGGTACAGGTACTGTACTGATTTAAAGTCAAGCACTAGAGACAGTGGATTAATACTCTCTTGTCGCACGATATATACAGACATATAGTACAGGTAACAAAGGCAAACGGGATGTACAGATTAACTTAACACAAAAACCCGAACGTCAAAATGCAGGTGTCTGGAGGAAAGGGTGCTGCTAGGTCTTCCCACAACTGTCTGCTACTCTGCAGGGCAAGGGGGAGCGGGGGTGGTTTCCGGGAGGGCGGTGGTCCAAAGACGAATGAAAACAAAACAAAACCAAAAAACAAACAAAACCCAAAAAACCAAGAACTCCAAGGAATCGTTATCTCAATAAAAGCACAGTGGCACTCCAAGGTCCCAGCCAGCCTCAGCCACTGGGCGCTGGGCCTTGGTGGGGTTAGATAAGTGAATAAATCTGGGGTCCCAAAAACGAGGCTCCCCCACCCCCCGCCGCACCCTGCGACGGATCCCCATCCAACGTGACGACCCTAAGGTGGCGGTGATGTCGCGATATAAATCAAGACCTTTATGACGAAACAGAGCAGCATAGAAAGAAAAAAATGCACCAATTTCCGTGTGTGTCAACGGTAGGGCACCATTTGCAAAAAGTCTATCTTCACTTGGAGAAGCGCGGGGCAGAGCATAAGAATTCCTCTTTTAACGAAGGAATCATTAATGCGCTCCTAGCTCAACTCCTAAGTGTGGATAGGAATAGTAAAAGCTCCTCTCTCCCCCTTCCGTGTTTAGAGCAGCGTATCCATAAACTGGGGCGGGGGGGGGACGGGAATCACTTGTTCAATAAATAGCAGTAAGGGTTCCGGTTCAGGTAAGCTATACACAGTTTCTCTTAGTTTATGGATTTCAGATCCCTAGGGAGTCATATATTGTGCACGGCAGTCTCTCAAATACAGTCAGTCTCTTCGACAGCCCAGAGTGGTCATGTTTTTAATAAATAGTTCAGGCTTTTCTTATCTCAGTACCCAGCTCGTGAATAATGAAAACCGCCCTCCCCCTCCCCCCCACCCTCCCCAAGTGGCCAGCAGCAGCCGATTCTCCCCTAGACTCTGTCTTCTTCATTGGTTGAGTTTTCCTTCAAAACGTCCCGCGGCGGTCGGTCACGGCCGAGGCCCCCGCGGTCCGCCAGAGCCCGGCCCCGAGGGCTCAGTCGATCCTCTCCACTTTCCCCAGAATCCTGCCTTCGTACATGGGGAGCACGGCCTCGTCGTCCCGGATCTCCTCAAACACGGCTCCGCAGGCAAACTCGTCGCTCGCTTTTTTGAAGTAATACCTTAAAAGGAAAACCCAAAACGCGTCTTGGTCGGACTGCATTTTCTGCTCTAAGAGGAAGGTGATGTCCACGCCGAGGACGACGAGGGGGGTCTCGCGGGTTCTGCTGCAGCCGCCACTCGAGGGCACCCAGGGAGGGGAGGGGCGGGCCGGGGCGACCTCCCACCTGCAGACGGCTCAGGGGCTGCGGCCTTCGGCCCAGCACGCACACTGGGGAGAGTGCACGTTGTGGGGCAGAGCTGTCTGCTGCTTTCTCCCCCTTTTTTAGATAGGGGGGGAAGGAGAGAGCAAAGCAGGCCTGGTGCGTCGCAGCGGCGGCCTGGAGGGGCCCCTCAAAGAGGCCCCAGCTGCCCCGAACCTGGAGAAGTCCGTGGAAGGCTGGCCCCAGCCCGTGGTGTCCACAGCCGCTCTCCTGGCCGGACCCTGGCACAGCCACGGGACAGGCTGCTCCCCTCGGTGGCCCCTGCGGGAGGCTGGCCAGCCCCACCTCGCTTCCCAGGGCTGCAGACTGGCCCAGGCCCCGGCTGCTCTCCCCTCCCCACCCCTCCCCTCCGGGGTCAAACACTAAAGACCCTTCTATTATGCCCGTTGATTAAAGGTTCTTTTTATCCCACCCCGGACTTCTTTCTTCTAAGGCTGTTTAATTGTGTGGACGCAAATGACCGGCCTCTCTCAGGAGAGCCACATTCAGAAACAGCGGCTGTCCTCCGGGCGGGCCCACCCCCAAGCCCCTGCCTTCCCGGCCCCTTCCAGGGAGACCCCCTCAGACGGATTAAACTCGCCCCTGCAAGCTGGCACCTCCAGGCCAATAAAGGCCACTCGTGGAGGGAGGGTCCTGGTCCTGGGGGGGGGGGGGGCGCTCTCTAAAAAATTTAATTGTGTCTCAGGGTTACAGTTGGTTTTTGTTTCTGTCTTTTCATTAAAAAAAAAGAAAGAAAAAAAAAAAAAAGAATTCCCCTTGGTTGGAGCTAAACTTCTTTCCTCTTTAACGAAGGCAAGCCAAATACTTTCATAGGAGATAAGGCTGAATAGAGTGAACCAGCTGGGTTTAGTCAAGGGGCCTTGTTTTCGGCCCTCGCAGCTGGGCCACAGCACCGGGGGGAACGGCGCGGCCCCGACGGGTCGGCGGGGAGAACGCTTCCTATCGAGGGGGTCGGAATACTCAGGGAGCCCACGAGGGGACAGGGATGGGGGGTGAGGAGCGGGGGAGGGGCACTGCACAGGTGACGCCGGACGGCGGAGGCGGGGGGGCACCTTCCCCACACGGGGCTCCCGTTCTAGGGGGTCCCTCTCCATTGGGCCCCTTGGCCCCGCCCCGGCCCTGACACCCCCCGCCCTGGGGGTCTACCCAGTTGGGCTCTCTCCGCACCTCTGAGCAAACACGCAGTGACCTTTCACGGAACTCCACCTCTTCCAGAGAGGAGAGAGGCCGCGCCCCCTGGGCCCCCACCCCCCCAAGACTTCAAACGCGCTGCGCCGCCCTCATTTTCTCCAAGAAACGGGCTTTTCGACTGCAACACGCTTTCTGTGGCAAACTTTGCTTTCTTCTGACATCTGGCACCAATAGCGTCTGGCACGTCTGGAGAGACTGTTCTCCTTTTGAACCCCTGCCATGTTGAGATTACTCAATGCGGCCCAGGTCCCCCACTCCGCGGCCCCATCCCCGCTGGGCTCTTTTATGGGGGGGAGGTGGACTGAGGGGGAGCCCCACCCCTGCCGGGCGGGCCAGGCATGACACCCTGTGCCCCCACGAGCCAGGAGAGCAAGTACAGAGAGATAAGGCGGCTGGGAAGGGCCTGGCCACAGCCTGATCCAATCAGTAAAGAATTTGAGAGTCAACCATTTGTGCGAGTCTTTGTGCATTAAAGGGGAGGCCGGGGCTTCAAAGCCAGGCTTATTAAGTGTGCCTTAGGAAAAAAAAAAAAAAAATCAGAGCCAGATGTGGCCGGAGTGGCTGAGTGCAGACCCTCCCCTGCAGCCTCTGCTCGGCGCTCCGTGGCCCTTTCTCCCCTGAAGGCCACCTGCAGCTCCACTCCAAGTCCAGCCGAGTTGAAGCTGAGATCAAAATGAATCCCTGGAGGGGCACACTTGTGTAATTAATTTCACCTTGTGTCTGTTCAAGATAAAAAAAAAAAAGACGACGACCGGGAAGCAGCAGCAGAAGCCAGGCCTGTTTCCCCACCCCTCTGCGACACTTTCAGCCTGGTCTCTGCCCCGCTGGAAAGAAAGATCTAAGCCCGAGCTCCATGCCCTGCTTCGCAGGCACTTACGGGGTCCTGGCCCCTGAGCCCCATCCTTTCCCTGCAAAAGCAATCGCTGCAGGCCCCTGCCCCGGTCAGCTCCCAGGCAGGGTGGATGGGACAGAGACACAAGGCCTGCTCTGGAAGGGACGAGGTCCCGGGGCCCTGGAGGTGGACTCCAGCAGCCCGTGCCTGCCTGGCAGGTTGCTAAGTGCTATTCGAGTTCTCCACTCCCATGCCGGCTGGAGGCGGGAATGGGCTGGCACCTTCCGAGCACACGCCGTGCTCCTCCCGAAACTGTGTGTGCCCGGGCACCTCGCCTGCCTCCCCCCGCCCTGGCCCTGCACGTCGCACCCGGGATACAGCTGTAGCAGAGCCCACACATTCCCTTGGATTGAAGGCCACGTGAGAAGGGGCAGCCAGGACCCTGGACGAAGGGGAGTGGAGTCCTCGCCCACCCCAAGTTAAGGGGAAAGTCACCGAGAAGATGGTCCCTGCTCTTGCCTCCTTCCCAGGGGCCCTAGACGGCCAGAGGGGCGTCTCCACTGAGCAGACAGGGAAAGGAAGCCTGGGGGGAGGGCAGGTTCCCTTGCCAAGGCCCCAGCAGAAAGAGTAGCCAGCCCTGCCCACCTGGTGCCCACCCACGGGTCCTGCCCCTTCTCTGAGGAGCATTCCTGCTTCACGTGGCCCATTCACCACAGGAGGTAGTTCTTCAGGCAGAAAGGCTGAGTAAGGAGAATGCTGTCTAGACTTCCGGGCAAGGGTCCCTGCCCTGCCCCAAGCCTTCAGTGTGGACAGTCTCTCCTAGACACAAGCCTCCTCACTGGTCAGTCCGTCGGTCTCTCCCGGACACGCACACCCCTCCTCTCCCTTTCAGGTAGGGCCTCCGCAAGATGGCCCGAGCCCAGCTCTCCTGGCAAAGCCCCTTTTCTCCTCAGAGTCTCGTTCACCTGGTCGAAAAAGCCCGTTCAGGTCCCCACAGAGCCCTCCCAGAGGCCTCCCCGCTGCTGGGCTATTTCTGTCAGCGGTGACGGGAGAGAGGAAATGAGAAGGAACGCAAGCACCGGGCAGCCCGATGGCCTCCTGAAGTGCCTCCTGAGCGCCACCCCCCCCCCCCCCCCGCCCCTCCCGGGTCCGGCCAGGCCAGGGAGGCGACTCTGGCTCTCGGTTCTGAGCAAACAAGCTCTGGAGCGGCAGAAGAAGCCGCAAGGCTCTTACCTATAATTTCCCTTCTTGCTGAGCTGCTCTTTAAAGTGGCCCAGGGTCAAGCTCTGAGCCTTCAGCATCCTCCTGTACGGAATCTCTTCTCCACAGAAAAAGTATGTGACGACCAGCTCGCTGGCCTGGAGCACGTGGACCCCCGCCATCTTCTTTAGGCTCTTTGTGACTGGAAGGCAAGATGGAACGCAGCGAGCTCAGCATCTGAAGGCAGCAAGGGCTCACACGACACGCCGGGGCTCTCAAATAGTCTCCAGAGAGAAAGTGGGGGGGGGGGCTGCAGCTAGGGGCTCAAAAGGCGCCTGCCTGTGGGGGGCCCCCCCGGATCACAGAGGCAGCCACCTCTGGGAGCACATAGCCCACCTCCGGGTGACCTGCATGGCGCACACAGGAAGGGACAGTTTCCTTTTGGTTGTAGACGCCGCTGTTGTGACCCTCCCTAGCGGCAAACAGGGGAGGGGACAGAACAGTCTCTTTCAGGACAGCACACACGGGGTACCTGCCAGTGGAGGCGGGAGGGGGAGTTACCACAGGGCCATGGGCTCCCTCACCCCAACCGGGGAACGCTGTGGAGACAAACCAGAGCGTCTCCTGGATGGCATGGATGCCAGAGCCCCCCAGGAAGGGAAGCCCAGTCATTGTGACCTCCCTTCATTTATTCGGAGTTTGCAGAGTGGCGTGGAAAAAAAAAAAAAAAAAGCAAGCAGGCTGCAGGCCTGGGCAGCTGGTACGCGTAAGGTCAACCAATGAAAACAAAACGGTCCAGGGCGGTGGCTGATTCAGGACCTCAAATACTGCTCATTGCTCAAGATGGACAAGTTAGCCAAGAAAACTTGAAGTACGGAGGCCATTTCGGACCCCTCCAGATTTCTTTCTAGATGCACCAGCCCATAAACGAACCAAGCCTCTCGGGCCACTTTGCGAGAGTGTAAATTTACGATGAGGATCACGGCCCAATTGGGGAAGACGCTCTGCGTTCCCCAAGCAAGTCAGCACGCACTGTCCTCTCTCTGTCCCCGCAGTGGTGGAGAACCCTCGTCCCGTCCGAAGTTCCCAACTTGCTGGCTTCAAGCTGAACGAGGGCAACTTTTCCATCCGGGTCTGGGGACCCCTTTGATCCATCTGCTCGTGACTTCGCATCGCAGCTTTCTGCTCAGTGCGTGCCCAGGAGCCCAGGGCCTTTCATCTCTTCGGGAAGCAACCCTTGTGGACAAGTCACCGTCCGTCTCCCGGTAAAGGCCGAGTTTTCAAGATTCTAATTTCTACTGGTCCCTGTTGCTAATGTCACAATCAAGGCGATTTTAATATACTAGAAAAAGGTTCCTAAAATCCCAAAGCCAGAGAGTCGATACCCTGCAAATGTCAACCGCGAGGCGGATCCCAGGAAGGTCAGGTAAAGACACTCACTCTTCCGAAGCCAGGCTTGGGTTAGAGAAGGGCGGGGCTCCTGTCTGACCAATGGCCGAGTGGTTCCTGTCCCTCTGCTGACTGGCCACACAGCACCTGAGGGCACACAGCCGGACCGGGGGATTGAGAGAGAAGCCTGCTGTCCCCAGACACAGGGGGAGCAGACCGAAAAGGAGTTCTCCATAGGCCCTAAAGAGACACAGACCCGACTTCCATCCTGATGGAGTACAGCCATTCTAAAGCCCCCTGGGAGCCCAGGCAAAGGGCCGAGGCTCTAAATTCTCTACCGGTCATGGCTTCTCACGTGCTCCTCTGACCTGCTGCACGTGATCAGGGCGTCTCTAAGGAGCGGGATTTGTAAGGAATTACTGACATTCACTCTCCCGCTAGGCCTGACTTGACCAACGAACAGATCCTTTACTGACCAGTTCTTCAGAACAAACAGAACCAAACGGAACAATTTCTAGCGGGGGCAAGGGGAATCGTTATGTGGCCAGAAGCCTCCCCTCCTCCCTGAGGAGCGACGGAGACCCAGGCAGAGAAGGCAAGAGGCCCTTTTGCGAGAGGCCAGGTCCCACCCTCTGCCTTCACCTCTGTGCGGCTCGCACTCACCGCTGCTTGGGGGGTTTGGACACCTCGGCCAGCCTGCGGCAGGCTTCCTCTAGCTGCGCCAGCGTGTTGGGTGGGGTCAGGGGAGGCATCGCGGGGTCCTGGGTGAACGGGTGGGCTCGGGGGGCAGCGCGGGGGTGCCCACTGCCGCCCCCCAGCAGGTGGTGCCGGCCGGCTCGATCGGCTGGGGACGTGCGGGCGCACTCTAAGGGGTAGGCCCTTTTTGTGCTCTGGGCACTGAATGAGGAATGGGAGAGAAAGGAAAGAAACTGGGTTAGAGAAACTGGAAAATGTGACTTCAATAGAAACTTCTCTATTCTGCCTTCAAAGGGAGGAGAAAAAAAAAAAAAACCCTACCATAACACGCACAGGGGGCGTTGCCAAAACATGGCATTTTTGTGGTCTGCTCAGTCCGGCGTTTAATATTAAGACAGCAGGAGCAAACAGTCATATTTGTTTTTGGCCCACTGTAAAAATAGCCATCCCCACCGTACCTCCGCGGTTACTGCCCTGACCCTCTTGCTGGGGGGGGTGTTTACCTATGGGGCTTGGGCCTGCTCTGCCGCTCACTCTCCAGCATCCACTGCCAGACGTCCTGCGACCTGTCTCCTTCCTCCCCGGGAAGCTGCAGGGCCCCGGGGCCGCCTGGGGCGCCTCCTTCCCTGGCCGGCAGGGCTGGGCCGGGCTCCACGCTTTTCCCGGTGCGTCTGGGTAGGGTACCACCCCTGCTGCTGCTGCGGGGAAGCAAGAACCACACCCATTCGAAAGGCCCCGTTACATCTCTGGGACCCCTCGAACCCGACGGTTGGGTGGGTGGTGGGGTGACACCAAAGACCCCGCCTCGCACCTCCCTTCTGGAAGCTAAGCGCCTGTGACCTCCCGCCCGCACCGGGAAGCTCCGGAGTCTCCGGTCCGCTCCCCCGCACTTACCCAAACTGCTCCGCGGGCACCGGCTCCAGAGCCCGGGGGTGGCTCTTGCATTTTGAGTAGCAGTAATAGTCGGAGCCCCCGGGGCAGAAGCAGCGCACCCTCTGTGCGGCCTCCGCCTCGATCTCCTCCTTGGTCTTGGGGAGGGCGTGGTGGTGGATGTAGTGGTGGTGGACGTGCTTCGTCGTCTGCTTGGTCAGGAAGCCCTTGGCTCCCAGGAGGGGGCAGCCGGCCTGCGAGGCGGCCACGGGGGGCAACTTGCCCCCCGGCGGGAGGAGGGGGTGGTGCTGCTGGTGGTGGTGGTGGTGGTCGGGGGAACGGGAGCGGGGGCTGTAGCGGCCCACGCCGGGGGACTGGCAGCCGGGGGTCTTGAGGACCCTGGACAGGTGGTCGTCCAGAATGGTCTGCGGGTCCTCCTCATAGCTGCCGGAGGGCAGGAGGGAGAGGGGGTGCGGGGTGGGGCCCCCCTCCCTGGAGCTCAGCGCTAGCTCAGAGGCCTCCTTCTCTTCATCCTGGAGGGGAAGGCAGCACGGGGAAGGGGGAGCGACAAGTCAGCAGGAGGGACCGGCCCGGTCTCCAGTGGGCTGAGGGGAGGGGCGGGGCCACGGCGGCGCAGGGTCAGGGGGAGGGGCCGGCCACCGCACCGAGGTGGCGCAGAGAAGGCACCTGCCAGCCCGCCCTGCGTGGGGAGAGGGACAGGGCCCAGCGCGCTACCTCTCGGATCTGCTGCAGGCGCTCCTCCAGGCTGTGCCGGCTCTCCAGCTCCAGCTTCAGCTTCTCCAGCCTGGAGATGAGCTCGGCCGCAAAGGCGGCGGGCTCCACGGGGGTCATCTCCTTGGGCAGGCGGTGGGTTCTCTACGGGGCGCAGGGAGGGAAGACACGACGCATGTTCAGGAGGGCCGGCACGCGGTACCTGCTGGAGCTTCCCGGGCGCGGTGGCCACAGCCACAGCCACGGCCACGGCTGCACGGGCGGGCGGAGAGCGGCGGGCGCGGCGCCCGGGCTGCTCGGGAGCTTTATGCGCCGCCGCCGCGACCTCATGGAGAGCCACGGTCCCCACCAGCGTTTGCCTTGGGCAGGAGCAGTTGGTCGCACTCCGAGAGGCCCCGCTTGTTCTCTCTGTAGTACAACCAGCCCATCAGTAGCTACTCTGAAGTAGAAAATCTTCAAAGACTGTTGTCAAACATCAAAAAAAAAAAAAAAAAGGCAGCCCTCTGAGGTGGGGAGGGAGAGGGACAACTCAAGGAATAAAAAGTAGAGTCTAAACAGAAAGGGAGCTGGAAATTAAAAAAATAATAATAATAATAAGACTGGAAGGGAGGTGGTGGGGCGGGGAGAAAAGGGGGGTGGGGGAGGGAGTCACACCGCCGGATCAGAAGCAGCGGTAATTTATTTCCTGGCCGCACACTGCGCACCTTTGAGGCGGTGTTGTCTCAACACTGTCCTAGATCTCCCTGGTTCTCTCCACCCCTCCTCCCCGGCTCTTTGTACCGAAAATGAAGAAAGGTGCTGCGGGCTAGTAGCGGAACACTGCTGAGCCTGGCTGCCTGAAGCTGATCTATCAAGGGAAAAGGGAGCATCTCCAAATCAAGTACAGAATATAAAAAGGCATCGAGGATGCCTGCCAAGAGCAGCAAACAGAGAACTCCCACCGCCCGGCTCTCTGTCCTCCTGTCCTCCCGCCGCCCCCTCCCCTCGCCCGTCTGCCTCCCTCTTCCTCACTCCCTTCTTTGCTTTGCCCTTAGCTTTAGGGTAGGTGGGGGCAGCGGAGAGCCGACCTGCGAAGGCCCGGCATTAATGCCTGGCCACTGTGCAACCACTGAGCACAGAACCGCACGGGGAGGGGGGGCGTGGAGAAAGCCCCTCAGCCCCAGCCCCCACCCCCTGTAGGGGCCGCCCCTTCTCCCGCAGGCTGGCTCCACGCAGTCCCGATCAAAGCGCGCTGCCTTATGGAGAAAGTCGATTTGCACACCCCAGGACCAAATCCTCTAATTTACAAGCCCGGGCCAGAGAACTTTTCTTTATTAACACACAGACGCCGCCTGCATCCCACAAGGCCCAGCCGGAAAAATCTGTATCATCAATACTGTCGTGTTTGGGGGGCCAGATTACTGAGGAGGGGAGAGGGGATATTGAAGGTCCCCAGAAAAGCATCCTAACATGCCAATTTTAGGACAGAGTTAAGCCCGCCCAGGACCGTGGGAGGGGCTTTCGGAGAGGCGCTGCTCTAGCAAGGACGGCCCATGCACTAACGCAACGTGGGATTAGCACTGCGACCGTGTTAAATTTTCTGAATGCGACCTAACTGGTGTACCAACAGAATTCTCGGAAGCTGGCGGGACGGATTCAGAGACAGAGATGCCGCCCAAAGCCGGGCACTCTCTTCCTCTGCCCAAGGAGCAGTTTTCTCGCAACCTGAATCTCAGCGGATTGCAAGAGGCACAGCTTCTGAGGCTCTGTGGAGTACAGGGGGCCACAGGCCGGCGGCCCTCCAGGACGTGGAAACCGAAAGGGAGAGGCCAGGAAAGCACCTTCACGTCAACCGCAGGGAGAAACCGTTTATGAGATCCCTGCTTCGAAACCATTCATTCCGCACTCATCAGGTGCTGACTCAATGGCAGGTACCAAACCAAGTTCTGGGGCTGGGAACAGACAGGCCGGAGCAGCTGCCCTCCGGGGCTTCGGAAGTCAACAGGAGACACGGCCAAGTACGTAGACAAATGGAGGACTGAAACAATCGGGCTGTACCGTCCACACAAGGAGAATGTCCCAGGGATGCAATTTTCCTATGCGGGAGGCAGAGGTTTCTCTGGCCTCCTCATTCACGGAGTCAGTCAACACGTTTTAGTTAACACCTGTTACGTGCCCGGCACAGTTCTAGTCTCCGGGGACAGGGCATTTCACATCACAGACAAAACTCCCTGCCCTCGGGGGGGCTTCCATTCTCGTGGGAACCCAAAGAGAAGCATGGACTAACTCCTACCATCATTTCTTGGATTCTGGAAAAGAACTGGTTTGGTTTCTCACACAGGATTTTCTTTTTTGAAGTGAGAAAATGAAGTTCAAGTAGGTAGTCTTGAACTCTACTGTCCAGCATCGCACCCCAAGGAACCGTTAACCCCTCCTGCCTCGCTCCTCCCTCCCCTTTCTCCTAGTGGACCCCCCAGGCCCTGCTCCTCCGCTTAGCCTAGACTTCCCTCCTGCCACCTCCCATTCCTTTTTTCAAGACTCAGCACGACTAAAAACATCTGCCTTCCCCCACCAGACTGTACTCACCGGGAAATGAGGTAGAGACACTTGGCCATTGGCCTTCACACTGCGATGCATCTCTCTCTGGAGCTGTTTCTTACTTCCCACACGGTAAGGAGGGATTCCATCTCTAAGGGAAGGGAAAAGACAGAGGCCACAGGCTCGCGAGGAGGCTTTCAGCACGTGGGCTGACTCACAAGCCATTCTGTGATCCCACCAACGGACAGAGCCACGCATCTCCACGCGTGTCCCACCCGCCCTGGGTGCCATGGCTGTGCCCAAGGTTGGACTGAAAGATCAATCCAAGATCAAACTGCCAAACGGCCTGCCTGCCAATCATCTGTGGAAACCTGGCTCCCTCTCAGGTTCAGGGTCGTTGACTCGGAAAGAGCTTAGTAAGCTCATCTCTCAAGCTTTGCCTTAGAACGGGTTACACTCCGGCCGGCCCAAGTAAAGGCTCCCCTATTTCATTTTACAGGTGCCCCAAGTAGGAGAATCTAAGGCCCCTCTGGTCCTCCCAACAGTCTGTTGGGACTGCCCCAAATCAGGAAACGGGGGCCTGATGCAGCACACCAGGGCAAAATATTGTAGGAATAGGGACCACGCCCGCAGAAGGCTGAGCCGGGCGTTAATGAAGGTGTGTGTAATTCTCCAACAGTCAAGCTCCGACTGCTTCCAAATTCCTTGCTTTTATAAATCACCACAAGAGTATCTTTAGGCTCCTTCCTTCCCCCAGGCTCCAAACCCTACCATCCCCAAACTAAGGAAGTGCCAAGGACACACAACTAACGTGGGCATAAAGAGAAAGCCCCCAGTACTTGGCATTCTGTGCAATTCATTCAAATATTTGAGTACCTACTATATGCGCCAGACTTCGTCCCAGACACTGGGCGAGACGGCAGTGAAGGAAGGGGATAGAAACGCACACACCTGCCCTCACAAGGCTTATAGTCTAACAGGTGGCAGGCAAGAAACAAAACTACAAAAGCAAAACCTACGGCCGGTTAGAAAGCGGTAAGCACTAGGACAAAATACAGGGCAGGAAATGGGAAGGAAAGATGGGGTGGGGGAAGGAGTTCCAATGAAGTTCTCGCTGTGAGGGTGACCTTTGAGCAAAGACCTGGAGGCGGGATGAGCCCCTATGTCCTTCATCGTATTAAAGCAAGTGGAATTAAGAAAAGCCTCTGCCCCAGCTAGTCTTCCTTCACTAAAACAGGACTTGGAATTGCTATGATTTTTTTTTTTTTTAAGAATTTTGTGCTCGGAAGCCGACAAGTGGTCAAGGTGCGACCATTTTCCCATTGCTGTCCCTTCTGGAGGCCACGTATTTACAAAAGCCCCAGGGTTCCAACATCCCCACACTGACTCATACTTGGAGGCTGTAAATATTGAGATTAGGTATTTGGGGATTTCCCTTTTCCTGGTGTTTTGTTCATCACAGGGTGGCAGGGAAGAAAAACATCTCGGGCTCATCAGTGGTGGGTGAAAATCGGCAATGCCTAAAAACGCCCGGGAGCAGCCAGGGGTAACTGGTGGGCCTTTAGCTCCCCATCTATAAATGCCCCAGAATTCCAAGCGACTGCATTTTCCAGAAGTCTGTTGACCGAAGCCAGATCAGAGGGCCGCCAAGGGGAGGACACGTCTACCGCGCTAGGTCAATACGTCAAGGAGGTATGTCAGCCAAACCTGGGCTAGGAGTTAGCACGTGAAGGCTCGTCATGCCGAGGGCGCAGAGGGAGAAAAGCGGGATCAGCCTAACGCAGGGACACACACGCGGAGTGAGTCCTGCCCCGGGGAAAGGCCGAGAGGGCCAGAGACAGCACGCCAGGTGACCAGTTCAGGTGGAGCCTCCCAGACGGCTCACTCACTTGACGGGGCCTTCGAAGACCAGGCAGGCAGGATAAAAGGTTCTAGGTTCAGAAACTAACTGAGCCACCTGGAATGTACTTACTGGAACTCGGTTTTCACTATGGGAGCATCTACAAGAAGGGAGAAAACTGGGTGCTCCCGAGCTGAGCCTGACCAGCTGTTACTGGCTCGACCAGTGCCCAGATTCCACATCAGGGGTCTGATTCTACCTGGAGGCTGTCAGCCCCCACGTACCTGTCCCCACTGTAGGTCAGACACACGTGACGTATAATCCAACTTTATTCTCACAAAATCCCAAATTCACCAAGTTTTAAGACAGTCAGGGACTCTCCGCAGCTCTCCTAGAGTCAGTCAGTAGCAGTCAGACCCAGGGGACAAATCTGAGCTGCTGTTGGGCTCCAGAACGGGTGTCCTTGACTCGGCAACCTACCCTCCCACCCCACTCGGAGGAGCCGAGCTTTCTGATGGCCCATTTGTTAAGCCCATGAAGTCACGTGACATTCTGAAGGGGCGAATGGAAGACCTGTGGAACATTCTGGAACATCTTACCCCACCACTTAGTACTCACTGGACATGAGGCATGCCAGGTGGTCCCCAGGGCACAGTGAAGATCCCCTGGTCTCTTACCTAACAATTCTTGTGGGGTGGGGGTGACCACGGGGATCCCCCAGATTGGGTCTCACGTTGATCTAACCAACTTCTGCTGCCCCAGGGCTGCAAGACAATGGCCCTGCCCGATTCCTGACCAGCATCTCCCCTGGGGACTTAATAAGGGCAGATGACCTCTGCTCCAGGCCTCCTTCCTGACGGTGTCGGGCGTGGGGGGCAGGAATCGAGCACCTCACAGATTTCACTGTGATACACGCAAGGCTTCAGAGGTCCTGGAGGAGGTCCCCAGTCATCTCCTCCAAGACTTCGTCCTCAGGCGCCCGCTAGTAGCCTCTACTCTTCCCCTTTCCGCACAGACGCCAATCAGTGGGCTCTTTTATACCTCTTTTGCTCCTTCCATACAGGACAGAAGGAGGAAGAGGATTGGAGGAAGTACGTAGAGTAAGGGGGTCGGGGGGGGGCGGCAGGTCCCTGGCCGATGGAAGGCAAGAGGAACCAATGACTTAAGCACCCCCACCCCCCAACCCACGCACGCCCCCACCATACCCGGGGCAGATGCCAACCGCAGAACAGGAAACTTGTGACCAGGGCAGACAAGAGATGTCAACTTTTGGAGGCTCGAAGAGGCTTAACAGGTGCCTTTGCGACAATGGTGCCCTATCCCCCCACCAGCTAAGCATCCTCTTCCAAAACAGCCGCTCATTCCAGAAGAGGGCCGCTCTTCCCTGTGCTCAGGCTCTAAGAGTCCAGCATCCATTTCCTGGATGCTCGGCCCCGCGAGCCGAAGAGTGTCCGAGTTTTGGTCCCTCTGCCGTCTCCTCTGATTATAAACATGTTAGCTAACGAGCCAGCTGCTGGGCCCAGCTGTTTCTGGGGAGCAGCGGTTTTGAAGTGTGGGCTCCACTTAGCTGCCCTTTAAGCCGAGCCAATTAGCTTAGCCTTCTGACTCCGCCGCGCCCAGCCTAACCCGAGCGCCGTCTTCCCGAGGCTTTGCAAGAGCCGCCTCACTCGTACACGCGTCCACTCGCATTCCCACTTGGCAACCCCTCAGAAGGCAGCCTCTGATGGCAGCCAACATCAAAAGCCTGGTTTGTAAGATAAGATAATATTTGAAGTTCGCTCAGATGCTTTCCCTGGTGTCCAAAGCAACCCCATAAATAAGATATAAGGAAATAAAAATAAAGAAAGAAGAGAACCTGAGCCACCCTCCGCACGAAACGCGAGGGAAGTATCGGCTTGCTGGTGTGGTGACCCCCTGGGCGGAAGCTAACGTCACGCTGATCCTGACTGTTAGAGCAGCTCTGCGCAGAACGCAAAGGCAGAGAGACGCCCCCACGTCAGAGACGAAGCTTCCACGCTTCCGGGCCGCCTCTAGCACAGAGGCCGCGCTTGGGCGGTGAAGACCCTGCTGCTTGTGGTGGTGTTTTCCGCCTCCGTCCACCCCCACGGGCTGCCTCCTCCCAGGCCTGACGCCCTGGAACGGTCCCCACAATCCTCCGTGCCCAACACTCAAAGGACTGGGCTTTAAGACTTTGCTGGGAGTCTGGCAGCTAACTTCCAAAAAAAAAAAAAGAAAAAAGAAAAAAGAAAAAAAAGCAAGCAAGCTATTTCTTCTGAGAATGCAGGTTTCAGAGTAACAGGCTCATAAAACAGCCTTCCCAGAGGCCTACCATGAAGACCCAAACCCCCAGCCAACTTGAACAGGGCTTTTTACTGAGCGGGAAAACAGAAGTCAGCAGTGGGCTGTGGGAGAGGGCAAGGATTCCTTTGGGGAGCCCCACCAGCTCTGTACCTGTGGGCCCCGGCGCCCGGCCCCCCGGAACAGCCAAGTACGGCCGGCCCTGCCCAACTTCTACCCGGCCCTCTTTGCAAAGGCCCCTGGGACTTAATTGGTCCTGTGGCAAATGAGACCATGGCTTCCCAGGCTTGTGTGTAATGAACTCCAACCTTCTGGAGTCTATTGAAGGCCGCCTGTGACCCCCTCTCCCCCTCCCTGGCCGGGTCCCCTCCCCAGCTCCCAGCGGGGCGGCCGGCCCCACTCCCCAGCCCCCGGCGGCCCCCCTGGCAGCCGGAGCCGGCCATTGTGACAGGGAGAAACAGCCAGGGCTCTTTTCACGCTTTATGGGGCGCTCCTATTCACTTGTTCAAGGAAATTTCAAAGGGGCCTGCTACCCTCTTATCCCCGCTAAGCTTCCCCAGAAGAACAATGGGCTGAAAGCGGTTCAGTTCAGCTTTTCATCCCCCACACATTTTATTTCTCGCCTGCTCCGTGCTCTCATCTGCGCGAGGCCCACAATTGGCAGAGCTCTGGAGAGGGGTCTAATCCCAGCCCTGGGAATCCCGGGTGACCCGCCCGGCACTGGGCACATCACACGCACCCAGGGCCAGCCGGCCAGAAGGCGGCTGGCACAGCCCGGGCCCTCACGCCAAGCCGGGAGGGCAGGAGAGGAGGAGGGCCCGGGGACCCCCAGCGCCTGGCAGCCTAAGGCCCTCAGAACACCTCCCCTGCCCTAGCCGACGCGAGACCCCTCTGTCCCCCACTGTAGGCAGCATGAAGCAAACTATCCTGGACAAACAACTCCCCAGAGAGAAGGACCCCGCGCCGATGAGCAATCCGCCCCCGGTTGGTGTGCACATGCCCACGTGGGTACAGCTGTGCCGGCCGCGCCCGCTAACCCGCATACTTGGTTGCGAGAAGATCTAGATGGAGCCACCTGACACTCCCGTCAGGAAGATCAGATCCGGGCCGCCTGGGTGGCTCAGTCGGTTGAGTAGCCGACTCTTGGTTTCGGCTCAGGTCATGATCTCACGATTCACGGGTTCGAGCCCCACATCGGGCTCTGCACTGGCAGCATGGAGCCTCCTTGGGAGTCTCCCCCGCTCCCCCCCCACCCTGCTCTCTCTCTCAAAATAAATAGTCTTAAAATAAAAAAAGAAGAAGATGATCAGACCCAACACAGAGGCCGCAGGTCTTCGAGCCTTCCAGGCACTTTCCCTTAGCCTTGGGGTCCTGGGTCCTCACCACCAATCCCAGGCGGCTAAACAGCAGGAGGGGCGGGCAGTGCTGAGGTCCCGCCCCTTGCGACCCAGGGCTAGTTAGCATGCCCCAAAGAGGAAGCTGCTCATCAAGGGCTTGCCCTGGTCGGTCTCTATGTCCAAGTGGACTCGACTGGCCCACGCCCTGACCCTGGCTACCTAGAATGGCTGACTGGTGACGGTGGCTGACTGGTGACGGTAACTTCTCTGATCCCGGACTGGGGCTAGCTGGGGCTCCATGTCCACAAGAGTCTTAGCCGAAGTGGGCGGGGGGGCGAACTTGCAAGTCATCTCTAAATGACACTGAGAAAGTTCTCCTGGGAAAGCATTAAGGAAGGGGAGGGGTTGAGAATGTGCTCCCTCCTACCCCTCCGCCAACCCATTAAAAAAGAAACCAGTGTGATTCCCAATAAGTAAAAGAAACTCGAAGTGGCTCAAAGGTCTCATTACCAACTGGTCCTACTAACATCTCATGTTGGCAACTGACAGGCTGGTGGGGAGGGAAGTCAGAGGCAGGAAGCGAGGAGCTGAGCTCTGTCCTGCTGCGCCAGCACTGGGCCTCACCGCCCCACCTGTCAGAGTCAGGCCTACCTTCCTGCCTGGGTCTTGCGAGGCTCAAACACACACGGGGACTACACCGCCCGGTTAGCCTACTGTGCACCCAGAGGAACACCTCCACCCGTGGTGGGGACTGAAATGCAGGCAAGGACCAGGAAGCCAGCCAAGAACAGTCTCTAAGAAAGCTAAACAGAAGCCTTACAGTCTTAACTACATCCGATTCACTCAACACCCTCGTTCAAATCCAACTTACTCTCATTTCACTCAAAACGTAAGATACCCCCCCCCCACCCCTGCAATCCACAAATAAAAGCTAAAGGAGTAATGTTGCTAGAAGCAAGCACACACACAGGAGCAAAAAATGACAGCAGGAAGCATGACTAAGAGAAAAGAAATAACTATTTTTTAAAAAGCCAAATATGTGTACACAGGGGCAGACGGAGATAAGACTACAGTAGAGCGTGAAAACAGATCTTCATATTAATTATTGGGATCAAGAAATAAATTATGCCTGGGCGCCTGGGCGGTTCAGTCTGCTTAGCAGCCGACTTCAGCTCAGGTCATGAGCTCATGTTTCATGGGTTCGAGCCCCGCGTCGGGCTCTGTGCTGACAGCTCAGAGCCTGGAGCCTGCTTCGGACTCTGTGTCTCCCTCTCTCTCTGCCCCTCCCCTGCTCTTGCTCTGTCTCTCTCTCAAAAATAAACAAACATTAAGAATAATAATCAGAAAAGAAAATTGTGCCTAATACTATTCATTATAAGCCAAAAACGTATTCTTTTAAGAACGACGGCCATCAAATGACGGCTGTTCTCAAGGGCAGAGACTTGAAGAGTTCAGTCAACATGAAAAACTAACTCCAGTGCCACCCCTCATCTCTCCGTGTTGGATGAAAGAGGCGCACCCTTCTATCTTTACTATCGCCCAAATACTCTTCTTTTATTAAAACAGAACCTTTCCCCTGGTGGATCTCTCTCCTTTCACTAACAGCGGAATCTGAGGTAACCCAGTGAAAGCCCCTGGGAAAATCAACAGGAGAATCCCAAACCAACCACCCTCACCGGCTTCCCTTCCAGCTGGTTCCGTGCCACAGGCCAAAAAACAGGACACTGGCCAACGGAGCCCAGGTGATTTCAAACATACCGGAAGACTAGCTGGTCCAGTTTTGGGGAAGCTAAAAGGAGCGAACTCGACACACGCCATCAAACACGGCCCAGCAGGTTTGCCTTTCAAAACTGTTTCCTTCGCCAAAGAACTTAGTACTGCAAAACACTTGTGGGAAAGCCTTTGAAGACCATTTCTGGAATGGGAGTTCTCAACTGGAAGCTGGGTGAGCTCCTGCGGGAGCTTTGGGCGACCCCAGGCTCCACCTCCCTTGGCTCAACACACACACGGACACACACCACGGTGAGACTCAGAGCAGCTGCCCTCTCCCCGGAGGTCACCGCTGCGTGACTTCAAAGGACTTACAGCGCACACGGGGACGCCCACCTGACGGCTTGCCGATGTCGTCAGACCTACCACCCCGAGGACTCGGATCGTGGTTTAGAAAGCAAAGGAATAAAATGGCAGGCGGGTGGGGAGCTGGGCGAAACAGGTGAAGGGTACAAACTTCCAGCCATGGAACAGAAAAGTCGCCGATGGAAAGCACGGCGTGGGCAAGGGCACCAAGGATGCCGTAGCACCACGGCATGGGGGCAGGTGGCGATGACATTTATCGCCGTTGACACTGAGTAACGCACAGAATTGTCGAATCGCTTGTTGCACACCTGAGACTAGTGGAGCGTTGAGTCGACCACACTTCAGTATTTTTTTTAATTAAAAAAAAAGGAACAAGCTCTTAGGATGCCAGATGCATCCATCCGCAAAAGATCCAAGATGGGACTCTGGAGGGAAGCCCTACTTGGGGGTAGAACCTGACAGGCAGCGGGCACCCCACTGACGCTCGGTGAGTTGAATGATGTCCGTCCGAACACATCCGTGAGGGAACGCGGCACCGGGGGGGGCTTCAGAGAGCTCTGGCTTTCTGACGCCCACCTTCGAAGCCTTTTCCTTCAGAAACCATGCACACCGGCACACAAACCCTTCTCGTGCCAGCCCGCCTCCCGCCTGCTGGTTCTGCAGACTGGACACCTGGGTGTCCAGACCAGCTGAGCACTTCTTTCCAGGGCAGAAGGGCAGAATGGCACCCAGAAGGTGGGTTTCCAAACTCAGGAAATCTCTGGAGAAGCATCTGAACCTCCTACCTTACTGTCGATCTCTACCGGCCGACTTTCCTCTCAAGGCTCCGGGCTTGGCTCCGCCCGGGCTGCCTCATCACCTCCCTGCCCCCGCCCCCCCACAAACCAGCACCTCGGCACCGGCACCCCCGCCCCCCGCCAAACCAATGTCCAAACGCGCACACACACACACACACGGGGTTTGCAAAGCCGGCTGAGAACTCCGCCGGGCTGGCCTGATGAGTCGCTGCCAACCACGAACGTGACGGGGATAGCAGGATACTTACACACTACTGTCCGTCATGGACATGGAATCGTCGGTCAGCGCATCGCTGGAGATCTCGCTGTCGTTGGCACTGGTGGCTGGCGCAAAGACGTACCCAGAACCCACGTGGTATGGATTAACGGGATCGCTCCTCTTGAAGGACCTGTGGGAAGAGGACAACCGCAGCGCATCACGGCTTCGCCCCAGACGCCCGGGTCACCAGGCAACTCGGGGGTAAGCGGGTGCGTGATCCCGCCACGGTGCTCAGGCCGACCTGCTGCCCGGGGCCACGCGCTCATCTGGGCAGACGGCAGGGGCTACGTAAGGGAGGGCTGGCGAGCCGCTGGCGAGCCCTGGGGAGAAAGCAGGCTGGGTTCCTCTGCTGCCAAGGCCAAGTCTGCCAGGGGACACAGGAAGCCATAAGTGGCCCGGGGGATCCTACCAGGCACTAAATACACACTCGGATAGAGGAAGGCACAGGACACTGTTCTAGGAGGGGAGGCGACTGAGTGAGTGGAGGAGGAGAACGGGTCTGCACGGGCGAAGGGTCTTCCCTCTCCCCACCGCCATACCCAAGTCCGCACCGGAAGGACCGTTTCAGGGCCCTGGAATGGTTCGAGCGTCCCAACTCCCCACCTGGGCTCGGGTACATCGTTCCAGGCTTCCAGCACCCAAAGGCCTGGCAGAACCTCCTCGTTTCAACCCCAGGGCCCAGTACCCCAGTACGCTGGTCAGACGGGACGGAAACACTCGGGGCCTCCACCCCACCCGGGGCCGGGCCTCCGCCGTGCCCTTCCCCCACCTGGGCAGCAGGCGAAGACTGAGCCCCGCAGGATTAAAATGAGCAGCGCAGCTGTTTCAAAGGAAGGTCCAGGCCCCTCCTCTAGGGTCTCCTGCCCTTTGTTTCAGTGGCCTCGGCCTCCCCGTTCTGCCCTCTTGATCTCCTCCCAGAACAACCAGTGTCCCTGTCCCCTGCTGGGCGCATTCCTCTTGTGTCACCAGCAACGGCCATAAGTGGGGGGGGAGGGGGGGTAGAGGGAGGAAGGGGCCACTATGGTCATCGAGCTGCAGGAAGGGGCCCGTCAAGCCTGATGCTGCAAGAGGCCCCGTGGACAAAGAGCCCACCCGGTCTCAGCCAACGGCGGAGAACTCAGCCGGGGGAGACGGGGAGGGCCCAGAAGACAGAACCCGGTCCATCGGGCCCTCGCGGCAGTCTCTAAGACGGCCTTGGGGGTGGCACAGGAGAGGGACCCGCGAATGGTCAAAGCAATCTCTACATGTGGCCACGGAGCTCCTGCGCAACCAGCCGGCGTGCAGCACCGTGCTGAGCTCTGGGCTGACCCGGCCTGGGTCTCTGGCCTCCTGCCACAACAGAGGGCTGCCACCGGGGAGGCAGAGCCCGCGTTATCACCGGCCCACAGAGAGGGGCGTGCCGCCACACACACCCTCTCATCCTCGTCCCACGCCGGCAGCCACCTGGGGCGGGGAGGCGCTCTGGGCGCACCGGTGGCGTGGCCCTGCAGGACGGCAGCCTGCCCCGGGTCAGAGCTGGGACTCGCCTGCGGGACACAGATCTGTTTGGCTCTCGCCCAAACCCTCTTCGCCTCCCCGTACAAAGACCGGCCTCGACAGATGAAAAAGTTCTAGCCGTGGGAGCGGCCCGGGCCGGGCCTCCAGGTTGGACTGATGCACCAAAGGAGGGTCATGTGTGGGCAGGGAGTTGTGGCCACAGTTCCGTGTCAGGGCGTCAACGGGGGAGGCTGGCTGGGAAAGACGCGGAAGAGCCGGGCCCTGACGTCAGGCCTGCGCTCCAGCCGAGTAATAACCCAAGCAAGAAAAGTTACGTCCAGGGTCCTCCCAGGTCCGGGCCAGAATGAACCTCCATCAGAGAGGACCTCAGCCGACCCCCGCGGTTTAGAAACGTGACTAAAACCAAGCGTTTCCACAGACTGCCCACTTAGCACAGGCGAGCCCTTTGCCGTTGGCACAGCTGCACGCCCAGCACACAGTAGGTGCTCAAGGAACGTCTCGGCCCCGTCGTCTTGCAGCCTCACAACCGTGGCAGGAGGCGCGGAGCCCCAGGTGGGGGCCAAAAGCCTGGTCGGAGGCCACCTGGCCAGAGACCTGGCCACACGCGGAGCCCACACCCAGACTCCCACGGGAGCGTGACGTCAGCAGGGGCCACGATTCCGTTCTGCTGGAGCTCGACTGGATTGGAGAGCCAGACCTTAGAAACAGTAGGTGGGCGTGGAATGAACCAGAAAACGCAAATGAGGAATGTCACCCTTGAACCTGAATACCTTGGACCGAGGGACGGTCCACTGAACGCTCATTGGGACGCTGGCCCTGTCCTTGTATCTGCAGAGGGCAGGGAGTCTCACCGCCCCCCCCCCCAGGATATGCCATGCTAACTCAGTGAGAATGGTAAGGTCCCCCCTCCCTCCGAGCTGGCCTCGCCTCCTCAACACGGGACTTCCAGGCGCCAGGGCGGGAGAGAGAGAAGTGGTGGGAGCAGAGGAGACGCAGCTGACTTTTCTTGGGGGAACAGGCAGGATGAGGAGGGTTCAGGAAAAATGTCTCCTAACTGATATGGGAAGAAATCGGACTCAGGATGGCCGGGTTTGGCATCACCACAGCTGGCGGAGGAGACGGGCTCTTAGTCAGAAAGAGGAGAGCGCCTCCCGTGGGTCCGAGTGGGCCCGCGGGGTGCTGGGCTATGGAATCACCCAGGGCTTTCAAACGGTCCCAAGTCCCCAGCTCTCCCGGGCGCCTGGACAGGGCTACTGCCTCTAAGCAGGACGAAGAGCGGAAAGTCCCCAGGGTCCCTCCCTGGTCTCAGAAACCCGGGCCAGGTAAGTGCCCTAAGCCCTTGACAGGGAACAGGAAGCGAGAGACGAGGAGGACCACCGCCGGCTCAGCCCCCACCGACCGCAGGCTCGTCGCGGCCTCCACCGACGTGGGGTCTCTACCTAAGAAACACGCGGGGCAGACGCCGCCACCGGCACCACGTTCTCTGAAGACTCCAGAGCACTGAGACTTGGGGGGAGGTTAGGTGCTCTCCAAAACACCAACCGCCAACGAAAACGGAGCTGCCGCGCCTCTTCTGCCGTGTTCAGCGTGACGTCCCATCACACGGCACTGGTGCGTTTGCACGCCGGGTGCCTGTCCCGGGCAACCAGACTGTAAGCCCCATGAGGGCAAGGACCAGATCGGTCTTCTCCGCGTGCATCCCCTTGGTGGCTGGAGCTCTAGACTTTGCTGGCCTCCTTAAAAGACCTGGGGCCATCCCACGGGCTGCTGAACAGTTCTTTTAGTCTAAGAGACATTAGTACAAGATCAGGAGAGCCCAGATAGCCCTCCAGAGCATCCGGACTCTCTCTACCCCTCCAGTGCGGCCACCTCTGTGGTATCAACGCACTGACAAGGTCCTGAGCCTCTGCACGGAGAAAAAGAACTCAGTAGAAATCCCTCCCTCCCCAAGAAGACACTGGACTCAAATCCATGTGTGTGCACGGGCCTCACGATCACTGGAGGGGCTCACAAAACACATGGATCCCCAAATAAACTTGTTCTCCTTCGCTGCCGGAACAGAGGGCTCCTGTGTGACCAGTAATTAAAAACGGAACACACCGCTCTCGACTCACTTGACGGCAATAAAATATTTGCGTTTTCCTAGGATCGTGACTGAGGCAGGAGGGCAAGGCAGAGGAATGGGCCCGGTGGTGGAGGGGAGAGAGAGACGGAAAGTCAATTTCGAAGAACCCAGAACTTTGCCAAAATTGCCACATCATTTTAAGGACACAGATTAGAGCTCTCTTCTTGTATCTTAAAAAACAGGAAAGAAACTCGACCATGCGACAGTAATTGTGCCCAGATGCTTTGGTTATTTCTCCGGGGCTCCCACAGTTGCTGCAAGGATTTAAATTCCTACGGAGAGCGGGGGCCTGTGTTGCAGACTCTGCGCTGGGCGTGCACCCACGGCCCTCGCGTGCGACTTCCATGTGCCGTCAGGTGGCAGAGGCTCCTGGGATCTTAAGGGGAAGGGAAACTGCTGGCTTTTTCATCCCTCCCCGGCTTGTCCTTATCTCTTAGTTTGATGAAGGTGCAGCGGCCCCCACCCCCTCCCCGCACACCAGGCGGCAAGAGACCTGACTTTTGGGGTCTCCCTCTGGACCGCCCCCTCCTTCTCAAAACAATGCAACTTAAGAAGTATCTGCTTCTGAAAGCTGTGTCCTCTGACAGTGTACTCACGGAGTCGCTGCCCAAAAGGCAACCTTCTCTTCAAAAGGCATTCTCTGGGGGCGCCTGGGTGGCTCAGTCGGTTAAGCACCGACTTCGGCTCAGGTCATGATCTCAAGGTTCGTGGGTTCGAGCCCCACATCGGACTCTGTGTCGACAGCTCGGAGCCAGGAGCCTGCTTCGGGTTCTGTGTCTCCCTCTCTCTCTGCCCCTCCCCTGCTAGTGTTCTGTCTCTTTCTGCCTCTCAAAGATGAATAAACGTTTAAAAAAAAAAAAAAGCAGCATTTCCTAAGGCAGGATACAGGGGACATTCGGGAGGGGTCTGGCACTCGGATGCCACTGAGCGACGGAGCCATTGAGAGGCGAACTGCTCCCGGTGTGTCCCGGCACACTGCCACCATCGGAGGCTCCGCCCTCTAACCGGGGCTCCCGCCCCTGCATCCCTATGGGCTTCCCCATGGCATCGCTTTCTCTGATAACGGACACCGAGCCTGATTCCAGGGGCTTCGCACAAAAACGGGCCTCATCGGCGGGTTGTGTCAGAGCACAGGAAGCGCTGGGAGCCAGCAGAGGGCCCTCGGCTAGGCCTGACTTGTTTCATGGGAGGCCAGAGGACAGGGTCCAACGCGTGAGAGAGGAGACCCGCCTGGCGCAGCGCAGGATGGCACCAGGGCCAGGGCAGACTGGGAAGGGACACAGGGAGCGCTCTGTGAGCCCAGCACGGTCTCCTTCCCAAAATAAACGCTGGGCTGAGCTCCTAATCCCGCGGCCCCTCCACACACACACACACACCTCGGCGCTCTGGGGATGCGTCTGTGTGCTGGGGCTTTGCACGTGCTTCTACCCACGGGTCACTCTTGCTCTCGGTTATTTATAGTGACCATCAAAAGCCCAGGCATCCCGCTCGAGCGCCCACAAACCAGAGTCCTTGCCTCCGAGGATAATTCCTGCTCTTCCGTTCCAACTGTTTATATTAAACCTGACACCAGATCGGTAAGGACACAAACAAGTCGTTACGAATGAGGCTCCCCTGGGCGCCTAAGGAGAACGCGGGGCTCGCAAGGCGCCAGGCGCTGCTCAACAGCTGAGCGGGGCCCTCGGCGGGACTCCCGGTCCCGGTTGCGTTCACGTTACTAACTTAGGAAGCCCATCCCCCAAGCCCCGTCCCTTGCTTGATGAGAGCGCTGCAAGGGGGAGGCAAGACTTCCAAGAGCCGGGGAGGACCCCACCTCCCAGGAACGGGCTAAAAAGGCAGGCTTAGGTTCAACAAGCAGAGGAAGCTGAGGCCCGAGACAGGGCACCACTCTAAAATGTTACGGTGACCGCGGACTGGAGGGCAGGACTCACTCTTGGAAAAGGACATCCTAAGACGTCCGAAGAAGGCTGCCCTTCTCACACGTTATTGGGATTACATGATCCCAGCTCTAACGCTTTACGACTATTCAGAACATTTTCCTGTACAAAGGGCTCCCGTGTCTGTTATTCTGATTCTAGAAGAGCAACCTAGGACATGACTGGGGGGATGGTGCCAGTCCCTGCACCGAAGGACACGTGGGGTTCAGAAAGACTTCGGCCCAGGTAGGCGAGCAGTGGACAGCACTGGAACCCAGGTCTTGGAAGAATCTGGGACACCGCCCAACACACCATGTGCATGCTCGAATATCTCGCGTGTCAAAATGAAATCGGTTGGGTCTTAAGTTCTCTGTGACGATGCTCAGTCAAGACATATGGGCTTCACGTAGCCCCGGTAAAACACCTCATCTCAGCCCAGCAGTGGGAGAAAGCACACACGAACAGAGCCTGGAAACTCCGGGGGCTGATGAAAAGGTGTCATCTATGGATCAATGATGCCGGCGGTTCACGACCGAGAAGGCAAGCCCCGGGAACACAGAGGACCTCTGGCCCCTGCCCCGGAGATCTCCAAAGCTTCACAAGAGTAATCTCCAGAAAGTGTAATCCCGGTAATGTCCCACTGGAGGGCTCTGGAAAGGGGAGGGGCACAGTGAGGCTGGGTCTCTACTGCCCACCCACAAAGGGGAGGGGTCACGAAGGGTCCTGCTTGGGAGCACTTTCTTAGGGTGGAAGTTCCAAACCACCACACTAGGTGCTGCACACACAGGGGGCACTCTGGCCCTGACGCGGGGAGACACGGATGCTCCACTGGTGGAAAGCCCCCGGAGAAGCGGCCTTACCACAGGCCTTGAGTAGTCTCGGCTTCGGCTGCCAAACTGGAGGGCAAGCCGGATATTTACCAGAATGCCCGCCTAATGGCACGGGGCAGTGACAGCAGGTGCCCAGGGACTGCCCAGCCACAGGCGCCAGACTTAGTATCTTCCCTTCAGACAACCTGAAACCATAAGCTTAAAGGCGCTGCAACGACTCCTTTCACGTGATCCCATGCTTCGCTTCAAAAGCCAATCGGGCGCCACTTAGGTGTCGACCAGATGTCTGAGCGTGAGTTTACTCGCTCTCCGGGCTGTAGGAGCGCCCTCTGGTGGTCGGAGAACAAGCTCTTCGCTCCCGATGGACAGTCCAAAAGCTCTCGGCCACCCCCTAAGTCACTGCTTCTAGGCTCAGACATCACGATCCTGCCCCCTCCCGCTATCGCTATGGACACTGGAGGCCCTTCTCTCCAAGGAGGGGGCAATCTCCACAGAGAGAGCCACCAGAGCCCACCCCCCGGTCCCAAACGCCTGAAGAAATACACAACGGAGAGCAAGATACGCCATTCAGGTAGCTACCGAGCGCCCACCGCCCCTTCCACTGCACGCCCAGAGCAACGACCTCGAAGTAAGAGGCTCGTTCTGGAGATCTGGAAGGGGAGAGAGGGAGAGATACAGAGAGACTCATTCTAACAGGAGGTCTGAAGCTGCTGCCGGAGGTCAAGAGTCTTAAGACTTGGCCCTTCGCCTTCTGTAAAGGACTGTTGGTCTTCGAAGCCTCAAAAAGGGAAGTACTCCAGGCCCGTCCGTCCTCTCTGTCCGAGACTCTTCTCCGCCAGCACTAAGCAACGCAACGAGCAACTGAGGTCTGCCCCTCGGGCTGCAAGCGTTTAAAACCTAGATGAATATGCCAGCGGGCTAAGGGTCCTTCTTATTCAGGGAAGTCACGGGACCTTCCCTAGTTAGGACGGGTTTCTCGCCCGGTAAATGCCTAATTCTCCAAAGAGAACCACAGCCAGAGTGGTTATGCCAGTTGCTGGCTCTTATGTTCCCAGGAAAAGTTCAAAGGACCCCACTTACCCCCATATCCAGTGGGTGCACAGGCTTTTTCCTGGGCCTCCACCACCCGGCTGCCTCCCCAGCCAAATTAATTCCACTCTCTACTGATTAGTGGTGAATGACCCCTTCCAAAACTGGTGTTTAGTGTATCTGGTGACTCAGAGGCATCAAAAGCTGCTGTCCTCTCTCTTTCCCTCCCCCCCCCCACTTCTAAGACCGGCCCAGGATAATAAGTAACCCGCATAAATGAACACTGCTCGCCACTGTTTGAAGTCAGCCCTGGAAGACTGCAGGTATTCAGCTGTGGGAGCAGCGCTTTTCCCCACTTGAAACAACGAAAAGCCAAGATCAAAGGGTTCATGGCCAGCGGTCCTAGCTCTCAACAGACCTTCGTCAGCCTCGGCAGCACAGCCAACCAACCATCCAGCCCACTTAACTCAAACCATCTGCCAGGTCTGTACCCTCCTCCAGCTCCCGGCCCCCCCTCCCCGGGCCAGGTCTTACCTGTATCCATTTTCAACGGTCTCCGTGGACCTGGCACTGGCTGTAGCCCTCAGGGTTTTGCTGGACAAGCCAACCACCGTGGGTGACAGTTTGCACTTGAAGTCGGCACAAGCCCACTCCTCTTCCTCATTCAAGGTGGGGAGATAGCCACACACGACCTTGAGGCTCCCCAGGCCCCCGTTACTCATGTAGGCGGTGTTTTCTCCCCCACTCCTCACATATTCGAGGTATATATCAGAAGTCAAAAACATCTGGTAGGCGTTCTCCTCCATCACCGACTGGATCTCCGTCTGCGCCTGGTCGAACATGACCGAGTCGATCTGCTGCTTCTTGATGCCATCTCTGATGTAAGTCTTGGTGGCAGGCTTCAGCTGCTTGGAGACGATGCTGTTGTTCTCGATGTACCTTTTGTAGATCGCTTTGGCTACTCGCAAAGTTTTGGTATCCTTCAGGTTCATCTGCCTGAACCCGTTGCAGGCAAACCAGAAGTCTAAGGTATCCACGCATTTGTCCCTCTCCAAGAAAGTGCGGAAGAGATAAGCACCGTCTTGATCGCCCAGCAAATAGTGCAAAGACTTGGTCCACCTGGTCAGAGGGGAATCTGGGGACGCCCGCCCCTCAGGCTCCCCCAGTCCACCCTCGTTCCGCCTGGCGTTGGAGGAGACAGGCATGGGTTTGGTGACCTGGCCCTTTCCCACCCCGGGCTGGCACGGTGGGGTCTCCCCTTCTTCCCCCGGAACCGGGGGCCGGGGGGCATCCTCGTGGAAGCTGCTGCTGGGGTCTGGGAGGCGAGTCACCAGCACAGCGCTGCTCATGGTGAGGGAGCTCTGTGCACGGAGTTCGGGAATTGTTCTCTTCCCCCAGTTCCTGTCAGCAATCAGCGTGGTCTCTCTTTCTCTCTCAAGTCAGCAGGGGCTCATCTGAGCCTCCTTTCTGGAAGAAAAGGAAGGGGGGAGGTAGGGAGAGAGAAAGGGGTATTGATCTAATCAAAACCAGATCTACCCAACATCAAAGCAAGAAAGTAAACAGGCTTTTCAACTCCTCAAATTCAAATCAAGCAACCTAGCTATCTGCGAGGCGCTCATCTAAAGTATCCGACGCTGCTTTTTCAAAGGCGAAATCTGAGCTCCCTGCACGATTTGGGAGGGGGGGGTGGGCGGGGAAGGTGAGCTGGGAGCTCGGAGGGTGGGAGGTGAGGACGGAGGGGTTTGGAAGGTGTAAGACAGCACCTTCCAAAAATCCACTCGGCCTGGGCGCACGCGGGGCTGCCTGGGCTCGCTACCCGCCCCCCACCCCTGCTAGCGTCAACTCCAAAGACGCGCACCCCGAGCTGCCGGGCTGTGTGCAGGTGAAACCAATTTCGGTAAATTCTCCCCACTCGGCTCTCCGCACAGATAACTCGAGCTCCAAACGTGCCCTTCCCCGGCATCTGGTTCCCATTCCCCCCACCCACCCCTTCCCTCTGTGCGCTCCCCCTTCCCACTCCTTAAAAATTCAGAAGATCCTCAACCGAGAAAGAAGCCCGCCCAGCAAGGGGCGGAATGGGCTCCCAGCTGGAAAACGCCCCCATCCACCCAGATGTAAATGTTCGCTGCGCCCCCGCCTCCCGCCAAGAATCCGGCTCAGTCTACAGCTCGGTGTTCCCCGTTCGCCAGAACCAGAAATCAACTCACTCAGGCAAGACTTTGATCTTCAAACTTTGCGAGAGAGCAGAGAAGCCTCAAGACCCGCCGCCCCCTTCGCCCCCACTTCCGCCCCCAGCTCACCTCCCGGAGCCACAAACCCTACAAAACCGGATCAGAAACCGTCTCACGCTACCATTGCCTGTGCCAAGAATCCCAAACTCCACTGACCTCAAGCCTGTCTTTTTTTCCAAAAGAAAAAGTCTTATCTAACCAATAAACAAACCACTTTCCTTAGCACTGGAAGGATCAAACTAAGGAGGGCCGGGGCGGGCCGGGGGGATGGGGCGCGACCCCGAACCAGGGGCCTCAGGCCGCCGGGCTAGGCAGCTCCGCCGGCGGAGTGGCGGGGCCGCCGGTAGCGCCGCGCTGCCCGGGCGGAGGGAAGGTGCGGCGGCCCCGTTACCTGGAAGACGAAGGCGGCCGGAGGCCGGGCTCTCATCTCCGCGGAGCCCCACCGGCCCGCCCCCCCCGGCCCAAATCCAACCGAATGCTTCCAGAGCCCCGGCGAGCGGGCCGCGGAGCTGGAGCCCCGGGAGGCGCTCGCGGCACCCCGGGCGCGGGTCGGTCCCTGGCGCCGCCGCTCGCAGAGGCGCCCGCAGAAAAGGCACGGAAAGCAGCAGCCTAATCCAGAAATGGCGACGCGCGGAGTCTCTGCCTCTCCGCAAAAGGGGCCGGGGCGGCCGGGGGCGCGGGGCCCAGGCGGGGAGGAGGCACGCGGGGGACGCGGGTGCCCCGGGCTCGGGCCGCTCCTGCGCGCAGACTGAGCCCTGGCCAGCGCTCGGGGCCCCTAAGCGCGGACCAGCGGCCGGGAGGGGAGGAGGGGAGGCAGGAGGGGAGGAGGGGGCGGAGGGAGAGGCGGGGGGGTTGGAGGGGGCGGGGGGGAGGGCAAGCGGGGGGCGCCGCCACCCTTTCATCCCACCTTCCAAAGGCACTCCCGCGCACACTCACACCCCGACTCACATCCATAACAACGACAGCGACGCGACCCCTGGGGGGGGATCTGCCCCCTCTCCGCCCCCGCCGCAGCCGCCACTTGCAGAAGTCTCTCGGCCGGGCCCCCCGCCGCCCGTTGGGGTGGGGGCCCGGGCTCAGGGCGCGCGGGGCGGCCCAGCCAAGCCCCCCGGAGCGCTGGGCGCCGGGCCCGCAGCTCCTCTCCGCGCCAGCCGGGAGAGCGCCCCGAAATAGCCGGCCTGCCAACTTCAAAGGGCCGCCGGCACATCAAAGCGCGCGGGCCGCCTGGCCGCGGCGGCCTCGGCACTCACCATTGATCCGCGCGCGCGCTCCGCAGCGAGACCTCGCAGGCGCCCCGGGCAGGGCCCCGGCCCCGGCCCCCGGATCGGCTCGCAGCGGCGGGCCCGGGCCCCCCCGGGCCGGTCCCGACGTCGGGGAGCATCGGGAGTCGCGCGGCAGGGGAGGGGGTGAGGGGAAACAACAATCCCGGGATTAGAGCAAGATCCACCGGGAGGGAGGGTGAAGCGGCGCGCTCCGCCGCCCCTTTTATGCAAAAGACCCGAGTGGGCCTCCGCCCCCGCCGCGGCCGCCCCCGGCCCCTCCGGCCCCCGCCCGGCCCGGCTTTCAACACAGGTCCTGTTTCCAGCAGTCACTCCGCGCACCAAATGTCCTCCGGGCGCTTCCAACAAAAACTGCGCTGTGGATTTAACTGTGCACTTCAAAGGCGCGAGCCGAGCGCACGGTCCTGAAAGGGAGGTACGCGCCGGCCGCGCCCCGGGCCGCCCCCCGTGCCCCTACCGCCCCTCCCCAGGGCCGTCCGGCTCGCACCGCCCCACCGAGCCCGGGTTTCTGCCCGGTCGGACACCCTCCGGCCCCAGGCGCCCGCGACGCGGCTCGGCGCGACCTCGCCCCCTGTCCAAGGGGGGCTTTCTTTGAAGCAGCTCCGCTGGGGCCGCGCCTCCACCCCCACCTTTTACAGCTGGGCTTTCCGCGGGGAAGACGGGCGCCTCGGACGCCGGGCGGCCCCGAAGTCCATTGCTGCGAGAGGTTATTTTTATTTCCCGGCCCTCCGGTTGTTACTGAGTTGCCAGGACCTTATCAAAGCGCAGCCGGCTCCAGCCGACTCCCCCGGGCCGGGCTCGGGGAGCCAGTGATCCCGCCGCGCCAATCACAGCCGCGCTCGGCCGGCCCGCGCCGCCCGCCTTAAAGGGACAGCGCCCCGCGCCGGCACAGCCCGGCCCGGCCCGCCCCCGCCGCACGCTCGTCTCCCGCGTTAACTCTTCCAGGGTCCTCCCCCACCCCCTGCGAGGCCCCCGCCGCCCCGGGGGCGCTCTCAGCCGGAGTTCCAACTCTGTCTTTCAAGTTCTCCGGCCTCTTTGCTCCAGCTTCCTCCCCCTGCCTGCCCTCGCCCTCCTCAGCTCTGGAAAGCAACAGTTTATTGTAGCATTCTGGCCGTCGCAAGAACTGCAAGCAAGCAGATTTTTTTTCTATCATCAAACACTTTTCCACCTCTATTCAAGTTTCCCTGGGAATTTGGGCTGCAAGGATGTCATAAAGGAAGTTCCAGTCCTGGGATCCGCTGGCCAAGTGTCAAAGGGCGAACGCGGGCCTGGACGCAGAAGGCACGTGTGTGCCCTTGCGCGCCGTTTTTCTGAGTGCGGCTTAGGACCACGGCGCGTTAGTGGATGTGTGAGGCTGGGGTTGTGAATCCGCCAGCACAGGCCCGAGTGCTGGAGATGGGCTCTGACACCTCGTTAGGCAGCATGCCTCAGTTTCCTGAAGATTTACCTCCCAACTTACCAACCCGGCCACCAGGATCCTTTTTGTGCACATACAGAACATCTTTCTAGAACAACCGCGTTCCCAACACGCTATTGCGAGCATCCCCTATCCTGCCATATGTTACATATTAAGGACATGGAATGCCTTTTTTCTCCTTGATCTGCAGTTCTGATGCATTGAAAACTCCTCGCCCACTGTCACCTTTGAATGTCACCTCCCCACACACCGCCAGGAACGTTTACGAGGCACCGCTGTCTCTTCTCACTTAATGTCGTGAGAAAATACGCCGGAACCTAGAACACCTATTACTATAGAATGATCCCTCTATTAACTTTTAATAGATTAACTAATCTTAAAGGTGTCGATCAAATTGTTTCAATAAGTGAAAACGGAGCCCAGCGCAGGGACTGGGCCCGGTTTGGGGGCCCCAAGCCCTACTCACTTTCCTTGTTCACTTTCTTGTTGAACTTAATGGATGACAACGCTTTTCATTGCAGAGGGGCCCATAACCGATCGTTAGACCCTTAGAACTTGGAAACAGGCGAGAAGTGGGTCTCGTTAGGCTTCTGTAGGAAAAGCGCCCATGATGTCCCGGAAGAGGGCAAGCAGTGGGAGGCTCTGCCCTGCCGCCCCCAGCCTGTGGGGCCGCAAGTGACGAGAGTCCTCTGCAGACCACGCTGCCAGACTTTTTAGGGTCTGAGTGCCAAGACGGGTGACATTGCCCTTCCCGATACCTGCCCCTCCGTGGCCACGGTCTGCCTCTCCGGGCTCACCTCCCCAGGCAGCCAGGCTGGCAGCCAGCCAGCGGTCCAGGCTGTGGAATATGGCCACTTCAGGACACGCGGGGAAGGCCGGTGCCAGAGTGTGGCAGGATGGCTCATCTTTGCCTTGGGTCAACTGCTAGGTGTGAGGACACTGGCAGCCGGTCCACGTCGGGTCGGCTTCATCTAAGAGCCCGGCCTTCCGGAGTGCTGGGATGTGGGACCTATGGCCAAGGGCACGCCCACCCACTTCGGCGGCCCCACGACAGCCAGGAGCAAAGCCATCCGTGTGGTTCCAGGGAGGCTTTAGGCCACAGAGGGTGTTATTACAGGAACAGAAGTTGTATACGGAGGGGAATAAATTGCCACAGAAGTGTCTACAATATAAACAACGGCGCGCGCACGCCTACACGTGCACGGGTACATGTGCACACACACACACACACGATGTGGGGGAGGGGAGATAGAAACAGCAACACATCCCAAATCAAAATAAACAATGATCAGAAAGAGGAGGCTTTTAAAAAGGAAGTGGAAACTTGGTCTTCATGGGTGGTTTTCCTCCCCTCCCAGCTGTCCCCACTGACCCTTTGCTGCCCCCCCCCGCCCCAGCCAGCCTTTATCATCACAGGCTCCGCTTCAGCTGAAGACTCTCCTGCTCCCTCCTACCCCAGGGCAGCAGCAGCAGGGAGGAGGGGATGGAGATGGGGACACAGACAGAAGGCCTGGTGTCGTTTCAATCTTATTAATGACCCCTCTGAGGGGTCCAGATGTCCAGAACAGGTGCCTGGTCACCTTGGCCCAGTGACTCCCCCTCCATCTCACCCCTGCCCCTGCCCTTTCTCCTTCCCCCTTGACTTCAGATCTGGGGGTACCCTTCCCATTCAGCAGGAGGCCGGGCCAAGTGCTGAGAAGCCAGGAGTCCTCTCAAGCCTCTGGGTCTTTGACTACTTGTTGATAATATTTGTGGAAGAGAATCCCAAGTCCTTCACTGATACCCAGCCCCTTTCGCAAGAGAGCACCGTTTTCCATTTTCCCCTTCTCCCTGGCCGGGCGGTATCACGTGACTCGTTGTAATCCTGCGCGGTTGCCTGGAAACTGGAAAGCAAAGGTGATGGATTCCTGCACATGCTCGCTCTCCCCCCTCCTTTACAGAGAAACCCTACAGAGGCTAAACCGCCTACTTTGCCTAAGTGCAGACAAGTTTAATAAAGCAGAGAGTATAATTCTTTTCTGGAATTATGGGTTGGGTTGAAATCCTAGAATCCTAGAAAACAAGGACTCGGGACTCCCTGGGGAAACATCTGGCCAGATCTCCAAACTTTAGTCAGCCCGCCTCCCCACCCCCCCCCCAAAAAAAAAACCCTTCTGGAGTGGAAGTCACACCAGTTGTGACTTCGGAGGACGTGATTTTCTAAGATTCAATGACTTTGTCTTTTATTCCTTTGGAAAAGTGCCGCCTTAGACAATGTACCTTTGTTTAAGGAGGGAGGTGCAGAGAGACACAAGTAACCTTTCCTAAGACAGCAGGTCACCTGGTCATGCTGAGTCGTTCATCTGTAGAGTGGAGGAAACTTCCCTCCAAATGTCGCCGTGAGGATGAGCACCAAGGTCAACGTCCAGCAAGATGTTTGACACACAGTGGGCTCCCCAAACTGTTCCCCCAATAGGCTGGGAAGAAGCTCTCTGTCTCCAAAGCAAAGATGCCCTCCAGTTAGCAGTCATGCATGGGGGGGGGGGGCGGTGACAGGACAGGGATGAGGGGCTGGATGCTACCAAGAAGGGCCTACAGAGGCGAGCCCCCCCCCCAGCCATCTTCCCTGCAGAGGGGAGCAGGCTGGGAGGGAAAGGGGGCCCGTGCCTCTCTGCTGTCTCTCAGAAACCGTCCTCTCCTGTCCCCGAAAAGAAACATCCTAATTTTCTAGCCAGGGGACTCTTCCAAGTGTTATCTGATCCAATCCACGTTTTGAGACGGGAGAACTTAAGCTACGAAAAGGTGAAGAGATTTTTCCCAAGATCACTTCGCCCACGCGAGAGCTGCGCTGAAACCCTGTAAGGGTTCTTTCTGGCTCCTGGTCAGTCGCCCCTGGGGAGGAGACCCCAGAGCAGGGCTGGCTAAGAGAGAGGGGCCCTGAGTTCCTCAAGTCCCTGACTTCCAACACGAGCCCCTGACCAGCAAACATGTTTTGAGATGTTTTCCTACAAGAATCACCTCAGGACTTCGGCCCGAGATTCGACCAAAGCACACTTCCTTCTGCCCCTGCCCCTGGACCAGCCTGACCCCCGAACTAGGCTATCCCATGGAGTCTCTTATGGTGGCAGGCGTTGCCAGGGGCATCTCGGAGTGGGGGGGGGGGTGCTGGTTCACTCTAACGGAGCCCGAGAGGAGGAAGAGAAGAGGAAAAGGCCAACCCAACTTCCCTCTCTTCCCCCTTCCTACTTCCTCTCCCCTTGGGGCGGGGGAGGGGGTCTGGGATGTCAAGGTGGAAATTTCCAAGCCACAAGAGCAAAGGGGAGGGTTCTCGAAGAAATGCTACCCGTAGACATGTGGGGGGGGGGAAACTTATTTGTTAATAAAATTCATACTAATGCGTCATTTATATGTTAAATTTAAAACAGAGCTAATAAAGCCAAACTTCCTAATCTGACTTACTTCCAAGGGCCTTTCATATTTATGATAAGCGGAGCTACAAACCGCTGGGCTGCTGGCGCCCTGCCATTCATCATCTCTCAAGAGTTGGCCTGAGCCAGCCATACGAACACAAATCCAGAAAGAGGTTCTGAGCTTTGAAATTCTCTTCTCCGTAGCGCCAAGCAGACACACACACACGAAAAAGGTGGTTTGCAGGAAGGGACATGAGAAAGAGGTAGGAGGAGAACCCCTCAGTACCATCCAAGGGGCAGCAAGGGAGACTTTGCTGTAAACAGGTCGGTGATGCCAAGCTCCCGCCATAGACCTGGTTCTCTGCTCCCGCCGTCTCATCCCGCTCGTTTGAAACAAGTTCTGGAAAGCGGGGTTCTGCCGAGCTTGGGATCAGGTCCTTTACTCTTTCATGTCAGTTTCTTGATTTGCTTCGAACATTCCCACAAGCCGATTGGCTGCTTTCTCTGTCTCCGGGGGGTTCGCCACGACGGGGGACGGGGGAGGGGAGGCGAGGATGTTTGGCGGAGTCCCAGGCCGCCCCGGAACACCTAAAGAGGTTCTGGATATTTGCTCCCCATGAAAGAACCTTCCCCAATGGCAAGTGCTCAACGCGTTGCTTTCTTACGTAGCCTGCCCGGGACGTCGCCGCGGCGGCGCATCCCACGCCTCGCTGGCACTCGGGCTGGTCGTACGCCGGCAGACGTCTTACAAGAGGAGTCTACACTTGCTGTCTACACTTTCTCCTCTTTCATTGTCTCCTCAACGCATGACAGTCTTTCCCCCCTCGAAAACCACGTTCAGCCAACCTAAATCCCACGGGTCCGTTTTGCTCCGGACAGGGCTGGACTTAGCGGCACCCCGGCTCCTTCGCCTCGCTGTGGCCCAAGCCTCTCCCGCATCCCTCCGAACTTTCTCACCAGGAACGTCTCCATCTCACACGGCTCTGTACTCTGCCCAGCCCTCAGGCGCTGCTCTTCCTCTCGGGTCCTTCCCCCCGAAATGGTTTCTGGGCAACTTCCTGCCCCACCCACACTTCCAAGACCCATTCTCTAGAGACCAGGGCCTCCCAGACCCGCGGCCCTGTCCTCTCTCCCCACCTCTCTCGCCGTCCTCGCCTTGGAGAGGGGGCCCACCGCTGTCTCAAATTTCACATCTTAAAAAACGGAACCTACATAGCCCCTGTCGAAACCAGCCATCCTCCTGGTAGGCAGTGACCTCCCCAGGCCCCCCGCGGCCTCAGTGAGAAACCTGGGCCATTTCTAGATCCTTCCTTTCTCTCATCCATCCCCCTTCGGCCACCCAGCTCTGTTGATTCTGCCTCTGAAAAATCTCCTAAAATGCCCACCTCCCCTCCATATCCACCAGCAGGACCACAGCTCTGGCTCTTCTTATCTCTTGTCGGGAACAGCAACTCTCTCTTCTCCCTGACATGTTGCCACCATGGAGAGAGCATTCTGCACCCCAAGACAGACCATATCAGTCCCAGCTTCAAATCCTCCCTCGGCCACATACAGCTACAGACAGAGTTCACAGCCCGCTGTGCGGTGCCCAAGGTGGTTGGCCCTGGCCAATCTCTGGCTCCATCTCCTGCTGCCTCTGCCCCCCTCCGCCCCACCCCCCCCCATCCCCTGCCAAGGGCAGTCTCACATGGTGACTCCAATCTGCTATTCCTTCGTGCTTTTGGACTTGAGAGAATCCCTTGGCCAGCAGGCCACCCTCTTCGGCTTCTTCAATCCCTATCCTGCCGCACCCTCCCCAAGACTGGGAGGGGGGCCTCTCTTCCATCTTTCCAGGGCACCTGGGCCTCACCTCCAGCAAAACGCCTCCGCTGATCTGCTCCTCCTTAGCACCCATTCCCCCAAGGGCTCTGAAGAAGGGGCCATGTTTTTTGACACCTGCATCTCCCAGCCCAGTCCGTGGTTGAACTGCATGGTGATCGGCGAAATATTGAACAACTGGTATTACATGCGCACGGGCCAACCAGCACGCAGCCGGCCTGGGTCCTGGGGCGGCGCCATGAAATGCCCCCAACCAGGGTCAAGCCTTTAGTTGCCGTGTCTTGGGGAGTTGTGGTGGGCTTCCTCTAAGTGGCCCTCAATGATCCCTGTGTCCTGCTCCCTGCCCCGTGTCATTCCCTCCCTGGAGCGTGGTGGGGCTCAGGGATTGGCTTCTCACGAACAGAATACGGCAGACAGGACAGGACGTCCCTTCTGAGACTGGATTATAAAAAGATTTCGACTTCTGTCTTAGGTGCTTTTTTAGGCTCGTGAGGCAGCCCCGTGGCAGGGAGAGGCCCACGTGGCCAGGGACAAGGCTTCCACCAACCGAGTGAGCGATCCTGGAAGTTGATTTCTACCCGGCCAAGCCTCGAGCCCCGTGGAGGCCCAGCTGAGAGCTTGCCTGCAGCTGCCTGAACCACCTTGAGCCAGAGGCACCAGCTAAGCCCGGAGCCTGGACCCACGAATTAAGATGCATCCTTTCAGAAGGGGCGTGGCGGAACCAGCCCTGTGGGTGAGACATTTCCCCCCCGCCAACCACCACCGCTAATGCTGAGAACCAAGCTGCAATACATGGGGGGGGGGGGGGGGTTCCAGGAGTCTTTTCTGCACATTGCTGGGGAACGGCGACGAGCGTAAACCGGCAATAATTATAACACGTTTGAAACTCTTCCAAGGTTACTGGATGTTTCTGTAAAAACATATCAGATTTCTCCAAATAGGTTATGAAACGAAAAACCGAAATCATTTTGAGATTTTACTGAACTACGGGCTAGTGACATCCGCTCACATCCAAAACCACGTACCTCACGGCCACCTTTCCCAAGTCATTGGGAAGTTCTCCCCCCCCGACTAGCTGGAAAGACAGAACCTATTCGTCTATCTAGAAGGTAAATATGAATATTATTTGTGAGTTTATTGCCTCAGACGTAGAAGAGGGAAAGGAATCTTCCCCTTGGAGCGGCAGGGAACCTGGAAGAAAGATGCTAATGAAGATATCTTTGGGATTAAAATGTGTCGCCCAAAGTAGCAGGGGCTGGGGCTCCTTCTCTAAAGACTTTTGTAAAGCGGTCTTCAGAATTCCTATCCAGGAGTTTAGATGCGGGGGAGAAAACTCCAGAATGCGGTGGCCTCGAGCAACTCCGGAGCCGGCTTTTTTGTTTTCGTTTCGTGGACGTGATCACTGTCCACACAGCAGGTATGGGCTGAACATAGTTAATGGTTTTCTTAGCAAAAACGTGAGTCACATCCCAAAATTAAAACGTGTGGATTGAGCCTCTTCTCCTGTTACTAACGCTCTGTTAATAAATATTCCCCCAGTAACTTTTGAGTGTAGAAAAAGATATAGTAATCATTGAAACTACAAAATCTGTCCTGATAATCTTGGGGGATGTTAGGGAAAAAATGAAGTGGAAAAGGCCAGCCTAGCCCTCCAGACAAGGAAGACTGGAGCGTGATGCCACGAACTTCAACAGATGCCGTGATGGGAAGGCCAGTCTTTTAAGCTGAAAATACCATTTCCCCTCTCCCTGAACTGATGAATATTTCTTTTTGCAGAATTAAATATTTTTCTCAAGGTCAGTTTGTTCACCGTGTCAAGTCTATCTACCCGCGTACGACTTTTCGTGTGAATCCATTAATTCGCAAATAAACAAATAACCGAGATCCGGTTGCCTGACTTTGGGGTCCCAAGAAGTGGGTGAGGAAGGGGCTTCCTCCTCCTCCCCTTCTCAATGCCAAGGTTGGAGAAGACCAGAGAGCAGTGAGCCAGGTGTGAGGGGCAGGTGCCAGACAGCCGCCTGCAGAGAGGAGTGCCTTCCTGGTGGCTGCTCAGAGGGAGCCCTGGAGGAGCCCCAGGTGCAGGACAGCTTCCAGAGGTCAAGACCAAGAAGCTCTGCCACCCAGGAAGGGCGCGGGCACCCGATGGCCGCCAGCTTTCCACCGGTTCAGATTTCTCAGGTGACTACCCACTTCCTGTAGGTCTAGCTGCTGCTTCAACTTGGATTTTCAGTAACAGACATGACCTTCCCAACCCCCATCTGAAGCTTTAACCTTTTCTACCCCAACGAAGGCTGCTTCCCCCACCCCCAGCCTCCCCAGGGGGTCCCTGCTCTGAATTTCCCTGTGAAAAGGTGTCAGCCTTGCACTCTACAAGACAATGGAGGGCCTGGTGTGCACTTGGGACGCTGCTCAGCTCCAGAAGGGCCCTTTTCCCAGGGAGCCAGGAGGGAAGAGGAAGGTGGGAGTCCCATGCCATGGGCACTAGGGTGCCAGCGTGGACCCAGCCAGCCGTCTGGGGGAAGGTGGGCAGGAAGAGATCCAGAACCCCTGGAGAGGAGGGCTCAAGCGGGGGCTGCGACCACCCGGGGCGGGAAAGCCTGGTGGGAGGAAGAGCCCAGAATCCAGGCTCTGCACCGAAATTGGTAGCCCAGGGGTGGGAGGGTGAGGGGAACCTGGGCAGGGGGGGGGCGGCTGTGGGAAGAGGACTTGCCAGGGGCCCAGGCAGGAGGAAGCTGTGCCTTTTCCAGAAACCCATGGAAACTGGGAGCAGGGGAGAAAAGCAAGGTGAGGCAGACCAGCCGAGGTGGGCTTGGCAGAGCTTTGTGAGCCAGGGAGAGAAAATGATTTCTTCGTCTGAAAATATAATTATGAGCCAGGGGAGTGTGGCGCAGTGGTTAGACACGGAGGCCCTGAGTAGGGACGGCCGGCCCCCTACCGAGAGAGCCTGTCCTTTCTCTATGCCTCAGTTCTCCCAGGTATAAATTAGGCTCGGGAGTTGGTGTGAGGATCACATGAGATGCTGCAGAAAAGTGGCTGGAACCCCACCTGGTGGCCCTCGAGCACTCCCAGGGATCAACCATCTTAGGGAAAAAACTAAGAGAACAACCCAGGCCGGGGCCTGGCTCCGCCACTAAGGACACCCTGCCAGGGCTTTCGGGCTCTTGGAGACCCCCTGCCCTTACCTAGAAAACGGGAATAAAGCAAAGGCAAGTTTCAGACGGAGCCTGCGTGGAAACGTTCGAGCCAGTAAATTTAGCTTCTGGAAGACGCCGGTGCTCAGCCTTTCTGGCACGGACGGTTTGCCAAGGCCAGCTGACGTCTTGGCACACGTTTTATCTTCTCCGTGCTCACTCCCAGTCCCCAACGAGGGGTGGTGGCTGCAGCCAGCTAACTTCACGCGGAAAACACCCGCAAGTCCCAAGCTTTGCGGCCATGACCTTGAGTCAGCCGTTTCGCCTTCAGGGCGTGACCCCGTGCGCAGCACCGGCACCCCTGGCCGTGCTGCCTCCTGTCACCTCCACCTTCCGCCCTCCACGACTGTCCCGGAGATCCCACATGGACGGCCCTGGTGCGTTTTATGATGCTGCTGCTCCTCCCAAGGGCGTATGGTGGCCCCCATGGGGTGAGGTCAAGAAAACGGGGTGCCCACCCCCAGCCCTACTTGTCCTCAAACCTCCCAGCAGCTACCCCGCCCTCAGAACCTTCTCATAATTGGCAACGGGCCGGGCCGCATACCACGGCCTGCCTGCGTTTCTTTGTTTTAACGATTTGCTAATGATCTGGGTGTGACTACCAAGTTCCGATGCCTTCCCCCTGCATGCTTGTTCCTCCCTTTGTAAATCCTGCAGGGTGCTACTGCGTTTCAATGATGCTTTTCCGTATGGATCCCGTCCCTTATTCGTATTCTGTGTCAAAGAAAAGCTTGCTCAAAGATGGTCCTCCCGGGCGAGTGTTATGATGGCCGCAGACATGTCAAGGCTTCCTTCCAGGGTGCACTTTCTGTTGCTGGCCAGGGGGGCTCCTAAAGTGCTGGTGTGTGGGGGTATGGGGCCTTCTTGCTCCCCGACGAGGCTTCTGCCTGTCTCTGAGATACAGTCAGCTGTGACCTTGGCGTTGCGGTGATGTCAGGCAGCCCCTCCCCCGGGGGTGGACGTGAGGTTCAGAGGACGCTCCCGGATCCTCCCGGCCCCCTGGCGCTCCACACGCTGACTCCATGCTCACCTAACACGCCATGCTGTACCCTTCGCCCTACCGGGGCTGTCCTCATGCTGCGTGTGCCTGCCACCGGCCTGCAACGTCCTGCAGGCGACCTACGCGGGGCTCCCCCTCGGCAGGGACTCATCGCATGACACGGAAGGGGCAAGCAAGTCCACCCGCGTCTCCCACCACGCAGTGCCCTGCAGAGCAGGCGTGCAGTGCTGAAGGCAGTAGGAGGGGAGGCGGAGAGGGAGAAGAGAGTTTGGTCCCCCCGGAAGTACCTGACGCTGCTTTGGCCGTAGGGCAGTGACCGAAGGCCAGCAGTTTTCAGATTCTGTTTTGCTCCCTTGAGGGACGGGCTGGTGGCCCACGAAGGATTCTAAATGAGCTCACTAGGTACAGTGCACTCGGCACGGGGGTCCTAGGCCTTGTTTCCTGAGGCCGGATGAACGTGCGGGGGCAGGAAAGGGCAGTGGGAACATTTTGGGGCTTTCCTGCCGGCCCTTCACTACTTGGCCTTGCCCACTTGCAGTAAAGTGGACAGAGCCCCGGGGGGCTTTAGGGATGGAGGGCACTGGACACGTCTCTCTGTCGACCACATCGTCCCACCACCCTTCACGACACAGGCCTGCTCCATCCTTTGGTGGCCAGCTGGGGGGGCTGGGTCTCCCCCGCTAGCCCTGCAGGGGAGCATGCCTCCTCCCACTCCTGTAGTCCCCAGGAGAGGGAGGGAGGCCTGGCCCCCGGAGAGGAGGCAGGAGGCGACTCACCAGGGTGTGGATAACTCCGCCCATCCCTCCTCAGAGCTGGCCTGCGGAGTCTCCCCATCTCCGCCTGCTCCTCCATGCCCTGAGCTGCACGGGGCAGACCCCGCTGGGAAGACACTCTCCAAACCAGTGTCAAGCAAGCGTGTCTGATTTGGGATCCAGCTCCAGGGAGCCGACGGTCGCTGATTCCTGCCGGGCATTTACTTGAGCAGCTGCAACCTTGACGCAGCTGACTCCGCCTGCCTGACTCCTGTGCCTTCTCTCGATTAGCCCTACACTTGAGCAGGGAAAGGGGGTGCTACTTATTAGCCTCGATACCCAGTTTGGAAGTTGTTTTCTCTATAAATGTTCTCTTTGAGGTGGGCCTTATTCAGGGGCACCCAAGGCTGGGAGGAGAAGGGGACAAAAGAGAGACACACAGAGACAGGAAGTCACAGTTACTCTCCTCCCAGAAATCTTTTCCCGTCCTTCTGCGTGAGGCCTGGGCTGGCCTGCTTGTCTCGCGTATATATAATGTGCTAGACTTGCCCCGGGAAGCTTATCTGAACAACCTGACCTGCACAGAGCTATCAGTTGCGGGGACCAAGCCTAGCACTTCCTTTGTATCCAGCACCGTGTAATGAAGGAAGAGCAGGGGAATTAATGCATGAAAAGCAATACCACTCTTTGGACTCAGGAGTCGGGGATACATCAAGTTTCAAATCCTGACCCCACCACTGCCCTGGAATAAGTTGTATATCCTTTTTCGTAAGTCATATATACTTCAGAGCCTTGATTTCCTCATCCACAAAAGAGAGCTAAGAATAAATAACTACTTTTAAGGGTTGTTTATGACTGAAATAATTTTCAAGCTATCCTTTTTTTAATGTTTCCCACTTACCAGTCCTGGGCTAACAGGCCCAGGGTGCTGTGGGTATCAAGATAATCCACGCAAAGTGCCAGCCATAGTCGCTGGCACGGAGAGCAGGGACCCCTGTTTGCTGTTAGTGTGAGCATATGTTCGGTCCAGGAAGCTGACCCCGGGGACTGGGCAGGACGATCGCACTCAGTCTTGTACGCGTGGCTTCCGGGCCGAGTCAGACATTACTATAAACCTTTCCCGGCTGACCCTGCCAACGCCTGCGTCCCAGAGGGAAGGTGGGTCCGTGGCTCCCTCCTTGGGGCCATCTTCCCCGTCACAAAGAGCGGCTCTGTCTGAACCCCCAGGGCCCGGGCAGTAAAAGGGCCATAAACAGAGCGCGCTGCCATAAACCAGAGACAGCCATTAGCAGTTTCCTTTCTGATAAGGGCTTCAAGGGCCCCGAGAAGACTGCTGCGATTTCCAAGTCTGGTCCCTGCGCCCTCGATATTTGAATCCTTGGGTCAGAGTCCACAGAGAGAGAGAAGATTGAGGAGAAGTCCTCCAAGGGACGGGAAAGACTGGGAGGGCAAGAGGCAGGCTGCAGAGGGTTTTGGGTAATAACAGTAGCAAAGTGGCTGAGGCGAGGAGGCACTTCCTGTGGGCCAGGCTCTCTGTGAAGAGGTCACCTCCTTTAATGTCCCGCCCCCCCCCCACTCCCTGTGGTAGACACTACTATTATCAACATATTTATTTCACAGGAAACACAGCGTAAAATCATGAATGCAGGTCCCCTGTTCAACGTTAGGAATTTCAAGATGGCGCCAACATGGGGACTGTATGACTGCACTGATCACCTGCCCAGGAAGCCAGCCTGTCTAGAGGGCTCCGGGTGCTCAGTGAAGGTCACATGGCAGTAAGTAGTGGTGGGGCCAGGGGTGAACGCAGCGCACTGGGAAAAAACAAGGCTCTGGGTGGGTTCCTTGATTCCTCCCAGCCCTTTTACCCCATGGACGGTGCCGCCACCAGCCACAGGTGAAGCTTAGAGAGTAAGTAAGTAAACAGTTTAGGGTCACCCAGCTCTCTGATAGGTGGATTCTCTTGAATAGAGCAACGATTTCAAGGTGGGTCATTGCCTTGGAAGACGGCAGTCTTCACTTACTTAGACACCCTCCTGGGGGCAGTGGAAGCGCCCCAGCTGGAAGGAGCTGCCCCGTAAACATCCCTTGAGGACAGACGTGAGGGCTCTGCTACCAGGAACTCACCTGGCTCTTGAGCTGATGGAGCTTTCTCGTAAAAACTCTGGTCCAGTGTTAGCTTCCCATTCTCTGAAGGACAGGTGTCAGTTCCCACAGGCCTAAATATCTGTAGCTATCTAATCTGAACTGCTAGTTTTAAGAACAAGAGCCATCAAACTGGGAAGAGGCATTTCCAGTTGGTTCTGTGTTCTTACAGATTGAATGCATAATCAGGGAAGGTTAGTGGCAAGTGCCCACGCCTACATCTCCATCCTGCCTCCAACCAGCTCAGTGGCCCAGGCCACTCTGGGTAGTGCAGGGTCCTCACCTGCACAAGGAAGGGCTTGGATACCAGCGTCTCCGACTCTTCCATTCCAGACTCTTCTAGTCCGTTCTTCTTCCTCACTGCCCATCGCACCCGCAGGACATGGAATAGCCTCACTTAGGTTGTGGCTGGACTCATCGGCTAAGAGGAACGAAGACGTCATAGTCATAAGGGAATAGGCTGTCACCCACTTGCTCCTCTTCTGCATGTGCAGCCCGTGTGGGCCTCCCCGGGGGGACCAGAGAGGTGCTGGTCGGTGACCGTTGGTCTTGACCACAGGTGCAGCACTCAAGAATGATGACCACAGGTGCAAGCAGATGCCGACGGGGCAGGACCCACTTCTTCCTTCTGTCCCCGTGTCCTCTTCCCGAAGGGCCATCGTGCCTCTGTTTTGGAAGGAAGGGCCAAATTTTCCAAACTCTCCTAGAATTAATGATGAGTCTAGGATGCCATCTTGCGCATTCCTGGCACTATTCCATGCATTCGGGGTCTTGTACAACAATAGAAACCTTAAAATAACATCTGTGTCTTTAAGAGAACCGATTAAGTAAATCATATCCATGGCGAGGGCAGTAAAGGAACATTATATGATCTTTTAAACGGTAATGGAGTTGTAATGATACTGGAAGTATGTAGGAAATTAGCTCCAAAAAGCAAGAGGCAAAAGTTGTATAGAACATGTATTCAACTAGGTAAAACATATGGAAAAAAATCATTGAATCATAGATGGCAGGATCGTAGATCATCTTTCTCTGGTTTTTTATAGGTTGTCAGCCACCGCCAGCCAGGCCTGGATGGTGACATTTTGTGCCATGTGACCTTATCCCATTCTGGGTATAGCCGATTGAGCTGCATGCGGCCATGTTACTCATGGACGGCCCATCATAGGCTAGTCGGCGCCCCTTGACTGGAGTAGTGGGGCCTAGAAAGAGGAGCGGGGTTGTTCAGTTTCCTTCTTGAGCTCAGAAATTCGACTGAGACACAAACGAATAAACAGGTGCTCCAATGGAAGCCGAAGCAATAGAAGGGGGCCAGAGCGAGGCTGGGGAAATGGTAGCCATGGCCTGGGAGTTGTTGAAATTACGAGGGGCCAGAGGGAGGGGCCGTGCCCTGAGGGATCCCCAACCCCCTATTCTTGCAACGCACCCCTATTTTCCCTTGGGGTCAGCTGACTGTGTCTCAGGTCCTTGAAATGGAATATTATTTTGTATTTTCCAAAATTTCAATCATGACATTATATTACTTGTAAGAATTCGCTACCAAAGAGCGGTTCCGTTGCATCCTTGGCAACCCTACCATTTTGGAGTGCCTTCTACTGAGTCAAATATTTTAAATAAGCTTGGCTTTGCATCATGTCACCAGGGTTACGGAAGAGCAGCCGGTCAAGGCCATTTGAATGCTGTGCAACGCAGATTTCCAGCTGGGGGCCTTGGCGTCAGACACTCCCGGCCAGGGCCTGCAGGGGACAACCTGACAGGCCAACAGGGCCTCGTCCCTCTCAGAAATGTCATCTTTGAAAAGCAGCTTGGCATCGCTTGTTTCGTGCCCACCACATTTTCAGATAAGTCAGCGGATCTGCATTTGCACGATACTTCATCTATACTGCGGCACACGGCCACTCACGCGCACAAACCAGAAGACGAACAGCCTGGAAATACCAGACAAGAAGATGGGAGAAAATATAGAATCCGGGTTTTGGGAATCTGAAGTCCGTTTCCTCAGTGAGGGGACTTTTGTTAGTAAGTCCAAAAAGATAAGAGCCGCCAACTTCCGGCCCTGTGACCCTTCTGCATTTCCATTGCCCCCCAGCGTTTCGCCCCTTGACGAACTTCGGTTCTTCACACTCCCTGCGGTCTCAGACTCTTGGCCAGATCCGCGGACTTGAAAGTGGCCTCAAACGTTCTCTCCTCCTGGATGAAATGCATAAGGCCACGTTCACCTATCTGTTAGCTTTCGTGAACCTTCTTCCTACCTGTTTGCAGTGCCGGCTGCTGGGCAGGTGAGGCCCTGGGTGGGCGACATGGGAAGGGGTAGGGGGACGTGCTCTCCAAACACCCTGGGCTCCTGGGGAGAAGGCAGCGATGACACGGCCAGACAAAAGCTGCTGGGGACACCTCAGCCCCGGGGCCCCTGTCCTGGTTTCACCACTTAAAAGCTGTATGGTTTGGGCAAAAGTTTTGCCCTTCCCGTGCTTCAATTTTCTCAACTATGAAATGGGAATGAACTGTTAACAGGGAGGCCGAAACGAGAAAATGGACCATATGTCCAGTCAGTGTCCTCTAAATGCTGGCTGTCCTTCATCTTAGGGAACCAGGCTATGGCCGCCTCTCCTCTCCCTCCCCTTGCGCCTCCACCGGAAAGATGTCCGAGAGCCTCTGGAGAGACTGGTGGGGGGCTGGGCATGCCGAGCACAGGGCAGCCACCCCGGGCCAGGCACCTTTGAGATTCTTCCATGAGCAGACAGATTGCTCATTCTGCAGACGCTGTCAGCACGCAACGCTGTCCTGGCCCGGGGAAGGGTGAGTGGCTGCAACCAGGTTTAGAAACACATGTCAAACCCAATTCCAACCAGATGAGGCTGGCCTGCTTCCAACGGCCACTTTCCATCCCTTCCAGCCAGAGGGAGGCTTGTCCAGATCCCATCCCCAGGCAGCCAGGCCTGTTTGTTCCCCAGGGCCCTTGGGTCCGGACCGAGAAGCTCACCTCTCTGCTCAGGAGGCTCCATTCCGAAGGTCCAAACCATGAGTCATGGCGCTCACGGAAGCGGCAACCTTCTGGAGAACCCACGGCCCATCCTATAGTTAAGGGGGCCAGTTCTGTCCCTGACAGGGGGAGGAGCCGGGCAAAGGAGGAGGCGAGGAGATGCCGTTTAACCACCACAACAAGGGGGTTGGATGAGCCACTGGCTCCCCCAGGAAGTGAAATATCCCATATGGAGCAGACGGGCCTATGCCAGTTGGCTAGGAAGCCACTGACTTCTCTTTGCTGGGTTAAAAATGGTGGCTGGAAAAAAAAAAAAAAAAGCCACCACCACCCAAAACACCAACCCACCAGAGAATGCAGCATACCAGCAAAGAGTCAAGAAGGAAAGGAAATCCAAATGTTTTGAGTTTAGCTATTAAGCATAGTTTCCAGCGAGTGTACTCATGTCTTGAAATGAAACAGATGAAAGCAACATGTGTCAATGGTTGTAGGAAGGCAATAATGTCATCAACAGGAAATAAAGAAATTGAACACTGAAGCCTCGGCCCAGAACTTAACTCTTCTGCTCCAGTCCCAAAGGCTTTCTGCATGGAAGGCTGGGGAAGTTTCTTGCACAACTGGGTCTCTTCCTCCGCGGGCCCTGGGAGAACCCCCTGCAAGGACCGCGAGCACCAGAGAAGGACTTGCATGGTTAAGGGCTGATGGCCTTGGGAGGAAGGGAGCCCCACGGGCCCAGGAAGAGCCGAAGAGGAGCCACCTAGCCTCCGTCCACGAGCAGTTACCAATCCTTGGTGCTGGGACCACAGTGAGGAGTTCTTGGCAAGGGTGGTGCTGGCTGCTGGCAGAGGCGGCCAAGCCGAGGCCAATGTGCTGGCACTGAAAGTGTGGGTGGGGCCACCGGGGGGAGTGCCCCCCCGGGCCCCAGGAGGCTGTCATGGCTGCTCAGTGGCCCAGGGTACAGATGCGGCAGGCTCTTCTCACCCAATCCCTCTACTCAGGACAGAATGGAGAAAGTGCACATCCACCCCTCTGGCCCACCCTCAGAGAACCAGGAAAAACTGTGACTCCGGGCTCTCGGAAAGGTGAAGCTGATGTCCGCACGCCTCGAGAGTGGTGACAATGGCTTCTCCAGGCCACCCCGCTTTCGCCTCTGATGGACGGACACTATTCATCTTTGGGGACCCCTGCCTCACCATTGGGTCTGTCTACCACAGGCAAATAACACATACAGCTTAAAAATGAGACAGGAGGGTGCCTGGGTGGCTCAGTCGGTTAAGCACCGACTTCGGCTCAGGTCATGATCTCACAGCCTGGGAGTTCGAGCCCCACATCGGGCTCTGTGCTGACGGCTCAGAGCCTGGAGCCTGCTTCGGATTCTGTGTCTCTCTCTCTGCCCCTCACCTGCTCATGCTCTGTCTCTCTCTCTCGAAAACAAATAAAAAACATTAAAAAAAATTAAAAAATGAATGAGACAGGAAAAGTGGACTACAATAGATAAAATAAATAAAGTGGGATCACGAGAGCATTTGTTAGTCCGGTTTTAGATGTGGCCTTGGCTCGCGGGCACAGTGGTGCCTGACAGCGCCGCAGGCCGCACCTCTCACCCGCATCGGGATTCTTGGGGAGGCTCTGCTCGGGGGACGCAGGAGGCCAGCTCCAGGGGTCAGGGAGCTAGTCCACTGATTTCAGACTAGGCTGCACGGAGATAATCTAAAACAAATGTTTTGCATTGTCATTACAGGCAGATAAAATTAATGGACAGAAATGCTTTAATTCCTTCTTTCACTATTAAAAAAAACGAAACTGCTAACAGGCCTCAATGCCAGATTCCAGGATAGGTGCTCTGATGTTACTCAGAAATGTATATATTTGGATTTACCGTGCCTATGTATGCTGGTCTGCTCAGGCTATCATAACAAAATTCCATAGACCGGGCAGTTTACGCAACAGAAATTTCTTTCTCACAGTTCTGGAGGCTGGAAATCCAAGACCAAGATTCCAGCCAATTCAGTTCCTGAGGAGAACTCTCTTCCTGGCTTCCGGACAACCACCATCTACTATGTCCTCACATGTAGAGAGAGCGAGCGAGCTCTGTTCTCTTCCTCTTCTAATAAGTGCACTAATCCAATCATGGGCGTCCCACCCTCATCTCACCCTAAGTACCTCCCAGAAGCTCCATGTCCAAATACCATCATCTGGGGTGGGGGTAGCGGTTCAAGCATATGAATGGGAGTAGGGCACAGTTTGTCCCACAGCAGTGTGTTTCAAGGACCAGGTCACATCGGTAGGTGCCTGCCATGTGCCACGCACTGTCTTAGGCTCAGGGACAGTGTCAGCAACGGTCGGACACAGGTTGTGTCCTCTAAGAGTCCGGGAGGTAAACACAGAAGCAGACAACAGAACAATAACAGGGGCAGAGCCAAAGCAGCGATGTCCATGGGGGGCTGAGGGGAGGGGGAGTGGGGGCATGGAGCCCACCCTAGATAGAATGACAGAGGGGCAGAACGAGTCCAAGGAAGCTAAAAAGGACAGCCCTAGAAGGCAGGAGAACATGAGCAAACGCCCGGACACCAGACACAGTCTTGGGCACGGGCACGGCTGCGTGCAGGGACGTAACTTAGGAGAATGCAGCGTGCCAGGCAAGTGGGTGTCCAGAGTGGAGCTGGTGTGGCCAGAGCAAGGAGAAACAGAATATTCCGGTATGGAGTGTGGCCTCGACTTTATAGAGAAACCAGCTGGCAGGCGAGCTAGGTCACCAACTGTGTTTTAGGAAGTACCTTCTTGTGGGGTGGGGAGTTGGGTCTCATGAAGGTGAGACGCAGGAAGCAGGGACCCCAGTGGGAGTCTCCGATAATCTAAGAGGTCGTATTTGGTTAGATACTTGCATTTTACTTCAGCCACTTTCTTCGGTTGGGCTCCCCAGAAGCAGGATTCCTGAGATTGGAATTCAAGTGGACTCTTAGGAAATAGTCTCAGGGAAAATCTGTAGGGTGACGGGGAGGTGGCCTGGGGAAGGGAAGGAAGCCGGTGAGTTCATGATGTCCCTCAGTGTCCCCCAGAGGGTAACTATGGCTTACTGTCACCCTGGCTTGGGGACAAAAGAGCTGGAGTATTTCTGCCCTGGCACATGTAGTATGACATACGGTTAAGGGCTAGAGGGAGGGAGTGGGGGTGCAGGAACTTCTTGCTCCCTAAGCTTGCAAGCAAAGTGGGTTCTGGCAGCTTCCACTGGAGATGCAGGAAGGAAAGCTGGGCATGAAGGCTGGAAGAAACCGGAGCCGCACGGAGGTAGGGGTTGGGGGGCAGAGTGTTGAATTTTGGTTATCTGCTACGGGTGGTTATGAGACGTCCCAAGGCCTCCCGCTGCGTCCCGTGAACATCAGAATTAACCAGGAACTAGTGTTTCGGAAGAACTGAGATGGTCCAGGTCTGGAAGGTCAAGGAAAGTCCAGAGCAGGACTGCAGGATCAGCTCTGTCGCCAGGATCGTGGGGACCTTGTGGCTCTAGAAGTTTCCTCCCAGCTGTGACAGGGGCAAGGGACACGCAGGGAAAGCAATGTGGGCCCCGTATTGAGCCAAGAGCTAACTATGAACCTCATTGTTGGCTACAACAGGGCTGCGCGGCCAAAAGTGGGGCTGGGCTCCTGGAGCCGGGGAGCCCGTCCGCCGGCTGCTACTGACCAGCTATCTGGAGCAAGGGTGCGTCCCGATCCATCGGTGACTCAGTGCCCTTTATTCCCATAACCAGGATGGCTCTACCTGCCCTGCCCACTTCTAAGATTGTTATAGGGATAAAAATAGGAATCCGCCCTGGGAAAGTTCTCCAAGAATGTTCAAGCACACTCCACTTCCTAAATGGTGAGTAATGTCAGACGTGGGCACGCAGGGAGGAAAAGAGGCATTCACTGAACATCCCCTACAGGCTGATGGCTGCCCTTGCAGGTCTCATGCAAATGAGGGCAGAACTTTGACCCTCAGGCGGGAAACTGACAGAGACCTTGGTCTGTCCCTACAAGCCACAGATACCACTAAGTCATGTGATCTCCACCTAAATGCAATTAATCACCGAGCATCTGAGTTACCTCTTCAGACTTGAGGAGAGAGATCAAAGCCGGCCAGCCAGTGAGGCTTTGATAAGCCTTTAACCAGGTCCAGAGCCAGCTCCCTACCCTGCCTCCCCGTCTAGCCAGACGCACTCAGCCGGCCTCCAGGGCCAGGCCGGACTTCCACGGGGCTCCAGAGCCAGTTAGCTCCAAAGTTAACCCCCCACCTCCCCGTCCCCTTTAGAATGGAGCAGGGAAGCCACTTCTTTTCATTTGGAAAATCAGCCCCTGTGGGTGATATGGCCTGGGGACCCCAACCTGCTCCGCCTTCCCCTTGATGGCCCCTCTACATCCTCTTCCTGGTAGACCCACAAGCAGAACGCCTCCCTCTAAAACATTAAAGTCTGTGTCCCAGGCCCATTTACAAAGCCTACGTGTCTTGGACCCTCGGGTTGCAGGGAAAAAAAATCGGAAGTATGGCTGTAGCATCTGAACTGTCAGGGAACACTTGTATAACCTTGGAGAGCCTCTCTGTTAGGATTTGTGCCCCGTCTCGCTGTGGGGACCCTGGGACCACAAGGTGGTCATGCTCTCCTAGGATGCCTGTGTTCACATCCAAGTCCTCATCCTACTGGACGGCAAGGGAGCCTGCAGCCGTAGCTCCGGACGCTAAGCTCTTTAAGGGCAAGGACGAAATGCATTCACTTTTCCATCCCCAGACCCTTCCCCAGGCAGGTGCCCCGCACGGGTAGATGGCCTCGATGTCTGGCTCACAGGTGACTGTACTTCCTCGCACGCCACCCAAAGAACTGAGGATCCGAGAGGCTATGGGGCTTGTCCAAGCTAAACTGGTCAGCAAATGGCAGTCTGAACTTGAACACATGTCTGTCTGACTTCAAAGTCTGGGCTTATTCCAATACACCTCACGTGTGTCTAAACTAAGACATCTGGGTTACAGCATCATAAAAATCAAAGGTTGGCGATACTCACATTCCCAGCATCCAGTTTCACACATGGACTTGCTCAGTCCCAGAGCCAAGGACTGGTGACCCTGACCTCAGGCACATCTTTGCTGACCAGGGGTTCTGGGTCCAAGAATGCAGAGGGTATCTCCGCAGCGCCTGGGGCAGGAAGGGCAGGCCACGCTAAATATGTTTCAGCTCCCTCGGTTTCCCTGAGCATGAAGCTACAGTGTAGAAACCTCAATTCACAGACGAGTTTTTGAAAACTTTGGAGCGGAGCAAATCATATAGGTCATTTCCCCCTATCAGGCTATCCTGAAAATGCAACAAAATTTTCTAAGAACGGGGGCGCCTGGGTGGCTCAGTTGGCTGGGCATCTGACTTCAGCTCAGGTCACGATCTCGCAGTTTGTGAGTTCAAGCCCCACATCGGGCGCTGTGCTGACAGCTCAGAGCCTGGAGCTTGCTTCAGATTCTGTGTCTGCATCTCTCTCTGCCCCTTCCTTGCTCATGCTCTGTCTCTCTCTCTCTCTCTCTCTCTCAAAAATAAATAAACGTCTAAAAAGAAAAATTAAAAAAATTTTTTCTAAGAACAAACCAAATGCGAGGACCCGGCTGAGCAATCCTCCCTGCCATACTCTGGAGGGTACAACTCCCCATGTAATCACGGAGAGTCTATGGGGGGTTGCTGTCTGGTTACGGCACTCGTGTTAAAAGTTCGGGACCCCACCGGCTCCCTTCCCTGGTCCCTCTTGCTGCTCCCACCTCCTCCCATGGCAGTCAGTTCTGCAAGGGGGTGGCAGGTGTTGTGACCGCAGAGGTGCCCAGGACGACCCCTAACTCTCTCCTGCTCTGCCCTAAGTCTTCCACCAGAGGCCTGAGGCTGCAATTCCACTTCGGGAATTTGCTTCCGCTGGGGCCCTGACGCCTCTTGAGGGAAGGTGTTTGCAAGAACTGGAGGGAAGTCTGCAGGTGGACGGGGCTGCAGTCAGGTGGTGTCAGGCCCACCTGGGAGGAGGGGCAGAGTCCTTTGCGCTCTGCGCACCCTCAGGGACCTTCACAGGGCGCATACTTGGTGGCAAGCACTGCCTCAATCCTGGTGGCCCAGGGTGCATTTTCTGGTCCTCTGGGGACTCAGGTGGCTCTCTGTAGAAGCCCGGGAGGGCTTGACTCAGCGGTGAAGGTATTCCGGTAACCTCCCCCAGCCCCCAGCGTCCTGCACAGGACGGGCTCAAGAATGCGGTCGGTCTGCAGAGGAGCTATTGCTGCCCTGGCAGCTGTTCAAGTGTCGATCCATTTCAAAGGCCTATTGTTAAACTTCTAACGGCCAAAAGGACAGCCCGAAGCCACGCACAGGGAAGTCCTCCAATTGCAGTGACCTGGAAGGCGATAGAGCTCCCCTCCAGCCCGGGGAGCAGCGCTGGGCAATCGGTGCAATAAATCAGGGGACAGACGGTCTGGAGAGGCCACAGTGACCAGGAGGAGACCTCTTCCGGCCTCCGGGATTTACTGAAGGGCCACACGCAGGTGCGCAGAGCAGGACGGCGAGCCAGAGGTTTTGCACAGATGCTATCGAGGGATGTTGCAAACGTCTACGCTAAACGTCACTCGAGTCCCCCGTGGGCGACTTTCTCACGCATTTTCCCCAGGTCTTGTCTGCTCCTTCATCGTCAGCTATGGGAGGCAGGGCTCCTGGCTCTGGTACCACCAATTAGTTGGTGATTTAGTCACCCCACCTTTCCGAAATGCGGTTTCCTCGCCATAAAGTAGATGTTGGCCTGGTTTGCCAGGCCTGATTCTCTCCATGAATGCCAGGGGCATCTCCGAGGATGCAAGGGAGGTGGAGACAGGGCTCAGCTGGGAGGTGAGGGTGAGGAGTGTCACCCCCAGAGGCCTCTGAGGGTTCAAGCCCTCCTCCCACCCACTGCCCACCCCCGAGACTGGATTTGGGCTCTGAGGACACTGGCCCCCCCCCCGCCCCCACCTCTGTAAAGCCTGCCCCAGTTTCCGTCTCCCCGAAAACCCTTGTGCTTTTTATGTGTCATCATTCGATTTGAATTCTCAAGCGCCATCATGAAGAGGTGGGGGCCAAGTGGGACCTTTGATCTTCTCATGTCCCTCCCTCTACCTCCCCCCCCTCGGGGGTTTCTGGGGTCTGTGGTTTGGCAGAAAGGTTTGGGGTTAGCACCAATCACTGCCATCCCGGGAGGGGAGCGCTCAGGCCCAAATTGATGTCAGGTTCCCTGGCCGGACGGAGTGTTACCTGGAGCTTTGAAGCTCGTAAGGACTCCAGACTGTCTTCTCAAGTCAGAGGCTACAAATGTTAATAAAATTAAAGCCACCTGAGAGCTTGCCCGGCGATCCTTTGAAAGCGAGTCTGTGATGGGTTATTACCCTCAATTATCTAGTTGTCCACTCTCTTAGCTTGGGGTTAAACTCTTAACTCTTCCCTTTGAAGTCATTATCCTTTTATCTATGACTGGACCAAGGAATCTCAGGACAAGAATCAATGGAAACTTCATAAGAATAGAGGAACTGGGAGGGAAAAGGTGTGAATATCCCTTTAACCGCTGGCCTGCCTGGGAGGGCAGGCTGGGGGGATGGGACAGGCGCAGGACCTCCGCCCAACCCCCCCCCCCACTTGGAGGAGAAAAAAAACAGGGGTGGGGGGGAACCCCAAAACAACAACCCAGTGAGCCATCTGCAGAGCCCCTGAAAAACAAAGAGAAAGGGGTAATTTGGGGGCGATCGGAGTGGCGCAGCCCTCATCAAAAGGAGGAGAGAAAGTAATGAAGCAAAAAGACACAATTAAAGAATGGGCTTAATTAGGGCTTTGCTGTCTGACATGGGGCACAACACTGTGCAAGGGGGAAGGGGACCAAACTATTCACGCGCCGGGAGAGGCTTGTTAAAAAGATCTGTCCCCCAGAGGGGCCCTCGGAGAGGGGAACTTTCATCCCGGCTTCTCCTGCATCAGGAGGAAAAACATGAGGACTCCTTTTTTTTTTTTTTTTTTTTGCAAAAGTCTTTCTGGGCTCATGATGCTGCCTGTCTCCCTGTTTAAAGGGGGGGGGGTGGGAGAAATGGGGAGGGGGGAGATTTGCTAACTGAGGTTGGAAATGTGTTTTATTTCTCCATTTCATTGAATCCCATTCGGAACGCTTGTCTACACAGAAAAGATGAGAACGCAGAGGGGGAGTGCAGGCTTCGGCAGTCCCCCGGTCCTGTCTCCTGTGACCAGAAGCAGCCCTGGCCCGGGTTGAAACGGGACTTTTCTAGCATCTGCCCCTCCGCCGTGCAGCCCACACCTCTGTTTCTGCCCGACACACACACGCACGCACACGCACCGCCGACTGAGGACTCAAAGGCTCCCATTTTGCCCTTGTTACAACTCCCCCTCTGCTCATTAAAAAAAGAAATAATAAAATAAAAACTCGGCTTTATTGTGCACAACATCTGGAAAGCTCCCTTCTCCATCTGCTGGGCCCTGACAGTGTTTTCAACCACAGAGCCAACCTCTCCCCCTGTAAATGTGTCATGGAGCTCGGGGTGGGGGGGGGGTTGGGGGGCGGGAGGCCCAGACCCGAGGAAGCCCCAGGGCAGGGACGAGGTGGGTCAGATAAACAGGCCTGCCCTTTGCCTGCAAGGTGCTGGGGCTCTCTGAACTCAGGGCCGGAGGCGACTCCTGGGCCTGGGTTCTGGGGCCTGTGCTTCATGGTTTAGGGGAGGCAGCTGGGGGCCCCCCAAGTCTGTTCAGACGGGAAGCAATGGCCACACACCCTCCTGTTCTTGGGAATGACTTGGTCGGGGCCCTCCTGCCCGAGCCGGGAAGAAGGGAGACCCTAGTGCACATGCTTCGGATGAGATTTGAAACGAGCCTGGCTTGGGTTTTGTTTCAAAATACCTCTGCCTTGGGTTTTTATTTCTTCTATCTTATTTATACCCGCACTTCGGCTAGCACTCTGGGAAAAAAAAAAAAAAAAAAAAAAGCAGAGGTTTTGAAAAGCAGAGTCGTTTACGTGCAAAGATCAAAATGTTTCTCATACTTTCTCCAAAGGCCTATGGCTCTTCTCTCCCAGGGACTGAACTTTTTCTCTGAGAGAGTAATCCTTTAAAGCCTCAGCCCTCATTTCTTTTAGGTCACTCTTCCAGTTCTTGGATTTACAGGCACCAGAAGGGTCACAAATGTGGGCACGCCACTCAAAAGCAGCCACAGGGCTTGGGCCGTTCCGCTTCTGGGGATGAGGGTGTGTGAATCGGGGGACTCGACAGTCAGAAGGGCAGGTGACGCCAGGCCGGCCAATGAGAAGTCACAGAGATGGAGGGGCGTTCCGGCCGCCGTACAGGGTGGTGGATGTCCCGGGCTGCGCGCATCGGTGACGTGTGGACACGAACATCTAGATGGGAGCACAGTCTGGGATGTGGTGGTAGGTCTGCTCCCAATTAGAATCGATGCTAAAGTTAGCTTAACAGAAAACAAACTTCTTCAAATCAAGTGTAATTACTCTAGATACATAAAAGCCGCTTTATAATCTGATTGCTGCAGACCCTGGAGGAACTTCCACTTGCACGGGAGAGTTTCATTTGCATTTTTTTGCCAGAACGACGACGGCTCAAACATGTCTACTGTGAAGAAATAAAAGATTTAAAAGGCACTGTGAGCCCAAATTGGCCCACATTAGGAAGAACCGTAATCTCTCGTCCTCAGTTCAGGATTTTCCATTTTATAGTGGTTTTCTGATCTTCTGCACATTGGAAAGTAAGATGCTCGGGGATGTTTATAATGGGGGGGGGGGGAGAAGAAACTTACGGAGGGCCTGGGTTTGTTTTGTTTTGTTTTGTTTTTTTTAAAGAGCTTTAGTGTGCCTTGGGTTATTCTAGAATACTTTTGAAACATTTCTTTCAGTGTTCTTTCCTCCCAAAAGGAAAGTATGGTATGAAGTATATTTTTAATGGTTGGTTTTCGGGAAAGTCTTGTCTGGGCTCCTGATACAGAATTCAGCCGGACGGGGCTGGGCGGTAAGGTGTGGGGAGAGATCTCTGGGCTGGCGCAGAGACCCGGGGAGTCCAGAACGGTGACCCTGGATGTTTTGGGGGACTGGGGTCAGGGGTTGGCTCGACTCTTCATCATCCCTTGTCCGGATCTCGCTTTCAGGCATGCCAGTGTTTCCCCTGCACACCTTACACCTTTTTTTTTAAATGTGACAAACAGTTCTGCAGCAGGAGAAAATGGACGTTTATTATCAAGTGAAGCTAAACTCGTATTTACCAAGAAGGTTCTCCAAAAGAGGCTGCAAGGCCGCAGAGAGAGTCTTGCTTCAGGAGCCAAGTGAAGGGCTGTCTTTTCATGTTGCTTTCAGAGAGGAAGGCTTCCCATGTGATCAGAGTAGGTGTCAGGAACTAGCGCTATTAGAGGTGGCTTTGCTGGAGGCAGTGAAAGGGCCCAAAGCCAGGGACATTCTTAATAAGCTTCCCCTGGGCTCTGTCCTCAAAGCAGAAACAGGCCCCAGGTCAGCGCTCAAAGGATGGATGGCTTCCCTTCCTGGGGCCCCCAGTCACCCACTGGAGAGGACATGGGGGTACACGTGTGTACGTGTGTGTGTCCACATGTGTGAGTCTGTGTGTGTCTGCACGCAGGTGGGTGAGGTGACTCGGGGAGAACACTCCAGAATGCTTTTTGATTCTGTGCAAGTAAAGAATGAACTTAAGATCCACAGACCCAGGCTGAGTCATGCCTGCTGCCCCAGCAGGCTGGAGGTGGAGTTTTATCTATCATTTACCCTGAGTCTATACCTTGCTGGGCTGCGTGTTGGCCGAGGACGTTTCCCGGAACAAGTCGCCCGACCCCTCTATGCCTCAAATTCCTAGCGTGTAAGATGGGATGGAGGGGGGGATCCCTGTCTCACAGAATTGCTGTGATTTTCAGGGGCAGCGTGCGTCTTCGGCACAGTGTAGCAGGTGCTCGGTGCACTATTATTTTCCCAGTAATTATTCTGTGTGCACAAAACCGGGTAAGAATCAGTGGATGTCATGTAGCCCTAAACACTGTAAATTTCTTAGCAATTGTGTCTTCCTTTGTATCCTCAGATCCTAGCGCCCTGCCAGGAGCACCCTGGGCACCAGGAAGCGGTGGTGGGTTGCTGTCACGGACCGTCGCAGACTTGCCGTTGGTCAGAAGGTGAGGGGCAGGGAGGTGAGCTACAGTCACCTTTGCTCTACAAGAGCGTAATCCTACAGGATGGTCAAAAATCTGACGCTGATGAGTTTTATTGAACGGAAGTGGCGGGTCTCAGGTGCAAGTTGAAAGTCCCCCCATGTGTCGAACGGGGGCACCTACGGCAAAGCCTGCAAATGCAACCTGAGTTTATTAGACATTGCCAGCCATCAGCCCAAAGGAAGAGGAAGAGGAGGAGGAAGTTCAGAGTTGGTGGGGTGGGGGGGGGGGGTCTTTGGCCCTAGAAGCAACCGGAGAGAAGATGAAAGTGAAGGAGACATTCTTAACTTAGAAGAGTCTAAATGCCACCAAGTTCTCAAATGGCTGGGGAATCATCACACCCAGAGACTGAACACATCCAACATGACACACAGACCTTCCTTCCCCAGTGGCCTCTGCTCCTTACTGAATGTCTCTGTTCATCTAGCAGGTGTGAGGGCTCCACCTCCGTCCACCCTAGCTATCCTGTCTGGGCGCCACGGCCCAGCACAAACATAAAGTGACAGACGAGGGCACAATCTTTGATGCTGGCACAAAGAAAATGGAACGAGCCAAGGGGGGACCAAAACCACGGCCTTGATGCACGCTCTAATAGGCTGAAGTAATCACAGAGGTTCCCCTTCCCCTCCTGGACGGCGGTAACTCTGGTCTCCCAACAGAAGCCGTGGATAACTGGGATTCATTTTATAGTGATCTTGGCTGGAACCCGTTCATTTTGCACACATGCCTTGGCCTTTGCTCTCGGCGGGAGTGGACGTGTGGCTCAGCCGATGAGGTTGTCCACTCCTTATTTCCACTAACATTCATTGAGCACCTATTGTGTGTCGGGCGCCGTGCTCAGACCGAAGCCCCACTAGAGTCGCGGAAAGCGACTGTGTCAGGCTCATGTGACCAGCTCATAGTCCTCACCGGCTAGCCACCTGGCCTCAGCCAAGCCATTTAGATTCTCCCACTCCTGGTTTCTTCTTCTGCGAAGTGAGGGGTTTGGACTAGACCATCTCCAAAGTCTCTTTCAGCAAAAATACTCTGAGCACCGAGATCCACGTGGAAAAGAACAGGTAATTGGGCATCACGCGGTAGAACTGTGGTGTTGCTAAGATCAGTGATGGCTCCTCTTGGCGTCTGTCATAATCACGTTCTTCGGCATCGTCTCCCTTCACACACAGATGTTTTCTCCCCCGTCAGAAGCCTGCTCCCTCCCGACAGAGCGCCTCGCCACTGTTGGTGCCATCCACTTCTGGTGGGCTCTTTATGAGAACTGCCAGAGCCCTCGATGCCATCCTGTCCCCTGACGCGAAGGGCAACAAGTCATACATGACAGCTCGTCCACTCTTCTCAGAGAACCTCCCAAAGGGGAGGAGGGAATGGGGCCACTTGAGGTGGAAGAATAACGGCAGAGATCTTTTTCTAGAATAGTCGTGCGGACGGCATGGTGGCACCTCTTCCCTGAAGTTCCAATAGTCCCCCGACAGCTCGCCTCACATCTGGGGCGGTTTTCTGGGGCCAGCTGAATGGCATACGCTTCCATATCTTTTGAGAAGATTATCAGACGTGAGCTTAGCATCTTAACATTTTTGTAATTATTTCTCCATTGAAATGGAAATGTCTTCCCTCCTACCCTGTTTTACTGGAACATTTTGTAGGGTAGGTCTTCTGTTGTTCAAAAAAGAGAAACTGTTTGGAACAGTTTGAAATATCTTTAAAGGAACAGTCAAATCATCCATTCAACTAAATAGGAGTCAACTCCCCTAGAAAATAACTTACAAAAACTTCTTTGGAGTATGACATTTTCAAAGCAAAATTCTTTTCTTTTTTCAAAATACCACAAGCAATGCATTGAGTTCAGGGAATACTGCCTGCCAAACTTCAATTTTTATATTTAACCTTTCTTCTTTTTTAATGTCTTGCAAAAACATGCTTGAAACTCTTCAAAAACCTTTTCAGCTTGAAAGTTTGGGAAAGAGTCTTTCCTGACAAAACCTTCAGTTCTTAGCGTCCCTGTACCTCCCCTGCCCCCCTTCCCCAGTTATGGAGAAAAATGATTACTGACTGCTCACCAGAGTTAACTCTCATCAGGCTGGGAAGGGCCACTCAGGGCTGGTTGCTGATTTCAATGTCCATCCTGCCTAAATGACTCTTAATTAACTCACAGGACCTTGGGCCATTAAAAGTGGGAACCCTCTCCCCACGCTGGGGTTATGGGAGACAGATCAAACGCACCCCGCCATTCTTGTGTCAAGGCAGAGAAAGCATTGTGTAGTTCTGCCAAAAGAACGAAAAGTATATCTATATAAATATATCAGTAACTAATGGAACTAGTGACTAGTCAGGACGAGAACTGAACTTTTAAAGAAATGTTGATAAAATACTTGTGAGAGCAGGAAACTTGGATTAGTGGTGGCGTTCTGGGCATGACGTCCTTTGGGCCCCCCCCCCCCCCTCGAAATCATCTTGTTCTATTTTTCCTGGAGCCCAGAAAAGCACTCTCAGCCCAAACATCAGCCCCTTAATCTTATTTTCTTTTTCTCTAGCATGTATTTTATTAACCCATTTTCTCATTTACCCGCTCTGAATAGCGCAGTGGGTATCATCCTTCTTAGAAAGTGAAAGGCTCCTTGGAGATGCCGTGTTGGGGTCGAAATGCACACAGACTCCCAGGCCCAGTGCAGCAAAGAAAAGCCCCTTCTGTAATCCTGTCTGGTGAATCCACACATTGTATTCCGGCTTTGCCAGCAGTGCTCGGGCCTTATTAAAACATGGGCTGTCAAGGAATGCAGCCGGCAACAGGCTGGCAGTTTGCGAAGTGATTAATACCTAGGTGGGGATGAAAAGCGGTCGTTTCAATCCAGGGCCCAAGGCAAAGGCAGCTGCCTTCCACTTGTCTGCCACCTGGCAACAGGCTGCTGTCCTAAACACGACAGTACCAGAGTGGATGGTCTTTTGGAAGCATCAGGTGCAGCTCTGACTCCGTATCTTCGGAGACCAGCCGTGGGTTTAGATTTAGCCAGGTGACCTGAGTTCTTGCCTTCGCTGTGCTACCATCTGGGTATGATGAACTTGGAGCCACCTTCCTTCTTGTTTAGGGCTAGTCCTCAGTGATCTCGCTGTGCAGGGAGGCTGGGGAGAATTCTAGGGCAGTGCCCAGTTCTCGGTCCCTTGGAAGAATGATGGAGACACACTGTCCCTATTTCCCAGGGCCTTAAAGTAGGGGAGAGTTACATTTCTCCCCAGGCTCCCATTCTGGCTCCTGAAAAAGTCTGTCCTATGGTCTCTCTGCAGAGCTATAGGGGGACATGGGGGCTGATGCAAGCTGTACAGGAAGCAAGGCGACTCAACTTTAATCCGGCAAACACAGTACCTACGATCTGGCCCCGTCTCCCTGCTAGGTGCTGGGAGCCACAGCATGGCCATCATTACGCATCAGGGAAATGCAAATTAAAACCACAAGGAGCTAAATAATACACACCCACCAGAATGGCTTAAATGAAAAAGACTGACAATACCATGTGTTGGCAAGCATTGAGGTGATGGGAACTCTCATACTTCATTGATAGGAGCGTAAACTGGTTCAACCACTTTGGAAACTTGTTTAGCTGTATCTCCTGGAGCTAAACATATGTCTACCCGATGCCCCATTGACTCTGTTTCTGGGACATATCCAGAGGAAATGTTGCACATACACACCAAAAGACGTCTATGATAATATTCGCAGCATTTTAATTCTTAATAGCCTCAAACTGGAAACAACGCAAATGCCTGTCGGTAGGTAAATGGACAAATAAATAGCAGGATATCATACAATGGGATACTACAGAGCGATAAAAAGAAATTAAGTACTAATATGAGCAATAACATAGCTGAGACTCATGGATGTTTGGCTAACAAGAGAAACCAGGCACAAGAGGACATACTAAGGTGCGTGGGTGGCTCAGTCGGTGAAGCGTCCAACTTCGGCTCAGGTCATGATCTCGTGGTTCGTGGGTCTGAGCCCCGCATCGGGCTCTCTACTGTCAGTGTCAGAACCTGCTTTGGATCCTTTGTCCTCCTCTCTCTGCCCCTCCCCTCCTTGTGCTCTCTGTCTCTCTCTCGAAAATAAAAATAAACATTAAAAAAAGAAAAGAGTCTACATGAGTCCATTTATATTAAGTATAACAACAGGCGAACTGTAACTTTGGTTGTAGAAGTCAGACTAGTGGTTACCTCTGGCACAAGAGAACCTTCTGGGGTGATGGAAATATTTTACATCTTAACCTAAGTGATGATTACATAAGTGTACACATATATAACAATCAAGCTGTACACTTAAACTTTGTGTTCTTCACTGCATATAAATTATATTCAATTTAAAAAAACTAAATAAGGGTGTCCAGTTGGCTCAGTTGGTTGAGCATCTGACTTTGGCTCAGGTCATGATCTTGCAGTTGGAGGGTCCAAGCCCCGTATCGGGCTCTGTGCTACAGCTCAGAGCCTGGAGCCTGCTTCAGATTCTGTGTCTCCCTCTCTCTCTGCCCCTCCCCTGCTTGCACTCTGTCTCTCTCTCTCAAAAACAAATAAAACATTTAAAAAATTTAAAAGAAGCTAGATAAAACAAAAACATCTCAATGTATATTTAACTTTTCTTATGTGTTTCCTTGATTTTCTTAATCAGACTATAAATTGTTTAGCATAAAACCATGTCTCATGCTAATATATACCTATTAGAAAAAAACCACAATGAAAGAAAATAGCCACCTGTGTGATAAAATGGCATTGAACAAAACACACCCATGTACAAGCATACATTTCCAGTGCTTTCCAAGCCAAGCTGCAGAAGCAGTTAGGGAGAGAGGGGAGTAGGGGTTAAGACAGAGTTTCTAAAACAATCTGAAAGGACGCTGACATCTTTTCAGCAGTTTCTAGATGATCCATTGTCTTCTGGCCCCAGGGTTTCCGATGAGAAGCAAGCATTCATTCTTAACATTGTTCCCTGGTTGTAATGTCTTTTTTTCTCGCTGGCTTTCAAGATTTTCTGTTTATATCAACAGGCTCTGATGTACCTAAGTGCAATTTTCCTTGTAGTATTTATTCTACTTGTGATTTGCTGCTCATCTTTGATTTCTAAGTTGATGGTTTTCATACAATTTGCTAAATTTTCGGCCATTATTTCTTCAAACATTTTTTTTCTTTTTCATTCTCTCTCCTGTGCTTCTGAGATTCTAATCGCACACGTTAGATTTTATGTATTGCTCCAGAAAACACAGAGGCTTTGTTCATTTTTTGCAATATACTTTTCTTCAAATTGGATGTTTTCTAAGTTTACTGACCTTTCTTTAATCTGCCATCAAGCCCATTTAGTAAAATTTTTAGTAAAATTTTCCTTTTCATTTCAGATATATATACTTTCCAGATCTAGAATCTGATTCATTCTCTTTCTTTTTCTTTCTTTCTTTCTTGCTTGCTTTTCTTGCTTTCTTTTCTTTCTTTCTTTTAATTCTATTTCTCATCTTACATTCTCCATTTTGAATTTCATTGTGAGCATCTTTTCCTTTAAATCTTTGAACACGCCTTAAAGCCCTTGTCTGCTGCTAATACCGACATCTATGTCACACTGGAGTCGGTTTCTTTTGATTGCTTCTTCTTTTGACTACAATTATATTTTCTGTTCCCTTTCATGTCCAGCAATTTTTAAATTATATAGCAGACACTGTATTGCAAATGCTATAGAGATTGGATTTTATCCTCTGAAGATTACAGTGATTTCTTTTTTTTTTCAAGCAGACAGCTAACATAAAAGGTCTCAAACTCTAAACTCAATTTCTTCTGTGGTAGCAGCACTGTCATATTTGCTCTGCTCTCTCAGCCTTGCAGCTAGTGTTTTCTGTAGCTCCTTGGGTTCTCTCCACACATTGATAATTCAAGGGTCAGTCAAGAACTTGAGAGAGGTTCACCTACAGATTTTGAGGCTGTCTGTCTGTAGCTCCCTTTTCCTGGATTTCCCCTCCGATTTCTAGCTCTCTAGTGGCCCCAAGTATGTCTTCCACTACCTCAAAGCAATAACTGTGGCATTTGCTTGAGTTCTAGTCTCTCCATGTCATCCAGACTGTAGATTGCCCGCAGGGAAAAGACTACATCTATGTGGCTCTCAGTATCGTTCCCTTCTTTCAAAGGTTGAATACCCTCCAATTCGTGCCCGCTTTTGGCCACTCTCCAGGACCTCAAAATAAGTTAAAAAAAGAAAAAAACCAACTATTTCGTCAAGGGTTTATCATCATTATCTTTCACAGAGTTAGTTCAATATAAGCTGCTCTGCCGTTACTGGAACTCCACCCAGTCTTCATCATCTTTATCCCCCAATCTTTTATACAATGAACATCTTCCTCTGTCGAAAAGAATAAGAAAATCGTGGTGTGAAAGTTATGCCTTAGAACATCTAGGGGATGGGTCTGTTTCTGTTTATATGGAGGTATCAGTGACAAGAAGAATGACATCTGAGTTGGCTGGGTATAATCCTATGTAGACATTTCATAGTACACACCTGTAGGGGCAGAGTATTCAGGGAAAGGGAAAGGGATCCCTTCAGGAGAAAGACCACACCAGCTATACTTCTGAAGCACCAGGGCCAAGAAAGCAACTTGCACAAAATCAAAAGTTAGTAAATGTTGACCTGACCTGAATTCCTGTTCTCAAAGACCTTGTAACATGCCCCTGCTTTCAAAGAGCTTATAGCATGTTCTTAAAACAAGAACAAAAAACATTTCAGCATGAAACAGAAATCTATGGCCAATGATTCAGCCCCACTTTTTTCTAAAAGTAAGCGCTTTGCCTAACGTGGGGCTTGAACTCATCACCTTGAGATCAAGAGTCGCATGTTCTACCAGTTGAGCCAGCCAGGTGCCCCCAGCCCCATTTGAAAATAGCTATGTGGTAGAGTAGATGGGGCATTAAGAACTTTACATATGATCTTAGGACCACCACTAACGGGCTATGTGACATTGGATAAGTGCTTTCCCATAATTTGGTCCCAGTTTTCTCATCTTCCAATGGATAAGGGCCCGCCATATGACCCAGATTCCTCTCCGTGGTCATAAGCCTCAGCTCTGTGAAGAACATGAATGTGTTCCGGTTCACAGAAAAGAGGGGTCCTTGCTGACACTCCGCTTGGGGCCCTAGGTGGAAGCTCAGAGCTGCAGTGTGACGTCGGCCTGAGTCAAGTTTCCCTCTCACGCAAGGTCCCGATGTAAGGGAACTTCCAGGTGGTCAGCTGCTCAGCCTGGGCTTGAGATGCCCCAGGAAGGAAACTCACTGACTTTGTGGATACATCCTGATGGAGGGGGCCAATCGCTATAATGAGGGGGTCAGTGGAGTCTGATTGGCTTTTATTAAAGTCCTAATCCCTGCAGGATTCAAGCTGGAATAGCAGAGTGGTCAGAGGTTTAATGAAAACAGAAGCGAGTCTTTATTGAGTTCTTGTGCTAGGCATGTTACACACGTGGTGGGTGTGAGTGAAAAGCTGAGTAGACCTCTCAGATTATCGCAATCAAAACGGAGCTGCTGACTGGCCCCTCCAACTTGTAGCCCACGCAGTTCTGTCATCTCACTTCAGGGCAATTGCATGCTTTGCGTTGCTCAGGGCAAACATTTTGGAGCGATCCTGCATTTTCTCCCTCATATCCGGCTTTGACCTCAAGAAATTTTACCCCATCTGAGTTGGTCTCCAGGCCCTATGCCTACTCTGCACGTCCAGTGCCTAATTAAGTCAGCCCATCCTAATGACAGCACTGTATTAATTTCACTTTGTTTTTAACAAATGAAGGGAAAAGGCATTTTAGTTGTCCACTAAGTCAATTGACTGGCTGAATGCCCAAGACCATGGCTTCGGGTCTGAAATCCTCCAGTCTTATGAACTTGGGCAAATGCCTCCTTTGTGAAGTTCAACATGGCTGCCCTACCCAATCCGTCCCAACTGGCTTAGGCCTAAGGATATCCCGAGATGCCCCTTTCTTCTGTCTGCAAATCTCCCTCCTTTACCTCTCACAGCAGCACAAGAGCTTGGGACGCTTGTCATTTTGTGGTCCCTCGGGATGAGATTCCTCAAACTCTGTCTCCATGGTGTTTGTGGGCAGTATCTCTTCATTTCCCGAAGAACAAAATGGTGGGGATTAAATCTCATAGTGAGTGGGCTGGAGCGTAACTGACGCTTAGCCTCTCCTCTCTCCTGCCACTGCTGGCCAACCCCATAAGGACAAGGACCACTTATTACTGGGGAGCCACCATAATTCTTAGGTCACCCACGACAGATGTTGCCACTGGAGGAGAGGCGTCTGAATTGACTACATATGTTGTAGATTTAGTGGAACATTTGCTGCTTTTCCAAAACAGAACTTTAAAATGAAGATTGAAAAGTCCTATTGATTGTCAATTAGACAAATTTCATTTCACCCTCTTGTCTCTTTGGTCATTATGAAGACACAATGAATGGGCATGGTCTAATGGGTTCCTCATTTGAATGAATGGGTTTATACAATGCTCCCTGGATCTAAAAACAACCGGTGATGGGTCCTATCGTTCTTTACATTTGGAGACAGGATGTGCACCGGAGTGGAAGTAAGGACAAGCTGAGGTAGAGGCCTTGAAGGGGAAGGAGGGACTCAGAATTCAATTTTAGGGGTCTTGGAAAAGGCATATTTGCTTAGCTAATCTGCCTGCACCAGCCTTCTGCTCATCTTGGGACGCTGGAGAGGTCACTATTTTGTCTGGGTTAGGGTGATGTGTCACCTTGGAGGGATAACATATCAGGGGCATGGGGTGGGGCTAGCTCAGTACAACCCTATGCAAGGTATGTATTGTATCCTGTTATATAGGAGAGGGGACTAAACTCAGTGGGACCAAACTCAGAGGGACAAATTCATATCTCAAGGTCACAGTGCTAGTAAAAGCTGGGACTGGGATCTGAAGCCAACTTGAGCTTCAGGGTCAGACTACTTTCCCTTCGTCATGCTCTGTCCTGGCCAGGCACGCTGTGAAGAGGAGCAGAGTCCTCTGGACCCACCGTCCCCTGGCCAGGAATTGGCTGGTTCTAAGATGAGCTGTGAGTGAATGGGATGATCAGGAAAAGTCTTGGCTGCAAGATTCTGCCCATAGGCAGTGGATACTTCCTTTCCTGTAGTGTGAAGAGCCCTGGACTCGGTGCTTTTCCGGGTATTCCTAACAACATGGCATTGAGGCACCAGGGTTTGCTAGAGGGGCAGGCCACCAAAACAGGGGAGGAGAACAGGTAAGTAAATGAATTCCTTCTCCTTGTCACCATCACGTCCGTCGCCACTCATGGGGTGCTTCACCAGTGTCAGGTTCTGGTTTGGCACACCACTTGCATTACTGTCTTTATAGCTATCCTATGAGGCAAGTTTTTCTGTCCCTGTAAGTGGAGCATAGGGTGGGGGGTGGGCATAGAGAATCTGAATGCCTTTGTTTCTCTGCTATCGCAAAGGGCCGGCAGATGCCACTGAGCAGGTTCTTGTGAGAGGGGACGTTAGGACAAGCCCCAGCTCAGGCTGGGAGAGGCAGATGTGAAAGCGTGTTGGGCTCCGTCCCAATGCAAGGAGCAAGGCGAACAGTGAACGCGTCTGCAGGAAAGATGATCCCACCTGGATGCTCTGAGTTCGCACTGCTTGGCACCTGGATTTTGAAGCAGTTCAGCACTCCCCAAGTCATTCGTCCCCCACGGGCAGTCGGATGGTCAAGCTGTGCAGAGTAGACCTCCTATCTTCACTGATTTATCTCCCCAGTATCAACAGCTGAGACACAGACGTGCCTCTTGCACAGTCCCTGGGAAACCTCATGCCGCAGTGCACTGGGGCCACGCCTGTGCGATAAAAAAAATGCTTCAAGGCACCAAGCCTTCACCTCGTAGCCAATTTTGGCACATGTAGGGTGGAATCCCTCTTCACGGGGGATTTCCTTCTCCATTCCTTTTGGGGATTCTCATAAATCTCTATCAAGTCTGGGACTCAAAGGTCCTCGAGCAGTGCTCTTGCCCTTGGCTGTGTGTTGGGGAAATCTAGGAGCTTTGAAAACATTAGCAGGCCACGGCGGCAGCCCTGAACTTTTTGTTTAATTGGTGTTGGGTGAGCAGCAGGCCTGGGTGTGTCTTAAGGCTTCCCAGACGATCTAACGTGCAGCACAGGTGAGGACCACTGTCTACTCTTGCTGGCTGGGTTAGTGGGTCTTCTTCATGAGACAGACCTGGTTCGAGTCCCTGTTCTACCACCAGGATTATTTCTCCTTGGGAAACAGCTTCTCAGGCTCATTGATTCAGCTGTCAAGAAGAGCCGATGGTATCCACCTCACAAAGTGGTTGTGAGCACTCTGAAGAAAAGTGACTTGCCCTCAGAAAATAGATTATTCCCAATTGGTCCACATGTGAGTGTTTTTAGTTCAAAGCTGGTATGCTCTATGTTGCCAAGGGTTAACACAGTCAGCAACCGAGGGCAGGCTCTCACCCTTTTTTGCAACCCGTGTGCAAACCAGAGACGAGACGGGCACTCCAGGCTTGTTCTGAAGTAATCCCGCACCCCGATGACTTGTCATGGGTCCGGAAGCCATTGGCCCCATAGGAGATGATCTGCGTGTCATGCTGTCTTGGAGCATTAATCTGTCTTCAGTGACAGGGAGACCCAAACTGGGAAAACAGGAAGCTCTACTTCTTTCCGTCTCACGTGACGTCTCTGGCTGCCCCAGAAACCAGCCACATTTCATTTGCATCGCTAGCTTGTGTTTCTACCATCTCCAGATGGAAATCGGACACGACAGCCACGGGGAGGCCAAATCCTGATGCGTTAGAGTCTTTTAAAAATAATGTCCCTATGTGAGGACATATGGCTGGAAATCAAGGATCTGTCTGGTTGCTTCACACTTTTCCCTTCCATTGCCCAAGCGCAGCTGCTTATCTGCATCCTAGGATTTTGTCATAGGATCTTGGAGTTACAAAGGACCCACGAGATACAGATCAAGGGCTTGCACAACACACGCTCTCATTTTCCCTACTTCTTCCCCTGACACCACCATTCCAAGGCTTACAGGAATGAAGACTCACTAGCTTCCAGGAGAAGAGACGGCCTATCTCAGATGGTTACTCTAACCTTGCAAATAAAAGGAAAGACACGAAATCCCATAGACAAAGAACTTCCTTATTCAGTTCTAGCCCTGGCTGCCTTTGGAAGGCAGCGGCTTCCTCGTGGACCCTTTTCCCACTGCCCGGAGAGGATCTCTCTGGAGAATAGAGAGGAAACTGAGAGCAGGCATGGAAGGAGACTTGCTCGGGGCCAGAGAGCATTTGGAAGTGATGCCAGGACTCCCGTCTTGCAATCCCCTCTTCATTTCGCATACTCTTGCCCAACAGCAGACATGCCACTTCTCTGGCAAGTGTGGTTCTTCTCTAAAATATCTTATCAGATGGTTTATGAAATTAAGCTTTGATGTCTTATAGCACATTTCCAAACAGACACTGTTGCCAGGACCAGGAAGGTCTAGCCAGACCTTTTAGCCTTTCTAGGTCACGAGGCACATAAAATACTGAAGAAACTAGTAAATGGATGTTGGCCCAAGTGTGACCATTGTAAAAAAAAAAAAAAATCCTTGCCTCAGAGCTAAATTAATATGTCTAATACATTATGGGCGAAGGATGGGAAGGAGCAAGCAATATGGGGGGAGATTATGGGTTATGAAACCAAAAACTTGGGTTCTAGACCGAATCTGGCCACTTGGTAGTCGATCTTTGAACTCAGGAAAATCACTTCACCTTTGATCTCAGAAAAATCACTCATTAACACTAGATCCTAATGTTCCTTTTGGAAGGCTTTGGTTCAGGGGCTGGGCTGGATGAGTTTTCTTAAAATAGCAGTCCAATGGCGTTGGGCAGACAATGGGTCTTTGTTTCAGGATGTTTCATTGCTTTGGAGGGCCTGGGAACTGTGTTCAAAGTGAGGGTCGTGTCTAGAAAGCAGGTACTGTGGCTCTAATGCACACAGGTGCTCCAGAAAACCATTAAGAGGTGACTTCCGGGGGAGAGAAGATTTCATTGCTTCCTTTCATTAACTTTTCTGTAGAATTCTTGGATGCTTCTGAATAGGTTCTGAAGGCTTTCTCCTGCCTGTACGTTCCCATCAAACCAACAAATTCATTTCCAGAAGTGAGGAGACACACTGCTTTGTGGTGCTGAAAATGCCTTCCTGTTCGTATGTATTTGGGAGAAGAGGGATTCTTTTGCCTGAACTACTGCTGGATTCTGAAGCGTGTGGATTCATTAGACCTGATTAGGTGTCCATTATGCCATTGAAATTCTTTTCTACTTTATGAATGAGCCTATCACATTCTCTTATAACTGAAGAATCGGCTCTATACATGCTTCAAAGTTTTGTGTCCTTCCTTTTCAATAAAGGCTTTATTTCCAAAACTATGGCCTTGGTTTATTCTTTTGTTGATTCAAGAATCCACACATCACATGTGCCTTGATTAGATACAGTGAAGCACGAAAACACTTTAATACTCGATGAATTTTTTTTTTAATGTAGGCTCCACACCCAATGTGGGGCTTGAACTCACAACCCTGAGATCAAGACTTGGATGCTCTACCGAGCCACCCAGGCACCCCAACTTGATGATTTTTTTTTTCAGTGAGTGTTGCACAGAGGGTGTATTTTTCCTTTCTAAGGTGCAGATGGTATCAGATGAATCACTACCAACCTTGACCTTGAATGGGTAGACTATATATTGATGTATTTAGGCCACAGCAAATACATATGTTGGTGGTAAGCAGTGGTTTTAATCAGGTGAACAGAAGACCCCAGGGCAATGAGGGGTGCCAAGACCAGCTGTTGAATGTGAACTGCCTCCACAGCCGCTGTCCATGGCATTTCCCTTTCAAGATGGCCTACGTGATTTCTCTAGTGTGACTTCTATATCTTAAACGCATCACTAATTTGCTAATCTTATAGTCATTATTTCTTGTCTATTTATCTAGATAATGAAGGTAAGGCACACAGAGTTTAAGAGGGTAGCCTAAAGGCCAATTTCCACCAGTGTTAGAAATTAAATTTGTCTATCAGTACAAGGTCTTGCCTTAAATAAAGTATAGTGAACTATCCTTGCACAATAAAATATTTAATAACTTGCCTGAAGACACGGTCGAATTATACTTTCTCTTTCCTGTGGTCGGAAGGCATAATGTAAAATTCAACTACCCTTGGGGGCGTAATCACAGATAAAACCATTATGACCGAGTAGGAATTAGAGTATAAAATCTAAGTATATATAAAATGGAATTATTTAGATGGTGTTACAGTCAAGCTAACCTGAAATAAGGCTTTACTTGTTTTTGGCTCAAAGACTCCTCTCAGAGGTAAATGCTACTCCCAGTTTTCCACGTATTTCTAGGAGCACAACTCAAAGCTTTTCCTCAGTAGTGCTGGGATCCTCTCAGTTTGTTCCTGAAGTGCCTGGCTGAACAGACATCCTATCCCGCAGCAGAGTGGTAAGTATTTGAAAATCAAGTTCCTAATGACCCGTGGCGTTTCTCGGTTTGCCTTTGGCTGATGCCATCTGGCAGAAAAGTGGCCTCACTTCTAGGAAACCAAGAGCAGAAAAACCCCAAGTCAATGTCTACAAACCTCCCTCTCACTGTCTATATGGCTGATCTCTGCAACGGACAAGTCAAGTACTGACATGCTCTAAAGTCAAGACTGGGTTCCAACTTCTATTTTTTGTAGCTTGAGGGGGATGCATGGTGGGGGGTGGGTGGGGGGAAAGAAATACAGAGCTAAATTAGTGGTGACACACATGTAGGCACCCTCTTTATACATTCCCAGTGGGGACCCACTCCCAAGCGCTTTGGGGTAGCCATGGTCTGGCCCGCTTGAGTTGATTAACTTCTCCTAGCAGCTCAAGGGCACTGGGCTAAATCGGGTTCCCTTCATCATTTCTTCAGAGGACAGTCAGCAAATCTAAAGCATGTACACCCTCCCATCCCCTGCTGGAACTATAAAGTAAATAAATGACCAGTCAATTTTTCTGAGTAGGAAAAAACCCGCCATTTTTTTTCCCTCCCTCTAAAATAAGACCATAATCTATGTTATTTTACAGATTATAATGTCTTGCTTTATGTGCTTCCTAGGTCTCCATTAATAACTTTTGGTATTGGCGTGAAGGACATTTTAGTGCTAACCTATAAAAAAAAATAAGTAAATAAGTAAAGGAAGACATTTATGGCTTCTAGATACTGTGGGGTAAGTATTTACAAAATTTATTAGAGAAATTTAGAGCATCAGAATGCTTTTGGGGGGGTGGTGCCTGGGTGGTTCAGTGGGATAGGCATCCAACTCTTGATTGTGGCTCAGGTCATGATCTCATGGATAGAGATCGAGCCCTGTGTCAGGCTGCATATTGGTCGTGCATATTGGAGGCTGCTTAGGACTCCTCCTGCATCTCCCTCTGCCCTTTCCCTAGTCATGCTCTCTCCCTCTCTCTCTCTCTCTCTCTCTCTCTCTGTCTCAAAAAAATAAGTAAGCAAGTAAGTAAGTAAGTAAATAAATAAATAAATTGCTTTAGGTAGTAAGGAAGTCTTACCTATATTTCTAGAATATTAGTAAGTTTAATTTCCCTTTTTAAAAAGTTGTTTCATCTCTTGGTCTTCCATACTAAATCCCCTCTACTGGCCTTACACTGCTCAATTTTTAATGTAGTCTGGTTTACCCTCAAGATGTGTTCACTCGGTTTTCTTAACGACTGTTTGGGATTCGGGGGTGGGGGATGGGACACTAAAAAGTGTAATTTTGTGATCAAGTAAACTAACTCTAGGTTATAAGTTCCACCTAAATACGAAGTTTAAGTTGACTTTATGTCGTGTTGTTGTTGCAAAAATAAAAATGCCTGAAGACCAACAACTCCCTATTAGTAAGGCCCAGAAACAAAAAATATTTGAATGTACAGGAACGTCCCTTGAGGACGATCAATTTTCTTGTCATGGTTTATCCCAAGGGCCAGTTTGCAAAAACGGCTAACTTCATTTAGTGACTTTGCAAGAGGGCCAAATTGGTGAAGATCGTGTGAGGACAGAAGAGCTGAACTTTCAGAAACAATGTCCCTAAACTTCCGTGGGTCATGCCGGCCCCCCCTGCGTGCATGGCCGGGCCTGTGCAGGCTCCAGGGCGCTTGTGGGGTTGGTGTCTGGTGAAGCCTTTGCCAACTGCGAGCTGCTATCTGGGATCGAAGGAGGAAACCCAGGCTCCGATCCCCAAGGAGCCTCGGAACTCTGCGCCGGGCTCTCCACCTCCTGTCTCAGGGGTGTGGATGTCTGGGAGGCACCTGCCCCCCAGTTTGGACCTGCGGGGAATTTACACGGCTCTCCTAATCCATCGCCCCCCGCCCCACTGACTCTGTCCTCAGGGGCAAACCTCAGATCTTCTCAGTCCTGAACCAAGCACCCTGTGCGTCACCCTGCTGCCAGCCCTCTCCTCACCTCTACTTTTCAGCTCTTCAGCTGTCAATGCAACTGCGTGGTGCTCCCTCCTGGTCCCCACCTGTCCCCCTCCCTCTCCTCTTCTGATTCCCCCAAACTTCTCCCCTTCTAGGTGACCCGATCAACTCTCTCAGCACCGACTCTCACCCACGCGTTCCTGACTGACCCGTCGCTGGGTCCTGACCCGGGGTCCCAGCTACCCGATGAAGCGCAGCGTGTCTCTGCCCAGACTCGTCACCCCCACTCCCAAATCTGCGCCCCGCTTCGTTTTAGGCTGGAAACCTTGGTCCTACATGTGTTTCTTTCTCTTTTACAATCATCTTATTCATTCAGGAGCCACGGTAGCTCCTGAATCTTTGACCTACTTTCTGTTCACAGAGAGGTGCTCCTCTCCCCGGGGATGTGGTGGCACGTAGGGGACTCCGGCTCGCACGTCCTGTCCTTTTCTCTGCCTCCGCCCTCAAACCGCCCCGCCTCACGCCGTTTGGACACATGTTCCTGAAGCAGTTTCTCCCGGTGTCACTCCCCTGCCCAAAACTCTAATTGCTCCCTGTTTTTCTAGAACATAAAGTCCGAACCTCTCCTCATCCATGGAGGCAATGCCACATAGGAGGAGGGGCAAAGAGTGAATCCCAGGGACATGGGTTCCAACTTCGGCTTCTGTCGCTATTAGAAGTGAGGCTGTGGGCAAATGCCCAAGTTTCTCCTTGCTTCGGAATCCTCCGGCATAAATCATACTTAGCTCATGAAATTATTGAGGATTGTCAGAAAATACAAATAGCCTTCACTTATTGAAGGTTTGTGGCATGACAGACTTTTAAAATGCATTATCTCAGTTCATCTTCACACCGTGTCTCTACCATTTCTTCCATCTTCTGAGATGAGGAAACGGAGATTCGAGAGACTCGGCAACTTGCCTCGGACTCCACGGTTCATGGGGCCTGAACCCACGAACCACGAGATCATGACCTGAGCCGAAGTCGGACGCTCAACCGGCTGAGCCGCCCAGGCGCCCCCAGCATACCTTCTGAATCTTCTCTCACGCTACTTTTCCCCCAGCCTGTGATGCCGAGCATGTGAAGGCCTTTCCCGGCTAGGATTCTGTCTAGAACGCCCGTCCTACATTTCTGTCGACCGAAATCTTACTCTTACCCCAACGTCCAGACTAAATGTCACCTCCTCCTAAGGGGCGATTTCAAAATGTTACTACTTCCTTCGAATTCCCAGCATACTTGGCATTTCTCTGCTACAAAGATCAGTTCTGTCTTATCATTGTTGTTGTTTTTTCCTTCCTCTATATGTCTTATCTTCCCGAATGGATTACAAGCTCTTTGCAGGCAAGGAGCAGGTCTGATTCGTCTTTGTGTGTCTCATCTGCCCGGCTCGGTCCCTGGGGCAGATGAGGCACTCAGCAAAGGCCTGCGGGGTATTTAATTTTGGAGCAAATGTATTCAAGTTTTGAAGGGCTGAGCTCAAGGTAGAGCTTGCATGAAGGAAAAGTGTTCCTCGTATGTTGGAGGGGATACCGCAGAGAGCACAGTAATTACAATGTGAGACAGAGAGGAGGCCAACTAATCTTTCTCCTTGACCAATAAAAAGGCAGAGACAGTGACCATTAGATGGTCTGGGGGCCTGATAGCAGGGGCCAGCAGTAGGTGGTCTACTGAGGCTTGCTGTCTTAATAAGCCGATTAGAAAAAAATTCCACACACACACACACACACACACACACACACACTCCAAATAAGATGGTAGAAGTGATTTTGAAAGAAAAAAAAAAAATTCCTTTAATCTATCCCATTTGTATTCCAGCAGCTTCCAAACTCACCTGCCCAGATGCATAAATAAAAATACCGAAGAAGACAATCAGATAACACAAGTGGGAACTCAGTCAGACAAAGGTTCCCTAACATTGAAACGAATACCACTCTAGGCAGAAAACGGCTCCCAGATCCTTAACTCTGAGAAGGAGCAGGTGGCGACATGAAGAGGCAGTCGCGGCCCAGGCTTCACTACTGCAACCCGGCTTGGATAAATATTTTTATTACCAACACAGTGATATGTAAGGGGCCAAATTATCAGTTCCGAAGAGGATTGCACACAGGATTGTGACACTGCGGTAGCTGGGAAACACGAGGCGTTCACGGGGAGCCGGACTGCGGCCTGACTTTGCAGGGAACTTGAAGAGCGACATCAGGGCTGATGTCAGGTAAATGACAGCTTCAGTCAACGTGCGTGAAGCCGAACCCGGGAACACAGACTCCCTTCTGAGACAGAAATGTCAAGATATTTCTGCAAGAAGTGCAAGACGTTCGGGACTCTCCACCACCCTGTTAGGAAAAGATTTCCTCTTCCCAGGGAGATGGTGTCTTTTCTAGTTTCCTTTCCCCTCGTACGGCGTCAGGCCCTGCTTGCCGAACAGAGCTGAACTCCGGGCAAACCGACGCCTCTGAAGTTTCCGAAACACAAGCCGATCACCAGGTCGGATCAATCCATCAATTGCAGTGTTCAGTGAGATCTGGAGTTAGAAGGCGGAGGAATGGTAACTCGGCTTCGGTTACACGTTTGCCTCCCCCACCCGGGCTCAGGCTCAGGGGGGTGAGATCCGGGAGCTGGGATAAGTGGCAGATAACCGGCAGTGGTGAGAAAGCTAACGGGGCAATTAGGAGGCTGATTCATTTGTTTATCTGGATGATGAGTTGAGTAGTTTCTGAGTGCTCTGTGGTTCAGGGAATTCTCCCTCACAGGCTCATCAAGACCACACCCTTCCATGCGCCTGATATTTCCACGAAAGAAGGAAAAACCACGCTAAGCATAGGGTACGTGTTTTGGCGGACCTTTATAATAATACACTTGCTAAGATAATTACAGTAAACAATGCATACCAAGCCCCAAACAGAGAAGGGTTGAAAGAAACATTCAAACTGTGGTTGCTACCATCTTTTGAACGAATCGCAGAGGAAGGCCTGGCCTTAGTGAATACTCGTAACTTGGGGCTTCCCAAATCTTGTTTCACCTGTGATTGTAGAAATACAACGCAGACTGATAGAACGCTGCACAGGAAGAAATTCTCAGCGATCACCTAGATTTGGGCTCTTCTCAGTATCTCACAGAACCCTGGGCAAGAAAATAGATGCACAAACTCTCCCACAGATCCATTTGTTTAAGGAGAGATTCCAGGTTAAAGATAGATAGGTCACTTTTTCCAAGGGTGTGGCAGACCACAGATGACCACAGATTCCTTGACGTTGCTGCGTCCCCTACCCTTGACTCTGGTTGAGCTCTGTCTCGGACAAAGTTCCGCAGAAGAGACGCTATGCCATTCCTGGGCCCATGCCTTATGCGGCCGGGGGCTTCCACGTCTGCTCTCTCGTTGGGCTTACTCTTGGGGCTCCCAACAGCCGCCCTGTGTACGAGTCATCATGGACTCCAGCCCTTTGAGCCTCCCGTGGTGGTAGCCTCGGCCGACATCTGACGGCTCGTGCTTGAAACCCAGGTGAGTACAGCCCTGCTGAGCCTGGGCAACCCTCTGCACGGAGAGAGATGACAAATTATCGTTAAGCCACTGACTTTGGAGGTGGTTAATGTGCTGTCCAGCACATAGTAGGTAATCGGCATTTAAAGATGGATGACTGACAGACTGATTGACTGGGTGATTTGAATGTGAACCTTCAAGAGGGGGATACGGCATACCACATTTCCTAAATCTGACATCATCTGAATACGTCAAGACAAGTCAATACAGAACAGAGCTTCATAGAATACTTGTGTGGGAAACCTTGAATTATAGGATTGAAACGGCGGAGTTTGGGAAATATCGCTCTGCCCCTTCGTGTTACAGATCGCCAAAGCGAGGCCCAGACAGGGGAGGGGAATTACATGGGGAAACAAAGCTAATCGGTAGACGTCACCTATGAACTAATTTCTTTTCCTGGCTGAAGTAAAGGGGTACGGATGACGTGGTTTCACTTACGTGAACACATTCAGCTAATTAAATGTATTGGGCTTCTCATTAGGTAGCCTTGTCTTTCTGCTCACTGATGGGGTCTGTGTGTCCAGCTAGCTGGTTTCCAGGAGACCTCTCCTAAATGGTAGACTCCCAAAGAGGATATAAGGGTATTTATTAGCCTGACGTCTAGACTAAGGTCAGTTCTAAAAACAGCAGTTCGATAGCAACATCTTGGGCCTTTGGTCTGAAAACACTTGCCTGATGGAAATCCTTGCTTAAAACTGAAATGTCTGGGAGAATGAATTTTCAACTGACCTAGATGTTGGTCAGGGATCCAGAGTTTTAAATTCCTTTAGTCTTATGTTACACATTCCATCTCTCTTCCTCCACGCGAGTGGTAAATGATCGGTTCTGAAGTCGGAGTCAGTTTGTGAAACAACACAGGGAAGAATGTCCATACCAGTCACGATCCGGGATGTTCGATTTTTCCCTTTCAAACACCATTCCCGCCTGTGCCGCGGTTTCCCAGTCGGGCCTCCAAATCCAAGAACCACTTCAACGGTTGAAAAAAGGTTTTATCTAATTATCTTCTTTCCCTCCTTTGAATTGACCAACCATGTATCTTTTTTTGGTTTTATCAAAGAGCCTGCCAGGACAAAAGTACATCCGATTTTAAGTAAGCTTTAGTGAGCAGACTTAAAATTGATCATGCATTTTAGTTTCAGTAACTTGCAATTTCTACACACTTTGATAATTCACTTTAAAGAGCAAACTGTCTTTAATGACAAGGCTTAAAAGAGACGACCTTTCTGAACAAAATATGAAAGCTCAGAACGGATCGCTCTTTTAAGGAAACTATGAATTAAAATGACCTTGTGTTCTGAAACTTTTCTCCAACCATTTTTGATGTTCTACCTTCCCTTTTTACTCTTGGAAGAGAGCTAAAACACCGCCGCCTTCTGTGGTTGGGGATGCACTTCAGTAAGAGAGCTGTTAGAACTCATTGTTTCTTCGGTCTGTACTGTCTTTAATGAGGTTGCTCACCACTGCAGGCCTAGGCCCGATTCTGAGGGATCCACTGTGACTGTGTGACACGACAGGGCGACGTTCGAATCGGAGCGATTTCCCTTGAGTCACAGCCGATTCTTTGTACAAGCTATGAAGCAAGTCGGCCCATTCTCTGTCCTCTATTGTGCCCCTGCATGGCTGCCGTCTGAGGAGCTGATTGTTGAGCGGGGAGGTTGCAAACTCCAGGGTCAGACCCCTGAAAGGGCTCACTGCCTGGTGACACAGAAATGGTGGAGCTTGAACAAAACCGCGACATGGGCCGATGACTGGCGGCTGGCCTTCGCGCTAACCCTTCCCCTGCCCGACCACCTGGTGGGGTGGAAACGGGCACCAGCGCATTGTGCCTTCCTTCCGCTTGGTTGTCCCTGCTTCCTTCTCACCCACTACCTGCTCACGATCGCACGCCGACATGTCAAAAGCACAGGTAGATGGCTACGGTGTACTAGCCAAGAATAATAACTTGAAATGTAACTAAATTAGGTACTCGTGATGAACAATCGATCTTCCGCCAGATAAAAGAGGGGATGAAATCTTAGATGATTTTATAATAAGGCACAATGTTTATAATTTATTTCCCGAGCACTTGCTTTTTCTCCCAGTAGCCATTTATACACTCAGTGCTCAAATCTGTAAGGAATTCTAAACGTGCCAAGTGCAGTTTTTCTTTCTCTTCCTTTACCGGAGAACATTCACAGAAATATTAGTGTCGGCCATCTACTCCTATCACATACAATTGAACTGACCTAAAGTTTCAGCCCACTCGCTCCCAGACGTACGTGACACGCATCAGAAGGGAAACAGGACCTGGGTAATGTCAAAGGTTCACCGGTGTTTGTAATTTCATAACCCTTGAAATAAGGAAAAGAAAGAATAGCAGGCAACTTTCCAAAACACCTACTGATATTTACTCATGGAAAACAAATATTCTTGAGTGGGAGCTCCAATTCCAGCATACGATACAATTCACAAAGTATTTTCACTTCATGTAGCTAATAACCTTCCTAATGAAATCTGTTGAGCTTCAACCTGTTTTTCACGGTCTGTAGAGAAGCACTTAAAATTAATCATGTAGCCTTAATCTTTCCCTTTCGAGCACTAAATCACAGGCTGAGTACTAACTGTCCTCATGTGTTAGGTGCTTTTAATAGCATCCTTCAGTTTTGCTTTCTCCTGGATATTCTTCAGGCCAGTGCTATAATTTATTGTAGATGCGAGAAAGACCTGAGCTTTCAAAGGACAGTCCTCTGGTCCTGGAAGAGGTGTCAGGACAGACATTGCCAGGCAGAGGTGACCCAGAGCAGGAAGGCAAGGCTTTCTTTTAGAGAGAGAGAGAGAGAGAGAGAGAGAGAGCAGGGGAGGGGCAGAGAGAGAGGGAGACACAGAATCCCAAGCAGGCTCTAGGCTCTGAGCTGTCAGCACAGAGCCCGATACGGGGCTCGAACCCATGAACCATGAGATCATGACCTGAGCTAAAGTCTGACGCTCAACCCATTGAGCCACACAAGTGCCTCAGGAAGGCAAGGCTTTCTATTAATGGCCACTGCAAGTCGGCGTTTATGTCCATCCTGGCCCTGGCTTTGGAAGTGGCTATAAAACCTGCTACTTCCTTATCATCTCTGGGTCTCAGTTAACAGAGCAAAAAGGGGTAATTAATCCCTGGGCAGCAAACAACAGAGATGGGTGTGGGAAGGAGAAAAGTATTTTGAAAAAGTGTAAACAAATGTTCTGTCCCATCCTTTTACAGTAAACTAGATGATTACGGCCCCAGTGGCAGTCCAGACTTTTGGAGTGTCTCCAGGGGCCCATGGCACATGCCACGATGCAGTCAAAAGAACACGGCACATCCATCTGTCCAATGCAATTCAAACGCTCCTTGGCAAATGGGCTTGACCAATCAGCACAGAACTGCTCACTGGCAATGGTTGGAGACAAACACCCAACCATGGGAACAACATTGTATTCTCAAAGAGTAAACCAAGACCAATCACAGCTCACCCGCCATCACCTGCCAGTGTGTGGCGGGTCCTTGTAACGCACCCTTGCAGCTTTAGGTTTTCTTAAGGAGCACCAACTGATATTAGAATGAAAACAGCAACCATAAAGAGAAAGTAACAATAAGACCATAGCTGCTACATAAACTCTTTCCACCATTCTGCCCCTGGAGACAACATGACAACTACTTACACTGGTGTCAGATGGCCCCGGGATTGTTATTCTCAATAAACGCGACTCTTATGGATTTGATCTCTGACATGACGTAAGGTATTTCCCCCCACAGTACCATTATTGTCTAGGGGGAAAATACCACGGATATATCATACTTATTATAGCAAATGAGGTGCAATAAAAAGTAGAAATAAAACCGATAAGTACAAAATAGAATGTTTTAATAATACATGAACATGAAAACAACGTAAGCGTGTTAAAAATTGGGACACGATACTACAAACGTGATTTTGATCACACGCAACTGGTAACATTCCATGCCAACGCGTCAACAAGGCATCTTATGAGAAAGCATTCCTTTCCCCAGTAGAAGCAACTCTCAGTCCACGCTCAAACGCACGCAAATATGGAAATCAGAAATAAAGAAAATTAAAAAAAATAATAACTTAGGCAGACACGAATAAAAACCACCCCATAGCGTGAGTGATGCATGTGTTTATGATCGTAATTACATTTTAGTATTAAAAAATGTTCACTGATCTCAGTTTACTTTACAATATCCAAATCTTCAAACCTGCTGGAGGAAGTCCGCAGCGTAAGCCCGGGTCCGTCTGCCGCACTCGCCCGTGCCATCAGGTAAGCCTCCGTGCAGTTACCTGAAAGTCAAAAGTCTCAGGTGTGACTTTCTGCAGGTCTGATGGGCATGCCACAGATAAATTATGTTCTAACTGAGGAGGAGCTGGAGAGAGGTTCAAAAGGATATTTGAGGGGTGCCTGGGTGGCTCAGTTGGTTGAAGGTCCGACTTTGGCTCTTGTCATGATCAGCCGGTTCGTGAGTTCGAGCCCCCTGTCGGGCTCTCTGCTGTCAGCACGGAGCTCGCTTTGGATCTTCTGCCCCTCCCCCCGCCTCTTTCTCTCTCAAAAAATAAACATAAAAAAAAGCTTATTGAAAAAAGGATATTTGATATCAACACTTCATCATTTATGCCCAGAAGGGATCAAATGCCATCTCCACCGGGCAACAGGAACCTTCGAAAAGTGAATGATTCGCAAGGTCTTAATGTTTCATTTGTTGCCAAATGGGTGCTTTGGCCTTTCGCTGCACGGAGGGGAGGCTGTTGGACGGAACGAGAGCAGGTCTACATGGGCTACGTCAGGGACGTCTCCGGGAACCGCGGACTAAAAAGGCACCCTTGAGAAGCACCCGGTGAAGTCACAGTGTTGCCACAGCGCCGAGCCGTTTATCTATTCTGGTCTAGAGAACAGCCACAAGCACCAAACCTCCAGGGCACACGGGGCTTTGAAGACGTGGGCCGCCGTGCTCAGAGTTGCATCACCACACGATCTTAAAAGAAAGATGGTCTCCTTAACCCCGCACCCGGGCTTCAAGACCAGGTCTTGTCATGACTGTGCAGGCGAGGCCCAGACCTGTCAGGCACCTGCAGATTCCCTCGTTTCGTTCTGAGCGCACTGACTAAGCACTGTGATTACAAGGGGTGGGTGGCTTCTTAGAGACGGGCTATTTACTAGAAATAAGTATTTTTTTTTTTCCAAATGGATATTATGTTTAAACATTTTATTTATTTGCTTTCTTATTTAAACATTTATTCATTTTTGAGAGAGAGAGAGACAGTGCGCCAGCAGGGGACGGGTAGAGAGAGAGAGGGAGACACAGAATCCGAAGCAGGCTCCAGGCTCTGAGCTGTCAGCACAGAGTCGGATGCGGGGCTCAAACCCACGAACCATGAGATCATGACCCGAGCCGAAGTCGGACGTCCAACAGACTGGGCCACCCAGGCGCCCCCATGTTTAAGCATTTCAATAAGGACCTTAACATCAAACCGGGGGACTCCCAGGGGCAAACAATACCAGCTACTCAGAAGGCATTCAGAGCGTGGGCTGTACCTTCTGCCTTGGTAGGCCGTCAGTTCTTCCTGAAGGATGGATGCTCGCTTTTGCAGAAAGTTAACCTAGAAAAAGATACCGAGTGTGAGCAGAGGGGAATGAGGCTTAAGTGGCGACACTGTGCAGATCATGTGGTCGAATCTTATTTCGATTCTGGCAGTTTCCGAGATCAAATGCAGAGGATTCGTTGTGCATCAGTGCTGTGTTTCTAACATCTGACCACACTGCCTCCCTCCTGAAGACCACAGAATCCATTTGAACTCCTATTGCAGAGCCATTCGGACCTGGCCCTGGCCTCTCTTCGAGGCTCCGCCTCTCCTTCCACCCTCCCCCCCCCACCCCCATCCGCCATGTCTTCCCCACTCTTTTGCCCTTTGGCACACGCCATCCTCTCTCTTTGGAATGCTTGGCTCTCTATCTCCGATTCATCCTCCACTACTGGGTTCGAATGTCGCTGCTCCTGCTGACTTTCTCGACTCCTCCCCAACTGCTCACCGCGTTGTAGGCAAGATGGTTACTAGCTCCATCATTAGCACTTCTCGAACAGCCTTGTGGTTTTTGGTTTTCACGTCTCTCCCCCGAACCCGAGAGCTCTTCTGGGTCAGGGAGGACGTTTCTTCATCTCTGGGTCCCGAGTTTCTTTTCACAGGGCTGGGGGCGAAGCTGGTACTCACTAGCGTTTAGCGAATGGGCGAGTGAACAGAAAGGAAATTGTGGGCTTCTGGAAACCTCGGTCCATGCTGGGGATTCCCTGAGGCTGGAGAGACAATATTTTGTGGTGGAAAGGGCCTAAGCTTCATCTGAAGTTAGCCCACCTTGGGTTCAACTCCTGGCTTGGTCTCTATGGCTCTAGGAAAGTTACTTAAGCTCTTCATGCCTCATCGGTGAAATGGGCTTCATGACAGCTCCTTCCCAAGGTTATGAGGCCGATGTGAAATGACCGATAGAAACTATCTGGTGCAGAGCGCGCAGCCGATACCACGCCATGCTCCCAGTCCGGGGGGGCTGAGGGATGGAGGAGCCTGGCGGCTTAGCATAGTCTCTTAAATCAGGTCTTTATGATGTGGTTCGATATTTTTATTTTTTGAAGCATAAATTTCTATACACAACTAAAGATACCTATATCACGTGTAAATTCAAAAGCACCTTACACGACCGCATAGAAACGGTCTGGGGGTAACTTGCACTACGGCTCAATGCAATCAAGACTCAGCGGCATTTGATCATTTCAGAACTGTTTACTCTTGCCTCTTTGGTCTGAACTGAAACCATGGCAACGGTTGGTTCTGAAACACAGGCGAGAGAATACAGCTGGCGGAAGAGCAAGTGTGCTTTGCAAGAGAGGAAAGCACAGTTTCTCCAAGTGGGTACCTACCCAAGGGGCCCCTCCTTTTTGCTTATAATATCAGCCCGGTCTTAGTTCTGTCCAATTGCTCAAAGGACCCAGGGGACAATTGATAATGCTGACAGATGCACGGATTACACCGATTCGGCTTCCCTCCCCCCACCGTGCTTTGCCACTGGAATTCCAACAATTTTCAGAAAACACAGGCACCTGTGCTTTCAAACTAAATTTGCGCACTCTATGGCCTGTGACTCCCCCACGCAGCTGCCAATGCTGAGGCCCTGACACAGCTGGCGGCACTCTCTTTCTGGGTCAACATCCAGTTTTAGGAGGCCGAAGTGGCTTTTATTACAGTGAAATGATATGAATGATAACAGAAGCCCTGCAGGTGGATATCAGATTTCTTTTTTTTTCTAAAAAAAAAAAACAAAAAAAAACAAAAAAAACAAAAAAAAACAAAAAAAAAAACCCCAAAAACAACAACCAAAAAACCCTCCTCTGAAGGTGCCAGGTCCTACATAGCTGACCCTATAGAAGCTCTCCTACAAAGTTAATGGGTAAACCACACTTCAGGGGGAGCTTTCATGTAAATACAGATGACTTAACCCTTTCTATGTTAACACTTCCCTGCAGTACTGATTTTTCTATGTAGAAGCAAACAAGGCAGCACTTAGCTGACGGAAGCAAAGGCTGTTGGAAGTAATGGCCGACGAAAGCAATGGCTGTTGGAAGCAATGGCCGACGGAAGCAATGGCTGTTGGAAGCATATGGAATGATGCAATGAACATTTCATTTTTAGATAAGAGGCTTTTTACTGAGGGGAATGCGTACGGGGCAGCTAAAATTTGCTCCACACTCTGTTTCACACATTATAAAAAAGCGAATGTGACTATCTTCAAATCGTTATCATTTGATAAATACATTTATTGAGTGCCTACTATGTCGCCGGCCGGTACTGCTCCTGGCACAGGGAGCTAAGACCTCTTTCTCTGATGGAGGCTTTCCAGAAAAAAGGTACATTTTCCCTTTTTTCAAAGTTTCTTAAAAGAGACACAATTTGCAAACATTTTCTTCTATTCCATGGTGTGTGTCTTCAGTTTCTGCATGTTGTTGTCTTTTGAAGTACAAGGTTTTCAATTTTGTAAAGTCCAGTTCATCTGGTTGGTTGTTCTTGGTGTCACAGCTAAAAAAAACTCCCCCTAACCCAACGCACAAGGGTTTTCTCCTTCATCTAAAAAGATTTCTTCTTAGATATTTCCAGCTTTAGCTCTTACATTTAGGTCTGTGATTCTTTTTGAGTTCCTGTGGAAAACATGTGAGGAAGGACCTCCAACTTCCTTCTTCCATTTTCCACGGGAATGATCCCACCCCGGGCACTGTTCTATTTTTCCCTCAGTGGAATCCTCCTGCAGCCTGACCAAAAATAGAAGGGTTTTTTTTCTTCCCGCCCCCGGACCCTCAGTTGCATTTCATTGATCTCTGTGTCCGTCTTTTTGCCAATACTACACTGTTGTGATCACTACAGCCTTATAGTGAGTTTTGAAATTGGGAAGCGTGAGTCCTCCAAATCCAGTCTGACTTTTTCAAGACGGTTTTGGCTACCGTGGGTCCTAGCTATTGTTTTTCATAATTCTCCGCCATAAAAGGATTCTTAAACATGTGAAGGCAAAGTGATTGTCGTAAATTAAAACACGAAGTTTTAAATTTCTGAGTGTATGAGGAGTGGGAATGTGCAGCCTCTTTCCCGTGTTAGAATATAACAAGCTCATCGGCCTGCTGACATATAAGATGTGTTTACAGAAGTTTGTGGAAAAACTCACATTGGAAGTTGTCGAATTATTTTGAGAATCTCAATTGACATCAGACGTATCTCTCATATTATATTTCATAAACTCTACCAAGAACTACACATTTCGGCAAGAAATATTTAACTGGATTGTTTGAATACCTTGTCATTATTCTGCTTTGAATTTAAAATGCATCTTATTATGTCTAACAACCATATAAAACACAGCAGAATAAAAATGCCTCTCATTTAACCATGGTTTCTGTTTCTCGGTACTTTCACACAGTCAGAAACCAGCAACGTGCCAAGTGATGGCATTTGGGGCTGGGTACCAAGAGCAAAAACGGTGAGGCTGTACTAGAATGTGACTATAAATGAGTAAAAGTAACCATAAATGAACTTTTCAATTTCACGGGTGCTTTTGAGAAAATCTTATTGAGACGACGAGTTCCAAAACCAGCAAGAAAAACATTCTTAAAAAAACCAAAAACAAACCCAAACCAAAAAAAACAAAAAAACAAAAACAAATCTCAAACAAAAAAACAATTCATCCTGAGTTGTATGTTATGCTAGAATATGCCATTGCTTTCTGGCATCGATTCAGAATTAAACTTATTTGTAAGTCTGTTTTCGGGATATGTACATCACCTGAACCCTTAGGAAAGGCCTCGATTCTAGTAATTACCTGCGACTTGAGGGAGGAAATGGTATCTTCAAGCTCTTGTCTTAGAGATGCTGGCATCAACCCTTTGAATTTTGTTTCATATTCTTGTCGTATATAAGTTATCTGAAGTGAAAAAAAAAAGAAAGCTTATCAATTTCTTCATGGAAATGATTGTTTTAAATTAAAGACATCTCAGAATAGTATCTATTTATCACAAAGGTAAGTTTGTTACATGTGGTCAATAAAGATGAAATGAGAGGAAACGGTTACAAACTGGAAAAGGCATTCAGCCTGCCCTTGTGAGTCTGGGAGAGACGGTCCCTGAAACACTATTTCTTTAAAATCTCCATTAACACAATTTATAGCACTTGATAAGTAAACCACTCATGATAGACACACTATGCTAATGTCTCCTTGCTCAGGATGTGGACTGTGATCATGATACACTGTGATTTGAGGACAACATGGTGACGTTATTGCTTTGATTAAGACACTTCTTCAAACTGGCTGGGTACCTGGGTGCTCGGTACGGGATGGTGAGGATGGGAATGAAAGAGAATCTACACAGCCGTGTCTCCAAGTCTCCTCAACACAGGTGGACCAGAGTGTCCTTGACATTGTAAGCCTCTCTGGCTCAGGGGCTTCCCTCTCCCCTGGAACACAATCAAGCCTGGGCTCGGCTACCTGATGGGTCACTGGGCTGGTAAAGGGAAGTTTGGTGGCTCCCCCATTCATCTCTTTAAAAGCTGAAGACAGAAGCAGGTGAGAAAGGTGGAAGTACAGTCTTTGGAGGGACACACGGGGGCAGGATGAAGAGGTGTAAGAGGGGGAGCATGAATGTGGGCGTGTAGGTCTTGGTGTCTTTCTCCAGCTATGTTTATTTCTCTTCCTCCTAACCTGAGATGCAATGGAATTAAAAAAAAAAACCTGTTGCATGTTCTGTGTTTAACTTAACTGAATATTAAAGTTCAATTGCAGGGTATCCCATAAATGATTCATTGGACGCATCTGGAAGTAAGGTAACATGCTATGAAAATACGTGCCACCGAGCTCAGTTAGACAAGTCTAGGGACTTACTAAGATAATTTAAAATTATCAGCCTTCAACTTCCAACTTTTCTTATGTTAAACCCGATTAAGAAATGTGTTCTGGGGCACCTGGGTGGCTCGGTTGGTTGAGTGGCCGACTTCAGCTCAGGTCATGATCTCACGTCTGTGGGTTTGAGCGCTGCGTCGGGCTCTGTGCTGATGGCTCATCAGAGCCTGGAGCCTGCTTTGGATTCTGTGTCTCCCTCTCTCTCTGACCCTCTCCTGCTTGTGCTCTGTCTCTATGTCTCTCAAAAATAAATAAATGTTAAAAAAAAAAAAAAAGAATTTGAAAGAAATGTGTTCTAACAGTTCTTTCACTGCCCGCTAAAATTCCACGGCAAATGTTCTAGAACATGATTTTTCAATTTTTGGTAAAGCGTTTTTTGACCTATGTTATAATTTTGTGATTTACACCTAAAAACAGAGATAATGAAAAACAATCTCTCCCAGGGATGCAATATTTGATCTTTCCCACCTTCTCTCCTTGGACTTCAGTTCAACAGTTACATCAAATGAAAGGCACATGCAAAGCAACGTGCCTTTATAAAACATACTTTATAAAACAGATCTCAAGGGCAACATTTGTTGAGGGTCCACAAGCTACTCTAGTGACCTTATTTTTCTATCATTCAACACTGGCTCTGAAATTCTGATGTACTACTCTTAAAAGGGATTCCAGTGTGCTTTCTTGTATCCTTGTTTGTTTGGAGTGTCTGTATGTTGGAAAGACAACTGGGCTGGGTATAACAGTGCTCAACTCCACTTCCTTTCCCTCGGAACCCTGGAGACGTTTCTTTTCAATGTCTTCTGGCATCGCACGCTCCTACGGCAAAGTCTGAAGGCAGGCTGATCTGTTTTCCATGTTGAACACGACCTTCTTTCTTTGCTTGAATGCCCATGTGGTTTTCTTTTTCTTCGATGCGGGAGCTTCACTGGGATAGGTTTTGGTACTAATGATGACCAACGTTCCTGAGACACTGTGTGTTCCCTTCCATGCAGTTCTTTGCAGAACAGTTTCTTGGGGTCATCTCCCCTCAGTTTCAAGTACATTGGAGGTGAAGGCCAAGCACGCCAGTTCTTTGGTTAATTCTCATTGTTTCTCTGGACTCCCCTGCCCCACTTCACTTTTCATATCTGATGGTCTCCTCTATAGGAGGGTGGGCCGCAGACGGCAGAGAACTGTGTTAGAGCAAGACTGCCCTGTGATCACCCCTACTACATCCCTTTTAAAACATGCTATGCTATGCTTGCTATGTTTTCTACCTTCTACTGAGGGTCCAGACATTTCTACTTTCTGTCCACCACTCCTTCGTTTTATTTCACTGAATCTGAGTGACCTTAAAATGAGCTCTTGGAAAATCTGAAGTTACCTCACTTATGAATGAGACTATCGATCAGGAAAATACTACTGCCCTGAAACCTTAAACCCAAATTTTGAATTTAAAAATCATTACGCCAAGCGGAATCCCGTTACTTGAACCAAGGCATGGAAAACTTTCATCTGCTTTGCTCTATTTACAAGGTTAATAATGTTACTACTAGCAAACATTTGTTGAGTACTTTCAGTGTACCAGACACAATTCTAAGTGCTTTAATAAGTGGTTAATGCTTCTGACAGCCCAGGGGGGGAAGCACAGAGAGGTGAGCCAGGATTTGAACTCAAGGAGTCTGACTCAAGCTCTGCTGTTTCTCACATAATCTTTCCAAATGCTGAAATGTTTCTTCCACCCCAAAAGCAAAAGGCCATCACAGACACAACCAGGTAAAGAAGTTTCATCCACTACACACCAGGGCTCTCCCCGACCTAACAGGGGCTACAGGAAGGGGGCAGATGTATTAGCGTCCTTCCAGACATCCATCTAGTCTTTGTGTTTTTTTGTTTTTGTTTTTGTTTTGGATGATTACAAAAACAACAATGATGACAATAATTGGTTCCCCATACTTTCCCCTTGGGCTTAACATTTTCAAAAACATTTTTTTAAATTTATTTATTTTGAGAGGAGGGAAGGGAGAGTTAAGCCCCCATTGGCTTAATATGTTAATTAAAGATTTATAAATAAGACTAACTTCAAACATCTATACAAATGCAATACACATATTGACCTAAACCAGAAGTTCCATAAATCCGCCCCCCCCACCCCGCCCCGCCGTAAGCAGACATTTTAAGGTCTAACCTGTGAGTGAAGGCTGCATCTACATTTGTCACATGGCAACATGAGAAAGAGGAGGAAAAGAATTAGCTTAGTTTTCTTCATATCACTTTTGACTCCTGCTACTATTTTTTCTATCCTCGTCTGTGACCCGGGATGTGTTTGAGGGGAACAATGTGGGAGTGATAACCTTTATCTACAAGCTGATCACAAACTGTGAGCTGCTTAGTATGCCAATCTCCCTTTCTTTCTGTGTCTTCCCACATTTCCCTGTGGCCTGAATCCGGCCTTACAACAGATCAAGAAAGAGGAAGTTGAGTTGATCTAAGCAAAGGATTTGATGGACATGCAATTCCTTTTCCTAAGGGAAATGAAAGTTTTTACAAATAAATCAATTTTATTACTAGGCTTGCATATTAATTTTCATTAGCATACACTGTCCAATTATACTAGTGAGTTCTATATTAGTTTATTAAATGCAGAAGCATCTGAAGACTGCTCTGACATGAGTAATTCTGGAAAGCAATCTCCAGGACTGTTTTGGCTCATTTCCATCCCACCTCACCATCCCGCGGCCCTCTGAAAGCATGCGTGTAATTACGTGCTCTTCCACCTTCCTCAACCACATCACACCAAACAGACACAAGCCTCCCTCTCCCCCTCTTTCCTTCCCCTTCTTCCTTTTGGCAGAAAAAAATTAGGAAACCTAGGATCTCATGACAAACAATGACATTCCAGTAATATAGTAAGACCCCTGCACGCTGCGTGGAAACGGTGTATGAATAACATGGCGGCCATGTGACCGAAGATAGCTGTGCTCTCTGCACCATGGCAACAGACTGCCCACCTTTCCCTCAAAGGCGTAGCGCTGACAATATTTCCTTCAGTTTCTAAAATGGACCATGAAGACCGAGAACATCCATAGTTAGAGTTCAGTGTTACACTTCAGTAAAACGTATATCCTGGGTAATCGGACAAATACTCATTTGCATAAATAAGAGTCCAAAGAGCGTACAGAATAGGTAGTTGACTTGAGTCAGTAGGGTCTCTGGAGATAAAAATTCAAAGTGGTGCTTAGAAAAGTGAACCTTGGAAATGTTACAATTTTACTGAAAATATGGAAGGAGAACTAAAGCGTATTTTGCGGTGTTTTTATTGAAAAATACTATCAACTAGTCATGTTGATATGTCCAATCCATGTCAAATATGTCATCTTCCTGTCACATAACAAAACAAGAAAGATAGAAGTGTGAGGCTTTGTACAAACACTTAGGGGCCTTAACCACAGGTTATTTTATTGCAAGCTCCAGTGTGCCCAATGCGGCATTCGCTTTGGAAGAGCTGAGGAAAGGGCCACTGGTGGCCACTGGTGTGGCCCTGTCCAATGTCCCTGCACAGTCATTTGTAATTGTATTCTGGGGTAAGACTGAAGTAGTTCAGGAAAATGAGTGTGCTTGATATTACTTTACACAACCCAACCAAGCATTTCTGGGGTCAGTTCAGCAGAGGGAGAAGGGAACTAAGTAACAATTCAACTGAGACATCTCTGAAATGTCTCCTCACTTCTCTGTGTTGCCCCTGGGACCAGCCCGGTCTGGATGCCTTCATCTCGCACCTGGTCCACTGCAATACTGGTATGTTGGTTTTGGGTTTTGATTCAGATTTTCTTAACATTTAAAATCAAACTCAGAGGGGCCTGGGTGACTCAGTAGGTTAAGTATCCAACTCTTGATTTGGGCTCAGGTCATGATCTCACAGTTTGTGAGATTGAGCCCCACATCAGGCTCTGTGCTGATGGCATGGAGCCTGTTTGGGATTCTCTCTTCCCCTTTCTCTCTACCCCTCCCCTGCTCATTCTCTCTCTCTCTCTCTCTCTCTCTCTCATAATAAATAAATAAACATTAAAAAAATAAAATCAAAATCGAATTCTTTAATGAGGCCAACAGGGTCCTGTCTAGTCTGGCCCCTATCCACCTTGTATCCCTGTCACTTGAGGGCCCCCTAACTTCCAGACACCAGACTCGATGGCTTCTTTCTGTCCACTCACCCTGGTTCCCAGAAGCTTGTCCCAGAAGCTTGTCACAACAGGCCCTTTCTCATCTTCCTCTCCTTATTCTCCCGTCCCGTGGGGCTTTGCCGCTCCCCCACCTAGATCTCTGGGTTATGAGGGTCCTACACTGTGGTGATCTCAGGGGTGCTGTCCACCCAGCCACCCAGCACGGGGACCTTGGCAGGCCCTGGTGAGGACGCTGCGTCTGGGGCAACCACCTCCCAACTTCAGATGGGCTGGAGCCCCTCACTGTGGCAGGTGGCAGCTTTCCTCAGTTTCCTTTTGGCAACGGGGAGGGGGGGCACACCAGCCCTTGCTTTCCAGCTGTGACCCAGTCTCTTGTCATTTACCTGGGAAGGAGCCCTCTCGCACTTTTGTTCCCCGTTACCCCTGGACTTTCGTCCCAGCTGCCTCTGCCTGCCAATGGGCACACCCCTCCAGGGTTCTGTTCTGTTTCCAGGTCACACGCGTGGGTGTCCATCCTACTTTTGACACCAAATACATTTTACTTTTCTCTTTTCATATTTTGCCAATCATTGTTGAGTGTTTGTAGCAGAAGCGGTGCCTCATAACTTGACCATATTGAGCTGTCTTGTGCAAAGGGGCAGACTGTTTTGTAACCTGCCTTTTAACTTAATACAGTCAAATGTAGGAGTTAAGAACCCAGACTCTGGAGTTGGGAATGTTGGAGCTGAATTTGGGTCCCTAACCACATGTGCTGGGAAGGTTAACTTCTCTGTGCCTCCATTTCTTATTTTTTTAATTTTTTAAATGTTTGTTTATATTTGAGGCAGACAGACAGAGTACAAACTGGGGAGGGACAGAGAAAGAGGGAGACATAGAATCTGAAGCAGGCTCCAGGCTCCAAGCTGTCAGTGCGGAACCCGATACAGGGCTTGAACTCACAGACTGTGAGATCATGACCTGAGCTGAATTCAGACGCTTAACCGACTGAGCCACCCACATGCCCCTCTGTGCCCCCATTTCTTTTTCAGGAAAATGGGAATTATAACTTCCCGAGACTGCTGTGAGGATTAGATGACTTAACACATGTAGAAGTTTTACAAGAATGGCACTTGGTAAATGTTCAATAAATGTTAGTTATCATTACCTCATATATTGGAGACTATACATACATATTTCATTATATTATATGCATGTAGGTTATGAAATATATACACATATATTTCATTTAGCCAAGCCTCTATCATTAGACTTTTTGATTTCTAATTATTTGTAATAGCAGAAATCCTGATAACAAATTATTTGCATATATTCATGATTAACTTGATGACCCCATTTAAATCCCCTTTTGTATTTTTTAGTATCTACCGATTGAAAAAGTACATAATGACAAAAACCTTCTATGAATTCAGAATCAACTTTAAGTGAATTTGTATTTTATAATTAAAATCATCCACATACATTTGGAAAGGAGTAGTACCTGTTTTTGAGCCATGTTATTTATCCAGGCAACTGACAATGATTGGCATACATATGAATTTTCTCAGACCCTTCCTTGCCAATAGCTCTGGCCTGCAGGTGGGGAGTCATTGCTTCATGCTGAATGATTTAAGGCAAGAATCTCAGCTCAAAACTCATTCTCCGTCCAGCCTGGATTTCTACCAGTTAGATAAATATTGGTGTGAGGGAAATCATCAGATGCTTCTTCTCATTGTGGGTTAGTGTGTTCAGAACTGTGTCCTTCAAACACCCGGCTTAGCTCAATGCCATGAAGCAAAGTGGGTTTGACTGTTGAGTAGACCGTAGGGTTGGAGATGAGGGAAAGAACAAGAGGTCAAGTTGGAGCACAGTATATATTCTGAGAGAAGGTGCACATGGGTGGGCACTGCAGTGGGGGGTTTGGAGTAAGTGGAGAACATCAAAAAGACGCCGAGCTTCTGAAGGGCGGTGACGAGCAGGTTAAGAGGTGGGCAGGAGAGGGAACAGGAAAGGAGGTCGCTGGGGGGGGATCCGATATACAGCGAATAGAAATGTGGGGGTTGTGTCTGAGTGATGGGCCTTTGTGCAGCAAAAAGTTTTTGTAGGGGCTTATGAGGGGAGTGAGTCTATAAAACTTATTGGTTCTATATTGAATTCCAATGTGGTTTAAAGATTAAGAATGAAAGAAATTGTAGTAAAAGATGGTGCCCCCAAAACTATTCTAGTGCAGTTGAGAAAAAATGCTCTGCCTTCTAAGAAATTTCGTTGTTATTGGGGTTAAGGTACTATGTGTTGCCACAGCAACTGCCAAGAAAGCTCCATCTAAGAAAGGTGCTCTGTGGCAAAGCCGGGGGACTCTGATTCTGAAGTACCAAGTGGAAATGTAGAAATCACCCTAATTTTCTCAACGGCCTTCAAAATATTCATTTCCCCCCCTCTTTCTTCAATATGATTTTATCTTATGGTTCTTTATTCCAACTGGTGTAGCCTCAGACTGAGGCTGTAGCTCACAGGGGTCCTCCATGCCCTGAACACAGAGGCCAGTTTCCACCCCAAGGGAGTGAAGCCTGATACTGACGGGGCCTGAGCCTCTCAGGAAAGGGAGTGGCTGATTAATGAAGCGGCCACCGACCCCTATATGGTGGGAGGAGAGCAAGACCTAGTTTCTGGAAAGGGTTATGGTTTTAGGAGGAAGGAACATTTTTCTGGGGAGAAAATGGCGGCCTGGGAATGAAGCCAGTGGTTCAAATCTAGCACTTTAATGAGGTTTGGATGCTTTAAATCCAGAGTTGGGTAGTCGAAAAAATTTCTGGCACCAAAAAGAAACGTGGGTCTGGTAAGTGTCTCCAGAAGCATTTACACACATAGAAAAATGGGAAGCAGGTACGATAATCAGAAGATTACCAACAAACTGTCCAAATCTGTCTACGAATCGGACTTAAGTATCTAATAAAAAGACTAAGGTTGTGCTGTGAAATAAACATTTGCGAATATTAAAATTTGGGGGGATATTTTGCATATAATCTGTACCCTCCTTTCCCTCCTGATAGAGAAGAAAAAGCTGAAACTGTATTTTTGAGCTCCTATAAATGAATGTGGTCTTTGGAGGTACTCATTTGGAATTTCACAAGATATATGTTGTGGATACTTGTTTCACCCTCCAGCATTCATTTGAGGAGACATCTTCTAGTTCACCCCCGACCCCCCACACTGTCCCATCCAAGGTCACAGTGATAGAGTATGTGACAAGGCCTGGCTAATCATCACATCATATTCCCCCTGTGCTGGGACCATTTGGGGCCTGGATACATGATCCAAGTTCAGGTAAACAGAGTCACCAGGAGCCAGGAGACAAACTCTCTCATTCACTAGACTTCACCCAGAGGATGTCCTTCTGGGGTTGTGACGGCCATCTTGCTATCACAGAGTGAAAGCTGGACTGAGGGGGAGCCAATCCAGAGGAAGAAGAGCTGAAAACTGGGAAAACTAGAGAGAGAGAGAGAGAGAAACAGGGCCCTCTGTCAAGTTGAACCTGAAGTTAGCCCCATCCTTCAACTTTTCAGTTGGGGTTGCATTTTCTGTCACTTGCAACCAAAATAGTCCTGACTGAAACAATGTGGAGTATGCCAGACATTAACTTGCATCTATGCGTTACATCTGTTTGACCCGGGGTCAGTAAATTTTGGCCGCCAGCCCAAATCTGGCCCGCCACCTATTTTTGTCAATAAAGCTTTATTGGAACACAGCCCTGCTCATTGCTTAACCTGTTATCTATGGCTGTTTTCGCATGCGTAGATTGTTCAGGCAGAGCTGAGCGATCTTGACAGGGACCCCATAGCCCATTAAGCCTAAACCATTTTCTACATAGTCCTTCCACCGAAAGTTGGCTGACCCCTGCACTAGACCGAGAACCACAAGGCAGGGACTGCACTTGTTTTGCTGAGTGCTGCCGCCCCAGCATTTGTCCCCCTGCCTGGTGTACGGGAGCAACTCAGAAAATGCTTGTGGACTGCATGAACGCATCCAACCTCACAGCACACAGGGTTAAAAGTCAGTCTGTCTCAAGACAACGGGATCTTCAGAATGTCGAGGAGACGGATCACAAAACCTCTCCCCAAATACGAAGAGCAGATGCTGTCATCACAGTCTGCAAGTTTTAATCAGCACTGTGACTGCACAGCAGGCCAGCTGCAGGGCCGACAACATGCGAGCAAACGCCAGGCCCACGGGGCTCCTGAGGTTTGCCCTGGAGGAGGGGGGTTTGCCTCATCCATGTTCTGCCCCCTCCTCCAGCTTCTTCCCCTACCTCACGACCAGACTATAAAAATAGGGTTGCAACATGAACGACTCATGCTTCTTGGTTTGTTTGTTTGTTTTCTCCTGAAATTAAATGCCGGCTCTTTTCTCACCGGAATATATTATTTTGGCTTCTGTTCCTAACGTTTTTCTTCCTGATAAAACTATTGCTGATACTTTTCTTCGCATAGGTGGCTATATACTATGAACACACCCTTACTTCAAAGAAAGGCTGGTATGAAGTCTGAGAGGATTGTGATGTGTGTGCCAATCCCGGCAGCGGGCACTGAGAAAGGCCGGATGTGGGAGCCTGGGGAGGTCCACGCTGGGGAACCTGGACACGTGGAGGGCCGTGTTCACAGGAGTTAAAGGGAAGTCACGTGTCCAGTGTCCTTTGGGAAGGTACATCTCTGAAAGGCTTTAGAGAGAACACTTCGGAGAGGGACAGGACAGTCTTCGTTGTCATTTACAGTGCCCGGCCTTCCCCTCAGAGACAGAGTGGTCAGCCCTTTCTGGTTGGGGTTGGACTTTGTGGAAAGGTAATGTCTGTCAACGCAGGGCCCCAACCCCAACCAAGGGGGGAGGGGAAAGATTCCTGGGGCTTCTGACTGACTTTGTTAATAGAAGACCCAGGAAGACTTGGGGAGCGAGACTGGTGTTCAGTAAGGCCGGTGTGGGTTTTGGAGTCCATTGGATTTTTACTCTTTGTGCCCTGAGGTAAGGTCGGAACACGCAGCACGTGGTAAAGGCTCAGCGAACACTGTTTTAATGAGTTAATGACTGAACACAGCTGTGGGTGAATACGTAGCTGGGACCTCGAAATTATGGAGGGCAGCGACAGTCATCCCCGTGAGTTTCGGCTGAATGTAAGAGAAAAGAAGGAGAGATCAACACTGACACACACCTGATGTGCTAGAAATGGAGATTTAAGGAATTGATAATCTTCCACGATTGTGAAGACGCTGCGCGATCCTTCCATAAAGTCTGGGAGACGGATGATATCATACCCATTTCACAGACGAAGGAACAGGCCCACGGTGAGTAAGTGCTAGAACTAGGGCCAAAGCCAGATATGGAAACCCGCACTGCGCCCACTCGCTACCGGGAGGTGGGGGGTGGTGATGCAGGAGAACGAGGGCTCCGGGTCTGAAGGCAAGGCGGCGGGAAGGCCCTATACCAGAAGCTGATGATGAACCGGCTTATAAAGAATAAAAGCGAGAGGTGAGTGAGGAGAGAATTTGGGTCTCAGCCACGTGCCCAGAAGAGCGATGTCACTGGAGAGACGGGGTAATGGGTGGCGGGAGCTTGTCTGTGTGTGGGTGGGAGAGAAGACGGGGGTCTGAGTACTCATTTACTTAGCCTGAGGCTCTGGGGAGATGTTCATGAAGAAAACCCGTGGGGGCTTACGAGGAAGGCCAGGACTGGAGGCTGGGAAAGCAAGGCGGAGCCTTGGGAATGGAAGGGCTCTCTGAAGGGGGAAAAGAGACTAAGAATTCCCAGGAGCAGAGAGTCATCCCCAAGGGGCTCTGCCATTCAGGGTGCGGGAGCAGCGGAACGAGAGAGAGACCAGGAATGGTGGGAGAAAGGCAGGGGAGTGGGGAGCACAGCCTTGGGTTTCCCAGGAGGGGGCAGCTGCCGGGAGGCCAAGGACCACAGCCATCATTTGCCTCCCATGTTGTCACGATGTGTGAGACAAAGCCATCTAGACGGCCTGTCAGTCCTGAGAGATTTGGGTGAACAGCAATGTTGCAACGAAAGAGAGTGTGGGATGATGGGATTAGTTTGTTGATAAATGTGTTGTTTCTTATTTTAAAAGCAAAAATTACACCCAGAGTGTCCACATCCACCGTTCCGTTAAATATCATCCCCAATAGCTGATTTAGTCAGAGCTCTATGACCTGGCTTGAGGGGATTTTTCAAAAGAGGCAAGCTACAACTACTATTTCTTTTCTGCATATTTAAACTCTTGACAATTATAAATAAGTTAAACCTCTCCCTCAAAGTACCAATTATCTCCTTGTGTTTGAGAAGGCACGTCTTGCCAGATATGGCGTGCTATAGAAAACACAAAACAGGGACACAAAGGCGGTCATTGTCCTACTGGTGTGCCCGGGATTTCCTTAGGCCGCCCCTAATGAGGACTTGGTGCATGAATCCCCTTACCTCCCAACTAATGGGAACAGAGACCCCACAACCTCAGAGCAGAACATTTCAACACACTGTTGTCCACAGTCGCCGACTAAATTCATGAGTTGTTCACCTTTACACAGCGGAGATAAAAGGAATTTTCATTCAATTAAAAGTTGGGGAACGTGCAGTTGCCCAAAGACTTCATTCGGGTTTTCTGAAGGACGACGGTCGGGATCTGTATCGAGCCGACGCTTACGGGTGTTACTCCGCGCAGCTGTGTGTGGAGGAGCAGGCGGTTTTTGTCCTAGGGAAGCTGACACATTTGACATCAGACATTGTAAAAAGGAGCTACATAAAAACTAATTGAAGCATAATAGGCCGAGGAGGGGAATCGGAGAGACTGATTACTTCTAAGTGGGATAACGGGAGTCTTTACAGATGTGAAGAGATTTGACTCGGACATTGTGGAACGAGTAGGAACTTTCTGGAAGGATGAAGCTTCCAGGTGAATGTGTGTGGCACGCTTTGGGACTGCCAGGTTGTGGATGGGAGCCATGTATTGGGCCAGGGGTGAAGGAGACAGGTGGAGACTGCTTCTAGTTTTGTTTTTTTTCTTCAACTGATTATCTACACTGTACATCTCTACACTGTACCTGTTTCTCGAAAATGCAGATCGGATCGTCTTGCCCTGCACCCCGCCCCCACCTGCTTCCCCAACCCCCATCATGAAAGCACTTCAGTGACTTTTTTTTTTTTAACCCATAGACTAAAAACAACCTGTTGGCAGGGATCAGCTAAGAACCTTCTCAGCTGATCTTAGCCTAACTTTCCAGGACACCTTGTGCTCCAGCGATGACTTGCGCCCTCCCTCCAACTCCCATGCCATCTCCTGCCTCACGCCCTTGCACGTATTGTTCTGTGCCCTCTCCTCCTGACCAGCTGGTGAGAACTCCTCGCTGTTCTCACAGAGACCTTCTCTGGGACACTTCTCCTCAGTTGCCCGTCAGCCCATCTTTCCTCCTCTAAGATGTCTTGAGGTTGCATGCATTGAACAGTTAGCGACTGTGGCGATGGTGGGTCATCATTGCCTGATCATTACTAAGTGCCTTCTGTGGATTGCGTACCACATCCTTTGGCATATATTTTATTTAATCTCCCTACCAATTCCATGTGATGCCTTTATGGCTCTTTATATATGAAAAATAGGCCGAGAGAGATTCCTATCCTATCCAGGGCCACAGGGCTAATTAGTAGGTGGCTTGGACCCGTATCTAGGTCTTCCTTACCCCAGAGCCTCTGTTTTACTTCAATGTCACATAATATTATAATGACTGCTTTAGGCACTGCTTTCTCCTATTAGACTATAGGCTTCCCGAGGGTAGGTTCTATGCTTTACTGGAGATCAATGCTATTTAAAAAGAAAATAAGATTACATCATTATCTATCTGAAGTGTGAAAACATTATAAGGATTGTTTTTGCCAACATAAAGGCATTTCTGCCAACCTCTTCTGCAGGCTGGAGTGCAAACGGGAGCTGGACATACCCAACCACGCACATCTGGGCTCTCGACACCTGATCCAGGTCAGATGGAGAAGTGGCCAGAGAGCACCTCACTTTCAGTCTGAAAGAGACTGGGGTTTCTGTTTTCACAAACCAGATGAACTGGTAGGGACCTTCACCTGGCTTGGTCAACTGGGGCATGTGTGAAAGTAACATGTCTGCTAGAAACAGTTACACTGAAGTATCTTTTAAAATCATTGTCGCTGTCTTCAATAAAGCCAACACAACCCTAAGAAACTATGGGGAGATTAGCAGTACTTTCGACTGAGCAAGATGCTTCCTTTTCTAATCTTTTTTTCATTATTATTTTCACTAGTGTGCTTTTCTAGGAACGCCTCGGCGTGTTCTTTCTAAGACTGTTGCCCAGATCTTTTTAAAAACACATCAAACCAACAAAGGTCAAGTAAAGAGCAGGAAGATTTTGTTCTTTCAGTTGAAGACATTTCTTTAATATTAAAAATGTACTGAAATCTAGAAACACATTCTGATGATGCCTGAAAAGAATTCATGGTGGAGAGTCAGAAGACAAAGAAAAAACAGCTCTCGACAACCGCTGGTGGCTGAGGGATTCTCATCGGGAGAGGCTTTTTTCTTTACCTCAATGACAGAGAAGAATCACTATTTAAAATTAGAAAAAAATCTCTGAAACATTAGGTGCTGATACTATGACTAATGTTATTCCTCATGCTCATTGGCCCTCGAGGTAAAACATTTCAACTCCCTCATTTATACGTGAAAACAAACAGAAAGAGTGTCTTTTCTAATTCAGATTGAATTCTAGGGGGCTTGTTTTTGCTACTTATTTCCAAGCATTGGAGGCTGCTATCAGATCTGTCTGTATAGCTCAAGTGCTCAAGTGGGGCTCAAGCTCCAAAGTCATTTTGACTTTGCACGTATATTTATCTTGCACGTATATTTATCTTGCACGTATATTTAAAACCAACAAAGTGGCAGCAGAAAGTCTAAGATTTGAGGGATAAGGATACCATTTATCTTGCATTATGCTAACATTTTTTTTTTCCAGCTTCGAGAAAATCTTTTTGTGACAGATTTTTTTTTTTTTTTTTGAGAAAATTACTCTTGCTTCCTCCTGGCCTTCAGAAGATTTGAAATAGACAGGTGGGTCCAAGTCCCTGTACTAAACGTGGCCTGTGTGACCCTGGTCACGTCCAGTGATCTTGGAGAAATAAGCATTGTGGAATGCAAACTTCGGTTCATATACACTTTACGTGTCCCTTAAGGCAGAGTAAATGTTTGATGCAATGAGAACTTTCAGAAGATTTGGCTGAAAATTTTAATTTAATCCACCCACAGTGTAGCTCGGCTGCGTTGTTGGACTGCACATGGTACCCACTTGGAGCATGGGAGAAAGGCAGGTAGCCAATGCGGCTATATAAGGGTGAGGTGCAAAGTATCGAGGGTTGGCTACTCTTCGGCACAGAGGCCTTTAAACTACTATGCCAGGATTTCAGGAGCAACCTTTACGTCTTAATTTAAAGGATTCCATGCAGGGGCACCTGGGTGGCTCAGTTGGTTAAGTGTCTGACTTCGGATCAGGTCATGATCTCACAGTTCTTGGTTCTTGGATTTGAGCCCCGTGTCAGGCTCTGTGCTGACAGCTCAGAACCTGGAGCCTGCTTCGGATTCAGTGTCTCCTTCTCTCTGCCCTCCTCCCAGGTGCATGCTGTCTGTCTCTCTCAAAAATGAATAAACATTAAAAAAAAAAAAAGAGTCCATGCCTGGGTCATAGAGCCTGGTGGGTGGTCAGGTGAGAAGCCACTAGGATAGACAGAGCCACCTCCAGGAAGCCTGGTCCCCGGTACGCTCAGGACACACACATTTTGTGCCAGTGTTTCCCTCTTCCCCTTTTCTAATCATTGCTGAACCCCTAATCATTCTCAGTACTGGTCTATGCTCAGTGGGGAACACAGAAGAAGAATTAAACCCTGTCTCCAAGGAGTTTACAATTTTGTCGGGAAACCAAATTAGCCCACAAACATCATGCATTCTGCTATGGGGGAAAGTGAGCATAAAAGAAACTTGGGAAAAAGAAAAAGATCTTTGTGGTGTGAACAGCGTGGGAGTGTCGGATGAAGAGAAGGAGGGCGTTTCGCTGTACTCCCAAAGGTGAACGACAGTTGGATGGGTAGAAATTTGGTGAAAGGAAATTCCAGGTGAAGTAAAAAAAAATAAATAAAACAAAACCCGTGAGCCGTGGTGCAAACGAGCATGGCCGGTGTGGGGGCTGAGAGTCTATTCCGCTGAGGCCTGCCTGCAGGGCCTGGGGGCCACTAGGCACAAGACTGGAGAATTCACCCAGACTACAAGAGCCCTCGAAATCGGGCAGAGAAGTCCGGTAAGTGAGAGGGAGCCAGTGGTCTCTTCAAGCAGGAGAAAACATAATAGTGGTATTTCAAGATTACTCAAAGGGGAGAGGCAGGGACACCAGCGAGGAAGAGGCCATCTCATCCAAACTCGAGGTGAGTAGGACTTAAACTAAGACGACAGCTGAGAGGGGTGGAGGAGACGAGCAGAACTGAAGGGGAGAGAGAAATCTCACTCGGTGATGAGATGGTCATGAGGTGTGGCCGATGGAGGAGGCGGAGCCCAGGACGAGCATAGGCTTCCCCTCAGTTCAGCTAACACCGTTAGGGCCCGGCGTCCTCACTGACGATCGTCTTCATACCTTTGGCCTCTTGGTTCCCGCTGGTCATAAGTCAGCTCGAGCTGTCATAACAGAGTCCCACAGTCCCGGCGGCTTAAACAACAGACACCTGTTTCTCACGGTTCTGGAGGCTGGGAAGTTGAAGAGCAGGGAGCCAGCAGCATTAGGGTCTGGCAAGAGCTCTTGTCCCGACTTGCGGCCAGCCACCTTCTTGCGGTGTCCTCACTGCAAGAGTGTAGCAGATCTCTCCGGTCCCCTCTTACAAGGGTGCTAATCACAAGGGCTCTCCCTACCTGACCTAACTACCTGCCCTACGCCCCATCTCCTAATACCTTCACACTGGGACTCAAGGCTTCAACGTAAGAATTTGGGGGAGACGCAAACATCCAGCCCACAACACCACCTCACTGTTAATGACCACCATTTTCACTCTAGATATTTTCACCCCCACTTGGCTTGAGTCACTTGGCCTTTTCGTTGGCAAGTCCAGCCCTAACGGCTTCTGAGACAACGCAGGTAAGGACAGGAGGCACGCTGGTAGCTGAGTCCCGGAAGCTGGAAACAGCTGCTTTCTCATCCTTGTGCGGATTCAGTGGCCGCAGGACCCGGGCGATGGCGGTTTGCCTCGTGAACCAGTTGGTTTGCATGAACTGCCTTCCCCCCCAGAATTAGAGCGTGGGGCCCATGAAACGCAGCCCAAGGCTTCTGCTGCCGTGAAAGGGCACGTTCGCTTTTCTGCTGATTTGAGCCTGGAAACACAGGCCCAGGAACGGCTAGCAGAGACCTCGCGGCCACAAGGGGATAACCCGCCAACAGTGCAGCCAGCAATAAGGGACACAGAGCTGAAAAATGGAGAGAGAACTGGCTATTGGTCACATAATTTGAGTAATTGGATTACGCCTCCTTTGAAGCCAATACTATTTCTCAGTTACATGAACCAAAACACTCTTACAGTTTAAACCAGTGTGAGTTTCAACCAGCTATTTCTAACGGATTATTCGACAGGGGCCGAGATTCTCTGCCAAGGGCCTTGATTTCCCACCCGACCAGCCGAGCCAACCAATCAGCCAGCGACCTAACGACGGCCACTATTTAAGTCACTAGGCCCTACTGAGCGGACTGGATCGCTCGGCGCTGACATCTGCCCCAGCCCCACACCGACTTCTGCATCGCCAACTACCTTGCCTCCCTCTCCTCACTGTTACCCGCATTACAACTCTGGTCACTCACAGCCTCCCTGCTTTCCAAATTAACGGGCTCTCTTGTTGACTTAAGCTAGACTTAACGCACTAATGTCTGGTGTGGCTGGGCCCTCTGGGCCAACCCCCGCTCCGGGTCCTGCCCACCACCCGCTTTCCCCATCCGGAGGCTCTCTTTCGCTGCTGCGGAAAGTAAAGAACAACAACAAAACACACACACACACACACACACACACACACGCTATTCTGATAGGGTCAACCACAAATTCATGCTATTTAACCTCAGTGGACCTTCTCCACTGGTGGCAAGCCTTTCACTGGCTGTTTTACATCGTGCGGTGGATCTCAACTTCTACTTTACAGGAGACCTACATACCTAGCAGCCAATACTGCTGACGACCGTCAATGACTGGCCTTGGGGTAATTCAGGCCCTAATGGTACCTGTGCTCGGTGAAGCTTTTGGTGACACGTAGGGAGCACCACGGGAAATAACTCTTCAAAGACAGGAGATTCGGTTATTTTCCCTGTGTCTTCATTGGCACAGACCATCAACGCGAGAATTTCAGAGAGCAAGGTAGAAATCAATAAAACAGGCAAACGGAACGAGCCGGGAGAGTGCCATTTAAAACAAGCGTTGCCTGACCTCCTCAAAACATAACCAAACTGCCTGTAGGAGAACCTGCTTTTGTTTTTACTAAAAAGCACTAATAACCAGGCAATGGGGACGTTCGACTGATAATTAAAGGAAAAGCACACTTCACGTCTGAGCTGTCGGAAGTGAGGCGATATTCATTGTAAGTTTGGTAGTCTGGCAAGACACCGCCAAGGTGCTTTGGTTTCTTTGTACCCTTCTCCCTTTTATTTCAGATTTTATATGAATGAAACACGATGAGTAATTCCCCCTTCTTTGGATCCTTCGGGATGTTATTTAAACACTGGCATCTGGTACGAAGGGAAATTTAATGCTAAGTCAGAGGAGCAAGTGAAAAATGGGTGACATCTGGTTTCGCACCAGCCATCCCTGGCAGCACGGGGAGGGCAGAGGAAATGATAGCAGAGCTGGCTCCCTGGGCCCTGGGGCTGGTGGGGCCGGTGCCTTTGCTGTAATGCATACCACAGCATTCCCTTTTATAAAGTGAGGGATTAGTGCCACCTTCTTTGTAGCGATGTCGTGACCTCTATAATGCTTCTTAAATTGAGGACAATGATGGACTCACCAAGCCTTAACACATGATTTAAATCTGATCTGACAGTACTTAAACCCAGAAGTCCAGAAGGCTAATGGTTGAACAAGCTTGGGAAAATGTCCAGGGAACTAGATGTAGAAGCCCAAGGAATTACAGAGAGTAATCACAACTTCAGGGCAATGGGGTAAGGGAATAAAGGGATATTTTCTGAGTTGGTTTCTGTTATAGGATTGACTTAAACTGTGGTCCCACTCTGATGTACTAGGAAGAGAAAAAAAAACCCAACCAAATAAAACAAAGAACCCCAAACAAACCCCCCAAACTCTAAATCCCTATATTCTTTTCTCTCGTACCTCTGTACTTTATTATATTACAGATCTGCATCTTAAAAACATTCCTGCTTTCACGCAAAAACAAAAGGCCCATTGAAAGGAGTCCAGAGAGGTTAAAGCTTAGTAGAGGGAATTAGGGTGATAATTAATTTTAAGGAACAAGTGGATTTTACATTTCATACATTTAGGGAGGACAGAAAGGAAAATGGCACTCAGGTCAGTTTGCATTATTTATATACTGAGAATAAACAATTTACGGAACAACCACAAAAAACAAAATGCACAGCCAGGCGGATCTCACAGAACGCATCCTCGCCTGGCAGTTAATACCTCCAGTGTCTCCCACGGCCTGGGAAGCTTTGTCACAGTAGCCATTGCTGTCCGATGCCTGGGACATCATTCTTAGGGCGGGTCACCCCATTTCAACAACAATAAAAAGACCTTATTACCTCAGTGACTTGTATTTTGGTATTCGTCTTTTCCTAACTCCGATCCCCTACCTGGAAATTCCTCTGTTCGTGGTTAAGCACTAAAAGCCTATATGACTCATAACTACAAGGGCAGAGAGAACTTGAAAACCACCCGACTACGTGTGGGTTTTGGGGGGCGACGTTCCTGGGATTACGTAAGCTGAATGGAAATGAGAGTGGTTTCTGACGACAAGGCAAAGCGAAACCTGCTTCCCCCCTCTCCTGGGGGTGGAGTAAGAAGGGTTCCTTTCCTCTTGTTTTGCTAAAATTTGAGTGGTGTGCCTTCTCTCAGTTCGGCACTACTGATTCACAGAAAGAGTTAGTACCACCCTTATGGCCAAGAACAGGGTCGGATGGCCTCTTTTTTTTTTTTTTTTTAAGTTTTTATTTAAATTCCAGTTAGTTAAGATAGAGTGTACTATTTGTTTCAGGTGTCAACACGTCCGTACATCACCCAGGGCTCATCACAAGTGCCCTCCTTCATCCCATCACTGATGGGCGTTTTTTGACCACCAGGCCAGCACTACCCCATACTGCCTTCTCCTTCCTAGTTTCTCCTTTCTCTGTCCTCCTCCGCACACAGAACTTGTCCTCCACCCCAGCCTGTTCTGGTGTCCAAAACTTTTACCTTTTTTTCACTGCTCTCTCCTGGCCAAATGTCTTTTGGTAAAAGTTGGGACAGGTGACTGTTTTGAGAGCTATCTTGCCATGATATGTCTTTAATTGAAAAATAAAGAATGGTCTCCAATACCTGAAATTGTGAGCCATAATTTCAGTTTTCGACAAGTCAGGAGAGCAAATATTTTTGGGGAAAGGGGCAGCTGACCCTTCCCCCTTCACTGAAATCATACCACCAGCTCGACTCCTTACTGAGAAGGCAAACTCTATTAATATTGCCTATTACTGGGGCACCTGGGTGGCTCAGTCGGTTAAGCGTCTGACTCTTGGTTTCTGCTCAGGTCAATATCTCATGGTTTGTGAGATCAAGCCCAGAGTCAGGTTCTATGCTGACAGTGTGGAGCCTGCGTGGGACATGAGTTGGACAAAGAGGTATGCCCGCGAATAGAAATTTGCAAATCACTGCAATAAATGAGTGCTGAAGCCCATTGGGACGGATGATATCATTGACAGAAAGAGCACGTGTAGTTGTCAGACGTAAGAAATAAAGACCAGAAAATAGAGGTTACCTACAAAAGGGGCAACCTGGTAAAGACCAGAAGTCAGTAGAAGAGATTGTGAAGCAGATCTAAACAGGAGCAGAAAAATGGGATTATGCTGGGTCGGCAGGCCAATACAGCTGAACTTGAAGAATCTCTTCTACAAGGCCATGAGCTCCTTCCAGGAAAGTTGGTCCCACTTGCCTTTCCCTCCAGGCTACTGGCACCTGGCACCTGGCCCCAACAAGGCGTTCAGTAAATGTTTGCCGAACGAACAGGAGCCATCTCCCATTAGAAATAGCTTGTTTCTCCCATCAGTGATGCCTCTCTTCTTGGGCTTATTGATGCTTAAAAGAGAGTCTAAAACTTCTGAGTTCCATCATTTTCAAAAAAATTCTCAAATTATACTCTAATATAATTGCATAGGTACCATAGCTAGATTCTCCTCACAAGCTGGTCAACTCACTGATTGGGTCTGGTTCCTGTATATTGTTATAACTCAGTTGGAATTTTTAAAACTCACAATTTAAACTTTCAGGCAACTTTCTACTTGTTGGCATCCTCTTGCTACACACAAACGTGAACACTTTTATCATTATTTGTCACCTGTTCAAAAACCAAATACCAAGGGGCACCTGGGTGGCTCAGTCGATTGAGTGTCTGACTTCGGCTCAGGTCATGACCTCACTGCTCGTGAGTTCGGACCCCGCATCTGGCTCTGTGCTGACAGCTCAGAGCCTGGAGCCTGCTTCAGATTCTGTGTCTCCCTCTCTCTCTGCCCCTCCCCCCACTCACGCTCTGTCTCTCTCTCAAAAATAAATATTTAAAAACTTAAAAATACATAAATAAAAACCAAATACCAAAAAGCGCCAACGCTACCACATGTCATGCATACTTCAAGCTTCAACCTAATCTTGCCCTCCCCCAGACTTAGATGCTCCCAAATGCCAGGGCTCACCAGGACGTGGGACCGGCAACAACTAACCGACATAATTTTTACATATGTAAGCTTCGCTAAAAAGGTCAACATATGCACAAGCCAACTTTAAAAGATTAATGAAAACTAAGTAGACACTACTTCAGAATAATAAATCAGATAGTCAGCCAACTCAGTCCAAACACTTGTAGAACGTATTATTCATATATCTACTGATCAAGCAGTTGAACACCCACTCTCTGCAAAGCACTGTGCGGACACTGTGACGGGTGGGGGTAGGGGGAGGGTTTCATGATTAAGCTTGATGTAAATGATTGGGGAATTAGCACATGTTACTGTCCTTGAAAGAATGACTATTACAAAGAAATAATGAATACGGTAGATATATTAACATGTGAACATGTAAGGAAATGTGTACCACTATTTGTAAAGGGAAAGGCATTCCTCAGATGTCCTTTGAGGTCGTCTGGCCACGCGGAGGAGAGTAAACCAAAGAGCAGGCAGCTGGTTACAAACAGCAATACTGTAAGCAAAGGGGAAGACCGTAGTCGGCGGGCCGGGCATCTGCAGTCCAGACCACGGGGTGGCATCCTAGAAGAGAGACGCCCCTGACTGAAGTGTAAGGGCTTCAGAAGGGGGAGCTGGGAGGGCATGTTCAGCCAGGAGAGACGTCCCCTCAGACCGCTAAAGAGGGGGACGCTAGACCTCGGAGAGGAGGATCTTGTGCAGTGACTCAGAGACCACATTGGTGTAACAAGGGTGGGCCGAGAAGTCGCCTGTGGCTGGCGAAAGGAGCAGTCGGAAGGCAGTGGTGCTTCTATCTCACGTGTTTGGGAGAACTCGGAGCCTTTCTGTGTATCTGTCTAATTGGCGCAAGTGCCTCGTTCCAACGAACTCTGTCTTTTCTGCGGTGGAAGTTGACTCTGAGGCAGATGTGTCTATTACACACACGCACAGACGCACAACTTAGGTATATGTATATATACACACACGGGTGTGCGCATGTGTTCTACTCTTATGTATACTTGGCCCTTGAAGGAGTCTCGGCCTAATGGGAAGGACAAAACACGGACCTGGGTAATGATAACGAAGGTTGTATGTCTCAGCCCAGCGAAGAGTAACTATCAGAAACCCTCAGAAGCCAAAACAATTGGGTGAGACCTAAGGAGCATTCTCATTAAAAATGAGTCAAAGACGGGGCGCCTGGGTGGCTCAGGCAGTTGAGCATCCGATCCCTTTGGCTCGGGTCATGATCTGGCACCTCAGAACCGTGGGTTCCAGCCCTCTGAGGGGCTCTGTGCTGACAGCTCTGTGTCTCCCTCTCTCTCTGCCCCTCCCCCGCTCACACTCTGTCTCTCTCGACTTCGAAATTAAATAAAGATTAAAAAAAATTTTTTTTAAATGAGTCGAAGACAAGGACACGTTATGATTGCTGCTCCTCGAAGCTCAACTCAAGGCCTAGCCTGTGCAATAACAAATACAGGTGAAAGATGGAAAGGCAGACACAAAATCATCTGTTAAGGAACAATGGAATTGCCTACTTACATAAATGTAAGAAATCAACTGAAAATTCAATACAATAGAATTAAGGTTGAGGATAGTTCTGGTTGGCCGGGTATATACAAACAGTACACATGACCACTTTCCTAGACATGAGTCATTGTTTAGAGACTATATGGGGAAAACGCACAAAAGGGAAACAAAATGCTATAATATACCTGGGAATAAATTTAATGAGAAATGTACCTGCATCCATAAAAAGATATATTTCAATTGTCCTGGAAGACCCAAAGGACATAATGAAATGCAAAGAGATGGAAAGGTCCTGAATGAGCAGCCTCAGTACTCCAAAGATGGTAATTCTTCCCAGCCTAACTGACAACCTCAGTGCAATTCCAACCAACAAAACGGAGAGTTTACAAAATGGAAATTGGCAAGATTATTCTAAGATTCACATGAAAGTGTAAACGCTTAAGCCTAACTAAGGCAATTCTAAGAAGAGATCACAAGGGGAGCCTTTCCCTAGAGATAATATGCCCCATGTACCTTTTCTTAGCCCACTGAGTGACTTCTCAGCCCACCCTGGTTACACCAATGTAACTACCATGTAACTACATCCCCTCCCAACTCCCCCTTCTGGAGCCCTTACACTACCACGTAAGTACTTTTCTACAGGTGTTACTTGTAATAACTGACAATTCTCACAACAATTTTCTGAGGTGGGTACTATTATTAACCCAGTTCCAAGATAGGAAAACGGAGGCATGAAAGTAAAGCAACTTGCTTGAAGTCCCAGCGTAAGTAAGCGGAAGTGGCAGAGCTGGGATTTGAACCCTGGCACTGAAGCTCCAGAGCTCATCCTCTTCGGCACCATAAAAATGACTCTTATTGGCACCACTGATGGACGAATAGGAAAGAATACAAAGACCTACACAGATTCATACATATATGGAAAATTGGATTTTTGACAAAGGTAGAATTTCAAATAAATGGGAGGAAGACTATCTCAGTCAATAAACGGTATCAATAACTGGCTCTCTATTTGGAAATAAAAACAGTAAGGTAAGATTCCTGTATCAGCTTTCTATTGTTGCTATGACAAATGGAGATAAATTTAGCAGTTTGAAACTATGCAAATACATTATCTCACAGTTCCATAGGTCAGAAGTCTGATGAGGCTCTGCTCTGCTCTGCTATCTCAAGGCCAAAATCATGGTGTTGGCTAGCTTAGAGTCTCACCTGGAGGCTCTAGGGGAGCATTGTTTCTGAGCTCATTTGGGTTTGGGGCAGAATTCAGTGCCTTGCAGCTGTAAGGGCCGATGTCCCCATTGCCTTGCTAGCTGTCACCAGGAGCCTCTCTGAGCCCCTGAAGGCCACCATATATTGCCCCCTCCAATTTGAATCGGCAGTGGTGCACTGGGTCATTCTCACACTTCAAATCTCTCTGACCTCCCCTCTGCCGCATCTCTTCTGCCTCCAGCCAGAGAAAGTTCTCTGCCCGTAAGTGGTCATGTGTTTATTTAAAAAAAATTTTTTTTTTTAACATTTATTTATTTTTGAGACATAGAGACAGAGTGTGAGCAGGAGGAGGGCAGAGAGAGAGGGAGACACAGAATCCAAAGCAGGCTCCAGGCTCCAAGCTGTCAGCACAGAGCCTGACGTGGGGCTCGAACTCACAGACCGTGAGATCATGACCTGAGCTGAAGTTGGCCATTTAACCAACTGAGCCACCCAGGCGCCCCAGTGGTCATGTGCTTAGATTGGCCCTACTCCCTATTTTGAAGTCAGTGACTGGTAACTCTAACTACATTTACAAAGTTTCTTTTGCCATGTAATGTACATATTCACAGATTCCAGGGATTAGAGAATGGATCTCGTTGGGGAAACATTCTAAATATTGCAATCCTTATACCACACAGTTTATAACAATAAATTTGAGGTGGAATAAAGAGTTACATGCACAAAACAAAGCTTTAAATGTACTAGAAGAAAATCAAAGAGAATATATTTTATAATCTTGGGGTAGGGAAGACCTTCCGAGGCAAGCTTAGAAACCATGAAGAAAGAATGAAAAATAATGTTCTCAAAAAATTAAAATATTGAATAAAAAATAAAAATATAAGCAACTCAAAGTATTTGCTACTTATTTACCAAACCAGTAATACATAAAATACGTAAGAAAATTATTTTCTATAGATCAGATTAAAGAAACAAATCAATAGAACAAATCAGCAATGAATGTGATTAAACAACTCACAGAAAAGCAAATGCTGCATTTCCACTTCTATAATGGACATTACACAATTCTGTCCCAAGTCTGTTTCAAAATATTGGGAACTAACAAGGCAGGGAAGAATGACAGGACCAAGATCTTGGAAATGATAGATCTCACGAGAGCTTGTAAGTCTGGCATTTGGGAACATTTTTATGTAGTGGCCTTTGCCAATTCTAGAGCTGTTGGTGAGAAGCTGAGAAGCTGAGTAGATCTTTTAACAGCCACAAAAAAACTCCAGAGGCATAAACCGTAGTCCAGGTCTCACTAAAGGGGAGTGCCTGGTAAAATCCCATGCTTTGGGTGGATCCCAAAGGCCTACACCCTATGAGAAGGCACGAATTGGAAATAGACTAGCCCTCTCTAAAACTCGAATCTCTGAAAATGGGATTGGTTACTAACTAATAACCTGAATAAGGTTATTCAGGATAGCAAGTGCTATTACCTGCCTACCCAGAAGCAAATGTAAATTCTCTCTGGAGGAAATTATCATCATTCAAGGCCTCAAGTTATTTCTATAAAGTTCTACATAAAATATCTGGCATTCAGTCAAAAATAGCCAGGCTCACAAGAAAGCAAGACATTATGACCAAAAGCCAAGAGAAACAAAGACAGTAAAATAAGATCCATGTGAATTCCACACAACGATGACTAGACTAAGACTTTAAAAGAACCAAGATAAATATGTTCAACAAAATAAGAAAGGCAGTTGTGAACTTCAGCACAGAATAGGAAACTAAAAAGAAACTACATAGAAATTCTAGCTGGGGAAAATATAACAACATTAAGAATGGGTTTAACAGCAGATTAAAGAGAGTTAAGGAAAGAATCAGTGAAGTAGAAGCTGGATTTAAAAAAATCCAGAATACATACAGAATATAGGGAACAAAGATAGAAGGTCTAATATACATATAATTATAGTCTCAAAAAGAGAAGAGAGAATTAGACGGACATTAAAGTAGAAAATCTGATACTATAAGCACAAAAGAAAGTATATACGTGATTAATTGAAAATCTTCCAACAAAGAAAACTCTAGGCTCCAACGGCTTCAGCTACCATTTTAAGGATGACATAATACCAGCATTGCACAAACTCTTCCAGAAAATAGATAGAGGACACTCCAGTTTGTTTTATAAGGCCAGCAAACTTCGATACCAAGATCTAGTAAGAATATTATCATAAAAGTATAAGCTAATTTTACTCATAAACACAGATGTAAAATTCCTAAACAGAACATTGGCAAACCAAAATCCAGCAAAAGATAAAATAGGATAAGTCATCATGATCCAAAAGGGCTTATTCCAGAAACTCAACACTGATGATTCAATGTTAGAAAAGTAATCTGTGAAGTTCACTGTATTAGCAGAATGAAGGACAAAATTCACATGACTATCTCAAAAGATGGAAAAAAAGGCATTTAAGAAACATCCATTTATAATTTAAACAAGAAAAAAAGAATCTTTGTAAGAATAGAAAATAACGTTCTTAATATGATAAAGGGAATCTACACAGAAGTCAACTTTATTTCTATACACCAGGAAGAAACTGTGAGAAAATAAAAATTTTAAAGTAATACCATCTTAAACAGGATCATAATATGTAAAATAAGTAGGAATAAATCTAACATAAGATGCACAAGATTCTTTACATAAAATGATAAAAACGTAACAAAAATTAAAGAATGTTTAAATAAAGCAGAGGGATATACTATGTTCATGGACTGGGAGACTTATTAGAAATTCACGTGTCAAGTATAAAATTTATAGAGAAATGCAAAATTTATAGAAAACCTATCACTAAAATGTAATCTTCACAAGATCAAGGAGTTTTGTTTGCTCATGGATGTCTATCAAGGCCAACATGGGGCTGATATATAGCAGGCACTCAGGAATATTTGTCGAATTGAATTGAAATGTTGAATGTATGTATCACTTAGGAGCTTAGGAAAAGAGTTCACCCTGAACTGTCCTTTAGTTACCATGGCACCTCCTGATTTACCATTTAATTTACCTTCTTCTTTTTACCAAGTCGAGCAAAATTCAAAATCTCATGAGCTGAATGAAGCATTGGGAATCATTGAGACTAAGTGTCCAGTTCTTGCCCATTCTTTCTGCATGGGCATTCATTCAAATAAAATCTTCAAGTTGAAAGGTAGAAAAACAAGATAAAGTCCTGCTCTGGTTCTAGAGGGGATGCCAGGCCTGACGCACCACCTGTCAGATTCTTTCTGCTGCTGCTGCTTATAAGAACCGACAAATGTACTGGAGCCTGACATCTGGGCCCTTTCTTCTCCACCAGCCTTGTGCCTACCTGAGCTGGGAAGAGTCCCCCACATTAAGTCTGTGTGTGGCTGACACAGTGCAAACCCACCTTTACTTCTTTTACTTTTTTTTTTTTTATATTTGAGCAAGAGAGAGAGAGAGAGAGAGAGAGAGCAAGCAGGGGAGGGGCAGAGAGAGAGAGCAAGACACAGAATCCGAAGCAGGCTCCAGGCTCTGAGCTGTCAGCACAGAGCTGGATGTGGGGCTCAAACCCACAAATCGTGAAATCATGACCTGAGTCAAAGTTGGGTGCTTAACCAACTGAGCCGCCCAGGTGCCCCGACCCTCCTTTACTTCTTATTAAAATTAGAAAAGCTCCTGTCAGAGGGCTCTCTATTCCTACTTCTCACCTCTTCTCAATAAACCTGAGTGTAAATCTCACATACGAAGCCAAAAATGGATCTTTAAATGGTGTTCTCCTTTATTATAATAACAGAAGCTCCTAGAAGCCAGCAAGATTTCTATGTCATGTCTATATGCTGAGAACTGAGGAGGAATTAGGTTGTCTGCTTTAAAAAAAAAAAGGGGGGGGGAGGTCAGGGGCAACTGGGCCGCTCAGTTGGTTAAGCGTCTGACTCTTGATCTCGGCTCAGGTCATGATCTCACGGTTCATGTGTTTGAGCCCCACGTCAGGCTATGCACTGACAGTATGGAGCCCGCTTGGAATTCTCTCTCCCTGTCTCTCTGCCCCTACCCCACTTATGCTCTCTTTCTCTCTCAAAATAAATAAACTAAAAAAGAATTTTTTTTAAAAAAGGGGTCATATTTCGCAAAATTCTAATAATGCCAATGGTGCTATACTCTTCACTAGCCCTAATTTCTCCGTTTGATTCAAGAAGTCGTTCTTCGCACTTGAACATTTTATGACAATATTTTTTTTCAATCGGAACTGTTCTGTAAGTTCTGTACAGAAATCCAAAAGGTTACCTACATGTAAAGTAACTTCAAAGGGTCTTTTAAATTTCTGAATTTCCCTTTGTATAAAAATATCACCTTTCTGTCCTTATTTCTAATTTAAACGGATATGCGTCTGATACCTCTAAAACACCCGTGCTCTGTTATTTGTTTGACAATAAGCAATTTCAATCACTTCTTCCTCAACAGCCCCTTTTCTGGCTGGACCAAAGCAGAAAAGGAATTGCAAATACATGGCATAGGGATATTTGATAACTTCTCTCAATGTGACAGGCACAGTAAACAGCCATCAAACATTTCTCCTTGTAACCATGCTGACTCATTGCTTCTATCTTTTACTGTCTTTGTGCTTCTCTCTTTCACTTCCTCTTTCCGGCTCTTCACTCAATTCCATGAATTCGATGCTTGGCCGGTGCCAGAAAAGTGAGCCTTCACAGGACACTGCTCAGGGAAATATTCTCCTTCGCCTCTTCCTGGGAGACTGTGTTCTGTTACCCGGGTTAATGCTTGTGATAATTCTTCTTGTCCACCCATTTGTGGCATAAGGGGCGGCTGGGTGCCTCAGTCCGTTAAGCGCCTGACTTCAGCTCGGGTTATGATCTCACGGTTTGTGAGTTCGAGCCCTGCGTCGGGCTCCATATGGACAACTCAGAGCCTAGAGCCTGCTTTGGATTCTGTGTCTCCCTCTCTCTCTGCCCCTTCCCTGCTCATGCTCTGTCTCTCGGTCTCTCTCTCTCTCAAAAATGAATAAACATTAAAAAAAATTAAAGCAAAAATAAATAAAAAGATGGCATAGAAGAGAACTTGGTTTTAAGCTTTGGTTCTTGGTTTTTAAAGTGCCTCTGTCATTTACTGACTTGGAGTAAATCATTCTTGGAATCAAAAAATAATTTTAAAAAACCTCACTAAAATTAAAGCCCAAACTACCTAAAAAACAAAAAACAAAAAACAAATCAAACCCAAAGAAGTGAGGATGTATGCTCACATCATTACAGGAGTGACAGATGAGACCGGGTCCCAGACAGCCCCAGGTCTAAGCCCTGTGCAGCCCCTCTGTGGCCCTCAGCCCGGTCCTCATCGTCTGCCCACCTCGCCCCTCCCAGACCCCATGGTCGCTGCCGGGACAAAGAGCCACTTTGACAATGTGGAAAATGCTTTATGGAAAAACACCTGCAATAATGCAGTGGGTGCTTTGCTGACGCTTGGATTTGCTATGTCAGCCAAGCACAGGATTAAAAACACGCCTCCTCTCTCCCCCCCCTCCCTTTCCATGCCCCCCCCCAGCACAACCAGCCCGTCGGAAGTTAAAAACAAAAGGGAATCTCAAGAAAGCAATGAGGAAATGCGGAGCACAGTCATCCCAGAGACTGAAACAGTCCCAGAGACCGTTCAAAAAAAACGGTGTTGTGATCATGGTGCCTAGTTTGTAGGAGGTTTGGAGTACAAGTGTTGACTTGCTTTGCCGCTGAAACCTACTATGATAACTGATTTATAGGGAATATTTTGATGAGATGTCTATTTTAATGAAAACACTCACGTCCTTGACACTTTGCTTCAAGTGTTCTTCAGAAAACAGAGGCAAGCATTCAAATAAACTCTCATCGAGAACAAGATGCGGCCAAAATTAAATGTGGTTCTGTCCCTCATAACAACACAAATTTTAGAAGGATGCATCATACCAGCTGTCTGGGAACAAATGTATTTTGTTGGCATGGGAACAAAAGAATTAGTCTGAATTTTGTAAATAAACTGCGGTTATTAAAATTACTCGAAACAAGCCAGAATAATAACCATTAAACATGAAAAGTCAATAAAAGTCTTTGAATTATATTTCTGTTGCAATTATTATTCCTGTTTTCATAATGTGCTTTGGGATAAAACATAGTTTTGAGCTGTTAGTACTTTTTAAATAGATTTCACTGCAGATGAGTTAGCCAACGGCAGCTAAGGCTGGAAAGTTTAAAAAATCCATTATGGAAAACAGAAATGAAAGGCTTGGAAATCTGCAAAAGACCAATTCTTCCTTTTAACAATTGTCACGATTATTGCTTAATTGATTTTCTGTCTACGCAGCGTCTTCCTCTGTAAGGCTGCCTGTGACTCTATAGATTTGTTAGCTCCTCTCAATGCTGACTGAGGTGGTTTAAAGATAAGCAGTGCTACCCAAAGAAGGCTTCAAATATACTGATGCTGCTTCTCCTAATAAGCGTGTTACTCCCCAGTAGTAGGCTTTGTGGGAGGCGAATAAATTCTTTGGGAACGCAAGTGGTAATGGCTGTGATGGTGTTAACATCACAGAGGGAGGGAAGGCACTTTCAGAGATACCTCATACCACCCAAAAGCCACCGACACTACAAGGTTCCGATTTTATCCTTAAAAAAATTTTTTTTCATGTTTATTTATTTTTGAGAGAGAGACAGAGTGTGAGCAGGGGAAGGGAGAGAGAGAGGGAGACACAGAATCCAATGCAGGCTCCAGGCTCTGAGCTGTCAGCACGGAGCCCGATGAGGGGCTCCAACCCACAGAAGGACCATGAGATCATGACCTGAGTCAGAAGTTGGACACCTAATTGACTGAGCCACCCAGGTGCTCCCAATTTTATTCTTAAGCCCAGGAACCTGGGAGGGAAGCTGCAGAGTGCCAAGTTTATCTGTAGGGAACATAAGGGACTTCGTTGGCATCCTTTTGGCGTCAGCCTTCTGAGGGCATCTTGAAGAAGAGACTTGCAAAGAAAATCTAGCCTGGTTTAGAGCAGAGCAGAAAGGTGGGCCGCGTGGCATCTGTGACAACATGGATGAACCCGGAGGACTTTAGGCTGAGAGAAATAAACCAGAGAACTCAAACGGTCTCACCCCTCTGTGGATTTAAAAGAAAAAGTGGAAAAAAGGCGAACCTCATGGAAACTGAGTGGGGTGGTGGCTGCTGGGGGCTGGAGAGTGGGGGAGACGTGGAGAAGCTGGGTAAAGGGTGAAGACCTGCAGTTATAAGATGGTCCTGGGACCTTCTGCATGGCGTGGTGACGTCGGTAACAAGACTGTGGTGTCTACCTGAAATCTGTCAGGAGAGTAGATTTCAAATGCACGAAACGCATGAACTCACCCCCCCCCCCCCCCGCCACAGGTAACTGTGCGAGGTCCTGGAAGTGTTAATTAACTTACTTCTGGCAATCATTTCACAACGTGTATTGAATCATCACATTGTACATTTTAAATATATACAATTTCACTTGTCAATTATACCTCGATAAAGCTGGAAAAAATGACCAAGAAAAAAAAAAGAGGAAAGGGGGGCTGTGAGGGTAGGGTGCTGGCATTTTGTTTCTCTTGGTTTTCCCCAACCTATGACCCCTTCTGAGGGCCACAGAGAAGCCATGAGAACGGTCAATGACCCCGCTCACCCCGGATGACAATTACAAAGGAATATTCATTTGAACAGAAGCCCAGACAAGAGTATGTCTAGAAAGTGTCTACTTAGCATATGTTCGGGGGTGCAATGCGAAAGATCTGGAATCACTCCCCAAGTTCGGTGGCTTTCGGAACTCTTCACTCTCAGACCCCCTGAGGCAGGCGCTGCTGCTAGTTCTCTCTCCCCGCTTTCTCTCTTCCTTCCATGAATTCACCGAGTCCTGCCTGGGCCCAGCACTGGGCTGGGTGCTGAGATATAAGGACGCGTATGCCACAGTCCCAGCTCAGACACCTCCCTTCAAAGAGCAAACATCTTTGAAGGGAGTTTGATGGGAAAACCTTCAGTAGAGTCTCACAGAAAGCGTTAAAAGAGCACAGAAGAAAGAGGGACACGGATAGTGGGCGAGAGTGTTCTGAGGATGAGCCCCAGGACACCAAAGGGTTTACTGAGCAATTCGGTTTAACGACAAGCACAAGTGGGTGCCTGGAGATGTCAGTTAGGGCTGTTACCCTCAAGGAGCTTAAAGTCTAGGGGGAAACTCTCTTTGATTTTCGTGACATTAAATTCTTCTGGCTCTGCTCTTATCTCCCTGACCATTCATTCCTTCAAAATCCTCTTCGTATCTTCCATACTTCTTCTTGTCCATGTATCTGGCCATGGGCCTCTTATCCCTCTCTCTGCTCTTCCCTCTCAGTATCACCCACATCCTATGGGCTTTGCTACATCCCCATCAGGAGGACTCGGACATGTATACATTCCTTTCTTGAGTTCTAGATGCAAATTTTTCAACCTGGGCTCTCTCTCATGTTGTAGTTCAGATTTTCAAGTACACGTTCTCGAGTGAACATGCCGCGCTAGCCTCTCAGACTTACCCAGTGGACAATACATCGGCTTATCGATGAAAAAAGTTGGCATTGTTCCTTTCTTCTCCCCTCTAAGTCTTTGTGTTCTGTGAATTTCAAGCAAGTCTTCTCATCTACTCTTTCTTTCTACTCCCTTTGATGATATCCAGTTCAAGCCCTCCTGATTTCTCTTATGTCTCGTGATGTGAATTTCAGTGCGATTCCTCTGAATTCACCTTTTGTTCATCTCACCTGCTGCCGCCAGATAAATCTTTCTAAAGGAATAAATGCAATCATGTAACACGACCCAGTGAAAGGACAAAAATCCTCAATGGCTGACAACTGCTTTCTGACCAACGACTGAAGTCCTGAGCCCAGCATCCAAGACCGGCCACCAGTGCTCCTACTGCACAGCACGGTGCTTGGGAAAGAACAGATAAAAACACACGCTTGTTCTTTTTTTTTAATGGATGAAATGAACGAAGCGAACTTTCTGGTCTTATTTTAGCCCTCCCTGAGGCTACGCTCTGACCAAGATGTTATTTGCTATCCCCCGAGCCTTCTGAACCTGTTCCGCCCCACGTCTTCCCTCACTCTGTTCCCGGTGTCTTTCCTTCCTGTTAATGCCTTAAGCTCACGTGTCCCCTTGTACTCTATGGATAATTATAATGACACACATTTCATCTGCATTCTGTTCAATAGTTTTTGAAGTACTTCTCACACATTATCTCCTGTCAATGTTCACATCAACTCTGTGGGAAGGTATTATTACCGACGTTTTAAGAAGCGGATCTCCAGAAAGTTTAAGTGATTTGCTCAAGAGCACATGACCAGTAGTGACAAGGATCAGTAGAGTTTCCCCACTTGATCATACTTGTCCTTGAAGCCTCTCCTTTTCTCCCTCTCTGTCTTGGTCTCTGGGACAACCTCTGTTCCCTCTCCAAACACACACAATTACCTGAGATTGTCTTGTCTAGGTTTTCTCTTAAATTAATTGACGTGCCTAGACCTTAAAGTGGGCTGCTACAAAGCTGTGATTGAAATGTTAAGTGTGACTGAATTATAAACATACATATACTTATATATAATGGATTATATAATAATAAGACACTATATATTATATATGACATAATTCATATATATAATATATAGATATATGTTAGATTATTTCATTTGTTTTTGTACTTCTTAATAATTTTTCAATTTTTTTATTTGAGCATAGCTGACACATAATGTTCCATTAGTTCCGGGTGTACAACACAGTGATTCCACAGATATATACATTCTGCTATGTGCGCCACAAGTGTAGCTGCCACCTGTTACCATACAGCGCTATTAGAGTATCATTTACTGTATTCTTTATGCTGTGCCTTTTATTCACATGGCATTCATTCCATAACTGGAAGCCTGTACCTGTATGTATGTACGCATATATATATGATTTAAAAAATGGGCAGAGGACCTAAAGAGACATTTTTCCAAAGAAGACATACAGATGCCACATTTTCCTTATCGATTCTTCTATTGATGGCCACTTAGGTTGCTTCCATATCTTGGGTATTGTAAAGAATACTGCAATAAAAACAGGGGCATATATCTTTTTGAATTAGTGGTTTTGTTTTCTTTGGGTAAATACCCAGTAGTGGAATTATTGGATCTTAGGGTGTTTTTATTTTCAATTTTTGGAGGAACCTCCATACTGTTCTCCACAGTGGTTGTACCAACTTAGATTCCCACCAACAGTGCGTGAGAATTCCTTTTTTTCCACATCTTTGTCAACACTTGTTGTTTCTTGTCTTTTTGATTTTAGCCATTCTGACAGGTATAAGGTGTTATCTCATTGTGGTTTTGATTTGCATTTCCCTAACGATGAGTGAAGCTGAGCATCCTTTCATGCATCTGATGGCCATGTGTATGTCTTCTTTGGAAAAGTATCGATTTAGGTCCTCTGTCTATTTTTTAAATCAGATTGCTTGGGGTTTTTTGGTGTTGAGTTGTATAAGTTCTTTATATATTTTGGATGTTAGCCATTATAGGATATATCATTTGCATATCTTTTCCCATTCAGTAGGTTGCCTTTACTATATATTGAAAACACTTTTTAAAATATTTATTCATTTTTGAGAGACAGAGAGACACAAAGCGCAAGTGGAGGAGGGGCAGAGAGGGAGACACACAGAATATGAAGAAGCCTCCAGGTTCTGAGCTGTCCGCACAGAGCCTGATGCAGGCTTGGAGCATGATCATGACCTGAGCCGAAGTAAGAAGCTTAACCGACTGAGCCCCCCAGGCACCCCTGCCTTCACTATATGTTTTAAGACAATTTATGATTGTCTTGTGTTACTTGGGTTACTTGTGACACACCAGATAAGACTAAGACTAAGAGGTAAACCAGTTGGCTGCCCCAAAACGTTAGCCATTAAACCAGGGGCGCTCTCTAGGGGTAGCCCCAGGCAACAAGATGAGGTAGGGGCCCAGGCGCTCCATGAGAAGCAGTGCTTCTCCCCTGAACTCTCAGCAATAACCTGGTTTCCCCGAAGGGCGCAGGCTCCTGAAAGCACTGCCTGCCTGTAAGCTCTGAGCCTTGCCTGGGGAGGCGGACCCTAACTTTTTACCAACTGAAGATCTCCCGCCTTCCTTATGGACAGCAGTACCAATGTGTGTTCTTTCTACATCTTGTGATTCTGAGCCTCTGTGCCATTTAGAAGAAAAAGAACCTCCTTGAAATTCCTCGTCTGGAGTCCATTTTCCACATACGTCCTCTGCTCTACACGACTATAAGCTCCTTGAGGACAAGAACCACAACTTACTCAGCTTTGTTTCTTCTCAGTACCTATCACTGTCTGGCACAACATGCCTGACAAAAGAAGGAAATGTACGAAAAAAAGAAGTATGACCCGGCAAGTGAGATGTGCAGCGTTGTAGTTTATTTATTAGCTCTCGAACGTATTGTTTCTTTCCTCACTAATTTGTTTAAAATAAGCTTCTGAGGGGCACCTGGGTGGCTCAGTCGGTTGAGCCTCCGACTTCGGCTCAGGTCATGATCTCACCGTTCCCGAGTTCGAGCCCCATGTCAGGCTCTGTGCTGACAGCTCAGAGGCTGGAGCCTGCTTCGGATTCCGTGTCTCCTTCTCTGGCTGTGCCCCTCCCCCGCTCATGCTCTGTCTGTCTCTCTCACTATCTCAAAAACAAATCAACATTAAAAAAATTAAATAAAAAAAATAAGCTTCTGAGAAACTGAGTGACCAATGTAATCTAAGGTACGCATACTTTCAAAACTTAAGATACTAGGTTCAAAGGAGGCGTTTTGTCCCATGTATGTTATTATCTGACATTGTTTAGTGCCTTTGTGATAAATATATACTTTGTATGGTGTTAAAAATACTAAGTAACATTTTAGACTATTTCTTTTCCTCCCTCTCTTTTCTATAACTTCTCAGACTGAACGATCTTGGCACGGGCTAGCCAATTAGCCTCAATGCAAATAATGAAATATATTCGCTTCCCAAAATGAGATTTGGTTTTACACACACCCGAACCTAAGCGATATGTGGCATTTACCCATTGTACATAGCGCTCAATATAATGGATAAGAATATCCCGGGAGTGAGCAGCCTGCCTAACACACAGGCGGGTGCAGTCCTACCCTGGGGCCGTCGATACCACGTCAGGGACGTCGCTTCTGTTCTTGATGACTTAGTTTCCTTGCACCAGGAGGAAGTTCGCTTGGAGCTCTGCTCCCCCTTCCTCTGATCCCCCATTATGGGACGTTTGCTCAGATCTAATCTAGAATTAGAAATTATTAACTCCCAGCATGGATAAAAGTAATGATGCTTCTACGGGGCTGACTTAGAAAATCACTATTTTCTAATTTTATGTGAGTTACGCTGAATGTGCACCAGGAGCAAACCAACCCTCTGGAACCACGGATGAACAAGACTTGTTTGGTCACTCCATGGACCGACCTGCCCAGGGTGAGGAGAGAGGTGATAGCACCCAGGCAAGTGGGGGGCAGGGCGGGGCGGCAAGAATACCACCCAGCAAGACCTGATGCGAAGCAGCTTTTAGTTTTTAATTAAAAACATCACTTTTAAAGTGCCTCATTCATTTTTTGTTTTTATAGACTCAAAACACAGGAATTTTTCTTAAATGAAAAACAGAAACAGTTTAAACTTTTTTTAAGCAAGCAAGTTAAAAAAGGAAGCCCAGGAAATTGTCCTTTGTAATTCTGCCAGTTTCAATTTTGATTCTTTGTGCGACTCGTATCGGGATAATGCTATTTGGTTGAAAAGGAAGAGAAGAAAAGTTCCAAGAAGCTGTTTTGATTATTTGATAGGCTGATGTCAGGCTGGCTACTGTGACTGAAGTTGCTCTGACAGACGCATAAAGGAACATCGTACACAACAATTTCGACATCTGAAATCCCCTCAGAAAGCTCAGACGGGAGCAAACCCTCCAAAATGTCCACGGCAATACTTCTAATTGTTTTCGACAGCTTCCATTAGCGTTACAGATCGAAAGGGGGACAAAGGTCAAATTTGGATAAAACAAAAGTTACATTAAATGAAGTCTAGATGATTTCACAGAACTGAATCCGTGCCCGTGATTTGCTCTTCGGTTTCGCTGAAACAATTGGCACTTAATTCCAGCTACACCCTAGGATCTTGTGGAAAGAACTCAACTTTTTTATGGCTGCAAAGATTATGAAATATTCAGTTTTCCCCATGGGTATTTCCTGACATTTCTTTGGTAAACTGTAGCCCTCATAGAAGATATCAGGAGTTAGTGGAATAAATAGTCTAAAGAGCTATTGTCACTGCAAACATGAAAGCAACTTTGATGATCAAAAAGGAGTCAATAAAAAAAGACTGAAAATGGCTCCTGAACCCTTCCCTATTGTTCATCGGGGATTTCTTAATTTCCCTCCTCTCGATATATTATGGAATTTTCTGTGTGAAGTTTTGCCACGAATGGCAGTGATGTCAACAAAAGTTTTACCTTAAGTCATATTTTATCACAAGTTGGAGAAGCCCAGGAGGGAGCCCCGTTTCCGGCTTTTAAGCAGCTGGTCTTCAGGTGACGAGCGTCCTGGACGGAGGGGAGCAGACCCACGCTGCCCCCCACCCCCTGCCGAATGCTACACTACACATGTGCCATCCGAGGAGGCATTTTCATCCGCGGCCAAACCTGTTCTCTGCTGCGGAGGGTCAGGGCATTGGCTACTGCACCAGGTGTCTGGAACCGCATGTCCTTTTTATTAACTAGAAAGGAGCCAGGTTTGGAACTCTGAGAAATCTGGGTTTGAATTCACCTCTACTACTCACTAGCTGTATGAGCTGGGACAAGTTACTCAACCTCTTGGGGTTTTAGTGTGTTGTCTGTGAAATGGGGGCGAAAATAACTGGCTTTATGTGGCTCTTATGCCAAATGAACTAATATGGGTAATGTTTCTTGGACAGTGTCTGTCATCTTATGGGCCTTCGATAAAGGGTCGTCATGATTAAATTTTTCACCCGAGTATTGTCCTATATTACGATTCTGTTATTGGCTGTACAATAGACTCTCTGGAATTCATACATATCCATCTATATTTATGCCCATTGTATAATATATGCTATATGCATATATATATGTATGTTACACAGGATATGTACTAGAGAGAAGGAAGGAATTACAGGAGGTGAAGTCAATTTCGCCAAGTATTAATATTCAGCATCTATTAGATGCTTACATTTGCCATTTTGTGTAAACTGCTACCTCGGATCCTGTTTGTGAACATCGGCGAAGATGAAAAAACTTCCCGAATAGCCTTTGGAGTTTACCCATCCCACAAGGTCAAAATTCTCTAACCTCATGTTTCTAGGAGACAGCCAAAGTGTGAAGACCCGTCAATACCTACGGTGGTTTCTGCGCGTAAAGGCTGGTGGCACTTAGAGGAATGTTAGCGACCCCACGCCCACTGGCTGAGGGCAATGCACTTATCGAAGGTTTCATTAAGACTTGTGATCTCTACTGATGCACTGTTGACTTTTTACAATGTTTATTTATTTTTGTGGCGGGGTGGGGAGAGTGGCAGAAGAGAGAATCCCAGGCAGGCTCCGCATTGTCAGCACAGAGCCCAGGGCGGGGCTCCCTCTCAGGAACCGTGAGCTCATGACTTGAGCCAAAATCAAGAGTCGGATGCTCAACCGACTGAGCCACCCAGGCGCCGCGATACATTGTTGACTTTTTAGTTTAAACTGTCAAAATTACCACAAAGAATAATTCATCGTAACCAGAAGAGTTGGATGAAAATCATCCTGTCATTTGAAAATACAACAGGTCATTAGCTACGGTCATAGCCAGAATATTGTGGTTATATTAGATTTACTTCATTAACATAATGGAAAGAGGGAGAGAATTAAAGTTCAAAAGAAAACCTAATTTGTGATCGTACGATACTGCCCACGTATGTTAGTATGATGACATGGCTGAGACCCTTAGCTGCATGCTCCCCGCTTCCTGGTCCAGGTTGTCCTTCCTCTCCTAGTCCCGCACCAGCAGGTGGATCCTGATGGGTCTGGGCCAGTTTGGGTTCCCTTAGTTCTCCTGCCAGGGATTGGACAAGCCAGACTGAGCATGTGACCGGTTCTGGCCAATGAGATGTGAAGGGAGATACGGGTGTTGGGGCTGGTTCTGGGAGAGATCTTCTGCCTCTTCAGAAGGGCTCTGTGGAAACAGACAGCCCCTTTCTGCCTCTGGACTTGGCCAGGTCTGCACGGGATGACGGCAGCTGCCGTGTTAGACTGCTTTGGGGACGAAGCCATCGCAGGAGGTAGAGCCATGAGAATGGCAGGGAAGCAGAGCCTGGCCCTACCTGCAGACTTCTGGGCTCGTGACGTAATCAGTCCCTAAACTGTCTACGCCGACTGGGGGTAGAGTACTCGGTTACCTGCAGCCAAAGCATCCCAGTGGGAACGGGAAGTATATGAGCCCTCTGACCTGGAGAAAGGAAGGAAATCAGCCAGCCAAGCCGGAGCGGGGAGAGTACCTGTTCCTGTGACTCCAGGTCCTTGTGCTGTAGTTTTTTCTCTGCACATCGCACTTGGTTAGAGCGGTTTTCTAGTTCATCTTGCAAGGCCTGAAACAGTGAAAGATAAACACATGAACGTTAAAAATGAGCATCCTTGAAAAGAAGTTTTACCGCCTGAACTGGCATCGAGAAGGCCTCGGCTCTAGTCCATTACTGTTGTTCCACAGAGTTCGGGCAAACAAAGCCAGACTTTTAATGTCACACCGGGTAGTTTTTTGCTTTACGGATGACTAGTGTTATAACAAGTTCCAAACATAAAACAGACACATTAGCAGGTGTCAGTTCGTTTAATAAAAATGGCTCCTACATTCCCAGCATAGAACCAAAGCATGCGATAAAGCTTAAAGCTATTGCTAATTAAAGTGGCTCTATCAGTACACCTTCGAGGTGCGCTGAGCTCTGCAAAGTATTGTGACAACTAGGAATAGTAAAGTGGGGCCGACAGGACAGTTTTCAAAATGATACTCAAAGGAATTTCTTTTTTTTTTTTAAGGTTTAATTTTTTACTTATTTTTGAGAGAGAGATAGAGACACAGTGTGAGCAGGGGAAGGGCAGAGAGAGAGAGGGAGACACAAAATCCGAAGCAGGCTCCAGGCTCTGGGCTGTCAGCACAGAGCCCGACGTGGGGCTTGAACTCACAAACTGTGAGATCATGACCTGAACCAAAGTCAGCGGCTGAGCTGACTGAGCCACTCAGGCGCCCCAAGGAATTTCTTTTTTTAAGTCATTAAGGATGGTGTTGGGGAACCTGTAAGAGGGGTTCAGAGAGGAATCCTTTTAGTTGCCAAGGGGCTGATGGAAACAGAAGTCACGTTAATACAGGGAATTTAGAAACCAGAAGGTCAATAATCATCATTGCATGAATTACCATTTTAAGTAAAGAGGTGAATTAGAAAAGAAACAGAACACATTCAAACAATCTGACATAATTATGGATATAATATTTAGAAAGTTACAGTGAGCAAAACACGTGGCCTAGTGATTGCAAAGATGCCAAATCAGGTCTCAAAATAAAACTCATTCAGTGAAGACAACTGACTTTCTGTTGTGCCTCAAGAACTGTGATAGGTGTTCTGGGTAGAACAGTAAAAGAAAACAGACGAAAAAATAATCCCTTTATGAAGCTTATATTATGTTGGGGGGCGGGCAGACAATAAGCAAACTATATCAGTGATACGCGCAGAAGAGAAGCAAGCAGGGTGGGAGGGTATTCTGGAGTGAAGCAGGAAAGATGTTGCAATTTTTAAAAATATTTATTTATTTTGAGAGAGAGAGAGAATGAGCAAAAGAGAGCAGAGGAGGGTCAGAGAGAGGGAGAGGGAGAATCCCAAGCAGGCTCCGCCCTATCAGCAAAGAGCCCAACGTGGGGCTCGATCCCATGAACCGTGAGATCATGACCTGAGCCGAAATCGAGAATCGGATGCTTAACTGACTGAGCCATCCAGGCGCCCCAAGCAGACTTGAGCAAAGACCTGAAGGAGGAGAGAGAGCAAGTCACAGGACTATCTGCAGGAAGAAACTGCCCAGCAGGGGACACCGTATGTGCAAAGACCCTGATGTGGCATGTTGGAGGAAACTCCAAGAGCCAGTGTGGAGAGCGAGCACAGGGGGAGCCACAATGTCAGGGAGATCACAGGTGCCCAGTTACATCAGGAGACTCAGAGTCTCGGGGGGCAACTAAGAAGTTGAGATTTTCTTCAGAGGTAGAAAGAAAGCTACCGGAGGGTTGTGGGCAAGTGCTTTGGTTGCTGTGAAGAGCACATGGAAGGAAGATAAGGGCAGAAGCAGGGAGACAGCGGAGAGGCCACTGAAACATACTGGGGAAGGGTGCTGGGGAACTGGGCCAGGGTGGTGGGCGGTAGTAGTTGGGGGTGAGGGAAGCGTCAGATCCCTGATATATTTGAAGACAGAGTGACAGCCCCAAGGGGTGGAGGCACAGCATGAAAATAAAGAGGCCCCCAGGATTTGGGGTTGAGCAGGTAGAGGAATGAAGTTGGGGAAGTGACGGGAGGGATGGGGGGAGGGGCTGGGATGCGTTAAGTCTGGGACGCCCAGTACAAATCCAAGCAAAGATGTTGGGTTGCAGCTTGGTGTAAAAGTGTGAAGTTCAGACAGAAGGTCTAAGTTACTGTCCATTAAGAATTCTTTCAATGCGGGGCGCTTGGGTGGCTCAGTTGGTTAAGTGTCTGACTTTGGCTCAGGTCATGATCTCATGGTACATGAGTTCAAGCCCCATGAGTTCAAGCTCTTTGGTAACAGCTCAGAGCCTGGAGCCTGCTTCCGATTCTGTGTCTCCCTCTCTCTCTGCCCCTCCCTGCTCATGCTCTCTCTCTCTCTCTCAAAAATAAATAAACATTAACAAAAGAATGAAAAAAAAAAAGAATTCTTTCAATGCGATGCCAGTCTTTTCTATATACCGATATACACAGTGGTTCTTAACCTCTTCTGGGGTTCTAGATCCAGCCAGCCGGCACATGAAGAATGTTATGTGCTCACTCCCACATGGAAAAAGTACACTTATAATTTTGCCTTTGATTTCAGGGAGTCCACATATTGCCTGAAGCCCATCCCTGGATGAACCCCAGGCTAAGAGCCTCTAATTTAAAAAGTAAAATGGTTGGAGGGTGAGGTGAAAAGCTTTAGGGGCTCTTTGATGTTATACTTGATTATTAAATTCACAATTCAACCAAGTCTGCCAATGAGCTTGAAACTATTCTTGTTTATAATTCTGAGACTGTGGTCTGTGAATACAATCGTGCCTCTGTTTGTTGATCAAGCAGCGTTTCTTTTTCCTTTGGTAGCTACCAATAAGCAGGATCTTATCAGCTTCTCTTACGGCATAATTGGGGAGAGTAATGATTACTGTGTTAGGAGGGATGTTTGCCCGTGTTTCTGTTCCCAGTCTCTCCTGCTCTCCCACCCACCCTCAGACTGCCGTCAGAGTGATCTTCTTAAAGCGAAATCTAATGACGTCAGTCCCCCACGGAAATGCTTACACAATACTCCAGCACCCCTGAGAAGCGTCTCATACTCCTGAGCGTGGCATTCAGGGCTCTGTGTCTTCTGGCTCCAGCCAGGCTGAGCCCCATGATGCTTCAGTGTCGTGCTGATGCTCTTGCCGCGATCGAAACCAACAGGAACTGTCACTGACTGCGTGGGTTTTATTTTTAGCCCTCGCTGCCATCCTGGGCGGCAGGTATTCCTTCATGCACCTTACGGAATGCAGAACTGAGGCTCCGTGAGGTTAAACAGCCTGCTCGGGTCTCTGCGGCCCGTACCAAGGAACTGGACTGGCATGTTAAAACACGGACTGATTTCAAATCCTATACGTTCTGCTACAGGTGCTGCCTCTTTCTTCCTCCCTCCCTATTGTCTCTTTTCTTTGCCTGGAAGCTTTCCCACCTGCTCTGCCTGATGGTGTGAATCCTGAGAGCCAAGTGTGGATGCCTCTGGGCTCTTATCCATCTAGCGTTTAAGGGAATCAGTGCCCGGGTCTGTGCAAGACTGAGAGCAATGGACGCTCCGGGCTCTCTCGTCTTCGGGTCCGCAAGCCTAGTGCCAAGCCAAATTGACGTCTGGCACTCGCTTGACACTGAATTCATGTTTGTGGAAGGAGCTAATAAATATTTGAACTACACTCCCCGAGGAAATGTACTTCAATCATTGGGGCTTCCGAACGTCCTTAATACACCACATTAAAGGTTATTCGGTTTCTGGAAATGCAGAATATACAACGATACCTTCCAAATCTCTATATCTAGACACGTATCTCTATCTATACACATATGACTGTTCCTTGTGATAATATATTACCTGGTTTCTGCCATAATCAAAAATACAACACGCCCTTGATTTTTTTCTTTAGTTTTTCTTTTTATTTCCCAGAAAAAAAAGAAAAGAAATAGAGGAGATGTGCACCTCCCTTGTCTTACACAAACAATTGTTCCCTGCCTCCTGCCTCGTCTCCTTCCTCTTCCACCAGGAGACCCTGGGCGTGGCCACAGGCGGTGTCCCCCTGCCGCCCCCCCCTTCTCCTCTCCACCCTCTCGACACCGCATCACACCTGCCAGCCGCCCCCACCATGCTCCTCAGTCCGTTTCCGTCCCAGTGCCTAGTTGCCTCCCAAATGCCAAAGCCAGAAGCCAAGTTTCTTCCTCGTTCCATGGCCGCATTTGGCACTGCTCAAGCCCCGTGTTTTTGCCTTTGAACTGTGAGGAACTCATTCTGCAGAGTGAAGCTGGGGGTCAGGTAAGGAGGCTGCTGCAAAAGTGCCGGCCAGGCACACGAGGGCTTGAAAGTGGGCAATGGGCACAGAGATGGGTGGGGGGCATCCAGGGAAGGAAGGACCCAGAGATACTGCAAGGCATTGACACTGAACCACCACAGAATACGACACCACGGGCTACCGAAGGGACAAGAAGCAAGACAGGGCGGTAGGGGCAGGATGGTTTCCGACAGGTTGAATTTAAGGCGCTGGAGGGGCTTCTGAGGGGACCAGTCATGCTGGGAGGGGGTTCGGAGCAGGGGAGAGGGGTCTCAGACCAGGTGCAAATAGGATACTTCCTTGGGGAAGAAAGTAGAAGAAGCTTTGGAAAGCTAACTACTGGGTGCCAGTCACACGTAAGAGCAGGCAGAGGGAAAGGGGGCAGGGGGGCCGGTAAGAACTTGGGGGTCGGGAGGCGGCCGAGAAGTCAGCATCGCAGGAATGTGGCTGAAAGCACTACTAACTGGACAGGGAAGAGAATTAGATCGGAGGCTTTCTCCACACTTCTTGCGGTGGAAAGCCTAAGTCGGCCATATTTTATCAATGTTATCAGAACAGAATCAGAACAGGAACATTTGCTTTTCAAAAAGGTACCACTTTTCACACACGACCATGGTTTAAAGATGTTAGACGTGGTCTTTTTAAGGTTAATCAGAGAAAGCAGTTAGGTCCAGAAATTACTTTTATTATCAGCTAAAAATTCAGTTTCCAAAATTGAAAAGTAACCAAATAACATACCACTTTCAGAAAAAGTTAAATGTCCTAGATGAAAGGAAAACAGCAGTTTATATTGGCAGCTGTTCCTGGTCTCATATTCTAAAAAATTATTAGGCCATTAGGTCCGACCTCAGAATCTGACACAAGGAACTGTGCGAGAGTGGCCACAATTACCCAATAAGAACGAAAAAGAACAGTCTTGCAAGTCGTGGCCTCTACTCACAAGCCTTCCGATCTGACATTTGACACATACACACACACACACACATGCGCGAAGTCACAACTTGGAGTTTCTTCCTGAGAAAAGCCCATGATAATGAAAGAACAGAATGTCTGACATTGGGTCACAAATATGAAACAAAACAATCTAACTTGAACAGATAAACAGTTTATGCTGCAAAATTATTCCTCATCTCTCAGCTCTGCTGTGTTCACTTACATCATTACCGAAAAGGGAGTTCTCTTCTCCCAATTAAACCTGCCTACAGCTCGCTGTAGGAAGCTACACTTGCCGATTTTCGGGGTGCTTTGTGGTCGCCGGGAACAAAGAATGACACTTTCCAGCAGAAACATGTAAATGGCATAATAAGTTTTGCAAGAACAATGAGGGTATGCTGCACCCTTTAAAAGGGAGCACATTATAAAGTAATCTGAGGTGTTTGTTTACGATTTGAAAATAATTAGAGCAAATTAAAATCTAAAAGATTATACATGTCAATGGACTTTGCAGGGTGAGGGCAAGCACCGGGAGCTAACGGGCCTGCTGAACGGCACCTGTTAGTCCTAGAGCTTTTCTGTTGGTTTGGTTGGGGCGGGGGGGGGAGGGGAAAGAGTATTATAGTCAATGCTATTTTCATAAAAATTATGAACATGATTCAAAGCAAACCACTCAACGTGTAAAACCATGCATTAAAGAATTATGTGTAGTCTTATTAAAAATCAGTTTCTCTTGCAGTTCTGAAGCAATTAACATTTGAAATGATGAAACAAAGGAGTTCATTTCAATTAGTAAGTGGTTAAAAAGTTAAATTTAGTGAAGGAAAAATTCACTGGAAGGGAGAAACGCTGGGGCACCTGGCTGGCTCAGTCAGTAGAGCATGTGACTCTTGACCTTGGGGTCATGAGTTTGAGCTCCACACTGGGTGTAGAGACTGGACAGATAGACGATAGATAGATAGATAGATAATCAGAATGTTCCCAGCATACAAAGCATATGACAGAGACTTATGAATGACCAGAAGTCTTTCCAGAGATCTGACCTTGCCTTTAGCTGCCTTGCCAGTCAGCTCTACAGGTGGGGGTGGTGGTAGGTGTCCATTCTGGCCCATGAGAGCTATGACCTTATGATCCTTTTTCGGTAGGCCATCTGGGCAAGCAAATTTGTCCTCAGCTCATCGCCCAGAATATTTGTGCTTTCTCGCCAGAGAATCCAATCTCAAACTCTCTGCTTCCCCATCTTTACCCAACCTCCGTTGTGAGACATTTGGAAAACTACTCTCCATTCAAGACAGATTCAACAGGAAAAGGCTACCCTTCTCCTGAGTCACTTCTGGAAACACCGTCAGCAGAGTGGACTCTCACCATTTTGTTACACATGCTACAGGGCTATGCCTTCCTGCTTTTCAAGTTTTCAAACCAGTTCTCACGGACTTGAAATTTAATGCATTTTACGCTTATATTCTGCCTCCTTCCGTGTTGCCAGGTCTTGGCAAAACGCTTATGTCTGGCCTTTTCACAAGTCATCGCGAGGCCTACGGGCACATTTTTCTGAGCCGGCCACGCATGGAGGGGCAGGGGACACATGGATCCTTTCCTTGGTTCTGCCCCACAGACCGTGTTCCGCACGCTCTCTGGGAAGTGGGAATCTTGAGTGGTACAGAGTTCCTTTATTTAAAGAAACTGGGCTAAGGCATATGGAAACCAAAAAATCACAGATTAAGTCCTGACCTCTATGAGTATAAAACTGGGGTCCTCGAAGTCATTGATTTTGAGGACTCTGGGTTGAGTCCATGGTCACGAAACGAGGAAGCGGATGAGCCTCTCCCGGGTGAAGTGCAGAAGGGACCTCGTTAGCAGCAAGCTCTGCCCTGCTGAGGAGTTTCAACAAGAAAAAAAAAAAAAAAAGCAGAGTATTTGTGCTATAGATGCTGCTGGAAAGAAGTCAGGCTGCTGAAAACTGGGGAAGCCGGTGACGGGAAGATGGGGGTGCTGCATATTGCTCACCCTACTTTTGCGAATGGTGGAAGGTTTCTATAATAAAAAGTTAAAAAAATTTTTTTAAGCTTTTCCTACTTGAAAAACATGAAGTCACCCTAACGCTCCTTTCATGAGGCTTGAATTTCCCATCTTACTTCAGAGAAGACACGTGACTCATTCATCATTCAGTGGGCGGGAGAGATGCAGAAGGATTTCCCCGCGTGTATTCTCAACATAAAGTTAAGGAAGCGAGGAGGGATGTTCGTATTGGGACCGAAGGAGAAGATACCTGGAAAGGGAAAGCTCGTTTGTATTTTTATTAAGATGTAATTTACACACAGTAAAATCCCAGGTTTATTTTTCAAGGGAAATGGTCTCTTTTCCATTTAAAACACGTCAGATGATTTAAAAGTTTGTGCCAGAAAATGTCTGTTAGGACTATAAAATCTTGCTATCGCCCATCATCCGCGGATTGGCTTATCCCTCAAGCAGAAACGAGACCTGATCTGTGACTACAGCGAGGAGACGCTAATTATGAAGGGGACACAGGGATGACTCTCATTCAAACCTTAATTGCCTTTCTAATACCGCCCACGTTTGCTCACGTAGCGTTTCCTTCAACTCGGTTTACAAATGGTGCCGACAATGTGGCTCACGAGGAGGTTTTCTTTGACATGTCAACTAACGCAGAAGCTGCAAATAATTTTCTACTATTGCTACGTGAAAGCTAAAGGAAAATTAAATAAAATCTCACTATTTTAATGTCAGATTTATAGACTTTTTTTAAAGCGCATCTTAAACCACTAGCATACAGCAGCAGACCCAAGCCGTGTCTCCCAGATGAGGAGAGATAAATCTGGGGCGAGGGAGGATGACACAATGGCAGAGTGGCAGTTTTACTGGGTGGTCTTACTGGCTGTTTACAGAGGCCGCTATAGCTCCTGTCTGATTTTAGTTTATTTTTTTTTAATAGGCTACCTCTACTAACAAAAGTAAATTCAGTCTCCAACTGAAATGCCAGTCAAGATTTCTTTCAAAGTGATTTCTTCATTTAGATCTACCAGGATGAAGAACAAACCATAAAAAAGTTTTATTAGTGATTCTACAGTAATGGAGGGCGGGCTCACACTATAGACGGAAAGAAAACCAGAACCACAGTCACTGCACAGGCCACTAGGGTATTCAAAACACGACAGTAGAACTTTTTTTTTCTTTATGGCTTACGTTCAGGTTTTGAATTGTGTTTTTTTCACATTCCAAGCAAGCATTTTTTTCTTCCTTTTTTTAAGCCTCATAATTCAGCCTCTGGTGATACCGGTATGAAGGAAAGGAGATCTTTGGAGGGTGTTAACCCCATACACACGATTACTCTTCACATCAGGCAAAATTCCTTTCAGGTGGGAAGTTTTTAGTCCTATTGCCACAAACCACGTGAATGAGAAATTGCACTTGGACGTGGGCCATTGCTATAGTACGTAGTAGGCTACTGATAGAACATAAAAGGCAAAAGTATGGCAGCCGACATAAAAAACCAGAGTAGCGTTTTGACTAAAGAATAAGAAAGTTATCACTTATTCTCTCTTCCCTGTCTTTCGGTCTTTTAAAATTCCTGAATAATTTCCCCTAAAAGTGCTAAAAATACACTTTAAAAAGGTTGGCATTTCCCGGTCTCAACGCAGGTTCCAGGAACAGAAGTCGTGTCTGTCCGAGACTTTGATATCTGAGGGAGCTGGCATCTCCCAGCGCACCTCGTCGACCCCTCCCTAGTCACCGTGGACCCGACCCACTGCTGCTCTTCACCTGGCCAGCACTTTCCTACTCAGGAAATCCGAAGCTGGCCGCCTCTGCCACTCCGGACAGGCTAACTCGTGAGCGAGCTCTGATTGCAGGTGGTGGAAATCGAGGCTCAAGTTCAAGAACCGCAGCTAGGGTGTCTCAGGACCATGGAGGAGTGGGGCAGAGTGAAAAGTGTCAGAGTCCCACAGACCAGCCCTCTTTCGCATAAGCCCAGGGATGAGGGGGCACCAGTAAGTCATGCATTTTAATTTCGACTTTCCTACAAGGGCTGATCCTTCGCACGTGTGATCCCTTGAGCTTGTAGCATCCGTTCCAATTCACTTGCAATGAACCATGACTTTCTCCTCTATTAAAACTGTGCTAGGTATGACAGAGAAGAGATGTGCTAGGTATGACAGAGAAGGCACTTTAAAAATGGCTACGAGGCCCCCAGCAGGGGTGGCTGGGCGCTGTCATTAACTAAGGTGGGGGGAACAGAACAGAATTAAAATATACGGAAACGAAGGGAAAAAATAAATTTCTGCGCGACACAGATTCAATGGTAATATAACGCTAGCGACAGCCATCGGAGCATGGTGCCAAGAGAGAAATCGTGAGGGAAGCACTTGGGGTCAGTGAGATTGCGAGTTCAGTGTTAGAGTTTGAGCGCACGCCATGACAGCAGCGTTCCCCGCCCCGTGGGCAGTGGCCCCCGGCCCCAGCAGGGGGTGTTCTGCTGGTGGTCTCGAAGCTCATCCCCATGCACACGGCGCGTGTCCCCTGGTTTCACCTCTCCTCCTGTTTCTTACGTGTGCGTGCAGTGGCCTCACCGTCACCTCAGACGCATCAAGTCCAAGACCAAGCTCGAGATGTTCTTCCTCAACCAGCTCCCCTCCCCGCTGTCCTGCTGATCAGAGGCACGGCACTCTTCCGGCCACCCGCGTTTAAAGCCGTCAGCCCTCTGGTGGGTCTCCCCGTTTTCAGTTCTTCCTCCCCATTAGCTGCCAGGTTCCTTTGATTTCTATTAGAAGCGGCTTTTATTTCGGTCTCCATTTTTGTATACCACGACTCCGCATTTTTCCCAGTTGTGACCCCCTGCGTGCCCCTAGAAGACAAATCCGTCTCAAAGACGATCTTTTTATGCCATTCGCCATCTCCAAAACATAAGTGCCTGACCTTTCCTGCCCTGTCAATGTTAACCTTACTTCCACATCCCCCCACAGTCTTGCTTATCACGCTCAGCGTACTAACTCCAAGCCAACACGTTAGCTCCCGTGTCAGGCGTGGTGCTAACATGTCAGCTCCCGCGTCAGGTGCTGTGCTAACATGTTCACTCCCGCGTCAGGTGCTGTGACTACATGTTAGCTCCCACGTCAGGCGCGGTGCTAGGAGTCTTAAATACTCCATTCCTTTCACAATAACCCTCTGAGAAACCTCGCTTTAGGGGGAGGTGGCTAAGGCTGCTACAGGTTGCCCAAGCTTTCCAGCTAGAAGGTCATAAAGAGAAGAAATGGCCACACGTCAGCTGGACTCGGGAGGAGGAGACGGTGCTGCCTGAGCGCGTGCCTCTTCTGCCTCTCAACCTCCACTTCCTGCTACCAAGAGGACCCACTCTGCACTGCCCAGTGGGCCTTCTTCCTTCCTTAAATATTTTTTTTAAAGTTTATTCACTTATTTTGAGAGAGAGAGAGAGTGGGGGAAGTACAGAGAGTGGGAGAGAGAGAGAGGATCGCAAGCAGGTGCCACAATGTCAAGCAAAGCCCAACTTGGGACTCAAACCTTGAGATCATGACCTGAGCCGAAATCAAGAGTCAGATGCTTAACTGACCGAGCCACCCAGGCGCTACTGTTCCTTTCTTCATCTTATCTAGAATACCTACTACTGTCTATGCTAAATGCTACCTTCCTTCAAAAGCCTTCAGTGACTCAAAATGATCTGGGTCCAGTCTTCAGATATTTAGTCTTCAACTTCAAAAGCAGGAGGAAAAAGAAGTTTCTGTGTCACAGATTTAATAGTAACAATGATGCCAATGGTTTGCCTCGTAGAGGATGGTGTCTAAACAGGACATTACACCGTGTTCTGGGTTGAAGTCCACCCCCTCAAAAAGATATGTGGAAGTCCTAACCCTCAGAACCTCAAAACGTGACCTTATTCGGAAACGGAGCCCTTGAAGTTGTAACTGGTCATGAAGAAGTCATACTGGATTAGCGTAGGCCCTTAATCCAGTATCACTAATGCTCTTATGAGAAGAGAAACAAGGGAAGAGGTTGGCCATGTGACGCTCCAGAGACTGGAGAGGGGTGCATCCACAAGCCAAGGGCACCAAAGCCTGCTGGGAAGCACCAAAAGGTAAAAGAAGGCAAGGGAGGATTCTTCCAGAAAGCCTTCAGAGAGAGCATAGCCCTGCTGACTCTTTGATTTCAGACCTTTAGTCTCCAGGACTGTCAGACAATCACTTCCTGCTATTTTAGGCCACCTGGGGGTTGGTACTTTGCTACGGCTGCCTAGGAAATTCACGCACATGCCCAGGGACTGCCCTTGTTTTACATGTTTTCTCTCTGCAACACGAGAATGTGCACATACACACACGAGAACATGCGCGCATGCTCCTTCCGTACTACCTCGTTCTAGACCTCATTTCGTCCACGTGAGGACCAACAGCATTCTCACTGTGAGACGATCTGGAAAATTGGAGACTTCCCCCAAAATTGGCATCTGGAGAGCATTCCTATTACATTTATTCATTTGCATTTCCATAATTTTGTGTCCGTGGTCGTACCAGGTTATAAAAGGCCATTGATGGTTCCAGTTTAACCGTAGCGCGTTCCTAGCCGACGAAAGGAAGATGGCCAAGACGTGGAGGCAGAGACCCTTGGTGAGTCTGTTTCCAGCACTCCCACATTCACAGAGGGGATGGAAAATATATATGCTAGATAAAGTATTTTCCTCTTTCTACTTCTTTTTTTTTTTTTTAAACCCTAAGATACTGTGATATCTGGAGCTAATACTTATGAAGGAAGAAGTTTAAAACTTTCCACTTAAACCACTTAGAAGGAGAGGATTTACAAAGATCCTGTTTAATGTTCAGTTGACACGTTGTCAAAAACATTTATCATGCAACCTTTTGAAGTTTCTTCTACTCCCTTTTAGATATTAAAGCTTGGATTGCTGCTAGTTATCAACAACAAAGCGTATACGTGATAAGTGTTTTTATAGTCAGTCTTTCAGTTTGATTGCTAGACTAGTAAGCAAAATTAAATTCTCCTGATCAGAAAACTGATTAGTGACCTAGTTTTCATGCTGAATGCACGACACAGGTGATCTCGGAAATCCTTGTCTACGTGGACCCGGAGACAATGGAGGGGACTTGGAAATTTCACCTAAGTGTTTTATAATGCTCCAAATTGTAAGAATCTTCACATATCAGAACCTTATGTTAGGTGGCAATTTTTGCAGTGCCAATTAGGAAATAGTGACCCACGTCACTGAGATTTCTCTGGTGACATAATCCCAATGTAAATTTCTTCCCATTGAGAATACCTCCAGTTCACATTTTTACAAGAGGAATCAAAACTCTTTCTAAATAATCCCACTGACTGTTTTTAAAGCACATACAATGTATTAGACCTCATTCGGAAGAAGCAGAAAGTTGGGGGAGATGTGGTCTCACCTTTTAAGGAGGTTACACTATCACAGAAGGTGTGCAATATGGACAAAAAAGCAGGCGAGCCCAAGGGGTGTCTTGGGCAACCAAATGAGAAACCAAAAGCAAACAGGGAGGACAGGGGAAGAAGCTCAATGACACCACAAAGAAGGAAGTAGGTAAAAACACAGAATGTGGGAAGTTTTACAGGACCACTGACTCGGTTTCTGTAAGAAGTCAAGAGCATGGAATAAAAAGTAAGAAAGGCTCTGCTTTTGATCGAAAAAGATATAAGATAAATAATGACCAAATGTAATATGTGGATCTTGTTTGGATCCTGATTCAGACAAATGAACTGCAAAATTTTATATTCAATCGGGGATATCTAGTTATGAAGCAGGCATTTGATGATACAGAAAGATAATTGCTAATTTTCTTAGGTGTGACAGTGGCCCCGCGGTTGTGTGAGATAATGTCCACGTTTTCTGAGAGGCGTTCTGGAATGTCCAGGGTTAAATGACATGACGTCTGTAGTTTGCTTTAAAGTATTTTAGCAAAGAAAATAGGCAGAAAAGATAAAGTACGTATGGCTAAATCTAGATAAAACTATTGGTACGTGGGAGTTCATAGTACCATACTCTCTACTTTGGGTATGTTTGCAAATTTTCATAATAAAACTTAAACACATGACATGGGGGTGGGGCACGTGAGTGGCTCAGTTGGTTGAATGTCCAACTCTTGATTTCTGCTCAAGTCATGATCTCATGGTTCATGGGTTCTAGACGCTCGTTGGGCTCTGCGCTGATGGCGTGGAGCTTGCTTGGGATTCTCTCTCTCTCTCTTTTTCTCTCTCTGCCCCTCCCCTGTTCATTTTCTCTCTCTCTCAAAGTAAATAACATTTTAAAAAAATGAGATGGGGGGAGGCAGCAGGAGAAGATAGGAAAGTCTACAGGTACAAAGTGGCACTTGGGGAAAAGGTTGTATAATAGTTGTGATTTGGACAAGCAGGTGAGGGAAGGGGAAGAACTGTCTGCCTACGAAATAAGATTTGCAATTTTTTTTGCAATTTGCAAAAGATAAATAAGAAAAAAAAATGGGGGCACACTTAGCAAAGAACCTGCAGCTCAAAGGAGCAGCCCCTGTGAAGGGGAAGCAGTCCTGAAAACAGAGTCAAGCTCAGAGCACAGAGGCCCTGAATGCCAGGCTGAGTTTACACTTACTTTGGTGAAGAGGAGATGTGTTTTTGTGCATAAAATCCCAAGTACTTGCTTAAACTCAAGTACACATAATTACTTCCTAGATGCTAATGATGCATGTCCCAGGCTTACCATGTACAAAACTGGACATATTATCAGTCTCCTACCTTCTTCCCCTATTCTCCTACCCATCCCTCCCCTTTGCCTAAACCTATTTATCCTCCTATATATTTGGGTCTAGATTAATGGAACCCACAATCCCCCAGTCATCCGAATCCGGAAGCTTGAGGACGGGCCCGAATTTTCCCTCCCCTTAACCTCTCGTTGGATCATCTACCTGCCTTTGCTTGCTCATTCTCTTGGGGTGATGAACACACTCACAGGTCTCTCCTTTCCGGCTCAGCGTTTCCAGAATAACAGTCTCGATCGACTTCTCCCCATGTCTATGAACAGCACCAGTGTCACCCACACAACCCAGCAAGTTATCCAAGGCAAAAAAGTCAGGAGGTATCCTCGACAACCTGCTTCTATTCCACCTATTCCCCTGCGCCAGAGTCCTAGCTCTCCTCACGAAGCCCTGTGGATTCAATCTCTTCAATACCTTTTGATTTGGTCCACTTGGCGCCATCTCGGCTGACATCCTCGGACTGTGTTGTCAGAGCTTCCTATCTGGTCTCCACTCACTTCTTGTGGCTCCTATCAGTCTGTTCTCTACAGAGCAGTCAGTTATCACTTCCAAAGGCTTATCTAGAAGTCACCACCCAGTCCTTTCTTCCCCTGGCCTCCCTGCCACATGCGAGTCATCACTAAGTTCCGTTGACTCTGCCTTATGATGCGCACAATGCACCCCGTTCTCTCCACCTCTGGTTCCACCAGCCTTGTTGGGGCCATGGCCATCTTTCACCTGGAGACGCCCGCGGGGGCCTCCGGTCTCCCTTCATCTCCCTGCACTTGGTAGTCAGCTCCACCCGCCTGCTCAAAACTCTCCAGGGACTTAGTGTTACACTTGGAATAACATCCCAACTCCCCAGAGGCTGGTGCCCCCGTCCCTCAGGCCTCTTGGCTCAGCCTCTCTCTTGTCCTCCCCGGTCCAGCCACACACTGCCTTCCTTTGATTCTCTGCACATACCAACTTCATTACCACCGTTGAGACTGGAAGTAGCTCTTCTTTTCTTTCAGGAGCATTTTCTCCGTGATCTTCACGTGGTCAGCTCCTCAGATGGTACATCGCTCCCGTAGGGACGCCTTCCCCGGTCACACGGCCTAGACTGAACTCCTGCTCGTGCTCTCTGATACCCACATTAGGTCTTCACAGAACACTTAGTACCATTTGATACTTTTCTTCTTTGTGTTCTATTTCTCTTCTACTTAGAAGACCCTGTGAAGGCCAGGAATAGATCCTGTTTACCACTGTATTTCAGGGATCGGAGATAGAACAGGGCTTGGCATATTAGAAGGCGCTCAGTAAATATTTGCTGTATAGGGTCTGATCATGTCCTCTTCTCTTTAAAATATTCCAAAGGTCCATACCGAGTCTTCAGGCAGTGCCTGCCTCCCTTTCTGCCTCCGCCCCGCACCACCCGCACCCACTCCTTGTGCTGCACTGGCTCTCCGTCTGTCGAGAGTGTCATCTTGCTCCTGCCACAGGGTTTTGAGTATTCCTTTCTATCTGGAGGATGATTGTGCCACTCAACTCTTGGTTATCTCTCTCCGCCGACCCTTTAGGGCCCGGCTCACACATCACTCTTGAAGAGCAAACTCTCCAGTCGGGTCTGTGACGATGATCTCCTGTAGGGGATCCCCAGGAGGATCAGTTTTACCTTTATTTCTGTGATTGTTTTATTTGACTGGCATTGGTATCTTCTTCTACTTGTATTTCCCATGAGGGCAGGGGCTGTTCTTGGCATTGAAGGACTTTAAAGACCTCGGTTAATTAAAAAGGTCATTCTCCCAAGGAATGAAACTTAATGACAGTGGGGGTAGAGAAAATGTGAATCATTTCCGAATGTCAATCTAAAAGTGCAATAATGAACATAAACATTTATGCTCCTAAATACGTAGCAAACATTACATTCATGATGAAATCATGAGGCCTTTAATTTGATGATTTTTGCTGCTTTTTTAATTATTATTTTTCTAAGGTTTATTTTGAGAGAGAGAGAGAGAGAGAGAGAATAAGTGGGGGAGGGGCAGAGAGCGAGGGAGAGAGAGAATCCAAGAAGGCTCCAAGCTCTCAGTTCAGACTCATGAACCGTGAGATCATGACCTAAGTCAAACTCAAGAGTCGAACACTTAACTGACTGAGCCACCCAGAAGCCCTGCTGCTTTTTTAAGATTAAAGTTTCAGGTGCGCCTGGGTGGCTCAGTCAGTTAAGCAGCCGACTTCAGCTCAGGTCATGATCTCATGGTCTGTGAGTTCAAGCCCCGCGTTGGGCTCTGTGCTGATGGCTTGAAGCCTGGAGCATGCTTTGGATTCTGTGTCTGCCTCTTTCACTGCCCTTCCCCTGCTTGCTCTCTGTCTCTCAAAAAAAATAAATAAATAAACATTAAAAAAATTAAAAAAAAAAAAGATTAAAGTTTCAGAGGGGTGCCTGGCTAGCTCAGTTGGTAGAGCATGTGACTCTTGAACTTGGGGTCATGAGTTTGATCCCCACATTGGGCGTAGAGGTCACACACACACACACACACACACACACACAGATGAAAGCTTCACAGGTTTCCACTGGATATTTTCTTTTTTTAAGATTGTGGTTTCCCATGTGAGTTATATGAACAAAAAAGATTAAAACTTTTTAGCATGCAAATTGAAGGAAAATCAGAAAGTATAAAGAGGAAAATAAAATTTCCATACCCCTTGCACTCAGACAGAACCAGGGCCAGAACCGGGTCTTTTTCTCAACGCACATGAAACTAGCATGCTGAACTTTAGGACTCAATGGAGCATGATCACGGAAGCGCCCTTTCTCTGTCTCCCACTGCTCCTGTAATCTTGCTGAGTGGAGGCAGCTTCTCTCTTGACCCTTGGTGAAAATGCAGAAGGGGCCTTGATTTTCAGGTCGCTCCAGTCCTACAGTGACTTTAAATTATTTTCCTTTTAATGTTTATTTATTTTTGAGAGACAGACAGACAGAACGTGAGTGGGGGAGGGGCACAGAACAAGGGAGTCACAGAATCTGAAGCAGGTTCCAGGCTCCGAGCTGTCAGTGCAGAGCCCGACGCGGGGCTTGAACTTGTGAACCGTGAGCCCATGACCTGAGCCAAAGTCAGACGTTTACCGAACTGAGCCACCTAGGCATCCCATAAATTGCACACCCAGTCTTATTCCATTTGGATGGTTCTTAACAAATTTAAATTGTTCCTACAAGTAATTTAATCTAAGGTAAAACCTATTTAAGGGAATCCAGAGCACCATTCTATGGCTTCTTCTTCTTATTATTATTATTATTTTAATATAATTTATTGTCAAATTGGCTTATGAACCTACTTTTACTTTCTATTTGTCTTTGACCCAAGGACCTGAAGCAGCTGGGTGGTCCTGGGGGTACCCTGCACCCCAACATCCCTGGTGATGGCTGAGGTAGGACTGGAGACTTATTGCTATAGTTCCCTCTCCCCTGGAAATACCCCTTAACATTTGTCTTCACCCCGCCTCCTGGGTATCTGCTCTTGGCTACAACTCTTGTACCTTGATCTTGGCCTGCTGGATGGAGTGGTCCTCTTTACTTCCCTCTCTCTTCTGCACAGAGAAAGCACGTCCAGTGGGAGTCTATCACCCTGTGCCCATCTAATGAGTATGCATCAAAGGCCCGCTGTGCTCAATGGAACAAATCCCAAGAGGCTACATGTGAGGGAAATCAGGGCTTCATGAAATTAATGGTTCTCGCCCTCACAGGCTAACTATATTTTTTCCCATGACTCGTGGATAAGACACGCTGAAGACGAATGGTGTAACAAAAAATAAACACCTCTTTCATCCACTTCTTTCAGATCTCTGAGGAGACTAAAGTATTCAGCATTAATATGTCAGGTGGAGAGTAGCCCAGAGAAAATGATGTCTGATACTGTTTATATCCCAGGCAGGAAGACTTCCAAAGATGTTTGAAATATGGCGATATTACAAGTGCTCACGAAAGTAACGTGAAACAGGACAGGGTTACCCGCTCCACCCCCCTCATTGTATAGTCACGGGCCTCTTCCCTTGGAGTGGCAAAAGCCCAGACAAACGTATAATTTCTGAGGAACCAAAAAAAAAAAAAAAAAAAGGGTTCTGAGGAACAAAAAAAGCTTCTGCTTTCTCACCAGCAAATGTAAATAGTGACCAAAATAGTACTAGAAAGTAAGCTAGGGTCGGAGATGTCTGGGCCTCCTCTAATTTTCACTTTTGATGAGAACATGTGAGCAAGTCTGTCCTCTGTGTAGGTGGGTGCCGTGGGTGACATTTGAAAGCAGCGGGGCTCAGAGCCGCGCTGTCATCAGCACGGAGCTACAACGGAGCTTGCGTTTCTGCCAAAAGTCACCCGTGTCCAGCTGAGTCAGCTAATGCTGGGCCAGGAAGGAAGTCAAAAGCGGGCATAAAAACCAGGGAAGGCACCCATGAAATGGGAAAATACTAAGTCTTCAAAGCAGAGCACACGAACAACCCAGGCCACTCTGTAATCTCCACATGGCAATCACGCTCACCTTTCCCGTATGCTTTTCTGGATTCCTGTGCTTTGTGGGAAGGTCGGTAGATGATATATGGTAAGTGGGTATTCTGGTGGCTTTACGGAAATGCATAATAGAAGCTGTGAGGACAGTAGGGCTTTCCAGCAGATAGTAGTGGTCTAGGGTGTTACCAGGTATGCAGACAATTAGAACCTGCTGATATAATTAAAATTATTACATAGCCTCCTGAAATTGCTGTTTTTATTTTGGGGAACTACAAGCCTAAGTCTGCAAAGGATACAAATTATATTAACTTTAGAAACAAAAACATAAGAAAAGCTAAATGCAGCCTTTTAAGGACAACCTGCAGTACCTAAAGAACAATTTAGGTGTTATTTTAAGAGCTATACCACATTGCTGTGCTACCCGTTGGCTCCTACATAAACACACTCAGGTGATGCATAACTCGATTATTTCACAAATGCAGTCTATTCGTATCCCTCAAATTCTTTAATAGCTATTTTTTTCTTCCATGTCAAGTCAGTTTACTTTCCTTCTTCCTTTAGTTCCTCTCCAAGGAGCTGAAGAACATCTGATCTGCCTCTTCTTTCTAACTTTGGGCGATCTTCATTTGTGCACACAAGCTTCTCAGCCACCCTTCCACAGGGGGTTCTGTCGCCCCTCTAAACCCTGAACATGTTCCTCATTTAAATTATGCAGGCATCTTCTACCTTCTCTTTGGAAGAATTTGATGTTTCCCAAGAGAATATGTTCCTATGAGCTCCAAACATAACCCTTCTGTCTCTCTCCCTTCCCTCCTTTTCTCTCTCTCTCTCTTTCCCTCCTTTTCTCTCCCCCTTTGCCCACCATGTAAATGTGTAACATTCTTAAGGTAATTCTGTTTGTTACATCGAATTTACTTGGGGTTGTGATAACCCAACTGATCAAAATGTAAGAAAAAGCCAACAGACTAGATATTGTACAAAATTCCTTTCTTTCATCTCTCCGATATCAAAAATTTTACCCCTGACTTGATAATTATTGGCCATTTACAGAGAAATGAACTAAGGAACCTCTTAGTTCCTTCTTATTCTCTTTCTAATGTTTATTTACCTTTGAGAGAGAGAGAGAGAGAGAAAGAGAATTAGTGGGGGAAGGGCAGGAAGAGAGGGAGAGAAGAAGATCCGAAGTAGCCTCCGCGCCGTCAGCATGAAGCCGGATGTGGGGCCACGAACCGCGAGATCATGACCTGAGCTGAAGCTGGATGCTCAACCGACTGAGCCACCCCAGGCGCCCCCCTACCTGTTAGTTCCTTCTTTTCCTCTCCTCTGAAAACCTTAACTTCGCCTCCATTTTGGCGATGCATTCTACTGCTATATCATGTATGTATTCTCTTATAATTTAGAATTGGTGCATGCCTAAAATCTTAAATTAAGCAAGCCCCTATGCTGATCTAGTAAAAGGAACATCATCATCCAAGGTTTATACACAAGGAAACAGGGGGTGTAGTTAGGCAATAAAAATCGTCCACTCTGGTCGATGCCTAGGGTACATGTCGAAACAGAGGATGAGGGGTAGATGGGCTGGTCGAGCTGTTCACGTCTCACTGGGTGGCGAGGAATATTTGAAAGCTTCTCGGTAGGGGAGTGACATGCTTTGGTCTGTTTGGATCTATGGCCAATTCATCTGCTCTTCTAATACACAGAGTTGGACGGGAGAGAGCAAGGAGACTCAGAAAGAGTCCAGGAGAATGATCACAAGCATAAATCAGACAGAGGGAATGGTAAAAGAACAAACAGAAAGGGTTAATTTAAGGCCCAGAAACAACTGGGAGGAAGGGGATAAGTCAGCTGAGGATCTCAGTATAATTTAAATCACGAGCGTTAAGTGTGAGGAGGAAGTATGCCGAGTCCTAGATGCCAGGATCATCTGCAAAGAGGTGTCTATTCAGTCTGGAACTTGAGGGAAAACCCGGGTCAGAACTTCTGCGGACTCATGAGAGTTGGAATTGTAAGAGCAATCGCGTGTGTGGAGAGAGAAAGAATGAAGGAAAAAATCAGAGAGCGCTGGTGCAGAATTTATACCGAGGGCTCCCCAGGAGAGAAGAGCTAGTGGATGTCCCCATAGAAACGTAGCATGGGATGGAATCTGGGGGGCCAAGGAAGGAGAGAATTTCAAGGACGTGGTTATCAGAATGGGATGCTCTTCAGGGCAGTCAGGGAAGAGTCACAACTGATGCCACCCTCTCCGTCACCACTGGCATAATCGCCATGACGAATAACAGTGCTGACAGCAAAACCCAGTGAAGTTCATCATTTCTAAGAATGTGGTTTCGTTCGTTGGTAGATGTGAACGCCAAATCCATTTCTTCATTCAACAAAGATGTACTGAGTCTTACTATTTGCCAATACTGAACCGGACACTGGGGTGAAAGCAAAGAAGAAGAAATAATGCAAAGTGAGAAGGCAGAAGGTAGGCAGAGGGTAATTCTACTGTTGTAAGAATTTGGCGGTGTAACCGGTTGAGAGGGGGAAGTTGTCTAGGTGGGGGAATGAGTCAGAGTCAAATCAAAGTTTGTTCCTTTGGGGAAGAACTGAATCTGAACAAGATTATTTTACCTTGATGTGTCTGTCCAAAGTATTATATTGTGCTACCTGTACCATGGGCCCTTTCCGCCATTTCTAACAATGCTTCCGTTGAAAAATGTGTTCAGAGTTTCCATTTGGGATACAAGGAACACATCTTTGCCTCCAATAACCTTGGTCGTGTAGTCAATTCAAATTTCGGGGGTAACAGTGGAAATGAGAGCTAGGATTATGAGATCATGAGAAAGCATGATGACATAAGGGGCATTGTAGGGGACCAAGTGACTCTGAGGGCCTTGCTGGCACCATGACGGGAGAGGGAGGCACAAGAAATGGGAGACTGGGGATAATGCTATGATCACAAGTCTGGACTCTAGATATTATTGTTGTCATAACCTTAAGCTAAAAATCGCATTTCATACCTATAAAGCCAGGAGTCTTTGAATAATGGTGCAGAGAATTGACATTCTCAGCTGCAATACAATGTATATTTACATGTTCCATGTTACTTCATTCCCAGAAAAATGCTAACTGGGCTCTCATTAGGAAATGTAATTTGCTCAGCTAAATACGCATGTATATTTTAGGACTTCTTACTATATATCACACTTAAAAGTTTTTGCTATGAATTTAAAAACTTGCCTTGGCCCCGGAAACAGCCTTTGAAAGGATGTTGTGTGCCTCAGGCAAGTGACCGGATGGGAGTACACAGCTCACACATACTCTCTTTAAACTATAATGATCTCACAGATATGAAAACACGTTAGTCCCAGAAGAGAGAGAAGAATTCCAAAAAGAAACTAGAAATGGAACAAAAATAAGGTTTTAAACTTATTTGATGATTTCCATCAAATGGAACGAAATGCCATAATATGACCACTGTACTTAATTTTTATCCATTCTTTTGATTAGCGATTTTTCCTCTCTGCCTTTTGAATACTGGCTCTTCCTCCCAGCTCCAGGGCTTAACCTAAAGGCTGATATTTGAAAGTACGTATTGTCATTCTGTGTCCCCCAGCATCGCAGATATACTTTATAGATGCCGTATAATAAATACAAAGCACGGCTTTGAAAATTTCTTTTTCCCAAATCCTTTTTTCTAGACTCAACTGACTTTCAAGTTTTAATTTTCCTGAACATGATTTCTTGGAAGACTAGCAGCTACAGAGTTTCTGCCCAGGTGAAGGCATGGGTGGCTGAAGATGAAAATTGTTTCAAAGGGTCCCTGACTTCTTGGACAGAAAGAAATGAAATAGAAGCAGGAGAGCCGACTACTGTCTTGTCCACCGACAATCATTTCCTTGGCAGATATGATATAAGCATTTGCAGAATCTGACCCTAAAAAACCAAAGGGAGCCACAGAAATTTTTTTTTTCTGACAATACTTCTCTATTAATATAAAACTCAACTCATCCGGAGTTAAGCGTCCAACTTCGGCTCAGGTCATGATCTCACGGTTTATGAGTTCGAGCCCGGTGTCGGGCTCTGTGCTGACAGCTCAGAGCCTAGAGCCTGCTTTGATTCTGTGTCTCCCTCTCTCTCTGCCTCTCCCCTGCTCATGCTCTCTCTTTCAAAAATGAATAAACATTAAAAACAAATAAAAGTTGACTCATTTCTTTAACTCTTCTAAACTTGACTAGGTGAACGTGCTGGAACATAAAGGTGGTATTTTGCTAGATCTTAACTGGAAGTTGCGTTTGCTATTTTAATTTCAAGAAAATATTTACTATTTTCCCATAGAATATAATCAAGGTTTCTTGCCAAGAGCCCCCTTCCACGCATGCCGTGAGGGAGACAGACTCTTTCCCATAAAATCAATCGAATCAAGGAAGATGTGCTTTAACTACTTTTTTTCTTCTTTCTTGTCTTTTTCTTTTTTGACACAGTTGTTTATGTTTACTGATAAAAATGAAAGGAATTTTTATGTCATGAACTAATCCAGCCCCAACAAGATGAAACACAAACTTGGATAAACATCAGAAGGAGAAAGGAAAGGGAAATCCAACTTTGTAGAGCTTCGAGATAGTTTGGGGATTGCGATCGAGAGAGGACCAGCCCAGAAAATGTTCTCATCTTGGGGCGAAGTCTGTAAATGTGATTGTTCTTTTAGCCCTAAAAATGTTTTCAAGTGTTTCCACATGAAAATTTCAGGGAAGAGCTCTTCATGATTTGCCTCAGCGGGGTCTAGAGAGAAAGGGGCAGAAAGGGGGTGTGGGGAGGTAAACCTCAGGCCTCACCTCAAAACACATCGTGAGGACTATGAGAAGCTTTAGATGCTGAAGAAGTTAAATTGCTTGTTTTCTCTGCATATGTGGTGCCATGCCATTTTAAGAAGAAAGTGCTTCCTAAATTGACCTGTATATATATATATATATATATATATATACACACACACACACACACACACACACACACATATATATAAATATACACATATGTTTATTTATTTATTTTGAGAGAGAGACAGCACAACCAGGGGAGGAGCAGAGAGAGAGGGAGAGACAGAATCTCAAGCAGGCTCTGTGCTGGTAGCAGGACTTGAACTCATGAAACTGCGAGATCATGACCTGAGCTAATAAAGAGTTGGATGCTTAAGAGTCTGAGCCACCCAGGCGCCCCGTTGTGGTAGAGACCCCTCTCTCTCTAAGGAGAGAGAGAAAAAAAAGAGAAAACTTCAAGGTCACCTGGACATGCACCCAGGTGCTTACATCCCCCATGACCTTGTAAACGGAGACAACGTAATCAGACCGCATGTTTAGGTGTGTTGCCATATATGGGAGACAAGGAAATGGAAAATGTATAAAAAAACTATATCAAGTAACACTGGCCGCTCAGTTCTTTGGGTACGAACCCAACTGAGTGGTGCCGGCACAAATAAAAGTTGATTCCTGGGTAAAAAGCCTCGGTGTCCCGACTCTCTGTGTGAGAATCCTGCAACACTGCGAACTATATTTTTATCACCTCATAGCCTGTGCAGGGTGGGCACTAGGTCTGGGTTTATTCAACAGTGAACGTCTGGTGGGTTGACAGGGGACTGCTGAGTGACCACATGTCTCAGGCACTGGGCTCGGCTCCGGGGTGGGCAGGCAGTGGCCCTGTCCTCATGGGGCTTGGAGGCCAGACGGAGGTGCAGAGAAGTATAGCGGTCCCACGTCATGTGTGTCCGTGAGACACTGGGAGAATCAGAGGACACAAGAGGAGCAAGAGGGATGGAAGTGAAGCCAGTCTTGGGAGGCTGGAGCGGCCAAGGAAGTCTTTCTAGGGGCAGAGACATCTAAGACGAGACCCGCGGGATGCAGAAGAGTTGGGCAGGCGAAGGGATAAAAGCTGAGGATGAGAGAAGCTCAGTAGAACTTAAGAGTCTGAGGGTGAGTAACGGTGGAGCGTGGGGCACAGGTAGGGGAGGTGAGAGGCGGCGGAGTCGGGCTGGGCAGTCGTGGAGTCCTGTGAGCCTTGTAAGAGCATCTGGGCTGCATCCCCAGGCTCCTGGGCACCCAGCAAAAATCACTCTGGCTGTGGTGTGGAGGAAGGACTGGAGGAGAGAATGCAGCCTGCTGAGAATCAGGAGAGAGCGGGTGGGTCCCCGCACTGGGGGAAAGATCGTGTAGGTGCAGAAAAGAGGGTAAGCCAAAGTGAAGATCAGAACCAGGGGGCCGGCTGCCTGTGGGAAGGAGGGAGAGAGAGCGCCATTAACTGCACTTGGGAACACAGCAGCAGAATCAGGTACGAGGGGCTTGCGTAATCCTCTCCGTTTTGAACATGGTTGAGTTTTCAGGTTTCTGTAGGACGTGTCAAGATCTGTATAGATAACTAAGAAGCATCTAGAAAGATCTGGAATGCAGTAAGATCTGAGCGATCTGGGGTAGAGATAGAAAGTTGCCAGTTTTCTTTTTTGAAAGTTTATTTATTTTGAAGGAGAGAGAGAGAGAGAGAGAGAGAGTACTCATGAGCAAGAACAGGGGAGGGGCAAAGAGACAGAGAGAGAGAGAGAGAGAGAGAGAGAATCCCAGCAGGCTCCATGCTGTCTACAGAGCCTGGCATGAGGCTCAAAGTCACTAACCAGGAGATCATCACCTAAGCTGAAATCAAGAGTCAGGCACTCAACTGACTGAGCCACCCAGGTGCCCCAAAAAGTTGCCAGTTTTCAAAATATCGATGGTAGTGGACAAGACTGCCTACACAAGATCATTGAGCCCAGTTAGAAGGAGAAGCCCAGAAAAATCTCTTTGAAGAACAATGGGGTTTGAGGGCAAGAGAGACCGAGGGGCCCATTAATGTGACTGAGGGGGTACTGCTTTCCACCCCCAGGGGGGTTAAGCAGATAAAGACAGAGTCTGTTGGATTGGGCAAAAAGGAAGCCATTGGCAACCCAAAGACCAGTTTCTGTGGAGTGATGAGGACAGCAGTCGGGCTGTAAAGTAACAAAAAGTGAGTAGGAATGAGGCAGAGAGAGTCACTAGAAGACGAAGGGGATCAAGAGAGGTTTACTTACTATGGGTTACATCTGAACAGACCTCAACTCTTAGTGGATAGGGTCTTTTGAAAGAATAATTTAATGATCACATAGTAGGACTTTTTAGCAGAGGACACTATTCTAAACGCTTTTCAAGCATTACCTCATTTAATTCTCACAGAAATCCCTGTAAGTTTTATTATCACTTCCACTTTTTTTTTGAAATGAGGAAACTGAGGCACAGAGCAGCTCAGTAGCTTGTTTGAGGCCCCATGGTTTCGAAATGGTGGAGCCAAGATTTAAACCCCGGCAGTCTGGCTCCAGAACTCATGTTATTAAGCCCCATACCTCTCTTTAACGCAAAACATGCAGGAGAATCCAAGAGGCTACTTTGAGCCTTAGAGAAATGAAAACAGTGGTAACATTAAAAAGATCAGGTTTCATGTAACACTTCACAGTTTGGCAAAGGGCGAAAAATCACTCAGAGTAACCCGGAGCCTGCCATCTTTATTCCACGGCACTAGCATCCTTCCAAAATTAAAAACTGCTGCTGTATTGACCCCTTTTATTTATTCATTGATCATTTGACATCACAGACATAAAATCATTTGAACTAAACGGATTCCCAAAATAATTGGTTTCCTCTTGCACAACAAATTCCTCCGCCTCCTCAGCAATCCATCTTGGCCCACGTGTCTTTGCCAAACGCTCCGCATCTATAAGGCTGAAGCGATCGTTATTAGTCAACAACACTTCCCTCCTTCGGAATGCTCCTTAAATTAGGCAAAGTGCTTAGAACCTTACTTTTCAAATCATGACCTCTTTTCCAAATTGGCCTTGAATATCCTGCTTCCAAGGAGAGTTAAAGATTATTTAAAAAAAAAATCACAGCAAGCACCAAAGCCAACTAGTGGAGGAAACGTTTCTTAAACCGTTCAAACGAGAAATGAGTTTGCGGAGCCCCACTCTAAAAGCCAAGGGGAGGTTCTGCTGGGGTCACAAGGAGCCACAGAAGAAAGAGTGTGAGGATGAGTGTGCCCATCCATTCTGGCAATTCGCTTCTATTTTACAGTGAAGATAGTGCTCCCATTTCCATGTGTGTTTGAATACATGGAGGAGGAGGGAAACACCACAGCCTCGAAAGGCTTGGGGTTCAAGTCTTCATGCTGCTAATAGCTGTGTGGCCAGGCTCTTCACCTCACACGGGTTCGAGATTTTTATTTGTGGAATGGGGGATGAGGGTGGGGAGAATAGGAGGTCAGGGATGTCCAGAGGACAAATTCTCTAAGATTCTTTTCCGCATTAAGACCCTACTAATCAGGGGCACCCGGGTGGCTCAATCGGTTGAGCGTCCGACTCTTGGTGTCGGCTCAGGTCATGGTCTCTCAGTTTCGTGATTTCGAGCCTTGCGTCGGGCTCTGCGCTGACAGCACGGAGCTTGCTTGGGATTCTCTCTCTCTTTCCTTTTCTCTCTCTGCCCCTCCCCTGCTCATGCTGTCTCTGTCACTCTTAAAATAAATAAACTTAAAAACAACAACAACTGTAATAATCAACGAAATAATACGGGACTAAGATTTCAGTTGGTTTAAGAGGAAACCATGTCACCCGAACCCACTATATTTAATACTCTGCTCATTAAACTTTGTTAAGAATACAGGAACGAGGACATGAAGTCTGAGGACAGGGAGACGGTGAGCTCAAGTGGAAACCTGCCATCGAGAAGCAAAGAGAAATCAGAAGAAAAACTCAGGCTAGAGGGGACGTGACACAGGATCTGATAGACAAGGCTGTGATTTGAACTGATCAGAGCGCGGGATCAGTTTTAATGAAAGCACGTTAGGCCAAGAAGCGAAATGGTAGACTTGTTAGCAAGGCGGAAAACGGGCCACAGCAAAGCTGGTCGCATGGAAGGATACCCGTTGTTTAGGCTGGGACGGGTTTGGGGTTAAGCAAGCACACATCTCCAAATAAGCATATCCACCTAGTACTGAATCGTGTATACATACAGTGTGTCCGGAGAGGAATGCGTCCACGGCCCAGTGTAGGTCACAAACCATCCTGTGATGTTAATAGTGGACTTGTTCCAGATTCTCACAGGAGCCCGAACTGTGTCTGTACCCCTCCCGTGGTCGATTAAAACTGACGACGAGGTGCTGTTTATTAACTATACCAAAGGAAAAAATAGGCCAAACCCAGACCTTGTAGACTTTGCAGATACTATTTAAAAATAAAACAAAACCAGATAAGCCGGCTTCGAAAACAGAGAGGAAAGTAAAAAGATCTCTGAGGACACATACTATTTACTAAATTTTGAGACAGTTTTTTTACATTTTTTAATGTTTGTTCATTTTTGAGAGAGAGAGAGAGAGAGAGGCAGAGCACAAATGGGGCAGAGAGAGAGGGAGACATAGAATTCAAAGCAGGCTCCAGGCTCTGAGCTGTCAGCACAGAGCCCGACGTGGAGCTCGAACTCACGGACCGTGAGATCATGACCTGAGCCGGAGTCAGACGCCCAACCGACTGAGCTGCCCAGGCGCCCCTGAAATAGTTTTTACAGCAACAACGAAATACCACTGACGAAAATGGTTCCCTGCACAAAACCCGGTGGGTCCGGTTGGGGTCCGGTCAGAGCTGTAGAGGGAGGCTTTAGTGGGGAGAAGAACCCCGACAAGAAGCCGGTCCTCTGGATGAGAAAACGCAGGTCAGCATCACTTTTGCCCCTGGAATGAATCTGCCGCCAGGAATGCAAGAATATAAGACGGAAAAAGAGCCATTGGGATGAAAAGAAAAATAATGCTTGTTTCTAAGAATGCTGCTGCTTTGTTTTATGAACTAGTCTATTTGTTTTGGCTGCAACTAAACTCAAGAATGTTTTCTGCATATTTTATAGCATAGTTTATAGACATCAAAGGAACAATCTCTCCTTTCATCATTATTTACACATAAAAATAATGCAATTTGTGGTGCATGGAACATGTTACTTCTTAAAAAGCTCTCGAGCCTAATTTATTAATTGCTTGAGATTTAAAGTTAAACAAGGGTGAGATGCAAATCACATGTTACTCTGAAATATTGTACCACCAAATCTTGTTTTATTAATGAGGTGGTGAGCAGCCATATGAATATTTATTTAGGTGGTTGGAGGGCTTTATGAAGAATCCTGGAGCAAGTGACAGAGACATAAAAGCAAAAGCGTTCTGCCTCTCTTGAAGAAAATGGGGGCTGTTTCTTTGTTTTTAATTCCACTTTTTCCTCTGTGCTTCCGACATTAAAGCATTCCTGTAACCCACCAACCACCCCAGATCTCTTTCGCTCCAAATCTTTGGTTTCAGCTGCTACTTCTGTGTCGTGGTAGCAACAGCCTCCTAGTGACAACCTGAAAGTGACATTTTGGTCTTTCCTGACGGCTCGATGGCATCGCATTCATTTATGGTTTTTTTCTTCCCAATTATATGCACTTGGAAAACACAATACATGCACAAAAACTAGATTTATTTTGATTCATTTACCGATTTTGATTTAGTTCCTTAGATATTCTGTTAAAGCTATCAATTAACTCTCTACATTCTATGTTTCCTCATGCAACAAATTCCCTAAACACACACACACACACACACACACACACACGAGCTAGGCCTGTCTTAAATTTTGTTCTATGATTTATAAGGCACATTTATGCAGAATGAACTATGATGATACAACCATTTATTCGCAGTTCTACTCTTTTCTCAGTGAGAATATGTAATAAATGCTGGAAAATATACCCCACGTATGTACAAGTGTATGCACACTCGTTCCATCCTTTTTGAAAACGTATATACACACCAACCCATATACACAAATACATACACACATATACATATATACATCAATTCCATTTCCTTTTGTGAACAGCCACCCACATCTCACCCTATACCTGTCAACATGGAATCATAGAGTCAGACAAACTTAGGAAGTCAGGTGTTACACACACTTCTGTAGCAACGAAGATGATGGCAAATAAGGTCCCACCAGGCATCTGGATCCAGGGGCTCTTCCTCCCACCCCTGTCTAGCCTCCTCCCAGTTCACTGTGGGCCCCCCACCTGCCTTCAAAGCTGCCCGCCCCGCCCCAGCTCTGTGCCCCATGTCCCTAAATACCCTGTAGCTCTCCGCTCTCTCCGTCCTGCTCCAAATACCACTTCCTAGTCGTACAAATGAGGTGATCTCATCTAATTGTTGGGAAGAAAGTCTGATTAAACAATCTCACATTAGAGCAGGGACAACTTCAAGTGCTTTTCTGGTATGTTAACACACCAAGGATGTGTGCATCTTAAAAGAGGAATTTGCTAACCCAACGCTTTAGATATTTAACTTCAGTTTGTTGTTGTTTTTGTTGTTGTTTTGTTTTGTTTTGTTTGGGGTGTGTGTGTGTATCCCTACTTCTCTTAAATACAAGGTTGGTGACGATACATTTAAAACTGGCTTTAAAAAATACAATAGACTCAAAATTTAGCATTTAATAATGAGAGATTATATTCTTTAAATCAACTAAGTCTGCATTTTGGGGGGGTGCCCACTAATGTAGGGTGCTATCCAGAAACCAGAAACAATGAAAGAATCAGTGTTGAGAGCTTCATGAAAGTAAAAGGTCCCCAGGGAGGGGCAATCAGAAAGGCTTCCTGGAGGAGGCAGGTGGGACCTTGAGATGGTCTTGCTAATACTTGACAAGTCTGAGGGGTGGAGAAGAGGCCGCGGCAGCGAGGAGGAAGGTATACTGCATGAATGAAGGCTGCTTGGAGGCACTGACATGGACTTGTGAGCAGAGAGACCAGTTGGCTAGAACAGAATGTACATGTTGAGAAATACTGACAAATCTGGACGGGCTTTGGAAGCCTGGCAGAAGATCTAAGAAATTAAAACATCATCAAAGAACAGAAAATGAAAAATAAAAAGTCCTATCCCCCCAAATGGCCACTTATGCCACCTTGAGACCCACTGGGGCAAATTTAATGTATGTGACAGTCTTTTCACACACCACACGTTAGCAGTCTTGTCTCATTTCCCATAGAGATCTACTTTATTCTTTCAAAATGGCGTCGTAGTACTCCTTGGTATGGATGTGCGTACCACAATTCATAGTTTTCCCTAGCTTTTTGTTCAAGTAACGTTACAAAGATAGCGTCTATCTTCACAGGTATGCCACGGGATAATTTCCGATCCGTGGAACTGCTGAGCCAAAGGCTATGTGCTTATAAAGTGGCCGCCTTCCAAAGAGGCTGCACTCATCCATGCTGCAAAAACTGCACATTATCAGGTATTTTTTCAAATTCAAAATTTGTGCCTATCAAGTGGCAGCCAAGCCCTTCACAACTCTGTAGTTTTGATTTACATTTCTTTAATTATGAATGAGAATTAGCATATTTTTCACAGGTTTGCGGGATATTGGATTCCGGGTCCATATCCTTTGCTTTTCTTGGTCCGCTGGCTTGTTAGTCTTTTCCTATTGATTTTCAGGCACCCTTTGTAAGGCAGGGAAATCAGCGACTGAAGATTTCTCTGGCAGAGTTCTTCATACTGGGCTGAGTGGAGAGACTTTTGGCAGGGACACCAGCTGAGAGGAGGCTGTTTTAAATCAAGTGCAAGTTGAGAAGGGCTCTGAATAAGGGTCAGAGCAGAGGAATAAGAAATATATTCTAGGACTTTGGTGATAGACTCGAGATAAATCGGGATGAAGGAAAAGGAAGGACAAAGATGAACCCAACATTTCTAAAAGGAAACAGAAAGACTGGGGGTAACCCTGATAGACTAAAGAGCCGGCTTGGAAGGGAAGACGATACTTCAATGCTGTAGCTAGTGAGTTGGAAATAGCAGTGCATTCTCTAAATGAAGCTGATTTATACGCAGTGTGAGATATAGGACAACCAGGAACCAGGCTGAGGCTTCTGGGAAGCATCCCTGTAGAAGTGACAGCTGAAGTCACACAGGAGATGAGCTCGCGTGGAAGGGAAAAGGAGAAGCAGAGCCTGGGACACAGACTTGGGGAGAGCCCACAGGGAGGAAGAGAGACCAATAGAGGAAACAAGTAAGAGAAGTACCGTATAAACCGAGAGAAGAGTGAGGTTCGAGAGCGGCGGTTAGCAAACTATGGTCAACAGTCTGGCACCCAGTCTGTTTTTGTAAATAAAGTTTTATTGGAACACACCGTGCCCATTTGTTGATATTGTCTAAGGCTGCGTTCACATCACAGAAGCGAGAATGGAAGAGTGGCAATGGAGATCTCACGACTCACAACGCCTAAAATATTTACTATCTGGCCCTTTACAGAAAAAGTTTACCAACCTCTGTTCTAGAAGGAAAACTGTTGCCAACATAGTCACATGCTGCATCGAGTTAGTGGATGATTCGAAATGGGAAAACACCACTGAATTTAGAGAAGAGGTGACAGGTCACTTTGTAAACTTCCCATATTATGTTGGGATTGGAAAAGGGACTCTACGGGCACATTTGGAAGAGCTGAATCATATAGTACGTATCCCGAAAAGTAGAGCAGGTGGCTGGTTGGCAGCTAGGAAGAGTAGCAAGAGGGATAACAGAATGCTGTCTATCCACCTGTGCATCCATTTACTCCTTGTTCTAAGAAGGCTGAGCAGCATCAGGCGCATGGCGACTAGGAGCTTGAAGTTGGTTTCATCGAGAAAGCAGGGGAAAAGGAACTCTTGTAGCAGCAGTGTTCTAGTAAATATTTAATAACTGGCCCTCGAAAAGTCTTTGTAGCAGTGTGCACGGATTTCCACGGTGCACGCATTCCAGCTGGCAGAATTCCTAACCGTGTAACAATCAGCACACTGCAGCTAGTACCAGCCTGGGCCAGCACACCAACTGGGTGTGGCTGTCACCCATGCTGACGGTGGGGCAGAAAGTATAAGAAGACATGAGCAATGAGTTGAACTTTTTTTTAAACAGAGTCTTTTTTTTTAAATTATTTTTTAATGTTTCTTTTTGAGAAAGAGAGAGAGAGAGAGAGAAACTGGGGAAGGGACAGAGAGAGTGAGACACAGAATCTGAAGAAGGCTCCAGGCTCCGAGCTGTCAGCACAGAGCCTGATGCGGGGCTCAACTCATGAACTGTGAGATCGTGACCTGAACCAAAGTTGGACGCTTAAGTGACTGAGCCACATAGGCACCCCAAACAAGTTGAATTCTTTAGGAATAAGTCCTGGGAAGCAAGAGATAGTATTGTGATCTGTAAAAGGAAGAGGCATTAATTTCACTACTGATAAGTGGTAAAAGAGAGGTTTCTCAAGAGTCACCTGAGACTCAACAGAAACCCAGAGAGAGAGAGGGCAAACAGCCAATTAAAACAAGAGATCACAAAATTATTTAATATAATGAATCATGAAATAATGATCAACTCTTCTAACCCAGCGATTCTGAATACATACGTGTATGTGAATATATACTATTATGTGTATATACACCTATGTATACACACAGTATTCATTCAGTAATTTTGCTTGTGGAGGCTTCCGGTCAATGTATTTCAGTGCTCATTATGTTCATCATACTGACTTTGTAATAGTTTCTGATATAGTTAAGAATTCTTAAAGATTAAAATATTTCTAAATAGTTATTTTTTTAAGTTTTTCAAATATTAAAGAAACTGACGCGGTATTTGATTCATCAAAGCAATTCATATTTTGGACCATGCAGGAGTAAAATCCATGTAGCAACTTCCAAAGAGTCTTCCCAGCCATCGGTGAAGAAGAATGTTTTCGCCCGTATTCTTGGAATCGCTTAGTCATTTACGCGTTCCCTCATTGAACCCTAGTTGATCCCTTAGTAGATACGAGACTGTGTCCCAGAGGCTGAAAGTATTTTTCATAATGCTTGAGAGTTTTGTCTACTGAAGCAGTCTTCAACCAGTCTTTAAAGAAAATACAATTTTGCCAGAGCACAGAACTGAAGGAAAGGTGTAGGGTAAACTACTCTGGTGGTGGGGGAGAATGTTCATTTCTTCTCTGCTCATTTATTGTTATTGCTTCTTCTTGCTCTAGGAAGCGAGGTCATAATTCACTCCCACACCGTACCCAATTATCTTCCAGAGCATTCTTCCTGGAAAATGGCACTTGGGTTTTCTGGTAGTGTGACTGAATGGTTCTCTCTTCCCTTCTGAGTGTGCAGGCAAGCCTTCTTGGGTGGGATAGAAAATACATTTCTATTCTTAGCATTATTAATTCTAATTCAGGAGGGCACAAAGAAAATGCCACTTCCCCCTGCGCCCTTAGGACATGCATGCAGGGGAGACAAGAATTAAATAATGAACAGGTTCCAAACAAAGCCATTTGATGCTAGGCACTGAGATTTCTTTCTGTTTCTCAATGCTACTAAAACCCCACAATGAGGTTTGTAATTTTATTCTTTGGGAAATGGATTCCTGTAAGCTTTTAGCACAGTGAGAATTGCCCAATCTTATGAAATATTCTCTTTCCCCCCCTCAAGCCCTTCTGGTAATACAGACCAGATTTCTAGATGTCCTACTGACAGTCGACCTTTTCTCGTGAACTCCAGTCAGTGGCCAAGGGAGAGAAGCATCAATGCTTTAAAATCTCTTTTCTATGCCTGCAAGCAAAAATTTTACAACATTTCTCCTTGATATGAAATCTCTGCTTGGACATCTGGCTTCACAGTGAGGAACTTTCAATACTTCAGCTTCAAAGAAAGGGCTTAGTCCTGGTGGGCAGTGATGCCAGAAGAATGTTCCACAGTCTTTCTATAGAACTATTTCTAACAATCTCCCCCAGTGAACTTCCGTGAGTTCAGTGGATGCTGCTAACTAACATTTAGATAACTTGGCTTCGGTGGACAGCCTTCCCCTGGAGTATGCAAATTACCCTCTCAGAAAAAATATGCAAGGTGCAGGGTTATTTTATTTGCATCCACCTAAACAGGCGAAACAGATCACTGTTATGATAATAAGATTGAAGTTATTTATGCTTATCTGCTATTCCACCCCAAAATATCTGCAAGCTTGCTGCCACCGACCAGACAACATGAGAATATACTGACATTATTCGTGCTTAGAGCCTGGATGTACGAGGCCGTATCGTCCCTTCATTCGGCATATTTCTGGCACTTCCCCTGGTCCAAATGTTGCAGCAAGTGCCCGTTCTCAAGAAGCTCAGAGTCCAGTTGGTGAGAAAAAGACCTAATCAAAAGACAGGCTTTGCAATCTCCTAGCTGCAGTCCTGAAATTCAAAAACCCCCCAGAAACCACAAATTATTTTTGAAAGGTTGCGGTTAAACTTGTGAGACATGAAACCCCGCCTGGTGTTGTGAGGGGTTCCCCGGCCTCTGTCCGCCCCGTACTTCACACTGGCATGTCTTATTGTGCTCTCGCACGTCTGGGTGCAGCGCGCCGTCCTGACCCCACCAAGGACAAGCAAAGGACAAGCTTCGGACCACCTTCCCGGAACCCACAGGCCCTGATTCGCAAAGCCTACCCAACGTGAAGGTGGTGGACGAGTGTCACAGTGCAGCAGAAGCCTCACTAGACAAGGGGCCAACGCTGGCCCGCCACGGAAAAGATGACATTTAAATTTTAACCTTTTTTAAAAAAAATTTTTAATGTTTATTTATTTTTGAGAGAGAGAGAGAAAGAGACAGAGTGCAAACAGAGAAGGGGCAGAGAGAGAGGGAGACACAGAATCTGAAGCAGGCTCCACGCTCCGCGCTGTCAGCACAGAGCCTAACATGGGGCTCAAACTCACAAACCATGAGATCATGACCTGAGCCGAAGTCGGACGCTCAACCACTGAGCCACCCGGGCGCCCCAACATTTAAATCTTAAAAGGAAAGGACCACACACTCAGTTCATGGGATCACAGAGGGCACGGCGTGAATGCTGAGGAATGCCTGATGAGGGGGACAAAAGGGCAACATAGACTGGAAGCTCTCCAAGCTTGGTCTCTGGACCCTTTATTGTCTTAAAAATTCAGAACCCCAAAGAGGTTTGTCCTATCTGTTGATATTTACCATATTAGAAATTAAAATTAAGGACCATTAAAATATGTGTGTACAAATTCATTTTAAGTATGTCATTATTTTAAAATCTATTATTTGTGACCATAAAGATATTTTTAATAAAACATGACTATTTTCCAAAGCCAAAAAAATCAGTGAGGAGAGCAGCTATGTTTTACTTTTTTCCAAATCTTTTTTACTGTCTGGCTTAATGGAAGATTCTCATATCTACTTCTGCATTCAGTTTTTATTTTGTAATTTTTATTAGTTTTGAGAGAGAGAGTGTGAGTAGGGGAGGGGCAGAGAGAGGGGGACAGAGGATCTGAAGCAGCCTCTGCCGCTGATAGCAGAGAGCCCAACGTGGGGCTCGAACTTAGGAACAGTGAGATCATGAACTGCGCCAAAGTCATATGCTCAACTGACTGAGCCGCCCAGGCGCCCCCTGCATCTAATCTCTTGCAAGGGGTTGCTTTGGTTGAAGTTCAGGAAGACAAGCTAGTCTCCCACAAATAACCAATTAGAAAAGGAAGGAGCATTTTTTTTTTTTTTTTTTTTTGAGAGAGAGAGCATGAACAGGAGAGGGGCAGAAAGACAGAGAGAGAAAATCCCAGGCAAGCTTTGCACTGTCAGCACGGAGCCCAATGCAGGGCCTGAGCTCACGAAACTGTGAGATCATGACCTGAGCCAAAACCAAGAGTCGGAGGCTTAACTGACTGAGCCGCCCAGGCACCCTGGCAAGTGGCGGATTCTTAAAAGTCGGTTGCACTATGCCATTTGAAACTCTCATCAGCGAACCTCGCACACTGCTACATCAAAATCCCTTGTTCTCGTTGCGCTCTGTAAGGGTCTTTTACCCACACGTGATTTGGTAATACCAGGCATTGGTCATTTGGAAGACACTGGTTCAGTGAGCTACATACACCTTCTAAATGCTGATATCCTTCATTATATTCCTCCCTCTTCCTTCCCATTCACATCAGTAGTAATGCCACTGACCTCATCGGACAAGTCTTTCCGTACTGGGAAGCTGTGGGACTTATGGTGCCGGGACCGGTTTTCCAAATTTCTGATTTTTCCTTGAAAGCTCAAATTTTATCATTAGCGACAATACAGTCAGCGGTCATCCTTGAAGTGCCAGGTCGACTTCCTTCCTTTTTTAAGAACACCTCGGCCAGATAGTCAAATCTGAATCAGCCCGGTGTGCCTGTCAATCGCTCCTTCCGAGCGCCTAGAGTTCGGCTCACCCTCAAACAAATGCAGAACTGCTTTTCCTCGGGATGACCGCCCTGCTTCAGAATGCAGCACGCTTTGTGTGTACTTCTTGTTAATATTAAAAAGCTATGTTCGCAAAGGTTGAGATTTAATAGAATTAATACACTTTGCAGCTTCCTTTTTTTTTTTTTTTTTTTTAGAGCACAAGTATGTGGTGGTGAAGAAAATAGTCACTACTACGGTTTAGTGACAATGTTGCATTTTGGGCTACGACACCCGCAGTTTTATCCACCGTTGGTTTTACACAATGCGAACACAGTGAAAAAGGCAAATGATGTCTTAGCGTTATTATGAAAATAGTTTTGACCTTGTGGAGCCCCTGGAAAGGCGGCCGGGACCCACAGGGGCCTGAGGACACCCTGAGAACTGCTGACTGACATCAGGAAGCGTCTTGTATGCCATGTTGGCAAGTACAAGACTTTATCTTGCAGGCAATGGAAAGCCAGTGATGGATTTTAAGTAGCAAACCGCATGCTCATATTTGTGGTTTTGAAAGGTTACCTTACGGACAGTGGAAGGGATAGATGCAGGACGGCTGCGTTACTGGCAGTGCTTCTGCAAAGGAGGGATTGCAATAGGCGAGGAAAACGACGACGGTCTGACTAAGAGGGTAGGAACTAGCGACTGCAGAACGAGGTAAGAGTTTGCAGACATTTAGGCATCGTTTCCAGCAATGGACCTCAGAGAGGTGAGGGAGGGGAAGGATTCACTTAAGGGGACTTCTAGAATCTGACTTAAGTGACTGGGTGTTGGTGCTTTATTGGATTATCAACACAAGAAGAACAGGTTGGGGGCAACAAAAGAGTTAGAGGAAGGTAAGTTCAGTCTACAGGATGTCTAGTTTGAGCAGCCTAATGGGTCATCCAAGTGAAAACATGCAAGGGTAGTTAGAAGTCTGGATGGAGAGGGGTGCCGGGTGGCACAGTTGGTTAAGTGTCCGACACTTGGTTTGGGCTAAGGTCATGATCTCACGGTTCGTGAGTTCGAGCCCTGTGTAGGGTTCCGTGCTGACGGTGTGGAGCCTGCTTGGGATTTCTCTCTCTCTTCCTTGCTCTCTGCCCCTCCCCTGCTCGTGCTCTCTCTCTCCAAATAAATAAATAAACTGGAAAAAAAAAAAGGAGTCTGGATTGAGAGCTCAGAAAAAAGTCTAGGTGGTAATGAAGATTCGAAATTTGTTTGCATGGAAGTTACATACATGGAAAGGGTGTGACTGTGCAGGATGCGTCCAGAGGAAACAGAAGAGGTCTTGCCTAATGCCAATATTTGAGTGCTAAAAAGAGAGGAAGAGGAGACAAGGAATGGGAGTGGGAAAGAGGGTTTCAGAACGAGAGGCGAACTAGGAATGTATTGCCATGGAGCTGGGGGAGATTTTAGAGACTGTTTATTGTGGGAGATTAAATCACTGTTCTTAGATGTTCATGGACTCTTTCCAGCATGATTCCACAATCTCCCTGCTCCACTGATGTCGATGAAAATGAGGCTGTGGCTACAGGGATGCTTCTTCCTTCTCATCAGTTTGTACTCACCCTAACCTACTATGAAGAGGATACCCAGTCTAGGAGGATTGTGCAGACATATAAAGCAGGCCTGAACTCATTCTAATGCCTGGAGTCAAATGCAGCCAATCAACAGCCTGAATCCAAGCCAGCACTGTTTGTTATACGGCATTATTGTGGCAATAGCTGACTAACACAGGTTCCTTGTTAATGTTATAAAGGAGTCAAACAGGCTTCTAAGATCAAATAGTAGATTTTACAACACCAAATGAAATGAGTAAATTAAAGTAAAAACTAGCAAAAATGCACTGAAGCACTGAAATAGAGTAGTAAGGTAAACAATACAAAAAAAAAAAAAAAGAAAGAAAGAAAGAAAGAAAACCCTCAAAAGCCTGTGTCAAGGAAAGAAACATGATTCTGGAGCATACTAGAATATTGCATCACGATACAACTTCCATATCTACCAATGTCCCCCAAATCATTATTCGTTATGAGGTAATGAAATCCTAAGAAATCCCATTAATATCACCAAATCTAGAGGAAAAAAAAGCTATCTAAATGGGAGAGGACATCTAATGTCCCTTTTGGGGTGTGAATTCCCCCAATGTGGCGTGGATCCCTGAAGTCCTGACCCCTTCACTTTCCTTGGAGACAGCCCGGATAGTTACCTGTTTTTCCATCTGTTCATCTCTTCTTCTCAGTCCAAACTGGGAGGATTCAAACCCCACAGGGACACCAGATGTCCTCTCCCATTTAGGTAGTGTGAACCCCAACCAGACTACACACGCACCTCCTAGCTCTTCTTTTCCCTTCCCTCAGGTTAGAGAAAACGCAGACACCACAAATAAACTTTACTTACAGACAGGGGAGAACCACTACGCTTCAGAAACATATATTGAATATTTAACAGGTAGAGGTATTCTGGTTAATAACTGAGTTTGTCCTGGTTAATCTATCAAATTTAACAGAATAAAAAGAGACTTCTTCAGTAATCTCTCAAAAAAAGCAAATCATTTACATGAGGGAAAACCTAGTCTTGCCCAGTCTTCTCCACAGCAATATTAAATGCTAGGTGAGCAATGTTTATTGTCCTTCTGGGAAAACACGTGAACAGAACATGGTGCCCATCTAAATGTGTCATTCAAACATAAAGGGTAATCGGCAAACACTCTTAAATATGAATAGTTCAGAGAAGACAGTACCATGAGTCTTGCAAAAACGACTTGACCATGAAACCTAGCCAATTAAGAACCAAATCAAAGGGAAAAGGTTAGAAACGGAGTCATTGTGGTGAAAGGTCTAGTCGGTAAGCAACCACATCCACTAAGGACGGCATGACTATTAAAGACTATATTACAAATATACTATGTTACAAATTTTGGGAATATCTCAAACCTGGACAATGTAAAAATAATACCACCACCCTGACAGGAGGTGGAAAGGAGGGTTATGAGAAGAAGTGTGAACATACTAATGGACTCATTTTTCAACCCAATCTCAAATTCTGTCCAAAAGTCCAACGATTCCCTTCTTTTGATTCTAGTTCCTTTCATCTGTTGAACTGAAGTAAAATTAACTTAGGTCTTTCTAAAACAAACAGAAATATAGAACCTGGAGTATTATCTCATTTTGTGACTCTATTTGGCTTTCCTTCTCTTTTTTCCTTATACGCAGGATACCTGAAATCATGTTCACCTTAATGCTATGATGGTTATTTCTTTTTTTGAAAGTTTGTTTATTTATTTTGAGAGGAGGGGGGAGGGAAGGGCAGAGAGAGGGAGAGGGAGAATCCCAAGTAGGCTCTGTGCTGTTGGCACAGAGCCTGATGTGGGACTCAAACTCTCCAACCGCGAGATCCTGACCTAGCCAAGATTGAGAGTCAGATGCTTAACTGACTGAGCCACCCAGGCGCCCCTGTAAACCACATTGTCATTGAAAACTATCTTGTGAACATTTTCAGTATCCTTAAATATGCTTCTCCGACACCATTTTCAATATTGCACAGATTTTAGTTCATGAATTATGGCAAAAAAAATACCGAAAGGAAATAGAAAATGCTAGTTTTGTGGGTGCCTAGCATGTAGCAGGACCTTGATGAATAGTTACTGGATAAATGAATGAATGAATGCTAGAAGGAACATCTTTTTTGTCTAGCTAAAGTTCACTGCCACCCTTTAACTTCCACCTTGGAAATTAAATTCTGGAAATGGGTCAAAAGTTGGGCATGTCTCTCAGGCAATTTAATAATGGTAGGTATTGCCAAATTACTCTCCAGAAATATTTAAGCAGGCTACACTATACCACTCTGGTGGCCCTTATAAGTGGATTTTAGTAGACAATTTTGTACCCTAACTTTTCTCTGAAGAATTACTTTAATAAAAGGGTTGTTGACCCATGGAGACATTATTGCAAGCTCCAGCAGGGTGAGAACCATATTTACTCTCCATCCTCACCCCTGACCGCTAGCTTGAGAGCTCGCTCATCCCCAACCCAGGAAGTGGGGGGAAGTACACTTCACAATTAGCATGCCCATTCCTTATACAGCACTCTTTGATTCTAATCTTTCGATGGTCATATTTAATATCACAAAGTATTAGGTGCATATTAGTTCTTTTAATATACATGCAGATAAATACATTTGGTTTCAGAAAACCAAATACAAGCCTCATGGTGACTATGCCTGTGAGTATTTGTATCTGTATATCTATAGGTATAAAATACTCAAATACAATTAGAGTGTCCAAATTAAACAACTGTTTCAGAAGTTCTATTATTATTCAGGCAGACAGAAATTAAAGTGAGGCTCTGTGGGTTTATTCGTGCACTTGGCTAATGGTTGGCTTTCACGGACAGAATGCAGAGACTGGGGTATGTATAATATTTCATGGCTATGTCCTTCAAGTCAGTTGGATAGTAAGTTGAACTTGTCACATCTGCCTAGCAGTATGACCTTGGGCTGGTTACATAACCTCAGAACCTCAGTTTTCGCACTTGTAAGATGGGGATGATAGAAATACCTTCCTTAATAAAGATTACTATAAGGCTTAAATGAGATAATAGAACTGGTGATGAATTAAAATGTCTGGCAGGGAGCCTGGTACATAGTACATGTTGAGTAAGTTATTCCTTTTATTTTTTGTGACATAGTCTGGAAAAAAAGGCAGGGAGTGCTGATGAATTATTTATCTTAAGTAGGTTAGTAAAAAAAACCCCACAAATGTCATTCACTTTACACATAATCTGACTGAGTCAATCAAAAGTGAACTGTAGCTTATCTACATTATAATTTTAGTTATTTTCAGGTACCTGTGTTGTGGAGGTCATAAATATCACATAATATATATTTTAATATAATATTATGTGTGTACTTCTTATACTACCATCTTTTAATTTCAGTCTTTAAGACCTGACACTTTTTTGGAAATTAGGATCACAATGTTTTTCCATTTTGACAGGTAAATGGATTAAAACGGCAAAAACACTTAAAAATAGGCAGTTGTACTAATGATATTGCTTTCAAGATTTTTTTTAATCTTAAGAAACAATACTAGAAACTATGCTTATAGAGTAAATTTATGTTTTCCCTTTTTGTGTGTATTAGGATTTGACCATTTATTTAACACTTGAAATTTAGCTACCACATGGGATTTGGACATCAGGAGGAAAAGAAATTCACTTGAAATGAAATTTTTAGGGAAGTCTGGGTGGCTCAGTCGGTTAAGCGTCTGACTCTTGATTTTGGCTCAGGTCGTGATCTCACGGTTCCTGAGATCGAATCCTGCTTTGGGCTCTGGGCTGACAGCATGGAGCCTGCTTGGGATTCTTTCTCTGCCCCTCGCCCACTCATGTGTGCACATTTGCTTCCCACTCAAAATAAATAAATAAACTTTAAAAGATGAAATTTTTATATAACTAAAAGTTTAAACAAAGCATTCAACTCAAAAGTGAAAGAGTTATACAGATCAATGAGCAGCTCCTGTGCATTTATAAATGAGAACGGCTTCAAAGATTTTTTTCAATTACCAGAATGTAAAAAAAGAAACCTCTTTTTTTGTCTCATATCACGTGGAGGGGGGGAGAAAAGCTCACTGACGGCAATATATAGGGGAAATCTCATTAAGAACAAACTGAAGTAAGTCCTCACCTCTAAAGTGAGGAGGCTGGATGTAATAGCCTCCAAGATTTTGTCCATATCTGAAGGTTTTTGTATTCCATTCGGTGTTGTCCAGGCTTAAAGAGTATGTTTTAAAAAGCAACTTACATTAACACTAACTTTTCCGTAAATTACTCAGATCGCCCACAATAGGCTATAGAAAAGAAAGGCGGAGGGGTTAGGCAGAAAAGGGCAGCGATAAAACCCAAATGTTTCTTTTATTTTTCCTTGCTTTGTATGATTACTCGACATGCTTTAAGCATTGTTATAACAAAGTAAAATCACTGAAAAATAATCTTTTGCTGGAAATTCTTAGAAAAAAATTTTTGTTCTCTTTTAAATCTTATTTATAAAGGTTTCCAGATGCTTATCCTCACAGATTAAACGCAGCATGATGTAGACACTTACAATAATATTCGCTGCTATGAAGCCAAGAAAAAAAACTACTTTGAGATCCGACTGCCTATCACCTCAAGAATCAGGGCCCAGGGAATTTTCTGTCGCTATTAAAGGCGTGATTCTCTGAAGCCATTTGGAAACAGCCTAGGTTCTCAGCGGTAACGCATCTACCCTGTACTATGTCAAAGCACATCAAATGGTTGGCATTCCAAACCTCAAACAGGTTATTTCTCATTATGTGAATGCATAATGAAAGGATGTGGGCAAAGAATAGAATGTAAATTGGAAGCTGACTTCTGAATTTATTAGCCAGCAGTACTGGGCAAAAACAGTCTTCCTAATATCAGGAGACAGTTCCAAAGTGGTTCTCAAGAGAAAGGACAGGGTATTTTTCAAATATTTGTTCAGTGTGAATGGACTGGGCTTGCCAAAACTGACTTTTTATGCTGACATGTGATCTCTTACAGGGAAGTCGGCCTGAGTCACTGGATACATCAAAGGTAGAGTCCAGTGAATGGAATTACTGCGGGCTGTGTGAACGACCAGATACCTGCATTCATCTGCCCACTGCTGGGATTTCAGCCCTCCTTTTAATTACATTAAAGCAGCTGGTACCACTGGTTACTGAAGACTTCAGATTACCTTGATTGCTCGGTCATTATCTCTAATCAGCTGCTTCTTCTCATCTTCAAACTTCTGTATAACGTCCTGGAGCCGTCTCTCTGCAGCAAGCTGCAGCCGGCTGTTCTCCTCTTTCAGAGAGGAAATGGTTGTCTGAAGTTCTGCTATGATCTAAAATGAAAACAGCATGCGAGAACTTCAAATTCTTCAGTGAGAGGCATCTATTTTATATGTATTTATGCTTAACAAAAGAGCGGGTTTGGCAAAACTCTAATCCACAAACTAAATATTTTCAATTAACATATCGCACACTATAACGCATGAAATTCCACACAATAAAAGACTATAATAAAACTGTGAATGGTGAACAACTGCTGAACCAATTATATTTGGAAGACATTTCCACTATAACATTCCACAATATTTACTCATCAGAAGAAAGAACATCTGTGATCTCGAAAATATGAAAAGCGTCAGATTTTATTTCACTGAGAAACAGACTTATTAGAATGAAAAAAAAAAAGCTATTTTGCCTTTCCTAACACTTGGCACTGTAATAACCAAAGAAAATAATGAACGGACCTCCTTCTTTATAGTTACCCAGCTCTACACAACGATTTTTGAGTACTCACTAAGGTTAGTGCGCTGTGCTAAGTGCCTTAAATTCCTGTGTCATTTAGAAACATTATTATCACCCATGTTTTATAAATGGAGAAACAGAGAGACAGAAAGAGGTTAAAATGTCACATTGTGCTGAAGATGACATCCAACCAAAAACACAGTCAGGACTTGAACCACACAGTCAGATCAATCACCATACTAATTGGTTCTTTTAAGTAGCCTTTGTTTTTTTTTTTAAGCAAGGTTTTGGTATGGAAGAGAACCTTATTATGACATAGTTCCAAATGAGTTGCCTTTTCCCTAACTGATAGATATCCATGAAAGTTTATTCAGAAGGTTTATTCTCCACATTGGATAACTGGCTGTCTCCATGAATGGGTCCCCTCCAAGTTCTCCCAAGTAATCACCTGATGAGGGAACTTTTTTAATGAGCTAACTGAGAGTTAGCTTTAAAGAGCTAATGCTTCCTTGGGTTTGGCTGTATCCATTTCCTTCCAAATGCAATAGTGATGACTTTTTAAAAGCAGGAAATAGTTGTTTCTTCTTCTAATTAAAACAACAACAACAACAATAACGACAAACTTTAGTCCCAGGTTAGAATAGAAGGCTATTGGTTCTACGGGAGCAGGGCTGGTTGGTGAGATACATTGGACAAGTTAGTCACTTTCCTTGAGATTCAGTTTTTCCACCTAATATTTGATGACAAAACTAGAGTGCGGCGTTAGAAGGCCATAAAGAGAAACTGTCTGGCCTCTTTATTTACATGTCAATAATCACATGTAAATACCATTGGGAAATACACGGCAAAAATACATCATAAGAGTATGTTAATATTTTTAAATACAAACTTGAACCTTCTGCTATGAGTGCAGGAATTCATTTACTGAGAATAAAGATGTTTTTCATCTGTTTTCTGAATTTTGATTAAATGTTGTTTCCATTCTGGCACCAATTCAATTAATCCTCATAGCACTTCTATGAAACAGGGAAGGTTAAATTCTTACAGTGAATGTCAAAAACTGAGGCACAGACTAATCAACTCACTTGCAGTCACAGAGTGAGAGGAGCCAGAGATAAGAGAGAGCCAAATTTCCTTGGCCCAACATGAAACTTAAGATTGATATTTTCTAAGAGCATGGAGCCAAATAGTAAAAATAACTCACTATTTCAATGACTATTGGAGCGTTTCAAGTTCAGTACGCTACAAGTTTGTAGAAGTGGTAAGCCTAATTCTGTCATTATTCACTGTGTGTGTTCAGTGTATGTGTGTGTATGTGTGTATATATGCGTGTATGTACACGTGCGTGCAAGTGTGTGCGTTTGGTGCTATGCAGTTGTGTAACGTGTATAGATTCATACATTCGCCACTGCGATCATGTGATATGTTTCTAAAGTGCAAAGTAATTTTGTTTCTTTAAAAAACAGTACGATTAGATTAGCTTTTAATTGACCGAGACTAAAGACAAAAATATGTGAGAGTTCTTCAAATGACCACAAGGGCATGAAACAGGGGTGTCTCATTTTCAGAAGCTTAATCACGAGAGTACATCAAAAAGAAAGAAGTACAGGTTTTGGAAGGAACTATGAGCAAAGTCCAGGATGTTCTGAGGAGAGCGTGCTTGCTTTTGTGTGGAAAAGGAAGCCTTGCATTCTTTGGAGGAATAATGAGGTTCCTTGGGGGAAGTAATGAGATTATCTTGGGAAAGTTATTTTAAAAACGCAGGAAGACAAGGGGCGCCTAGGTGGCTCAGTCGGTTAAGTGTCCGACTTTGGCTCAGGTCATGATCTCACAGTTCGTGAGTTCAAGCCCCACATCGGGCTCTGTGCTGACAGTTCAGAGCCTGGAGCCTGTGTCTCCTTCTCTCTCTGCCCTTCCCCCATGCACGTACACATGCTCTCTCTCTCTCAAAAATAAACAAACATCTAAAAAAATTTTAAAACCTTAGGAAGACGATCTAGGGAAAATGTCAAAACATTTCGGGTGAAATACGTCAGGCAGACAAGCAGATAAATTGGTTGATAGCCTAATAGATGAGATAGATATGGAGAGGTGGCTAAAATGTGGACAATTTTTAAAACCAGAATTGCGATGTAAGACTGAGAAATAATACTAACTCGATTAATGTGCTTTAGATAAAAAACAAAACTCACTTGGTTGTAGACAAACCATAAAGGACAATAGACCTATATTCATCTTAGCTCAGTGCACATAACCGATACTTAATATTTAAGTAGTGGAACTATAATCATGGTAAATAAAACATAATAATTACCTGGTAAATTATATTGAGATAATCTAGCCTTTTCATAGAATAATAATGTAAAATGTTTCTGAGAAAAATCAGAACTAATCTATACAATCACAAACCCCACCAGTTTTGATTGAATCATAATTAAAAACCATAAAACACAATGTCGCCACTCAACCGAATGTTTACCCTGTATTCGCTTCAGAGAAAGATGTGGATTCGAACATTTCCATGTGATATTAAAAATTAATATTTTGGGAAGCAAAAGGAGAGCTATTTCGGGCTGATGCCGTAAGCGACCTAACTCATGAAAGTTCTAATAGTTAATTATTGCTGCGCAGTTAACACTTGGCAAAAATGTTAGTGGTCTTATTAAGTCTTAAAAATAGGATTCTGAATAGAGGTTAAGATTTCATCTCTAACTCACTCTGATGTTTTTCAAGTTGGAGTATAGTTTGAGATTTTTATAAAATTCTTCTTTAAAATACAGCAGCAAGGGCCCTCTTGGGAAGATTTGGTGAACACTGAAGATCCTCATAAAACAAGTGAAATGTCCCCTCGGCACCTTTTGCATTCTGGGTGCCTTTCTGGAGGACGACATGAAGGCTGGGGGCACGTGGGGCACGTGGAATATACCAAAGTATAATCTGTGTCAGGTACGTGGGAGCGAGTGAGGGCACTGGGGGAGCCAGGCCCTTGGCAAGGGGCTAGCTCCACTGGTAATCCAGCCATAGACTTGTCCCAAACTCCCTCCGTTCTTGCAAAATGGCAATCTCTCTCTCTCGGAAAGACGGCCACCAGATGAGTCAGCTGACTGGAGACAACTGTGCTAACATTGAGAAGGCAAGGCAAGGGTAATATGAAATATTAAGACGAAAAGAACAAATATGTGATTCTGATGGAAATTCCATTTGGGAGTGTGCCCCAAGATGAGGTAAACATTGCCATCATGGTGATCGCTGAGAATCCCAGAAGGGGCACACTCCTGGGTATGTCAAGGGTTTAGCGTTCATGGTCCATTAGATCCTAAAATCTTAAATACTAAGTAACTTCCTGTACGGGAGAGGAAAATATTTAAAATATTTTCTGAATGTGACCTGATGATCTTCTGGGTACCAATGCATTCATTACGAATGTATTCATCATATCGCTTAAAAAAAGTTTTATTTTTTTTTTCAGAGAGGGAGCTTTTTAAAACCTGATCAACAGTTAAGCAAACTTTGCTTCTGGAATTCTCATCTTAGATAGGAGTTAGAGATGCCAGGAAACGATCACCAGGGAAACAGAAAAGGCCGATCTACGGTTCTGTTTGCAATGTTCATTTTCAAATAATCTGTTTCCCTAAGCTGACTGGATTATAGACTAATGTTTCTCAAATGCCAGTACACAGATATAAATATACACATAAATTTATAGACACATAAATACTGACGTGTATTTAGAGGTGGGCCAAGAAAATATTATCAATGTAAGGTTGTCATCCTACCTTTCGTGAGGAGGATGGACTGTCTTTTACTCTGTTATTACATTCTTTCAAAGATTTTTTCTTTTTTGCTGGTGCACTGTTCTTCGATGTATGAAATAATGGCTACAGGACAGGATAGCTTTACTCGTTGGGTTTTTAGCTCCTCCCCCCTTCTGCAGTTCCTCTCCCTTCCCCTTCTCCTCCTACTTCTTCATATCCTTACTTGAGAAAATATTTAGCAACTCCCTCCCTGCTCTCCAAATTTTGCAGGGAGATGTTATCAATTCTTAAACACCCAAAAATAAAATAAAAGTAATATCTTATTCCTTCCCTATCCTTTTTATTCTTTGCTCCTCCTTTCTTTTCTCTGCTCCAATCTTAATATTGCTGCCATTCAAGCTAGCAGTCATTCAGGGCTTTCCTGTGTACGAAGCACTCTGTACTAAGCACTTTTTTTGCATTACGTTACTTAATACTCAAAACTATCCTATGAGGTAAGTACTACTCCCTCATTTTACGAATGAGGAAACTGAATTCCAGAGAGTGCAGGTAACTCGCTCACGGTCCTTAAGTAGTAGGGCTGGTATTCAAATTCGGGTCTGATGGACTCCAAAGCTTAGGCTTTCTTCCACACTGACTTAGGATTAATTTGCTTTAATATGAACTAATCAGGCTTCTTCATACATTCCTTGAGATAAATACTCCTGTTCACACTCTCATTATTTAAGCATTTTCAGTAGTTATCTTACACCTCACTTTCGGTCTGCTTCCCCCATTTAACAGACAGCGAAATTAGCAAGACGTGAGGGTACACCACTGGGAGATTTCTCAAGTCTTAGTCAAAACGTTCACTTTTGGAATGATAATATTTCTCTGATTATAAGAATCTTTTTCAGTGGGGTCTCTCTGGGTGGCTCAGTTGGTTAAGCATCTGATTCTTGGTTTCGGCTCAGGTCATGATCTCACAGTTTCAGTTTTGTGAGTTCAAGCCCCAGGTAGGGCTCTGCACTGGAAGTGTGGAGCTTGCCCGGGATTCTCTCTCTCTGCCTCTCCCCCAGTGACATTGTCTCTCCCACAAATAAATAAATAAACTTAAAAAAAAAAAAGAATCTTTTTCAGTGGGGTGCCTGGGTGGCTCAGCTGGTTAAGCGTTCAACTTCAGGTCATGTCATGATCTCACGTTCGTGAGTTCAAGCCCCATGTTGGGCTGTCTGCTGTCAGTGCAGAGCTTACGTCGGATCCTCAGTCTCCCTCTCTCTCTGCCCCTCCCCTGCTCAGGCTCTATTTCTCTCTCTCAAAAATAAATAAACATTTAAAAAACGGTATTTCTCATGTCCCTTCTTCAAGAAAGGTCTGGAATAATGGCAATCAAGACATAATCATCATCTTTTAAATAAACACATGTCAGTCTTCACTTAGACAAAGATGTTGTGCTTTCCGGACGGGATGGATACTAGATGACATATGCACCTTCTAGAAATAATTGTATAAGCTAAGAAATTTCATGATAGTTATCACTAGAGTTCTGCCATACTTAAAAATGGGAGGGACTGGGCCAGGCCGATGGCGTCAGGCTGTGAGCCTCTGCTCCCAAGCCCGAAGCAGGCAGGGTCCTGGCTTAGTCACTTGTTAACTCCTGTGACCTCACTCTCTGAGTCTCGGTCTCCTCAACTGGGAAAATGGAGCCAATAATGGTTCCTAACCCCAGAGTTATCGTGACTGAACACTGAGTCAACGTGAATGAACACTGAGTCAACATGGTTAGTGCCCTGTAAGATTCTTGATTTGACTACCGGTTTTTGACGTTGTGTTGCTATTACCACCACTGGGTGGTAACTTATAAAATGGTACATAAGTTTCAGTTCACGGCCATACATCGCTGTGTAGATGCAAAGACACTATGAAAATCTGATTTCAAAAACGATTAGATACGATGCCCACAAAAGCGAAGGGCTTAGCTTATCCGTCGATGCGATGAAAATCAGTATTTTTTTATTCTGGAATTACTCATAAAACTAAGGAATGCTTGGGATTCCCTAAATGATACTATAGGATATTATTGTAACGACTGATGCAGAAAAAAACGGTTTTAAGCATCATAGGTCGAGTTGAGACAAGCTTTCAATTATCGGCCTTCTCCTAAAACGACAACAGCAACAGCATGAAGCAAGAGAGGAATGCAGGGACTTCTAGTTCTTCTTTTCCCCCAAAGGAGTCAACGGTTGTGCAGCTAATTCAACCCAGAGCACTTCTCATCTTGAATTTTGTTGCTAAGCAGTCTTTAGGTGCAACTAAGTGGAATATTGCAAGAAAGTACAGAGGGTATCAAAGTGCTTACATCACAGATGTAGGTGTGTATTTCCCGCCCTTGTGAAATATGTTGCAGCCTGGGCTTGTTCAAGTGCACAGGCTGGTTTTACAACATCTGACTCTGTGCCTGTGTGTGGATATGTGAGCTCGAATGGTTCAATACGCCTAACTTAAAAACTCTTTTAATAAGACCCAAATATGAAGAGCAAATGTTATTGATGCATACAGCCATTGAAAATAGGATACTAACCCATAAAAACGCTGAAGGGGATGAATCTTAACTCTAAGGTATCAATGTTTTTATGTGTAGGTTTCCTTTTTTTGTTTGTTTCAGTTGTTTGTGTTTTTCTTTCAACATTCTTACCTGTGAAGATTTGGCGAGCTTCTGAGTGTATTCCTTCTCAATCTGCTTCAGCCTGCTGTTGGCCTGAAAGACACACGTACACGAACACACACACACACACACGGTGACCTGTGAGCTTGGTATCTCTTCCACATGCCTATCGCCAGGCAGCTGGGATGGCTGCCAGCCGCACCGCCCTTCTGGGGCAGCCAGAAAACCACAGGGCCTGTCTTTGATCTAACGCCAACTATTCATCACTTAAAAAGCAAAAAGCAAAAGCAAAAAGAAAAAAAAAAAAAAGAAATCTCTCCTGCCAATTATTAGACAAACACAGACTTCTGTGGCGAGAAAGAGAAAGGGAGAAGAAGAGACAGAAATAGAGCTAGCCAGGGTGTGAAGGCTCCGAGGGTGAAGTATGGGAAGGGAGAAGAATCAAAGGGAGAAGGGAAGGGAAGCAAGGGGAGGGAAGAGGAGGAGGAGAAACAGGAAAAGGTAAATTTAAGCCTCTTTCCCACTGTTGGCAGATGAAAGAACGAGACGCTCCTGGACAGAGGCAGATGGGAGATTTCGAGACTCACCTAGCAAAAGACAGGAGCCCCCACCCTGCCTAACACGCCGGAACTACTTTTTCAAAGTGACGAATATATCTAAGTCGAACAATGTCCACGTCCTGGAAGCAGGGTGGCCTTCCCAGATTAAGTCCCTTTTCCTTAGAACTCAACTATCTCTTTGGCCACCCAGGTTCCCATCTTTCGCACGTGACCCGCTTTCCTGGCCTCCGGAAGCCTCGCTGGATCCCGAGCGCTCGGCAAGGGCACAGTGACACGTGTGCGCCGGGCCCTCTTCTCATCCGTTGTGCTAGCGTGAAGCAGGCCCATCCCATCTGAGCTGTGTCCTTTGCTTCTAGAAGAGCTTTGGTTGTTACTCTCAGAATTTCTGCTCTTGGTTCCCAGGTGTCTCTCCTCTCTCTCTCTCTCTCTCTCTCTCGTCTGTCTCTACAGCTCTGACCATTGGACTGCTCGGATTTACCATCTCTTCCTTCTCATTATTTCTATTTCCCATTTCTTTGTCTTTTTGATCTTTCACAAAGAGTTTTCAACTTTTCACTTTAAATTTTCTATTGGACTGAAAGAAAAAAACAAACCAAAATCCTGCCATACTATTCTCGGTTTCCAAGGGGGCTGTTTTTGTTCTCTGAGCAGCATCATCAGATCATCATCATCATAAGATGAGGTAATGGAGGCACAGAGAGATTAACTAACTTGCCCAGCACCACCCAGCTAGGAAGGGAGGGAGCCACTTGCACCCCACACAGTAGAACATGGGGTGCTCCCCAGGCAGAGCGCATGGCCAACCTCTCTGCTGAGGTCGGCAGACGTGCATACGCTTCATACCTGTCTATATGTCTAGACACACACAAAACAGTTTTCTGCTCTCTAGAGTGTCGGTGGTTTTTTTCTGAGTTGCTTTTATTTATTTGCGTTGCCAACCAGTTTTGTCTCTGTTTCTCCCTTTAGAAATTTTCCTCAACAGTCAGGTGATCTTATTTAAAATGAGGCCTCTAGGGGCGCTGGGGTGGCTCAGTCGGTAAGCCTCCGACTTGGGCTCAGGTTGTGGTCCCTCGGTTCTTGAGTTCGAGCCCTGTGTTGAGCTCTGTGCTGACAGCTCGGAGCCTGGAGCCTGCTTCGGATTCTGTGTCTCCCTCTCTCTCTCTGCTCCTCCCCTGCTTACACTCTGTCTCTCTCTCTCTCTCAAAATAAGTAAACATAATAAAAAAAATTTTTAAAATGTGCGAGTTAGGAAAGCCTCCCTGAAAGGGCATGATAGGGGAGCACAAACCTGTAGGAGACAAAGGAGCCACGGTGAGCTGTAGGGAGCGCCCACTTCAGGCAGAGAGAAGACCAGTTACAACAGCCCGGAAGCAGAGGCATGCCTGGCACGTTCCAGCCACAGTGAGGTGGCCAGTGTGTTTGGGCGGGTGAGCAAAGTCTCCCTTGGATACAGTCTGAGAGAGAACAAGGAGCTGGATCCTTCTCGGTGTTGTGGGCAATTGTACGGAGTGTGGCTTTTACTGTGTGAGTGAAACAGAGAGTTGCTGAAGAGGTTTTGGGACAGGAGTGACATGATTTAACTTAGTCTGGTTCCTCTTTGGGGCAAGAACCCAGCAAGAGAAGCTAGTTGAGAGGCTGTCGCAAGTAATCCAGGATGGTAAGAGGATGCGGCGAGAAGCGGTCAGACTCTTTGAAAGAGTCTCAAGTAGAGCCAACTGGATGTGCTGTATGATAAAAAGGAGATGAACCAAGAAGGACTTCAAGATTTCTCTCCCAAGCAACCAGAAGAGCGGGGTTGTCATTACCTTCCATCAGAAAAATGATGGGTGGAACAGGTTTGGGGGGAAGATGAAGAGATGGGTTTCGGACACATTAAGTATGGAGATGGTTATCGGCCACCTGGTGTTGAAGTGAATATTTGGATATTTAAGTCTGGGGTTCAGAGGAAAGGTCTAGGTTAGAAGTATAAATTCACCACCGGAATGGGAGTGGCATACAGGACTATGCTCCTGGATGAGATCTCAAGGCACTGAGTGTATATGAAAAGGAGAAGTCTAGGTATACTGAGCCCTGAGCCTGCCAGTGTCAGGAGGCTGGAGATGAGCAGGAAAGCAAATAGAAACAATGGCCAGAGAGATGCGAAACCAGGATAATAGGGAATCCTGAGGCCAAGTGAAGAGAGCGATTCAAGGACTGTGTCAGATGCTACGGAGGGGTCATGTGAAGTGAGGACTGAAAAATAAGCTCATGGCTTAAGCATGTGGAGGACGTTGGCGATCTGAACGCCAGCTCACGCGGTGTGGCAGCGGGGATGGAAGTTGGGGTTCGAGGAAGCTCGTGAGAAGGAGAGGAAGTGGAGGAGAGACAATGTTTTCAGAGTTCTGTCACGAGGGGAAGGGGAGGAACAGGCTGGAGGCTGCAGGGGAAGTGGGTAAGGAAAGGTCTGAGTTATTTGGTTTGGTTTTTTGTACCACGAGAGAACTATTAGCATGTGCGCAGGCTGATGGGAAAGATCTGGTGAGGGAGGAAAAACGAGGCGCCCAGAGATTCAGAGGAGACATAGCCTTGAGAAAGGAGAGGGGATGGGATCTGGAGCTCACGGGGCACAGGATCTAGAGCACAGAAGGGGCACAATGGATGTGGGGAGAGGGCCCTGGCCAGGAGTGCAGGTAAACCGCCCCCCAGCAGCAGTGGGGCAGGTTCTGCTTGCTTCCGCCTTCCCCGGGAAGCAGGAAGGAAGATTCATAGCAAAGAATGTGATGGTAGAAGAGACAGGTGGGAGATTCGAGGTGTGAGGGAGGGTATGGGTCGTGGTCTAGGAAAGTGGGAAAGGAAAGGACCAAGGAATGCAGCATGAGTCTCAGGACTCCAGGAAGCACCAGGGCCCACTGGAAATCACTAATGCTGAACTTACAGTGAGGCCAGCTGGTAATATAACAACACCTCTAGAACGTGCCGATAGTAGAACGTGCCGGTAGCTAAATAGAACAGAATCGATATTTTGGAGAACAATAAGAGTAATTGGAGTAAATGGAGATGGTTATCGGCCACCTGGTGTTGAAGTGAATATTTGGATATTTAAGTCTCGGGTTCAGAGGAAAGGTCTAGGTTAGAAGTATAAATTCACCACCGGAATGGGAGTGGCATACAGGACTATGCAGGACTACTACAGAAATACAATTGATCTACTAACTTTCAAGGTTTTTACTATGTATTTGAAACTAAGTCACACCTGCCTGAATTTCTGAGCTCCTCGAAAAAATCTCAAAACCTCTGGTTTAGCATGGTTGAAAATATACACCTAATTTCTCATGCAAATGATCCCTAAAACATGTTTTGAGTAATTTTATTCTCAGGATGGTAGTGACTGTACATTTCCATACAAAAAATTAAGTTGCAGTTATTTTCATCCAAGTTGTATTTTTATAGCTATCATTACTGTATAAAAATACAATTTTCAAACATCTGCAGCAAAGCCTGAACAGACGTAGAATAATAGATGAGAGGAAAAATCATAATTTTGAAGTGAGCAAAGTTGTTTTGTTTGGTGGTTGCTGCTGTTTTAATCTCTGGCTCTTTCTAACTACTCTCATTATGGCTGGTCATGCCCTCCGCCCTCCACTGAGTACTTGGTTTGCCTCTGCTTTTCTAGGGCCTCTCTCTTCAGGTCAGTCTTCCATGTTACAAAGCCCGATATTGTTGGTCCTCTTTCTCTATGCAATTCCTATCAAAATCTTGGGCTTAAAACTCTAGTGGAAAGAAAGAAACCAATTTTCAGAAAGGCATCAATGGTTGTTAGTCATCTTAATATGCTACTTTTTCCTTGTAGGGTACTTTGCATTATGTCTTCATTCAAAAAGTCCTTCATTAGAAGTCAACTTTCCACAGATGACATGATACTTTACATGGAAACCTGAAAGACTACATCAAAAACTGCTACAATGGATACATGAATTCAGCAAAGTGGCAGGATATAAAATCAATGCACAGAAATTGGTTGCGTTTTTATACAACAATAATGAAGCAACAGAAAAAGATATCAAGGAATCGATCCAATTTACAACCGTACCAAAAACCATAAACCTATCCAAAGAAGTAAAAGATCTGTACACTGAAAACTATAGAAAGCTTATGAAAGACATTGAAGAAGACACAAGAAAATGGAAAAACATTCTATGCTCATGGATTCAAAGAACAAATATTGTTAAAATGTCAATACTACCCAAAGCAATCTACACATTCAATGCAATCCCAGTCAAATTAGCACCAGCATTCTTCGCAGAGCTAAAGCAAACAATCCTGAAATTTGTTTGGAACCACAAAAGACCCCAAATAGCCAAAGTAATGTTGAAAAAGCTGGAGGCATCATGATCCAGGACTTTAGCCTCTACTACAAATCTGTAATCAAAAGACAGTATGATACTGGCCCAAAAAACAAACACATAGACAATGGAATAGAATAGAGAACCCAGAAATGGATCCACAAATATATGGCCAACTAATCTTTGACAAAGCAGGAAAGAGTATCCAATGGAAAAAAGAAAGTCTATTTAGCAAATAGTGCTGGGAGAACTGGACAGCAACATGCACAAGAATGAATCTGGACCACTTTCTTATACCACTCACAAAAGTAAATTCAAAGTGGATGAAAGAACTAAATATTAGACAGGAAACCATCAAAATCCTACAGGAGAAAAAAGGCAGCAATCTCTTTGACCTCGGCCACAGTAACTTCTGACTTGACATGTCTCCGAAGGCAAGGGAAATAAAAGCAAAAATGAACTACTGGGAGCTCATCAAGGTACAACGCTCTACACAGCAAAGGAAAGAATCAAAAAGGTAAAAGGCAACCGATGGAATGGGAGAAGATATTTGTAAATGACATATCAGGTAAAGGGTTAGTATCAAAAATCTATAAAGCCTGGGTGGCTCAGTCGGTTGAGCGTCCGACTTCGGCTCAGGTCATGATCTCGCAGTTTGTGAGTTCAAGCCCCGAGTTGGGCTCTGTGCTGACAGCTTGGAGTCTGGAGCCTGCTTTGGATTCTGTGTCTCCCTCTCTCTCTGCCCCTCCCCGCTCATTCTCTCTCTCTCTCTCTCTCTCTCTCTGTCTCAAAAATAAACAAATATTTTTAAAAAATCTATAAAGAACTTGCCATAAGCCAGTGAAGAAATGGACAGATGACATGAATAGACACTTTTCCAAAGAAAACACCCAGATAGCAAACAGACAAATGAAAAGATACTCAACATCACTCATCATCAGGGAAATACAAATGAAAACCACACTGAGATACCACCTCACCCCATTAATAACGCAGGCAACAACAAATGTTGGCAAGAATGTGGAGAAAGGGTAACCCTCTTCTGCTGTCGGTGGGAATGTAAACTGGTGCAGCCACTCTAAAAAACAGTGTGGAGGTTCCTCGAAAAATTAAGAATTATCTTATGACCTAGCAATAGCACTACCTGGAATTTATCCAAAGGATCCAGGAGTGCTGATTCGTAGGGGCACATGTATCCCAATGTTTATAGCAGCACTGTCAACAGTAGCCAAAGTATGGAAAGAATCCAAATGTCCTTCAACTGATGAGTGGATAAAGAAGATGTGGCATATATAACAGAATACTACTTGGGGATGAAAAAGCATGAAATCTTGCCATTTGCAACAACATGGATGGATGGAACTGGAGGATATTATGCTAAGTGAAATAAGTCAGTCAGAGAAAGACAGATATCATGTGTTTTCACTCACATGTGGAATGTGAGAAACGTAAAAGACTATAGGGGAAGGGAGGGGAAAATAAGTTACAAAGGGTGAGGGAGGCAAACCATAAGAGACTCTTAAATACAGAGAACTGAGGGTTGATGGGGGTGGGGTATTAGAGGGATGGGGAAAGTGGGTAATGGGCATTGAGGAGGGCACTTGTTGGGGTGAGCACTGGGTGTTACATGAAAGTGATGAATCATGGGAATCTCCTCTTGAAGACTACGCTGTATGTTAGCTAACTTGACAAAAAAAAAAAAAAAAGGCCCTGAAAACAAAACAAAACAAAACAAAACAAAAAACAAAACTCCTTCATTCCTTTATTTTTCATTTCTTATTATTGGTGAAAGTTCAGGCATTCATTTTTACAGGAAGATAATTTAGAGGAAAATTAGGAAACTCCTCTAGAATACTATACTTAAGGCAAGCACAGATCTTATAAAGATAAATTTCCTTAAAATATACCAGCAATAGTTTCTGAATTAAATACTTGCTTTTAGGATTAAAAAAAAATGCTTCACAAATTCTTGAAACATAGCATAAAGCTCAGATTATTATGCAGTATTTTCTATTCAGAAGCTTTGAAGATATCCATTTGAAGCTTCTTCAAACACGGTGAATAAATACAGTTATGGCCGTTTGGTACCAGATGTTAATATATAACTATGCGTTTCCCTAAAACTGAAAATATTTAGAGAATTCATAGAACACATTTATTTATTTAATTGAAAATATTTACAGAACTTTCAAACTTGAAATTCTGTTTTACATCAAAAGAAAGGTACAAATTTATGAAGCATAAATGAAATTCATCATTTCTGCTTGGGCCTTGATGGAGTAACTGGGACCATACTTGATTTGCAAGAGTCAACAGCTAGAAAGCTGGACAAAATATAGGGAATGCTGAGAAACAAGAAACAGAGAATTGTGGACCTGTGAAGAAAAGGGAAACAAGGGAGGTGCACCCTACAATCACCTCTGCCTTCCTCCTGGAGGCACATCTAGGCCTGAACATAGGGAAGGGAACCAAAGTACAGCATAGCAGGACTGTGAATTGAGGAGACAAAGACTAGAGTTTGGGAAGGCTGAAGCAGTTGGAATTTGGGGGGAAGAGCACTAAACAGAAGGGAACTATGTGCAGAAAGAGCTCCATACACTTACATGGGTTCCCTCTGAGTCTGCTGTGGATACTTGGCCGTGCATGTGTTAGGGTTAGGTTCAATAAGGCCAAGTACAAGCTGACTGGTGAGATTTAAGATCAACAATTTCCCAAGCCTACGCAAAGCTGAGAGATATTTGAGTTCTGACAAGCCAGAATGAGTGGTTCTCATAGAACATCCAGGAAGGTCACACTTAAGTCATGGGGTTAAGTCATGCCACAAAGACAGAAGACTGAATTTAATGACTAATCACAGTAATGTATGAGACTATATCCCATCACCTAACATACATGTAATTGTATATTAGAAGGAGAAAAGTTTGGGAAAATATGTGAAGACACAATAACTACAAATTTTGCAATCTGAAGAAAACTATAAACGCCCCAGTGGAAGAAGACCAATGAACAAAAGAGATAAACACAAAGGAAACCACATCTAGATACATCACAGTCAAATTGCAAGAACACAACTAAAGATAAAATCTTAAAAGCAGACAGAGAAAGCAGATGCATTAAAAAGATCAGAATGACTGAGATTTCTCATCTGAAATGATGTCAGAAGATAACATGATGAATCTTTAAAGCCATGAAAGAAAGTAAATCTGTCAATCTAGAATTGTATATTTAGTAAAACGTCCTTCAAAACCGAAGATGAACTACAGACATCTTCAAACAAAAATCTGTCACCAGCAGACATGAGCTACAGGAAAGGTTAAAGGAAGTCATTCAGGGAGATGGAAAACGATGCCAAATGCAAATGTGGAAACCTGGACCAACTCAAAGAACAAAGAGCTCTAGACACAGAAAATAAGTGTGTAAATGCAAATTATCTTTTTTCTCCTTTGAAAATTTCTTCGAAAGAAAATGTACTTTTAAAAGCTGAAAAAATACAACTATATTTGTAAGTTTATAATATATGTAGAAATAGGATAGGGCTAGGGAAATAGACCTATGCTGTTATTAAGGCACTTCCATTTTATGGTAAACTGGTATAAGAGTACTTGAAGGCAGAGTGTAGTAAAGAGCCATATCACAAAAAAGAAAAATAAGGAAAAAGGTGTATCTACTAAGCCAATAGTAGAAATAAAATGGAATATTAGTAAGTACTCAGGGAATGCAATAAAAGGTATCATAAGAGGAAAAAGAAACAAAAAGAGATGGGACAATTAGAAAACAAATAGCAAAATGGTAAAATGAAACCCAACAATATCAATAATTACAATAAACATAAATAGTTAAAAATTTCATCTAAATGACAAAGACTGTCATACTGGATCTAAAAGAAGGTGTAACTATGTAGTATTTTCAAAATAAACTTTATATATTTAAAAACACTAAAAGTAAAAGGATAAAGAAAGATGTACCATGCAAACAGTAATCATAAGAAAAGTGGCATAGCTATGCTAATATCCAAGTAGATTTGAGAATAAAGACACTCAGTAGAAAAAAGAAGAATATTTCTTAATGATAAAAATTTAATTCATAAAAATGATACAGCAATCCTAATGCTATATACAATTTTAAGAGCTTTGAAGTACATGAGGCAAAGACTGACAGCACTGAAAGGAGAAACAGGAAAATCCAAAACTTATAAGTGAGATGTCAACCCTCTTCTTTCAGGAATTGGTTAAAAAAAAAAAAAAGTAGATAGAAAATTAGTAAGGATATAGATGATCTGAAAAACCAACCAACTTGGCCATTAATCAGACACCATATTCTGAGCCATACAACAACTTACAATAAGTTTGGTTTTTTTTGTTTTGTTTTGTTTTTACAATAAGTTTTAAGAGGATTAAAATCCGAGGTGCCTGGATGGTTCAGTCCACTGAGTGTCCGACGCCTGATTTCAGCTTAGGTCATGATCCCAGGGTGTGGGATTGAGCCCCATGTCTGTCTGGCTCCAGGCTGACGGTGGAGCCTGCCTAAGACTCTCTCTCTCTCTCCCTCTGCCCCTCCCCTGCTTGTGCATATGTGCTCTCTCTCTCTCTAAATTAAAAAAAAATGTATTTTTACACATATATTATTTTTATATATATGGATTAAAAATCACACACACAATAAAATTAAATTAGAAATCCATAATAGATATGTATTTATTTTCCCAAAATTCAGAAAATTAAAAATATACTTAATTTCAAAAAACATACACCTAATTTCTATGGGTCAAAGAAGAATTTACAAGGGCAATTAGAAAATATTTTAAAATTAATAAAAATGGAAGCATAGTGTTTGTGGAATGCAGCTAAATCGGTGCTTTGGGGAAATTTTTAGCCTTGAACTATTTTATTAACAAAGAAGGAAAATGCAAAATAAGTGATAGAAGCTTCCCCTGAAGACACTTGGAAAAGAAGAGCAAATTAAAGACAAAATAAGCAAAAGAAAGAAAATAATAAGAGCAGGAGTAGAAATAATGAAATAGAAAACAAAAACAATAGAGAAAATCAGTGAAACCAAAATCGGCTTCTTCGAGATCCATAAAATCGATAAGCCTCTAGGTAGACTGATCAGGAACAGTGGGGAGAAGATACAAATTAACCAATTTCAGGAATGGAGAAAGGGGACATCACTATCAGATCCTACAGACATTAAGAGGACACTAAGGAAGTATTATGAATAACATATTGCCAAAATTTTTGATAATTTAGGTAAAACACGGACGTCTCTTAAATAATACAAATTACCAAAAGTAAGGCAAGAACAGAAAACTCAAAGAGTCGTATATCCCTGTGAGAACATGCGCACACAAACACACACGCACACTCACACTCACGCACTATGTTCAGGCTCAAGTGGCTTCACTAGTGAATTCTGTCAAAAATCTAAGACAGAAATAATATCAACTCCACATAAACTCTTCCAGAAAGTAGAATCTGCAGAAATTATGTCATGATAACGTAAGGGAACGATGTTTCTCCACCAAAACATGGATTCTACCTCTTTTCACTATGAGAAGTCTGACACCTCAGTCTCTTTTTCTTCTACATTGACTCATCTCCATGTGATTATAAAAGGCTGCTTTTACACACACACACACACACACACACACACACACACAGCCCTCTCTGAAATCCTGATAGATCCCCCTACGACGGTTTTACAAACATTACTTTGAGTCCCTCCTCTGTGTCGGGCACTCTGTGTTTACAGAGGCAAATGATTTATTTATTTTTTTTTTAATTTTTTTTAATGTTTATTTATTTTTGAGAGACATAGAGGCACAGTGTGAACAGGGGAAGGGCAGAGAGAGAGGGAGACACAGAATCGGAAGCAGGCTCCAGGCTCTGAGCCGTCAGCACAGAGCCCGATGCGGGGCTCGAACTCACAGACTGTGAGATCATGACCTGAGCTGAAGTCGGCCGCCCAACCGACTGAGCCACCCAGGCGCCCCTACAGAGGCAAATGATTTAATGCAGTTGGGGAGGAGACAAATGACTGAATAAATAAAATACTGCATCAATGTCACGGAAGAGCTCTGCACCGTGTTATTAGGGAACAACTATGAGATGCCTCACATCGGAGAAGGCTCTGTAAGGACATGAATATTAAAGGATAATGATGCTGATGCTGACGGCGACGGTGATGGTGATGGTGATGAGTGTGATGATGATGATTGTGATGACAGCGACAACAAAACAACTAATATTTATTTTGCTCTTACTCTACTAACACATATTGCTTAAATGCTTTACATATATTAACAGATCTAACCCTCCCAAAACTCCGCGAGGTAGACACGATTATTATCCTCATTTACAGACAGTGAAACTGAGAGACAGGTGATGAAACTTGCTTGAGGTTATCAGCGTGGAATGACTAGGAAGCAACTAATTGGAAAAGAAAGAGAAGAGAATTCCAAACGGAAGGATAACAGATACGAAGCCGTGCAGGACGGTGGGATATTGGAGAAGTCGGACTTGCTTTTCTTCCATCGCAGGCACATCTGCTGGGAAGGCAATCTCTACCCTCTGTCCCCATTTTCATTTTCTCGCTACTTCAAAGAATATTTACCGAGCGGCTCGGTGACTGCCCGTTCTTTACCTGAGTTTGACCCCGCCCCCTTCCATTCAGCTCAGCGATGACCACCTTACTGCTGTTAAAAGAGGCCATTTTAATAAACATTTATTTTTATTATAAAAGTAAACACAGAGTGTGGCGATGGTTATACAAAATCCCATAAATTTATTTTAAAAATCATTACACTGCCCTCTTAAGCAGAAAAATTCTATGGTATGATAATGATACCTCAGCAAAGCTGTTTTCAAAAAGTACATATATACTCAGTATATAATTTATAAATTCTCTCTCTATAAATATATTAAAATTACATAGAATATATGTCAATGTAGGGGCCCCTGGGTGGCTCAGTCATTAAGAATCTGACTTCACCTCAGGTCATGATCTCACGGTTCATGATTTTGAGTCCCACGTTGGGTGAGCCCTAGCCCTGCTTCGGGTGAACGTGAGCCCCAAACTCTACTTTGGGTAAAAAAAACATGAGCCTCACTTTGGGTGAGCACTGCTTCTCTCTCTCCCTCTTCGTCTCTCTCTCTCTCTCTGCCCCTCACTCACTTGCACTCTCTTGCTCTCTCTCTCTCTCAAAACAATATATGTAAATGTATAAATTATATATAGAACATATAAATACATTTTAAATAATATATTTTAATATATTAGTATATTTTAAAATATATTAATATATGATAACACATGACATACTTTAATATATTAATATTTAACAATATATTTTAAATAAGTTATAACATGTAAAATATATATTTATACAGCATACATATGAAATTTCCTGTAACCTATCATCCAAAGTAACAATGTTGACATCTTGATGATTTTTATGTACAGTATACTTGCAGGTACCGGGATATTTCTGAAGTCCTAAACCTGAAAACCTGAGACTTCGGTGGTATTGGGTTCAGACCCCACCTGCCATCACGCCTCCTCTCTCCATGAAGGAGATATCCATGAGAGGAACAGTAGCCATCGAGGGACAGATGACAGGCTGGTTCTGAGCCCCCTACTTGATGCGGTGCGTGTGCTGGACTCCCTCCTTCTAATTGGAATTAACATTTGACCTGCAGATGTCAGGGTTCCATATTTAGGGACTCTTCAGCTTTAATTCATGTCTAAAGAATTAAGCCATTTTATATAGTTGCTTTACCCAGAACCAGAATCGGGTAATTAGAAGCTCCAAGTGTTTTGTTTCTGTCACTGCCTACTTATTTTGTAAGAATTCCAGGGAGAAGCTGCATCCCCTATAAGGGAAGAAAGAAACTGGACGGTTTGGAAAAAGGCTGTGGTATCATTATCGATATCACTATTTCCTGAGTACTCAGTAAATATAGGTAGATTCATTCCTATAAAAACTGAATTTGGCCCTACTTCTGAATATGCCCAACTAGTATTGAACGCATTCTCTGTCTACATTAAATAACGTGCATTTAATGACAGTTAATCTATAGAACAACCTGGGACAGTTGATTTTCTGCCCTCGCTGTAATTCAGAAGGAGTAATTTTCTTGCCATTGCAACATAGGTATTTATGTGGCTAACACCCATAAATGATCACATAAGATTTACATGAATTTCCACCCCACTCACTGAATAAGAAAGCAAACTGTGAAACAAGCTTATGGAAATAGTTAAAGAATTAAGATCTAATCATATTTCAAAAGCTCACCCTCAGAGGAACGCTCTGAAGCAGAGGCCACAGAAACTGAAACTCATTTATTACTTGGGCAGAAACACAAACTTTAAGAGAATGAGGGAGAAAAAAAACTTTACTTTGCTCTAGGGAAGAAGCAACTATTCTCTGATGTGCAAAAAAGAATTTATCATCAAAGACCAAATGTAAATGGGGCCAATTAATTTTTTTAAGAATCTCTACCTTCTCTAATATATTTATGCCTTTGTTACTGCTAGGCGTGACACCAAAATCTAACGTTGCATGATTTGACGAATGTTAAAGAAAAATTAAAATTTTTAAAACATATAATAGACATTTTAAATATACTTAATATATTTACACGAGTGTCACATCTGTTGGTATAGTGCTTTTAGGATGCAGAGAGAAGATCTATCTCAGATATCTGACTTCAGACATTGAAAAATGGTGATCTTGTCCAGTGACCAAATGATGTTAATTGAATTGTTGGTCTGGTAATAAATTATTTCAAATAAGCTTTGAATCTGGGAGTTAGATGCTCTGATTTGTCATACTCATAAATCCCATTAATATTTTACTTACTGTTTTGGAAATTTTTCTACTTTTTGGCTCATTTGTATAAGAAAAAAGAAGGTAATGAATATTAACTGGAAAGTTCATGAAACAATGTATTTACAGGAAGTTGCTCTGTTAGGGTTGCTGGCAGTTCAATATAAATCTCAATACTTAAGAAAATCTCTATTTTCTCTCTTGGATAATTCGGAAGTTTGGAATAGGTGCTGGGAGGACATTCTTGAGATTTAGTCATCAGATCTTCCTGATTAAAAACAACTTTCCTGAGTCCGTCTATGTTGAGACAGAATCGCCACACCAATTTATTTAAAAATAATATTCAAGATGTTGGACGACAGTGAGTATGAGGCCTATGTAAATCGTGCTCTGTCCCCCACTCCACTGCGCACAGGAGGTCTTGGGTTAGTTTTTGTTGCTGCGTGGGTGAATTGCCCATCGCCCAGACCCTCCGAGCTACTTCGGCCATCTTTCTCCATCAACTCAAGTTACTTTGATTGACAATCCCAACAACTGTTGCCAAATGGTAAGCAGTAGAGCATGGTGGGGAAGAGCACGAGCTTTGAAGTTAGACCAACTCGGGTGGTGTGACCACGGGCAACTTCTTTAACTCTCCCGCTCATTATTTTATAATGTGCAGATAAAGTGGACAATAAAGATTAAATAGGACTGAGGTTTAGCAACATAGGCAGAGTGGAAATTCAAGATGGCAAGGGATCAGAGAGGGGTGAGTAAGCACTGGAATGAGGATAAAGACCGGGTTCTTTATGCGTGAGGGAATGGGGAAAATAAAAGGTAAGGCAACAGTGATCAAAAGGAGAACCTGATGGACTGAGATCTTGGAGGTGAACTCGCTGAGTAATGTTGAGGTCTAAGGCATGTCTGCATTTTTTGATGGGTAAAGTGGAAACAAGACAGAAGTTATTTTACTAGACCTGAGCTTACAAAACTGTAGGATCAGGCTATTAGAAAAGTCAGCTGTCAAAATCAAATCTTTTACAGTCAATTCTTGTTACTCTTTCTTGTTCGTTCTTTCACTTTGGGTCCTTGAAAAAACTGCTTGTCTTAGATTCTCTTTTTTTAAGTTTACATATTTATTTTGAGAGAGAGAGAGAGAGAGAGAGAGCGCACATGCACAAGTTGGGGAGGGGTAGACAGGAGGAGAGAGAATCCTAAGCAGACTCCATGCTGTCAGCAAAGAGCCCCATGAGAGGCTTGAACTCACGAACCGTGAGATCATGACCTGACACAAAACCAAGAGTCCGATGCTTAACCAAGTGAGCCACCCAGGCGCCCCTGTTTGTCTCAGCTTCTTTACTGGAGAAGCAATTTTTCTTTCCTGACATGTCTCCAGAAGTGGGGTGCTCTGCTGCTTGTGACACTGCTAACGATTTTTAGTTGTAATTGTTTATATTATATAATTGACAGATACAAAAGAATATTCTACGTGTATATGAAAAATGATAAAGAACCCTCCTAAAACAACCATACCACTGAACGTCTAGCATCGCAAATGCCAGTGATTGCTCGCACCCTGCTGTGCCCTTCTAATCCTTCCAAGAATGAACCACTACCTTAAATTTTCTGAATTGCCTTA